>CM057224.1:27421004-29821004 GCA_029891385.1 Erythroxylum novogranatense
CAAGCGAAAATATTTTTTTACTCGGTTGGTGTCTGATTTTCCTACTGCCCCAACTGATTCAATCTCTACATTCTTCTTTCGAGTGGTTATGTGGCGAGCTGCACCCTGAGAGACATGAAGATACAATATACAGGGTAAATGATAACAACCTTTTCCAAATGGAGGTACTAAGGACTAAAATGGCAAAAACACATTCCAATGTAGACACTCACAGCTGCTGAGGCATCTCTACTAAGCTGTGCAAGCTGCATTCCAAGGCTTTGTTGATTAGACATGAAATTTGGATGCCTGTTAGCTGAAATGGCTTGCCAATTCAGCATAGATCTCCACATACTTCGCTTAGCCAGTTTGAAGCCCTGCAAAGTAAAGCACAAGGACAGAAAGACATTCCATCAGTAATAGCATACTTTGTCATGTGCAGAATAATGTCAAAAGATGGGACACACGTCCACCCTCTATGCTTCACACCATGCAAACAATCTTAAGAATATATGCATCTACAACCTTGTTGCCTGTGGTGCTACAGATTATCATCTCAGAGATGGCCATAAGGTTCTCAGAGAAACCCATTATGTCATACTAACTACTATTTTTAATGACACGGCTGTTTTTTTTTTTGGGGGTACTACCAGCAAACTTAGAGAAAAACAATTACCTTGTTTGTTGATGGAGAAGTAGGGATTTCTATGTTCAGTGAACAACTCTTCGGAAAAATCCCTTTTCCTATATCTCTGATAGCAGCAGTTATTAATGGTAAACAGATAGCAACTGCATCCTTAAAATCACTTTCCTTACTTTCATCCTTCTTCCTAGAATACATTGCAACCACAGAGAATTACTTATAATCAATTTCAGGAATTAGGAATTAACAAGAAGGTATCAAATTTACCAGTTCAAAGATATTGATAGAGATGGCACACCACATATCAATGCCTCTCTGGCTCCAGCAACAACGCCTGAGTAAAACCTGGAGTATTTTCAAGTGATAAGTACAGATTTAAACAGCTTCTCTAAGAGAATATCAAGCAATTGAAGTATTATTTGGAATTGTATGCCTAAGTTGGTAGGCTACTGTAAATTCAAAGAAGATGCAATTGAAACAGTAAATAGGAATCTGCAAATTACTAACATGTGATGGCCACAGCTTGATCCCTGGTTAATTCCACTAATGACCTGAAAATCAAATTAAAGCAAGGGTTAGCTCTCTAGAAATTATTAACAATTTTAGTGTGTTCTTAGACATAACAATAAAAAAAAGGCTAACCAGCATTGGCTTTGACCAAGTAAACAATGCTCCAGATAATGCCAATGAGACACAATCCACTGGAGTCCCTGAGCGACAAGTACCAATATAGAGGGCTATATTATAATCAATTGCAACTAAAAGGTATTATATGGCAATGAAAAATTGAAGCTGGAATACAATTGCTGTAATATACAAGGAAAACATTAAAGGTAATCACCAATTAATAGCAAACAACATTGTCTTAAAAAGATGGTTAACCTCAAAATGCTTAGTGTTTCTATGCAGTTTTACAGCAGTAAAGTGAAAAACCGTAGTAATTTGAATACTACAGATCCATGGTAGGTTGGTCCATTCCCAAAGCTCAATTTCAAGTCCAGTAGCATCCACCATGTTGGTAGTAATTGTAAATAACTCTTGGCATTTTCAAGCAGGGGAGTTGAGAGACTACATAACTATTTTCCCAGCTATATGCCCAACTCAGCTAATATAGACATACCTTTATGGTCACTAAGCCGGAATGGAGACTTTTCAGACTTTGGATGCATCAAAGCTCTCATGCCCTCTCACGCTCTTATGCTTGCTATAATATAGTTTGTAAAGGGTCCCTAAAACCAAAAGCTTCTTTCACTACTTCGCTTGCAACTATGAGGTCGAAAACAAAAAAACAGAATTGCGGGACCTGAAGACAAATTATGTGAACTATGTTGCAGTGACCTTGAAAGCATTGACCACTTTTAAGTGTGGTTATTCAGCCTCCATTTGGGCTAGTATCCAACACTCTTAGCCTCTACTATCATGAATCAAATTGGAACAAAATATTGGAATGGGCTGATCATAAATTCAGATCAATGGAGAAAGATAGAGTCTGCTTAAGCCTCAGCTTCAACAATACAGTCTACTCCATTTGGGGAGAAACAAATCAGAGAGTTTTTAACAAAATCAGCACAGATAAGCATCTCTTAGCCCACAAGTTACATTGTTGGATACGAGAAACATTGTTAGCTCATTACATGCAAGAAGAACTGAGTTTTTTCTGTAGAAGACAATGGAATCTCTGAAATTTGTTTTTTTTTTAAGAAATGTTATAAAAGCCTTGTTTTCATTCTTGCTTAATCCACCTTCGTGGCTTAATGAATGAATTCTTTATCTTTAAAAAAATTCAATTTAATATCAAATTTTGACTCTACCTGAAACTTCGAAAGCTGTGGCACCACCAACATCAGCAGAAGTTACGGCAACTGTTTCCCGTAGAGTCAAGGAATGACCTGCTACTGATTTGTCCCTAGACAAACCAATTCACAAACTAAAAAAATCGCAAAAAGTTTTCAATTTTAAAGGAGGGGACGACGTAGTGGCCATATAGACCCGTGTGGAATTCAATTTAAGGCAAAACAAATAACATAATGCACGAGGACATAAGATGAGAACCCATATATCCAAGCTTGGCATCCTATCCACAACACGACAAGACACCATGATTAAACTCAACACTTGAGCAAAAACCAGCTTACCCAAGTAAAACATAAAAGCTGTATAGTCAGAGAAAACCCAGAGAAGCACAAAAAGAAAACGTTTAAAAATTATCCAAATAAGATAACACAGTTAGATTACTGACAAGTAACAGAACAAAATACAGTGAAAAGAAGAACCTACGATTGAGGAGCACAGACATGGACATTGTAGAGGCCTTCGCGAACCAAAGCTTCAACAAGAAAGACTAAACCAGGGGACTCAATCCCATCACCGTTGGTGACCAAAATAATAGGCTTTGATGAATCTTCTGTGTCCACAGAGTTTTCAACAGAGGTAGAAGTAGATTGCTCTATGGATTTATCATTCGAGTCACTTGATGGGTTCCCTTCTTTTCTACTTAACAATACTTCCTGAAGATTAGAAACCAACCCAGGAGGCAAAAAGTTGTCCTTCACAGAAGTCATTTCTATGAAACCCAACAAATCCTACAGAAAATACACAAAACACACAGAGACGATAAGGCTTTTGGATGAAGAATCAAAACCCTAGAGAGAAGGATAGAGTAGAGGCAAAAGGTGGGTAATAAGGAGCTAAAATGAAAAGGGAGATAAATGGATAGCCCGGGTCTAACGGGGTTAGGCTTGAAATTGAAAGGAAGGAGCAGAGAGAGAGAGAGAGAGAGAGAGCGCACTTGAGTTTCAATGGTGATGATTAAAGAGAGGAGAGAAAGAACAGGTTTTGTGTAATAAAGATTCAAACTTGGAAAAGGGAAGTTTGTTTTGATTAAGCCTTTGGGCTGTGCCTTTTCAAGTAAACCAAGTACATGGCGAGTTTAAAGATTGAATCTTTAATTGTTTTTCTAAGGTTTGTGTTACTTTCGCCTTGTAACATACGTGACTACCATGATTCATGTTTGGTAATAACCATCATCTTATGTAATCTAATATGATATCAGATGCATCCTTAACATGCAATGCATGTATAGAAATTTATGTTATTTTTAGGTTTACATGTGATCCCCAGTCTACATCAATAATGTCCCACCCAATTTAATTAAATAAGATGAAACGTTTTGAAAAATGTATTGCAATGAGTGAAAAGGTCTGTCATGGTTGGATGGTCTTGGAATTTCTAACATTACAGGTTAAGGTTATTCTTTTGTCGCTTCAATATCTAATCAAGATAGCAGAAAATGGAATAAACAAGTATTAAAAGGTCTTGTCCTTTGTGTAAGATGAAGATATTGCCATATGCCTTGCATTAATCTCTCTTTTACCAGTTTGTCTTCACCCTCCAAGTGTCCGATTTGAAGATATTTAAAAGCCTTACCTCAATCAAGCAGCAAGTTAAGCCATAAACTTTGAAAAACTATACATGTGATTTTGACCGAATGTGAGATGATTTACTTTTACTTTTACTTATTTTTATAAAAAAACAAAAAACGGAACAATGAGTTGAGCAAGTCCCACAATCGGCCCTTGGTCCACCTTCATAAGGGCCCTCTCAAGACTTTTGTATGCACACTCATTTCTGCATAATATTGTTGACATTAATTAATGACTATGTCAAAGAAGTTGGAGAGATAATTGTCTTTTCAGCTTCCAAATTTAACGTTTACTTTTTAATGTTGATATATTTATAAGTTTCTTTTAAGTATGTATTTTTATCTTCTAATTTTTTAAATTTTGATCAGTATATGAATCTAACATACTCCACTCAAGAATTGACACCAAATAATCTTCATGAATCTAACTTTTGGGTGATAATTTTAAAAAAAATTGTTTATTTTTTATATGTATTTTTTGGCTTACTAAATAATTGAGCATATCATTATTAATTTGTCTCCTTAGACAAAATTTGCTCATGCATACAATATTTGGCAATGTTTACACTACAAGAAAAATATAATTTAGCGACAGAATTTGTACATATTCCGTTAGTAAGCTTATTTATCGACGGAATTTATTGACAGAAAAAGGCGTCAGAGATATGACCGTTAGTAAATTTAAGGATGGAAATTTTTTATTGGTAAATTTACTGACGGAATTACTGACGGTAAAAATTTCCGTCGGTAAATTTACCGACGATTATTTGTTTAAACAGTAAATTCTTTTGTCAGAAAATTACTAACGGATTTTGTAATTTCGTCAGTAAGTAGCGACGAAATTTTTTCCGTCGGTAAATCCAATATATTTTACCGAAAAATTTTTTTCTGTCGGTAAATTTGCTGAAAACTATTTTTTAAAATTTACCTGCAAAGTGTTTAGTTTCTCTAGAAGCCACCATGGAGAGAACTTCATTACTTCAAGTAAAAGAATTAAAATATTGAAATTCATACTAAAACAAAACTGAAAATAAAAAACTGAAATTATTTTTTCAAATAACAAACATTTCATCAAACACCTTACATGCATCAGAAATTTATCTCAGCATCACAACTAAAATCACGTCTTGTCCCTTCTATCACTAACATTTATACCTTAAAGTTATTTTCCAATAATAAAATACCCAAATAAACGAAAGTAATAAATACTCAAATTATCTTTCATCTAATATAAGAAAAAACACATGACAGTAGTTGCAAAAATATCTCTACCAAAGGACACGATGATAATAGCCGGAGCAGATAATGCTGTCGAGTAGAAAAGGAATCCACAACAGAGAAATGGGCTTTAAGAAAACCGAAGAGAAGATGTAGGAAGAAGGAAGAAGAAAACACAAGTGGGAAGGAGAAGTTGCTTGAGTTTTTATTTAAAAAGAATTTACCAACGGAATTACCAACAAAAATTTTCGTAAGTAAACTTTAAAAAATTTTATACCGACAATAATTCTCGCCTTTTTACCGACGGAAAAAAAAAATTCCGTCGCTAAATCCATTTACCAACGGAAGTTACCTACGGAATTTTCCGTAGGTAAACTGAAATTTTTTTATTTCGCCAAAAATTTCCTCCATTTTTAGCAACAGTATATGTTTTCCATCACTACGTTCTAACGGTATATTTTCGGTCGATAATTTTTCGTTGCTAAATTATAGTGATTACCGATGGCCATATTTTTCTTCACTAACGTCCGTTGTAAATTTTATCGCGACAAATTCCCTCCAAACATAGTGACGAGTATTAGTGCTAATTTCTAACTGTAAATTTTTGTCAGTATTTTTTCGTTGCTAAATTATAGTGATTACCGACGGTCATATTGTTTCGTCGCTAACGTCCGTTGCAAATTTTATCGCAACAAATTCCCTCCAAATTTAGCGACGAGTATTAGTACCGTCGCTTAATCACTCAATTTTAGCGACGAAAATATGCTTTCCGTCGCTAATTTCCAATAGAAATTTTTTCGTTGCTAAGTTTTCGTCATTAATCTACATTTTTCTTGTAGTGTTATGTGGATATAATATTCTTACTCTCAAGTTTTTTTTTTAATCTGTATATATAATAGATGTGTGAACAAACACACATATAAAAACATTTTAAGACCTTGTTTGGTAAACAACGAATTGTCCATTTTTTGTGGATTAAAAGGTTTTAACTATTTGACATAAGTTGATGGACATGTTTAGTAATCAACTAATTGGATTGGCTGATAAAACCCAGCTGATTTAAAAAAAACTATTAGGTTGGAGTGTTTTGCTCTTCAGATAAAAATTGTGCAATAATGACGATTGTGCTCATTGGCTCACTCTTTACTCTCTCGTCTTCAGTAATCTCATTTTCTCCGTTTTAGGCTTCCAGCTCTCCACTGTCAGTGACAGTTCAACTCTCCAATATCAGCCACCAATCCCACCTTGTTGTTTCTAAGCTCACATGCAATGTCTCGTTGTTTTACATTTCCTCCTCTAGGATATGAAAAGAAGGCTACAATTGATGATACTGACTTGTTGGCAAAGGTTGAAATATCAACCTCTAGTATATGAAAAGAAGGCAAAAGTTGCCATGAAATTCTCTAGTCAATTCATTCTCTAATCATGACTATATAGTCCTATAAGCAATAGAAAATGAGAAAATGTTTGTTTCATTTATTTTATTCTTTCTTTCATTTTGATTGAAAACTTAAAAACAAGCAAGAAACAAACCAACAAAGAGCACATATGCATATAAAAAGAAATGCGAAGATGTAAAGAAAAGAAATTTACTTCCTTTGGGTTGCCTCCCAAGAAGCGCCTTTGTTTAGGGTCAATAACTTGACTCCTTTTTCTCCTCACGTGATGAAATTGTGATCTTCAAACTTTACAGTTAGCGCCACTTCCACACGAGGTAGTTTTGATAAGGTCTTAGTTGATCATTATTCTCATTCAGCGTCTTCCCTATCCTTAAATTCCCAATCTTGATTGAGTCCATACGTTTTTGAAATATTTTGAACGTCCCTTCACCTTTTTCTTCATCATTTAATTCTTCCAATCTGTTATGTAAAGGTAAAGAGTTAGTCTAAAAAATAATTATGGACTCAGTTCTTACCTCCGAGCTAAAAGATATAGCTTTTTTGCCTCGAGCTCCTTCATAACTTCTTCGACACAAGCAATTCCTTGAGTATTGCTCTAAAAATTCTTAAGCTCCTCGTCACTCTGTAAAGTTTCTGTCCAAACGTCCATTGGGTACACCTCGGGTTGATATGGCTGCTCCTCTTCACTTGTAGTTCCAGATGATTAATATCTCCCCATTAAGGCAATCCATCTTGTTGGAATTGCAGAGCGCCCTGTCAGATTGCTATACACCTTGCTAAAATAGTTGTAACATATTCTGTTGGAACTACTGCAATCCTATTGAATTTGAAGATTGTTAGCAATCATAACATTCATTGTAGCGCCCCCTTACCGTATAGTATACACCGGGACGCCCGTAGGTTGTACCGATGCATAACCTACGATGAGGGTGCACTACGATTCGATCATTTCTCTATACCTCATGGCATCAATATAAAAAAGCAGTAATATCGAAATCACTAAATTTTTAAAAACCATTAAGCCTTTCTCATCTCAATAATATCCATCAAAATATAGACAAGTCTATCAGTTCCCTACAGTCTAAGTACAACAAAAAAAAAAGGAAACTGATACAAAAGTCTATACTAAGTCATCCCCAAAAATCCAATCCCAGCTGACCAACCTATGAGCCATAGCTTCTCTCGCCAGAACGCTCACGCAGTAGGAGAAGAAACTCTGGAGCTAGGAGTCTAATCTATCAGTCCTGAAAAACAATATGCAATTTTGGATGAGTTTGCGAACTCAATGAGAAACCATCATCGATGGTTCACTCAATTCATGCATTACGCAAATTGCGTACAGTACAATACAGTAATAGTTAAAATATCAGATAGCAATTCACAGCACACAGAACATTTCGCAATTCAGTTATCACAATTGTATAATGCGATACACATGTGACTCTTTTCCAGTTATTTCAAGGTTGTGATCGAAGCTGATTCAATGATGCTTTCAATGGACGCGTCAGGGAGTAGGAGAGCCCTCAAGCAGGATACACTAACTCCCCTCGAGCTGGAAGCTCGGTTCAATAATAGTATTAGAGCTTAAAGCTCTTTTCAGTAACAGTAGCGTCTCATGTCACAACGTCCATTATCTGTTCATGCAATTATGCATGTTATGCATATGTCCGATAATTCACAGTCATATGGCTATAAGCCCATTTAAACACCGTTTCCCATGATCACATATCAGTGAAATCCAATTCATCAAAACATGCATCTCAATCCTAATCATTCATATTAGCAAACAGTTCACGTAGAGCATTTAGCACATCAGAAATTGAGGAACCAACTAGGTTACTCAACTGTAACTTCCGAGCTACTGCTTGGAAGTCTCAGCAATGTCCGTGGAATGACGATCCAACGGTGCCTCTATAACAGTAGAATAATTTCCCATTACTAGATGCTCAATTTAAAACAATTCAGTGATGCATATGTCTTAATTGAAAATATATATAATGCACATTCATGATTTTCCGACTCTAAAACCCAATTCTGCAATCTCTTGTCTCAATAAAAAATTGACTATTCACTAGGTCAATATCACTCATTAATTTCATAAGTCTCCAATTTAAACTCCCATAGACATAATAAAATTCTTAGGTCACAATAGGAACTATAATCGACTCTCTTTCTATGATTGAGAACTCGCTAATAAAATTTGAACTCTTATTCTTTACCTTAATCGTAGACCTCTTTCTCTAGTCCATCACGAATCCGGAATAAACTCAATTGGAGGTCTATACCAAAAGTTATACCCTAAAAACCAAGTTAATTCCATTCAAAATTCTCGCCCTTCGCCGCGACGTATGACCTTTCGTCGTGACGTACGGGTCGCTCGCCACTCGTCGCGACGTCTCACTCGTCACTCGTCGCGACGTACGCTTGCCGCGGCGTACGCTTATTCCTACGTCGCGACGTACAACTCACTGCTCGTCGTGATGTCTAATTATTTCTACGTCGCGACGTGCGAACCCTGGTTCGTCTTCTCCGATCGACTTTCATTCTTTCTCTCTCTAAAAACCATCATTAAACACCCTAAACTACTCGATCTTTTACCACAAATGCCATAAATGCATCTAACAACAATAATAAACAACATTAAAGCCATTAAACTTACCAAATCGAAGATCAATCCGTAAACCCTAAATCTCCCAAAAATCTCTCAAACTCTAACACCCACGGTAATCTTTCAAAGCCAAGCCAAACATCATCTTCACCAAGCTTTTTAGATGATCTCCAACCACAATGAAAGGAAAAACAAGCAAAATCTCCAAAAGGGAAGGATCAACGTCACCAACGAGAAGAGGAAGAAGATTTGAGTCGTAAGAGAAGATGTCTTCCAATTTTTCAAACATAAGATATATATATATATAGGGTTGATTTAAACCTATAGATCATAGTCCTCTAATTCATAAATTTCCAGTCTCTAAATTTCAATGGCTCATCATAAAAATTCCTAAACTCACAAATCAAAAATTTCCATGCTATTTACTCATCAATTTCGGGGCCAGAATCTAATCCATCAGTCTTTAAGTCAATTTCTCGGTCTGGACCCATAACTCTAAAAATTCTAGAAAAATTCATATAAATCCTCAAAAATATAAGACACTCGAGCCTATACTCCAATTTAAATTCTCGGATCTCTAAAAGTCAATTCTCACTCCATGGTAATCCGTTCCCATTTCCACTCTGGAATAGGCAACGAATGCAATTTTACCCACTAGAGCACGGTACTCACTTTTAACCTTCGCCGCACGTCAAACACCGAGAAACAAACTCTGCCACCTGCCTCTTCATGCCTGGCCACCAGAAATGCAACTTGAGCGTGCGATACATCTTGGTAGTACCAGGATGCATAGCATACGCGGCCACGTGTGCCTCCTCCAGAATCTCACATCTCAAATCATCTACATCAGGCACACACAGTCTCTGTCCCATCCACAATGTCCCATCTCTCAGCTCAAAATCGGCAGTCAAATCAGACCTTACTCTATCCATCAATCTCACCAACACCGAATCCCGATCCTGAACTCTCCTGATCCTGTCCTGCAACATCGGCCTAAGCCTCAAAGTAACGATCAGAGCTCCATCCTGTCCCAAATCCATCTGCACATTAAGAGCTCTCAACTGAATCAAACACGGTAATCTCGAAACCTGAATCTAAGCTGCACTACCATGAGATCTCCTACTCAATGCATCTGCCACCATATTGGCCTTCCCTGGGTGATACTCAATCGTGCAGTCATAATCCTTCAGTAACTCAATCCATCTCCTCTGCCTCAGATTCAGCTCTCGCTAACTCAACAAATATTTCAAATTCTTATGGTCAGTGAAGATCTGGAACGTCTCCCCATACAAATAATGTCTCCAGATCTTCAGAGAAAAAATCACTGCTGCTAACTCCAAATCGTGCACTGGATAGTTCACCTCATGAGATCTCAACTGTCTCGAGCCATAAGCTATCACTCTGCCATGCTGCATCAATACACATCCTAGTCCCTGATGCGAAGCATCACTGTACACCACATAGCCTCCAAGCACGGAAGGATGCTTAATACCGCAAGATGAGTCACCGATGTTTCAACTCCTCAAAGCTCTTTTGGCACTCCTCAGTCCATCTAAACAGCACATTCTTCCTCAGAAGTCTTGTAAGAGGGGCTGAGATCAGCGAGAACCCCTCGACAAATCTCCAGTAATATCCGGCCAGACCTAGGAAACTCCGAACCTCAGATACATTCCTAGGGACCTCCCAATGCAGCACTACCTCGATCTTGCGAGAATCTACCTGAATACCCTCACCAGATACGATGTGCCCCAAAAACACTACCTCATCAAGCCAAAATTCACATTTAGTAAATTTGGCATACAACTGTCTCTCTCTCATAATCTGCAATACGGTCCTCAAATGTTCCGCATGCTCCTGCCTGCTCCTCGAATACACTAGAATATCATCAATGAATACTATCACAAACTGATCCAGGTAGGGCTGAAAGACCTTATTCATCAAGGCCATAAAGGCTGCCGGGGCATTAGTCAACCCGAACGGCATCACTAGAAACTCGAAATGCCCATACCTGCTCCTAAAGGCACTCTTTGGCACATCGACCTCTGCAATCCTCAACTGGTAATAACCTGATCGCAGGTCTAACTTAGTAAACACCTGAGCTCCCTGCAACTGATCAAATAAATCGTCAATCCTAGGCAGTAGATACTTATTCTTCACTGTCACCCGATTTAACTGCCTATAGTCAATGCACAATCCCAGAGTCCCGTCCTTCTTCTTCACAAACAGAACCGGAGCTCCCCATGGCGAAACACTCGGTCTGATAAACCCCTTATCCAAAAGCTCCTGCAACTGAGCCTTAAGCTCCCTCAGTTCCACCGGTGCCATCCTACATGGAGAAACAGATATAGGAGCGGTACCAGGAATGAGGTCAATCTCAAACTCTGTCTCCAGATCCGGCGGTAAACCCGGTAACTCCTCAGGAAACACGTCCAGAAATTTCCTGATCACGGGAATATCCTGCAATCTCTGCTCAACTCTGGTATCCACAATATGAGCCAGATAGGCCTCACAACCTCCCTGCATCAACCTCAAGGCACTCAGGAAAGAAATCATCCTGGCTGGCATTGCCTGACTAACACCTCGAAAAACAGCTCTGGGCTGACCAAGAGACTCTAATACCACCTCCTTGGTATAACAATCCATGACAGCCCTATGCGCAGTCAACCAGTCCATCCCTAAAATCACATCAATCTCCCTCAGAGCCAGTACTATCAAATCTGCACTCAAAACTACTCGGTCTATCTGAATCGGGCACCCCTTGCAGATCTCACCTAAAACTGTCGTACTACCTAGAGGCGTACTCACCTCCAACCCATACTGTAATCTCTTCCTAACCCCATGTAGTCTACATGCCAAATGCGGTGCAATGAATGAATTAGCGAATCCAGGATCCAACAATGCATATGCTTCAAAGCCAGAAATCAGAAGCATACCCGCAACAACCTCAGGGGAATCCTGAGCCTCCTGCCGAGTCATGGCATAAACTCTAGCTCAGGGCTGCCGCACGCTCCATCCCTCGGCCCTAACCATTGCACCCTCGGCTCGGCCTAGGCCTCGACCTCGGCCTCTCCGTCCCGATCTGCCTCCACGGCTCTGCTGCACCGTGGTATTGCTGCCAGATCTCCCAGTCATAGTGGACTGAGCTCCCAAAAGTCTCGGGGCAATTCCTAACCAAGTGGTCCATCGAGCCACATCTCAGGCAGGCTCCAGATAGCCACCGACACTCCCCACTATGCCTCCTCTCACAATGCTCACAGATGAGGATCTCGCTTCAACCTCTGCATCGCCATCGCCACTACCACCCGAACAAATCGCCTCTGCCTTAAAACCACTGTCCTAGCTCCTCCAGCGGACTTGAAGGGCCTGCTCTGACGCTTGCAAATCCCTCTACTAGCACTACCCTGACTATCACTCAGCCTTTTGCCCCTGGGCCCCTGTCCAGACTCAGTCTGACTCTGCCTCAGTAACTGCTCAATCCTCACGGCGGCCGCTCTCAACTCAATGAAAGTGCCCATGTCCGATCGGGCCAATCTGGTACGGATCTCCATATTGAGTCCGCGCTCAAACCTCCGACACCTGTCCACCTCAGTGGCAATCAGAACTGTGGCATATCCTATCAACTCATTGAACCGCACCTCATAATCAGCCACTGTCATAGCACCCTGCCTCAACTCAAGGAACTCCTGCATCTTCATCTCTAAATACACCTTGGGCATGTAATTGTCTCTGAATGCCCTCAGAAAGTCATCCCAAGTCAAAATGCAGGGCCTGGTGGTACTGCCCGGAACAGTCTTCCATCACTGATAAGCCGGACCCTATAACAAAGAGACGGCATAATCAAATCTCTCCTCAGGGTCGCAGTCCATCTGATCGAGGACTCGCTCGGTCCTCTCTAACCATCCCTCAGCCTCCGCAGGGTCTGTGCTGCCATAGAAATCAATAGCCCTCTGCTTACGCAGTCGATCATATCTCCTCTCCCGTCTCGCGGGAACTCTAAGAGGCAACTCCTCAGAATGAGGCATCGAAGGCTCCCTACTAGCTCCTATTGATTCTAGGTCAGCTGGCTGATCAACTTGATCTCCAAGAACAGACGACCTACAACAAACAAGAATTCTAATCAATTTTCTACTTTTATCTCTGAAATTCAAGCCTAAAAATACATTATGCCCAAAAAATGCCAAACTATGCTCTGATGCCACCTAATGAAGCGCCCCCTTACCGTAGAGTATACACCGGGACGCCCGTAGGTCGTACCGATGACTACCTACGATGAGGGTACACTACGATTCAATCATTTCTCTATACCTCATGGCATCAATATAAAAAAGCAGTAATATCGAAATCACTAAATTTTTAAAAACCATTAAGCCTTTCTCATCTCAATAATATCCATCAAAATATAGACAAGTTTATCAGTTCCCTACAGTCTAAGTACAACAATCCAAAAAAAAGGAAACTGATACAAAAGTCTATACTAAGTCATCCCCAAAAATCCAATCCCAGCTGACCAACCTATGAGCCATAACTTCTCTCGCCAGAATGCTCACGCAGTAGGAGAAGAAACTCTGGAGCTAGGAGTCTAATCTATCAGTCCTGAAAAACAATATGCAATTTTGGATGAGTTTACGAACTCAATGAGAAACCATCATCGATGGTTCACTCAATTCATGCATTACGCAAATTATGCATACAATCTGATACAAAGAATAAAAAATATCATATAGCAATTCACAGCACACAGAACATTTCGCAATTCAGTTATCACAATTGTATAATGCGATGCACATGTGACTCTTTTCCAGTTATTTCAGTGTTGTGACTGAGCGCTGATTCAGTGACAGTTTTCAATGGACGCGTCAGGGAGTAGGAGAGCCCTCAAGTAGGATACACTAACTCCCCTCGAGCTGGAAGCTCGGTTCAGTAACAGTATTAGAGCTTAAAGCTCTTTTCAGTAACAGTAGCGTCTCAGGTCACAACGTCCATTATCTGTTCATGCAATTATGCATGTAATGCATATGTTCGATAATTCACAGTCATATGGCTATAAGTCCATTTAAACACCGTTTCCCATGATCACATATCAGTGAAATCCCATTCATCAAAACATGCATCTCAATCCTAATCATTCATATTAGCAAACAGTTCACGTAGAGCATTTAACACATCAGAAATTGAGAAACCAACTAGGTTACTCACCTGTAACTTTCGAGCTACTGCCTGGAAGTACCAGCAATGTTCTTGGAATGACGATCCAACGGTGCCTCTATAACAGTAGAATAATTTCCCATTACTAGATGCTCAATTTAAAACAATTCAGTGATGCATATGTCTTAATTGAATATATATATAATGCACATTCATGATTTTCCGACTCTAAAACCCAATTCCGCAATCTCTTGTCTCAATAAAAAATTCACTATTCATTAGGTCAATATCACTCATTAATTTCATAAGTCTCCAATTTAAACTCCTATAGACATAATAAAATTCTTAGGTCACAATAGGAACTATAATCGACTCTCTTTCTATGATTGAGAACTCGCTAATAAAATTCGAGCTCTTATTCTTTACGTCAATCGTAGACCTCTTTCTCTAGTCCATCACGAATCCGGAATCAACTCAATTGGAGGTTTCCACCAAAAGTTATACCCTAAAAACCAAGTTAATTCCATTCAAAATTCTCGCCCTTCGCCGCGAGTATGACCTTTCGTCGCGACGTACGGGTCGCTCGCCACTCGTCGCGACGTCTCACTCGTCACTCGTCGCGACGTACGCTCGCCGCGGCGTACGTTTATTCCTACGTCTGCAAACCCTGGTTCGTCTTCTCCGATCGACTTTCATTCTTTCTCTCTCTAAAAACCATCATTAAACACCCTAAACTACTCAATCTTTTACCACAAATGCCATAAATGCATCTAACAACAATAATAAACAACATTAAAGCCATTAAACTTACCAAATCGAAGATCAATCCGTAAACCCTAAATCTCCCAAAAATCTCTCAAACTCTAACACCCACGATAATCTTCCAAAGCCAAGCCAAACATCATCTTCACCAAGCTTTTTAGATGATCTCCAACCACAATGAAAGGAAAAACAAGCAAAATCTCCAAAGGGGAAGGATCAACGTCACCAACGAGAAGAGGAAGAAGATTTGATTCCTAAGAGAAGATGTCTTCCAATTTTTCAAACATAAGATATATATATATATAGGGTTGATTTAAACCTATAGATCATAGTCCTCTAATTCATAAATTTCCAGTCTCTAAATTTCAATGGCTCATCATAAAAATTCCTAAACTCACAAATCAAAATTTTCCATGCTATTTACTCATCAATTTCGGGGCCGGAATCTAATCAATCAGTCTTTAAGTCAATTTCCCGGTCCGGATCCATAACTCTAAAAATTCCAGAAAAATTCCTATAAATCCTCAAAAATATAAGACACTCGAGCCTATACTCCAATTTAAATTCTCGGATCTCTAAAAGTCATTTCTCACTCCAATTTAACTATACAAACCTAATTATGCCATAATTCCCGATAAATCACAATTAAACCTAGTCATCTCGCAAATTTACCAATCAATTTATAAACACAATTAAACGTCGGAAAATGCCATGAATGCATGTGCAGTCAATGCATGTGCAATTAATTCATTCCTCTATAATTAGAGGTCAATGAATGCTCAATCAGTAAAATTCCGTATGATTCTACCCCATCCCAAATTACCAATATGTCCCAACACATCGGTAACGGGATGTTACAATTCTCCCCTCCTAATAAAAATTTCGTCCCGAAATTTCATACCTGACTGGTCGAACAGATGAGGGTACTGCCTCCTCATGTGCTCCTTAGTCTCCCATGTTGCTTTCTCAGAAGAGTGGTTCTTTCAAAGGACTTTCACCAATGGAATCACCCGGTTCCTTAACTGCTTGACCTGTGATCTTATAATCCTGAGCCGGAATCACATGAGTCGGGTCTGATCGGTACCGTCGGAGCATACTAACATGAAACACATCATGCAACTGGGACATCTCATTCGGCAATGCCAATCTATAGGCCAACGGTCCAATCCGCTCAGTAATCTCATACGGACCGATATACCGAGGGCCCAACTTGCCCTTACGGCCAAATCTCAGCACTCCTCTCCAAGGTGACACTCGGAGGAACACTTTGTCGCTCACACTGTACTCCATCTCTCGTCGATGCTGATCCACATAACTCTTTATTCTATCCTGAGCCGCCTTGATGCGACTCCGAATCAGCTTCACCTTATCTACAGTGTCCTGGATCAGCTCGGGACCCTCAATCATCCTCACACCCTCTTCATCCCAATACAGCGGCGATCTACACGGCCTCCCATATAAGGCCTCATACGGTGCCATCCCGATACTGCTCTGATACTGATTGTTATAAGCAAACTCGATCAGAGCCAAGTACTGATCCCATGATCATCTGAACTCCAATACACAAGCCCAAAGCATATCCTCAACAGTCTTAATCGTCCTCTCACTCTGCCCATCTATCTGAGGATGAAATGCGATCAAGTTCAACCGAGTACCAATGCAGCATCGCAGCTCTTCCGTAACCTCGAAGTGAATCTGGGATCCCTGTCTGAGACTATCGACAACGAAACCCCATGCAACCGCACAATCTCTGCCACATACTTCTGAGCCAACTGATCGAGAGTATTGCTCTCCCTCACTGGCAAGAAGTGAGCCGATTTGGTCAACCGGTCCACTATGACCCAGATAGCATCAAACTGTCTCGGCATCCTAGGCAATCTCATAATAAAATCCATGGTAATCCGTTCCCATTTCTACTCTGGAATAGGCAACGAATGCAGCTTACCCACTAGAGCCTGGTGCTCAGCCTTAACCTGCTGGCACGTCAAACACCGAGAAACAAACTCTGTCACCTGCCTCTTCATGCATGGCCACCAGAAATGCAACTTGAGCGTGCGATACATCTTGGTAGTACCAGGATGCATAGCATACGCGGCCACGTGTGCCTCCTCCAGAATCTCACGTCTCAAATCATCTACATCAGGCACACACAGTCTCTGTCCCATCCACAATGTCCCATCTCTCAGCTCAAAATCGGTAGTCAAATCAGACCTTACTCTATCCATCAATCTCACCAACACCGGATCCCGATCCTGAACTCTCCTGATCCTGTCCTGCAACATCGGCCTAAGCCTCAAAGTAGCGATCAGAGCTCCATCCTGTCCCAAATCCATCTGCACATTAAGAGCTCTCAACTGAATCAAACACGGTAATCTCGAAACCTGAATCTGAGCTGCACTACCATGAGATCTCCTACTCAATGCATCTGCCACCACATTGGCCTTCCCTAGGTGATACTCAATCGTGCAGTCATAATCCTTCAGTAACTCAATCCATCTCCTCTGCGTCAGATTCAGCTCTCGCTAACTCAACAAATATTTCAAACTCTTATTGTCAGTGAAGATCTGGAACGTCTCCCCATACAAATAATGTCTCCAGATCTTCAGAGCAAAAATCACTGCTGCTAACTCCAAATCGTGCACTGGATAGTTCACCTCATGAGATCTCAATTGTCTCGAGGCATAAGCTATCACTCTGCCATGCTGCATCAATACACATCCTAGTCCCTGATGCGAAACATCACTGTACACCACATAGCCTCCAGTACCAGAAGGGATGCTTAACACCGACGCAGTAGTCAGCCGATGTTTCAGCTCCTCAAAGCTCTTCTGGCACTTCTCAGTCCATCTAAACAGTACATTCTTCCTCAGAAGCCTTGTCAGAGGGGCTGAGATCAGCGAGAACCCCTCGACAAATCTCTAGTAATATCCGGCCAAACCTAGGACACTCCGATCCTCAGATACATTCCTAGGGACCTCCCAATGCAGCACTGCCTCGACCTTGCGAGAATCTACCTGAATACCCTCACCAGATACGATGTGCCCCAGAAACACTACCTCATCAAGCCAAAATTCACATTTAGTGAATTTGGCATACAACTGTCTCTCTCTCATAATCTGCAATACGGTCCTCAAATGTTTCGCATGCTCCTGCCTGCTCCTCGAATACACTAGAATATCATCAATGAATACTATCACAAATTGATCCAGGTAGGGCTGAAAGACCTTATTCATCAAGGCCATGAAGGCTACCGGGGCATTAGTCAACCCGAACGGCATCACTAAAAACTCGAAATGCCCATACCTGCTCCTAAAGGCACTCTTTGGCACATCAGCCTCTGCAATCCTCAACTGGTAATAACCTGATCGCAGGTCCAACTTAGTAAACACCTGAGCTCCCTGCAACTGATCAAATAAATCGTCAATCCTAGGCAGTGGATACTTATTCTTCACTGTCACCCGATTTAACTGCCTATAGTCAATGCACAATCCCAGAGTCCCGTCCTTCTTCTTCACAAACAGAACCGGAGCTCCCCATGGCGAAACACTCGGTCTGATAAACCCCTTATCCAAAAGCTCCTGAACCTGAGCCTTAAGCTCCCTCAGTTCCACCGGTGCCATCCTATATGGAGATATAGATATAGGAGCGGTACCAGGAATGAGGTCAATCTCAAACTCTGTCTCCCGATCCGGCGGCAAACCCGGTAACTCCTCAGGAAATACGTCCAGAAATTCCCTGATCACGGGAATATCCTGCAATCTCTGCTCAACTCTGGTATCCACAACATGAGCCAGATAGGCCTCACAACCTCCCTGCATCAACCTCAAGGCGCTCAGAAAAGAAATCATCCTGGCTGGCACTGCCTGACTAACACCTCGAAAAATAGCTCTGGGCTGACCAGGAGACTCTAATACCACCTCCTTGGTATAACAATCCATGACAGCCCTATGCGCAGTCAACCAGTCCATCCCTAAAATCACATCAATCTCCTCGAGCCAAGATTATCAAATCAGACTCAAAACTACTCTTTGCCTATCTGAATCGGGCACCCCTTGCAGACCTCACCTAAAACCGTCGTACTACCTAGAGACGTACTCACCTCTAACCCATACTGTAATCTCTCCCTAACCCCATGCAGTCTACATGCCAAATGCGGTGCAATGAATGAATTAGGGGATCCAGGATCTAACAATGCATATGCTTCAAAGCCAGAAATTACCCGCAACAACCTCAGGGGAATCCTGAGCCTCCTACCGAGTCATGGCATAAACTCTAGCCAGGGATTGCTGCCTGCTGCTCAGTCCCTCAGTCCTAACCACGGACCCCTCGGCTCGGCCTGGGCCTCGACCTCGGACTCTCCGTCCCGATCCGCCTCCACGGCTCTGCTGCACCGTGGTATTGCTGCCAGATCTCCCAGTCATAGTGGACTGAGCTCCCAAAGTCTCGGGGCAATTCCTAACCAAGTGGTCCATCGAGCCACATCTCAGGCAGGCTCCAGATAGCCACCGACACTCCCCACTATGCCTCCTCTCACAATGCTCACAGACTGGAGGATCTCGCCTCAACCTCACAGCATCGCCATCGCCACTACCACCTGAACAAATCTACCTCTCTGCCTAAAACCAGCCTGTCTAGCTCCTCCAATGGACCAAGGGCTGCTCGACGCTTCTAAACCTCTACTAAGACTACCTCGACTATCACTCGGCCTCTTGCCCTCGGGCCCTGTCTGCACTCACCGACTCTGCCAAGAATCGCTCAATCCTCACTGGCGCCGGCACCAATGAAAGTGCCCATGTCCGATCGGGCCAATCTGGTACGGATGTAATCCATCAGTCTTTAAGTCAATTTCTCGGTCCGGACCCATAACTCTAAAAATTCCAGAAAAAATCCTATAAATCCTCAAAAATATAAGACACTCGGGCCTATACTCCAATTTAAATTCTCGGATCTCTAAAAGTCAATTCTCACTCCAATTTAACTATACAAACCCAATTATGCCATAATTCCCGATAAATCACAATTAAACCTAGTCATCTCGCAAATTTACCAATCAATTTATGAACACAATTAAACGTCGGAAAAGGCCATGAATGCATGTACAATCAATGCATGTGCAATTAATTCATTCCTCTATAATTAGAGGTCAATGAATGCTCAATCAGTAAAATGTCGTATGATTCTACCCCATCCCAAATTATCAATATGTCCCAACACATCGGTAACGGGATGTTACATTCATTGATTCTTCCAAAGATGTACCTGAGTTTTGACAAGCTTCTGGTCCACCCAGAAATTGCTGTATGTCCTGTAAACTATCATGGAAGTAATTATGATGATTATCCTATCTATAACAAATGTTAGGCTGATCAGTCCAAACGTTGTTATAAGATTAAGAATATGAGTTACAAAAGAAGTTACTTCCATCCATATCAATTTTTTTTCAAACATGAAACAAAAAATGAAAAGATCACAAAAGAACTTAAAAGAAATCAATTACGAACAAATATATACAAAAACCTATTAAATCACAAACAAAAACTAAAACACTGCACTCTTTGGCAATGGTGCCAAAATTCACCACACACTATAATGCTAGCCAAAAAAAAAACTAGGCTACTATTATAACAGTGATGAGTCTAAGTTGATCCCACAGAGAGTGTGTACAAAGTTTATAAAATGAAATTAATCGTTGTTTAGGAAAAAAGGGGGTTTAGATTTTGGAATAAGAAAATAAAATAAAACTAACATAATGAAAA
The DNA here is from genome assembly GCA_029891385.1 of Erythroxylum novogranatense. Lineage (NCBI taxonomy): Eukaryota > Viridiplantae > Streptophyta > Magnoliopsida > Malpighiales > Erythroxylaceae > Erythroxylum > Erythroxylum novogranatense. The sequence goes on from CM057224.1 coordinate 27,441,937, forward strand.
CAAATTAAAGAAAACATGCTAAAAAATGATAAAAGTGGGAATTCAATATGTACCCAGTTCTTTGGTACAATCTTGGCCTACACCCTAATTAAGCATATTTCTTTGATTTGTTGTTCTTAAACCTCTCATATCAACTATTAATCATGGGTTAATTATTAACTCAAGTTTTTCTTTAGATTTTTTTAATCAAGATACGATCGTTAATTAAACCTAACCAACATATAACCTAGGATACGATCTCTATATTTAATTAGGCAGTAGTATTATAAATTAGGAAAACTAAATAATCAAGGCAACAACTACATATGATGCATCATTTAACCTAGGTCACGTTATCCCTAATGATTACGAATTATTAGTCACTATACATGAGTTTCAACATAACAATTACAAATTATATCAAAATTTTAGAAATGAGTTTGCAATTAAACGATTTAATGAATGCATTAAAATCATCTTTTCACAATACCCAATGGATTCATACATAAATAACCAAATAATAACGAAAATTTGATTATCCATACATAATACCCAAATCAATTAACATAGGATAACATAATCAATTTTTAATGAGAGAAAAAAACAACAAAATAATTAAAAAAATGCTTAACCCTGGTTATTGGTGTTGATGTCACCTCCAAATTAGCGTCGAACCTCTATAGATATCTCTAGAAAAAATACTTCAGCCCCTATTCAATGTCCCTAGCTAAAACCCCCTTCAACACTCTTTACTGCACCTCCCTCTCTTCTGTTTCACGCCATTCTTAGTTCTCATTATTCACCAATATGATGAATTAATTTTTTGGATCACCATTACTATTCATGGCTCCACCTTCTCTTCACTTTGCTATGATGTGATGATTTAACTCCTTGGTCCATTTACAATATATGTATGACTTAAAAGCTATGGAAAACGTCTTGGTGTTGTGCGTTTTAAACAAAACGCTTACTATGTCTGCATGGTTTGTGTTTTGCTGACATTTGCTCCTTACCTCTAGCTACTATGCATCATTGTTTTTGCTTGTGATTTGCTACTCCTTACTTGGTCCAATGTTCTCCTGGCGCTGCCGTTTTGCTCATTCATCTGTTGCCATTTTGTGCTATTGGCTATCCACCTATTGTAGCATTTTACTCTGGGCTATTTGGATTTTAGTTGATCTGCTCACCATTTGTTGCAGTGTTAATTCAATGTTTTAAGTCCAACATTACATGAAAAACCATATTACTTTATTCTTCTGTAATTGTTTTATTATTGAACCATAATATTCACGTAGTTGCATGGGTGTAAGATGTAATCTTTAATTTATCTTCTTTGTCTTTTCATTTTTCTTGTCTTCTTCTTGTCTTTTCATTTTCTTCTTCTCGCTCCATAAAGCCAAGTAAGTATTGATCTTCAGAAAATTGCCCAATTTCAGTCTCACTTTCATTTATTTGCTTCCAAATTGTACCTAAAATTATATATAAATTAAAGTGAGTATCTTAAGCATTTTCCTATCATTAATCGCTAAGTGTAAATGATTAAATGTATCAACAATTTTGTGAATGTTTAATTAGATGCTAGAAAATTATACATATTTGTATGCAGGTAAACAAAGATGGATGGTTAGGATGAAAAATTAACTATGTTTTATAATGAAAAGTTTTTGGGGAAGATGTTGTATATATGGGTGGAGATATTAAATGATGGGGCTTTAAAATAGGTTTTATTTTATTGGAACCTTGAGAGGATGCTCATAGAGAATGTTAAGACTCTGAAAACAAATAAGTTTATATATAGGGTTCTAAGAGCTAGTCTAAAAAAATGGGTTAATGGAGGTAAATAAGAGTGATGATTGTGTGATGAAAATACGTAATCTAATTAAAGAATAAAAAGTAATAAAGATCTATGTTTATCATGGATCCAATGTCTCACATTTAAAACAATCTTTTAATGATGATGTTAATGCAGAGGTTATTATTAGGACTACAGATGATGTCCCCATTAATGTCATTCAGTCTACTGTCACGCTGCCCATAAATGAAGATGTAGCTAAGTAAGAAGTTGTAGGTTTAAATGATAGTAAAGTTGATCTAGCTGAACAAGACGAGAATTTATTTGTTGATGTAAAGGGTATGATTATGATTTAGATGAAGAAGATTTGGAATTCTCTAGGGATTTAATAGCTTCATTTAAAAGTGAAAATTAAAGAAAATAATCAAGAGCAAGTTTGCAATATATAATAGAAAAAGGGAAAGATAAAAAAGAAAATATAACAAGATGTTGGAGATGATAATGACAAGAATGATGTACAAGATGAACTTATAATAGATTACTCTGAATAAGATGACAATTGCAACTTTGAAGAAGGTTGTTTAGATGTGGATGTGGGTTAAGAAATAAATCACATTTTTATAGAATTAACCTTTATAAGAAAAAGATTGAGATTAAGTTTGGTATATTATTTAACGATTCTAACTAATTCAAAGAAGCACTTTATAAAGCTTACTATTAATGAAAGAGGAAGTTTATTTTCAAGAGAAATAACAAACAATTTGTGAGAGCCAAATGTGTGAGTAAGTACTACAAATGGTACATTTTGCCAGCTTAGTGAAAGATTTAAATAGTTTTTAAGTATTTTTCAATTTATGGCAATTTTAAATTTAGCTTTATTAATGTGATGGACTGGCTACTAACACATATATTTGTAGGTAAGAGTTTTTTAATAAAAACATATATTCAATTCCATTTTTCACAACAAAAGTGCAAGCTCAAAGTGTCTTACTAATAATTATTTCAAAGACGTCTCAATACTTACTATACTAAAGCCAATATACTTAAGGAAGTTTGTTAAGAAAGATTTGAGAGTTGATCTTAGGTATAATATTTTTTATAGGGCTAAGAAATTGGTGATAGAGGAAATGCAAAGAGGTGAAGAGCATAATATAGCAAGCTATAGGATTATAAGGAAGAACAATTTAGGTCAAATTTATATTTGATAATTGAATTGGTTACCAAAAGGATATCACATGGAGATTACTTGAAGCCATCATTTGATAGAATGTATATGTATTTTGAATGATGCAATATTAAAGCTTATGCTAGAGAACAAGTTTCATAATTATCCAAAAACATTGAATGTTTTACTTGAACCTATGAATGACATCAGATTTAGGAAACTATTAGCTTAAGTATATCATACACACTTCTCTCTTCCATCCATTCTTTTTTTTTTAATCTGCTCTTCGCAAAAAGCTAAATTTCATCTTAATCTTCTACATCAACTCATAATTGCAATCATTATTAATACAATTCTTGATATTTTAATTTTCAACTTTAAGATTTTTTTTCTTCTTCTAGCTTGTTTGCCTTCTTTAATGATCCATATATGATACTTAAAGCCCTTTATCACATTGGAGGATAAATCTACTAAGAAAACTAGCAACTTTGATGTCAAAATTAAATAAGTAATAAAAAATATAACAATAGTATTGAGATTAAAAATTTAGAAAACTTAAAAAACCATAAAATCAAAAGATAACTGTTGGACCCCAATCTTTGAGTGAAATTTTGAATTATGAAAATAAAATTTAAGGAGTGCTTTGTGTACGTCTTGTATAAGAGATGACTTAAAATTTAAAGAATATTGAGAAGAAAAGAAATGATCTGATTTTGATATCTTTGGGGTTTTGAGTGGATTGGTGTGGTTTATGAAATTAAGTGGATGAGTTGATTGAAATTAAGTTGAAAATCATGAATAAAAAGAGAAAGAGTGAAAATATGAAAAATTATGAAATAGTTGACTTTTTGGCCTTTGAAAGTTGACTTTTGATTTAGGCAAAATTTGATAAAATGGTCTTCTGGAAACTTGTAGAGTACGTTAAGAGCTTTCTGTAGCCATAAAGTTTGTAATTTTTCGATATCGGGAGTGAAAATTATGATCAGTCAAAGTTTATGTTTGAAAGGATTGACTTTTGACTTTAATTATAATTGAAACTTTGACTGAGAAATTAACCTAGTTAGAGGTTAATTGAGCTTTGATGTTCTTCATGAAAATTTAAGGATTTGTTTTGATCTTTATTTCGATATAAAGTATGCAATTTTTCGATCTCGGAATAATAAGTTATGATTTTTACAAGTTTATATTGTGGTTTTAGCACGATTATTAGAGGATAGTATCTTTGACCGGAAAATGGACTCCTTTATGAGTCGAATTGATTTGTATGTTCTTCATGGAAGTTGAAGAGCTTCCTTCAAGCTTTCTATAGAGACTAAGTTTGTCAAAATTAGAGTTCGGAATTAAGAGTTATGAATTTTGGAAGTTTTGGATTTTTTATGTGAAAAAAAAGGAAATTTGTTTTATCCCATCATTAGGCGACGCGATCGCTTTAGCGACGGCGAGTGTTTAGCTCGCGTCACTAGAGGCGACGATCGTCAGAGTGATGGACGTTCATCCGCGTCACCAGGCGACTTATTATCGCTTCGGCGAAGCGAAGCGAGCTTCGCCTCGCCAATGAAAGTGCTCGTTGCTCCATACGGCTACCGCTTTTGTTTCTCCAATACGACGCTGTTTGATTTTTCTTGTTATTTCCTCCAATCCGACCTTTGTTTACTATTTTGCTTATATCTTTTCCGTCCGACATCCGATTGAGTCGATTCTTGCGGCGTTGGATTCCTAAGACAATTATCTACATCCTCATATAAATTTGTGAATTTTTGAGATTAAATTAATGGTAATTAATTTAATCAAAGTGAGTCGGGAAATTTTCCGAACATAGTTCAGTATTTTGTGAAATTAAGGACCTGTAGAGATCCGATTGAAGTGATTCTTGAGGCGAAATAAAGATAAGACAAGGGGCTACAAATCATATGAAGAAATGAAATGTCAATTTTGCCCCTAAGACCTTCGAATTATGAATGGAAGTTCGGATTAGGGTGTAATTTTTGGATTAGGAACACCTGAGAGTATTTTGAGCATAACTTTTGATCTGGGAATCGAAATGAGGCGATTCTTGTTTTGAATTAAACTAGAGACATAAGGATACAATTGTTATGAAGACATTGAGTTTCAATTTTGGGATTAAGAATGTTAACTTTTGGACGGAAATAATCGTACATGGAAAATATGTTAGAATGTGGATATACCCGAACTGTTTTGCGCATAACTTTTGGTGTAGTGATCCGAATTGAGCGCGGTTGGTGGCGTTGGATTCGTATGATTGAGAGGAACATTTCTCGAGAATGAAGTGTTAACAAATTCCTTCAATTCGATAGTGAGAATCAAAACCGCAAGTGAAAATGGCATAAAGTAACATATGAGGGGCATTTTGGTCTTTTTATCAAAATTTTAATGACATGGCATTATTTATACTATGAGCTGTCGTTTAAGTAGAAGAATCACGATGATTCTTGTAGAGAAGAGAAGAAAATAAGAAAAAGGAAGAGAAGAAGATGGAGTTTTCGGCTAAGGTGAGAGAGGAAGCAAGTTTTGATTTTTCCTACTTGATTTTTGGGATTTTGAGAGTGTTACAAGAGAAAGGAAGATGGGAAGTGAAGAGAGCTTCCTTTCAAGCTAGGAAAATTCGAATTTGGTGGAGAAATGAGGTAAGGGAAAATTTTCAACTTTGAGATTTTGTTGAATTTTTGATTGAGAAATATAGATAATGATATGGGTTTGTGATTTATGAAGTTGATTTTGAAATATATGCTTTAGGTGAAGTTTAATTTGAAAAATTGTAAATTGGAGGTTTAGGCCAAATTAGAAATTGGAGATTTTGTGAATTAATGGTGTAGAATCATCAATAATAGCATGAATTGATGAAATATGGAATCAATTTTGAAGAAATTGTGATTTATGGTATTGAATTTGTGTAAATTGGTTTAGGCCAATTTTGAAAATTGAGGATTTTCAAAATTGGAGATTGAAATAGCTTGAATATGAGAGGAATTGATATTTCCTAAGTTCAATTTGAGAAATTAAGTTAATTATGATATTGAATTTGATTGGATTGATTTAGGTTCAATTTGTAATTTGGGGGTTTTTGGAATTAGTGATGTGACTATCTTGGAATTAGTAAGAATTGATGACTTATGCATCAAATTGAAGGATTAAGTTATTTATGAGATTAAATTTTGATGAAATTGATTTAGGGAATTTTCAATTGGAAGGAAGAAAGGAGAAAAAGTCAAATTGAAGCATTGGACAAGATGCTAGCATGGATATGAGGTGGGTAGCATATTTATATTTTGATTTATAGGCAATATACGAATTTTCAAAAATGAAAGAAAGCAAAATTTTGGATTTTGATAAATTATTGTTTTGTAAATGTTTGAAAATAAGAATTGATTAAAAGTTTGAAATTTTGATTTCCAAAGGTTTTCTGAAAAATTATTATAAGGTGATTTGATAAATTGATAGAAATTTCTGAAAATGCATTTGTTGTGTATGCATTGACAAATTATGCGAATTGTTGCATTGATTGATTGAATAAATTAAATTGTATGAAGTATTTGAATTGTATGAAGTATTTGAATTGTGAGTTTGTTAGTATTCGATGAAATAAAGTTAGAAAGGCAAGATTTTGAAAAGTGCCTTCGGGTGTTCTGAAATTTCGTTTTTGATTATGTGTTATGTGGGTTTGGTAGGTCCTTTGTGAGTCAGCGCTGTCTCTACCTGTTTAAGCCTTCGCCCGGCTGCCTGCAATAGGCAATGGAGATCCATTTACGGACTCCTTTCACGGCTACACTGGACTGCTATGCGGGAAAGTGTAGTACGTCTGTTCACTTACCGCATACGTTATCAAGTATGCTGAATGTGCGATCGTCTGTTAGACCGAACCAAATCAATTCTGATGTTTTATGTGTTTGTAATTTGACCATGATGTGATGCATTCATATTTATGAAAAATTTGAGAAGTTTGAAAAAAATGAAATGAGAAAAAGTGAGATTATTGTGAAAAGTTTGAAAAATATGAAAAAAAGGGTTTGAGGAAATTGTTTGAAAAATTATAAAGTTTGAAAAATTAGCCTTTTGGCAAAAAGTTTATGAAAATTGATTTACGCTTATTATTCGATTTATAAATGTGTTATCCACGAGCTTTCTGAAGCTACCCCTTTCATCCCCATCTCCGTGTTTCGAGCGGAGATCGGATGAAAGAATGTGAAGACATCGCTTTGACATTTGTGTCGCTTAGATTTTGTGTAATTTGGATCTTTAGTATGAATATGTTTATGGCTTAAGATAAGTTTGGAAAAGTGTATTTGTGTATAAAGTCGGTGTTGTGCATGGTTTTGGAATTTGTATATGAGTTTAGTATTGAATTGAGAATTATGGAAGTATTAGATTTAGGTTTGCGTTTTGTTTGGTGTTTGGATTCGGACGGAGAGTCCGATGATTCGAGATCTGTTTGGCTTTTAGAAGTGTACTTCTTTACCCTTGCAGTTTGGGTTAGGATAAAGGCAAGATTATCTTTTAAAATTTGATAAAATTTCGGTAATATGGGTCTAAAGAAATGAGTTTGAGGATTTATATGATTGTATAAGAAATGATTAAGATGAATTAAGTGAATTGAAATTGGTGAGGATGAGTTTCCAAAAAGGGAATTGTATTGAATGGTTATGATTTGAATGAGATTGATTAAAGAGAAAAGGAATGAATAAGAAGAAAGAAAAAAAAATTCATACCGGATTTGAAATGTCGTAAGGTTTCCAACGCGATGAGTTTTCTATGCTTCATGTTTGAAACGGATGTCGGTGTGTTTTTCAGTTTGATTATTTCGATTCGCAATCGATTCGGAATTCTGCCTTTCGAGTTTCTCCGTTTTGTTATTCGTATTTCCGATGCACAATTTTCTGAGTATTCGTTTCGCTCCGATGATGCGATTTGTATTCCGATTAGCGATTTCTCGCTTTTCAATTCCGAATTCCATTTTCCGTGCTCCGTTTTCGGTTGGGATCAGGTTCCCGGATCGGGTCCCAATATTTATGGTATCAGAGCCCAGTAATATGATCTTACTTGGGCATATGAGTATGAGTAAGAATTTGAGAATAGTTTGTAATGATAAGAGTGAATTTATGAGAATGTGCTAAGTGATCATTTGATTTTGATGAAAGAAATATGATTGTCTTTAGGAATTTGAAATTGATGTGCATGACTTGTCATGACTTATTTGAAGAATTAAAGTGATTGTTTGTTTTGGGTGTTAAGAATATGATTGATTGGAAACATGTGTTTGTGGAACTTAAGATGTGAATTGCAAAATGAATTGGGAGAAATTGATATAGCTTGTATTTCTGTGAGATGAGAGTATGACTTTTAGAAAGATGACGTGATGGTAAAGATTAAATGACGAGTGAATCATATTAGGGTTCCTTAAGAAATGGACCATTGACTTGTGTCCATATATGAAGAAATAATAAGTTATAGATATAGTGCTTTGAGATGATATGGGTGTTATGAGATACAAAAGTGAAATGTTGTGAAGAGATATGATGAGGAACGTAGATAAGAAAAGTGATTTGATTATGATTTCGGAAAGAAATTAGTAAGAAAGTCTTGATGATTTTTGTTTGAAAGCAATTTATGCAAGAATGAGTTAATTGAGTCTAAGTATATGAATTTGAGGACGAAATTCTTTTAAGAGGAGAGAAATGTTGGACCCTATCTTTGAGTGAAAATTTGAATTATGAAAATGAAATTTAAGGAGTATTTGTAGACGCCTTGTATAAGAGATGACTTAAAATTTAAAGAATATTGAGAAGAAAAGAAATGATCGATTTTGATATCTTTGGGGTTTTGAGTGGATTGGTGTGGTTTATGAAATTAAGTGGATGAGTTGATTGAAATTAAGTTGAAAATCATGAATAAAAGAGAAAGAGTGAAAATATGAAAATTGTGAAATAGTTGACTTTTGGCCTTTGAAAGTTGACTTTTGATTTAGGCAAAATTTGATAAAATGGTCTTCTGAAACTTGTAGAGTACGTTAAGAGCTTTCTGTAGCCATAAAGTTTGTGATTTTCGATATCGGGAGTGAAAGTTATGATCACCAAAGTTTATGTTTGAAAGGATTGACTTTTGACTTTAATTATAATTGAAACTTTGACTGAGAAATTAACCTAGTTAGAGGTTAATTGAGCTTTGATGTTCTTCATGAAAATTTAAGGATTTGTTTTGATCTTTATTTCGATATAAAGTATGCAATTTTTCGATCTCGGAATAATAAGTTATGATTTTTACAAGTTTATATTGTGGTTTTAGCATGATTATTAGAGGATAGTATCTTTGACCGGATTTGAAATGTCGTAAGGTTTCCAACGCGATGAGTTTTCTATGCTTCATGTTTGAAACGGATGTCGGTGTGTTTTTCAGTTTGATTATTTCGATTCGCATTCGATTCAGAATTCTGCCTTTCGAGTTTTTCCGTTTTGTTATTCGTATTTCCGATGCACAATTTTCTGAGTATTCGTTTTGCTCCGATGATGCGATTTGTATTCCGATTAGCGATTTCTCGCTTTTCGATTCCGAATTTCGTTTTCCGTGCTCCGTTTTCGGTTGGGATCCGGTTCCCGGATCGGGTCCCAACAATAACTCACCCTATATTAAGTATAATAAACAAAACGTCTTCCTATATTTCTCTCTGCTTATAAAGTTTGCATGACAATAATTAACCCACAAAAATAAAATAAAATCTTCAACCAATCTAATCGTCGAACTTACATATAGTTTTTGACTTATAATACTTAATCTCAACTAGTTGTGATAGAAATTATAATATGCTACGAAGTTTATTTTAGAGTGAGATTGTAACAATATAAGAAATTTATTTTAGACTTAAAAGGATAATAATCTACCGGAATCTTAATTGAGGGAAACTAATTAATATTGTGCAATAGAACCACAATCTTATTCAACTAGTATAAGAAGCAAAACAAGGTTAATTCACAAAGTTTTTCAAGTTCTAATCTTAACTTAACTAAAATAAATGCCTCAAATGCTTCCCATATATTTCCAATATTTGTAAGATAAGCTTTATAACGCACTTGTGGTAAATAATCCATTTTGGTTTGGAATAATATATTGGTAAATTAAAATTGTGATAAAGGTTTGCTTTTATTTATGTTAATCAAGACTATTGAATAACTTATAAAACTCATTTATATTAAACAAAATGGTTCATTTTAGAGAGCACTTCTATAGAACTAGTTATATGCTAGGAGTATGTAAATTAAAGAAATTTTATAAATTTAAAACTTGTTCATATTATAATACTTACTTATAGTTTATCATTTAATCACCGTGAAAAAGAACATCTAAAAGAAAAAGGGTTTGAACCACAAAACAAACATTTAGTTGAACACAAAAATGAAAAAGAAAAGAAGTAAAAAAAATAAAGTTTGAGAAGCTTACCAAATCTCATAAATCAAATGTGCATATATGAAACGAATGATGCACCCTTCCTTCAAGTGATGATACCTAAGATGGAACATAAAGAATGTCACTAATCATGTAAGAAAAATGCAACTAAAAAATGAAGAAAATAAAGAAACAAAGATATCAAACTCTAATGTTAAACCTGATAATACTTAGCCTTGATTCTTTATCTTTAATATTTTATTAAAGGTGAAAACCCAAAGAGAGGAAAAATGCAACCTAAGACAATAAAAGAGGAAAAATGAAGAGTCTTCAAAGGAACTCAGATGCAATACAATATTTGTGATTCCAATTCCAGATGACAAAGATGAGAGGAGGGTTCTTGTAACACCCCACTACCATAGAGTACATACTCGAACATCCAGAGGACATTCAAATACATATCATATGACAATGGTAGGTTAGAGCAAACATAATCCCTTAAATGACATCATAAAGAACATACAATACTTAAAACCTCAACACTTCGTTTCATTCATTAACCAAAGTTTACATTGTAGTCATTAAAACAAATATTTATAATCGTTTATACAAAAGTTCTACATGTCAAAGAAACTACAAAATATAATCTATAACTCCTCTAATGTCAACTGACAGACCTTTGAGTTATAACTTAATTCAAAAATGTTTCTCTAGATAATCTTAGGAACTAGGTCTCCTGTCTCGTACCTGAAAAGTCATATTGTAATTTTTGATGAGTTTTGCAAACTCAATGAGTGAACCATCATTGATGATCTCACTCGAGTCACACAAATATCACACAACCAATCAATTTCACAAACATTCTTTCAGAACATGAATAACCCAATCAATCACATTATCATAGCATTTCACTTTATCATCACAATTTCATAAAAGATTTCATGATCATATATTCATAATCATAAGTATACAAATGCATATGCATATGAGACTCCAGATTCGTTATTATTTGCTGTGACTGAGCGTCTTTCAGATACAGATACAGATACATATATTGGCCTAATGGGCTCAGTCAAATACAGAAATCACGGAGTAAAGCTCTATGTGCAAAATTCTGAGCTTAAAGCTCTTTCAGACTGGCTACTTTGATCACAATGTCTTTATCTGAACATGTATTTTATGAAATGCATCAAATAACAGAATATGTTATGTATAGCATTCACTTATAATGAACAAATAGAATCTCATATTCATCCAGCATTCAATTTTTGTTGAGTATACATATATCATTCATAATTCAAATGCAAATAGAACACTTCTAATACATTCCCAAATATCAAACTCCTCGGACCATTAAATTTTGAAATTAACAAACAAATCACAAACAGTTCAATAATTGGAAGTTAAACAGAATAAGTCAATCCTAGGAAGATCATCTAGCTTGACTCACAGTATACTCCAATTTATGCTATTGCCTAGATTGTCCGGTAATGTTTGAATGGCGTATGACTTGAGCGACTAAAATCATACAATTCACACATAATTCACACTACAAAGTCGATCAACGAAATACTTATTCATTTGTGCACATATATACATATTTCATGTTCAGTGGATGCCCAATGACTATTCCGAGTATGTTTCCTTTATTCACATCTCATGATCATTCATACTTTAAAACTCATATAATTCATACTTTAAAACTCATATATTTCTAATTTGAAGTTAGGTTTACACCTCGATAATACAAATTTATTCTAAAGTCATCACTCAATCATGCATTAAGGTTCATAGCTCAATACACTTGATTATTATAACATCATCAATCAATCATTACCAATCCTTTTTTAATGAATTCAGATGACAATAAAATTTGGTGGAGAGGAAGGACAATGAGTTAGGAGCTTGTGGTTCAAATTTCAAGTCAATCGAAGGTCTGGAGAAGAAGTTACAGTCAAAAGAGTGAAGGGTGTTCAAAGCTATCAAACAGCAATGCACCTTCACTTTCATTATCGTGCTTGTGCATGATCATGCAACCCTCTAATGTTTCCTTTCTGTCACGATCGCACACTACCTCTTATTCAAGCTTCATTCTAGTTTTTCTCAAAACAGTATTTCAGGTTAATTTTTCATGGTTATTTTGACAAGAAAATGAAGTAATTAGGCAATACATTCTTTTAAAAAATGTTATCATATGTCTTAAGTTTCTAATGAACTAAATTTCATACAATTTGGTTCAGTATTCTGCAAGTTATACCCAAAATTCTACAGACTATTCTCAAACAGTGACAGAATCCAAAAACTCAATTTCAAGACAAAATTTAAAACTCTTAGAGACATAATTAAAATTAGATTCCTTCATGAAAAATATATCCATATGTCTTTAATTTATTATAAACTTAAAAGTATCTCATCTGGATATCTACAGATCAAGTTATGGCCAAAATACTGATGTACGTTCAGTGAAAATACTACAACTAACATATTCCAACAATTCTTCTTTCATTTTTCCTGATTTTTTTTACGCTTTATACCAAAGTGAAATAGCCTCTTTATAGTTCATCAATTATACCCCTGTTAGGCCTGAATCATACTCCAATTCCTCATCAATAAGCTCTCCTATTCCAATTCAAAATTAATCAATTAACAGCTCACAAATTCTAGTATTTCATGCATCAAAACCAGAAACTTTTACATTATTATGCATATAGTCCTAGTTCTTTCCAAATTCAAGAACATCAAATTAATATTTTTCTTTAACATAAATTCACCTTCATTATACTTCAAATCCAGACCTCATTCATCCATAAATCAATGTATATCTTACGATTTTTATACACCAAGAACAAACATAAAACATATAAGTTTATTCAACACATTTCTAGTACACTTCATCATCAACATCTCATACATTTCATTCCAATTCAAGCATCATTCTCATACTAATAAACATACCATAAAGATCATATTTGCTACCTAACTTTTAAGCTTCTAGTTTCAACTCAAAACTTTATATTAATTAAGCCTCCATTCATGCATAATTCATTATAAACTCAAGGTGATGATAGGTTGATTTTGGATAGCAATATGAAGGCCACTTTGAACTGGTTTCTTGGCAATTTTGTGAGGAATTAAAATATGAGTTTTATGTAGTAATTTGAGCTAGGTTTAACCGTAATTCAAAGAGAAAATGGATGCAATTTCGGTGGAGAAGGTGAAGAACAAAGGAGAAGACTGCATAATTTTCCTTGCTGTAACTTTCTTCACTAATTAGTGATAGGTGTCTTAATTTGGCCAAGGCATGTATGCCATATATCAACCTAATATGCTGCCATTTATCCACACTTTAAGTTGCCATATGTCACCAATTAATCAGTCCATATGTCTCATTACAATTAGTCCACGTGTCACACAATGATTGATCTATTTTTCATTTAATTACTAGTCTATTTATCACTCATTTAACTATGTCAAATGTCACTCAAACTTTCATGGATCAATTTATCCTACTACTTGACATTTGTCCTAGTACAAATGTACATTTAATCCATCAATTTCCCAATCCATAACATTAATTCCTATTGACTAATTGAAATTCAATCATACCAAAATTCAAGACATATTAATTCATAACTCATATCATGATCACTTAACATTTTTTATTGCCCTAAATATGTCAATTGAGTGCATATGTTATTTTTGTAATGTGTTCTAATATCAATTCGTGTATAAATGCTAATGTTATGCATGTATATGCAATACTTAATCTAGAGTTAAATCCTAAGCATGTTCCGAACAATAAGATATTACAATTCTTTTGAGGATGACGCAGTAGATAAATGGGTAGATAAGAGATGAAGGTCATGACGCCTGTTATTTTGAAATAAAGTGGGTAGATTATGGGGTACGGGTTATATATTGAGTCATAGGTTATGTATTTGGCCACATAGATGCCTACGTGTCTATCAATTTTCTACGTGAATGTCTACATGTCATGGCCAAAGGTAATTCCATTAGCGACATCAGTATAAAAAACATAATTAATGTTTTAAACTGAGATATTAGAGTTTAAAAAAATCAATCACTTAATTGATATTTTTAAAAAGTTTGACATTGAATTAAACAAATCCCAAACACCTTAGAATCTATTATCCTGTTGATTAGTCCACACCTAATATTTATATCGCCTATATTTTATTGTTATTTTTAATTGAAGTTTAAAAGAAGAAATTTTAAAAATAAAACTATAAAGAATTTTTCAAAAATTTAAAGGTTAAGAAGGTTTTTTAATATCTTAAACTATATGGGATGTTTATATCTTTTACTTTTATAGTTTTGTGTTTATATTTTATCTTAAGCCATTTTTGTAAATTTGGTTTTCCATCAACTCGTCTTAGAAATTGAGATCCACAATACAATTTGCATAATTATTAAAGATGAACAATAACGAGAATCTTTACCCCCACATTACTTTAGCCGTTTCAATTAAATGGTGAGTCATAGATTTTAGAATTGTGTATTATAGAGCACAAATAAATAGCATAATAGAGGGACAAGTAAAATATCTTAGTTCTTTACCAAAGTTTGAGTTACCAAATCTTACAAATATTTGTATCTAATACTTGTAATCTCTTCTCTCTTTTTTAAGGAAGGAATGAATGAAAGAGGAAGATCATGAAAATTAAAGAGAAATATATGACTTAATATTTTAATAGTCTATTTGAATTAATTTTAAAATAAAATAAAATAATTTATATTTTAGATGCATCTTTAAAATAGGCATTTTAATAAATTAAATATTTTATATTTGATTTATTTTAATTAAAATTATAAAATTAACTAGATTAATAAATTTTAAATATAATTATCTATATACGAATTCTTTTTATTCATGCACATATAATATGTTTAAAATAATATTTTTGAGAAGTAAAAACAGTAAGAACAATTTAATTAATAGAAGTCACATATATTTTTTTATTAAAATTAGGAACATTTTTAACTATGATTAAGAACATTTTTGTATTTAAAATGATAATTTATTTTGAAACGATCAAATTTAAGTTAAAACATCAAGATTTGGATTCCCAGGGCCAAGTTTAAAAGAAGACACAAGCTCGAGAAGGGTAGAATTCTGCGTGAGTCATGACGCCCCTGCCTTCCCCAGACTTTTAGTCCAGCGTGTTTGCATCTCTTCTTAGAAATTAATGGAAATAGAAGGCGAAGACGGTTCAAAAATGGAACTGAAAGCTGGATCCAATACCATGTTTGGTAGAGGCTCAGGATTCAATACAAATGATAGAACCGTCTCTCGCCAACACGTTCTATTTCAGCTCGAAAACCAAACTGAGTCCCCACATAGGGTTTCATTTGAAGTTATTGGAAAGAACCCAATTTGGGTGCGAAGTACGGAGCTTGGAAACGGTATCAATGTTTTCAAGAAGTCGGAGAAGGGCGGGGTTGTGATCGGAGATGGCTTTTGCATTTCAAGTCAAAATCCTGTTTGGTTCACTGTGAAAGGGGTTGGTGGTAGTGTAGAGACGAGGGTTCTTGAAAGTGAGAGCGGGAGTGAATTGGGCGGAGATTTGGAAGAAGTTGACGTTTGTGGGATTGACCCAGTAAAAGGTTTGGTCTTTCTCAGACAACTTACAGTTATAGTTTTGATCTTTTGATCTTTTGTTGTTTTGTTTATAATGGTTATAGAGCCCATAGGCTATGTCTAGCTGTTGTTTTATAATATTTCTAAATTCATCAAGATTTCGTTATAAGTGAATTTTCAATTTGTTGCATGTGACGAAAATGAAGTGAATTTGATGATTTGGTCTTTCTCAAACTACTTTGGTTAAGTTTTTCTTCTTCCTTTGTTTCATGGTTTTTTATGTTGTTTCTACTTTCATGATCAGAGGCGTTTTCGGTTAGAAACTACAGCATTAGTTGAGTTCTACTTTCTATACTGAATTTGGTGTATTCAGCTTTGACTTTAATACGTTCCATTGTTAGAGAGGGTTTCAATGTGCTGCTTGAGAAAGAAAGTTGGTTAAGTTTAATGATCATGGTATTGAATGCAGAGTTTGGATTTCTCGTCATTGGGCATGAGTTTGATTCCTATCCAAAGATTCGTAATGTGAAGGATTGGGATTGGTTTCTTGAAGAATCTGAAACAGAAGGAGACAGTGAGGATGATGGGAATGAGGAGAGGGCCAGGAAGGGGAAGGGAAAGAGGAAGAGGAAGAAGAGAGTTGGAGGCAATGAGGAAGATGATGATTGGACTGGTGAGAGTGAAGATGATAAGCAAGTTGTTGCGAGAATAAGCAAGGTTGGGAGACCAAAATATATGACAAGATCGAAGGGTCTTAAACAAACAAATGAAAAAGCTAAAAGAAAGAGAACTTCTGGCACAAAAAGGGAATATCCCAATGAGGAAGACAATGATGAGGATGAGACTCTTGGAGGTTTTATTGTCGATGACGATGAAGATATTGATGATCAACTAGAAGTAAATGACGAGTTCGAAGAGGAAGAGTTCTTGGACGATGAAGAACAAGATAACTGAGCCCGTAGTTCGCAATATCACGAAGTGGTACTTCCTGTTATGCTGATAATGGTTCATTTGTTACGTTGTATCTACGAACAAGCCGGTCAATGTCAGCTTTTGCTTATTCGCATAGTTAGATGTAAAAAGCTAGCTGATGTACACTTTGGTAGTTTTTGTTTGGAGGAAGATGGTGGGAGCTTCTGCTTTGTGTCATCATATACTGTGTTTCGTATCATATGCTGATGTAATGCTCCCTTTTCATCTGTTTTCTTTGTCGATAAGGATGAAACTTGAGTAAGTCGCTCAGACTAATGGCCTGGAGTCGTCTTCCTACGGTTGAATTAGTGAGCACATGACAGACAAGTTCTACAAATTAGGCAGCCCCTTTTAAGAGTTGAAGATAATATTATGAATACTGTATTGGGCTTGGTACCGGATTGAGCTCTGGAACTGAACTGTATTGATATTAGTCGGTATCGGTTATCATTTCGAGATATTTTTTAAATTTATAAAATAGTCCTTAATTTTTTTAAAAATTACAAAATAATTCATATTAGTATATTATACAGTTGTACTGTATATTTTACTAATTTACTGTACTTTTTTTTTATTATTAAAAAAATAAAAAAATCAACAGAAAAAAAAAAGTCGTAAAAGGGAATTCAAAATCCCTAAGTTGTCGACTTCATCCTACTTTGCCTCCTATTAAAATTTTGCATCTTTTCTATTTTACCCCAACAGGATATTCCTCCTCTAAATTCATCCTGCAACATAAAAATATTATCTTCCTCCAAATTGAATCCCTTATCGCTGATGAATCCAAAAATGGTAAAAATGTATGCGAAGCTCACCCTCCATACAATCCACTAACTTTTCTACCTTGATTATTGTAAAACATCATTTAAAACAAAAGATTAAACAAATACATTATCCTAGAAGATTTTAAATTTGGATAAAGATAAATGAATTTTAAAAATATACACTAAAAATAAAAATTTAAACTTAACTGTTTGTGATGCGAATATTTTATCTAGACATCCAAGTATGTACGTCATCAAAGATCAAACCAATGCACAATGATTGAGTTTGATGTGTTCTCTAGGACTCCGAAGTACAACGCTGATAAAGATTGTTTCCTTTCCTTTTTGGGTTATCTCATTAATGATGGAAGCTTCTGTTTTAGTTTAAAAAGATCACGTCTTCGATTTCATCCAGTTTGGCTAAATCACGCATTCCTTTTACCTAATGTAATTGAAAAAGTGAAACTTGAGCCAATCCAGTTGTTACCTAAACGGTCTCTCTGCCCACTAACCCTTAACTGGACCAGGGTGCGGCTTCGGTTTCCAGTATTGAACTAAAAGTAATATCAAATGGACGAAGATAGGCGATTTGAGGAAAGTGGTGTGGTGGGCATAAATGGAGTGAAGGAAGAAGATGAAGAGCATTATGGTGATCTTTGTTATGGTTTCGGGGAGGAGGGTTTGGTTGATGCAGTGAATGAAAGAAAAGACGAACACCCTTCGTCAACTAATTCTAGGTTAACTTTAGATTTCGTTCCTTTGGTGTTCAGTGATTAAAAGTGGAGTTTGTGTTAAAGTTGTGATGTGAGAAGTAACTTTTAGTTTTTTGTTTTCTTGTGTCTTGTAGAAAACTCTTCGTCGGTGGCATCTCCTGGGAAACGACTAGAGGTGAAAAGAAAATTCAAGTTCCTGCCTTAACGAATTTTATTGTTACAGATAATGTGCTAATCAACCTGATAGCACATTGTCTTAAATTTTACATACATGTTATAGCTGGGTTAGTAGAGGGCGACGTCTTTATTTGTTCCTTTTTTTTCAATGTTTTAAGTTTAATCGAATTATGCCAAATATCTCCCACTCCCTCGTTTCATTATGTGGGAATTGCTTCTGCACTAGGCAATGTTGATATGGTAAGTTCCTACTTTTGACTGCTTTCTTTGGATATATAGCTTATCTTCTGGTTCTTTGTTAGTGCTAACTACACTTCTAAATAGTTGTCATCTGTTCCTGTGATTCCAATATATATTTTTGCTGATTTCTCTCAGAGACATTTTTGCTCTACTTCAGCCAGTATGGACAAATTGTGGACTCCATAGTAATGTTAGATTGGCGCTCTGGACGGTCACGGGGATTTGGATTCGTAACTTTTGCTGATCCAGCAGTTGCTGATGAGGTTTTAAAAGCAGATCATGTTATAGATGGCAAAATGGTAACATAAACACTCCTATTACTTGGGTGTCGTCAGATACTAAGTTCCCAAAATTCTTTCTTCTTTCACCATAGTGATTGTTAATCTTGATCGAGAGGCTATTTGGTGTACTTTGTTGTTAGGTGGATGTCAAGAGAACAGTTCCAAGGGAAGATATGGGCAATAATGGAGTCATACCATCATCAAACAAAATTTTTGTTGGTGGAATACCATCATCGTTGACTGAAGGTTAGTATGGTTCAACTTCAACATTAACTGTAAATTTTCGATGGTTCCCCTTTCAACGTTGCTTTTGCAACACAGATGAATTGAGGGAACACTTCTCGTTGTATGGTATCGTTGTTGAGCACCAAATTATGGTAGACCGTCAAACTGGACGGTCTAGGGGCTTTGGATTTGTCACTTTTAAAAATGAGGATGCTGTTAAGCAAACATTTTCAGCTGGCAGAATACATGAACTTGGAGGCAAACAGGTGTAGAAATTTGGTTTGAGTTTTGATACTGCTGTTATATTATGTGTATGTTAAAAGTAAAAACGTTGAGGTTTGATAATATATTATTTAGGTGGAAATAAAGAAGGCTGAGCCAAGAAGACCAGGTGGTGATTATTGCAGTGCTGGAAAGTCCAGAAGTAGAATCAATATTTATTCAGGTGGATACAATGATTGTCAGAGTTCAGGCTATGGGTACAACGAAAAAATGGGCAGAGGACACGGTTGGTATGGCTGCTATTTTGGATACCCTCCATGTGAAGTTTATGGTGGAGGCTTTCCTGGAGTTGCTACGGCTTTTTATGGTGGCTGTGGTTACGGATTCTGTTTTGGAGGACCGGTAATGTATGCTGGTAGTAGATATGGAGGCACTGGTTTTCGTCCGCCTGGTTTGAACGGCGCTGCTGGCGGATATCTGGGTGGTACAGGAGATGGAAGAGGAAGTGATAGAGGGAATGTTGGTAGTGGCAATGAAAACAGGAGCAGGCTCACTGTTAATGGCGTCCATGGCAATGACAGGGAAGATGAAGTTACTCTTTATATGGGCAATGAAAGGCATCATCCACATTCCACAGAGGAGGTGAAGAACTGAACTTCCTAGAACCGAGGCTGTGGATAAGAAAGATTGACTTTCTTCATGCTTGTAGGATTTTGTTTGGTCGCATACTGGATTTCTTAGGATTTCACGGTTTGTGTGGAATTGACTTTGAACGTTTTACCACTTCGGCCTAGCAAAATGTAAACGTCTGCGGTCTACCCTTCTCAGATCCGATGCAAAAATGCAAGATTTTGGATGTTTGCCTTTGTGACGGTGGTGGGACGAGTCTCAAGATTCTTTGGATGGCCTATGTTTCTATTTAATTTGATGGATTGTGCAAAATATGTGGCAACAATGGTATCAGGGAAATTATACCCAAAAACAAAAAAGTTCTTTTTGTTATATTAATTGATGTTATTTTATGATAAAATGAACCGTTGGCACTTCGCGAACCGCAGAGACGGAAAATGAAAATAAGGAGGTCGGCTTTATTCAAAAGAATGTATACATGAATTACAATAACGTATTATTATTATCATTATTATTATTATCATTATTATTATTATTATGAAATTAATAATTTACAAAATTGTTTTCCTTAAATTGCAACCATATTTTTATTTATATATATATTTATACGAGTTCATTTGAGACAAATTATTTTACCTTTTCTCAAGAAATAATATATTTTACTTTTACCTTTATTAAAGAGAGATTATATTTTCCGTTTACTATTGGTAAAAATATTATATCTTAAAGGGTAAAAGACATTATTATTCTTTATTTTCACCCAAAGTTTTTATGTACTAAAATCCTGCAAAATTCTAATGCTGAAAGTTTTCTTAGATTGACAAATTTGTTCATATGGACATCTTGATATAACTAAGAGTTAATAAATCAAACCATGAGGACGATAAAAGCATTCAATCTTACCTGAAATTGACGAGCTCAATTTGAGTTAATCGAATTTCAAGTTGGTTCATAGGCTTTTTGCTTTTAAATTTAAGTCTCAAGTCGAACTCGAGCATAGACTTCATAGTCCAACAATAAATCATATTACATGAAACAACATTGTTTTGTTAATGTAATAAATGTTGGAAAACTGAGTTGAGATCCGATCTCGACCGTAACAGAATAATCACGAAATTTTTTTGTAACCTTTGATTTTTCGAAAATCAAAATATATTTAATTCTATAAAATGATCAACACAAATTATAATAAAGCGAAAATTTAATTTGTATCTTATTTCGAAACTTAATATTTGTCTTGTCATATCTTTCGAATTGTTCTCTGAAGCTGATTCATCTCAACTACCGTAACCACATAAGTGTCTGGCTTCTAACGATATCCACAGAACAGGTTGAGAAAACTCTATAACTCTTACCGAAAGGGTTAAGTAAGAAGTGCTGGCTCCATAGAACTTAAGCCTATTTATAATAAGTTTTGGACGTTTTAGTAATTTAATTGAAATTAAATTCTAATTTAAATTAAACTTTAATTAGAATTACAAATAATTTTAATTAAATACCAATTATACCCATATAAGATTCAATATCTCATATTGATCCTTATTTATTAAATATCTCATATTTAATCATAAAGTTTCTCAAACTTTATAATCAAGTCCAACTTGATTAAATTAACTATGTTCTCTTCAACCTATTCTATATGTGAAACCTATTAGGTTCCCAAATATGTTGACAATGATTATAAAATCTAATTTTAATTCATAATTAAAATTAGATAAATTAAAACTCCTTTTAATTTATCCTTAATTCTCCAATTAAATAATTTATAATCATAAATCAAGATTGACGCCTAGTAACACATCATGACTATCCAAATATTTAGAAATGTCAAAGTAGTTTTGACTAACCTTTCCGTGCATAATTTTTCGTATAATTCAATTATTTCATCATATAATATTCTGATTAGACATAGAATATGAAATTAATGTCTACTCTATTTTGAGTCTAATCATATTAGTTCTTCACCTTTAGCTATCAATTCAATTAATGACATTTGTAAACTATTCACAAAGCATCATTTCACCTTGGCCAAAGATTTCTTGAATTAATACTAATCGAGAACAGTGAAACATTCTCCCTAATTACTTTAGGGTGATAAATTATATCTTGATCACTCAACTATCTCCATATAATTCATGCTATATCTAATGATTACCGATTAAACAACCTATGATTAAATAGATCATAAGTAGTATCAAAATATAGCTATCCCCATATAAGATAACTTTGAAGGCCTTAAGATAAAGGATTACTTATACAATCATCACAATGAGAATTCTATAGACATACAAGTAATGTTTCAAATGGATTTCTCATATCGGGTCTGTTCAGCGAACTTGTTTTCTAGCAAGCACCTACACATTTGTTTAAGTATCTCTATAATTTTGCTTATAAGATCGACTACTTCCTTTAGAAGAAAAAACAAAACATGTGCTAGTCTTTTTATGTTTTATTGTCCAATCTTAATAGAACAATGACTAGAAACATTTAGAAATAATACATAAATACAATATGAATCTCATAGTTATAATCTCATTATAATTTTATTTGCAATATACAATTATCCCATGAACTTTATCATACACATCTAAACATGTACAAGATAAATAATGCCTTTAAATAATTTGTCGCTAAACTGCGACCAAAGCTATTGACTGTAGGACATAAATCAATAATAAAACGATGTCGTTATGTGTATTGATGAATGAAAAATAAAAAATAAAGAACCTAGCCCTTTATCTTCTCTTTTTGCTAATTGCTTAGAGCTCAAGTTTCTCTCCTTATTCTTGATTTCTCTACTTCTACTCCATTTGTCATTACCATTGTCTTCTGTAATGGCTTTATTTCCTTTATTTCCTTTTCCTCATTGAGGGCCCTTCTAATCTTTCAAGTTCTTTGGTTAGTCTGCCCTAATTGTTTAGTAAATTGACCTTTTGCATTATATTTCTACGATTTACTTGAGTATTTTTGTCATAAGGATAGTTATGATCATATATTATTTTCATTTTCATGCTTTCTTCAAAAGGCTTGTGAAGTTTACAATATTCTTAAATATGCCATTTATTTCTCTTAACATGTGTTTTTTCAACTGTATATCTTCTTAATAGCTTAGAAATTTTGGGATCATTCTTTATACTAGGTTTGGTTTTTTTTCACACTATTGTTTGAAGTTGTGGACATGAATTTGACAAATAAAGAGAAAAATGGTATTATTATTTTGTGTTTGGCACCTTATAACATGTTTTACGTGGATTTTTATTATATTTTTCCATGCTTACCTTATTTTCTTGTAGGCGATGAATTTGAAGAGTAAACACAATATTTAGTACATTTTCTCAAAAAAAAATTCAATTGAGGTGATTTTAGAGTTATTTGAAAGCCAATACACAACAACTTTTTAGATTTTAAGAGTTAATTCTAACTTGAAGATGTTGAAAAGTGGAGAGGTTAAATGAAACAAGTGCTCTTATCTTTCACAAAGTCTGAGGATTTGAGATACGTTACAAGTCTCTAGACTTAATATAAGATCGGTGCCAAACTCATCTTTAATTTACATAAAGAATAGTGCCAAATCAGCACCGATTATGAATTATGTCAACACCGATTATGAATTATGTCAAATGTCAATTGCATCTTGACTAGTAAAGAGAAAAAGTTCTAGAACAAGACTAGTATCAATCTTGAAAGTGTAAAATAAACAAAACAACCAACCCACATAGAGTCTCACTCTATGCCATTTTCATCTCTCTCTCTCTCTCTCTGCTCTCCTCTCTACCCATTTTCAATGTTCTCCTATCCCGCCCTCCAACATTCACTATCATCGACCACCCACTGCCATTGCGTCACCACTGCGATCACGCCACACCACGCTCCATCATCGAACTTGCTCAAGCCCAATTAGTCAAACCGCCTACTGCCCTCCACCTCTGCCCAATGCCACGCTCCACCGTCGGACCACTCTACCATCGCCATTCACTGCTACTCTAGTCTACCATCGTCCCCTACTCACTTGGAAATTGGACAAAAATCACAATTTTCATTTTTTAGATCTAAACCCGACTTGACCTAACCCAACCCACATTGCAATTTTTGACTTTTGTGTGCTTTGAATTGTTTGTTTATACTCTAAATTGCAAATGCATTGTGCTTTGATTGTGTCATGTATTTTGTAAACGATTTGAATGTTGGAATTGTTTATGGAAATTTGGAATTAAAAGTTGGAATTGTTTTTGTGATTTGGTTCAATTTCAATGTAGTTTAAGAATTGTTTGTGTGATTTGGTTCAATTTTAATATAGTTTAAGAATTGTTTGTGTGATTTAGTTCAATTTTAATGTAGTTTAGGCACTGTAAATTTATTAAGAAAATTAATGCATTAGAAAATTTGGGTTTGAAAGTTGGAATTGTTTGTGTGAGTTAGTTCAATTTCCTTAGGGTTACTAGGTTCATAACCCTAAGGAACCCATAAATATCGCACATGATTTTGATGTTCAACTTATAATTTTATCCCTATAACCTAAACCACATTTCCTTAAGGTTACTAGGTTCATGATAAAGGGAAGTGAAGAATTCTAGAATGAGCTCTTGGTAGATAGGATATTGAAAGTGTATGAACTTCGCCCACTAAATTCTTTCTGCTAAGTTCTCTACGCTATCTCACAGTTCTAGCCTATCAAGTATATCAAAATCAAAATATTTCGGGACTACAAATTTTTTAGCATTGAGATATTGGAAATGAATACCTTCCTCTTCTGTGTAAATCGGGAAGGTTGTTTCGAAGTCCACCATCCTGTTCCTTCGCCCTCATCCTGAGACTTGGTTTTGTCCCAATGATTGTTCAAGCTTTGCTAACTACTTAATGCGCGACATAGTGGCTTTCAAGTAGGTAGACGTTGGAAGAGATTGGAAGTTTAGAATTTGGTTAGAGAGAAGTGAAAGTTTTTGGAGGCTTTAAACTTAGAGAGATAAAGTTAAAATGAAAATGAGTGAAAAAGTGATGTAAGAGATGAATATACAGGTGAATGGAGGGTAAAATGGTAAAAAATAAAACTAAATTTTGCATGTCCCATTTTACCCTGCCGTAGGCCATGATCATGACCTATAATTTTTCCACCAATTTTTGAATTTTTTTTCTTTTTTCCTTCTACACTTTTCCGAGATCACTTATTAACTCTTTCTAGCTCTTTCACCTCTCTTTTGCTTACTTCCTCGATCATCTAATTCGTGTCAAAGTCTTATGCCTTCCCGATTTTATTTGGAAATGAAATAACCTAACTACAGAATTCAAACTATCTAAAAGTCAAAAGAAATAAATGAAATTAACAATTCATAGGTTGCCTCTCATGTAGTGTTTCTTTTAACATTAGTAGGTCGACGCTCTTCTTGAGCTCAAGGTGGTTCAAATGAATAGTGCAATGGTAGCGCAATCAACAATCTTACCAAGGCTCGGTTTCATTGATGTTAACTGGAGGTGAGGGAAAGCTATTATCTTTCTTCGACACAATAAAGGTTATTCAGTGCTCTTCGACTCTCAGAGTTAGTTCACCCCCATCAACATTAATTATGGAGAGGGCAGTTGCTAAAAATGATCATCTAAGGGCCATAGGGGTTTCCACATCTTCTTCGATATCCAATATAAAAAAGTTTATAGGAAAGGCAAAAATACCAATCTACACTGGGACATCCTTAATAATCCCCTTCGGTAGATGAACTGTTCTGTTCGTTGTCTTCACTAACATCTTTATGAGTTCTAACTTTTCTAACCCCAATTTTTGACTAAAAATATAGGGCATCAAATTGATACTCGCTCCCAAATCTGCGAATGCCCTGTGTATTTTGACTCTATTGATACTAAAGGGAATGTAAAAATCCCCTGGGTCCTCTTTCTTCTGTGCTATATTAGGGTTTCTTCTGCTATATGCTCCTTAACCTCCTTCTTGTTTGATTCTTTAGTGTGAGCCTCATTTGTAAATGTTTTGTTATGTCCTTAACCTTGTTTAATTCAATCTTCTTAGAATTCCTCGTTGGCCTACTTGAAATTGACTTCTACTGATCTAGGATAGGGTACAAAAATTCAGGTGGAGGTTCTTTGATTGGCTCGATTACGAGCTCACTTAGAAGGAATTCCATAATTACTTGTCCTTCTTCCTTATCTCAGTCTTCTTTCATATGTTCGAGTTTCTTCTCCTGGATCTGAGTAATGGCCATGATTCGTTCCTTTGGGTTAGACTCGGTATTGCTTAGAAGGGTTCCTACATTTCGAGTAGAAATTGTCTCTACTAGTTGACTTATTTGGACCTTATGTATTGAAGAGGCATGGTTCTTAATGGCTTGCTCAAATTTGCTTTCAAGCCTCCTATGTGCATCCTCAATGCATCCAACTTGGATTCCATTGAGCTTAGTTTATCTTGTTAGAAGACTGGTTGTCCTTGAGGTCTGAATTGTCTTCCACCATTATTGGTCCACGAAAAGTTAGGGTGATTCTTCCGCTCAGGGTTGTATATGTTGGAGTAAGGATTGTTTCCCCCTCTTCGTCCATATTGAGCTCCCATATAATTAACTTACTCTGGATCACTTTCCTTCCTCAAGAAGTAGTCCATTGTATCATAGTCCATCTGTCCACAAAGCTCACACTTTAGTTGCTAGGCTTTTACAGAAGCTAAGGATGAAGCCTTTATATTGTTGAGCTGCGAGTTAAGTTATCAATTTTTGCTTGCATCTAATCATTTGACCTCTATCAGCTCTTCTGCTTCATCTACCATCTTTCTCATCATGATCCTCTTAAAGCTGCATCAATCGTGCCTCTTGTATGTTGAGTTACTCCATTATAAAATGTTTGTAACAAGAATTCCTTGGGTAAGTTATGGTAAGGACATTTTCATTAAAAATCCTTGTATCTTTCCCATGCTTCATAGATACAATTCCCCATCACTTTGCTGGAAGTTGGTAATCTCTTTGATAATCTTTGTGATCTTAATAAGGGGAAAACTACAAGAAAATGAAGAATTAGCGACGAAAAATTACCGACAAAAAATATACCGATACAAATTACCGATGAAAAATTCATTTCTGTTGGTAAAATTGATGAGAAAATTTCCGTTTAGAGACGATATTATTATCCGTCGCTAAATATGGAGATAAGTAAGAATTAGAGATGGAAAATTAGCAACGAAATATGTACCATTGCAAATTACCGACGGAAAATTCATTTCCGTTAAAATTGACGAAAAAATTTATTAATTAGCAGTGGTACTAATATCTGTCGCTAAATATGGAGGGAAATCATCCCGGGAAATTTTGTGATGGACTTTAGCGACGAAATAAGATTACTGTCGGTAAAAGATTTAGCGACGATATAAGATATCCGTCAGTAAAAAGGCGAGAATTATTGGCGGAATAATTTTTTTTTGAGTTTATCTACGAAAATTTTTGACGGTAAATTCTTTTTAAATTCAAACTCACCCGACATCTGCCTCCCATATACGTCTTCTTCTTCCTTTCTTCTTCTTCCTTCTTCCTGCGTCTCTTCTTCGATTTTCTTGGAGCCCATTTCTCTGTTGTGGACTCCTTTTTTGCTCGTCAGCGCTGTCTTCTCTAGCCATTGTCATCGTGTCCTTCGGTGGAGGTATTTTTGTAACTATTGTGGTGTTTTTTCTTATATTGGATGAAAGTTAATTTGGTATTTATTACTTTTGTTTATTTGTGTATTTTGTGATTGGAAAACAACTTTAAGGTATAAATATTAGTGATAGAAGGGACAAGACATGATTTTAGTTGTGATATTGAGATAAATTTTTGATATATGTAAGGTGTTTGATGAAATGTCTATTCTTTAAAAAAATGATTTCAGTTCCTTAATTTCGGTTCTTTTTTAGTATGAATTTCATTATTTCAATTCTTTTACTTGAAATAATGAATTTATCTTCATGGTGGCTTCTACAGAAACTAAACACTTTGCGGGTAAATTTTTAAAAAAAGTTTTCAGCAAATTAACTCCATTTTTCTTGTAGTGGAAAATACTTGTCTAAAAAGATATGAACTAGTTAATCCCAAGTTTTTACATTAGCTAGGTTGAGAGAATGATACTATGCCTTTGTTCTCTCTATTAAGGTAAAAGGAAAGAGCTTAATTCTTACCGCATCCTCCGACATCTGATGGCACCAAAAGGTATCATAGATTTCAAGGAAGTTCACTATATGTGTGTTGGGATCTTCATTAAGTTAATCCATAGAACTGCAAGTTCTGTTGAAGCATGTTTAGGAGGGCTAGTTTAATTTTAAAAGAGGTTGCTTGTATGGGTAGCCTAGCTACTCCTTAGTTAGCCGCATTGAACCCTATATTATGAAATCCATAAGGGTTCATTGTTGATGTCCTTGGTTTGCTTGATGGTCCAAATCTTGCTGAAATTTCTCAACCATTGTTACTTTCACGATTTCTTCTTCTTCTTAACACTGAGCTTTACTAATTGATCATTCTAATCGAGTGATATCTAATTCTAAAGTTTCAACTACACAATTCAAACTTCTTGTGACTCTTGTGTTCATGCAAGAGCACGAATTCAGAAATAGAAAGAAATGAAAATAAAAAATAAAAACTAACTAATGCCTTAAATTAAAGTATTAAACTAATGGCCTCCCTGATAATGGTGCCAAAACTTGTTCGGGTGTTGATGTGTGTAAGTTTTAATAAAACCCTTGATAATCCATAAGCGCACGATTCGTTAATGTAGTACCTAAGGTGTCGATCCCACGAGGAGGGATAATCTAATCCTAAAATTTAAGGCCAGAACAAATCGCAAAAATTCAACTATAACGAAACTAAAATGAGAATTCAATTCAATCAATCAATTCAAAATAAGAATCAAACACGAAAATACTAATAGTTCAGTAGTTGCAACACACACCCAAGAATCAACCTAAGAGAATTACCAATTGAGAAAAAGGAAATTTTACCCTTCTTTAATGCTAACCTAATTGATTATGAATTATAGGATTATTAGTTCTAGAAGATACCAGGGTTGATTACTCTCTCTCGAGTTATAAACATTATCCCTAAATTATAAACCCTAATTAGATTATAGTAAGTTGCAATCTCTCAATTAACATCCTATCCAAAATCTTAATTACTTCTGAAGTTGTCTAATAAACTATCGGAAACCTATGTAAGATCTCTCTTCGCACAATTTATTGATTTGATTTAATTTTTGTTCTATTAAATCACCTAACTCTCATTAGCCTAATTTAATTATTTTTTGTTCGATTAACTCTCTTAGTTTATTATCGAATTATGCACTTGTAGAATTAAATCACAATAAATCCAAATAATACATAAACATTTGTATTTCATTAATTCAAAGATAAAACTTCGAAGGTGAGTTTAGAATATCTCAATGTTCAAAAATCCTATCGTCAAACTGTTATTCTCAATTCTATATAATAATAAAATGGAAAATAAACAGGAAATATGATATGAACGGATGATGAGAGGCAGTGATATTGGAAAACTCCTGATCCTAGAAGGACATCGAGTCAGCTTCTTCTCCACTTCTCTCTTCCTTCTTCTCTTTCTCAATCTCTCGATGAATTCTCTTTAGGGTTTCTCAAAGTGGTTGATGCAAAAAGCTCCTTATGCCTTTTTGTCTTGTTCTTTAAATATCCTTGTGTCCTAAGCAATCTTAGGATTTTTCTGGAGTTCGAAAGATCCGAAAAATCCTCGAAACTCGACATTTTTTAGTATCTATGCGCCTGCTCGACGCAAACCACGATTATAGGCCATATATGAGCCTTCTATCACTATCGTGGCATGCAGGCCACGATCACGGGCCATGTCCTGCACTTTTGTCAAGATCGTAGGCTAATTTTGATGCTTCTGTCACAATTATGGCCTGTTATGCCACTATTTGTAGGCCCAAATGTCTCCAAAATTTCTCCGTTTTTTAATGTTGACCATGAAATACTAATAAACACATCAAGGTACCTTAAAAACATAATATTTAAGCTCAAAGGCTTGTACTAACCTATAAAAATACTTAAAACACAAATAATTAACAAACTAATATAATTCTAACCTAAACACATACTAAATAATTGAATTAACAATTAAATACACATTAAACTAAGTCCTAAAATATGATGCAATTTACATTTATCATCACACAACTTTTGTCTTAATTGATGTGGATGATATATTAGTTACAAGTTCTTCACCGTTGTTTATAACCACTCTTATTACTGATCTCAACACTGCCTTCACAATCAAAGACTTAGGTCCACTTCATCACTTCCTTGGCATTGAGGCTCTCCCTATAAGTACTATTCTTTTACTTACTCAACAAACTTACATGAAGGATCTTCTTTTTCACACTGATCTCCATAATTTTAAACCTGCACCCTCACCCATTATTCCTACACTTCCTTTATTCAAAAATCACAGTTATCTTCTCTCTTACGCTACCGAGTACCGTAGCACTATTGGTGCCCTACAATACCTTTGTATCACTCACGCTGACTTTCAATTTATTATCAACAAAATCTCTCAATTTTTACAATGTCTTACCCAGTGCCGACAATGGTCAGGGGCCAACAGACCCCACTCCACCTCCTCTCCTAAGACATTACACACTAGTGATGTTTTAGTTTTTAACGTTGGCTCTCCTCTACTCTGCGTTGCACTCCAAGTCCAATAGCCTCTTGTAACGTTAACATCATTTAATGATGTTAACGTTATCTTTAAATGATATGTTAGAACTTAAAACTTATAAGTTAACATTGTGGTCCTCATGTTTAAAAATAGTCTTAAAATATTTAAGTGTACTTTTACCTTGTAATTTCTTTATTGTCATCAATATATGTATTTAAAATACTCCATCTCAAAAATTAGCAGCAAAAAATTTTACGATTCTGTCTTTTGAGTTTTGAGTATAATTTAAAGGTAAAGTTTATCATTTTAATGTATTTTTGCTCTTTGTTTTTATTTTAATATTAGATATTAAATTTTGCTATTTATTTTTTCCTCTATCACATATATAATACCATTTATATATCTTTGTGATATATTGTGAAGCTATTGGAGTTTGATTGTACCTGCATACTTCTTCCAGTTCCATATAGGTGCATTTGTTCTTTTTCTACCAACTGTGTTATAATTAGTTTATATTATGTTACCTAAAAACTATTTGTTTGGAAGTGAAAAAAGGAAATAGCACAGTTGATAGAATCCCAAAAAGGAGCAATAAATATATTTATTAAAAGAGTAGGCTCCTCTAGTGAGAGTCATGAGAAATTAAGTGAAGGTGGTTTTAAACAACATAAAGAAAACTTAAGTGATGAGATTCATATTCACGAGGATATTAGAAATCTGAATGAGGATAATCATGTACCAAATGTATCCACTTCAGAAAATTTAAAGTATATTGAGCAAGTAAGCCCTATATTGGACATTTATGATCCTAGGAATTGGGATAATCTTGATAATAAAGCAAGGGATATTTTAGTTGAAAAAGAGCCTGTAAGAGAGTTGAATCTTATGTTTCCTTTAGACAATACCTCTCGTTATTTTTCATATTCTTATTATTATAGAAATTTGAGTAATGGAGAGATTAGCGATAGAAAATGGTTGGTTTATTCTAAACATGTAAATAAAGTATATTGTTTTTGTTGTAAATTGTTCAAATCTACTAACAAACAAAGTGGACTAGCAAATGACGGATTTAGAAATTGGAAGCATCTTAGTGAGAGACTCAAAGAACATGAGAATTGCATTGAGCATATGACTAATATGAGAATGTAGAATGAATTAAGAGTAATATTGAGCAAAAATCAAGTAGTTGATAAAGATTTGCAACAAGAAATTGTAAAGGAGAAAGAACATTGGAGATAAGTTTTGATAAGAATAGTTTCTGTTGTAAAATATCTTGCTAAATATAATTTAGCTTTTCGAGGATCCAATGACAAACTTTACCAAGATGGTAATGGTAATTTTTTAATATTGATTGAGATGATTGCTGGATTTGATGTAATAATGATCATGTTAGACGTATTCAAAATCATGAAATTCATCATCATTATCTTGGTCACAAAATTCAAAATGAGTTGATTTCTCTGTTGGACCATAGCGTTAGAAGTTCTATCATAGGGATCATTAAAGAGGCAAAATATTTTTCTATTATTCTTGACTGTACCCCAGATTTGAGTCATCAAGAACAAATGAGTTTGTTAGTACGATGTGTGAATATGTCAAATAAAAAAGTAAAAATAGAGGAGTACTTTTTATAGTTCTTAAAAATAGATGACACATCTGGATTGGGACTTTTCAATGAATTATTGAATGCATTTAATTCTCTTGATCTTAATGTTTATAATGTAAGGGGTCAAGGTTATGATAATGGTTCTAATATGAAGGGAAAACACCAAGGGGTTCAAAAGCGATTACTCGAAATAAATCCAATGGCATTAGATATGTCATGTGCTTGTCATAATCTTAATCTTACTCTTAGTGATATAGCACATTCTTGTGTTAAAGCTGTTTCATTTTTTTGAGCAGTGCAACGTATATATGCATTATTTTCAAGTTCTCCTAAAAGATGGAATGTTTTGTTTGATAACATTTTAGGCTTAACTATAAAATCATTGTCCAACACTCGTTGGGAGAGTCAAATAAAAAGTGTTAAAGCTATTAGATTTCAAGCTCTTCAAATAAGATTGGCTTTGATGGAATTATCTAGATCTTGTGATGATGCCAAGTCAAAGAGTGAAGCAGAAAGCTTGGTTAGTGTACTTGAGACTTTTGAGTTTTTACTTGGTATGGTTATTTAGTATGATATTTTATTCGCTATTAACATGGTGAGTAAAAAGTTGCAATCTAAATCTATGTGCATTAATACTACCATAAAGCAATTAGAAGGTGTGATGGTATTTTTTGAGAAATATAGAGATGAAGGGTTTAGCTCTGGTATGAATATTGCCAAAAGTCTTGCGCTTAAGATGAATATAGAGCCTACATTTCCAACTAGACATTGTGTTATTAGGAAACAACAATTTGATGAAATTAACCACAATGAAGAAATACAATCAGCTGAGGATTCTTTCAGGGTTAATTACTTTCTAGTTGTTGTGGATATGACAATTATTTCGTTAAAGAATAAATTTGAACAATTAACGACATTTGATAATATTTTTGAATTTTTATTTGATTTAAAGAAGTTGAGGTCCTTAGATGATAACGAATTAAGAAAATGTTGCATTAATTTTACGACGACTTTTTCTCATGATAATGTGTCTGATGTGGATTTAGATGATCTTTTTTCTGAATTAAAAGTATTGCAAATGACTTTGCCAAATGAATTAATGTCATCAGTTGAAATATTAGAATTTATTCAAGTTGCAGATTGTTATCCAAATGTTTCAATTGCTTATCGAATTCTATTGACTATACCTGTGACTGTAGCATCAACTGAGAGAAGTTTTTCAAAGTTAAAATTATTGAAAACCTACTTGAGGTCATCAATGTCACAAGAAAGGTTGAATGGTTTGACTATGTTATGTATTGAGAAGGATATGTTGGATAATATTGATCTTGATAATATTATTAATGATTTTGCATCTAGAAATGCGCGGAGAAATTATTTTTTATAAATCATGATCCTCCGTGTATTTGTTAGTGTTATGATCATTTAATATTTAGTTGATTATTTAAACTTATAAATTGAATCATTTATGTTTCATACAAACATGTAAACTTAAGTATATTGTCGATTTATTGGGGCTCTTTTTTTAATTTCGCCTGGGGCATATAAACGATAGGAACGGCCCTGATCCTACCAATGATTAGAACTAGCAAACGTTACATTCATGGTTGGTGTTTGTATTAAGTTATACTTAATTATAAATAATTACTACATTAAAGCAACTTAAAATCTGACAAAAAGTGATTGAATTTATGCAAGTGAAATTACAATTGTGAGCAAAGTCTAGCAGCTTGTCTTTTATGAACCTTCCCGCCGGTTTGCCTCGTGTCTTTCCAGACTGCAATCTCCATATCAAACCTTGTTGCTCTTGCCCCTCGTAGAACTATAGTCAAGATATACGTGATTGAATTCCCTTGTCAAGTAGTTTTCATGAAGTTGCCTAGTCTAACTATTGATTCGCAATCATAGGATCCTATGAAGGAACGCTAATGTACAAGACAGATACGTACAAATTCTTTTAGCAAAGTTTTGACATATGATTGGTGAAGATTTGTTAAGTTTAGTTCGATACCTACACAATTAAGTGTAATTATCAAATTAAATGACATGCAGTGGTAAATGGTATTTTTTTTATACTTTTATAATCAAACACTTGATATTCAATTTACTATGTAAAATAAAGAAATAAGGATAAATTCAGGGCTAAATTTAAAGTATATATTGTAGTAAAAGTTTTCTGCGAGAACCAGTCGCAATTTTCCCTCGTTTTCTCTGCATTTCCCTCTCTCAGTTCTCACTATTTCCTCATCTCCCAAGCGTCAGATTAAAAATGAGCAACACGGACGACGATCCCTACAAGCCCTCCGACATCGATATTTCCCTACCCGCCGCTGCTGCTGGTAAATCTCCAATCGGAGCTTAAACAGATTCGTATTTTGTTGACTTCAATTTGCACAGTAATGTGATTGAATAAATCTGTAAAAATTATTTCCCTTTTTCTAGTTTTTCAATGGTGATTGAATAAATCATGATATATCTTTCAACTGGGTCTTCAACTCTTGTGAAAAGATTGGAGCTTACTGTGTGTTTGTTTCTGGATTCTGTTATGTAGCTCTTAGTGTGGAGGATCGCACTGACCTTGTTAATGCTCTCAAGGTAAGTGATCTTTGACAAAGTAACACCTTTGGTTTTGAAATTTTGATCTATTTTTTGTTCTTAGTGCTAAAACATATGGAATTCTGTTCTTTGTAAGGAATTTGGTGTTGTTTTGATTATAGGGCCAATTCTTGAAATTGCAGAAGACAGTATCTTTTTACTTTTCGATTGTGATAGGGTTGTGATTTCGAAAATACGGCTAGTAGTGTTATGTGTTTGTGACTATGTGGTTGTCCAGAATAAGCTTCAGAGCTTGGCTGGAGCGCATGCAGATATTTTTGAAACCTTGTCTCCGGAGGTCAAGAAAAGGGTCGAGTTTCTTAGAAAAATTCAGGTGTGTAGGTTAAGACTTCTGAATTTGTCTCATGAATTTGGTGTGGGATTTCAATTGGGATTCACATTTGTGGGCTTCTACTTTATTCTTTTGAGAAATGAGGTCCAAATAAAAACTTGTGCTCTGATCCAGAATTTGGAGATTGTAATCATGTTGGTCAATTTGCAGAGCGAACATGATAAGCTGGAGGGAGAGTACTTTGAGGAGAGGAAGGCACTTGAAGCTAAATACCAGAAACTGTATGAACCTCTTTATATGCAGGTAGGTGGTATATTAATTCACATTTCTTTGCATATTGCATTGGAGAACCATGTGTGCTACCTCTGGAAACTTTCTTCCAACACTTCTCGTTGTTCGAAGCTGGCCCATTATCTATTGTAGCCGAGGTGTTAAACTTGCAAGTTCAGAGACTTTCCCCGTTTGGTTAAATTAAATTTGTTCTTGCATGTTTGTAGAGGTATGAGATTGTGAATGGTGTAAAAGAAGTAGAGGCAGCTAAAAATGAATCTTTGATGGGCCCAGAAGATAAAGAAGGTAAACTTTTCGGTTTGTTAGCAGCTATAATTGAACCAATTCCTTGCACTTGTCTAATTAAAATTGTTGCAGAAAAAGGAGTGCCTAACTTCTGGCTTACTGCACTGAAAACCAATGGAGTATTGGCTGATGAGGTAATTTGTTTGCTTAGGACATGGTTTGATAATTCCTATTTGTTGAGTTAATAATGAATTCTGCTCATTATTGGAGTAGATCACTGAACGTGATGAAGAGGCTCTAAAGTTTCTTAAAGATATCAAGTGGCACAGAGTTTCAGATCCTGAGGGTTTCAAGCTGGCATTTTACTTTGATTCAAACCCTTACTTCAAGAATTCGTTGCTGACAAAAACATTCTGCGTTATTGACAATGATGATGATCCCATTCTGGATAAAACAATTGGGTAATTATCTTCTGTTGTTGTGCTAAATCTTTTTTTCAGTCTCCTTCATTCTAATGATTTTTTGGGTTCTTTCCAGGACAGAGATTGAATGGTTTCCTGGGAAATGCTTGACAAAGAAGGTCCTAAAGAAGAAACCAAAGAAGGGGTCAAAGAATTCCAAACCCATCACAAAAGTTGAGGATTGCCCAAGCTTTTTCACATTTTTTAACAGTCCCCAGGTTCCTGAGGATGATGATGAACTCGACGATAATACTGTAAGTTGTGTTCTTTGTGCTACAGTATTCAGTTGAATCATTGACATAAGTGTTGATTCTTTATTCTCTGCATGAATTTTGTGGAAGGTTGAAGAAATTGAGGATTGCATGGAGAAAGATTATAATATTGGGTAAACGCATGACTACTTGAGGTTGTTTTGATCCTCACGTCTTTCCTCGTTTATTGAAACAAGATATCTTGTCTGATGTCTTGTAGTACTACTCTTCGGGACAAAATCATCCCTCATGCTGTATCTTGGTTTACTGGGGAGGCCGTCCAGGATGAGGAACTGGATAGCAGAGATGATGAAGATGAAGAGGATGGTACTGGTGATGAAGATGATGAGGATGATGAGGATGAGACCCTAGAGGACTGTAAAAACAGCGGGAAGAAGGTACAATCATCAATGCAAATATAACCAACTCGCACTGTTGCTTAATGAATTGGTATCTGAGAGAAACATTAACTGCGAATGAGTTTTTCGTTGCTTCATTCAAATGTTCGCTTCCTCATCACATGGATCAATATTTTACTTAATCAGTAATGCCAACTTTCTCTGCATGACGTTTTAGGTGGAACTTGTATAATCTATGATTTGTTATGCTGATTTTGTTAGTTGCAGTAAGAGTAGTGGATGGCTGGCCAGTGAGCAAAAGTGAAGAATCAGCTGATAGGTTGATGGAGTTCTCAGGGTTCTGCAATTTTCACTCATAATCTTTGTATATGAAAGTATTTTGCTCACTGTTATTAATTTTTTTTCTTTTCTTCCACCATTTTACTTTATTGTTTTCCCCCATTTTTAATCAATGTCGCATGTTATTGTTATATAATTCTTTTCACCAACCTAGAAATAAACATGGAGCAAGGATTCTCTGAACACAAATAGTCCACCTCTTCAAACATTGTCAAGTTATGGGGTAATACACTATGCTATCAATCAAAGCAATAACGAAGAAAGTTGAAAATGAATGAAACTTGGTACTTCCGACCAAATGGTGCAGCCAACTCCAAAGACAGTTGATGCTCCAAGCACTCAAGTTGGCGTCCTCGTATGTGTACATCCAAAGCTGTCTACTGTGGAACCGTCAATCTAGTTAGAGCGAATCAAGAAAATTTTAATGGAACTTGAAATATGATTAATCTGTGAACATGGCAAAGTGTATGGCACCAAACTTCTAACAGGTTTTCCTGAATAGGGCCTAGGCCCAGGGAAGGAAAGTTTCAGTAGTTCAGTTCCATTACGGAAGTGATAATTTCTTTCTTCCTTGTTAGAAGATACTTCAGTTGAGGATATGTGAAAGTGATTTTTTCTTCCTTTCCTGCTTGAATGAAGTGTATACATGAATCTTATTGTATGTTCTCCTCTCTAGTCTTATTCTAACATGTTATATGCAACATTATTTCTGGAAACTTATTCTTGCATTTCAAGTCACTCCATACATAACTTGCTACAGAAGAATATAATGGGAACTATAGCTGTGCATTGATATCATTATCCATCATCATATCATAAGTTAGACATAGTGCCTGCCTGCTAAGAACTTTTGGAATGGTACTCCAATAATTTGTCTGTCTTACAAGAACACAAACCTATGCAAACAAAAGATTCCGCGAAAAAGGCAGTCTTTTGGTAGAGTCCAATTTTCAAACACTGATGTGATTGATTAAATTATAACAGTAACAATTATTTGAACAAAATTCCCATTAGTATAACATTTTTTTTGGAATTTGTAAAATTTTAGAAGCATGAAATCGATTCTAATAATGATTGCCATCGTCCTTACAATGCGATACACTTATGATATACGCATACTAAGAAGCATTTATCATCAATAATAACGTTTACAGTTGGTTAAAAAAGTCCTTTATTAAATTAAAACTCTGAAGAGAGCAAAACAAAAACAAAAACAAAAAAGTTATAAACGTTGTAAATTCATGGTTTTGAATAATAGATACGAAAATGGTTACAGCTATAAATCAATAAGTGTAACATAATAAATGATAGATATTACAGTCTTTTAAAAAAATAATTAAAAATATTTCTGTCGTTTGTACAATCAAAAGGCCTACTTAGAGTGTTGTCTATGGTGAGTTTGTGATCAGAAAAATACGACTCAATGTGGCAAAAGTTAATTAGAGTGTCAAAGCAACATTATCCTTCCACATTAGCTGTTGCTAGCTAGAACGTATTGAACCAACTCTATCTGATCATAAACTAGATAAAGATACCACATTGGGTATGGGAAATCTTCTCGAACTTTGTTTTGTTCTAGCTTTGATACCACTCTGGGACCCTTACAGGCATACAGGAAAACTATGACCTTTTCTAGTTAATCCTTTCGGCTAACTCCTTTTTAAACCACCTTGTTGGTTGTATCATCGACTAACTAAAGTCATATTGAAAGTATGTATCACTACGTAAATGTTCCAGTTATCGAAGACTTACACCCCTTCAACGCCTGTCCTTCGGCTAATGCGTGACTTACTGCTCACGACTCTTAGAAACCCTACTTTACTCACATACTCTTACTTGTCATTTCCCGTTAATACTTCTGACAACAAGGTAGCGGAATAATTTAGAAGCAACAGTTTTTTCAGATTGTTATAGATTTTCTGATATACAAGATCTTTATACAAGGCGAGTGTTGAGCATACTCATCTCTGCAATCTTAGAAACAGAGACAAACATATGATTCAAGGTTTACGAAGAGTTTAGAAAGAAGAAGAAAAAAGATTGAAGAAAACTACTTCTTCATTTTCCATAAAATTTTCAATCTTTGCACATCTAGATAAGGCTTGAACTAAATAAAACTAAGCCTTGCTTATATAGGCAAAGACAGGGATAGAAAAATAAATCTACCTAGAGACATAATAATTACACTTTAACAAAAGTAAAGGACTATTTCACCTAACCTTATAAAAAAGGAATCTACTTTAACCAAAAGTCCTAAAGCAAACAATGTTTAGTTACAAAAGTCTAAAAGACTACAATAGAAAAGACTAAAGGTGAAAAAAAAGATGATAAGATGGAATCTTCAACAGTTGTTGATGATGATGTACGTCCATTTTTTATCATGTCAGTTGTCTCATTCTTACTTTACAGGTGTAAAGTAAGGTCTTTTGTCTTGTCTCATACAATTATTGATCCAAAGAATCCAAGAAATTAATGATAGCGAATAGGTGATTATCAACATTGAAAATTAGATAGAAAGTTGGGATCACTTGAGTCGTCAGTGTCAGCAGGATTAGATCTTTTTCTTTTGCTGGTACTGAACTCAACCATGTGTAGCTCATGTAGGAATTGATCTAACTTGTCTTCGTCAATGCTATCAGTATTGTCATTAGGATCCTGAGAATCTTGGAAAACAAAATTGGACGATTGAGATGATCCTGCAGTTTGTGAGACATTTGTTTCTTCATCTTCTCCTGAATTTATATCTTCAGGACTATTGGAACCAGGAATGATGACTTCTGGTGCTTCTAGTTTACTAGGCATGAATTCTTCGAGATGTGGTCCAATAGACGTAGTCAATACTGGATAGTAAGCTCCTTAAGTAAATTTCTTAAAGAGATTAACACATTCTCCTTGTGTCATGGCCAATAGAAAGATGTATGCCAAAATTGGACACGTTGTTTAGTGTATAGAACTCCAGTAGAGGTTTCTCTGTAAGGATGGCGTACAATGAAGAAGCATTGTGTATTGTGTCGTCTTGCTGAAAGATTCCAGAGATGATGCTGTTGAATGATGATGTCACATTGTTGCTTCCATTGGGCTAAAGGTTGGAACCATTCTCGGAATGTCCACAATAACGAATTGCCATTGTTCGGATTACAGAGATGTTGATACAGTTGAAGAGGAGAAACTGTAAAAGCATAAGCATATAAAGCAGATAATGCCCAAAGATACCATAATTTGTTTTCAGATAAAGGATCTTGAAGAAGAATCACATTCTGGTATGGTGCTTTAAGGTTGAACATAACAGGATTTCTAGTAGAATTAAGTTCATGCAAAAAAAGATGCAAGTAATAGAATAAACTACTACGTGCAAGTGAGGCAACTTCAATAACACTAGAAGAAGGCCTAGTAAAAGGAGGAAAAGCTTTCTTTGTAAGAGCAAAAAGAATGTTGCTATCCATTCTACCAAATTGTTGAGAAGCTAAAGCAAAATGAAATATCTTTTTGTGATTTTGTTTAAGAGAAGGGAGATACTTATAGTGTAAAAAAGTATCTGGAGGCCAAGGTGGATGTTGCCTAAATAATGTAGCTAAGATTGCAGTATTCTATGTCGGATGTCTGAAAACTGTTAGAGACTGAATATCAGAAAGATTATTGTCGCAAAGAGTCCGACACATGTCTTTGAAGTGCTTAACAGATGTAGTTTGTTCTTTCCCCCATGTTGGTGGATTCTTGCGTAAGAGCTTAGATAAGCATGAAGTGTAGGTTGCTACATGTGGTATGAAATCTCTTATGTAGTTAACAATCCTGAGGAATTGTTGAATTTGTTTCACAGTGAGATTTTCATCTAGAAAATGTAATAATTCCTTAGCAATATGTGGACCTGGCTGATAGAATCCATCTTTAAATTGCAGACCCAGAAATTCAATTTCCGATGTACTAATAGTACTTTTCGAGGCTGAAAACATAATCCCATACTGTTGTTTAAGATCCAAAAATCTATTTAGAAGGACCTGATGTTCCTCATGAGTCTTTGAGAACAAAAAGATATCATCGATGTAAATCAATGCACTATTGATGATAGGCTCATAGATCTTTGTAATGGATTTTTGAAACAATGATGGAGCGACTTTAAGTCCAAATGGCATAACAGTCTATTGGTACTGAACATTGGGAATGCAGAATGCAGTCTTGTAACGTTCTTCAGGGTGAATACCCAATTGCCAAAATCCTACTTTAAGATCAAACATTAAGAATATAACAACTTCCTTAAAAATAGTACCTATGTACTGATTTTAGGTAGAGGAAACTGGTCATCCTGCAGGAAAGCATTAAGAGGCTTGTAGTCAATGACTAATCTCTTTTTTTCACATTTTTTTCTCTAAATGCTTGTTGACATAGAATGCTTGACAAGCCTAATCCGACTTTGTGGGCTCGATCAATCCTTGCTGCAGCAATACAGTGCACTTATCTTGTGCTAGCTTCAAATCATCAGGGTTCATCCCTAGATGTGTGGCTTTCGTAGGATTTATATCCTCATTCTTCTTAAAAGGTAGACTTATAAAAAAGTCAACATTTTTCTATAGAGGATATGAATGATTAAACTGTGAATGAGATTTTGGACAATAGCTCAACAATTTGTCTCGAAGTCCAATGTAATGTGCAGGAACTGTGGTTAGTTAAAACACATTTTTAATATCAGTGTATGGACTGAAAAGGTTTTGATATTTGAGGCCTATGGGTAGGATTTGTAGAAGTGATGCTTTACTGTACGTATCCATTCCAATTAAGATGTCTGGGCCTAGTAAATTGCTTCCAAGTATTTTAGTCCAAACTGTACACTAAGGAAAGAAATGAATGCCGATTCACTTCCAATCAACCCAATCTTGAAACTGTTTCCATATAGCACCCCACTCCCGTAAGGCCCGAATCTGACATTGATGGTGATATCCGAGTCTATACCCAGTGAGGGTGACGTGCTAA
The DNA here is from genome assembly GCA_029891385.1 of Erythroxylum novogranatense. NCBI lineage: Eukaryota > Viridiplantae > Streptophyta > Magnoliopsida > Malpighiales > Erythroxylaceae > Erythroxylum > Erythroxylum novogranatense. Next base: position 27,484,109 of record CM057224.1, read on the forward strand.
AGTGCTTAACACATTCAAAAATCGGTATAGAATTTTTTTTTGAAATCACAAACACAATATACGGAAATCAGTAATCAAATTGGGCCCATTTCATTCATAAACATTTTTAGTCCATAATACGATCAATAAAATTTCAATAGCCAATTGGGCCCTTTCACTAATACAAAACACTTGAGTCATTTCAGAAAACAAACTTATACGAAAGTTGTGAAAGATACACTTCAATACAAGATGAGAAAAAAACATAAATGTAGACGCGAACTGATCCCGACCCCTAACCTTCAATTGTAAGCTGTAGGTATACTCACATTGGCCTAACGGGGTATTCTTCAGATCCTGAAAAATAATTTCAAATTTTGAGTGAGTTTTGTGAACTTAATAAGTGATCATCATCGATGGCTCACCCAGTCATATAATACATAAACCACATATCATACAGAATTTCACATTTACATTCACAATTCACTCAAACAATCATATTATGCATATGCCATTTGTATGGGGCTCACATTCTTTTTTTATTGTTGTGACTGAGTGCCTTTCACACACTTACACAGATATTGACCCATAGAGCTCAGTCAGAACAGAATTATAGAGCATAGCTCTATGTGCAGAATACATATCACGGAGCAAAGCTCTATGTGCACAATCAAAAATCAAGGAGCTAGGCTCTACGTGGAAGCGCTTCATATTGGTAACTCAATTCATAACGCCTTTATTTGAACATGCATTTTATGAAATGCATCAATCACATTTGCACATATCATCGAATCGTAGTCCGGCATTCAACATTCAGTTGAGAAATCACATATCATACAGAATTTCACATTTCACATTCATTTTCAATTCACTCAAACAATCATATTATGCATATGCCATTTGTATGGGACTCACATTCGTTCTTATTGTTGTGACTGAGTGCCTTTCACACACTTATACAGATACTAACCCATAAGGCTCAATCAGAACAGAATTATAGAGCATAGCTCTATGTGCAGAACACATATCACGGAGCAAAGTTCTACGTGCATAATCAGAAATCACGGAGCAAGGCTCTACGTGGAAGCGCTTCATATTGGCAACTCAAGTCACAACGCCCTTATCTTTCATGCATTCATGAGATGGAATGCATTGCTTACATTGCATGCAATTGCACATTCATAATTCACTTAGCAAACACTTCAGTGCACTTAGTTCATCTTATTCACATACAAGCAACACTTCAATATCTCATATCAATCATCACAATCATCGGACCTCCTATATGGAAACCAACATAATCAAACATTTTCACATAATCATTCAGAAATCAATTCATATCAAAAAGTCAAGCAAAGCAAACAGTGGAATAAAACCATCTAGGTCTACTCACAGTACGCTTTAGATTAGCATTTACTTCCAAATTCTAGGAACGACTGAATGCAAATGTTTATCTTGATTGAAACTCCAATATCTGAACAGTTACAAAACTTTAATCTCTCATGCAAACACGTACGTTGACTTCAAAGTTGACAGGGGGTTCGGTCTTTTCTTGGAATAGAAGAAAGAATTATCAGAATGAAAGTGATAGGGAAACGTGATCAGAGTTTTTGGTGAGTAGTTGAAGAAACGCTTTGTGTTGGAGAAACACTAGAGAGAGAAGCTTTGAGAGGAAGAAATGAAGGCAGTCCCATCTCTTCTCTTTCAAGGTTATTTAAAACTCCACTTTAACTAGGATGCTTGTCCAATTCTTAGCCACTTATCTACTTTTAGATCTTTCCATTGACACCAAAATCAATTAATTTGATTCAGTACTTCGAGAGATGTGCCTCAAATATTTTCAGTTGTCATATACCGAAACAGTGCATTATGCACTACTTCCGCTTAAAATGTAAATATTTTATAGACTGAACTACAATCATACTTCTTGAGACAATTGTAGGCCTCTATCTCTAGCTCACTCCAAAGCAACAATCGTCTCAATTGAAAACCTACAGGCCTAGATATACTTAAAACACTGAAGTACGTTCAGTGGGATAACCCTAGTTCATAAAACTTTAAGAACATACTCATTATACCTGTTCCACATTTATCACTTAATCTACCTCAATTCAATTCAAAAGGCTAAGATTTTTAGGTGGAGAAGTAAAGAAATGACTTACGAGTCCCATGATTCAAGAATCAATTCATTTGGGTGCCTAGAGAAGAAGTTATGGTTAGAAGAAAAAAGACAAAATATAGAAAAACGCAGAAGATAGCAAAAGATAGAAGGAAGGGAAAAGTTACTATAACTTTTCCTAAAGATATCAGATTAAGATGTTCTTTATATGGTTCGAAAGAGGACTTCGAGATCTACAACTTTCATGAGACCTCGAAGACAAATTCTATCTTATGGGGGGTCAAAAATATAACAAAAGATATCGGGTGAACAGTAACTCAGAAGAAACAAAAAACAGAAGGAGCGAAAGGCAGACGAAGCAAAATATAGATGATATAAAAGACAGAAGAAGTGTATCATCAAAACACAAAAGATATTCAAAACACAAACGATATAAAAGATAGAAGAAGTGTATCGTCAAAAAACAGAAGATATACAAAAACACAGATGATACAAAAGACAAATGAAACATGTCGTCAAAACACAGAAGATATACAAAACACAGACGATACAAAAGACAAAAGTGGCGTATCGTCAAAACACAGAAGATATACAAAACACAGATGATACAAAAGACAGAAGAAAAGTATCGTCAAAACACAGAAGATATACAAAACATAGACGATACAAAAGACAGAAGAAGTGTATCGTCAAAACACAGAAGATATACAAAACACAGACGATACAAAAGACAGAAGAAGCGTATCGTCAAAACACAGAAGATATACAAAACAAAAACAATACAAAAGACAGAAGAAGTGTATAGTCAAAACACAGAAGATATACAAAATACAAACGATACAAAAGACAGAAGAAACGTATCGTCAAAACACAGAAGATATACAAAACACAGACGATACAAAAGACAGAAGAAGCGTATCATCAAAACACAGAAGATATACAAAACACAGACGATACAAAAGAAAGAGGAAGCGTATCATCAAAACACAGAAGATATATAAAAGACAGACGATACAAAAGACAGAAGAAGCGTATCGTCAAAACACAAAAGATATACAAAACACAGACGATACAAAAGACAGAAGAAGAGTATTGTCAAAACAAAGAAGATATACAAAACACAGATGATACAAAAGACAAAAAAAGTGTATCATCAAAACACAGAAGATATGCAAAACACAGACGATACAAAAGAAAGAAGAAGCGTATCGTCAAAACACAGAAGATATACAAAACACAGACGATACAAAAGACAGAAGAAGCGTATTGTCAAAACACAAAAGATATACAAAATACAGACGATACAAAAGACAAAAGAAGCGTATAATCAAAACACAGAAGATATACAAAACACAAACGATACAAAAGACAGAAGAAGTTTGAGCATAGTAACAAAGAAGGAGTTTGTGCATAATAACACAGAAGGAGTTTGTGTACAGTAACACAGAAGGAGTTTGTATACAATAACACAGAAGGAGTTTGTGTACAGTAACACAAAAGAAGCAAAACTTATAAGCGGAGAAAAACACAGAAGGAGATGACATCATCAATGACGTCATCACAAAAGAAACAAAAACACAGAAGATGTAAAAAAGACATAAGATACAACTTTTGAGAAAATGAATTTCTCTAATCTAGCCTAGATTAAACCAGACTTTCCTTCGAGTATAGAACATGGATTTTCTACAATCATTCAGTGTCTGCACCCAATTCTCAACTTTATGACAACCTTTGAGATTCATAAAGATCGAATTTAAATTCGATGTCTTCATAAAAAATGTAGCCATAGGTTCCTAATTTAATCATAATCACGAATGTTCTCGTTTGGATAACGAGAGAACCAGTTATGGCTAACAAATAGAAGTTCACTCAGTGAACATTTTTCAGATCACTCTACTTATCATTTTCAATCAAAATCACATTCACAAACAATCATACCCGGAAGTTGTCAATGAATGCATGCACAATTATTTTTGTGTAGGACCATTTACTATTCAATATGTAAGTGCATGCCATATTATGCATGAGCATGGAATGTGTTCCTACTTCTTCAGCACTTGCTCTCATCTATCGATTTTTCCTTGGCATGGGTAACGGGACGTTACATTCCATCAACTACAAGAAAATATCCATTACAAGACATCCATGCTTCTGTTGATAGGATATTGGTCTTCATGATCATATGGCTTGATCCTGTATCCATAAATCCAATAGCCTTAATGGGTCGATCATATTTGTCTTGTTGAAACAACTGGATATCGATGTATGGTCGTTGAATTGGATTACAATAAATCTTCATACATTTCTGCTGTAACATGTATAAAGAATCATCATCAGATATGTTTGATGATTCTGCTTCTAACGAAGACACAATAATAGCAAACTGTATATCACTGTCCTCACTAGATTGTTCCTCAAGGATTTCTTCAATGGCATTATAAGGGTTAAATAGGCATAAGTTTTTCAAGTTTCTCCAGGAACTTGGCATATTGGTTACCTGAGGACACTTATTTGCATAGTGAGCTGGATTTCCACAAATAAAACATCGAGTTTTACTTCGATGTGAAGACTTTTTAAAGAATTGCATGAATTTGCGCTTTTTGCTTATGTTCTTCTTTTTGAAGTTTTGCTTCCAAGGCTTCTGCCTTCTATGCTTCTTGTGAAACTTTCTCCTTTCATAGTAAACTTGAGATTGATGAGCTTTCTTGCTGCTATGACACTTACAGGTCTGTTTTCTTTATACTTTATCTGGAGATGAGGCTGTTTATATGCCTTTTTCAGATCTGGACCTCTTTTGAGGATATTTTTAAACAAAGTATGTTGATCACATAACTTATCAAGAGACACTAAAGCAAGCTGATAGATTTCTTCAAAAGAAATAATAGACATATCTCTTTGAAGAGAAGCTATGGTCTTTTGTAGTTCTGGTTGTATTTCATCTGGAAGGGATGAGGCAAAAGTGTAACGCAAGTTAACATCATTCCATCCATTTAAAAGATAATACCTTTCCATCATGCGTTTTTAATACTTTTGAATATCACGCTTGTCAAGAGAACAACATTTCATCTTGAAATATTTATGGCGGATTTTCTTATCAATCAATTGGAAGTCACCCACAAACTCTTTGTGAATAATGCCAAGTAATGCCCTAACAGTTGATACTTGTATGCATTGAAGTCGTTGATACTCACTTATACTTTGCCACCATTCTCGTAAAGTACCAGTAAATCTGGATGTACCAAATGATAAAGATTTTGTACCAAATGAGAATTAAAGTCAATAAGATCTGAGCAGATATTCAATTAAATGAATGATTTTCATTTCTTATCTTCTTTTAATTTTACTTATATTTGATGTATATGTTAAATTCTATATATGCAATACAAATATAATTGTAAATGTTTTTATTTTAAGTTTCACTTCTAGCTCGTTGTTTTTTCTAAGCACAAACTCTTGTAGTAAATTATAATACTTAGAGAGTTATGAATATTATTATTCTTTTATCGATATTTTGATATAATATTTTTATTATATGATGATATTGTAACATTTTAAATACTTTATATTTATCTTAATTTTATATTCGTATAAATTTTATATTAATTATGGTGATTATTTATATGTCAAATATGTGAAAAGTAATATTAATATAAATACATATATTATTGTTATTTAAAATTTTATTATTATAATTTTAGAGACATATTTAATATAAAATTATAAATATTAAAGGTTAATTTAAAATTTAAAAAATCATAAATTGTTTTATAAATTTAAAAAATTAATCAATATTTATTAATACCAATGTTTTAAAAACTAGACTGGACATTGAACTGGTAGAAGGAAGGGTTTAAGGTTTAGAGGTTCAACTGGTAGTGAACCGCTATAAAACCAGTATATAATAAATAAGAAGTAAAACATATAAGAATAAGTAAAAATAAAATATTTTATTGAAATAAAAATACGCCAATGTCTATTATTATATAATGAATTAATAATAAATATGAGTCTAATATAAATATTAAAATAACAATAAAAATCAAAATTGTGTTTTTGAAGGAGGTTGTGTCTCATTATCGTCAAAAACTCTAAATTCTTCGACAATATTTAAAAATTCATAAACTACGCTTTCATCTAAATTATTTGCATCAACTTCTTCTATTGCATTAAAATAAATTACAAATTAGTAATTTATGAAATAATTCTCAATTGTAAACTTGTAATACTGATGCAATTTTAACTTAAATATGATCAAAATAAGATATTAAATGACCATCGGTAAATGTTCTTAATTCATTCATTATCACAAATGTGTTTTTTTTTTCATAAATCGTCTTTTCAAGTTCATTATAATCAAGATCAGGCGATGGTTCTTCTTTTTAGATCTAAAAATTAGTATGTTTAATACAATCAATATCAACTGGATCATATGTTCTCTTCTTACTAAATGATTTGAATACGTAATAGAGAAATTATAAAATCAATAATAAAAATAAAATTATTGAAATATAAAATATAAAATAATAAAATACGTGTTCTTCATTATCAGATTATAAGTAGCGTAAACAAGGTCATTAAGTCTTTGATGCTCCAAACAATTTCGTTTTTTTGTATGAATATGTTCAAAAGCACTCCAAGTACGTTCACAACATGATGCATAAGTTATTTGACTGAGTAACCTAATAGCGAGTTTTCTCAATGTTGGAGCACTGTCACCTAATAATCTCTACCACTCATTTGTATTTTAAATTAATAGTTATGATAAAATATATATTATTAATAAGTAAATAATGAACTAAAAGTATAAAGCTTTCTTGGCTGCATTTTTTTCAACACAAGTTCTCTCTTTGCTGATGATCTAACAAAACTCTCTAACCTTCACGATATAATTTAATTTCATTTATCACTTGTGATTGCTTTTCAATAGAGAAAATATCTTTGCATTCATTCACATCAAACAAACCGCCTATAATATTAATTGTACATTCTTCTCCACTATATAAGCAATAAGGATTGAGAAAATAAGCTACTAATTGGATCCTTTGAATAAGATGCTTATCCCATCGTCGATCAATAATATATATATATAAGGCCTGTACAATTCCTCCTTCCCTTTAAAAATATTTATAATTATTTTGTGAGCTCTATACATACCATCATATATATATATATATATATATATATCCCAGAGACAGCTTCTCATTTGAATCAACAATCCTTAATAGCCTTATAAGTAGAGCCACAATCTTCACAATGATCAAGCAAGCATCCGAAAATTTATTATCTAGAATAATAACACAAACTTCTTTTCCTTTTTCACTTTTTGATAATTTATGACTTGAAAAGTGTTTACTTGTCACTAAATTTTTAAGTATTTGCTTATGTTCATAAACACTTTTCAAAGTAATAAATGTAGTTGCAAACCTGGTAGTAACGGGATGAACGATTTCAACCCAACCTTCTTGTTTTCTTAACCAAGATAAAAAAAAGTGACATGATTATACACAAAATTTTGATCTTGGATGCGGGTGAAGTAAGGACCACAATATCTTTTAAAATAAGATTTATACAATGAGCAACACATAGAGATCAATAAATATGCCCATACTTTGATTGTAATAAGTACCCAGCTGATACATAATTAGCTGTATTATTTGTAACCAAATTCACAACATTCTTTGGTCCAACCCACTCAATAATTTCAGATAATAATTCAGATAAAGCATTAGCATTTTTTACCATGTCAAAAGTATCAACAGACTTCATAAAGTTGTTCCAATATTACAATAAACCAAGAAATTAATCAATGTTATTTATCTTTGATCAGTGCACCCATTTGCCATAATAGTGCATCATGTTGATTCCTAACTAGATTTATATGTATCCGCAATTAACTGACATTCCTTTTCTAAATCTTGAAGCAAAGGCACACATAACTCATAATAAGATGGTATCTTAAATCTTGGATCAATTGTTGTTGTAGCATCAATTGTTTCTAAAAAATATGGTGAATTTAAAGCATTTAAAGAAATACATGAATGATACAACCATCTAGACCATGCTCTTTTACATCGTAAAACAACATCTTTATCAACTATAAAACTTTTTAGACTAGGTTGAGAACCAAGAGTAGCTCTTCGAGAAAAATAAGAATCTATGTCAATAATAGCTTTTCTTTTTTCCTTTATCTAATACTTGTGGTGTTTCATCATCTCCAAAAGATATATCATGAGCCTCTTTATTTTCCATTTTCTTTTTTACTTGTTGCTGTAAATATTTTTCAATCATATCACATACATCAAGTGGTACTTTTTTGCAACAAGCAATATTACTCTTAACACCAGCAAGATATTCTTTCATTCTAAAAATTTCTCCCCTTTTAAATATTCTACCGCAAAACATATAGTTATATTGGATATTCCCATCAGATGCTTGAAAAAAAGAAAAATAATTCGATGCTAGATCAAAAAAATAATTTGATGCTGGATCAAACTTACCACGAGTAGATGATGGTTCCATATTCTCCATTATGATTTAACCTAAAAAGTATTAAAAAAATAATTGAGTATATTATTGTCGGTGAAAAAGTATACAACTTAAATACTTCTCATTATCAATTGTAATAAAGAAGACGAACAGCAGCTTAATGGATACACAAAAGACCAACAGATGTTACTTACTTATTAAACTTTGCTCTAGCAATTACTCCACTTTAAATAGCCTAACTGAAATATTGCTAGTTTTCAATTTTAATGCTTTAGATCAACAAAATGAATAGTTGAAAGAGTATATATAACTCAACTATCAAAACCAGAAATTGATACAAAATAGAGTTTTAAATATTACAGAAATTGATATAAAATAGAGTTCTAAATGTTACAAAAATTGAAACCTTGTGAAAATATGTGGTTTTGTACAGTGACAGACCGGTTGGACCAGTTTGACAAAAAATCGGACGGATGGTTCAAATTATTTACTTCCAGTTTCAATGGTATTTGTCGTTGATGAAGAAATCACTCAAGACCTGTAGCATCCCACTCCCGCAAGACCCGAACCTGATATCGATGGTGATATCCGAGCCCATGCCTCACGAGGGTGGTATGCTAGGGCAGTCAAAACCGTTCAAATACCTAGTATGACATTTTTATTTTTATTTTTGAAAACAAACTCGAGCGCGAAAATCAGTACTCAAATTGGCCCCACTTTAATACGAAAACATTTCGACCACAACACAATTTCAATCATTAAAAGGCACTCAGTAGTATTTAAATCAATTTATGAACAAAAGTCATAGCCAAATTAGGCCCAATGTCATTTCTGAACGCTTCCAATAATCACATTACAATTTCATCATTCACCAACTGAGCCCTCTATAATAACAGTACTATCCTGCGGAAATTGCAGGAATATAAATTTACACATGAATCAAAATGACACTAATGCAGACGTGAACTGATCCCAACCTTAAACTCTGACTTGCATGCGGTAACCATATTCTCGTGTGTCTAACGGGGTACTCTTCGATCCCTGAAAAATATTTGCAATGTTGGGTGAGTTTACGAACTCAGTGAGAAACCATCATCGATGATTTACTCAACTTATGCATATACATGCAATTTATAGAATATCAAATAATATCACATTCAAAAATATCACATGCACTAATATTTCACAAATATAAGGCGTATCGCCTTTCACACGGTTCACATTCAATCATTTGTATATGCAATGCACATATGACACTTTTCATTTTATTACGTTGTTGTGACCGTGCGCATGAGCTCACTAACGGTGAGCCAGTGGCTCTGAATTTTGTTGGGCTTGAAGCCCTGATACGTTGAGCCCATGGCTCTAAATTACGTTGGGCTCGAGGCCCTGATGCGTTGAGCTTAAAGCTCTGAAATACGGTGGCTGCTCCGGTCACAACTGTCATTATCTGAACATGCCTTGATGCATGAATGCATATGACCCAATTTACATTTACAGCCAGTTTGCATTTCAATGTCTAATTCCCATATCTTCGGACCTTTGGTCCGGTATTTCAATCATAATAATTTTCACATTCATAAGCAGTTTTGCTTCAATGTCAAATCACCCCATTGCTCGGACCTTTGGTCCGAGATTTCAAACATAATCATTCACAGTTCATTTCATTGAAGCAATCACAAACAGTTATACACAAATAGCACTTCGATATCAAGTTCCAGATATTTCAGACACCTATGGTCCAAAATCAATCAAAAGCAATCACAAATAAACCCTCCATTATCTCCACATGGCATGAGTGCATAAAATTAAACACATAAAGGTTGAGAAACTAACTAAGTTACTCACTTGCACTTCCGAGCTATTGCTTGGAAGTTCCAACATAATCCGTGGAATGCTGTTCCAACGGCGCCTCTATACAGTCAAATAATCATTCATTACTAATTGCATAATAAGAAAGATTCAATAATACACATGTCTTTAATAAAAGATGCATGATGCCTATTCATGACCGTCCCGGTGCTATTTCCCAATTTCCACTATCTTCTGACCAAATCTAACATTTCATTCAGTTGATCAATAATAGCTCGTTTCATTTCAATGGCATATTACGGAACTCCACCAATTTCAATTCTAACATTCAGAAATATCACAATTTATACCCCAATTATCAAGAAACAACCCCTAGGTTGTAATAGAACCTATTCTCAGTTTTCATTCAATACTTTCTTTCTTTTCTTCAATTGTAGAACTCATTTTCTAGATCATAACGAATCAAGAATCACCTCAATTGGAGGTCTATGCTATTTGTTATGCCCCATAAACTAAAACACATTCTTTCAGAAAAATACCCCTCGCCGCGACCAAGGATTCCTCGCCGCGGCGTAAAAAGAGTTGCTCGCCGCGGCGAACACCTTCATTTTGGCTCGCCGCTACGCATAAGGAATGGACTCGTCGCTATGCATCGCGGCGTAAATTTGCACGCTTCCATGGCGGTAGTAATCTACTACTATCGTGTCGAGAGGCTCAACAGACGTCGCGACGTCTTGAGCTTCGATCGTCTTCTCCGATGAATTTTTCTCATTTCTTTCTCTAAAACCAGTCACAACTCACCCATAACTACCCCAATCTTTCACAATTAAACCCATGCATGAATTAACTAATAAATAACTAACATACAATCAATTTACTTACCAAATCAAGCTCAAATCTTCAACTCTCGACAAATCCTCCAATTTCTTTAACACTTACGAGCTCCCCCTCAAAACCTCAAAATCTTCATCTTCCTTAGGGTTAAAGCTTGGCTTTGCAAGTAGAGAAGAAGCAAGCAAGCTAGCAATGGAAATCACAAAGGGAGGAAGAACCAAAATCTCCAAAGAAGAAGAAACAATCGTGCCCTAGGAGAGAAGAGGATTTCCTTTCTTTTAATCTTAGAACCTAAGGCATTTTAAAGGTTACTCAAATATGCCACATGTCATTCCTCACAATACATTTAAATCCCTTCTCATTTTCAGACAAATTCGTCTCCAAATTCTAATGGCTCGACAAGCTAATTTCTAAAATCATAAATCAAACTTCCCCATTGCCATTAGACAATTATTTCAGTATTATACAGTCAGTCGGTCCGCCACTCGGATAATTTTCGGGTTTGGACACTTTCTCCCAATTTAACCAGAAAATTTTTAAGGGTCACTAATCCACTGAAAATAAATCCTAAGACATTCCAATTCAATTTCATACGCAGTTATCTCACAATATTCACAAATAGCATCTCAGTCATAAGTAAATGCCGGGAATGTCATGAATGCATGTACACATAACTGCATGTGCCAATTGACTCATTCATCTAAATTTATAGGCCAATTAAATGCTCAATTAAAATATGCAATACAAATTACTAGCTGTCCTAATTGACCAATTTACTCTTCCAATGGGGGATGAGATGTTACAAGACCAGCAAAGTTTCCTGTCATCTCTTCCACTGATAACTAGGGAAGTTTTGCGTGTAAGTCAACTTTGTTCGTTCTTTTAATGTTGGATAAAATAATGAAGTTCATAAGTAGTTGATGATTCGTTGAGAATATTTAGATGCTTTTTCCTTCATTATGTATTTTATTTCGTGATTATTAATTTTTCTCCTCTTTAGAACCCAACTTGGATAATACAAATATGTGAGTGGGAAAAAAGCAATTCCAGGATTTTTTTGAAATGATAAAATATTTCTATTTATTTTAAGGGTCAGAATTTATGCACAATTTAAATGTTTTGAATTTCTCAAAGTAAATTTTTGATAATAGCTTTATTTAAAAGAGATGTACGTTGGGCTACATAATATGCTTTTCAGAAATAAGCTTTCAAAGTTAAAAGTGAATAAAAATACGATAGATCAAGTTCGTTGCATATTATCAAGGTTTTAAAAACCGAATCGGACCATCCAATCTCATATGAAAAAGTTTGAACCAATCAGTTTCATCTAATAATTTCTATTTATAAAAACCGCCCGGTTTAAATTTTTTCTGGTTAGACCGGACGGTCTAATTTAATTTTTAAAACCTTAATTAATACCAATAGGTATCAAAATTAAATCTAACATGTCCTATCCGACTGGTTTTTAAAACCTTGATTAATACCAAAAAGTATCAAAATTAAATCTAATATCGGTAGCAATATGATATTCATGACGTTACGCTAAGTTAATAAAGCTTGCATGGACATGCCTGTAATAAAATGCCACATGTACCTGTGGCAATCGACTCAAATGTCCGTTCTATCATAACCAGGGACGTTCTCCCCTGTATTTCATGTTCATTTTGTACACATGAGCTTTGGCATCAAGTCCCTCAAACTGTTTCCCTCGTCTGAGTGATTTATATTTAAGGAGGGGCCTTTGAATGTGATTTGACATTCGGCTAGTGATTCTCAATCATTTGGTTGTGTGGGACCCCATAAGTGCCGACCATGAAATTATTGGGTGGAAAAGAATTAGAGTTCTTGATTGTACATATTGGAATTGGGGAGTTAGGGACCTACTAGTACTATGCTAATTAGTGTATTCATTAATTTCTTAAAACAACCTTTAATAATAACAATGCGTATTATTAGATCTCTTCAAATTTTGCGCTTTAGAAAATTTTATATCAAATATTATTATTGATAAATTTGTTCATTTATTTTTTATCAACAGTTTGCTAAAAAAAAAAAGGTCTAAATTGAGTGTTGTGTAATTTAACCTAATCAAGGTTGTATAAATTCCATAGTTGAATTATTTGTGTTCCTTTATTTATTCTATGGATTGTGTTTAGAAGATGAATGAAAAATATATTGAAAAAATGTCTCCTGAAAGAGTTACGAGACATATAAGCAAAGAGGAAGGACTCAATACATTGCATTTATTGATCTTTGACTATTTTAGCTCTTCTTCCAAATAGTATTTCTTAAGGCAAACATGCATTCCCAAGGCTTCAGCCAGTCACAACCAGCTTTCTCTAACTCTTTTCGACGGAAGGGGCTTTGCATTTATGCAATAGTAGTAAGAGTTGATGCCCTTATTCAAGGTAAGTTGGATTTTTTTTTTGGGAAAGTAATTTTTATAGCATGTAAATTTCCTTTAGTTTTGTCCTTGACAACTTATGCTACTAATAGTTTGAAGAAGGAAAATAAAAAGTATCCTACATGACTATAATGGGCCATATGGAAAAATTTTCAAATATACACAAAAGTCTAGATGAAAATGACATGAAAACCTTGAGGTGATATTTTGTCTATGAATCATGTAATCTCAATCACTCATATGATTTACATATATCTCAATCACTCGGCGCCTGAAAATTGATATTTGCTGCCTGCTTGAGTTGCAAACTTTGACACCCTCTAGATTCCAAATGCTCAAGTTTTCAACAAAGGTCAAATTCGATTGCATTAGTGGAGCTTGAATCATAAGTTACTTTAAGTCTATATCTAATATTGTTATCCTTGGCTATAAATTTTGAGGCTTTTAAAAATAAACGTATTATATATGAAATATTTTTGAAGTGTTTCCGTTATAATGACACATAGAAGAATGGAGCAATCGTCCATATTTATATAAACGAGGCCATCCCATTAAAGCAAAGAAAAAGGTAGCTAGAGTTGTCTTTTGGTCTAAATGATAGCACCATAAAGTTGAATTGTTGGCTTTGTTTTATATTTTCAATTGACATCTTTGTCTTTGGAATTAAAAGACGAGATTTATGTTGGAAGCACGTGTACAGCTTTAAAACTTTTTTGCCTGAATAATCATACTAATTATACCAATAAAATCTAATCAGAGATCATAACCAAATGTTTGTAACTTGAGGATACTTCCAGATGAAGTCATTCATAAACTCTAAGCATATCCAACATTAGCAATCACCGTTAAAGTATTTAATGCTTAATTAGTAGCTTCTGAGTTTAATTTCATATCAGGAATTATCTTCAAAGGGAGTGTTGAGATGGATAAATAAAAAACAAAGACATTCAAGGAAAAAAAAATGGACAAGTTGACATGGAAAAACTTATCTTTCCCCCATGTGCAAATAGCTAATTGTATACATCAGGGTTTTGAAACCCGGACCGGACCGGCCGGTCCGACCGGTTCGACCGGTGACCGGTCGGTGGTCCGGTCCGGTCCATGCTCCAAAACCGGTCTCCAATTGGACCGGTGTGAACCGGTCAAAACCGGTCCAATTGACCGGTCGGACCGGTCCGGTTGGACCGGGATTCGATAATTTTTTTTTTTTTTATTTTTTTATTTTTAATTTTTTAAATATTTTTAATATTATATATAATTAAATATAATTATTGTAATTATTACGTCACACCGGCTCGAGTAGTTGAGAAAAACCCAGCTAATAAGAATATTGCCCATTCGATCACGATCGGGTTTTGAACACGTTGGTATACATCAATCTAGCTATATAAGATGATCAAAGAAGACTTAATTAGTCTTTAAAAACTTGCTAGGGGCCGGGCATTATTTTCCCTTACCTAACACCAGTTTAACTATACTCCTAAAGTAGTCGACTGTTGTTTCATTCCATTATTGAATGTTGAATCATAGAAACCTCTTCCTCACATAAATCATCTATCTCACGACCATTTCAACCCAATTTTCTTTGAGCCAACATTAAGTGGAACCTTTCCGAATATAAAGAGGTTCTATATGTACTGTAGCACCAAAGTAATGGATTATCATAGTTCGAAAGTCACGTAGAGTGTTGCGTAGTCAAAATATCACGTGTTTTTTATTCTTTATTTTTTTGATATATTATTCTATCTAGCATAAATTAAAGTTTTGTAAGATGAAATTATTATTTTGCATTGTTTAATTTTTCATTACCATATATGCAACAAGAATAGAATAAAAAGGCTATGTTGATCGATCACTGTCTTAAAGATAACATATTATATATCACTACAAGAAAAATGTAAATTAGCGACGGAAAAATTTTCGTCGGTAATTAGCAACGGAAATATGCTTTCCGTCTCTAATATTGAGTGATTTAGCGACGGTACTAATATTCGTCGCTAAATTTGGAGGGAATTTGTCACGGCAAAATTAGCGACGGACATTAGTGACGGAACAATATAGTCGTCAGTAATTTATTACCGACGGAAAATATACCGTTAGAAATTAGCGACGGAAAACATATTTCTGTCGTTAAAATTGAGTAATTTAGTGACGGTACTAATACTCGTCGCTAAGTTTGGAGGGAATTCGTGACAGCAAAATTAGCGACGGTATAATTTCCGTCGCTAAAAATGGAGGAAATTTTTGGCGAAATACAAATTTTTGAGTTTACCTACGGAAAATTCCGTTAGTAAATTAATTTAGCGACGGAAATTTTCTTTTCGTCGGAAAAAAGGCGAGAATTATTGGCGGTATATATTTTTTTTGAATTTACCAATGAAAATTTCCGTCGGTAATTTCATTGGTAAATTCTTTTTAAATATAAACTCATCTGACATCTCCCTCCAACTTCTATCTTCTTTTTCCTTTCTTCTTCTTTCTTCTTCCTACATCTTCTCTTCGGTTTTCTTGGAGCCCATTTCTCTGTTATGGACTCCTTTTTTGCTCGACGATATTGTCTTCTCCGGATATTGTCATCATGTTCTTCGGTAGAGGTATTTTTACAACTACTGTCATGTATTTTTTCATATATTAGATGAAAGTTAATTTGGGTATGTATTTTTTTCGTTTATTTGTGTATTTTATTATTGGAAAACAACTTTAAGGTATAAATGTTAGTGATAGAAAGGACAAGATGTAATTTTAGTTGTGATGTATAGATAAATTTCTGATGCATGTAAGGTGTTTGATTAAATGTTTGTTATTTGAAAAAATGATTTCAGTTTTTTATTTTTAGTTTTGTTTTAGTATGAATTTTAATATTTTAATTCTTTTACTTGAAATAATGAAGTTATCTCCATGGTGGCTTTCAGAGAAACTAAACACTTTGCAGGTAAATTTTAAAAAATAATTTTCAGCAAATTTACCGACGGAAAAAAAATTCCGTTGGTAAATATATTGGATTTTATCCACAGAAAAAATTCCGTCGCTAATTACCGACGGAAAAAATTCTATCGCTAATTACCGACGGAATTACAAAATCCGTTGGTAATTTTCTGACAGAAAAATTTACTGACTGAACAAAATAACCGTCGGTAAATTTATTGACAGAAATTTTTATCTTCGGTAATTCCGTAGGTAAATTTACCAACAAAAAATATTCGTCGTTAAATTTAATAACGACCATATCTTTGACGCCTTTTTTCGTGAATAAATTCCGTCGCTAAATAAGCTTACCGACGAAATATGTACAAATTCCGTCCGTAAATTCCGTCGCTAAACTTTTTTTTTTTTGTAGTGTATATATATATAAGTTTATACAAGTATAGTTAATTGTAAACTCTAACTGGTATAATTTAGGGTTACTTACCCAAAAAATTCAAACTTTTTTCAAATTTTCAATTACAACCTAAACTTTAAAAAGTAGCAATAAAATGTTCAAACTTTCAACTAATTCTAGCCTGAACTTCAAAAAGTGACAATAAAGTGCTCAAATTTTCAATTTTTTAATTCTAGCCTGACGTTAGTATTTTTGTTAAGTTTACTAACATGACTTGTCACTTGTTTCTAAAATCTTAATTATTAATATACGTCAACCAAATTAACACAACAAATGAAGATTAATAAAATAATGTTATTTAATCACATAATTAAAACGATGAAATAACCTAAATCAGATTAAGCAGCCTTGACGACTTTACGCTTTGATTTCAGTTTTTTCTTTCGTTTTTAATTTATTCTCTTGATACCCTCACCCTTTGATTTTCAGATTATGTAACCCTGATGCCTTCACACTAAAGGCATCAAGAGAATGAACTAAAAATAAAGAACTTACTGGTATAGTACGTTATAACGTTAGAGTAGTCTGGAGTGTCAGAAGAACAAACAAAAAATAAAGGGCTAAGGGCATTGGGAAAACAACAGATAATGTCAGGATAAAATTGAAAAAATTTGAAAGTTTGAACATTTTATTACCAATTTTTAAAGTTTAGGAAATAATGAAAAAAAATGAAAATTTGGTCATTTTATTGTTACTTTTTAAAGTTCAGGCTATAATTGAAAATTTGACGAAAGTTTGGGCTTTTTTTAGTAATTAACCCTATAATTTAATATAACTTGTCTCTTACCAAATTCAACTTAAACATAATTCTAATAAGTTATATAATTCTTTAAGAGTCTTGGATATAAATATGGTAACTTAAAATGTTGACAAATTTAGAACTATGCTTAAGTTGAATTTGGTAAGTTTAGAATTCTAAGTTTAGACTCTTAAAGACTTAATTAATTAAGTTTAAACACAATCCAAGTGTATCTCACTATTTCTTTTTACAATATAGACATGAATTCTAACACACTCATGTCTCAAACTGTGTAATTCATTATATCTACCTATATATGGACATATTTTCTAACATGTCTATATCTTAGACTATCTTTTTTCATTAAAGTCTTTGCCACATTAGTACGTCTATTTCTATCCTAAGTTTTCAACTCTATATTCCATAAAAGAACACACATTCCAAGATATAGACAAATAATATATGATTACACTTATCTATATAAGCCATATACAATAATTTTCAACTTGATAAATATACCATGTTCAACTAACACACTCCAAAAGTGCCTCTAAGATTTAATCTATTTATATAAGCCATACAAAATAATCTTCACTTTGGTGAATACACTCTATATAGATTAAGGTATATCTATGTTTAACATCTTGGGACACTAATTAAGTTTAAGTAATGTTTAAATTTCTCCACGGTAACTAAATATGTCAATATGTAAGCTATATGTTTCAAAGTGTGAATCTTTTCTAATAAGATCTTTCTATACACACTTAATTCCTTAATCCTGTAAAACCTCATATCCTTTACTATAACACCCATCTATCTATCTTTATCTTAACTTACCATAGTCCCTTAAAAGGTATTTAGATCCCCATCATTAATGGTAAGAGCATACGTAAACCATATTTACTTAGAGGCTTAATGGAATGTCTAGCTTTAGCCATGACTACACCATGTTGATACTTTTCTCCAAATATTGTTTTATCTTCTATACTAAAATTTTCAACCATTTTAGCATTTGTTTCGAGTTATTCTACTTCCACTTATACCATATTCGAACCAGTTTCACTTTTTGTTAACTTTGACATGTTCTCTAATATATTTGTCTTAGTATATGTCACTTCCAAATGCTGTAGCTTTGAAGGTTATTCTATACCTTTTACCACGCGTATAAAAATTGGAGAAGGCTAAATTCTTGTGTTTGGAATAATAAGCTCTCCTTATGAAGTTTCATTAACTATCACATACTAAAATTACTTAGAAATATATATCGTAATGCAGTAATATATTCCTTTGGCTCTACTGCTACAGCTTCATCACTTATAATTGTGCCCCTTGTTAGTCACTAGATATTTCCTACCAATATTGATCCTTTCATTACAATCATCACACCCTTTATTACCTTAATGTTGTATTTTATGAATTTATATCTAAAACCATTTGCATGTAAGATGCCACAAGGGATTGATTCTTCATTAAATCTAGTACATATCAAACAGTACTAAACATCTTAATAATATTATCAAACATCTTGATTACGATCTATCCTTTCAACTTTATCATTCTTCAACTGGCTAGTGCCAAAGTTATTTTATGTGTATAATATAAACCAATCTTTGTTTAATATCATATGGTATGAGCATCTTGTATTCAAAATCCATGAATTCTAAAGTAGAATTACTAAAACATATAGTATGTCTTCATCACTACAATCTAAGTTCATGCTCTACACCATATTAGTAAACCTTAATGAATTATCATTTTACTTTTGTTTGTATTCTCATCGTTTGGAAAATCCCTCAAAATATATCCATATTACTTGTATTTATAACACTAGATCATCATTTTATCCTTGAGTTTAGATATAGAATTTCATTTAGATTAGTCATCTTTCCTCTGCTTAATTTCTCCCATGATCTTAGTTTTCTCTCACATACAATCATTCAACTTGAGAGCTTTTACTAGTGATTACTCTTTTTTGGTTATGAGACAATAATATAGTGATGATGTGCCCTACAATAATTTTCTCCTTACCCAAAATGATTGTGGTCACCAAATTTTTATATAAGGAAAAGATAAAGAATAAAGAAAAATCACCATCTTATTTGTAGTAGCCACATCTAGCCTTAATAGGTCTCTAACTATTTAGTTGAATACATTGATATATTATTCTAGATCTGTTCCATCCTATATGTTTAACATATATGGTTTCTACTTAAGATATAACTTGTTTATGAGAAACATATATCATCTCTCTAGCTTCTTCTATATTTGCATAAGGAATTTACTCTCCATGATGTGGTATATAACCTCATTTACTAGATATAGCTTAATGGTTTCATCTTGTCATACTTATAACTCCTCTTAATAGAGCTAATCCATGTATTTGTCTTATTTTTTACAGTCCCTTAAACATGCTTTGTTACACCAACAAATCTTTACTCTCTATTGCCATAGTCTGAAGTTCTTAGTTTTATTGAACTTAATTATCTACTTAAATGTTGCAACCAAGGACGTTGTTGTCTCAAACTATGCTCTGATACCATTTATTAGGCAATAAGAATAGAATTAGAACAAACAAACCTAAGAGCATAAGAAAATTATAATGATTAAGATTAAATAAAAATAGTTAATTGTTAATTCTAATTGGTACAGTCCTATGTAACTTACCACTTACTAAAGTCAACCTAACTTATTTATGATTATTATAAGTTATAAAATCCTTCCAAATTTTGAAATTCACCAAAAACTTATTTGTAGACAAGGCTACCTATAACAAACATGGATCAAGACATCATCTTCTAGTTCGTGTATGTCATTAATTTTCTAGGCATGAACATGAGCATTGATATGATCATCATGTAACTCACTTTATTAAGATGGACATACTTTGACACATTCATATCTCAAACTGTGTCCTTCTTATAAAACAATTTTGCGATATCAACATGCTTATGTTCTAGCTTATATCTTCACCTATGTATTTCAGAGAAGAATATGTGCTAACACGTAATTATATTCACCCAAATACTTCTAAGAAATGGACATGTTCTTCTAGAAACACTTAAGATTGTATTCGTTCATATGAGTCATGCACAACAATCTCCTTCACTTTAGCAAATATCCCATGTTTAGTTAATACACTCTAAAAAGCACCTCTAAAATTGCACATCTGTGTACATAATCGCACAACATCATCAATATATATGATACTGATTTTGGGTGGTAAAGAGAATATTGTGTTTAATTAAAATGCTTTATTTAAGGTAACTTAAAAGTTTTAATATCTCTAGCTCTCTCTCTCTCTCTCTCTCTCTCTCTCTCTCTATATATATATATATATATATATATATATATATATATATATATACATATAATAGAGTTAGATTCACCAAAATTTGACATATGGAAAATTTTAGAAAAACTAACTCTAATTTTAAAATTAATATTAATTTAAGAAAATAAAGGTGTAATTATAAAAATTCAATCCACAAATATTGAAAATGTTGATTATTAATAAATATTAATTATTTTGAAATATATGCACATTAAGTATCCATAATTTTAATATATATATTTAGTTTACATAAATCAAAATATTATTAATTCTTGTTGAATACATTTTATGTGTATTTAAAAATCGCATTTATTAAAAATGTTTATGATAATGTTATTATGACTACTCTACATATATTAAAAGTGAATTTAATTTTAAACTTGCAAAATATTACATGTTTATTATAACAATTAATCATAATATAAAAGTAAAATATAACATATATTTATAAGAAGCACAACAAACTTCAAATACCACTTTTACCCATTTCAAAATAAGATAAGTGTGTTGCACTTTTTGGCTAGGTTCTTTAAATTTACAATACAACACTTTTAAAATTTTAAATTATACACTATAATTAATAACTATATGTGTATTTTTATTCTAATTGTTCCTTAACTACATCTATATAAATACCATTATATGTGGACAGTTGAAAAGAGTAATTTTTAATACTTTTAAATTATTGTTATAATGAATTTTCTTTATATCGTATTTAGTATTTGATGATCATTGGTAGCTCTATATTTCTACTAAATATATATTATTAAAATTGATATTAATTCTTCTTTTATTTTTCAAGCGAGATGTTGTTGGAGAAGTTGACATGAAGTTTAGATAACGTACGGTAGTTATCAAAACAACTTGTATTTGTAACAAAAATAGAATTATTTTAAACTCAACTATATTCAATTATTTCAATCTTCTCTACCAAATGTTATTACATGTACATGATGGCAAATTGCGATAAATTAGAATTCCTCATGCACATAACAAGCATAGAAAGCTATCTTATGTTTAATTATTTATACTATGTTATAATCAATTGAAGTAATGAGCTGGGATCATATTCAGACTTGGGTTTAGTGCAAGATCCCATTTTCAAAATCTTAATCATTAAAGAATAAAACAAGAAAATGACGAATGAAAAAGGCTTGTTTATGAGTAATTCTTTACCCCATCTACTATTCGGTCAGGTCAGGGGACACAAAAGCTCATCGAAAACATGAACATACAGAAAGACAATGTACTCAAAACACTTTATTTAATATGTATGTGGGCAGAGACAAGTGAGTGTATGGTGAAAGATTGCCACTAACTCGTATCTCATAAAATATGTTTCTTTAATACATTTCATCTCACTATTGACGAACTTGAGATACACTTTTTACTGGTGTTAGACAGAAATTCTCCAGGTGCTACGCTACAAATTTGTGCTAAAGGCCGGCGTGTGCTCTTAACAAGTCCGCTTTTCTGTGTAAATACCATTATTCCACGGCTGCCACCAAGTGGGGCAAAACAATATTATTTTCACATTTGTTGACTTGATGAACAGAATAATTAGAACCGTGAAGTCAAGCAAACTAAAGCTTGTATTGTCCTTGAACCCCTGAGGTAGCAGAATACTAATGGGGTCAAATTCTGTTAAAGGTCCATGCATGCATATGTACATAAATTATGTCTCTAGCTAACTACTAGACATTGAAGTCAACTAATGGGAGTGCTTCTTTATCAAGTTGTGCTTTTGGTATCGTATCGCATGATTTTATAGTCATGGTCTGTAATCATAACAGCATCATTTTGCGTTCACTTAATAGTAATGATGTAATCTAAAACTGTACTCACAATGAGAAGAGGAAGGCATCCTATCCTCGATAATATCCTATAAATTTCAGCTTCTCCCTAGAATTAAACATAGAGAAATGGCTTGGTATTATAGTGATTATTGGTAAGTTAAAAGCAACATAGGAAGCAAAACAGCTTTTAGCCATACATGTTCCAATTTAATCAACGCATCAATCATGCCACTGTAAAATGTAAAAAGCTGTGTAGGGTCTTTTTAACCATCGTGGAAGGAATATACATAACAACCTAAATGTCTCTCAATCTCTTTCCTTCTGTTACATACTTATATGCAAATGATCCTCCCTTTCTCCATGGGTACCGCTTATCTTTAGCTCTTACTTTATAGCAGCAGGGAAAGGTGGAGATGATTAAAAAAGGGGGTCTATTTTTTTAGCAGGAAATTTTAAAAACACTTTGTTAAAAGCAAATAGACAATAAAGAAATAAGACACTTTCCTGTGGCTTGAGGAAGAGAACAAAAGAAAAGACAGAAAGTGCAAACGTCATAGTTCAGCCGTAGGCTTCCTTTTGGTTTTGTGGCATTTTGTTTTGGACTCCTTTAGGATCACACACAGGATACCTTCTCATCCACATCTCTCTCTCTCTCTCTCTCTTTCTCAGAGTTTTATGACCTGGGTTTTCTTTATTTTCTGTCTTTTGGACTTACTATGTGGTTGTAGTTAGATTTTCTTGGTATCAGTGGAGAACTAAGGTTTATAGAGCAGATATGAGGAGAAAATAATCGTCTAAGGATTTGGGCACCACTCTCTTTTCCACCCCTTTCTTTCTTCTTGTTTCTTCTGAGCTATCCAAAAAACCAAAAATTGTCTCTTTGCGTGAAACCAAAACAAAGAAGAAACCATCAAGGTGAATGATGATGTGCAGGCTCAAAGACTACTAATTTTGACATTTAATGGATCAGTTTCAACTTCGTTACTTTGGTTTCTTTTTATACATTTCTACCTTCAATAGTTTTTAGCTTTTTCTTAGGTTATGCTTGTTTGTGTATGGATCTTTTCTAGCACATATAAAAAATCTTAAGATATATGGCTCAAGAAGCAAACTTAGGATCTCTATAACTTTGTTTGTTAGATAAGATGATTAAAGGTTTGATCTTTCATCAGCAACATCAAGAAGAAAACATGTCCAATTTGACATCAGCTTCTGGTGAAGCAAGCGTTTCTTCAGGTAACAGAAACGAAACTGGCACCAATTATCCTGAACAATACCAACTTGCTCCTCCAACAGAATCTCTAGCACAACCTGCGAAGAAAAAGAGAAACCTACCAGGAAACCCAGGTTCACATATCTGCCTAATTTGCACCACTGTTTTTCTTTTTTTATTTGCTTATGTCGTATATACACAACCTGCGAAGAAAAAGAGAAACCTACCAGGAGGTTCACGTATCTGCCTAATTTGCACCACTGTTTTTCTTTTTTATTTGCTTATGTCGTATATACACAACCTGCGAAGAAAAAGAGAAACCTACCAGGAAACCCAGGTTCACATGTCTGCGTAATTTGCGCCACTGTTTTTTTTTTTTTAATTTGCTTATGTTGTATATTATGTTTACTGCTTAAGTTGTCTTCTTGTCTTTTCTTGTTCGGTTTCTTGACTCAGACCCAGAAGCAGAAGTGATAGCATTATCACCAAAGACTCTGCTGGCAACAAATAGATTTGTGTGTGAGATCTGTAACAAGGGGTTTCAGAGAGATCAGAATCTTCAGCTCCATAGAAGAGGGCATAATCTACCTTGGAAACTAAAGCAAAGAACAAGTAAAGAAGTGAGAAAGAAGGTGTATGTTTGCCCAGAGCCAAGTTGTGTGCACCATGACCCTTCAAGAGCTCTAGGTGATCTAACAGGAATCAAGAAGCACTTTTGCAGAAAGCATGGTGAGAAGAAGTGGAAATGCGACAAATGCTCAAAACGGTATGCAGTTCAATCAGATTGGAAAGCTCATTCAAAGACTTGTGGCACTAGAGAGTACAGATGTGACTGTGGAACTCTTTTCTCAAGGTAACTAACCAGCATATCATTTTAGGAAATCTATACAACAACTTGAGGCCCATTTTTGGGACATCAGTCACCGATTTTCATTTATTATGGATGTGAATAAGCAGGCAGAGAGAATTTGCATTAAATGAGTTCGCTTAAAGAAGTTCCAGATATAGATAGGCGTTGAATCATTCTTTATAAATTATAACATACTTGCAAGGAAACTTTTTAGTGTATGAATCAAAGTGAATTGTTATATAGATTAATATTACGTGAAGCAGACTGATGCTTGGCTAAGGATAGTAGAGGAAAGAGAGGAAGAGGGCTAAGTATGGCAAAAGTTAATTGCAGTGGCTTAGATGGACTATATGTCTATAGTTGAAGAGCGATAGAAAAAGACAATGCAACTCAGAAAGTAAGACTGCAAAAAGAGAGAGAGGGTCAAAAACTTGCGTGGCATTATTTGTCGTATGGCACTGGATGACGATTGCTTTTGTTTTCTTCTAATTAAGTTTTTGTTTTCATCATGGGGTTTTTTTCAGGAGGGATAGTTTCATCACTCACAGAGCCTTCTGTGATGCATTAGCAGAAGAGGGTGCAAGAGGTATCACAAGAGCTGCAAATCCACTTATCCCATCTCAACCTGATAGTTCAACACACCATAACATCAATCTCCAAGTACCGAAGTTTAATACTAGTCAAGACTTGCATGCATTTTCACTCAAAAAAGAGCAACAAAGTTTTAGCCTAAGGCCAGAGTTGCCACCTTGGTTAGCTTGCCCTCCAGGTCTAGTGTCTGGTCCTGGCCCACCACAACAATCAGCCATTGATCTCTCCTCATCCTCCTCGTCATCAATCCTCTCGTCAAGGTTAAGTCAAGAGTACACACAAACCCACCAAGATTTGAGCCCAAACCCTAACCCTACTCTTGGACCCACACTACAACACTACAGCTCTGCACCTGCCCCGCACATGTCAGCCACTGCATTACTGCAGAAGGCAGCTCAGATGGGTGCATCCATGAGTAGCAAACCTACTGGCTTGATTAGACCCCAACCCCAACAACAACAAAAACAAGCCCACGTGTCTGCAGATTCTGCTAGAAACAATGCAAATACAACTGGCTTTGGTCTGAATTTGTCCTCTTGTGAAAACTTAGGAAGTGGTGGTGGGTCATTTGTGCATGGCTTAGTTCCTTTTGGAAATAAAGCTGGTGCTGTGGTTCAATCTGTTGTTACTGATACTGGTGGTGGACATTCTAGTACCCTTCTCCATGATATGATGAACTCTTTCTCTTCTGTTTCTGGTTTTGAGGGCGCTTACTTTGAAGATGCATTTGTTAGTGGGGTTTTGAATGCAAAGAATAAAGATGCAAGCTTCATTAACGACTCTATCTCAAAGGCGACAACAACCTTGCATGGTGACGTTGCCGGCGGTGGTGGTAATGAAGGCTTGACTAGAGATTTTTTGGGTCTAAGGCCTCTCTCTCATAGTGATATACTCAACATGGCTGGTCTTGGAAATTGCGTGAACCCTTCTCACGAGCAACATCTTGAGTCTCAAAAACCATGGCAAGGTTAGGTTCAACATGGGAATATTTTTTTATTCTGCCATATAGCTCTACCTGTTGCAAGTTTCTTTTAGTCTTTTGAAAAAAAAAAAAAAAACCTCCCCTTTTGTTTCTGAGCTTCCCCAAGGGAAGGACATCTCAAAATTCTGATACTCCTATGCTCTGTGTACCAACTCCATAATTTTTACCTTGTCTTCTTCATTTGTTCTAATAATGTCCATAACTTTCATATGTGGTCTTACAAGAGAGGTATTATAGAGCGATATACCTGTAATTTTCTTGTAGATAATTAGGAAGGAATGAGCGTAAATATTTAGTGGTTCTAAGTTATATGGCATTACCTTAGTTCGTCGTCTTAACGAGAGAGAGCCTTGTAGTACCTTCTTTAATTATGATCAGAAAGTTACAGCGAATCACGGAAACATACCTTGACCAAGGTCATCATCTTAATCAATATTTGCTTTCGGATGAAGGAAAAACATTATTAGCTATCGTTTAATCTTTGGTCTTGAGTCTTGATTATCTTAGCCTTCATTTCCTATATACCCATTTAGGAGCCACACGAGTGACACCACGCAGACCCCTTTGTTATTCCCTTTCACAGGCTTTGTTGCCGTTTTAGTCCCACTTGACACTATCTATGATCATTGACTCTCAGACAATTCAATCTTTATAATTTCTATTGATCCATACATGAGACAAGCTTTCGGTCTGTCACATTATGCAAAAGGGAAGTTTCCAATACAAGTAAAAAACAGAAAATTGTGATGTGGTGCACTAGATAGTGCGCTAAAGTAATGGTCCAATCAATGAAGGACAGTTTCCAGCTAAAACATAAAAAAGAGAGTCAATGTTTTAAATCTTGAAATGACCAACTTAGCAAACAAAAGACAATTTAAGAAAGGAAAAGAATAAAGTGGATTATTTGGAGGCTTGGAATATACGAGTATTCATGTAATTAACATAAAAGTCCAAGAACATACGGTTGATGAGTACAAAAACATCGGATTCTTCGATAAGAAAAGATCCCTAAAATGTGTATAGATGTACAAGTTAGCTTGATATGGATATGACGTTTATTTGCAGACCAAAAAAGAGATGCTCTCAACTCTTTGAGACCTTATGTGGGTGCAAGTGGGATTCAATCCCGAGGAACATCAGCCTGTGTCCATGGCCTTCTGATTAGAAAAACATCAAAACAAATGAAGGACACTTAATTTTGTAGCATTTTTGATCCAGTGAGGCCAATTCCTAGAATTCCTAAAATCCATTTTATTCAACATACATGGAGAGTGTTTTGCACTATCAAAATGAAAGTTCTCCGCAATTGTTCGCGCTATGTTTAAATTATACAAGTTATAAAGAGTATAATCTTTTTTGTATATTGATTAACTGTTTACACATAAATTACTTCGGATGAAAAGACCTTCTTTTCATTCAGCGCTGCCCACTTGTGGATGCTTGTTTTGGTGTGCACGTTTGTGCAAGAGAAAGATTAGTGTCATCAAGTAAGGTATGATTAGGCTATCATCAACAAAAGTATACTGAGGAAGATCATTTTTATATCAGAAAACCCAGAGATTCTTATCAATAAGATATTTGATATTGTTTGGTCGATTTAAATAGATGTATGGGCTTCGCTAACTTTGGAGGACTACTTGGCACCTGTCACTATGGTTTAATTGAGAGAGAAAAAAAAAGAGTAAGAAAGGTGTAAGTTGGCAAGAAAATGGGAATCCTCTAAGCTCACGCTTCTCTTCCATTTCTTTCAACGTACAGCAGGTTTGTATATATCAATACAAAGTGCATGTGACTACTTACACAGACAGGTCCACATAGAGATTGTTTTATATCATGCTTTTGCTGCTATAAAATGTAAATATAATGGCCCAAAAGATAGTTTACGGTCTTTGAGAAATTTCTTTCTGCTTTCTGCATGCATATTGCATATTTTGGTTTGAATATTTAACTCTATGTCTAATGACGAGCTATGTTTAGGTCTGAATACTTTCATTCACTTTGTTTTTTGGTACAATGCATATGCATGCCCTCGTGATCTTTGCGTTTGTATCTCACTGACTCCTCCATCACAGTTACTCTTTCTTTTTTTTTTGGAAAATTACTTGGTTACTCTTGTTGCCAACAATCAACAAGGTTTTGTGAAAGATCACATATATCTGTGTTTGTATAATGGAAAATTTGTTTTCAGTGCATGGTTGGGAAGGTGCTTAAATTGTATGGGCAGCCAACTCATCAAGTATGGATGTAAAAGGGCAGCGGTGGTGGGCTAAAAGGCACAGTCCCCAACTAACCTAATAAATATAGTATCTTCGAGTGTGGTGTGAGTGCTTTGCTTTCATGCCTACTATGGCAGATTTGATTAAGAAAAAGAACATGTGTTGGTGTTGAGTTGGGTACACTCTCTTAAAAAGTGTATGATCATCAAAGATAAGGGGGTGTCAGCAAGGAGGAAAGAGGTTTAAATGAGCCTGTTCCCTTCACCTTACTTAGACGGTGACTTCAAAAACCTAGTTGACTTGTCTTTGCAAAAGATGCTAGCTCCTTTTCTCTTTGACTTACCCCACTCTTACTCTTGCTCTCCCCACCACCCACCACCTCACAGACAGCCACACCCACGTAAAGTTCCTTTCTCATTTTCTTTTTGTTTACTTTATGGTGTAATTTCTTTGTTTTCTTTATGGTGTTACTTAAGGTGAGAGGAAATTAAAACAAGAAGCCAAGTTCTAATGTTTGTTGAGGTACTAGACACAAATCCTATTGGTTTAGTACACAACTAGCTAGGACATCCGTTTCAGTAGGTAAATACAGTAATTCTATTAAAACACATTTGTTAGTCTTATCCTGATTCCTCATCTAATTTCATTGAAGAAATAAGCATGTTAAAGAGTAACTAAGTTCTTCTATCATCTGACCAAGCCTCTAGGAGAAGAAGGGGAACAGGTTTTTTTTAACAAGAAATAGGAGTTTTCAGTTGTTTTCAGGCAAAAAGTTTCTACAAGTATACGTCGACTATCCACCTTCTTAAAAGGTGATTAGTTGCGTTAAACATGTTTAGCATACGACAACCTCGGAGCCATACAAGGACAATGCATAGGCATATTATTGGCCACTTCATAAGGCATATTAAACTGCATCCCATCATCTTAACGAAACACAAACAAATTTAAAGATATTCTTTAAAATAACAAAGTTTGAATAATGCTCATCTTTGCTATTAAATTTCATGTATTAATTATAAGAGATAACAAAATAAAAATATGATATTTTTTTATTTCATTATCTGGTCTTCTAAAAAATTTAATCAAGTGTTTAAACCTTTAAATCGATCAATTCAATTCAAAAGTTGCCTAAGTTTATATTTTGCTAACATAAAAACTGGTATTTGAAAGGACCAAGTAGCTCTTCGTCTTCATCAGCATAGTTTTTGAGTATCCTATAGTAAACTCATTAATAGTTATATATTCTAATTAAATATGGTCACTTATTTACTATTCAAAATCAAGTGGAGAAGAAGATGATCGTTAGCATTTTAAATGTCAGTTTTATGTTGTATTAAATGCCATAATAATCTATTCATGAAATGATATGTTTGAAAAATACACCACCACCACCACCATGATACCTATATAAAGTTTAATATAAATAAGAAAATATTAAATCTGGACCACTCATAAAAATATGCTAAACTATCGTACAGCAATCAATATTAAAATCTTATAAACCCTTGTAGCGATTCCTCTCTCTAAGTTTTCTAAATGAATTTTCGAATACTTGGTGGAATATAACGAGGATGGTCTTATCTATATTCAGAGTCTTGAGAAGATTGATATTGAGGTGGAAAACAAGAATCTATTTATGCTAATCTTGTCCATAAATTAAGTAATGATAGGGTCTACTTTTGTCATCTCCTTGATCTTTCCACATTTTTTACAATTTATTCAAAACTTTTGCACTAATTGTCGAGGCTTCAGTGAGTGGTCACACGGTATTTTCCTAAAGATTGTCCAAGTGAGCCAATTTGTGGGCTCATATCTCGTATTCATTTTTCAGAGAATATTAAGAACTTTTCACCATAATTTCTTCTTTGGATTCTTCTTGTGACGTTCTTTTTCAATGTCTCTAACATGGTGTCCTTAATTTTTCTTTCATGCTCTTCATTATCATTCGAATAAAAATTTCCAAATTGAAGATCATAAAGCATTATGGATAGTGTGGGGGATTCTTATTTTGTCGGAGGTGGTTCTGATGCTTCATTTTAATTGTTAGCTAATTTAATTATGTTTATTAAACAATTTGACAATTAAATTTCCCACAATTTGACAAAAATATATATCTTGATCTAAAAATAAAATGCCTCCTAATAGGACATCTAAGTTTCTTCTTATACATTTCCATTGAAAGTATGAGTATTTAATATCACATTTTATAATTACAAAATTAAGCAAAATTTTGAACTTTTTAAATTAACCTTGTTAAGCATGGTGAATTAGAGAATTTTATTTAGTCAATATTTTATACTTACTGAGCCTATATTAATTAAAATTCTCGAAAAGACTTATCTTGGGACATATGTTTAATTAAAATTTCAGATATAATGAAAAGTAAAAGATCTTTCTTCTAAAATTTAAAAGTGTAATATATGCATATTGGGTATATTTCCATTCTAATTATGAGTAGATATTAATAGGAAGAAGAACTTTGTGTTTAAGGAAATATGGAGTGTTAAATGGAAGAGTCATAAATATGATTTTTTGAGAAATTAAATAATTGCATTAATATAAGATAATTAGGTACCATGCCTTGTAACAAAAGACTAGAAATATATATAGAAGATGATCTAGCACCACCTCTAAAAGGTGGCATATTTGGTGGACCACTTTCACTGATTTATTAAGCTCGCTTACGAGATATATTGGGGAACATTATGTCTTCTTCTTTTATGATTTGATGACATAATCTTTAACTCTTAATTCATTAAATAATGGTTTAGTATCTTTGGCGAGATCGTTTGTAAAAGTCTGTAACATAATTTAAATTTCCTAAAAACTTTTGTAAATTTTTGAAATCTCTAATCTCATTTAAAACTGTTCTAAAAAAATAAAATAATTATATTAAAATCCCTCGAGCATCAAAATTTTACAACTTTAAGATTTATAAACTGAAATACAAAGGCTTCTTATTTATGTACTACATCTTAAGATTATAACTTGAGGTTACATCTGTAACTTAAGATTATAATTAATCTGGAAGACGTGTAGGTCAGAGGGTAAGCCATCTGTGTTTCATTTGAGGATAATGGGAGAGTTTGTCTCTGTAAACTCTTACGTGTGCCTTAATATCTTCGAGAAGATTGTTGTTGAAAGTACCTAAGCTTTTGAGGATTTGATTGTTTTGCTCCTCCTAGATCTTCAATACCATGTACTAGAATGCAATATGAAATACTCTTTTGTTTTCTCTTGTTCCATAGTTTCGATTGATGCACCATGCAATTTTGTCCCTCCATTTTTTTGTGGATCTCATGTCCCATATGTTTGCAAGATAAAATGCCATTCTTTCTTCACATATAGGCAAATGAAAAATATATGATCTATTTTATTTGTGTCTTTTTCACAAAGGAAGCATCTATTCAGAATTGCCAGAAATTTTGGATGTTTGTCTGCTGTAGGAAGTCTCTCTTTCATTGTTATCCATAGTGTGTGTTCTGCACATAGAAGTCTATAATTTTGCCAAACTAGTTTACACCATCATACCTCTAGTTCTATGTGCTTCAATTTTTTTGATAAAATTATTGGTTAATTTCCTAGATATAGTTCCACTCCACATCATTGTATCTTCTTTAGTAGGTTTTGGAGCATAATTCTTTTTTAATTATGAAATTCCTAAATTTGGAAGCAACCTTTCCATTGTGTCTTTATTGGAAAGAACCTAGAAAACTGTGGTCTTTTCCTCATAAATGTTCTTAAAGGCTTGTAATTTAAGAAGATTATTAAGTTCTCTATAAGGAGTCCACCTATTGTAGCATCTCCTTACCGCGGGGTACACACTAGGACACCTGGAGGTCATTTCGGTACATATCTTATGATAAGGGCGAGCTACCTTCGATCACTACATTCACTTCATATGGCATGGTGTCATAATTCACTTAGAAAGCATCAATAGAAGAACCACAATATTTTAAAACCAACCTTTTTTCTCGTCTCATTTCATAACACTTGAATGTCTACATTGTGTCTTTCAACATTTTCTAGATGTACATCATCAAAACCTAATACAAAAGTACTACATGATAGAGGAAAATATATACAATCTAACTAATCTATCCAAAAATTTCAGCTAACTGACCTTTGAGTCATGACTTCTCTTACTAATCACAATCTGCACGATTGGTGGGCCCCCTCAGTAGTTAGAGTCGTCTCTGGTCCTGAAAAGACAACGTTACAATTTTGGTGAGTTTTGCGAACTCAATGAGATAACCATCATCGATAGCTCACTTAATTCATGCAGCACATCATTTCACGTAACATATAATCACATACTGCACTTTACATAAGTATCATATTTTTACTTAAACATAGGCAAATTTGGCATTTCATTCCAGCAAACATACTTAACAACATGCATATGAAATACTCATAAGACACTTTTCAATTATTACGTTGTTGTGACTGAGTGCTTGAACTGTTCCGTATATATTTTAGATACCGGACTCATTAATAACTGTCTCTTATCCGCTTGGGAGATACATGGCTCATTTTACATAGTGAGCTTTGGGCTGTTAATCACTTTTAAGCTCGAGACTCATTTTTACTTGTTGAACTTTAAGCTCTGATCGATGGCTACTCTGATCACAGCTGCCATTATCTGATTATGCATTCATGTATGGAATGCATGAACCACAATCACTCACATTATAAAGCACTTAGGTCTTCACATTCACATTCAAAACATAATTTAAGCAAACAAGTAATTAAGTGAGACAGTCTAGGTTACTCACAAGTTGCTTCCGAAGCTAATGTCTGGATGATCCGACAACATCTGGAGGTTGATGTTCTAGTTGCTACTCTATCACAATTAATATACACAATATCACAATTTGCACAATCATAAGTATTCAATAATGCACCTGTATGCAATGAATTATGTACAATACATGTTCATGATAATCTCGGGTATCAATCCATCAATTTCATCACACATTCAATCTCATAGAAGCACTTCAGATTTTTTCCAAGACACTCTCTCGAGTCTACTATTTACGTTAATTCAGGGAGTGCAATTGACATAATTTGGTCTTAACCCTCCTCTAGAAAAGTGTTCCTCTATATCTTATATTGCTATTGACACCAAAATTACTTAATTTGGTTCAGTAATTTGGAAGATATACCTTAAACATTATTGGGTTGTTCACATTCAATAACAGTGTATTATGTACAACTTCTATCCAGAAATTCAATATCTTAGAGGAAGAATCAACATTCGACTTCTTGAGACAATTTGTAGGCCTATATCTTTAGTTTACTCTGAATTAAAAAATCATCTTTAAGTTTTCATAAGCTCACGTATAAACACCTATATATTCATACATGCATAGTGAAGAAACAAAGCATATCACCTTTCCATATCTAATTCTCTACACTAATCCTATACATCATTTCATTGCTACTTCAACTCCAAGAACCATTTCCACAACATTTGATCACTAACAATCCATCAAAAACCAAATAACACCATATCCACAATTTTCATCTCCTTAACACAGTATTCAAGAATATAAATATACATGAATGCCATGATCATGCACTGACAATAAAATCATCAACTTTATTTCAAAAATCCACAACTCTAACAATTTTATTCACTACTTACTTGTTGAAGACTCCAAAAGCTTCAACTATCTTCAAGCCCTAACTCCATACAAAATTATGTAAACCACTGTGAACACTAACCAACTTCTGATTTTTTTTTCTTAAGGCAGAAGAAACACTTAGCAGTGGAGGAAGTGGTGAGGGATATAAAAAAAAGCAAAGTTAACTCTCAGAAGGAGTTTTGATGGGAAACTCTATGTATGGGAGAAATTCAAAGAAGATGATAACAAGGAAAGAACAAACCCCTTTTTAACTCTTGGATATCTCAAACTTACTACTGACAAATAATAACGGCAACTTTACACTTGTCGCTTTTCCTAAGGTCCAACTCTAAGTAAGTTTCTTTTGAAACTAACTCCATTAATTCTATCTTTACAATCCAACTATCTTCAAATATTTTTTTGATTTCTTTTCCCCTATTTTTTATAATTTTTTTTTTCTGAAATTTAATCCTAAATTCACCGAAATTCACAATTCTCACAATCCTACCAACCAATAATATTTTCAACATAGATAAATTCAAAATTCACTAAATTTATAAAAATCCCAATTTAATTCAATTATACCTGAAATCATTCATGAATGCATGTACAATTATTTTCATATGCAAAAATTTTACTATTCACTTATTTATGTATGACATATTATGCATGAGCATGGAAAAATGCATTTCTAAGCTCTCATTAATCACTCATATTTACTATACCACCCTCTCACAGATGATGGGATGTTACACTTATCCCTCCAGAAAGAAGTCTTCAAGCTATCTCCTATTTTATAAATAGTAACCTTTTTGGTCTTCCCTTTGAGCTTGTGGATGTTGAAAATTATTAATGATGCACTTTTTGATAGTGGAAGCTCCAAAAGTATTTCTTTTTAAACTCAAGCTTAAAGGTAAATTATATCATTTAGCGATTAAGTCGGCTATGCTTTACAAGGTGAAGTGTTATCCCATCAAATAAATACATAGTCATAAACTAATGGTGATAGAGATTTGGATGTTCTATTGGACTTGCAGCCTCACTAGAAGGGATAAGGTTAGAATATAATGATAAGAGACAAATTAAAGGTAACCAATATTAAGGGTAAATTAAGAGAGGCAAGGCCTAAGTAACTCAAATATATTAAAAGGAGATGCCCTAACGCTCAAGTGAGAAGATACAAGAAGATTGTACTTAGAGATTATAGGAGAAAAAAAAGGTCTAAAAAGAAATGAGGGAAGGTGATTAAGAATGACATGATTTTGTTAGAACTTACATGAGGACATGACCCGCAATAGAAAATTGTGGCATAGTAGGATATGAATAAAGGGTCTAGAGTAGAGACGTTCTCATAAGTCTTTTCAAAAGTTTTCTTTAAATTTTATGTCTTGTATTTAGCCTAAATATCTAATATGCAGTATGTTCTTTTAAGTTAGTTAGCATAAATACTTCCCCACTTAGCCTATACATTTTCTTGTAATGGCTTGTTGGATTTGTTTATTAACCTGTCTTCTTTCCTATTTGTAAATTTATTTACTTGTTTTATCTTTTATTTTGATTCTTTACCATACTATATGTTTGTTAAAATATTTATTTTATTTCTTATGTTTATATTTTATTTACACAAATTTATTTATTAAATACTTCCCTACTTAGCCTTAATATTTTATTGTAATGACTTGTTTGATTTATTTATTAACCAGTCTTTTTTCTGTTTGTGTATTTATTTGCTTGTTTATCTTTTATTTTGAGTCTTTACCTTGTTTTGTATTTTTATATTACTTATTTTTATATTTTTATTTATACAAATTTATTTATTTGCATTTTATTCTTATTATTATCAGTTAGGTTTATTTTTTATTTTCATTTTAATATTTTAATATGTATATGCATATTTTTTTCTTCGTCATGTAGGTCTATCAGAAACAACCTCTTTATAGGACCTCCCAAATCTTATAGTTTAGGGGGACTTTTTGTTAGTAGTGTGCCATAGGCCAACGGATAGTTGTGATTCATGTATTAACATTATGACTTGTTAATAATATATTATGAGGTATTCCTTTCATATATGCATGTATTTCGTTTATGAAATGTGATTTACATTCTATGAATAGTTTTAGACTTATGTCATCAAGTATGTGACTTGATAGTAAAACCATAAGCATTATAAGACTATTCTAGACTGTCCCTGGTCGATCATTATTGGTGGAACAATAATGAATTAAGGCTAGTATGTGTTCTTGTTGATGATCACGTTTTAATGATCATGGATATGAGATATCAAATCAGAAACATAGATATATGTTAGAGAACATATATTGGACCGACCCACATAAAGAATACTATATGGTTTCATGTCATTAGTGATTCTTAATATGGTTTGACTTTAGTCCTTTGACTTGAAGTCATCATGGTTCCCTACATGAGGAATTCGGTTTTTTGATATTAGACGAAGTTATTCTTAACCGAATAACAAGTAGTCTTATGTTGGACATCAAATGAATCATGCGGAGGGATGTGAATGACATAGATGGGATTTGTACCTCTCTTAAATGAGAGAGATATCATTTGGGCCTCTTGACAAGTGTGACTGAAGAAATGCATGGCCGTGCTCAAATGAATTGATGAAGAGTCATCAATGTCATTTGTTATAATCAGTCAACTTGGGGATAAAAAAACTATGATTAATCAAAGGTTGACATGTACCATGCCTTGTGATTAATCTTGATATCGTGTTGCAAAAGGACTGAGCTTATAACCATGGTTACAGGTTAAATTGGATTATCGATCCTCATTTGATTTGGGTAGTCATAATGTCTTACTAGAGGCCGCTTATGACTTATGGGTCTTGAAGTGTGATCAAGCCCATTGTCAACATCAAATGAGCCTACAGGGTCCCACACAAAGAGTGATGTGATTTAGGCTTATTCTTTAGGGCCTAATTTATTAGGCATTGAATAAATATATGTAGATATATTTATTGGGCTAGACTGAATTAAGTTGTCAGGCTTTTATTATATGAGATATAATGAGCCGAAACTTATTAGACTTCAATAGGATTAGGGTTTCTCTATAAATAGAGAAACTTAGGTCTCATTAGAATGAGACACTATTGTCACACGAAACCCTAGCCACCATCTGAGAGGAAAAACGTGCGGCATTCGGAAAGTATTTCAGGATGTGCTAGCACACCACAGCCGCAGCCCAGATCGTGCATACTCGTGTGGATACCGGTAGAGGGCATTCGCACATTGCAGTGTCTTGGAATCCTAAAAGAATCAACCCACCCACGGTATAAAGGTATTTTCGTACATCCTAAGTATTTTCGATTATACTTCATGTTGTTGTATGGTCTTTTTTGCACTGTATTGTGAATACTCGGACTGTACGTGATCCAACACTTTTACTGGTTTATTGGTTGTTTATCGTTATTCTTGTTGTCCATGCATCCACCTAATCCATATGGAATTCCCATCTTATAATAATCTCCATGTCTTTTTTGCCAACATTATCTTGTTGATCACCTTTAAAGGTATAAATCCTAATCTTCCTTAGCTTTTAGGGAAGTAGACTTTTTTCCAATTAATTATAGTCTTATTTCCCCTCTCAATATAATAGAGAAATCTTCTGAAAATTTTCTCAATCTTTTTAATGATACTGTTCAAAAGAACCAAATGTGAGCCTAATAGACACTTAAAGAATTAAATACTAGTGAGACAAGTTGAGCTCTTCCTATTAGTGACAAGAATTTAGAAGTCTAATTGAGTAATTTGTCCCTATTTTTATCTCAAATGGATTTGTATTCTAAAACCAATGGTTTCTTAAAATAGATATGAATATAACTAGGTATATTAGTGATAGATGCTAAACTTTGAAGCTTGTTATTATGAATAGCCATAAAGCCTGATAGGATGCACTAGAGGAAAGATAAAGATCACTTTTATCATAGTTGATCTATATGACATTCTGTTAAACATTTTTGGGGCTATTATAAGAGTTGAGATAGAATTTGCTTCGGCCCTTCATAATAGAAATAAGTCATCCATAAAAGTTAAGCTTAAGACCCTCTCCTTCTTGCATTTAGTTTACAAGTGATGTAGAGGTGTAAGTACTCCTTTGGAGTCTATGTTTATTTATAATAAGGTTTGGACCTTTTGGTAAATTTTTAATTATATTTTCAATTACATTTTAATTATAATTAATTCTAATCAAATATCAACTAAGAATTAATAAGATCTAAAATCTCATATTAGTCCTTATTTATTAAATATCTCATATTTAATCCCAAAATTTTCAAACTTTAAAATTAATTCCAATTTAATTAAATTACATTTTCTCTCATCAATCGTTTTGTTTATATCCTATTAGGCTCAAAATGTTGGTAATAAAATAAATAATATTTAAGATTAGATAAATTGAACATTTCTTTAATTCTCAAATTAAATAATTTATATCTATATATCGAGATTGGACTCAGTAACCTATCCTATTCACCTAATAGTAAGAGTATTAAAATAGTTTTGACTAATATTTTCTTGCATGATTTTTATATACTTTAATCCTTTCATCAATCAATATTTTGATTAGACATAAATTAGTAGATTAATATCTATTTGACTCTAATCATATAATTTTCTACCATTAATAACTTATTATATTAATGACTTTTGAAAACTATTTTCAAAGTGTTACTCCACTTTGACTAAGGATTTTCAAATCAATATTAATTGAGAATAATGAATATTTTCCCGATCACTTTAATGTGATAAATCCTATATTAATCACTTAAATATTTTCATATAGTTCATGATATATCTAATAGCTACTCATTGAGCTACCCTTACTAAAGATAGTCATAAGTAGTGTCAAGATATATCAATCCTTATATGAGATAATTTATAGATCTCAAGTCAAAGGATCATTTGTATAATCAACGCAATGAGAACTTTTCGTCGACATATAAATAACGTTCCAAATACGATTCTTATATTAGGTCAATTTAGTAAACTTGTCCTCTAACAAGTACTTACACATTTGTTTAAGTATCTCTATATTAATAAGATCGAGTACTTTCTTCATAAGAAATGTAACGTGTGTTAGTCTTTTATGCTCGATTAATGTCTAATCTTAATGTAACAATGACTAAGAATAATTTAGAAATAATACATAAATGTAATGTAAATCTTATAGTTATAATCTCATTTATATTGTATATTTATCTTATGGACTTTATTTTATACACTAGTTAATTATATATATATATATATATATATATATATATATATATATATATATATATCTTTTAATAATTTGATTTGGAAAATTATGATCATTTGATTGAATTTAGAACATAAATCAACATATTAGAACTAACAACCAACAAAGAATTGTTATATGTTTAATATGACAACATGTGAAACCTGGCTTATGTACTCTATTTCTTGTCTTTCATATGACCAACCTCCTCTCTTTCTAGCATCTTTTAGCTAATTATAACTTTTTTTATTAGTGAATCAAGAAAAATGTTAGTCATCTCGTAATGCTACATCAAAGATTGGAATTTAATTTAAATGTTAAAGTCACTGCTTAGGAAGTGAAGGAAAAGTAGCAGAACCTTGAGCAATTACAACATAATCAAAATTCTTTTTTGTTAAATGTGTGGGTGTCTAGAATTAAGGCATTCTTAGCTTAGTCAATGCTGACCTTGGGTAAGGGCAGGAAGGGCACTTGCCCAGAGCTTAGATTTATAAAGGGTCCATGTAGCGCCCCTTTACTGTAGGGTATACACTGGGACGCCCGTAGGTCATTTCGATACATAACCCACGATGAGAGTGCACTACGATTCGATCATTTCTATAAACTTCATGGCATCGATATCATAAAGCAGTAATATCAAATTCACTAAATTTTAAAACCAAGAGATGCTTCTCATTTCATTTCTTTAAAACCACAAGTTTACAATTCTATCCGATTACAACTGTACAGAACATAACTCCTAATTAGATCATCCTCCAAAATATCCCAAAAGATCCCAGCTGACCGACCTGTGGGCCATGTTCCTCTCGCCGACACTCACACAGTAGGAAAAGTCTCACTGACTAGAGCTAGGAGTCACACTAACGCTGTCCTGAAAAATAAATGCAATGTTGGGTGAGTTTGCGAACTCAGCGAGAAACCATCATCGATGGTTCACCCAACTCATGCATAAACAACCAGTTCACACTAAATCATATATTATCACAATTAAGAATCACATGCATTCTATTTCACATTTATAAGGCGATACGCCTTTCATACAATTCACATTTGAAAATTCATATATGCAATGTACATGTGACTCTTCCATTTTATCTCGTTGTTGTGACCGTGCACCTGATCTCATTTACGTTG
This sequence comes from Erythroxylum novogranatense, assembly GCA_029891385.1. Classification (NCBI taxonomy): domain Eukaryota; kingdom Viridiplantae; phylum Streptophyta; class Magnoliopsida; order Malpighiales; family Erythroxylaceae; genus Erythroxylum; species Erythroxylum novogranatense. Next base: position 27,524,860 of record CM057224.1, read on the forward strand.
AGCCATTGGCTCTGAAAACATTAGGCTTGAAGCCCTGATACGTTGAGCATAAAGCTCTGAAAATCGTTGGGCACGAGGCCCTGTGCGTTGAGCTTTAAGCTCTGGGTGTCTAGAATTAAGGCATTCTTAGCTTAGTCAATGCTGACCTTGGGTAAGGGCAGGAAGGGCACTTGCCCAGAGCTTAGATTTATAGAGGGTCCATGTAGTGCCCCCTTACCGTAGGGTATACACCGGGACGCCCGTAGGTCATTTCGATACATAACCCACGATGAGGGTGCACTACGATTCGATCATTTCTATAAACTTGATGGCATCGATATCATAAAGCAGTAATATCAAATTCACTAAATTTTAAAACCAAGAGATGCTTCTTATTTCATTTCTTTAAAACCACAAGTTTACAATTCTATCCGATTACAACTGTACAGAACATAACTCCTAACTAGATCATCCTCCAAAATATCCCAAAAGATCCCAGCTGATCGACCTGTGGGCTATGCTCCTCTCGCCGACACTCACACAGTAGGAAAAGTCTCACTGACTAGAGCTAGGAGTCACACTAACGCTGTCCTGAAAAATAAATGCAATGTTGGGTGAGTTTGCGAACTCAGCGAGAAACCATCATCGATGGTTCACCCAACTCATGCATAAATAACCAGTTCACACTAAATCATATATTATCACAATTAAGAATCACATGCATTCTATTTCACATTTATAAGGCGATACGCCTTTCATACAATTCACATTTGAACATTCATATATGCAATGTACATGTGACTCTTCCATTTTATTTCGTTGTTGTGACCATGCGCCTGATCTCATTTACGTTGAGCCATTGACTCTGAAAACATTAGGCTTGAAGCCCTGATACGTTGAGCATAAAGCTCTGAAAATCGTTGGGCACGAGACCCTGTGCGTTGAGCTTAAAGCTCTGAATACGGTAGCTGCACCGGTCACAACTGCCTTTATCTGATCATGCATAATGACATGAATGAACATATTCCAATTTACCACAATCGTGTCACAATCTATCATCCTATGTCCAATTTTTCATTTAAGCCAATCAGATTCAATTTATGCACAAATTACACTTCTATATCACATTTCACATATTTCGGACACCCGTGGTCTGAAATCAATCAAAACAAACACACATAATCCTTTCTTAACTCCACATGGCACAGGTACTGAAAATTTAATACAGATAGGTTGAGAAACCAACTAGGTTACTCACCTCAGAACTTCCGAAGCTCTCGCCGGAAGTCTCGCTACATCGATTTATCGGCGATCCACTTGAGCCTCTACAATAATCATAATATCCAAATATTACTAATTGTACAATTCCAATACTCAATGATGCATATGTATCGAATAATGTATGTACTATACATGTTAGGACATTTCCGACCCTACTCCCAAATTGTCTCAATTCCGCATTTTCACTCTAATCCATAGCAATTCCTAACACCATAATTCAATTGACTATACTCCAATCAATTTCTAAATAATCCAAATTTAACCTCAAAATTCTCCAATTAAACACATCATTTTTGGCCTAATTAAGCGCCCTTGCCACAAGGCGCGATCCACTGTCAAGGCGTGAAATCTTCGCTTTCGTCGCGACGTGCGTTCTTGCTTCGTCATGACGTGCGAGCGAATCCGCTCGCCATGGCATCACACATCCGCTTCGTCGTCAAGGCGCTAAAAATCAGTTCGTCGTGACGTACAAATTAAATATTCGTCGCGACGTGCAAGAAGAGGGAGCTCGCTGCGGCGTGTTCATCACACATCGTGACGTGCGAACCCAGATTTGCGTCCGAAACCCAGAAATTTCCCAGATTTCTTGATATAAATCCATCCAAATCCATTCTAAACACCCCTAAACAACTTCCTATACTTAACACATCTCATTCTTAACCTTCAATCCACTAAATAATCATTATCCCTAAATTATCAACATCCAATCAAACAAAATCACCATCGGAAACCCTAACTTCCAAATCCTCAAATATTCAAACTAAATCATTCATATAACTAAATCAATCAATAAATCTATCTATCTAGGGCAAGAAAGAAGCAACTTACTTAATTAAAGTCTCAAATCTTCAAAGATCACACCAACCCAAGCTCATCGACATCCACGGCAAACACCAATACTCCACCCAAATGTCATGTTCTCCAATTCCAAACCAAGGAAGAGATCAAAGATGGAAGAGGAAGCAAATAACAAGAAGGAAATCAAGAAGAAATCACGATGAAGGAGGGAGAAATTTCAAGTTTTTCTTTCACAGGAAGCAAGCATCGTGATTGGCAATTTTCAAAGGAAGAAGTTTATAAACCTAAGGGACTTAAGGCTTGTTTGGCAAATGAAATTGTCACAAGACCAATCCGAACAACCTCGATCCAATTTCTAATTCTAATTTATCCCGAATTTCAATAACTATGAATAATAACTCCTAAAATCATAACTCAAATTATTTCCTGCCAATTTTCAATCAATCTCGGAATTGAAATTCAATTAATCAGTCATTATGTAAATTTTTCGGTCCGGACCTATTATTCCAAAATTTCCAGAAAAATTCCTATAAATTCCCAAAAATACAAATTGCATAATCCTACACTCCAATTTCATAATTCAAATCCCTAAAATTCAATTTGACTCTCCAATTCACTAATCAAAGCACAATTAATCTTAAAATCACAAAATCTCCGATTTTCACAATCCGGTCAGAAATCTGTCATACATGCATGTACATACATATGCTAGTGCAATCATAAACATTTATTGATAATATAGAGGCTATAAATGCATATGCAAATCAAATTATAAATGCATCCAGTCTAAATTCACCCAAATTATCGATATGCCCTTCATACCGGTAATGGGATGTTACAGTCCATTCATTAAAAGGGTTGGAAATTTAAAAAATAATAAATCTAGTTATTAAAAGACTTATAAATTAATAAATTAACAAATATATTCATTCAAAGGGCTAGAAATTGAAAAGTCAATAAACCCGCTTCAAGATGTTTATATATACCAAAAAGTTTCTTATCATTTTTTACCTTGTAAAATTGAAAAGAAAAAAATTTGTAATTGAGTTTCTTATTCCAAATTTCAAGCTTTATTGAATAAAGTTAAAAAGGAGTTTGGTCCCAACCAGAAGGTTTAACATTTTTTTTTTCAATCTTGTTAAGGAAAAGAAAACAAGTTATTTATATATTTTTTATTTGCATTTGTTTTGAATGTACACATTTACGCAATTTTAAAAGATGATAAATGTACACACATGACATTAGACCTAAAAAAGAAAATTTTGAGATCAATTTGTTAGAGATATATGCTAAAATCTTTATTAACAACGATATATTTATTAATATAATAATAAAATATGTTGTGAATAATTCTATTGTATATTTATTAATATCAATGGCATATTTATTAATATAGTGTTTTATCAATATTAACAATGATATATTGACTTTGATATTATTATTAATGATTTTGCATCTAGATATGTATGAAGAAATTGTTTTCATTATCATCTGTATGCTTGCTAGTGCAATTGTGTTGGTGTTTTGCAATTTGATATTGCTACTTGATTGTTGTTATTGTTATTTTATTGTTGCTGCAACTATTTTCTATGATTTTATTGTTGCCTACATTTGCAAGATGTTGTTAGCTCTTGTTATGATCATTTAGTATTTTGTTGAGTATGTCGACTCTGATTTGAGTTACTTATGTATGGATATTAAATTTTAATAATAATAATTTTTTAAGTTTACATATTTGTATATTGTCAATTTATTAGGGCTTTTATTTTTTGTTTATCTCGGGCCTATAAAATTTTAGAAACATCTCGAGCTTATTTGAGATTGTTGATTAAATTGTGAAGATAAATTCCTTACGTAATACATCACTGTCCAAAAACATGATAAGAAAGTTCTACTACGAGTCTTTTCAACAACAACAAAGTCTGGATTTGTCTGCCTTTTATTTGGCAACAATTTCAAAATCATTGTTAAAGGAAGCTTTTGGAAACAATTTTTAAAAACATCACCGTTTCATGACGTTTTACAATATTGTTGCTAAATGCAAGCCTTAGGCGACACTTTATAGAAATCATTACAAAAGGTTCATCCTTATACTGCACTTTGGCGACGACTCTAGATATCATCACAGAAGTTGGACTTTTGGTGATGATTTAAAAGCTTAAATAACAAAGTTACCCTCTTATTTATAATAATTAATTAATTAAATTTGACTTGATCATTTTGTGAGTTAATGTTATAGTGAGAAAATCAAATTTAATATTATTGACAATGGTTCTAAGTGTGAAAATAAATTTAGTTAACAAAATGTCAAATCATTTCAATAATTTATGAAACTAGAAACGTAAAATTAATTAATATTATATAGATTTAAACTTTTATTTTCTCTTTCAAATTATATGATTTGACAAATTTATATGGTTTTACAAAATTTTCAAATAGTTTTAACATGAAGTTTGTAATATAATGATATATGATTCTTACAGGAAAAAACAATAAATATTGATATATGGTCAACAAAATAATATAATGATATGTGGTAAGTAATACAAGAATTCAATTAGAAGTTGAACAATTCTTACAAACAATATAATAAATAAAGTTTCACGCCTAGATTCCAAGTAACATGAGACTCGGTAGATAAGGTAAAAGAGTTCCTTGCAAAACATTTATCGGATCGAATTATTGTTTGCGTAGCCGTATCTATGATTGCTTTTCATGATGTTGATTTGATTGATCGTATTTATTTCCTCTCATCTTCCTCCGTTAGAGAATTCCTCAATGGTTCAGAATGATTTCATTCTATAAGTTGTTTCAACTTATATAGCCTCACCAATGGACATGTCCTTTGGTAAATAGAAGAGAGAGGAAGAGGGTTTTTGACTCATTTGAGATCCAGTCTATAATACCCAATAACCATTATCTTGGGTGTTTTTCTTGGATTCAAATCTTTAAGTGAATTGGGACATAAAATAGTCTAACAATCTCCCACTTGACCCATGTTACGACTTGGTGATCCAACAACTTTCAGTGCACACAATACATGGAATCGATCAAGTCATCCTTAACTGAATTAAGTTGATGGGATCATGGCGGTCACAAGTTATATAACCTGATTCCTTCCATGTATCACAAAATCAACTCAACTGAACAAACTTTAAGTGGGTAATTCGGTAATTGTTATCTCACAAATAATAATTATTGTATACAACATAATGTGGATAACCAGTAAGTGAGCAAAAACATAAGACTTTAATTGAATTCAACAAGTGTCGTAACAATTTGAGCACAATGAGATGTATATATACATGTCTGAATACTATACTAACAAGGACTTATCTATAAGGCCCATACGTTCAACATGACCAATAAATGTTTTGGGTGGTAAGCCTTTCGTTAACGGATCCGCTATCATGAGATCAGTACCAATATGCTCAATTGACACTTTATATTTTTGCACTTCTTCTTTCACAGACAAATACTTTAAATCTATATGTTTCACACCCTTTGAATATTTGTCATTCTTAGAGAAGAATATGGCTGCGGAATTATCACAATAAATTCTTAACGATTTGGTAATACTGTCGATAAGACCAAGATCTAAGATAAAATTATGCAACCACAATCCATGAACTGTAGCCTTAAAGCATGCCACAAATTCTGCCTTCATAGTGGAAGTAGCAATGACGGACTACTTTATACTTTTCCATGAAACTGCTCCTCCAGCTAATAGGAACATGTAGCCGAATGTAGATTTGCGTGAGTCTATACAACCGGCATAGTCTGAATCCGAGTAACCTATCACTTCAAGATGAGTTGATTTTCTATATGTAAGCATATAGTCCTTGGTCCCTTGCAAGTATCTAAGGACTTTCTTTGCAACTTTCCAGTGATCCAGTCCAGGATTACTTTGATATCGTCCTAGCATGCCAACAACAAAATTGATATCTGGCCTAGTGCATGTTTGAGCATACATTAAGCTCCCAACTACTGACACATAAGGAATAGACTCCATATCCTTGCGTTCCAAATCATTTTGTGGACATTGCATTAAACTAAATTTGTCCCCTTTTTGAATTGGAACTATCCCTGCGGAATATTTTTCCATTTGAAATCTTTCTAATACTTTCTCGATATATCCTTTCTGAGACAATCCTAACAATCCTTGTGATCTATCGCGAAATATTTCTATTCCTATCACATAGGATGCCTCAACCATATCTTTCATTTCAAAATTATTAGAAAGAAAATTCTTAACATCATATGACAAAATAACATTATTTGCAGCAAGAAGAATATCGTCAACATATAAGACTAATATAATAAACTTGCTCCCACTAACCTTCATATAAATATACCGATCAACGGTGTTTTCTATAAAACTATAAGACGTAATGATATCATTAAACTTAAGATACCATTGTCGAGAAGCTTGCTTTAGTCCATATATTGATTTCTTTAATTTACACACTAATCGTTCCTTTCCTGTGGTTACGAAACCTTCCGGTTGATCCATATAAACTTCTTCTTCCAAGTCACCATTAAGAAAGGCGATCTTTACATCCATTTGGTGAAGCTCTAAATCATAATGAGTCACCAGTGCCATAACAATTCCTAAAGAGTCCTTCTTTGAAACTAGAGAGAAGGTCTCTTTATAGTCAATACCATCCTTTTGAGTGTAACCTTTGGCAACAAGTCTGGTTTTATAACTTTCAATATTGCCTTGTGAGTCAGGTTTGGTCTTAAAGACCCATTTACAACCCACTTGCTTTGCACCTTCTAGCAACTTAGTTAATTCCCAGACATTATTTTCATCCATTGATTTCAACTCTTCTTTCATAACATTAAACCATCTTTCAGAATTGTTACAATCCATGGCTTGTTTGAACGAGCCTGGATCTTTATCAATGCTTAAGTCACATTCATGTTCAAGTGAGTAAATTTCGTAATCACTTGAGATAGCTGGTCTTCTTTGCCTTATAAACCTTTTTAATTCTACGTTTTGTGGTATTACTTGATTATTTGTAACTTGATTATTATTAGCTGTTTCGTCATTAATATGTTCAATTTGTGGAATTGGAACATTAATTTGTTGTTCCAATATGTTGCGTATCTGTGATGCAACAAGAGGAATAACAACCGGTGGAATCATGTCTGATGCAGTAGATTCTACCGCCACCCCCGTTTCCTCAGGAGGAACTCCGGGTTGCATCAATTCAAAGTCCAAAAAGGTCCGTTGAGCGCCCCATAGCTCGACTTTGAGTAGTTTCTACTCGATTTTCGTAAATATCCACTTTTTGTGATTCTCCACTCCCACTGATTTGACCATTTTCAATAAACCTAGAGTTACCAAACTCAACTATTCTCGTACTATAATTAGGACAATAAAATCTATACCCCTTTGACTTTTCAGGATAGCCGATGAAATAACCACTAACGGTTCTCGCATCAAGCTTCTTTTCATGTGGATTATACAACCTTATTTCTGCCGGACAACCCCAAACGTGAAGGTGTCGTAAACTAGGTTTTCTTCCTGTCCATAGTTCATAAGTGTCTTAGGAACTGCCTTACTAGGAATCCTATTGAGCAGATACGCAGCGGTCTTTAATGCATGCATCCGCAATGATAAAGGTATAGTACTATTATTTAACATGCTCCTAACCATTTTCATAAGAGTACGATTTCGTCTTTCAACTACATCATTTTGTTGTGGTGTACCAGGCATTGTGTATTGTGCACATATGCCTCGACTAGCAAGAAACTTTGCAAATGGACCTGGACATTGTCCACTTTTATCAAAATTTTCATAATATTCACGACCTCTATCAGACCTCACTATCTTTACTTTTCTATCTAACTGTCTTTCTATCTCATTAATGAACACCTTTAGGATGTCCACAAACTGAGGCTTCTCATGTAGTAGATAAATATATCCATATCGTGAGAAGTCATCAATGAAGGTAATGAAATATTTTTCGCCGCCTCAAGAAGGAACGTCGAAAGGACCAAAGATGTCAGCGTGTATTAATTTAAGTAATGTGTTACTTCTTGTGGCTGGATGCTTTGATATATGTTTGGTTTACTTGTCTTTAATACAATCCACACATATATCCCAGTCAAAAAAATCCAACGGAGGTAAGATTTCATTTTTCACTAACCTTTGTACCCTTTCTTTGGATATATGACCTAATCTTTTATGCCATAAAAAAACAAAACATTCATTATGCGCACTACGTTTATTTCCTATAATATGGTCAACATGAAACAGAGATTCAGCAAAATCAATATCAAGATTGAAATGATATAAACAATCAATTAATGTACCAGAACCATAATAGTACTTATGTTTATACAATGAAAAATCATTGTTTCCAATCTTAAATTGAAATCCTACATCATCCAATTTTGCAACAAAAACTAAATTTCTAGCACATTCAAGAACATAAAGACACTTTTCTAGATCTAGGTAACACCCAGTGTCCAAGATCAATCTGTACGTCCCAATGCCCTCTATCCATGCCTTCATTCTGTTCCCCATATACAAGAACTTTTCAGTTCCGTTTATAGTCTGGATTGAAAGGAATCCCTGTTTAACATGTGACAGATGAGTAGTTGCACCAGAATCTAACCACCAAGTATTTTTAGGCACATCAATAAGATTTGATTCAAAACATACTGAAACATAGCATGTACCTTTCTTTTCGAACCAAGCCTTTCTTTTCGGACAATCTTTTTGAAAGTGACTAGGCTTCTTACAGAAGTGACATCTTTTATCTTTCTTGATTCGACACTCATTAACCTTGTTGAGAGCTTTGTCCTTATTTTTGCCTTTCTGTCGTGGTTTATTCTTGTTGCTATTAGCACCTTGATGAAATGTGAGATGAACAAAGTGGTCCTTTATTTTCTTCAATCTCCCTTCCTCCTGAACTAACATGGCCTTAATTTCTTGAAGGTTCCATTTATCTTTAATAGTGTTATAATTCACTTGGAACAAATTCTAGAGGAAGTGAGTTGATTATAAACTGTACCAGAAAGGACTCACTCACATCTATATCCATAGATTTCAACTTTGCAACTAGGTTTGTCAGGTGAGTTATATGATCGTGAATGGGATGTGACCATTCAAACTTCTTGGTCATTAGCTCATTCATTAAAGTCCCTACTATAGACTTGTCAGCTATATCAGATTGGGAGTATTCTTTAAGCTTCAACATGAACTCTTTTGCATTGTCCGTTTTAGGCATTGATGGTTTGACATTTTCAGCGATCGTCATTGCATTAAATTCAAGATCAGCCTGTTAGACTGTTCCCAAGCCTCATAATAAGACTTGTCAGCTTCAAAACTAGTTTTAGTTATGGCTGCAGGCCTTACGTCTGAAACTATATCCAAGTCTAAATCCATTACACCCAGTTGGAACTGGATTTGTTCGGACCAATCCCCATAGTTCAGACTATTGAACTTAATCAAGCCATTGCCTAAGGCGAACAAACTAGTAGATGCTGCACATACAACATATAGTTCACATTAATGCTTTGAGTAAACCTAAATAGATTTAAACTAACTAATAAACATTAATTATGTATTTAAATTCTCCTTTGGGTGAAATTTAAATACACAGAAGTAATCTATTATGATGCATATATAATACTATAATGGACAGTCAAGCATATTACAGTCAATATGTATGTTATCTTTGGATATACAATCATATTAACTAAATGTGTTGATAAAGTCCCTTTAATGTCATTAATTATAAGCAATGGTCCACCTTTGGGTGACCTCCTAGCATTATAATTAATAATTTCAATTGTTCAATTCAACCTTTATGTCATTTTCGCATCATATCATATTGAACAATTGAAATAAATCACAATTAAATGATTAAAAATTTTCAAGCTAGGCCACTTTGGTGACTAACAAGCTTTCTATGCAATAAACATTTAATTAGACAATTATCATACATGAAAAAAGTTAATATAATTAGTTTGGTCACTTTGGTGACAAACAAACTATTATAGATGTCCATAATGTCATGTATTTTATTTAAAATATGTTAGGAAAAATTTAATTCCAACTATTACATAATATAAAATATTCCAAGTACCAAAGAAATATCTAATATGGTACTAATTTCAAAATTATATTATGTATAAATCAATTATGAATTAAATTATTCATTATAATTGGGCCAACATATCTATAAACTTAATATAACCTTTGGGCCACAAAAAAATAAACATAAATTAGCCCAAAATACATTTCTGGGCCTGGAGCCCTTGCTGGCGCGTGCAAGAAAGCAATGTCTAGCGTGTGCACCGCACGCGATAGCGTCTGCCACATGAAGCAGCGTCTGGCGTGTGTCGTCCTCCTTCGACGATGGATTCGTTTGAGTTCTTTTTTTTTCTTTTCATCTAAACTATTCTAATATTTCGTTTTTGTATGGATGGTTCTCCTCTGTTGGCTTGAGTCAAACATTAATGTTATCCACCATTATTTTCAACGGTGGTCAATCCATGACACAAAACCTATTTATTTTCTCCCTCTAACTCATGAGGTTTGATTCCTTTCTTTCCACCATTAAAACCGAAAATCATTTTTTTGGATATGCAAACAGAACAAAATCACAGTATGAAATCTCTAGTTTCAAGAACCATACATATCTTTTATGGAAACAGAAACTTTATCACAAATGAAACATGGCAGTACAAGCATAGACGATGATTTTGTTTCAATTTCCATATTCATATCTTTGAGCAAAATACAGAACCCTAACACATCATTCATACAAAATCATAGTGCAGAAATGACATTGTAGAAAATACATTATGTAATACCGTGGCGCTATACAGAAACATATACGGTAAACAATAAATCATGCATTATTTCAGTTCTTCAACACATTTAATTGGTTTTTCATTTTATCTCCATCATTAAGACCGAAAACCAGTTTCGGAAAAGCATGGAAATTAAAGAACAAAACAACCAAAATAAATGTGAGAAAGCTCCTTGCACGTTTGAAGGCATCAATTGAAATAGTTAGAGATCTTTTCTCAAGAGTTGGTTTATTGACATCCTCTTCTAACAACTTCTTGGCTTTAACTAAATTAACGGAAGATATAGTGAATGATTTCCCAAATGCAGTATAGATCACTGAATTAGATGAACCACAAGTACCATGCATTTCACCTAAGGAACAAATAGTATAGAATGATCAAAGATAAATCAAAAGGTACAAGGAACTCAAATTTGAACACATGCATACCCAATTGAATGACTCCATCATAGTCATGATGAATAGGCATGGTTTTTGTAATCGACGATTGTTCCAAAACAACTTATTTCCCTAATCCTATACGGACCATCGGGACATCACTACCGCCTTCATTTCTATCTATGTTCTCTTAAAGATTCGAGGAAGCTTTACACAACACATAGTATATACAATCAAATATTCATCTAATAGCTTCCTAACAGAAAAATGAGATACAAATAATAAAGAAAGAGAGCTAATTCAAATGGTACTAAAAACTTCGAAGAAGAAGAATGACCATTGAAGACAAAGGCTGATTAGACTTTGATGAGTAGATTTGTTGTGCATCGATTTGTTCTTCATTAGGGGGAATTTTGCCATATTCCTTCCATTTGAGCTCATTTTGGAAATCAGAAACTAGTCGTCACGTTGACATTCTACGATGAATGTATGTTAACAGTTCTATTCGGAAGTCAACAGAAAGAAAAACAAGTCATAAATATAATCAATGTAGAAGAAGATTGTATATTTAAATAAGGAAACAAAAAAATTATATGCAATTGACAAAATATTCATAGAAGAAACAAAATCATTGGAATTAAATTTTTTAACCATCCAATAATCCCATACAAAAGCACATTCTATGTTTGCTAGTCACTATTGAAGATAAATAAAACCCAGAGCAAATGACATAAATTAATAAGTGATATGACATCTTTAAGAATAGAAGACTTCTTATTTAAATGTTTAGAAATTCTAGCAATGTTACTTTTGTAATCTATTAACTGATATTACTTCATATGATAAGGTTAAGAATGTTAGATTTGTATGCATTATGTTTAAAGGATGCATAATTAAGTGTACTTTCTTCTAAAGTCACTATTCTCATAAACATAATTGGGTCCCCCGAGCCCATCCTCAGATATGGAGCAAGCTATTGTGATGGAATTCAAAATAGAATGAAATAAAGAAATAGAAAGGCCAACCATAGGTAATCAATAAGATGTAAAAATTATACAAAAGACAAACGCAAGAGATCCAAGCAAATGAACGTATCAACTTTAGAGTTATTAAGCACAAATTTACAACGAGGGAAGACTTACCTGAAGAGTTTAATGAAGACTAAGGATCAAAGTTGTCACTTTAAAACAAGACCCTACAGTCTCTAACTACTAACTGGAAACTTGGATTAAGCAAGAAGACACTGAGTTAGTGCAAAAGAATCGACTAATTTCATACTTCAAGATTAACTTTCACCTGGGATGAGAGTGATATGTAACTCCTCCAAGAGAAAGCCAATGACTACCTATTACAGAACAATGACCAAAGGTAAAAAGGAGAAGAAAAGGTGAGATAGAGGAACCCATACTTGGCAACTTAACTAGTTCAGATAAGAAGATCGCCTTTGATGATTCAACCTTAATTAGGAAGGATTTAGATACTCTTTTTGCTAAGGAGGATTAATTTACCTCATTTATAAAACACCATCATAAATAGATTACCTTATCTGCTACGTATAACAACATTGACATTTTTGCTTTGTTAGTGGTTATGGGCTACGTTGTTATTTTGACCATGCTTGATATAATAGAGGTAAAAGTGGTGTCGTTTGATTGTGCTTATTATAAGATAGGTGTTTTCTATCCAGAGTTTGTCCTATACATACATAAATCATTATATTAATTACAATTATTATCTATACATTAATATATAATTATATTAATTACCATGGATAATGCTTGGTACATGATTCGGATATATCAAAGGTTTTGGGTTTGACCCTAAGCTAAATGTTGCATCCTCATCAATGTAAGCGATTTAGAAGGGGGAGTTGAATAGATCTTTAAGCTTTTTGTATTTTTCTACAATAAAATCAGAAGTTAATTCACACAAAAATAATTTAATCAAATCTAAATGTAAAGAGTAGGGAAGAAGAGCAAACACTGTTTTTATAGAGGTTCGGTGCTAAGACCTACGTCCTCTACCTAAGCTCCCACTTAACATTTTGCAAACCACTTTATTGCACACTTTTTAGTTGAGTGTGAACTTCTTACAATACCACTTGATTTCTGACTCAAGCAACCTTTACAACCGATTTGTTTTCCGGCACAAATCCTACCTCACACGTGACCTTTCACTAGTCACTCAAATTGTAAGAGAAATAAGATAAAGATTGAAGAACGAATGCTCAATACAATTGTGTAACAGGATAAGAACAATAATGAGCAATTTTGGAGCAATAGGAGAGTATTTTCACTTATAGAACATAGGTAGTCTCTTCATCAATCAACCACTCTTTATACTTAGAGAAAAATAGCTGTTGGAAGCCATTCTAGCCGTTGTATGATTGTTATGACCGTTCCTTAACAATCTCCTTTCCATTTGTGGCTAATTGGACCGTTGGAATTAATTTGTTGTACTCATAAGTCGAGTTGTTGAGTGTATAAGTCGACTTGTGTCAACTATTTACGTAAAATTTCATCTCCGCTCTTCTATAAGTCGACTTGTGCTCCTCGATAAGTCGACTTATGTACTGTTAGTCGACTTGTGTTGACATATATTCATGTGTTAGTCGACTTATGCTTTTCTAGTTTACTTATGCTGTTCAGATCTTGATGTATAAGTCGACTTATGCTGTGCAAGTCGACTTATGTTGGCTTCAACGGTAACATCCAACCAAATCTTCAATAATCCTCATTATTAATGTCTCTTTCACTTATAAGGAAACTCCCATCTTGATTCTTCAATGATTAATCACTTGCCTATCTTGATTTGCACAATTCTTTCATTGAATAATAATCCCAAAATACCTGAAATAATTTCTTAACTAATTCTAGATATTTTATTATTATCAAAACATAAAGGGATTTAATTTGTCAACCACCATTGATCCAACAATCAAGATCAACATACTTTGAACGTTATGAAAAGGAGAAGAAGTTGCTTAAGGTTAAATTACAACATACTGAAAAAGGTTGGTCAAGTATGAAAAGTATCTTAAAAAATTACTTGGCACGAATTATGTAAGCAGTGAAGATAAAAACGATGCTAAGCGATTTGTATTATATCTTGTAAACTAATTTCTGTATTTATTATTTTTGTATATAAGTATTTTTGAAGTTGTAATTAAAATTTTGTATACAAACAAATTAATGATATTTTATTTTTATATACAATGCTTCAAATTATCAATTATTTTGTATAATTTTGTGTATAATAAATTATCAACAAAAAATAAATATTATATACAATGAAAAATAATTATAATTCAACATGGTATATCATTTTGTTAAAATGGATGTTAAAAATTGTACTACATTTTACAAAATATAACTGAAAACATTTGACTACGTTTCAAAAAACGTAGGTAAAACTTTTTGGCTACGTTTTCAGAAACATAGCTAATAATTTTTAACTATGAAGATTAAGCGTTATTGATGACGATTTCTTAAAATGTCGCTAATAGTTTTTGCTATGAGAATAAAGCGTAGGTAAAAACTATTAGCAACGATTAGCAAAAAATGTCGGCTACAATTTTCAGTTGTGGAAAATTAGTGACATTTTTTATGACATTAGTGATGATTTTGGAATTTTTAGCGATGATTATTTTCGTAGCCAAACGTCGTGACGTAGTGTTAAGATCTTTGGCATGCATTGCCATATGCATAAATATATACAGATATGTTTTTCTTCCTCACATTTCTCTCATCCTCCCAAATTTTCCATCGTTTCAGAGAAAAGAAAGGATCTCCAACAGACCAGCAGCAAGAGCTACAACAAAAAACAACCGATTAAAGAAAAATAACTATACCTGCCCCACCAGGGGCCTCCGATCTCTCACTGCTTCCTCACAAAAGACAAAACAACATAACAACAAACATACGGAAAAAAGAACATATATTACAAAATATGAGCAATATTCCAAGGATCGAAAATTGCAGTAGCCAAGCTTGTGCGACATGCGAAAACTAGCAAAGAAAGTGCGCTTCTGACTACATTCTCACCCCTTACTTTCCAAAGAAATTCCTCAACGCCCATAAATTGTTTGGAGTCAGCAATATTACCAAGATCATAAAAACCCTTAAGCCTCCAAAGAAAGACGAAGCCATGCGCACCATTATCTTCCAATATGATGTACGTGCCAATGACCCTATCAGAGGGTGTTACTGAATTATATGTGAGCTTCAACGTCTGAATACAACAAGGTAGATCTCGATCTTGTTCTTCATCAACTTGCCTTGAGTCGAGCGCAGGCTCGACACTCAAGCCATTTTCAGATGCATGAGACTGATGACTCAACAACAATGCTTGGTTGTGAGATTGTCAACTCAAATTCTTTAGACATGCTTGATCCGATGATGCAATATCATTACTCAGAGACCAATAATCAAGAACAAGAATGTATGATTCAAGACTGTAAAATATTGAAGACAGATTTGGAGAATGGGATTGTATTGATCATCCGAGATATACATGGTATTTATGCAGTTTTACAACAGCTATCTACTCCTTAAACTAAGGCTGATACAACGCTATCTATATATAAAGAGAATAATCTAGACAAACTAAACATGGCAAAGATAATTACATACAACGGTATACATATCATTCCTAATACTCCCCCTCAAGTTGGTGAGTGTGGATCGAACATGCCCAACTTGCCTCGTAGAAATTCAAATGGTTCTCTTCCCAAAGGTTTGGTAAAAATATCCGCCAGTTGTACCTTTGTTGGAACATAAGCCAGCCGTATTATCCCAGCTTGTAATTTCTCTCGAACGATGTGAAAATCTATCTCAATATGTTTCGTTCGCTCGTGAAAGACCGGATTTGCTGCTATGTGTAATGCTGCCTGGTTATCACAATATAGAGGTGAAGGATCTGCTTGCGGCACCCGTAAGTCCTGAAGAATGTATCTTAACCAACCATGGCTCGGTATTCTACTTCAGCCGATGATCTGGATACGTTAGTCTGTTTTTTTTATTTCCAGGATATGAGTGAAGACTCGAGAAAAATACAATACCCTGACACCGATCGACAGGTTATCCAACAACCCCCCCCTCCAATCAGAGTCACAAAAGGATTTCAGCTTCAAATCATTTTTGGACAGTAAAAGCAGTCCCTGTCTAGGAGTTCCTTTGATGTATTTGAGAACTCGAACTGTCGCATTCCAATGAGATTTGCATGGCTCGTGCATAAATTGACTTAATACACGAACTGAATATACTATATCTGGTATAATGACAGTGAGGTAGATCAATCTGCCAACTAATCTTCGATACTTGGTTGCGTCATGTAGTTTGTCCCCATCAGTAAGAGACATTTTCAAATTCTGCTCCATCGGAAACATTTTTGGCTTTGCACCTATAAGCCCTGAGTCTTGTAAAATATCTAGGGCATATTTTCTTTGGGACATGAAGATGCCTTTACTGGAGTGAGAAAACTCAATCCCCAAAAAATATTTCAAGTCACCCAAATCATTGATATGAAAATGCTTGAGCAAATATTGTTTAAGTTGCTTGATTTCTTGCATGTCATTCCCAGTCAATAATATGTCATCGACGTAAATGAGGATAACAATGATAGAAATTCCTTGAACCTTAGTGAAAAGGGAGTAGTCTGCCTGTGATTACACATAGCCAGCCTTTTGAAGGACGTTCGACAAGGTGGAAAACCAATTACAGGATGCCTGTTTAAGCCGTAGAGTGACTTATGGAGCCAACACATAGTGTTCTCCCCTTGTCGGTGAATCCCAGGAGGTGGAGTCATGTAAACGACCTCATCTAAGTTGCCATGGAGGAAGGCGTTTTGGAAATCAAGCTGATAAGTGGACCAGTTCCTTGCTGCGGCTATAGTTAGAAGACAACGCAAAGTTGTAAGCTTAGCAGTCAGGGAAAATGTCTCCTTGTAATCTATGCCTTCCACTTGTGTATAGCCTTTGGCGACCAAACGGGCTTTGTAGCGCTCGATGGTGCCATATGAGTTATATTTAATTTTGTAAACCTAACGGCAACCAATGGGCTTGTGACCGGGAGGAAGGGGAACAAGTGTCCAAGTACGGTTACTTTCTAATGCCTCTAGTTCAGCCGTCATGGCTTGCTGCCACTGTGGATGACAAACGGCCTGATCATATGTGTGTGGTTCTGTTTGAGCTATTATACTGGCTAAGAAGTGACGATGAGAAGGAGAAAAATGAGAAAAGGACATATAAGAAGAAATAGGATACCTTGTACCATTGCGGGGAACGTGACCATCAGGTTGAGTATTGGTTCAAGATGACAATATGTAAGACTCATGCCATGTAGGGGGATGCTTGTCACGAGTGGAGCATCGGAGAGGAACAGGAGGCGAGACGTGAGGAGCTGGAGACGATGGTGGTTGGTCTGAGAGAGGTGTCGTGTTAGGTGTATCAGAGGGTGTGTAAGGTGGTGAGGTGTCATGAGATGGTGAACGATCATGAGGAGGAAGGGTGGCAAGAGGATCCGTAGGAGGAGGAGGTAGGTATGGAACATCACTGGCAAGGTTTGGTAGAAAGGAAGGGGGTGATGTTGAAGAAGAAGGTGATTTCGTAGAGACGAAAGGAAAAACATCTTCCTGAAAAACTACATCTCGGCTGACAAAGAAACGTTGGGAGTCTAAATCATATAATTTGTAACCCTTTTGTCTATGAAGGTAACCAACAAAAATACATCTTGTAGCTCGAGGTGCGAATTTTTGTTTGGATTGGACAATAGTGGCGTAACATTGGCAACCAAATACACGAAGATGATAAAGAGAAGGAGGCTTGTGATATAATGTTTCAAATGGTGATTTATTAGACAATAAGGGAGAAGGAAGCCGATTATAATATAGACTGCAGTAAGCACGCATTCTCCCCAGAAGTGAAGAGGTACATTAGATTGAAAAAGAAGTGAGCGCGCAACATTTAATATGTGGCGATGTTTGCGTTCGACCACTCCGTTTTGTTGTGGAGTGTAGACACATGTATGTTGAAACTCAATGCCACGAGTATGAAGGAAGTTGGTTAAAGGCAAAAATTCAGTACCATTATTGGCACGCAGAGTTTTGACGGATGTATGGAATTGCGTTTGAACAAAATTCACAAAACGTTCCAACAATGATGGAGTTTCGAACTTATTATGCATGAGGAAAATCCAAGTGCAGCGAGTATAGTCATCGACAATACTAAGAAAAAAAATGAGCTCCTGAATGTGTAGGGACTTTGTGAGGTCCCCAAACATCGCAATGTAGGAGATCAAAGGGGTGACGTGTTGATATAGAACGTGTAAGGAAAGGTAATCGCGTTTGTTTTGTCAGAGGGCAGACATTACAATTATTGTCAAGAACATCATTTTTGTGGATGTTTAACAAACGAAGAATGGATTTGAGACGTGTTGAAGATGGGTGATCGAGTCTCAAGTGCCACAAATGTGAGGAATGTGATGTGTGATACGTAACAGATGGAGGAGTTGACGGATACATGTAATAGAGACCACCATACTGTTTACCCGAGCCAATCATCCTCCCCGTAGCCAAGTCCTGCAAGACACAAAAGTTGGGAAAGAGAATAACACAACAATTGAGGGCGTTAGTTAGTTTGCTAGCAGACATTAAGTTTAAATTAAATGAGGGGACACACAATACATTATCTAAAGTGAGATGAGAGTTAAAGTGGATAGTGCCGGTGTGTGTAATGTTTGCGGTTACACCAGTGGGTAAATTGACAAGTGGGATTGAGGAACGCTAGGTGTGTGAAAGGAGAGAAGGATCGGAGGTAATATGATCAGTAGCACCGCTGTCTAAAATCCATGGTTTTGCAATAGTTGAGCTAGAGAAAACATTAGGTGAGGAAAACAGACCTGCGACATTAACAAATACATCACCATTTCCAGCTTTGGTGGAGGTCCGATCCTGATTGAGTGCGGCTAAGGCTTGTGCTAATTGTTGTAGTTGCTCATGAGTGAAATTTTGTAGCATGAGATGCTTCTGTGACGTTTGCCGCCTGAGGGTTGGACTGTCCACCACTTCGATTTCCACCAGACTGTGAGGATCTAGCATTTTGATTTCTGTTCTTGAGTCGAGAGCGATCCTCAGTATGCCCTCGTTTATCACAGAACTTACAATGGAATTTGAGAGTACAACACTCGTCAATCATGTGTCCAAATCTGTTGCAATGTTCACAGGCCTTGCCTTTGAAGGACTTCCAGTTGGATGAGCGATTTTGTACTGCTACTGCAATAGAAAAATTTTCAGCTAGTTCCGAATTCATCTGACGCTGGGTTTCCTCCTGGATTATTAAAGAATATGCTTGGCGAACATTAGGTAAAGGAGACATCATTAGTATATTTGATTTAATAGTTTTGTAAGACTCGTTGAGTCCCATAAGGAATTGCATTAACTTGTCTCTTTCTCTTTCTTCTTGATGCTCCTTGGTTTGGTTACAAGTCACTGGTGTGCGGTATATTTCTAGTTCATCCCAGAGACCTTTAAGTTTGGTAAAATAAGAGGCCACAGAAATTGTACCTTGAGAGATGTTTGCAATAGATTTTTGAAGCTGAAAGATAGCTGGAGAATTTTGTTGTGAATATTGATCTTGAAGATCCTCCCATACTTGTTGTGCTATTTTGGCGTGAACAATTCCCGCTACGATGTCAGGTTCAACGGAGTGTGTTAACCATGAAAGAATCATGCTATTGCATTGATTCCACAATGCAAACTCCATAGGCTCGTCATCCTGGGACAACATCTTGTGTGTGCCATCGATAAAACCTATCTTGTTCTTTGCAATGAGGGCGTGCATCATGGATTTCCACCAAGATTGATAATTAGATCCATTCAGTTTGGTTGGTACGAGCATATGCCCTGGTTGATCTGAATGGTGAACATAATATGGATGTGATGAATCCATTGCAGTATTTTTTTGTCGAAGTTTCCATCTCCATGATTGAATGGTAGCGGAACAATAGAGAAAAAAGGTTTATTCAGAGCACCAGGATCGGTGCTCTGATACCATGTAAAATAATGAAGACAGATTTGGTGAATGGGATTGTATGATCATCTGAAATATACATGGTATTTATGCAGTTTTACAACAACTATCTACTCCTTAAACTAAGGCTGATACAATGCTATCTATATATGAAGAGAATAATCTAGACAAACTAAATATGGCAAAGATAATTACATACAACGGTATACATATATCTTTCCTAATAAAGATGATCAAAGTTTGCAAGAGGATGTGAGTGCATGGATGTTGCACGACTCATGTGTGTATTCATCTTCGACTTTGCATGTCAATAAGTAGCCATACCTTAATGAACGTGAAGACATAAAGAAACTAATCGACATGAACGATGTCAACTTTGAGGCTGACGAGTTAGTTGAAATGGGTTTTGTAACATCGAAACAACTAGTTATATCATCTTAACTCCCTTTTGTTGTTTCTTCTTAGTATTTGCTCATTGGAAAACAAGGTGGTCTCTAGACCCTTCCGATTATTATCGTGAGGAAGTCAAAATGTTGGCTCTGCTCAGGTTTGTTTTGTCTAATCAATGGACTGATAGATATTATCTCCGAATTTGTATAATCATTAGATAATAAAGTTCCAAAGAAATGGTTCATGTTCTAGTGGAGATTATTGGTAGTATTTGTGGGGCCACTATTGTAACTTCTTATAGGTGTGTTGGAAGTTAAACATGATTCATGAACCTATGGAGTTAGGAATATGGATCGTTCATGAGTTAGGAATATGAATAGTTCATGGAGTTACGAATATGAATAGTTCATAGAATTTAGAGATGAATGGTTGTGCAATTTATGAGTATTTTAATTAGGTACTTGTAACAAATTTATTGCATTGATGAGAGATGTATGTATAAATAGAGATGAAGTGAGGAGTTTGTATGATGAAGAGAGTAAGTTGAAGAAAATAGATAGAAAAAACAGAGTGTTGCGAGAGAGAGTTTGTGAAATTGTCTCTGTACTGTTTTTTTTTTCAACAAAGAAGTTTATTTTCTCCTTCATATATATCCTTGTTTGCGTTAGATTTAAGTGTGTTTAAAAACAAGAATTTTCAACATATATTTTTTTTATATGATCGTAACAAGCCTATCGATACAAGGTTTCACTTTATCAGAGACTGTATTTCAAGAAAGGAGATTTTTGTGAACTATGTAAAGACTGAAGATCAAGTGGAAGATATCTTTATCAAGGCTCTCAAGATTGAGGTATTCAAAAAGCGGAGACTGTTGCTCGAAGTATGTTCAGAATCATGTTTAAGGGAGGATGTTGGAAGTTAAACATGTTAGGAATATGAATGGTTCATGAGTTAGGAATATGAATGGTTCATGGAGTTACGAATATGAACAGTTCATTTGAAGATGAATGGTTGTGCAATTTATGAGTATTTTAATTAGGTATTTATAACAGTTTTATTTTATTGATGAGAGATGTATATATAAATAGAGATGAAGTGAGGAGTTTGTATGATGAAGAGAGTGAGCTGAAGAAAATAGAGAGAAAAAACAGAGTGCTGCGAGAGAGAGTTCATGAAATTGTCTCTGTACTGTTTTTTCAGCAAAGAAGTTTATTTTCTCCTTCATATATATCCTTGTTTGTGTTAGATTTAAGTGTGTCTAAAAACAAGAATTTTCAACAAGGTGTGCTTCTTGCTTTATGTAAGCTGACTGCTAAAATTCCTGCCCAGTTCCTATAAACACCAGCGCCTCTTGGACAGCCATAAACATGAGATCCTCCTCCTCTTTTGATATGATAATAGGATAATACCTAAAACTCCACCTTCCTCTTCCTCTTTGGATATGCTAATAGGATATTACCTAAAACTCCACCCTCGGGCTCCTCCTCTTCCTCTATCCACCACCATATTCCTTTATCAAACATTTCACTTTTCTATTTACAAATTCATATGTAACGATTACATCTTTGCAGTAGCATTCCCTCTTGCCCACTAGCTGTTTGATTAAAATATCCAACCATGCCATACTTTTTAGCCCTTGGTTAATGGTAATAGGAGGATCTTTTCTTGTTTATCACCTTCTCTTTTTCCCCCTCTTTTTCTGGAAGGAGAAAAAAAAGTCCAATTTGCTTGCTTCTATTAAATGTTTGTTTGAGGACTTCATGTGACTTTTATTTTTATTGTTTCAGATGTCTAAATAAGTATTCTAGTCAATAAGTTGCTCCTATTCTTTAGGAAAAAGTTAGTCTATTTGTGATTTTGTGAATCACAACTTGATTTGTTGGATTTACTGATTTTCTATTTATTCCATATAGTATAAATGTAAATGATGACTGATAAATAAAAGATGAGAATTTTTTTTGCTGACATACGTACCTTTCTTCTCTTTAAATTTACAAAACCTTTTTCTTCTTTCAATTTTTACTCTCTATTTTCACCTCTCAAATGAATAATCTGGTATCAAAGCTAGGTTCTTAAGTGATCTGTGAAATGGAAGCTGAAGTTAGTTTTTCACAAATTGTTCCTCCTATCTTTGATGGAGAAAACTATCAGCTTTGAGTAGTGAGAATGGACACCTATATTGTTGGGGCCCGAATTCGGAACCCAACTACTTAATACGAAACCCTCATACCTATATACAACTCCAAAGTCATGGAAGTCCTCCGTACAAAATTCGTAAGATTCATCGTAATTAACCTCCAATAAAAAAATAATCTTCTTAGGACCCAAAATCAAAATCCAATTCCTAAGCTGATATGAAATTTCTTGCCGTGATATAATTAGCAATAAAAATTCACTTCAATCGGAGCTTCCCTAACTCAAGATATCATTAGAATACCAAAGGTGCTCATTCCCCAAATATATTCTCTCACCCAACCTCTTTCTTGCTCTAAAGCAACTTTTTCAATTTAACTCCAATGACATAATTTTTCATGGAGAGATAGATATGTGTCTTAGAAATCTAATGGTTCAAGAATCACCTCATTTGGAGCTCTATAGCTCAAGATATGCGTAAAAATCCGAAGTCGGTTCATAGCCCGGTAAGACTCTCCAACCCGACCACTCACTTCCAAGAGATCGAACTCCTAGGATTTGAAACTAATGACCATGAAAATTTTAGGGGAAGGTAGTAAAATATTGTTGAAAACTAACGCCACTAGAATCGCCTCAATC
Source organism: Erythroxylum novogranatense (assembly GCA_029891385.1). Taxonomy (NCBI): domain Eukaryota; kingdom Viridiplantae; phylum Streptophyta; class Magnoliopsida; order Malpighiales; family Erythroxylaceae; genus Erythroxylum; species Erythroxylum novogranatense. The sequence goes on from CM057224.1 coordinate 27,548,314, forward strand.
GGAGGTCAAACGAAGGAGTTATGACCAAAAGAACCCACTATGTTCATATCACGAAAAGCACAGTGTGTGTGAAATTTATCTTGTCGGTCACACACATCACCTGTAACCTTCGGATGGGCTAAAATGGGTTTACGATACCGTGTGAAAATTCACACAGCCGTAACCCACGGAAAACATCTTGCACTGGATTTACACATTCGTGTGAAAATTCACAGTGTGTAACTTTCATCAACTACGTCTCCTCACTTTGATTTACATGCAGTGTGAATTTTCACACAGTGTGTAACTTTCTCGCCACTTACGTCTCCTCACTGGATTTACATACATGTGAAATTTCACACAGTGTAACTTTCTTCTATAACTACATCTCCTGCACTTGGATTTACATATCAGTGTGAAATTTCACAGTGTGTAACTTTCTATAACAATAACATTTCACCCTCTAAACCCTCTTCAATCCAAGTACCTACATAAAAACCTAAATCCTCCATATCCCACAACACATACCAACCTAATTATCCCAATGGATCTTCAATGGCAACAACATACTCCTAGCATTCTAATCAAACCCAAACTATAAAGCAATTTCATTTCCTCCCTCTTGTCAAATTCAAACCACACCATGATGCATTATTACAAAACATACATGAATTGCACAAATTACATTAGAACTTAACATTCTTGCATTCATATGAATATATGAGTTATTACAAGGCTTTAGAGGGCATTTTAAGCCACTTGTATCCCAAAATCCAAAATACAACTTACAAAAGTAAACTTGCCCAAAATGCATCTAAAGCATTGATTTACAAAATTTAACTTGAAAAACAAAAAGTTATCCATTTCTGGAGTAATGCCTTTAAGCTTGGTGGTCGATCTCGTGCTCCTCACCTGGAGATGGGACTAAATTGGAGGGTGAGCTTTAAACTCGTGGGTAACATGTTTATATTTATGCAAATAAGTGAATTCTTTTCATTATTCATCTTGTTAGCAATTCTCTCATCCAACAACATACATCTTTGCATTTCACAAATTCATCAAGCTAAAAGCATAACTTTCATGATTTATGCATCTATCATTCTTGCAAATACATGCTAACACATAACACACAGGTGATGGTAAGATAAGTCCATAATAATGACAGCTACTACACAAGTGTAGTCGTATCTTTGAGGAGTCCAAAAGGAACATTCTATGCCACTGATCAGCGGTGGTGAAGCTATCTTGGTCAACGGCGACGTGACTCTGCTGGGTGGACTTAAGTACCCACATAACATGTATTCATGCATCAAAATCTGGACGTTTCTTTTCCACTGACTGATTTCTGAAAATAGATTTTTCATGCATCCACATAGCTGATTTTTATGAAATTGTATTTCATGCTCACATTTCATGTTTTCACTAATATTCATGCTCATTCAATTCATGGACTTTTCAAGCAATATCAAGCAATATCATATACTGTTCAAGCTTTCACATAATGGCAATCATAATTCATTTTGTACACAATCAAAGCTCAATCAATGTTCATCTCAAGGAAATTGAAAAACATTAATTCTATTAGTTGAGATAGTCTTTAGAACTTACTAGCATAAAGATAAAAAATGAAACCCACCTTATAACTTGCTTAATCCTTGCTTAGGAGTGCTCTTCTCCTTGCTCTTCTCCTTTCTCTTACTCTACTTCAAGAGAAACAAAAACCCAATTCAACACAATTTCAATTGAAATTCTACATAACCTTTTTCATGAAATCAACCTTAAAATCATTAAACCCACTTCATTTCTAAGCTTTCTACACCAAAACCCAACTAAAAATTAACACTTGAATTCATGACTTACCTTGATTCTTGACTCAACCCAAGAGTTTCTTAGTTCAAAATGTAGCTTAGCTCCTCCTCTACACTTTTCCTTCTTGAACCTTCTTCAAACTCTCACTCAAACTCTTGGAATATCAAACCCTAGCCAAGCTTCTTTCTTTTTCTCCTTCTTCTTTCATCTTCCACGAAACCTCTCTCTTCTCTCCCTTAAATTTTCGTAACTTACCTCTTCTTCTCCTAACTCATTTATTTCCCTCCTCTTTTATACTCCTTATTAATTACTTAAGCCCATAGGCCCAAGCCTATTCACTTCTTCTTCCTCCCTTCTTATTTTCCTCTTTAAACTTCTCAAGCCCATTATCTTTCAAGCCCACTTATTCTCTTTTCTTTCCTACCTCATTAAGGCCCAACTAACACATTTAATCCCATTAACTCACCACCTAACTCTTTAATGCTATCACATATTAATTAATCTCAACTCAATTAATGTTAACATAACTTACTCAATTAATCTAATCATGCTTAAATTAAAAAAAAAAATTTTGGGGCTAACATATATGGAGGCTTTAGATCTTTAGGAATATGTGGAAGAGGATTATGAAGTTCCTCCACTGCCAAACAATCCCATCATGGCTCAAATCAAAAGTCACGAGGAAAGAAAATCAAGAAGTCAAAGGTGAAAGCATTTTTGTTTGCTACTATTTAAACAATCATTTTCACGAGAATCATGTCTCTCAAAACATAAAAAGAAGTTGGGGATTATCTGAAGGAAGAACATGCATCAGATGAAAGGATACAAAGCATGTAAAATTTGAATTTAATAAGGGAATTTGAATTTGCAAAAGATGAAAGAGTCCGAGACAACCAAAGAGTACTCAGATAGATTGCTTATCATTGTCAACAAGGTCAACTTACTTGACTTTCCAACTTATTGATTCTAGAATTGTAAAGAAAATTATGATGACAGTACCTAAAAGATATGAAGCATCCATAACCACTTTAGAGAACACAAAGGATATGCCTAAGATCACCTTGGTAGATATATTAAATGCCTTGTAAGCCCAAGAGCAACAAATGCTTATGAGATTACCAACCAAGCATCAAGAAATTGTAAAGAACAAGAAAAAATTATAGAAAAATTAGTCGTCAGGCAACGAAAACAATGCAAACAACCGTGTCTAAAGCAAGGGTAGAATCTCAAAGAGAAACTATGCATCTTGTCAACACTACAGTAGAATAGGTCATCCACATGTAATTAGTTTGGAAATGAAACCATAATTTGCAAAAGCAAATTTCAAAAAGAAGAAGCAAATGCCTAAGTCATCGAGTAAGATGAAGGAAACCAAATTTTTGTGGCAATGTGCTTTTCACTCGGAGCTCTTTAGAATGTTGGCTAATTGACAGTGGTTGTATAAACCACATAACTTATGATAGAACTCTCTTAAAGGATTTGAAGCTCACTAGAATTACGAAGGTCAAAATAGGGACTGGTGGCTATATTCCAATAAAAGGAAGAGGAACCATTGCAATTATAACAAGTTCAAGTTCAAAGACAATTTCAGATATTCTTTATGTATCTGATATATTAACCAAAATTTGTTGAGTGTGAGTTAACTAATAGAGAAAGGATTCAAAGCATTATTTGAAGATCGACGCTACCTTATCTATAATACTACTGGTTAGGACGTTTTAAGTGTTAACATGAGAGTTGAAAGTTTCTCATTTGATTTAATTGAGGAGGAGCAAATAGTTTATTATAATCAACACCACAAAAATCTAGCATAAGAGACTTGGCCATTGTCATCTTTAAAGAATGTTAAAAATGAAGAAGAAGGACATGACAAGAGGCTTACCGATGCTTGTTGATCATTTGCCAATGTGTAATGCTTGTCAATTTGGTGAACAAACTAGGATGCCATTTCCAAAATCAATTTGGAGAGCCTCTCATAAGTTGTAACTAATTCATATAGATATGGTATGATCTCAAAGAACACCATCTTTACAAGGTAACCTATACTATATTCTTTTCATTAATGATTTTACAAGAATATTCTAGATTTTTTTCTTGAAAATCAAGTCAGAAGTGGTTGGGTTATTTTGGAAGTTTAAGAAGGTGGTGGAAAATCAAAGTGGCAACAAGATTCAATTTCTCAAGTCTGATAATGGGAAGGAGTGTACCTTAGCAGAATTGAATTTATTATGTGAAGAAGCTAACATTGAACATCAGTTCACGACTCCATACACTCTAAAACAAAATGGAGTTAACGAAAGGGGAAACAGATCGGTTATAGAGATGATCAGATGTATGTTGCAAGAGGAGATGCCTAAAAAATTTTGGGTAAAGGAAACTAATACAACAATTTTTCTGCAAAATCGACTCTCAACCAAGCCTTTGGAGGATAAAACTCTCTTTGAGGCCTGGTATGGGTATAAACCTTCACTAAGTTTTCTTAAGGTTTTTGGTTGTGTGTTTTGCTCATGTTCCACAGATTAAGCTTGACAAACTTACAAGAAGGCAATTCTAGGCATCTTTATGGGTTATAATCCGGTTTTAAAAGCCTACAAAGTGTACCATCCATAAATTGGAAAAATGACCATCACTAGAGACATTCACTTCAACGAGGATTAGCAATAGAATTGGAAGAATATTATAAAAAAAAAACAACTTTCCTGAAGAGCTAACAGCAAACAAATGGCAGAATGAGATGGAAGATGATCCTCCAATTAGAGGTACAAGGCTACTTTTAGACATTTATCAAAGATGTAATAGGGTAATATGTGAACCTTCTAGCCATGAAGAAGCCAGTAAACTTGGGAGTTGTTTGATCAACTTGATGATAGAAAAGTCATCGGAGTAAAATAGCTGTTCAGAACAAAACTTAATGCAGAGGCCAAGCTCATAGTCAAAGGGTATGCACAAATTTTTGGTGTTGTTTATTCTTACACTTTTGCTCCTGTTGCCAGATTAGATACAATCAGATTGTTGATAGCAATAACAACACAAAAAAGCTCGAAAGTGTTCCGGTTAGATGTCAAATAAGCGTTTTTAAATCATATATTATAGGAAGAAATATATGGGAAGCAGTTAGATGGATTTGTGAAACAAGATGAAGAAGATAAAGTCTATTGATCGAAAAAGGCTCTCTATAGCATAAAACGAGCTCTAAGAGCTTGGTACAGTAGGATAGATGAACATTTGTTGAGCCTTGACTTTGTAAAGAGCTTATTGGTGTCCACTCTTTATGTGAAACATAAGAGCATTAACTTTCTTATATTGTCCCTTTATGTTGATGATCTCTTAGTGAATGGAACAATGTCTTGGATTTCGTCTCAGTCTTGGTTTCAGACGTCTCGCTCCGACCCAAATTGATGCAAGAATTCAAGTTTTGGTACCGAATTTAAATACCGGTCGATCGCCGATTTCGATTCATTTGTCTTAAGATCGATCTTGATTTCTACTTGTCTGGGTATTCAAAATACCGGTCAAATACTTAGTCGATGATCAAAATTTTAAAAATTGGGGTTTTTTGCAAAATTTTAAAATTTTCAAAATCTCTTCCTCCTCTCATTCCCTCCTTTTTTCAAACTTTTAAAATAATAATAAATATTTTATTACTAATAATAATTATAAATTAAATAAAACTTAAAAATAAAATATTTTAATTTTAATTACTAATAAATTATGTTTATTTAAATTTATTTTAATATTTTATATAATATTTATTAATAAAATATTTTATTTTCAAAATAAATAATTTTAAAATTATTATTTATAAACTAATATTTATTTTATATATTTTCAATTATTAAATCAAAATATATATATTTTAAAATTAATTATATTTATTAATAATTATTAAATTAATTTTATATATTAAATGAAATTGTGATTATATCTAATTAAATGTAAAATGAAATGGAATGTGAAAAACAACAATTCTAAAAAATAATTCAAAATTTTGATAAAATAGAAAATATTTAATAATTAATAATTTTGAATAATTTTCATTATTTTACAATTAATTATTATATTTAGATAATTATTATATATTGATATATATTATATATAGATAATTATTATATAAAGAAATAATTAAAATAAAATAAAGATATATATAAACTAAAATGAATAAGATATAAACAAAAAACTAAATTAAATAATTTACAACTTTATATTATGACAATGGACTATTTTGTAATTTTTAAAAATTCAGGGACAATTTTATAAATTTACAAAATATTTTTGTATTATTGTAATATTTTAAATACTTTGTATTATTCTTAATTTTATAATTGTATGATGATAATTTTCTTTATTTATATTAATTGTGGTTATTATTTATATGTAAAATATTTAAAAATTATTGTTATTTCATATTAATTGTCATTATTATTTATTATTAAAATTTTTAAAAGTATGGTTGATGTTATACAGTACAGCTGTATAATATATCAATATGGACTATTTTGCAATTTTTAAAAAGTTTAGGGACTATTTTATAAATTTAAAAAATATCCCGAAGCAGCATCTTGATGACCGATCGATACCGATCTGATTCCGTTCAGTAGCTCAATCCGATCTTGAGTCCGGTACGGTATTCATAACATTGGAATGGAAATAATACAAGGCTAGTTGAGGAGTTTAAGCAAGAAATGATATATGTTTTTAAAATGATAAATTTTGATCTTATAACCTACTTTCTTTGAATGAAAATCAAGCAAAGTAAAAATAAGGTGTTCATCTGCTAGAAGAAATGTGTAAAGAAAATATTGAAGAAATTTCAAATAAATGAGTGCAATGCAATAAGCACACCAATAAATCAAAAGGAGAAATTAAGCAAGGAAGATGGTGTTGCGAAAGTTGACGAAGTTTACTATAGAAGCTTGATTGGATGCCTAATGTATCTCTCTGCAGTAAGACTAGACATTTTATTTGTCCTCAAACAATCCAGTGTGTCATACGAAAACTAAACATTTCAACTTCAAGCTTTATTTTTTGAAGGTGGTGCGGTAAAATAGAGAAGTAACTTTAGTTTACTGCAAGTCAGAAGATATATTTGCAGACTTGTTCATAAAACCACCTGCAGTTGGCAAGTTGAAGTCTTTAAGACAAAGAATTAGTGTTTGCAGTTCGTAAAGTAAGGAGTGTTAAATGTTTACTTGAGGACTGTACGTGACTTTTATTTTTATTATTTCAGATATTTGAATAAGTATTCTAGTCAATAAGTTGTTCCTATTCTTTAAGAAAAAGTTAATATGTTTGTAATTTTGTGAACCACTACTTGAGTTCCTGAATTTATTGATTTTCTGTTTATTCCAAGTATTATAAATGTAAAGGATGAGAATTTCTTTACTGACATACATACCTTTCTTCCCTCTAAACTTAAAAAGTCTTTTCTTCTTTCAATTTTTATCTGCTACGTATTTAAGATCATGCTCGGGGTTAAAAACTGAACTGAATATGTAATAGTTAATTTGGCTGCCTACTTCCTGTAAAACTTGTTTTATCCCTTTGAAGATGCTAATACATTTTCAATTCCAAAAAATAATAATATTCTCTAACACAAAAACGATTGGCCCGACGAACGACTAGCAACTTTCTATTCCTGTATGATCACTTTCAGTTTCTTTCTCAAAACTTACTTGAATGATGTAATTTTCAGCTATAAAGTCTTCATCCTCCATTTGAAGAGTCAGTTGCTCAAGAATCTCATAAACTTCGTGCAAACCCTCTAGCACATTGTTCCCAGCTGAGAACATATAAATAGAATTCTTCACCTCAATCCAACTCTGTCCTGGGTTTTTCTTTAAACCCTTCGTTCTTGCCGAGGCTCTTATTTTTGCAGAATCATCCCATCTACCACTGGCAGAATATATATTAGAGAGCAACATGTAGCTCCCAGTTGTCTCAATGTTGAGATTCAAAACATGGGAGGCAGTTTCTTCAGCAATTTCTGTATTTCTATGCATCCTACAAGAGTTTAAAAGAGCACTCCAGACAAAAACATTGGGTTCCATTGGCATGTTCTTCACAAATTTGATTGCTTCTTCCAAAAGCCCTGAACGGCCCAGGAGATCAACCATGCAAGCATAATGCTCCATTTGAGTTTCAATCTTGTACTCCATAATCATCTGGTCAAAAATCTTACGGCCCTCGGTAACTAGGCCAGCATGACTACAAGCAGAAAGAACAGCGACGAAGGTGACCACATCAGGCCTATTTCCAGATTTAGTCATTTGATAAAAAGTTCTTAAAGCATTTACACCGAGTCCATGCATCCCATAACCCATGATCATAGAGTTCCATGAAATCAAATCCTTGTTTTGTATTTTTTCAAATACTAAATGTCCCTCCTCAAGACATCCACATTTTGTGTACATGTTAAGCAATCCATTCCCGACAAGAATGTTTCCGTCCATTGAGGCTCTAATCACATGACCATGGATTTCCTTGCCAAGGTTTAGAATTGCTAACTCTGCACAAATTGACAAAACACTAGAAAGAGTCACAGAATTTGCCATTACATTGGCAAGCTGCATTTGTCGGAAAAGCTCTAAAGACTCCTCTCCTCGCCCATGGGCAGCAAAACCACTGATTAGAGCACTCCAACTTACAACATTAGGCCCCAACATTTGACAGTCTTCTAATCTCTTCAACTGCAAAAAGGCCCCCAGAGCCTTATCACATAAACCAGCCTCTGCATATGATGTTATTAAAGAATTCCAACTCACTATATTCTTATTCCTCATTTCCATAAACAAATTTTCAGCATCATTTACAGCTCCACACTTCCCATACACAGATATTAGCGCATTCTTCACAAATAAATAATCTTCAAACCCACCCTTTATGGCATATCCGTGTATCATCTTACCATTTTCAAATGCACCCAAATCAGTACAAACTGATAACACAACAGCAACGACTTCAGCGTTAACACTAACTTTTCTCATCATCATCGAACGAAAAAAGTCAATAGTCTGTAAATGCTGCCCGGAACGAGCATGACTTGACATCAGAGATGTCCATGTCACAGAATTTGGCTCCAACCCCTCCGACTCCATCTTCTTGAATATCTCTAGAGCACCCCTGGAGTCATAATTGAAGGCATAACTCGAGATCATAATATTCCACGAAATACAGCTCCTGACGAGCATCCTATCAAACAAAATTCGCGCATCACGCATCCGTCCCTGCTTTGCATACATCCCCATGAGTTCATTGGCAACGTGAATTCGATTCTCCAAACCCATTTCCAAAACTTGCCCATGAATAATTTTGCATAAACTAGAACTACCCACATGGGCACATGCCCGTATAAGCAACGGAAAAGTGAATCCATCTCCACATATTTCTAGCTTTCGCATTTTAACAAACAGGTTGAGGGCATTTCCGAAGTACCCATGAGACACATTAACTCTCAAAATAGAATTCCACAAGAGCAGATTCGACTTGCACTCAAAAGGGGTGGCATCAAACACTTTCCGCGCATCAAATACACGCTCAAAACGAGCATAGACGGACACAACACGGGCAGCCAAGAAAGCAGAGAAATTGCAACCAGTGACAACAATAGAGGCGTGGACTTGTTTGCAGTGTTGGACACTGAAGCAATGACGAAGAAGGAGATCGAAATCATGGAGTAGGTCATTGTGGTTTATGAATTGTTGGTGAGATACGAAATGGGTTTGATAGTGACGGACGAAGGAGACCGAACAGCGAAGATTTGAAGAAAAATGACAAAGCATGAACGTCTTAAAATTTTGGATGGACCTTAAAAACAGAAGAGAGAAAATACAGAGGAATTTGTTTTGTATCTTTGCATAGTTTTGAACTAATTCATCGTCTCAAACGAGTTACGCATCTTCGGTTACTTTGAATCTTTGTTTTCTTATTTAAAGGTATACCAATTTATTTGTGAATCACATTATATTGTGGGTATTAAAAAAAAACATTATTTGTTCTTAGCACAGCTTATAATATGTCATGTCCATGAGCAAAAACTGAGACACCCCGATAAGCTTTGAAATAAACTGGAGGCTTTTTCATATATAGTCTTTGTGTGCAACCAATTTGCTTCCTTATTCAAAAGGTTTTTCATCGATTATCATAATACCTACCTCGACCAAATTTATAAGTCCTACGTAGCATTAAAGCAATAACAGGTATAGATATTTTTTCGTATATACTAATGAACTTATTTGAAACAAAGTTGTGCCCAAGTGAAATCAATATATTTAATTGAAAATATATAAAATATGTATAGATATTTTAATCACTATAAGCCTATTTTTATATTGCTTACTAAACGAAAATTCCAATCTTATCCGAATAAAATGACACTAACAATGAATCCATTAATAAAAAATCTTATATATAATCAAAATAAAATTAAGTTTCCTAATTCAATACTAAATTTTTCATTCCCTTTGAAATCCTGCAAGGCAACTTAAACCTAAGATCATATACCTTACAAAAAGCTAAGAATTGCATACCAAATAATGAGAAGAAAATAACCAAAACAAACTAAAACATACATCACACCTCATTAATCCTACGCAATCTCTATCTTAGAAAGTCCACTTCTAGATCTTAAGCCTCAAGTCAAACCTTGCATTAGAAACTAAAGCAATAGTTGTTGTTTTTCCACCAGGAGCACTGGCCTTAATCCTTTCACGTTTCACTCTAATCCCAACTTTTGGAGTCTTAAGACTTACCATCTTCACCTTAACTTTAGTCTCTAACTTTATCTTCAATCTCACTCTACTCTTTCTCTTCAAATATCTAACATACCACTCTCATAGAGCATAAGCTTGAATATCTTAGAGGATATTTGAGAACTTATTCTATAAAAATGGTACATTAGGATAGTCAAACTAACTCATTAAAGGCATAAAAAATATCATGTACATCAAATATATCATAAGCATTCTAAATGTTCATTTCTTCTCATTTCATTCACAAACATAAAAGTTACATGTATCATTATAATTCAAAATCCAAATATACATTACACAACATTTTTTTTAAGTTCAATCTTAGTACCAAATATATAACATGAAATGGGATGCTAATACACAAGATTTTAATTAGACTTCTCAGATTCAGCTGATAAAACCTTTGAATCATTCTCGTCCCCAAAATGCAAGTACTAGATTTCTATTATATCACCTTAGGAGCTAGAACTCCCTTGAACCTGAAAGACAATGTTGTAATTTTGATGAGTTTATGAACTCAATGTGTGAACCATTGTTGGACCCTGAATTTTTCTTAGAAGATTAGAACTATTAAATGAGAAATGTGGATAGATTCATGTCGTGCTTTGGTGCTTTTAGTGGATAAGAGATTTTGAAATGGGAAGAATTAAGGTGAAAGTTAGAAGTAGACTGAAAGCAAAAATAAAATTGTGTTTGTGTAGTAAGTTGATGAAGAATATGTATATATGTGTATGTTCTGTAATTAGTATTCATAATTAATCATGGATTACAAATTTCTTTATAGGTGATATTGATTTGAAATAAAGTTGAGAATGAGGAGCAAATGAAGTAGAAAAGGTGACCTTAGTATGATTTGTGTTAAAGAAAGATTGTGAAACAAAATGAGTGGTGGATCTAAAAAATGTTTACGGAGTATGCTTCAGTCTTTTAGCTACAACTTTTTCTCCAGTTATCCAAACAAGATGATTCTTAATTTGGATTAAATCAGAAGCGTATGGCTACATTTCTTATGAAGACATTGAATTTAAATTCTATCTTTAAGAATCTCAAAATTTGTCATGAAGTAGAGAACTGGGTGTAGTACATTGGATGAATGTAAAAATTTATGTTTTGTATTCGAGGGAAAAGTTGGATTAATCTAGGCTGATTTGGGCAAAGATGTCTTCTAAAAATTTGTAGGTCTTTCTTTTAGCTTTCCAACGATATATAGTACAAAATTTTTAGACTTCTAAATTGAAAGTTATGGCCCTCTAAAAGAAGATGTATCTTCTGTCTTTTCGTTTTTTCTATGTTTTGTATCTTCTATGTTTTGCTTCTTCTGTGTTTTGCTTCTTTTGCCTTTTGCTTCTTTTGTGTTTTGCTTTTTTTGTGTTTTCCTTCTTCTACCTTTTTGCTTCTTCTGTGATGACGTTAGCTTCTTTTGTATTTCTTTTGTGATAACGTCATCTTCTTCTGTGTTTTGCTTCTTCTGTGATGACGTCATCTTCTTCTGTGTTTTGCTTCTTTTGTGATGACGTCATCTTCTTCTGTGTTTTGTTTCTTCTGCCTTTTTGTTTCTTCTGTGATGACGTCATCTTATTCTATGTTTTGCTTCTTCTGTTTTTTTACTTGGCCTATATTCTGTTCCATTTTTCCTTCAGAAGATAGAATCTATCTTCAAGGTCTCATGAAAGTTGTAGATATTGAAGTTCTCTTTCGAACCATATAAAGAACACCTTAATCCAATATCTGCAGGAAAAGTTATAGCAATTTTTCCACTTCTTCTGTCTTTTTCATTAGTCTGCTTTGTACCTATTTCTGATCCATTTTTGACCCTTTAGAAGATAGAATCTATCTTTGAAGTCTTCATGAAATTTGTAGATCTTGAAGTCCTCTTTCGAACCATATAAAGAACACCTTAATCCGATATCTGTAGGGAAAGTTATAACAATTTTTCTATTTCTTCTGTATTTTTTCACTTCTTCTGTCTTTTTCATTAGTCTGCTTTGTACCTATCTTCTTGTCCATTTTTGACCCTTCAAAAAATAGAATTTGTCATTAAGGTCTTCATCAAAATTGTAGATCTTGAAGTCCTCTTTTGAACCATATAAAGAACACCTTAATCTGATATCTTTAGGGAAAGTTATAGCAATTTTTTCACTTCTTCTATCTTTTTCATTAGTCTGCTTTGTACCTATCTTCTATTCCATTTTAGACCCTTTAGAAGACATAATCTGTCTTTAAGGTATTAATAAAAGTTGTATATCTTGAAGTCCTCTTTCGAACCAAATAAAGAACACCTTAATCGGATATTTTTAGGGAAAGTTATAGGAATTTTCCCATTTCTTTTATCTTTTGCTTCTTTTGTGTTTTGCTTCTTCTGTGATGATATCATATTCTTCTGTGTTTCTTCTGTGATGAAGTCATCTTCTTTTGTGTTTTGCTTCTTCTGTGTTTTTCTATCTTCCGTCTTTTTGATTCTTCTGTCTTTTCGCTTCTTTTGTGTTTTGCTATTTTTTATGTTTTGCTTCTTCTATCTTTTGCTTCTTCTGCCTTTTGCTATTTTTTGGTTTATTTTCGACCCTCTAGATGATATAATCTATCTTCACGGTCTCATAAAATTTGTAGATCTTGAAGTCCTATTTCGAACTATATAAATAACATCTTAATTCGATATCTATAGGAAAAGTTATAGCAATTTTTCCACTTCTTCTGTCTTTTTCCATTCTTCTGTTTTTTCCTTTGACTTCGTCTAATCCTATTTTCTGGTCCATTTTGACCATTCAGATGATAAAATCCGACCTCAAGGTCTTCTTCAAAGTTGTAAATCTCAAAGTTATCTTTGAAATCATCCTAAGATGATCTTAATCCAACATCTTTAGTGAGAGTTATATTATTTGTCTCGAGACAAGTTCAATATGATTAAGGACCAAATCTTGTTTGACTCTTTCGACACCAATTTTGCTATCTGACCTCCAAATGAAGTGAGTCTTGAACCTTTTGATTCCTAATACTTTTCTTTTTGCGTCTCCATTGAAGGTCATAGCTTTTGGTGTTGATTTGAAAAAGATAAATTGAATCAAGTAAGGGTATCGATTGGAAGTGTAGGAATTGAATATTTTACTGAACATGGTCCGAATAAGATGATTCTTGTTTCAAGATAAACTAGAGACATGGAGCTACAAATGGTATGAAGAAGTTGAAATCTAATTCAGTTTCTAATATTTTTAAATTTCAGATAGAAGTTATGTATAGTATACTGATTTGGACAAGAGCAGTTCAAAAATGTTTGAAGTGTATCTTTCGAATCACTGAACCAAATGGATTTATTTTGGTGTCATCGGAAACTTAGGACAAGGAAGAACATTTTTCTAGAAGAAAGAGTTATGTCAGAATATTCAAGGGTACTTTTGGTAAGACACTTAAGTATAAAAGACATAAGGTATAAATAGAAAGGCAAATGAGATAATTCTCAATCATTAAGGGCATAATTGGAAGAAGAAGTGTTGTTTTGCTTATAAATGAAGAAGAAAAACATGAATGGAAGGATAAACAGAAGAGAATAACGAAATGAGTAAGAAAGAGAAAAAGAGTTTGATTGTTTGAGAGAAAAGATGAGAGTTGAGTTAGGGTTTAACTTTTCTTAGTTTTCAATAGAGATTTTGGAGTTATTCAAGAAAGGAAAAAGAAAGAGGAAGAGAAGAGCTTCCCTTTTGAGCTAAAAATCCCTTCATTTGGTGAAAAATGAAGGGATTAAAGAGGCAAGAGGAACAAAAGAAGAGGCATGTTTGAGCAAGGCTATAAGCAAGGAAATCAAGGTGGGTACATGTTTATAATAGAGTAAATAAGCCACTACTGTTTTTCTTTAAAGCAAAGAAGTTTACTGATTTCAGTTGCATCATAAGTGTTGCATCTTTTTCTTTTGCATGATTTGTGAAATCTGCTATATGTTTGCTACATGAACTGTGTAATGGTTTATAAAGAGATTTTTCAAGTGATTTCTGAAAAGAATAGCAAGTTTATGAAATCAAGTTTTGAAAGCGCATATGAAATATTGTATGCTCATGAAACTCAAGTTTTCAAGAAGTGTCATTTTGGGCAACACAAGTTTACAAGTCATAATATATGTGTTATGTGGGTTTGTGGTGATCCCTCAAGAAATGTCATGTGCACGTTGACCCAAATTTAAAGCTTCTCCTACCTGCCCGCTAGTGGCATGGAGCTCCTTCATGGATTTTCATAAGTTTACGGCTATGCAAGACCATTACATAAGATTGCGTTAGTACGTTTTGTTCACGACTACACAAGACTTTTATGGGAAATGTGTAGTACGTTCTGTTTTGGATCTACCCAAACCATTCTGATGTGCTTATGTGCTTATGATCTGTTGACAAGTTTGATGCATGCATGATCTATCATTGCTCATAAATTATTTGATAAATTGAAAAATTTTAAGAAACAAGTGTTTCAGCATTTTATTGCGAAATTAGTATGGTTTCAAAAATGTACAATGGCAATGAGTTTTGGAAATGGTTTTTGTTTATTTCTATTATAAATTGTTACCCACAAGTTGTCAAGCTCACCCCCATTCTCCTCCCTATGTCCAGATGATGAACAAAAGATGGAGTAAAAGAGAGTCAAGACCTAACCTCGATTATGCTCATTTTTGTATTTTTTAAGCTAGATTTTGTAATCATGAGGGTTTAGTTGCATTTCAAGGATTATTAGTTCATGTAACTTTTGTATATGGAGATTTGAGACATTGATGTATTATGGCTTGAAATGTCATTAAAGCCTTGTAATAATTTTGTTTTGATGTTTGATTGTCGTAGGCACGCCACCCTTGTGGGATGATGCATCATAAGGGTTTATGGAAATAACCATATAGGATATTACGCTCAGGTTTCATGTTTTCACAAGAGTTGGGTTCTGGCATCAGTGCCTAACAACCACCATCAATGTATTCACTCAAGTCAGACCACAAAAACGAGTATATCATGGTTTATCATACTTACACAAGCATATTATGTAAGCTAGCATTGCATATCACAGCACATCCTCCATCAACATCAACTGTAATTCACTATTTCAAAACAATTCAATAATTCATTTCAATTCAATTCAAACCAATTCAATAATTCATTTCAATTCAATCATTTGATATATGTAGGGATGTATATGCAAATGCACATGTGTTTCCATTCTCATTTTGTTTTGTTGCGACTAAGTGCCTATCAACTTAATTTACTGTTCCGTATCTGTTGTGGATATCGAGATCATTTCTGACCCATATCGATTGTGGATACTGAGTCCATATAATCTGAGACTGAGGCTCATTTTCACAATCCTGAGCTCAAAGCTCTTTTTTGCATAACGTTTACTGTAGTTACAACTCATTTATCTGATCATGCATTTTAATGTGATGAGATGCATCATTTCATATGCCATGTTTTCATTTCGTTTCATTTATGTGTACTCATTCCATATATATCAAACCCCTTGGATCTAAGTCCAACATTTATCAATCAGTTGTACACACATTCCATATTAAACATACAATTTATATAAAAGCACATATAAATAAGTTTGCACATATACTAAGTTAACTCACAATACACTTCAGAAAAGTTATTGCCTCGATGTTCCGACAATGTCTGGATGTTGAAGATCACCTTGCACGTCTATTTTCATGCAATACACACATAGTTCACAAATCACTAATTTGTTTAATCATATGAATATATAATCATGCATATGTATATGTGTCATGTTTCAAAGCATGCTCAATTAACTTTCCGGGTATGTATTCTTATACAAATATCTTGACTATTCAACTATTATAGATTGTATAAAACTAGTTTGCAATCAGGTTAATACCTTAAGTAAGCTTGATTTACTCCAAATTCATCAATCATACATTCATCAAACTTTTCTAGCAATATATATTCATACAATTACTCAATTCTCATTCATATTTATCTCATGTTCTTCAATGCTCTTTCATTCATGTCTAATACACATTACTCATATCCTTAAGATCATGTTGCATTCATAAGAACACCTTTATTCCTTTATCAAATCATAATTTCTAGATTTGGATACATGGACATCAAAACAGTACATTCTTTATGTTATGACATCAATTACCAACCTAAACTTATCAAGCTCTTAACCAATTAATCAAGCAATAATCTAGGTTCATTCCAATTCTTAATCAAGTCCAAATACACCAATTTAGAGTGACTTTTCCTCAGTTAGTTCAACATGCACACAAGGCTGAAATTAACATTCCAAAATTAGGCCTATGATTGTGGAGGATCATGCCACGATCGTGACAAAAGCTTATGCAATAGGCCACGATCATGGGGACTATGTCACGATCGTGACAGAAAGCAAGTAAACAGGCCAAAAACTACTGCTGTCATGCATCCAAAAACAAAACAAAAGGTACCCCTTTCATTCATAGTCCCCACGATCGTGGCAGAAAGCAAGTAAATAGGCCAAAAACTACTGTTGTCATGCACCCAAAAACAAAACAAAACGTACCCCTTTCATTCATCATTTTCTAACACAATTTTAACACCAATACCACATTCAATCTATCCCTAATCACTCATCATAATTTTTGCTAACACATGTCATAATAGATCAGTACTTCACTTACTTGCTCAAGTCAAATGCTACCTCATTGTATCAATCCTGCTTTGCCTCACATGCATGCAAGATCATCTTAGGAATAATAAGGGAGTAGGATGAGTTTCAACAGAGACAAGAAGAAGATAGCAGAATATAACTATCTTTTTGAAGAAATTGACAAGGGTTTTGAGGTGGTGATGGACAGAATTTAGAGCAGAAACTTAATATGTGAGGGAGGAATGAGTGTCAGTAGTGAGAGGGAGAAGAAGCAGAGGGTTATAGTAGAATAAAATGAAGATGATTCTAGAAGTGTCTATGTCGTATGGTGTAGGTGTAAGATGAGTTTAAGGACATTTGTCAAGTGTCTAAGCTAGCTATATGTCCACTCTTTAGGCTACCAAATGTCACTTAGTTCTTCTGTCATTTGTTACCCAATTCTCTAAGCCATTTTTCACTCAAGTCTACTGCCATATGTCACTCATTTTATAGGCTTAGTTATCCTAAATTTTCATAAGTCAACATGTCTTATCACTTGAAAATTTTCCTAGTCTAAATGTGCATTTTAATCCATCAATCTTCCAATTGTGACAATTAACTCCAAATTATTAATTGCAATCCATCAATTCTTTTTATTGGTAAATCAAAATACAAGACATTAGAAATGCACAATTATATCATAATCATTTTGAAACTTTCATACCATGAAACGTGTCAATTAAGTGTAATTTTTCTAAATCAAAATTCATGTGTGTATGCTCATATTATGCATGTGAATGAAATCATAAAATCATATCCTAAATGCACCAAATTCATTCTAATATGATGAATTCATGTGACTAAGTAATATAACACTCTAGCTCTCAGTAGTTTTGGAATCCGACTATTAAAAACCCCTTCTTTAAATTCTCTCTAAACTAGTCATAAAGTTGTTGATCACTACTAATATGGAAGCTTTCAACAAAGTTATATTCTTTGTGCCATTCAAAAAAATGAGCAATATGCCATTTTCTAAAACTATATCTATATCTTATTTACCCATTGTGGTAGATAGTTTAAACGAGTTTTATGTTGGGATTCTTTTTAGTTATTGTTATTAAAGCATAAATTTATTTTATGAAATTAGAGACAAAAAGTTATAGAGAGGACAATTTTAAACTTTCATTGTATATTTTTAAATAAAGATAGAGTTTAACAAAAATTCAAATACATTCTTCATTTTTAGGCATGAATAACAACTCCCTAATCTAAAGGAAAAAAAAGAAGATAAAATCATACTATAGATAAAACAAAAAAAATAATCTAAAAGATAAAGTCATCCTAATCCAATCTACAAATGTTTAGACATGTTTTCAACATTCCTCCTTGCCTTAATAGCAGTAGACTCCTAGTTTGCTTCTCAATTCTTCAGATTTGGCTTTTAAAAGTCTTTGTAGGACATCTTCACTTTGATCATCAATCCTACAATCAAGTAAACATATTTCACCTTCTCTTTGCACTTCCCTTAACAAAAACAACTTAATCTTAAAATGCTTAGTCCTATCATAAAAAGCAGGATTGTTTGAAATTGAAATGGCAACTTGATTATCAACAAAAATATGAGTTGACTCATTTTGCTCTATATGTAAATTTGCAAGGATATTTCTAAACCAAATTGCTTGATTTATAGTAGTAATGGTTGCCATATATTTTGCCTCGGCTGTGCTTTAAGCCACATCATCTTGTTTCTTTGAACATCGTGAGCCTAAGCTTAAATAATTACCTATTGACTCCTCATATCATCAACCGAAGCTCCCCAATCACTATCAGAATATCCATGAAATTTGAAAATTTTATAGTAAGTGTACTTAATTCCACAATCAACAGTATCTTTGACATATCTATAATTCTTTTAGTAGCTTGAAGATGCACTTCACTAGCACAATGCATAAATCTTAAAAGCACTACAAACAATTCTTAGGTCTATAAACAATTCTATAATGATGTTTATTCATCTTATCAACTCCAACATCTTTATTGAACTTTTCTTTCTAGTTTAATGGAGTAGTAGTGTTTTTATAATCATTCATATGAAATTTTTTTAAGTATTTACCTTGTATACTTCCTTTAGCATATAAAGGCTCCATCTTTATCTTGCTTCACCACCATTCCTAGAAAAAACTCATTAAGCCAAGGTCAACCATCTCAAATACTTGAAGCAATTCAACTTTAAACTCCTTTTATTAGATTCTTATCATTTCCTATTATAAGCAAATCATCAACATAAACAAAAACTATAATTAATTTAGCTTTTGTTTGCTTCACGTATAATGTAGCTTCAATTAGACTTTTAATGAATCCAAAGTTTTGAAGATGATCATCAATTCTATTATACTAGGCTCTAAGGGCCTGTTTAAGACCATACAAGACTTTTTTTAGCTTGTAGACCTTCTTATCCTATCCTTTTACTCAAAATCCTTCTAATTGGTCCACAAATATCTCCTCCTATAAATAACCATTCAAAAAAGCATATTCTACATCTAAATGGTAAACTTTCCATCCTTTATACGTAGTCAAGGATAGTAACATTCTAATTGTATCAAGGCATGCAATTAGAGCAAATGTTTCTAAAAAATCTACTCCAAATACTTGAGCATAGCCCTTCACTACTAATATGGCCTTATATTAATTTATAGAACCATTTACTTTAAGTTTAGTTCTATAGACCCATTTAACTCCGATGGGTTTTTTGTGTTATAGTCTATCCACCAAGTCCTATATTTCATTTTTGTCAATCATCTTAAGCTCTTCTTTTATAGCATCTACCCACTTGTCATCCTTCTCAGCTTCTTTGAATTTTGCCAGTACTAGGTGCCAACGTTGCTTCTTTTATAAATTTCAAATAAGGGCCTTGTATCTTTAACTAGTATGTCATCTACAACATCATCAAAGTGTTCCAGAACTTTTAAAAATAGCTTTTTCATTGGCTTCTCTCAACTCCATTATTTGTCCTCTATGAATTTGACATCTCTGGTTATAAGAAATTTTCCATTTTATGGTTGAAAAATTCTATAAGCTTTGAAAGTGTTGTTCTACCTAATGAAAATACTTAGTTGAACCTTTTTATTAAGTTTGTCTCTCTTAACCTGTGAGATATAAGAAAAACAAACACAACCAAAAATTTTGAAGTTTTGTAAATATGGCTTGGTTAACTAGACTTTAAACACAGTTTTTTTAGATAAACACTAGTTAGCAACCTACTTAGCAAATTGCAACAATGTTTTCAACCTTTACCCATAGTTTCTTTAGTAGTTCCTTTTCATGCAGTGCACACCATGTCATATCCATAAAACTTTGAATTTTTCTCACTTATACCACTCTCTTGTGGGGTGTAAGGTGCAATAAGTTGGTGTTCAATACCAACTCCTTCACAAAATATGTCAAAGATTTCATTTGTTTATTCTTTTCCATTATCTGATCTTATTGTGTGCGAACTATAAACATTTAAAGAACTGTGTGTACTAGTTGCAACTTGTATGTTACTCTCTATATTATTTGAGCGAATGATTTTATGACTTGTTTTTCATATTAACAAGTGACAATATCAACTAACTTGTCTTCAAGTAATCAGAAATCTCTCACCAACACATGATCTGTATGTAGAGAAGTCTAGCATGATATAAACGTCTAAGCCTCTTATGTCATGATTCAACATTGCTCACAATGCTTGAAAAAGCTATTTGCTTGTTCTCCATCAGATTTAGAGCATATCTTTTAGCTTTAATTTTCACCTTAAATGCATCTTTGCCTTTCTCATCTTTAATCAGACACCATGTCTCTTCAAATATGACTTCAAAGCCTTTTTCAATTAGTTGTGCAACACTAAATAGATTTCAGTCAATGTGGTAAATATAAAATATATGTGATACGCTTTAAACCTATCATACTCTCAATAACTATAGTTCATTTACTTTGACTGAGATAAAATCACCATTTCTAATTTTCATATTGGAAACAATGGTTTTATCAAGCTTGTTAAAGAAGTTTTGGTCATTGGTCATATGGTTTGTCCAACTGCTATCTGTCAGCTAATAATCACTTGAACTATTGCTTTGCAGCAAAGCATGTTCTAATAAAGAGTTGCTCCTCTTGGTTTTACTATATGGAAGCCTTTGCCTCATCAAGTTAAGACTTACAGATTTGTTCCATATTCTTTATATTACAACACTTTCTACACTTTGCATCAGGCCTCCACCAACATTTTCTTTAAGGGTGATTTGTATTTTTGTAGTGTGGACAAGGTGGAAAAGCCTCATCCTACTGCTTATTGGATCCTTCAATGTTTTGTTGTTTTTCCTCTGACTTTTCTTCTTGTCTTTGCCTCCTCCTAGGTTTTGTGCTTTTATACGAAAAGCACCTTGTATTGCCTCCTCTTGTCTCATCATTCTTCTATGCTCTAGTGCTTGTAAAACATTTACTAATTCTCCTAAAGAGATGATTGACAAATCTTTCAATTCTTCTAATGAAGATATTTAATTTGGATTCATATGTTTTTAGATATAATGACAAAAATTTTCTACACAATTCTTTCATTAGGAAAATCCTTGCTAAAAAGTCATACCTTATTAATAATGCTTAGTAACGTATTAGTATAGTCTTTAGTAGTTTCTATCTCCTTCATGCTCTATATCTCAAATTCTCTGATCAAGTTGAGCACTAACATACCATTGGTTCTTTCACTACCTTAATATTCATATTTGAGATAATCCCAAATATCTTTATAATCTTATTCTATAGCCTCGTAAATATCTAGAGCTTTAAGATGAACGGTTAGCCTGATAGCCCATGCTTCATAGTTTTCACCATTAAAAAATAGAGGTGAAACAATTTTGGATGTTATGTTAGCCTACATTATGGTTTCACTCGACTCACAGATCCCTCAAGATGAAAGCTCTAATAATAATTTATTGTCATTAGAGAAAAATTTTATTTTATAAAATTGGAGACAAGAAATTATATGAGGATGATTTTAAACTTTCATTGTAGAGTTTTTTAAATAGAGCTAGATTTTAACAAAAATTCAAATACATTCCTTATTTTTAGGAATGAATAACAGTTCCCTTATTTGAAAAAAAAAAAAGTCATCTTAAAGATAAAATAAAAAATAATCTAAAAATAAACCTAATCCACTCTACAAATATTTATGCATGTTTTCAACAGTTATGCTGACATTGATATTGGCGGTGAGTTGGGAATTTAAGGTTATGTTTAAAGTTGAGATTTTGAGGCTTGAGACATTGAAATATGGTCAATAAGGGCGGTAGATGACATAGATAGCATCTCCGAAAATGGCTTTAACCATCACCCAAATATAGTAGGCACAACAGTAACTATCATGTCTTCTTTTGTGGTTCACTTGTAGGCAATGCACTTGCAATTGGTTTTCAAAATATATTGGTATTAGTTATTTGTGCTGGTCATTGTTACTTCACCATTCATTGTGGTTTGCCTCCTTCCATGCTAAATATATCCATTTTTCAACACATTGAAAGAGTGGGACATTAAATATCCTTGGACTTATGTTTAGCTTGTGTCATATATGACATGACACGTAATACTAGGCTCTTAGCTACCAAACCTTTGAACCTTTGGCTAGGCTTTTGATTCAACAAAACCTAGAAGTTAGTTGATGGAATTAGGACCTAATAAGGAATGCAATTTCTATAATTAGATATAGAGATTGATTGAATGCTTATATAATATCTTTCTTGGAAAAACAATGATAGTTGGACAACAATAAATTCCATAAAAGTTATTTTTATGCTTCTTTACTAATTATAGGGGAAAAAAACCATTTTGGCTCTTAAATTTGTTAATATCGATCCAATTATATTAAAATCAAAACTTCTAATTAACTTCATTACATTTAATTATGAAAATGCATCTTTGTCTATTTATATATAATATCTCTCTTTTGTTAATTTAAATTCAATATAACATACCTTTAAAAAAGTTTAAGTTTACAATATTTCAATATTTTCAATACAACTTAAAATTATCATTTGAAGTGCAATTTTGTAGATGATATTTGTAATAATTTATGAACATCTCAATTAATTTATCTTTTTATCATTCAAAAGATAAAATATTTGTCTCTAATTTAAAATTTAAAAATAAAATTTACTCTCTTTTTCTCTTTCAAATAAATTCAAAATATAAAATTAATGTAATAAATATATCTACTTGAATATCAAATTAAAAATAATTTTAACATATCAAATATCTTATTTTTAAAATGAAAAGTTGAGGTATCTCACTAAAATTTTCAAAATTTTGATTTCTTTATAAAATTAATACCTTTTAAAACACAATTTTTTTATTAAAAGCTAAATAATGTTGACTTTATTTCAAATTAATGACAATTATAATATCTAAGAATGTTTCTCTTCCACCTATTTCAAATGCCAATATGAACTTTTATTATTTATTTTCTATTCATTTATTGAATAAAACAACCAAAAAGCCACTAATTGTTATTCTCAAGAAAAAACCACATTGATAACATGACAAGAAGAAAAAGCAATTAGAGTTAGGAAAATAAGAGAGACAAAAAGGATTAAAAACTTGGATTCAACAAAATAGAGAATGACACACTGATTCGCAGTTAACATATAGTTTGATAAACTAGTTAACACTTATTGAAATAATAATTTAAGACATTCTCATACGAGATTGACACATGAAATATAGAACATAACTACCTAAATCCATGCAGAGATGGGTGTCAAATTATGTCAAATATCTATCAAGATCTTGGGGTTGAGAGTTTGTAGGCTTAGCTTTGTTGTGTCCACCACATCATACTCACTCTTCTACGTACTTTGTGTTAGTTTATGCCCTTGTAGCTAATTAATTAGATGCAAATTAATGTATGATATTATTTTGGATTAATGAATCTTCATGTATTAATTTAATTAATATTTTATGTTTTAATACTAAAGATAAAATCCTTGGAATAATTATCGTAATTGAAATTATAATGAGATCATAATTATGATATTCAATTTACACTTAAGTGTTATTTTATATGTTCCTAGTTGTAGTTTCATCAAGATTGGATATTATTGAAATGGTAAAACTAGTACATATTATGTTTCTTTCTTATGAAGAAAGTAATTTATCTTATAAATTAAACTATAAAGATACTTAAACTAATGTGTGGTGATTATTAGAGAATAAGTTACTAAACTGATCCGATTATGAGAATTTCGAATGGAATATTACTTATGGGTCTATAGATTATCTCGTAATGATAGTTGTACAATTGATCTTCAGACTTGAGATTACAAAGATATCTAGTATGAGAATTACTATGTTTTAATGCTACTTATGAATCGTCCTAGAGTAATTCAATCGGTAGTAATTAGATACAGTATGAACCATATGTAGATAGTTGAGTAAGTGATTATAGGATCACTTTAAAGTAATTAAAGAAAATATTCTGTTGTTTTTTATTAGTAATAATTTATGGAATTCTCTGACTAGAGTGAATTGATATTTGAAAAGGAGTTTTAAATTTCAATTATAAATCAATCATTAGTTAGCAAGAACGAACATGATTGGATGATAAAAGTAAACACTAAATTCATACTCTGTCTAATTAGAATATTGAATGACGAAATGATTAAATTATACATTATAGCTATGTATAGACATGTTAAGTCAATCAATTTGACATGCTTGATATTTGGGTCATCATGACATCTTGCTAGATGTCAATCGTGATTTATGATTATGAATTATTTAATTAGAAAATTAAAGATAAATTAAAAGAAATTTTAATTTATCTAATTCTTATTGTAAATTAGAATTATAATTTACAATCATTGTCAATTTATTAGGAACCTAATGAGTCACACATCAAAAACAATTTATGAATGAAAATTAATTTAATTAAGTTGGACTTAATTATAAAATTTGAAAACTTTAGGAATCAAATATGAAATATTTGATTTTATTAAAATTAAAATAATTATAATTATAATTTGATTTTAATTATAATTAAAGAGATTTAATTTTAATAAAAGACTATCATGATTTTTTTATTTAAAGGGAATAACTTTTTAGAAGCTCGCACTTTTTATCTTCTTCCTCTTAAAGCAGTTTGGGAAATTGATTTGTGGATACCATCAGAGACTGGACAATTAGACAACTTGTGATTGATCTATCAGAAAAGTTTCAAAGTTTTTCAACGGAAAGTGAACAAGGTACAATTTTTAAACCAATTTGTGTTTTATTCAAATTTAATCAATTATCAGGATTCGCTCGGAATCCTTTTTTTATTTTTTTACTACGGCCGTGATTCGATCACGGTTTGGATTCCGGTACTTTAGTGATTGACTGTTTTGTTTGAATACGGAAATGTTTCTTTAAGTGGGACAATATACGAATTATTAATGTGTTTCTACTTTCTACTATGATATTGTAGATCCAAATCATCACTTAATATCTAATGCCTCATTGCATTTGAGATAGAAAAGAAGAGCAAGGCATAAACTGCCTACGACAAACTTGATTAACAGTGGGACATTTCGGTTACTAGCAGGTGGACCTAGCTAGATAAAGGGACAGCATTTTGCCAAGTATTAGTTTTTGTTATATTATACAATTCAAAGCATTTCATCACTTTCAAACCATGATGATGTCAAATTATCCATTCACTGAGCTTTTGGAACTCTCTCTTCTTTTTCCCTTGTCTCTCTCTATCTCTCGTGTTCACCAATGACCAAATCTTTCACTTTCATTCTTTAAGTGTACTGTTGTGTGCTTTTTGCTTCATCAGTATTGCATTATATTAGTATTCATTAATCTCTGCAAGCTTCATCCTTCGGCTTCAAACAAAAACTACCACTTAAGTCTCATGCCACCTAACATGTTTCTTCATCTTACTTCACTCCTACTATATCTGGGTCTTTTCTGCGTCCACTTTTGACGTGTTGCATGCTTGTTTCTTCAAGTCATTTTTTCCAAATGTTCTTCCACTGCCCTTCTGACTAATGTTACGGGAGAAGTGAGAGATTCGGCCGGTTGATCACTTGTCATCAGTTTCATTAAGAGTGAAATGGCGCTAAAAGTTGGAGTCTTGCTGGCCATCTTATGTCTAGATGTGCGCGTTACATCCGTTCTTGGTTCTTCAGGTAATGTGACTTGATCTTTTGGAGTTTCTAACTGTTATTTTTCTTCTTTTCTTTTTTGAGTTAGTGATTGCAACGCCTATTAGTCGATGATTTCTCTCTGTGGAATCTTTTAACTTGGAAAGAGTTTGAGGATCTGTGTACCACGCAGAGTTTGTTTTTACACGTAAAAATACACCTCAAATTGGTTGGTGGGTAGAATACGGTTTTTTGTTTCTTGGTTTCCCAATATCATGTGCAATGTGACCAATATTCAACTGAATTTGCAGTGTGATCCCGAATCCCAAGTACGAATTTATTTTATTCGTTACGTTTCCGGTTTCTTGATCATGCAAGATTGTCAGTTCTTGACCCTCTGGTATTTGTAAGACGAACTTCAGAGCTTTGAAGTCGTACTTATCATTTCCGAGCAGCATAAGTACTAAATGGTTCGACAAGAACTTGACAATCTTGAACTGGTTAATCGCCGCTGTTAGCTGCAATTGGGTTTCATATGATAACTGAAACAATGACGTTGTTCATATGGGTTTCTTTTCTCATGGCAGCTGAATTTGTGAAGCCCTGTTTCACAATGAAAATTAATTTTTTCCCCTGGGAATTGGCATAGTTAATACATATATATATAAATGATAATGCTTCAAGAAATTCTTGGGTTATTGTTCCCCTTGTGAAACTTTTATGTATATGAACTCTGTGTGTCTCTCTCATGTGGAAAAGACAAGCGATTTAAGAACGATAAGTATGTATGGGCAGTGATTTCGTACTGGGAGGCTATTTCTAGTTATCCACGTAATGAAAAGCCAATATTATAAGCTAATGGCATGTATATAATTTGGTTCTGCCTCTACAAAAGCTAATACTTAGGTGTTTGATCATCAAAGAACACTTGAATCCACTTTGATTGATCCTTGTTCTTTTTCTTTTTTTAATTTTGTTTTATTTTCATGGGCATAGATCCTAAACAAGCTCTTCTGAGCTTTGTCAGCAAAAGACATGGAAAGTCAATGGCGGAATCTTCCTACAGAGAATCCCACTTTCCATCATCCTTCCATCAACCTCCAACTAAAGGTAAAAAAGAGCCTGCTAAATTGAATAATCACAACTGTTATAAATTTCAAGGAGTTTATCTTGTTACATTCCTTGCACATAATGACTTTAGGCCATCAAGCATTGCACTTGAACCTTCTATGGCATCTTTTAAGGGTCTTGCAAACAAATGGGTGCATGATTCTGTGTATTCTTTATCAATTGTAAGTCATCGAAGTCACTATGCAAGGAAACATGGGAGATTGCCCGAACCAGCTTACTCTAGACCTCTGCATAAATGGTTTTGAGTTTGCAACTGAAAAGAACCTGAAATCACTTCTCCATATATTACTCATAAGTAAATCCTCACCGTGTATACTTCTTTGATATATATGTCTAGGTCCTTCATTCTCGCCAATCCAATCTCCATCTTCTTCTTGGAGCTGGGGTTCTTGTGCACCTGCAGTATCACCTACAATTTCTCCAAGCCAGTTCAATGGTATGGGAAGACTTGCTTTCGTATTCGATCCATACTTTATTCTGTTACTATGTTTTCAAAATAATAATATCACTAGCCTCACAACTATGCAATTTATTGGCTGCAAGTGCACATTCATTCTCCTGCAAAGCCTCCTACTGGTTATCCCTCCAGGAAGACCAAGGCTCCACCACCCGTACATATTATGACTCTGCCACCTCCTTATTTGGCTAGTGGTAAGTTCCTTTTGCATATGCATTTAGCAATCTTTTCATATTTGGTAGAATTGGCATATTAGAGATACACCTGCTTTTGAGTAATGTCCATGTCCTTCTTGTAGATTGTACATCAGTCACATGTGCAGAACCATTAACAAATACACCACCTGGATCCCCCTGTAGGTGTGTGTGGCCATTGAAAGTTAAGCTTCGTCTAGGTGTTGCAATCTATACCTTTTTTCCTTTGGTAAGCGAGCTAGCAGAGGAAATTGCAGCCGGTGTTGCCCTTAACGATAGCCAAGTTCGCATAATGGGAGCAAGCGCAGGTAGAAAACAGCTAGAGAAAAGCACGGTTCTCATTTCCCTAGTGCCGGCAGAAGTAAAATTTGATGATACTACTGCATTTTTAATCTACGAGAAATTCTGGAGCAAGCAGGTCAAAATAAAGGCATCCCTCTTTGGTACCTATGAAGTACTGTACGTGCAGTACCCAGGTTATGTTCTGATCCTCACTTGAAACTTCAGTTTTACTAGTCAACTAATTCATGCATCATCCCTGAGAAAGCTGGATTGATCGATAAAAGGAAAATGTAGCAGTCGTGAAAAGTCATTTATGTATGATTTGACTTTGAATGAATACTGAAGTATCTGCCAAAACCTACGCTACAAAGGAACTTTTGTTCTCACCATGTTACAATGTTACAATATGTTAAAACATTTCTAACTGGTGATGAAATATGATTGTCCGCATTAGAAGTGGTCTTCCCTTCTATATCTAGTACTTACGCAGTTATGGACTGCGTGGAACGTTATATGTTTTATGTCCCTCTAATCTGGTGCAACCTGCAGGTCTCCCACCCTCTCCGCCATCCTCATCTGCCATTTCTACTTCTGACGATTATCCATATGCTGGCCACGGCAACAATGGAAGGGCAAATAAACCTTTAGGAGTTGATGTGCCT
This sequence comes from Erythroxylum novogranatense, assembly GCA_029891385.1. Classification (NCBI taxonomy): domain Eukaryota; kingdom Viridiplantae; phylum Streptophyta; class Magnoliopsida; order Malpighiales; family Erythroxylaceae; genus Erythroxylum; species Erythroxylum novogranatense. The sequence goes on from CM057224.1 coordinate 27,577,318, forward strand.
AAAAGGAAGAAAAATGGGCTTAGCAGAAGCACTATAGCTGTAACCTGGGTCTCCACCTTCACCTTCTTGGTTATCTGCATGGCTATTTGCTGGCTTTTTCTGCTTAGATGTGGAAGCTATTCATATCTACGTCCACAAGTGCCACCTCCAGCAGTGTCATCCCCTGCAAAACCATCAGGTATAACTTGTTATATCATCCCCTGCAAAACCATCGGGTATAACTGGTTCGGCTAATTTACGTATTTTGTCTTGCGATCATTCAAGTATTCTGTTGTATCATCCCCTGCAACCATCAAGTATATAGCTGGTTTGACTAATTTACTTATTTTGTCTTGCGATCATATAAGTATTCATCTTTACACTGGTCAATAAAAAACTTCTTGTTTCCACTCTATATTGCCTCCTAATGCAATATGTTACCTCTAAATATTTTTGTTGTTACGTTACGTCTGAGATTCTTTGTACCTGACTTTTTTGACGATCTCTTCCCATTCAATTAAAGCACTATGTTTTCTTTTTTATCGTTTTCATTTGCTGTTTTTGAACAGATGTTTAGTTTATAAGATCCATTTATTGATATCCAAACTTTACACTTTCCAGGGACCTATAGACCTATGAGTTCACCTCGTATTCTTGGTTCTGCATCGGTATCAATAAGTTCTGATCCAATGGCATATACAGGATCTGCCAAGACATTCAATTTGATAGACATAGAGAAAGCTACTAATAATTTTGATGCTTCGAGAGTAATCGGAGAAGGTGGATTTGGAGTTGTTTACCGTGGAAAGCTGGTCAATGAAAAGGAGGTGGCTGTGAAGGTTTTAAAGAGAGATGATCAACATGGAAGTCGAGAGTTCCTGGCAGAAATTGAGATGCTTGGCCGACTGCATCATCGAAATCTAGTTAAATTGATTGGCATTTGTACTGAGGGCAATGTCCGCTGCCTAGTCTATGAACTTATCCCAAATGGAAGCGTTGACTCGCATTTACATGGTGGGCGAAAGCCTTATAGATCAGTTATTTTGCTTCCTTAAGTAAGGCAAAAGTTTTTCACCTTCTTATTCCTTGAATGATTCATGTTGGTTTTTCAGGAGTTGACAAAGAAAGGAATCCACTTGATTGGGATGCTCGAATGAAGATTGCCCTTGGGGCAGCTCGGGGACTAGCCTATCTGCATGAAGACTCAAACCCTCGTGTCATACATCGTGACTTCAAGTCCAGTAATATCTTGTTAGAACATGATTTTACCCCCAAAGTTTCAGATTTTGGATTGGCCAGAGCAGCAATGGATGACGGGGACAAGCATATCTCCACATGTGTAATGGGGACTTTTGGGTATTGTTTCACACAATATATGATTTTGATTTTAATATCTTCAGCTTCTTTGCAAGTCATGTTACCACTTTCTGTAATTTTCCAGCTTCCACGTTTAAAGCTTATATTCTTGTCTTAATATCTGGTTCAGTTACCTGGCTCCGGAGTATGCAATGACGGGACATCTCCTAGTTAAAAGTGATGTTTACAGTTATGGTGTGGTCGTCCTTGAGCTCCTAACTGGACGGAAACCTGTAGACTTGTTACAGCCACCAGGTCAAGAAAATCTTGTTGCTTATGCTCGTCCACTTCTGACAATCAAGGAACAGTTAGAAACAATTATCGATCCAACTATCAAGTCAACTGTTTCACGTGATATCATAGCGAAAGTAGCAGCTATAGCATCAATGTGTGTGCAACCTGAAGTATCTCACCGACCGTTCATGGGTGAAGTAGTTCAGGCCTTGAAGCTGGTCTGTAAAGAGTTTGACGAGACAGAAATGCCTGATTCAAGAGATTTCAGTCATGAAAAACTGTTGCTTCTAAAGGAGAATAAGAACAGGAGGGTTTCAGGTTGAGCTGGTGGAAGCTCTGCCGTCCTACCAACCTTTACAACTATCAACATCAGAGTTATTGAAAACACCTACTGAAGTTGAGCAGCAGAAAAGAGAGTCTTTCAGAAGGTACTCTGCTTCAGGGCCTCCAAGAACAGGCAGGACGAGGCACTTTTGGAAGAGATTAATAATTTGCCTAGATGTAATACGAGTGAACAAGGAAGTTCATATAAACTGTCTCCAGGGACTTGTTAAATTTCAACGTATCATATCCAATCCGTGTCTCATCCAGTAGCGTACTCATTTCATCAACTAGAAACGAGTCCATGGATTGAAATGATATGATAAGAAGAAAAACCAGAGAAAAACGTTGTTGAATTTTTTGTGCCATCCATTCATCTTTCATCAATACATAAATAAGTTTACAGCACTTTATAAACTATAAAAGCTGGAGATACTTCTCTGCATAACATACCTATTCAGCCGCTTTCACTACCTTAATTATCTTGTTTTTATGATTATGATTATAGACAATAGCAAACTTGTAGAAGATGAACTTGAGAAGAATGAATCGAGTGATTTCATTTATTCTCTTTTGATTGTGTTTATGCATTTCTGTCAATAACTATTAACAGACTTAACAGAAAAAACTAACTCTATTTGTCACAACTACTTCTTGAACTTCTTGACTTCTAAGACTCCAACAAACTCCTCTTGTCTTAGGAGTCTTGAGACAATCCAACCTTGTTGGACCCCGTTTCTTTTTTCTTATTGAATAAGCTTATGTAATTTTATTTTGAGGTTGAGTTTGATTAAATGCTTTTGGTTAGAATAATTTGAGGTTTATTGCTTAGGTTAATGAAAATTAAATGGAGGGATTTAGATTAAATTAGAGTTTTATGGTGTTAGAAAAAGTAAAGGAATATGATATGTAGGGACAATTTGGGAAGTTTACTTAAGTTGCTAGAGTTTAAGGATTATAAGGAGGGGTAGTTTGGTCTTTTTAACTTAATTAAAAGAAGAAAGAAGGAAACAAAAGGGCATGTGGTCGTATGGGTGAAGGAAGGCAACGAATTTTTCAAGTAAAAAGGAGAGAGAGAGTTTTCGGTGGAGAAGGAAAGAAGAGAAGAAGAAGAAAAATAGGGTTTCACTTTCCTTGCTTTAGAAGAAGGTTTTTAAGGGTTTTCCAATAAGGAAAAAAGAAGAAGAAGGTTTAATCTTCCATTAGAGGCAAGAATCAATTTTCGTGGGTGGTGTTTCAAGGTAAGTGTTTGGAAAAATCTTTTGAAATTTTTGATGAGTTTTGGTTTAAATAGTTTAAGAAAAGCATGGGTATAGTAGTTATAGGAAGAATTACATGCTTTTGCTTCCTTAGGTTTTCAATTTTGACATCCCTTGTAATTTGGGATTTTTGTGATTTTGAAGGAGGTCAAGTGAGACAAGAGGAGCTAGAAGGAAGGCCAAGTGATCAAGCCTAAAGCAAAAAGGATTTAAGGTGAGTAGTATCTTAATAATTGAGTTAATGAGCTACTTAATTTTCCTTCAATAAATGTCATTTAATGCTTTCCTATAACTTTCAAATTTTGCATTTATTACTTTGTGGGATGATTGGAAATTGTATTATGTGTCTTTTGTATGTTAATAAATTGTGAAAATGTTTGCAAAGTTGTTTGACGAGTGAAAAAGAATGAGAAATGGGATTTCGGAAGAATGTGAAAGTGAAATTTTGTAAAGATGGTGATGTTATAAATTTGCTTTCGAAAAAGAGTCATTTGTGGCTAATATGTGTGAATTATGTGAATTATGTGAAATGCATGATTTTATGGTTTGTGATGGTCCTTAAGAGTCAAGTACACTTGTTTGTTTATAGGCTTCTCTCGCCTGCCTGCTAGTGACATTAGAGCTCCTCACGGACTCCCATAAGTTCACGGCTACACATGATCGCTTCGCGAAAATGTATAGTACGTTCTGTTTCGGATCCACCCGAACCACTTTCTTTGTGCTTATGTGATATTTTGACTTGTGAGTAGTTTGATGTGTTCTTTATGTTGAATTTGTGAATATGTTTGATAAGTTGATAATGATTGATCAATGTGAAATTTGCTTTGAAATTAAATGAATGAAGAATGTTTTTTTTTTGCTTGTTCTTAATTATTAATGTGTTACCCACGAGTCGTTGTGCTCATACCCCCTCTTCCATTCCTATCCATAGGCGACGAGCGAGAAAACGAGTGACCACATCGGGGACGGACATCACTCCTACTTATTTTTACTTTTGAAGCTTTCTTTGGAAACAAAGCTTTAGGTGCATTTTGGAGCAATGATCTTTCTTTGTAATTTGACCTTTTTGAACTTTTGATATATTAGGGCTAAAATGCCCACTAAAGCTTTGTAACAATTCATGTTATGATATGAATGAAAGGTATTTAAGTTTTCTTGTGTTTTGCATATGTTTCATAAAAAGGTGATGTTGTATGGTTGTGAAAATGGCCATAAGAGGAGCATTGTGATTGCTGTCTTTTTGAGACAATTTCTAGATTGATGTGAATTGAAATGGTTTCTTTAGCCTTCTTGATGATTATGGAGTATTTGCATAGCTTTAAAGTGAGGTATTGTGTATTGTGTTTGGATGTGGGAATTGGAGAATGTGGATGATTGAAGTATTTGTGCAGGTGCTGTAAATTGAGTGGGTGTTTGAAGAAATTTGGATAGTTGAAGTTTGGGGTAGGTGCTGTCAAAATGTCAATATGGGCAGAAAGTTTAATTGAGTGTTTGACCCTCATAGAATTAGATTTTGACCAGAAAGTCTTCTTGAAGATTGTAGTTTAGGTTTTGATCTTTCCATTGATATATAATATGTCATTTTTGGGCTTAGGAGTAAAAAGTTATAAGATTTGAAAAAATACAGTTACTGTTTGAAATGTCATTATATAGGCAGTAGCTTTGAAGTAGTTTTTGACTCCCTTAGAGGCTAAATTGATTTTTGCATCCTTCATAAAAGTTGTAGAATTTTCTTTTAGCTTTTTATTTATACTAAATTTTTGAATTTTGAAATTCAGTGTGAAAAGATATGATTTTTTTTAAAATCTAAGTGCAGGAGTGGCCAGGTGAATTGGCCACTCAACACCGCTCGCCTCGCAGGCGAACTTTTTTCAAATGCTCGCCTTGAGGGTGAGTGTTTAAACGCTTGTCTCGCGACCTTGAGGCCGCTAGACAAGCATTGCCTCGCGGCCTCAAAGGGCGAAAAACCCTTTTAAGTTTTTATTTATTGATTTTCTTTTTTTTTCTTTCTAAATCAAACCTCCTTCCACTTTTTTGTTTGTAAATTTTTTGTTTGACCTCTGATTTACTCAATTTTTGAAGTATTGGTTTTCTAAGAAAATTATATACCCTTTCATGTAAAATTTAGAGCTTTCGGGATCAAGTTAAAATTTATGGATTAAATCAAAGTGAGACAACTGGAAGGAAATTTTTAACATGATTTCGTACTTTGGTGATTTTTTTTCAATCTAGAGAGATCCGAATGAGGTGATTTTAGTTTTAAATAATTGAGAGACATGAAATTTTCATCTTAGCTTAGGAATCAGATTTCAATTTGGGCCTTAGGTTTTTAAATTTCAAGAGGAAAATTAGGGTAAAATTTTCAAGATCTATTTAGAAGTAAGTGAAATGGGTTCAACCTAGCGGGGAATTCCTCCCTCGTGGGATGTGTGTCCAGATGTCACATAGGACGTCAGACACGTGACTCACCAGGGTGAGGTTCCAACAAACCTTATTCCACAAATACTCAAACCTCCATCCTTGTAATGCTTTAGTGAATAGGTCTACAGTTTGTTCTTCTGTTTTGCAGTACATTAGTTTAATCTATCCTCCTTGCTGGATGTCTCGCACAAAACAACATTTTAATTTGAAGTGTTTTGTTCTCCCATGAAATACTGGGTTTAGAGAGATTACCATTGCAACTTTGTTCTCTATCAACACTTCTGTACTCTTCTCCAGTGAAATGCACAGCTACTCTATAATTTTCCTAAGCCAAATAGCTTGATTCATAGTAACAGTGGCTGCAATAAGCTCTGCTTCAGCTGTAGATTGAGCTACCATACTTTGCTTCTTCGATTCCCATGAGAAACATCTTGATCCCGAGCTGAAACAATAACCAGAGGTGCTCTTCATATCATCTGAAGAGCCACCCCAATCACTGTCCGAATACCCTTTTAACTTCATACTTCCTGTTTCGCCGTACTTGAGACTAAAGTTGTAGGTTCCTTTGAGATATCTTAAGACTCTCTTAGTTGCTATCATATGTAATTCAGTTGGTGCAGCCATGAACCTTGAGGGCATGCTTACTCGAAACTGAATATCTAGTCTTGTAGAGGTTATGTACATCAAGCTTCCAATGAGACTTTTGAATCTGCCTTCATCTGTAGCATTGCTTCCATCTGTCTTATGCAATTTTTCTTTACAGTTCATTGGCAAACTTGCTAGTTTACACTCCAATATATGAAATTTCTTAAGCACTTCTCTGATGTACTTCCTTTGGCAAATGGAAATCCCTTTCTAATCTTAACAAATTTCCATTCCCAAGAAGTATGTCATTAAGCCCAAATTTGTCATGTCAAATAAATCCTTCAATTTGAGTTTAACTCCTTCAATCTCTTTGGCATTGTTCCCAATCAGCAGCAAATCATCAACACAGACATACATGTAAATGTGTATGGAGGGTTAGAACCTTAAAAATTTGGTACATGTGAGATCAAAGAGAGATTAAGAAAAATGCATTTCATACTCATGCATAATGTAGCATACACGCACATGAATTTGAATTTTTGCACAACAAAATGGTTGTACATGCACCCATTTGATATTTTTCGGATATAATTGAATTATAAATGTGTTATATTGAGAATTGTGATTTTTGTATGCTGGAAATTGATTTGGAGAGTGTATTTTATTTATTTAGAACTTTCGGTGAAGTTTGTGAATTTTTCGAGAATTTAGGGTATTTTTGGACTAGGAAAGATTTCAAGTCATCGAACAATTGAGGAATAGTCGTACAAATAAAAGTTCAATGGTATTGGAAATTTTTATAAGTGACATTAAGATTTAATGACAAGTGTCACTAAAGATTGGGACACAATTAGAGTATAAATTGGAGTTAAATGGACTAGATATCAAAGGGGACCAATTGAAACCATAAAAAGATGACAAGTGGTAAGTGACACATGTCATCACACTTGCCACTCACCACTCCTCTCTCTCACATCACTCTTCACTTTAAAGACCAAATAAATGTTTTGTCTTTCATTTTAACCCTTGCTTTCCTCATATTTTTGTGGCTTCTTCTTCTTCTCTCCTTTTCCTTCATGATTCTTGACTCACCCAAACCTCCATCAAGTTACATCTTGCTTCCATCTTTCAATTGCTACTTTCATCTTATTGCTTCTTCAATTTGCCACAAGAAAAACCTATCCTTACCTCCTTTAAGATGATGATCGTGTGATGCTTGGGAACTAGGGCTAAGTGTTGTTTTTGAAGAATTGAAGCTAAACCAAGTAAGTATAAGCATTAACTCTTCTTGATTTGTTAAATAGAATCATATATGATGATAGAAGGCGATATTGGAGTAAAACATGTGTGCAGAAAATTGATGATGATTGGGTACATGTATATGTTTTGTTTTATGTTAATGATCAAATATAGATCGTGATTTGTTGTGATTGAAATTGAACTGAAATGGAAGTAGAAATGAAGAGGAAATATTGAGTAAACAAGCTAGAAGTGATAGACTAAGCAACAGAGAGGAACTAAGATGAAATGATGATGAAGAGTGCTAGAAAAAGTACAGATGCAATGTTTTCACTGAACATGCATCTGTACTTTTGCCATATCTTGGTCTATAGACATTCAAATGAGATTATTTTAAGTTCATATTAAACTATAGACGTATGGATATATTTTTCATAAAGGAATCAAAATTGAATTCTGTCTCTAAGAGTTTCAAAAATTAGCTCTAATTTGAGTTCGTGGATTATGTCATGGATTGGAACAGTCTGTAGTATTTTTAGCATAACTTGCAACATATCGAACCAAATTGCATGAAATTGGTGTCATTTGAAAGACATAAAGGAACAATTGTTTAGAAGGATGTTTGGCTTAAATCATTCATTTTCATTGTCAAAAAGCCTGTGTAAAATTGTCCTAAATGTCTGCTTTTGGGAAGAGTTGGAAGAAGTTAAAAGAAAAGGGGTGTGCATGATAGTGTTTGAGCACGATCGTGAATCTTAAGGGTCACAAGGTGTAACATCCCACCCCCTACTGGAAGGGTAAAATAGTAAATTTGGCATAGGATGAGATGGATCGGAATGAATTATGTAACATCCCGTTACTGATAGCAAGGGTATTATGGTAATATTGGGTTAGAATGATAGGTTTCATTGCATTCACTGATTGAGCATGTTACTGGCCTCTAATTATAGAGGAACAGGTTTCTTGCATATGCATTTATTCATAGGTACATGCATTCATGATTTTTCCGGCATTTTAATTGTGAATATGAATTTATTGGATTGTGAATTGATTGAACTGACTGGATTATGATTGATTGAGAAATTAGGAGTAAGCGGGCTTGAATGACTGATTTAGATTATGTTAAGAGTGATTGGTTATTGATAGTGGCTTATAGGAAATTTTCAGGAAATTCGGGATAAATTGCCCGGACCGGAAATTTTGGAGTGACAGACTGATTGACTGTATAGTACTGAAAGAATTGTCTAATGGCAAAGGAGAAATTAGAGTTATACTGTTAGGAAATAAAAATGTGGAGCCATTGAAATTTAGAGACTGAAACTTGAACTGATTTGGAGACCTATGTCTATAAATAGATAGGAATTGAAATTTGGGGACTTTACCCTAAGGCATTATCGTTTCTTCTCTTCCTTTTCTTCACGGTGATCTTCGATTCCTCCCATCGGTGAGGTTCTTCGATTTTTCCTTATGATTTTCTCTTTATTATGCAAAGCTAATTGGTTTATTGTGATTGATGAAGGTTGAGAAGCTTGGAGAGTGGATTAATCGTTGATTTGAGAAAGTTTTAGGGTTACGGTGATTTTTAAGAAATTTGTGGATTGATCTTCGATTGGTAAGTTTTAATGGCATTAATGTTGTTATTATGGTTGTTACATGTATTTATGGCATTTATTGTGAAAGATTGAGTAGTTAGGATGTTTAATGGAGGTTTTAGAGAGCTTTAATGGCGAAAATCGATCGGAGAAGAAGGTGGCGCAGTCGCACGTCGCGACGTCTGGCGTGGCCTCGCCGCGGCGAAAAAATTTAGTGCTCGTCGCGGCAGCAACGAACACAGCGGGACGCCGCGGCGAGCGCCTGGATGTACGTCGCGACGAGCCTTCTGGCTTACGTCGCGACGGGCGGGAAGAGGACGCACGCCGCGGAGAGCGTCATTCACGCCGCGGCGAGCGATCTTCTGTACGTCGCGGCGAGGGATGGAATTCTGATTGAATGAGTGTTTGTTTATTAGGCATAACTTATAGTATAGACCTCCGATTGAGGTGATTCTCGATTCATTATGAACTAGAGAAAGAGGTCTACAATTGAGGATAATTATGAGAGTTAGAATTTAATTTAAGTGGTATTGATTTATCGAGATTAAGGTCAATTATGGTTCATAGTGTGACCTAAATATTGAATTGAGACAATTGGAGATTTAATTGGGATTTTCAATAAAGGCTTTGACCCAATGGATAGGGAATTGCTATAGGGAGTACGAATTGAGGAAATTGAACTGAGTTTTTAGGAATGGATCAATCATTGTCGATTAATTGAGAAAAGAGATAGGATTGAGTATAAGAGTTCAAAATGGGATGTTAGCGTCGGAAAACGTGAACATGCATTGTACATAATTTCATCGAGACATATGCATTACTGAATTGTTTAATTGAGCATCTAGTAATGGGACTGTATTTTATTGTTATAGAGGCGCCGTTGGATCATCATTCCACGGACATTGCTGGAACTTCCAGGCAGTAGCTCGGAAGTTACAGGTGAGTAACCTAGTTGGTTTCTCAAATTCTTGATTGTCTAAATGCTCAATGTGAATTACTTGTCAATGTGAAATTACATGATTACTGAAGTGTACATGATAGAATGGCATGTTTCTCTTGTATTGGATTGACTCGTATGACACCGAGAAATGCAATCTCGGGCTTTATAGCCATACACTGAATTATTGAACACTGCATCACATGCATAAATGCATGATCAGATAATGGATATGTGACCCAAGTTGTTATTATCACTGAAAAGAGCCTCGAGCTCGAACACTGTACTGATTGGGCCTCGAGCCCGAGGGGAGAAATCCCTGACGCGTCCCCCACTGAACACTGACTGAGCACTTGGACACAACACTAAATAACTGGAAAAGAGTCTCATATGCATTGTATACACATGACTGATTGAATTGCGACACTTACTGAATTATGTGATGACATGAGAGGTTGCAGATTGTTACATGCTACTGTAAACTGTTGCATAATACTGTAAGTTGTGATATGATACTGTAAATTGTTATATGCTATTGTAAATTGTTAATTGATACTGCAAACTGCTATAGGTTACTGTAAATTGTTATATACTAATTGTATTCATCTTGTGCGTCTTGCATTTAATCTGCGTAATGCATGATTTGAGTGAACCATCGATGATGGTTTCTTACTGAGTTCGCAAACTCACCCAAAATTGTGACCTATTTTTCAGGACTGATAGAGTAGATCCCTAGCTCCGAAGATAGTCTTTTCCTACCGTGCGAGCGTGCTAGCAAGAGAAGCGATGGCACTCAGGTCGGTCAGCTGGGTTGGACTTTTGCAGATGACTTAGGATAGATGTTTGTATCAGTTTCCTTTTTGGTTTTGTTTAGGGGATTGATAGACTTGTCTATTCTGATTTTGGATGACTGTATCAAGATTATTTTGGATTTTAAAATTTACTGATTTCTGATATATTATGGTTTTAATTATTGCGATGCCATGTGGATTATTAGCGGAATTTTTGGTAGTGCACCTTTATCGTGTGATACGTGTCGGAACGACCTTCGGGCGTCCCGATGTGTACCCTACGGTGAGGGGGCGCTACATTAAGTGGTATCAGAGCATTGTTTGGTATCTTTTGGGCATAGTGTGTTTTAGGTTGGAATCACTGTAAGAATAGCGAATCGATCGAATTTCTTCTGCTTTTAGGTCATCACCCTTGGAGATCGAGTTGAGTTACCAGCTGACCTGGAATCGGTAGGAGCTAGTAGGGAGTCTCCTGCGCCTCATTCAGAGGAGTTGCCTCCTCGAGTTCCTGTGAGATGGGAACGGAGATACGATTGACTGCGTAAGTAGGGAGCGGTTGACTTTTTTGGCAGCACCGACCCTGCGGAGGCTAAGAGATGGCTAGAGAGGACTGAGAGAGTCCTCGATCAGATGGACTGCGACCCGGATGAGCGTTTTGACTACGTGGTTTCTCTTCTACAGGGTCCTGCATATCAGTGGTGGAAGACTGTTCCGGGTAGTACCACCAGGCCCTGCACACTAACATGGGACGATTTTCTGAGGGCCTTCAAGGACAATTTCATGCCCAAGATCTATCTGAAAATGAAGTTGCAGGAGTTCTTAGAGTTGAGACAGGGGCAGTTGACTGTGGCCGACTATGAGGTGCGGTTCAACGAGTTGGTGGTCTATGCTTCTTCATTGGTTGCTACTGAGGCTGACAGGTGTCGGCGTTTTGAGGGAGGACTCAATCTGGAGATTCGTACCCTATTGGCCAGGTCTGACATGGGTAATTTCATTGGTGAGGGCTTCACGCGAGGATAGAATCACATCGAGACAACAGATGACTAAGACCCATCAGGGACCCGCATAAGAGATCTAGTGATGCCAGGCAAGGCGACAGAGGGTACAGTAAGCGTCAGAGTAGGCCCTTCAGATCTGCAGGAGGGGCTAGACAGACTGGTCATGGGCAGAGACGTAGATTTGTGCAGACTGTTAGTGGTGGCGGCAGTGCCAGAGTTTCAGGGCAGTCTGCTCCTTTATGTGAGCATTGTGGCAAGAGACACAGTGGAGAGTGTTGATGGCTGTCTGGAGCCTGCTTGAGGTGTGGTTCGATGGACCACCTAGTGAGGAACTGCCCAGAGACTTTGGAGCCCAGTCTACTATGACTGGAAGATCAAAAACAATACCACGGCAGCAGCAGAGCCGTGGAGGTGGATCAGATGGAGAGGCCGAGGCCGAGGCCGAATCGAGCGAGTAGGGTCCGCAGTGAGGTCGAGGGACCGGCAAAGGGCAGCGATCCGCAGCCGTGGTCTATACCATGACTCGGCAGGAGGCCCAGGATTCCTCGGATGTTGTTGCGGGTATACTTCTGATTTATGGTTTTGAAGCATATGCATTGTTGGATCCTGGATCCACTCATTCTTTCATTGCACCGCATTTAGCATGTAGACTGCATGGGGATAGGCAGAGGTTACAGTATGGGTTAGAGGTGAGTACACCTCTAGGTAGTACAATTGTATTGGGAGAAGTCTCAGATAGGTGTCGAGTTCAGATCGATTGAGCGGTTTGAGTAATCGATCGATCATTTTGCCTCTGAGGGAGATTGATGTGATATTGGGGATGGACTGGTTGACTGCGCATAGGGCTATTATGGACTGTTATACCAAGGAGGTTATTTTGGAGTCTCCTGGTCAGCCCAGAGCTGTGTTTCGAGGAGTTAGTCAGGCAGTGTCAGCGAGGATGATTTCCTTTTTGAGTGCCCTAAGATTGATGCAGAGAGGTTGTGAGGCCTATCTGGCTCACGTAGTGAATTCCTGAGTCGAGCCGAGATTTCAGGATGTTCCCGTAGTCAGGGAATTTCTGGATGTATTTCCCGAGGAGTTACCGGGATTGCCGCCAGAGCGGGAGACAGAGTTTGAGATTGATCTCGTCCCCGGTACAGCCCCTATATCGATACCTCCGTATAGGATGGCATCTGTGGAACTGAGAGAGCTTAAGGCTCAGTTGCAGGAGCTACTGGATAAGGGGTTCATTAGACCGAGTGTTTCACCATGGGGAGCTCCGGTACTATTTGTGAAGAAGAAGGACGGACGCCGAGACCGTATTGATTATAGGCGGTTGAATCGGTGACAAAGATGAAGAATAAGTATCCACTGCCTAGAATTGACGATTTATTTGATCAGTTGCAGGGAGCTCAGGTGTTCACCAAATTGGATATGAGATCAGGTTATTACCAGTTGAGGATTTCAGAGGCCGATGTGCCTAAGAGTGCTTTTAGGAGCAGGTACAAGTATTTCGAGTTCCTAGTGATGCCGTTTGGATTGACTAATACCCCGACAGCCTTCATGGCTTTGATGAATAGAGTTTTTCAGCCCTACCTGGATCGGTTTGTGATTGTGTTTATTGATGACATACTGGTTTATTCGAGGAGTAGACAGGAGCACGTTGAGCATCTGAGGATTGTCCTTCAGGTCATGAGAGAGAGGCAGCTGTTCGCCAAATTCGCTAAGTGCGAATTTTGGCTTGAGGAGATTGTATTTCTGGGGCACGTGGTGTCCGGTGAGGGCATTCAGGTGGATCCTCACAAGATAGAAGTAGTTATGAGTTGGGAGATTCCGAGGAGTGTGCCAGAGTTACGGAGTTTCCTAGGATTGGCCGGATATTACCGAAAGTTCGTCGAGGGGTTTTCGTTGATCTTCGCCCCTTTGACGAAGCTATTGAGGAAGAATGTGCCGTTCAGATGGTCTGAGGAGTGCCAGAAGAGCTTTGAGGAGTTGAAACATCGGTTGACTACTGCACCGGTATTAGGCATTCCTTCTGGTACTGGAGGCTTTGTGGTTTACAAATGACGCCGCATCGTGGACTGGATGTATATGATGCAAGCATGGGAGAGTTATAGCATATGTCTCGAGATGCTTGAGGTCTCACGAGGTGAATTATCCGCACATGATTTGGAGTTAGCAAGTGATAGTGTTTGTTCAAGATCTGGAGACATTATCTCAGATGGGGAGACATTCCGGATCTTCACCGATCATAAGAGTTTGAGGTATCTGCTGAGTCGAGAGAGCTCAACTCGAGACAGAGGAGATGGATAGAGTTATCAAGGACTATGACTGCATTTATTGAGTATCATCCAGGAAGGCCAATGTGGTGGCCGATGCAATCGAGTAGGAGATCGCATGGTAATGCAAACGAGTTCGAGTTTCTAGGTTACCCGTCCGATTGAGCTTGAGAGCTCTTAATGTACGATAGATTTGGGTCGAGGATGGAGCTCGATTGCTACTCCGAGGTCGAGGCCGATGTTGCACGATAGATCCGGAGAGTTCGTGATCAAGACCCGAGGGTAGTGAGACTAATTGAGAGAATCCAGGCTGGTACTGATTCAGAGTTTGAGTTGAGAGATGGGACTTTATGGATGGAACAGAGACTGTGTGTGCCTGATGTAGATGATTTGAGACGTGAGATTCTAGAGGAGGCACATGTAGCTGCCTATGCTATGCATCCTGGTACGACCAAGATGTATAATTCACCGAGACAAAGATTTCGGTGGCTCGGTATGAAGAGGCAAGTGGCGAGTATGTTTCGGTGTCCGATTTGTCGCCAGTTAAGGCGTAACACCAGCTCCAAATGGGAAGTTGATTCGTTGCCCATTCCGGAGTGGAAATGGGAGCGAATTACCATGGATTTTGTGATGGGGTCACCTAAGACACCGAGGCAGCATGATGCTATCTGGGTCATAGTGGACCGATTGACTAAATCAGCTCACTTCTTACCAGTGAGGGAGAGCAATACTCTCGATCAGTTGGCCCAGAAGTATGTAGCAGAGATTGTTCGGTTGCATGGGGATCCCAGGTTCACCTCGAGGTTCTGGAAGAGCCTACAAACTGCTATGGGTACTCGATTGAACTTCAAGATCTGCTTTCATCCTCGCATGATGATGCGAGCGAGAGGACGATTAAGACTGTTGAGGATATGCTTCGAGCTTGTGTATTGGAGTTCAGAGGATCATGGGATCAGTATTTGGCACTGATTGAGTTTGCATACAATAACCAGTATCAGAGTAGTATTGGGATGGCACCGTATGAGGCCTTGCATGGGAGGCCGTGTCGATCGCCACTGTATTGGGATGAAGAGGGTATGAGATCGATTGAGGGTCCCGAGCTGATTCAGGACACAGTGGATAAGGTATAGTTGATCCGGAGTAGCATCAAGGCGGCTCAGGACAGACAGAAGAGCTAAGTGGATCAGCATCGGCGAGAGATGGAGTACAGTGTAGGTGACAGGGTGTTTCTCCGAGTGTCACCATAGAAAGGAGTACTGAGGTTTGGCCGTAAGGGCAAGTTGAGCCCTCGGTATATTGGTCCGTATGAGATCCTTGAGAGGATAGGACCGTTGGCTTACAGATTGGCATTACCGAGTGAGATGTCCCAGATGTATGACGTGTTTCATGTTAGTATACTCCGACGATACCGTTCAGACCCGAAGCATGTGATTCTGGCTTAGGAGATTGAGATAGCCAGTGATTTGAGTTATGTCGAGGAGTCGGTACAGATTATAGGATCACGGGTCAAGCAGCTGAGGAACATGGTGATTCCATTGGTGAAAGTCCTTTGAAAGAACCACTCTTTTGAGGAAGCTACATGGGAGACTGAGGAGCATATGAGGAGTCAGTATCCTCATTTATTCGATCGGACAGGTATTAAATTTCGAGGACGAAATTTTTATTTGGAGGGGTGAATTGTAACATTCCGTTATTGATAGCAAGGGTATTATGGTGATATTGGGTTAGACTGATAGGTTTCATTGCATTCACTGATTGAGCATGACTGGCCTCAAATTATAGAGGAGCAGGTTTCTTGCATATGCATTTATTCATAGGTACATGCATTCATGATTTTTCCGGCATTTTAATTGTGAGTATGAATTGATTGGATTGTGAACTGACTGAACTGACTGGATTATGATTGATTGAAAAATTAGGAGTAAGTGGGCTTGAATGACTGATTTAGATTATGCTAAGAGTGATTGGCTATTGATAGTGACTTATAGGAAATTTTCGGAAAATTTGGGAGAAAATGCCCGGACCGGAAATTTTGGAGTGACAGACTGATTGATTGTATAGTACTGAAAGAATTGTCTAATGGCAAAGGAGAAATTAGAGTTATACTGTTAGGAAATAAAAATGTGGAGCCATTGAAATTTAGAGACTGAAACTTGAACTGATTTGGAGACCTATGTCTATAAATAGATAGGAATTGAAATTTGGGGACTTTACCCTAAGGCATTACCGTTTCTTCTCTTCCTCTTCTTCACGGTGATCTTCGATTCCTCCCATCGGTGAGGTTCTTCGATTTTTCCTTATGGTTTTCTCTTCATTATGCAAAGCTAACTGGTTTATTGTGATTGATGAAGGTTGAGAAGCTTGGAGAGTGGATTAATCGTTGATTTGAGAAAGTTTTAGGGTTACGGTGATTTTTGAGAAATTTGTGGATTGATCTTCGATTGGTAAGTTTTAATGGCATTAATGTTGTTATTATGGTTGTTACATGTATTTATGGCATTTATTGTGAAAGATTGAGTAGTTAGGATGTTTAATGGAGGTTTTAGAGAGCTTTAATGGCGAAAATCGATAGGAGAAGAAGGTGGCGCAGTCGCACGTCGCGATGTCTGGCGTGGCCTCGCCGCGGCGAGAAAATTAAGTGCTCGCCGCGATGAGCGCAACGAGACGCCATGGCGCGCGCTGATGTACGTCATGACGCGGGAAGAGGACGACGCCATGCGAAGCGATTTTCCAGACGTCATGACGAGTGGCGAGGTCGCGCGAGGGATGGAATTCTGATTGAATGAGTGTTTGTTTATTGGGCATAACTTATGGTATAGACCTCCGATTGAGGTGATTCTCGATTCATTATGAATTAGAGAAAGAGGTCTACAATTGAGGATAATTATGAGAGTTAGAATTTAATTTAAGTGGTATTGATTTATCGAGATTAAGGTCAATTATGGTTCATAGTGTAACCTAAATATTGAATTGAGACAATTGGAGATTTAATTGGGATTTTCAATAAAGGCTTTGACCCAATGGATAGGGAATTGCTATAGGGAGTACGAATTGAGAAAATTGAACTGAGTTTTTAGGAATGGATCAATCATTGTCGATCAATTGAGCAAAGAGATAGGATTGAGTATAAGAGTTCAAAATGGGATGTTAGCACCGGAAAACGTGAACATGCATTGTACATAATTTCATCGAGACATATGCATTACTGAATTATTTAATTGAACATCTAGTAATGGGACTGTATTTTACTGTTATAGAGGCGCCGTTGGATCGTCATTCCACGAAAATTGCTGGAACTTCCAGGCAGTAGCTCGGAAGTTACAGGTGAGTAACCTAGTTGGTTTCTCAAATTCTTGATTGTCTAAATGTTCAATGTGAATTACTTATCAATGTGAAATTACATGATTACTGAAGTGTACATGATAGAATGGCATGTTTCTCTTGTATTGATCGACTACGATGACATCGAGAAATGCAATCTTGGGCTTTTATAGCCATACACCAATTATCAACATCGCATCACATGCATAAATGCATGATCGAGATAATGGATATGTGATCCAAGTTGCTATTATCATCGAAAAGAGCCTCGAGCTCGAACATCAGATCGACGGGCCTCGAGCCCGAGGGAGAAATCCTCGATGCATCCCCATCGAACAATCGATCGAGCACTTGGGCACAACACTGAATAACTGGAAAAGAGTCTCATATGCATTGTATACACATGACTGATTGAATTATGACACTTATCAATTATGTGATGACATGAGAGGTTGCAGATTGTTACATGCTACATCAAACTGCTGTATAATATCGTAAGTTGTGATATGATATCGTAAATTGTTATATGCTATTGTAAATTGTTAATTGATACCGCAAACTGCTATAGGTTATCAGAAATTGTTATATACTAATTGTATCTTACTGTGTCGTGCTGTACGCAATCTGCGTAATGCATGATTTGAGTGAATCATCGATGATGGTTTCTCACTGAGTTCGCAAACTCACCCAAAATTGCAACCTATTTTTCAGGACTGATAGAGTAGATCCCTAGCTCCGGAGATAGTCTTTTCTGCGCCAAGCGAAAGTCTTTGGGCAAGAGAAGCGATGACACTCAGGTCGGTCAGCTGGATTGGACTTTTGCAGATGACTTAGGATAGATGTTTGTATCAGTTTCCTTTTTGGTTTTGTTTAGGGGACTGATAGACTTGTCTATTCTGATTTTGGATGATTGTATCAAGATTATTTTGGATTTTAAAATTTATCGATTTATATATTATGGTTTTAATTATTGCGATGCCATGTGGATTATTAGCGGAATTTTGGTAGGCACCTTTATCGTGGGATACGTGTTTGAGCGACCTTCTAAGGCCCCGATGTGTACCCTCATCGTGGGGGCGCCACAACTTAGGACCGTTCACGCATAATAGGATTGGTACATGATCATTTGTGCACATGAAATTACCGTATACATGCATACATGACATTCCCGGTTTTTGTGCCTAAGGCAATTTTATTGTGATTAATGTAGCTATTGGGTTTGAAAAATTATTCTAAGTGAGTCATAGAGTGTTTTATATTTTAAGGGATTTTTAGGAATTTTTCGGAGAAAATTCCTGGACCGGAAAAAAATAATCGCCGAGTGACGAACCGGTTGATTTTCTAATGTTATTTTGGTATTAAACTATTGAATATTTTGGTGGGACCAAAAGTGGACCCTTAAAGTTTGTTAGAACCGAAATTGGGTGGAGATCTTATTGTTATTTGGGTTAAATTTTTTTATAAAATTTTAATTGATTTGTTGACTTTTCCTCCTTTCTCCTCCAATTGCCAAGTGTTTCTTTAATTAATGCATGGTTATCCCTCATTCTCGGTTTTGCCTTATGGAAAAGAATAAAAAGCAGACTTGGAGGCTTAATTGGAACCATTCCACCGAAATTCCTTGGATTCTTTTATAAAAGACCATTTGTTTCTTTGACTTTTCTTTTAAGCTTGGACTAATCTTATATTGCCACCTCTCCACTTCATTAATTGCCTTTCTTGGTTTGCTCATTGTCTCATATTCGGTTATGCTTTAAGATAAGAAGGGAAAGAATAAAAAGAAGCCTTTTATTGCTTATTGGAATCACTCATCCGAAACCTCCTCCATTTTTCATTCCTCCATCGATTTTCTTCTCCTTAAAGTAAATCCTTCCTCCAAACTTAAGGGTTTCTTCATGCAACCAACTCCTTTCTTTCCTTGATGGAATTACATATGCATGGTGGTAAAAGAGAGTGGAGAAGGTAGTGAGTTAGGGTATTTATTCAAGAAGTGAAGAGTGGAAGCAATTTTAGCAATTTTTGTGAATTGAATTGGCTTGAGTGATCTTCTGAAGAGTTATAGAGGAAACATTGATCTTGAAAATGATATTTAGCATGCAATTTTTGGAGATCAGATTTGGGAGTTTGAGTTTTCAAAAATGGAACTTGCATTAGGTTTTTAACTGCTGCCCTGATCAGTCACTTGTTTAGCAGTTTTGAATTGGTTAGAGATGGAATTGGCTCTTAAGCTCTTCATGAAACTTGAAGTATGTGGTTTTATTTTTCCAATGATATAAGGTAGTGATTTTTTTTGACTTGTATACATGGAGTTATGCTTGATAGAACATTACTGTCCAGATTGGGTGATTTCTGGGGCAGCATCATTGATTGAATTATTTGACCTAGTTAAAATTGAATTTGATTTTGGTTTGTTCATGAAAGTTGTAGAAAACATTGTGATCTTTCTGAGCATATTTATTGTATAATTCTTGACTGAAGATAATGGAAGTTACTGAATTTACCATGTATTGTTCTGTTTTGATAGGTTTTGAATAGGCAGAAGTTTCACTTGAATTTTTGACACCCTTAAGTGTAAATTTGATTTTTATGGTCTTCATGAAACTTGTAGAGGGTTTCATGATTTTTCCAACGAGGTATGGTTTGTAATTTTCTGAATTGTGTGTAAAGAGATATGCTAGTTAGATCGCCGATTGTGAAAAAGGAAAAAGAGAAGGAAATAAGGGCTTATATATATATATATATATATATATATATATATATATATATATATATATATATATATATATATATATATATATATATATAATTATTTTATTTGATTTTTGTGTTCTTTTGCTCATAACTTTTCCGTCTGACATCCGATTGACCTGAATCGTGAGGCATCGGATTCATGGAATATTTAATTTCATTTCCTGAGAGATTGGGAATTTTTGGACGGGAAATTGACGGGTGTCCGAGAAATGGGTATTTTATCACTGTTTTATTTAATTGGAGACCTATAGAGGTCCAAATTGAACGCCGTCAGTGCCATTGGATTTCTAATTTTTTGTAAACGGATTTTTTTGATGGAAAAAATGGGATTAGGGCCGGGAATCTCATGAACATGCATTTTTTCCTACATGTGCATCATTAACTAACTCGGATTGGATATTTAGTGATCGTTTTGTTCTCTGATTCTTATAGCAACACAACTGGAGTGTCGATCGACCGACGTAGCAGAGACTTCCTGGCATTAGCTCGGAAGTAATAGGTGAGTAACCTAGATGGGTTCTTAAATTAGTACTTGTCAAATATGGGGATAATGGCGAGACCAGGAATGTGTACATTGTGTGACCTGTCTGCCATTACTGTGATTGACTGTGATTGATTGTCTATTATGAATTATGAACTGTTCATTGTTGTGAATTACGAACTGTTACTTGTGTATATTGACTGTTAATTGACTGTGCTTGACTATGAATGATTAACTGTTTATGGGGATGTTGTAACTGGGCATGCGCATTCATACACAGATGCATAAACTGATAAAGGAAAATTGTGAACCGAGTCGCCACTGATACTGAAACGAGCATAGAGCTCGAAGGGAGATAATTCTCCCGACGCGCTTCATCGATCACCAATATCGCTTACGCTTTGGCCACAACACCGTAATTAAACTGGAAAAAAGAGTCACATGTGCATTGCATCATTACTCGACCGAATACCCAAAATGGGTTTTATCAGATTGTATCAGACATTATCGTGATCGAGATCGTAGCATTACCGCAATCGCTTTATTATCGTGAATTGATTATGTGATGCATGAATTGGGAGAACCATCGATGATGGTTCCTCATTGAGTTCGCAAACTCATCCAAAATTGCAATTTATTTTGTAGGACTTGAAGAGTACCCCGTTTGACACGGGAGTAGGTCTACTATAGGCAAGTGAAGGTTAGAGGTAGGGATCAGTTCGCGTCTGCATTAGTGTCTTATCGAATTAGTTTCTGCAATCATTGTACAACAATGCTTTATATTTATAATGAGCCCATTGTGGTTTTATTGTTTTTATACATTGACCGATTGTAAAATGTTATTGGATGACTGTAATAACTGAAAATGGTTAATTGTGAACATGGACTCAAGATTGTATTCCGCAACCTTTGTAAACTGATTAGTATGTGAACTTTATGGTTACTGTAAAATATTGTTAAATGATTGTAATAACTACAAATGTTTTTCTACTGTCTACTGTTTTTGCCGCGTTAATGTACAGTTGAAAAAAAAACAAGAGAGAAGAAAATGATATACTGAGTTTTCACCGACTGATATAGTACGCCACCCTCGCGGGGCACGGACTCGGATATCACCAACGATATCAAGTTCGGGTCACTCGGGAGTGAGGTGTTACACAAGGGATCTTACCATCATGTACAAGCATGAGGGTGATAATGGAGAAGCAATTGGGATTGCACGATCATGCATAATGAAGGTGCAGTGAAAGTGGATGTGAACATCCTTCACTCTTTTGATTATAACTTCTTCTTCTGACCTCGAAATGCCTTGGGACTTGAACCACTGGGCTTGTAACACATTGATATTCTTCTTCACCAAAAATTATAACCATATGAAATCATTCAGGATCGATTGATGAATTTGGGACGGAATTAATGAGGAGTTCTGGAAAATGATAACTGGAGTATTATCACTGAACATGCTTTGGTATTTTAGGCATAACTTGTTATATAGTTATCAAAATGAGGTTATATTTGATTTATAGTAAACTAGAGATATGTTGGACCCCGCTGCCGAAGTCCAACATTCGAAAACATAGCCGCATGGAGGGCTAGCATCTATATCAAGACTGAATACTACGCTCGAATTTGGTCTAAAAATTGAAAATCTTAAGGCCCAAATTGAAATTTAATTCTTTCAGACAAGTTGTAGCTCCATGTCTCTAGTTTAATTTGCAATAAGAATCAACCCGATTGAATCTCCACAAATCAAGATATCACCAAAATACTGAAGCATGTTCAGTGAGATAATGCCAATTCATATGATTGAAGAACGCACTCACTGTACCCGTCTCACTCTTTTCACTCAATCTCTCACCATAAATTTTAGATAGCTTAAATTATTGGTGAAGATGTATAAAAAAGTCTTACGAATCCCATGGTTCAAGAATCAGGTCATTTGGAGGTCTAGAGAAGAAGTTATGACCAAAAGACTCCAACACGTTTATGCCCTCACCTAAAATGTACATGTCTCAGTACGAATGCCATAACTTTTGCTAAAGAGATCCGATTGACTTCATTTTTGGACCATTGGAAAGAGAACTTCTAGATATATAACTTTCATGCAGACCTTGAAGGCCAATTCTATCTTCTGACTTCTGTATCGTCTCACTTTTGCATCGTCTCATTTTTCTTTCGTCTTAGTTCTGTCGTCTCATTTCCATCGTCTCATTTCTATCGTTTTCTTTTCTTCCGTCTCATTTATATCGTCTGCTTTTCTTCCGTCTCATTCTATCGTCTGTTTTTCTTCCGTCTCATTTCTATCGTCTGCTTTTCTTCCATCTCATTTCTATCGTCTGCTTTTCTTCCGTCTCATTTCTATCGTCTGCTTTTCTTCCAGAACGTCTCCACTTATAAGGATCATAACTTTGACTCCGATATCTAAAATTTTCATACTATATACCGTTGGAAAGATTAAAAAAAAGATTTACAAATTTCCATAAGGCAAAGTAGCATCAGAGTTGTGTTTTGGTCCAAAAATGATGAATGGAGACATGTTTCCCTTTCAATCCCCAAAACTCACCAAAGAGAGTTATGATAATTGGTGTATTCATATGCAAGCCTTGCTTGGATCGCAAGATGCACAGGATGTTATTAAGAAAGGACCTGAACAACCTAAAAATGAAGATGTTTTGATGCAAGCACAGAGTGATGCTCTGTATAAAGCTAAAAAAAAGACCAACAAACTTTGTCTCTTATATATGTGTTTGGATGAAAGCATGTTTGAAAATTTTTCAAGTACTTCAAGTGCCAAAGAAACAAAGGAAATTCTGCAGAATTCTTTCAAAGGCAACGATAAGGTGCCTGAAGTATGTCGTTAAACCTTGAGAGCTGAGTTCAAGTATCTCAAAATGAAAAACTCATAATTAATTTCCTCATATTTTTCTATAGTTCAGTCAGTTGTTAACCAACTCAGAAGATATGGAGAAACTCTACCAGATTATCATGTTGTTTAAAAGATTTTACGGTCTTTAGATCCAAAATTTGAGTATATTGTTATGGCAATTGAAGAATCAAAGGATCTAGGTTCAATGTCTACTGATGAGTTGATGGTGTTGGACCAATGGTGGTTGACAAATTAAATCCCACTTATGTTTTGATAATAATAAAATGTATAGAATTGGTTAAGAAATTGTTTCAAGTATTTTGGGATTGATATTCAATAAAAGAATTGTGCAAATCAAGATAGCATTAATCGTTGATGGGAAAGAGATTAATCATTATGGAATCAAGATGGAAATTACCTTAAATGTGCAAGAGATATTCAAGGATGAAGATTATGGATAAGGAAATTCAAAGATATGTATCCCAACAATTAAAGATCAAGATTTCATGTAATATAATCGTTGAAGCCAACATAAGTCGACTTGCACATCATAAGTCGACTTATATATCAAGTGAGAACAACATAAGTCGACTAGAACATCATAAGTCGACTAATATATGAAGATCTGTCAACATAAGTCGACTAATAGTCCATAAGTCGACTTATCGAAGGACACAAGTCGACTTACACAACATATGTAGCGCCCCCTTACCGTAGAGTATACACCGATACGCCCGTAGATCATACCGATACATACCCTACGATGAGGTTGCACTACCAGACAATCGCTTCTAATAAAAACCTCATGGCATCAATATAATCAAAGCAGTAAGATCACAATCACTAAATTTTAAAACCAAAGAGTACTTCTCATTTCATTCATAAATGCTAAATACAATATCCGATCATAATTTACAATCGCAAAAGCCCAAAATAAACAAGAATAGCTCCTATCTAGGTCATCCCAAAATATCCCAAAGGATCCCCACTGACCGACACATGGGCCATGCTCCTCTTCTTGCACACACACAAAGCAGAAAAGTCTCAAAATCCGAGCTAGAGTCACACTACCGTCGTCCCGAAAAATAGTCGCAATTTGGATGAGTTTATAAACTCAATGAGTAACCATCATCGATGGTTTACCCATTCATGCATTACGCAAAATCATGCATAAATCAACACATATCATAACTCGAAATTTACAACATCAAAATCACACATTGGCGCTAGTCCATAGCACATTCATAGCATGAACACGCATAATATGCACAATGATTTCCAGCTCATTATTAGCGTTGTATCAAGCGCCGAAATTATCCCATTTCGGGCACATCACACGTAATCGCGCTTTCGGGGTAGAGAGCCCTCGGGTATGCACTACGCCCACGCGCACTAGTGGATAGGAGAGCCCTCGGGTATTCACTAATCCTTTTCACTTAACACAATTGATGAGCTTATAGCTCCACTCGGATCGTAATGTGCTCCACCACAACCGCTTCTCGATTTCTAATCATGCCTAGCATGCTTTCACAATTCATACCGATATATCTCATGCGAATCATTTAATCGTAATCACATAATCAAAGACACGATAGTTCACATACTGAGCACATAACACATAAGAGATTGAGAAACCAACTAGGTTACTCACCTCGTAACTTCCGAAGCTATCGCCGGAAGTCTCGCCTACGCCGACGATCGGCGATCCGCTGAGCCGCTTATATCAATCAAAATATACATAACATTATTATCGGTACCAATTCGATGCTTAATTATGCATATGAATCAAATCATGTACATACTATGCAAATTATGACATTTCCACCTAATTCAATTTCCGATCACAATCCTTAATTCCCGAACTAAATTTCAAATTTCCAAATTCATAATCTCCAAATTGAATTTAATCCATAGCCAATTGAATCATCAATTGCCTAATCCCAAATTGTGAAAACCTAAATTTCATTCCGGCAAAATTTGCATGCGAATCGGCATCCCATCGTCATGACGTCTGACGCTGTTCGTCATGACGATACTTCTAATCCTCCTCGCTTGCGCGCCCTCGGCTGCGTCATGGCGTCTGAAGCAATTCTGCTCGTCATGGCGTGTTAAGTCATATCATGGCGTCTTGACGACATACACGCCTGAAAACCCAGATTTTGCAGATTTTGACAAAGAAACATCACCAAATCCTAGTTTTCTCCTCACAAATCACTCCTAAATCATTCTATACACATCATAGAACAACTCTTTAGCTTCCATTTTATCAAACAATCAAATTCCTAAAATTCAACCCTAAAACCACCGAAACCAGCTTTGAAATCCTAAACCCAAATCCTTAGATTTTCATGTTTAATCCTCTAATAAACTCTATAAATCAACTAATCAAACCATATAAAACAAGATAGAAGTAACTTACTTGATGAAGAACCTCAAATCTCCAAAAGAAAATGATCACGAAGAGGAAGAAGAGAACGAAGAAGAAGAAGGAGAAAGCTTCAGGGAGGCAAAATCTTCAAAGAGTTGGGTATAAATATAAAGGATACTAGGGCTTGTTTGGCAAATGGAATTGCCACCAGTCCGATCCGAACCACCTCGAGCCAATTTCAAATTCTAATTTCTCCCTAATTTCAAAGGCTAAACCCTAATTCCCCAAATCAAATTTCTAACCTGTCCATGCCATTGGATAATCAATTTCGGAACCGGATATTCATTAACTACGATCATTTATGAAATTTTTCGGTCCGAGCCTAATGCTCCAAAAATTCATAAATCCACAAAAATAGAAAACTCATTAGCATATACTCCAATTTCACAATTCAACTTCCCAAATCTCATTTCTAACTCAAATCAAATTCTCGAGCCTAATTTGACCTAATTATCATACTTACCCTAATCATTTCCAGATCTCAATTTGCAACTCCAATTACTCATTTCTCATGCCAATTCAATTTCTCACAACCCAATTAACCTAATCAATTTTCCAAATCTAAGTTATGCAAATCAAATCGGAAATATGTCATACATGCATGTACATACAAATGCCAATTATACAATATACTATAATTCATGCACATGTACAAATACGAATGCAATGAATCGCACACATCCCATCCGTGACGGATGTTACAATTCTCCTCCTAATAAAAATTTCGTCCCAAATTTTCTTACTGACCGAGCAATGATGAGGGTACCGCCTCATGTGCTCCTCGCCTCCCAAGTCGCCTCCTCGATGAATGGTTCTTCCAAAGGACTTTCACCAATGGAATAACCCGAGACCACAACCGCTGACCCATGATTCAATAATCCGCACCGGCTCCTCAATATAACTCAAGTCACTGGCAATCTCTATCTCCTGAGCCAGAATCACATGAGTCGGGTCGAACGATATCTCGAAGCATGCTCACATGAAAGACGCCATGCAACCGAGACATCTCTTCGCAAGGCCAACTCAGAGGCCAACGGTCCAATCCTCTCGGTAATCTCATACGGACCGATATACCGAGGACTCAACTTGCCCTTACGGCCAAATCGAGAACTCCTCTCCACGGAGACACTCGAGGAATACTCATCACCTACAAAGATACTCCATCTCTCTCCGATCTTGATCCACATAGCTTTTCGTCATCCCGAGCCGCCTTGATGCGACTCAATCAATCTGCCTTATCAATCGTGTCTGGATCAACTCGGGACCCTCTAACATCCTTACACCCTCTTCATCCCAAAGAAAGAGGGATCTGCACGACGTCCATATAATGCCTCGTAAGGTGCCATACCAATGCTACTCGGTATCGATTATTGTATGCAAACTCTACCAGAGGCAACATCGATCCCATGCACCTCGAAACTCCAACACACAGCTCTCGGCAGATATCCTCAACAATCGAATAGTCCTCTCACTCGCCCATCTCATGCGAGGATGAAACAGCAGATCAAGTTCAATCTGGTCCCCATAGTCGATCGCAGACTCCTCCAAAATCTCGGTAAACCAGGATCCCTATCGACACTATCAAATCGGGACCCCATGCAATGAACTATCTCTCGCTACATACTTCCGGCCAACCGATCGAGGGTATTGCTCTCCTCATCGGGCAAGAAGTGAGCCGATTTAGTCAATCGGTCCACTATGACCCGAGATAGCATCACTGTCTCGACGCCCCGGCAACCCCACGATAAAATCCATCGAATACGCCCCATTTCCACTGAATGGGCAACGAATGCTGATCTCCTAATCGGGCCCGTGCTCACTTAACTTTCCGCACGCCAAACACCGAGAAACATACTCCGCCACATGCCTCTTCATGCCCGCCACCGAAATGCAACTTAAGAGTACGATACATCTTGGTGACCCCGGATGCATGGCATAAGCGGCCAAATGAGCCTCCTCTAAGATCTTACGCCTCGATCCTCCACATCGAACACACAACCTCCGCCCATCCACAAAGTGTCATCCTCACCAAACTCGATCGCCATCCCGATCGACTCATCAATCAATCTAACCAATATTGATCCCGATCCGCACTCTCCTAATCCGCCATGCACATCGGTCTCGACCTCGAGTCGCAATCGAGCTCCATCCCGACTCAAATCTATCTCGCACATTAAGTGCTCTCAATCAACTAAGCATGGCAACCTCGAAACTGAATCGGCCGCACTACCATGCGATCTCCTACTCAATGCATCACCACCACATTGGCCTTCCCGGTGGTACTCGATAGTCTTGGTCGTAATCCTTAAGCAACTCCAACCATCTCCTTCGCTTCAGATTCAGCTCTCACGACTCAACAAATACCTCAAGTCTTATGATCGGTGAAGATCCGAAAGTCTCCCATACAAATAATGTCTCCAGATCTTCGTGAGCAAACACCACGTACCGCTAACTCCAAGTCATGCACGGATAATTACCCTCATGGGCTCTCAATCGCCTCGATGCATACGCTTATGACTCTCCATGCTGCATCAAGACACACTTAAACCAGTGCGAAGCATCATCAGAAACCTCGAAACCTCCCCGATCCAGATGGCAAGGCTAACACCGCGCCGTAGTCAACCGATGTATCAACTCATCGAAACTCCTCTGACACTCATCTGTCCATCTGAAGGCCACACTCTTCCTCAGAAGTCTTGTCAAAGGGGCGGAGATCACAGAAAACCCCTCGACAAACCTCCGGTAATATCCTGCTAATCCGAGGAAACTCCTCAACTCGAGCACGCCTCTAATCGCTAACTCCTCACGCCTCAATCTTGTGAGGATCCACTCGGATACCCTCACCAGATACTATGTGGCCTAAAAACACCACCTCATCCAGCCAAAATTCACACTTAGTGAATTTGGCATACAGCTGCCTATCTCTCATAATCTGCAGCACAACTCTCAGATGCTCCGCATGCTCCTGTCTAGACCTCGAATATACCAAGATATCATCAATGAATACGATCACAAATTGATCCAGGTATGGCTGAAAGACCCTATTCATCAAGGCCATGAAGGCTGCCGGGGCATTAGTCAACCCGAACGGCATCACTAAGAACTCGTAATGCCCATACGTGCTCCTGAAAGCACTCTTAGGCACATCGGCCTCTGCGATCCTCAACTGATAGTAACCGGATCTCAAATCCAACTTGGTAAACACCTGTGCTCCCTGCAACTGATCAAATAAATCATCAATTCTAGGCAGTGGGTACTTATTCTTAACAGTAACTCGATTGAGCTGCCTATAATCGATGCAAAGCCTCATAGTCCCGTCCTTCTTCTTCACAAACAACACCGGGGCTCCCCACGGTGAAACACTCGGCCTGATGAACCCCTTATCCAATAACTCCTGAAGCTGAGCCTTAAGCTCCCTCAATTCCACCGGTGCCATCCTATACGGAGGTATCAATATAGGAGCGGTACCTGGAATGAGGTCTATCTCGAACTCTGTCTCCCGATCCGTGGCAAACCCAGAACTCCTGAAACACATCAGGAACTCCCCGATCACAGGACATCCTGCAAACTCACTGCACTCTCGAATCCACCACGTGAGCCAAATAGGCCTCACAGCCACCTCTCATCAACCTCAAAGCACTCACAAACGAGATCATCCCGGTGGCCTTCGCCGACTAACACCTCGAAAAATAGCCCCTACGGTGACCAGAGACTCTAATACAACCTCCTTAGTATAGCAATCTATAATGCCTACACGGGCGATGGAGCCATCCATCCCCAAAATCACCTCAATCTCTCAAGAGGCAACACAATCAAATCTGCACTCAATATCACCGAATCCACCCGAATCGGCATCCCCACAGATCTCACCTAGAGCGGTGGTACTACCTAAAGGTGTACTCACCGCAACCCGTCTCAAGCATCTCTATGCACATGCAATCTACATGCCACATGCGGTGCAATAAATGAATCGTGGACCTCGGATCTATCAATGCATACACCTCAATATCGTAGCGTATAAACCTGCAACCACATCTGAGAGTCCTGGCCTCCGCCTAGTCATGGCGTAGACTCACGGCTGCGATCATGACCGACTACCCCGACTCTCCGACCCCATAAAAGAATCTCCAGCCCACCCGAGCTCGCCTCACCCCAATCCAGTCCACTACCTCGGCTCACAGCAAGAAGGTCTTCTACCAGCTCTCCCACTCAAATGAGTCGAGCTCCCCAATCTCGGACAATGTCTGATCGATGCTCCATCGAGCCACACCTCAAACATGCTCCAGTGAACCTCCAAGACTCCCACTATGCCTCCTCTCACAAAACTCGCCTGACAAAGGAGGTAGCCGGCCGAGCCTCGACCACCGCCATCGCTACCCGATCGCCCAAATCGCCTCTCTCAACCAAGACAGATCGCTGGACCTCCCAAAATGAGCCTACCACGGCGACGCTGCTAAAGCTCCTACCCGAGCCGCCTCGACTATCATTTGGATCTCTTACTCCGAGATCCCGACCAACCTCAACTCGCTCGCCTCAAAAGTCGCTTAATCTCGACAAAGAATGACCTCGGCTCTAAAAGGTGCCCATGTCGACCGGGCTAACACAGTGCACGAATATCCAGATTCAGCCTCCTCAAATCTCCCAAGACCGATCCGCCTCGAAGAAATCAAAACAGACGATATGCCGACAACTCATTAAACCGACCTCGTAATCGGCCAACGCCATAGATCCACCGCCTCAAATCCAAAAACTCCCATCTTCATCTCCATATAAACCACAGGAGTATAATTATCTCTGAAAGCTCTCAGAAATCCGCCAAGTCAAAACACAAGGTCCGTGGAACTCCCGAACGGTCTTCCACCACCGATACCGGACCACAAGCAAAGAGACAACAGAGTCGAACCTCTCCTCAAAGATCACAATCCATCCGGTCCAGACCCGCTCGGTCCTCTCTAACCAACCTCACCTCGTGAGGTGCATCAGATCGTAGAAATCGACACCGCCACGCTACGAGGCGATCATACCTCCGTTCCTTCTCATGGAACTACCCGAGGTCGCTCCTCACACATAGGCACAGAGGACTCTCTACTAGCTCCCATCGATCCTTGGTCACCGAAAGGATCGACACGATCACCAAAGATGATGACCTACAATAAAATCACAATTCTGATCAATTTCTTGCTTTCCTCACGAAATTCAAGCCTAAAATATACTATGCCCAAAAGATGCCAAACCATGCTCTGATACCACCAATGTAGCGCCTTTACCGTAGAGTATACACCGATACGCCTGTAGATCATACCGATACATACCTACGATGAGGTTGCACTACCGCATAATCGCTTCTAATAAAAACCTCATGGCATCAATATAATCAAAGCGAAGAAGATCACAATCACTAAATTTTAAAACCAAAGAGTATTTCTCATTTCATTCATAAATGCTAAATACAATATCCGATCATAATTTACAACCGCAAAAGCCCAAAATAAACAAAGAATAGCTCCTATCTAGGTCATCCCCAAAATATCCCAAAGGATCCCCGGTGACCGACTCAGGGCCATGCTCCTCTTGCCAACACACACAAGCAGAAAAGTCTCAAAATCCGAGCTAGAGTCACACTACCGTCACGAAAAATAGTCGCAATTTGGATGAGTTTAAACTCAATGAGTAACCATCATCGATGGTTTACCCAATTCATGCATTACATAAAATTGCATAAATCAACACATATCATAACTCGTAAATTTACAACATCAAAATCACACATTGGCGCTAGTCCATAGCACATTCATAGCATGAACACGCATAATATGCACAATGATTTCGATTCATTATTAGCGCCAGGATCGGGCGTCGAATTATCCCATTTCGGGCACATCACACGTAATCGCGTTTTCGGGGTAGAGAGCCCTCGGGTATGCACTATCGCCCACGCCGCACTAGGGATAGGAGAGCCCTCGGGTATTCACTAATCCTTTTCACTTAACACAATTGATGAGCTTATAGCTCCACTCGGATCGAGAATGTGCTCCAACCACAACCGGCTTGATTCTCGATTTCTAATCATGCCTAGCATGCTTTCACAATTCATATTGATATATCTTATGCGAATCATTTAATCGTAATCACATAATCAAAGACACGATAGTTCACATAATGAAGCATATAACACATAAGAGATTGAGAAACCAACTAGGTTACTCACCTCGTAACTTCCGAAGCTCTCGCCGGAAGTCTCGCCACGCCGACGATCGGCGATCCGCTTGAGCCGCTATATCAATCAAAATATACATAACATTATTACTGGTACCAATTCCGATGCTTAATTATGCATATGAATCAAATCATGTACATACTATGCAAATTATGACATTTCCGACCTAATTCCGAATTTCCCGATCACAATCCTTAATTCCCGAACTAAATTTCAAATTTCCAAATTCATAATCTCCAAATTGAATTTAATCCATAGCCAATTGAATCATCAATTGCCTAATCCCAAATTGTGAAAACCTAAATTTCATTCCGGGCAAAATTTGCCGCGGCGAACCGGGCATCCCACGTCGCGACGTACGCACGCGTTCGTCGCGACGCATACCTTGTCCTCCTCCTCTCGCAAGCGCCTCGCACACGTCATGCGCATTTAATCAATTCTGCTTGTCGTCGCGGCGTGTTAAATATACATCGCCATGCGTCTTGACATATACGCCTGAAAACCCAGATTTTTGCAGATTTTCGACAGCAAACATCACCAAATCCTAGTTTTCTCCTCACAAATCACTCCTAAATCATTCTATACACATCATAGAACAACTCTTTAGCTTCCATTTTATCAAACAATCAAATTCCCTAAAATTCAACCCTAAAACCACCGAAACCAGCTTTGAAATCCTAAACCCAAATCCTTAGATTTTCATGTTTAATCCTCTAATAAACTCTATAAATCAACTAATCAAACCATATAAAACAAGATAGAAGTAACTTACTTGATGAAGAACCTCAAATCTCGAAAGAAAATGATCACGAAGAGGAAGAAGAGAACGAAGAAGAAGAAGGAGAAAGCTTGGGAGGCAAAATCTTCAAAGAGTTGGGTATAAATATAAAGGATACTAGGGCTTGTTTGGCAAATGGAATTGCCACCATCCGATCCAAACCACCTCGAGCCAATTTCAAATTCTAATTTCTCCCTAATTTCAAAGGCTAAACCCTAATTCCCCAAATCAAATTTCTAACTTTGTCCATGCCATTGGATAATCAATTTGAATCGGATATTCAATTAACTACCATTTATCAAATTTTTCGTCCGAGCCTAATGCTCCAAAATTCATAAATCCACAAAATAGAAAACTCATTAGCATATACTCCAATTTCACAATTCAACTTCCCAAATCTCATTTCTAACTCAAATCAAATTCTAGAGCCTAATTTGACCTAATTATCATACTTACCCTAATCATTTCCAGATCTCAATTTGCAACTCCAATTACTCATTTCTCATGCCAATTCAATTTCTCACAACCCAATTAACCTAATCAATTTTCCAAATCTAAGTTATGCAAATCAAATCGGAAATATGTCATACATGCATGTACATACAAATGCCAATTATACAATATACTATAATTCATGCACATGTACAAATACGAATGCAATAAACTGTACACATCCCATCCGTGACGGGATGTTACAACATAAGTCGACTTATTGAAGAGCGGAGATGAAATTTTACGTAAATCATTGACACAAGTCGACTTACACACTCGACAAGTCGACCGAACAGATTCTGATGAAGTCAATTAGACACAAATGGAAAGGAGGATATTAAGGAACGGTCATATCAATTATACAACGACTAGAATGGCTTCAAACAACTATTTTCTTCAAGTATAAAGAGTGGATGATTGATGAAGAGACTATGGAAGTTCTATAAGCGAAAATACTCTTCTATTGCTCCAAAGTTGCTCATTATTGCTCTTATCTTGTTACATCATTGTATTGAGCTTTGTTCTTCAATCTTTATTTTGTTTCTCTTACAATTTGAGTGATTAGTGAAAGGTCACGTGTGAGGTAGCTTGAGCCGGAAATCAAGTGGTGTTGGTAGGATTTGTGCCGGAAGACAAATCATTTGTAAAGGTAGCTTGAGCCGGAAATCAAGTGGTGTTGGTAGGATTTGTGCCGGAAGAGAAATCCTTTGTAAAGGTAGCTTGAGCTGGAAATCAAGTGGTGTTGGTAGGATTTGTGCCTGAAGACAAATCAAGTGTAAAGGTAGCTTGAACCGGAAATCAAGCGGTATTGTAAGAGTTCACACTGAACTACAAAGTGTGTAATAAAGTGGTTTGCAAAATCCTAAGTGGGAGCTTAGGTAGAGGACGTAGGTCTTAGCACCGAACCTCTATAAAAACAGTGTTTGATCTTCTTCCCTACTCTTTTCATTTAAATTTGTTTAAATTATTTTTGTGTGAATTAACTTCTGATTTTATTGTAGAAAATTTCAAAAAGCTAAAAGATCTATTCAACCCCCCTTCTAGATCGCTTACAGATGGGAAGGGATGATAGAGAAGGAGCATCAATCTAGTTAAGTTCTTCTTTTGAAATTGTCTTTAAAAGAAAAGGACGAAAAGAAGGATTTCACTCAAAGAGAAAGAGGAAAAGGTAGATTTGTGGTCATAGACGTGGAAATTATCAAGGTAGAGGAAGAGGCAGATTTGTGTTCATAGACGTGGAAATTATCTTTGAAGATTCAAATCAGAGACAATCGGTAAGAGGACATGGAAAAGGAACTTGACATAAAAGGGGTGGTAAAAAAGCTTTTGTGTAGTGTTATAATTGTGAAAAATATGGTCATTATGCCTTTGAATGTATAAATGGAGCAGAAAAGGAAGACAAAGCTTATTACGAAAAGGAGAAAATGAAGAAGAATCAGCCTTCTTGTTAATGTATAATGCAAAAAAAATCAAGAAGCATGGTTTTTAGACAATAGGGCAAGCATCCACATGATAGGCAAGAAAAACTTTTTTTTTTTCTTTGAATGAATCTTTTAAAAGAATTATTTCTTTTGGAGACGATAGAAATGTGAATGTTAAAGGGATAGGTAATATTCTGATTTTGGCTAAAATGGATCTCATCAATTTATTTCCTAAGTATATTATGCGCCTTCGCTCAAAGCAAACATTGTAAGTTTAGGCCAACTTTTGAAGAAAGGCTATAATATTCGATTGAAGGGTAGTGAATTAATAATTAGAGATTATGAAGATAAGTTAATTGCTAAAGTTAAAATGTCAAAGAACATTATTTTTTCTCATAAACTTCAAATTGATAATGCGAAGTGTTTGAAAACTTATGTATCATATTCGTTTTGACTTTGGCATCAATGAATGGGACATTTGAACTTTGATAGTTTGAAGCAATTGATGAAAGAAAATATGGTGCATGACTTGCCTCTTATTGATCATCCAAATCAAATTTGTAAAGGTTGTATTTATAGGAAGCATTTCAGAAATAACTTTCCAAAAGAGTCATTTTCAAGATCATCAAAGCCACTTTAAGTTGTACATGCCGATATATATGGCCCAATTAATCCTCTCTCTCTTAGTAAGGACAAGTATTTCATGTTATTTATTGATGTTTTAGTCAAAACTTGGGTTTATTTTTTGAAGGAGAAATTTGAAGCTTTTGAGTCCTTCAAAAAATTCAAAATGTTGGTGGAAAATGAAAGTGACTATTTGATTAAATTCTTTGAGAACAAATAAAGGTGGTGAGTTCAAATTTCAATCAATTTGATGATTTCTGCGAATATCATGGAATTAGAATATTCTTGAAAGTCCCAAGGTCACCACAACAAAATGGTATTGTAGAGAGGAAGAACAAAACCATTCTTGAGATGACTAGAAGCATGTTAAAGAGCAAACATATTCCTAAAGAATTCTAGGCAGAAGTTGTATTTTCATTTGTGTGTTTACGTAACAGATGTTCTATAAAAATCTTGAAAAAAATTACTCCTCAAGAGGCATAAAGCGGTAAAAAATCAACCCTTTCTCATTTAAGGGTTTTTGGTTATGTTGCATATGCTCATATTGTTGATGAAACAAGAGTAAAGCTAAATCATAAAAGTGAGAAGCTTGTGTTTATTGGCTATAATGCAAAGTCTAAGACTTATAGACCTTATAATCCTATAAGCAAAAAGATTAATTTTAGCTGAGATGCCAAGTTTGATGAAGATGATTACTAGAACTAGGAAAATCAAGAGGAAGATTACAACTTTCTTCCAATGTTTGATGTTGATTTTATTCAAAATAAAAATGAACAGCTTATGTCTACTAAAGTGTCTTCTCCAGTAGCAACTCATGTTAATTTGAGATCTTGAAGCTCATCTAAAAGGCCTCAAAGGATGAAAAGTCTTCAAGACATTTATTTAGAAACTAATGAAATCAACGATTTTGCCCTTTTTTATTTGTTTGTAGGTGCAGAACCATTAAACTTTGAAGATGTAGTAGAAGATCAAAATTAGAGAAAGGCTATAGATGAAGAAATAAAGTTCATTCACAAAAATGATACATAGAGATCGAAAATCCTTCCAAAAGACAAGCATGTTGTTGGTGTCAAATAGATTTAAAAAATCAAGAAAAATGAAAGAGAAGTGGAGAAGTTAAAAGCTAGATTGGTTGCTAAGGGTTATAGCCAATAACGAGACATTGATTATGATGAAGTAATTGCTTCGGTTGCTTGTATGGAAATAATTAGATTAATTACGGCATTGGTTGCACAAAACAAATGGAGAATTTATCAAATGAATGTCAAATCTACATTTTTGAATAGACACTTGAAGGAGGATGTTTATATTGAACAACCTCTTGGAAATGTTTTCAAGGGTCATGAAGATAAAGTATTGAAGTTGAAGAAGGCCTTATATTGTTGGACCCCGATCTTAAAGTAGAAATTTAGAGTTATTACTTGAAATAAAATGAGTATTTATATATATAAATTGTGTTATAGATGTTATTGTGCCTTAATGAAATATGGGTTTGTGTATGGCTTTGAATTATAAAGTGATATATGGATCATTATGAAATTAGAATGTGAATTAAGTATGGATGATGAGTAGAGAAACTTTAAGCATGAACAGTGGTTATATATGTAAGATATTATTTGGTGAATGACAAGATAAGTGATATGAATTGAGGTTGAGTGTTGGATGAATTCCAATGGCAAATTGAATTGTTCGAATGAGGTTGAAATAGAAGAAGTGAAGTTTCCATAAATGTTAAGTTTTGCATGAGGAGAAAAATGTGTATACTGATTTAAGGGAAATTCAGGAATAATTGAAATAGAATTGTCAAAAGTTGTCTTCTTTGAAGTTTTATTTTGTTCTTTTATCTTTACAACGATACCAGGTATGCAAGTTTTTGAGATCGGAGTTGAGATTTATGCTTATTACGAGCTAGGGTATCGTGGTAAACGAAATTCCCGGACCTTTAGAGTTTGTGAAGTGATATCGGACTAGAAAAAGTTGATTTTTAGTAAAATATGAGTAAAGGGGAAGTTAGGATGGATTTAGGACCCTTTTGAGAGGTCTTGGAGGGTGAAAATTTTGTTATAACCGAAAGTTACACGGTCTGCCCATGTGAATTTACACGGGCTGTGTATTTTCCAGCGCAGGAACACCATTTCACCGAAGGTTACACGGCCTGACCGTGTGATTTCACACTGTCCGTGTGTTTTGGACCTCTCAACGACAGATTTTCAAATTTTGGCATTCATGAAAGTTTTATCTCTAGATGTCTAATTTCTAATGGTTTAAGAACTAAGTCAATCCGATACCCGTAGTGAGAGTTATGACGTTTGCGCCAAAATATGTTTGATAGGAATCAGAACATGAACATGTTGGGTTTGTTGAGCCATAACTCTTTCGTCCGACCTTTGATTGAGGTGATTCTTGAGGTGTTATATTTCTAACATGTTTTTATACCTATTCATGAAAATTTTTATCATTTGGAGTTAAATTGTAAAAGTTTTATTGAAAAATTATGAGAGTTCAGTTAGAAGAGCATGATTTGAGTATGTGCACGCTTTAGCATTTTAAGCATATCTTGAGCTATAGGGCTCAGATTGGGATGATTCTTTCTTCAAAATGATCAAGAGATATAGAGATTTATGTTTGGTATTAGAGAAAGAAGATGAACCTATAATGAATAAGATGATTTTCTTGGAATATGCACACGTCTTATGTTAATCGGAACGATTTGTTCCTTCTGATTTTGCTACTTTCCTTTCTCATCCGACCTTGTCCAATCTTTTGCTTATATCTTTTCCATCCGACATCCGATTGACTTGGTTTTTGAAGCGTTGGATTCCTAAAACAATTAATTACATTTTTTATGAGAAATTATGAATTTTAGTGATTTAATTGAGGAAGATTGTTTGAATCAAATTGAGTCGGGAAATTTTCTGAACATAGTTTAGTACTTTAAGAAATTCGAGATCAGTGGTGATCCGATTGAAGTGATCCTTGAGGATAAAATTAAGACATGGGGATACAAGTAATATGAAGAAATGAAATTTCAATTTAGCCCCTAAGACTTTTAATTTCTGAATTGAAGTTCGGATTAGTATTCAGTCTTGGATTAGGAACATATGAAAGTATTTTGGCCATAACTTTTTCTCTAGTTATCCAAATGAGGTGGTTCTTGATTTGGATTAAACTAGGGAAATAAGGCTACAATTTTTATGAAGAAATCTAGTTTCAATTTTGTCTTTAAAAATGTCAATTATCTGATGGAAGTAAATCACAAGAAATTGTGTTATCATAAGAATAGTCCGAAATGTTTGGACTATAACTTTTGATGTAGAGCACCAAATTAAATAATTTTGGTGGCGTTATAAAATTAAGACAATGAGGAACATTTATCTAGAAGGAAGGTTTAGCAAATTCCTTCAATTTGATAGTGAGAAAATGTCTTAAAGTAAGCATGCCTTGAAATGAAGTTTAGGGGTAATTTAGGAACATCACTTAAAGAGTCAAGACTTTAGGCTTAAGTGGAAGGGCATTTTGGTCATTAACCATTCATTAATGACATGGCTATATAAAACAAGAGATGGCTGTCGTTTTTGGAGGAGAGGAGACGAAACTATGAACAAACTAAACAAAAGAATGAGAGAGGAGAAAGAAAGGAGAAGCTTCAGTGATGGGAGAAGAAGAGAAAGCTTGGGGATGTCGATTTTGGGAGACTTCAAGCATGTTTTTGAGTAGATTTAAAGAAAAAAGGATGGAAAATGATGAAAGCCCCTTTCAAAGCCATGAAGAATTCGAAAATTAAGAAGAGGAAGGTAAGAGCAATTTTCTTAGCTTTGAGTTTTTCTTGAATCCTTGGTTTAGAATCATGGAAAATAGTATGGGTTTGTTAATTCCATGATCAATTTTGGAGATTACATGTTGAAATTGATTCAATTTTGGATTTATGTGAGTTAGGGTTTAGGTCAATTTTGTGATTTGGGGATTTTAGAAATTCTTGCTTTAGATAGCTTGGAAACATGATGATTTTGGGTTTCCTATAGTTAATTTTGAGGATTATGTTATTTATGATGTTGAATTTGAATGATTTTGGTTTAGGAAATTTTAGATTTGAGGAAAGAAGGACTTTGGAGAATTGATGATTGGGACAAGTTCCAAGCATGGATATGAGGTGAGTAATGTGTTTATAATTTGAATTATAAGCTATTATGTGTTCTTGAAAAATAAAGAAAGTGAAAAGAATTTTTAAATGTTTATTATGATTGATTAAAATCCCTTGCCTTTGGGAAATGATTTAAGAAAGTGAAATTTTTAATCGAATTTGTTTTTGTTTTCGAAAAATTTGAATAAGTTGAGCATTTGCCTTTAATGGATGATGTTATTGTTTTTGATCAAAAAGGTGAAATTGTTACATGAATTATGGATAATGATTGTGCATTTGTGAATTTGATATTATTTGAATTATGATTTGAAGAAATTACTTCGATTTATGCATCCTTTGTGTTTAAGTGATTAAGATTTCCGATATGTGAAACTATATGATACGATGTTCGATTATGACATAACATGAAAAGTTTCAGTTTCGAAATATGCCTTCGGGCAATTTGATTTTCAAGCATGAATATGTGTTATATGGGTTTGGTTAGGTCCCTTAAGTGAGTCAGTGCACTGTCTCTTTTTAATTAGATCCTTTTCCCGGTTGCCCGTTAGTGGCACTGAATTTTCGATTTCGGACTCCCATAAGTCACGGCTACATTGGACCGCTATGCGGGAAAGTGTAATACGTTTCGTTCACGACTTCACAGGACTGCTATACGGGAATGTTGTAGTGCCCCCTTACTGTAGGGTACGCACCGGAACGCTCGTGGGTCATTTCGACACATATCCCATAATAAGGGAGAGCTACGATCAGTCAGTCACTACAGTACTCTCATGGCATCAAAATCATAAAACCATAATATAAAAATCACTATATTTTAAAATTTGCATATCATCATAAGCTTTCTCATATCATATCATCAAACAAAAATTTACAAGTCTATCCGTTTTCCAATGTCTATACACATTACTCCAAAAAGGAAACTGATACCAAAAATCTATCTAGGTCATCCCCAAAAACAATCTCACCTGACCGACCTGTGTGCCATAACTTCTCTTGCCAACACGATCCACATCGCAGGAAGAGTCTATTTCTAGAGCTAGGAGTCTACTCTCTCGATCTTGAAAAAATAGGTTGCAATTTTGGGTGAGTTTGCGAACTCAATGAGAAACTATCATCGATGGTTCACTCAATTCAGGCATTACGCCAAAGGCGTACAGATTATCATAAAACAATTTACAGATTCTCATAACAGTATATTCAATACAAAGCAGATTACAAAGCAGTATCACATAGATATAAGGCGTAATGCCTCTACCCCAATCCAGAAATCAATTCAATGCAGAACACATGGATAACAAACATTTTCTCATTTCTATCCATTTTTATTCTGAGTTGTGATTGAGCGCCTGTACTATCCCAATTTGGGCGCATTGATTGGTGAGCTTATAGCTCAGATCTTGTCCTTTTAAGGCATTAAGCGATGGCGCGTCTTAGGGGTAGGAGAGTCCTCTGGGTACGCACTACTTCCCACGCAAATTAGGAATAGGAGAGCCCTCTGGGTATGCACTATTCCCTTTTCAATCACCAGTCTATTTCCAGTCGTCGAGCTTGTAACTCTCGGTGGCAGCTCCAGTCACAACCATTATTAATCATTCGTTTATGGAAATTCATTTATCACAATAATACAAAAATCACATTTCCATCAGAACCCATTTATCAAAATCAGACAAAACGTTCTCAATCGTATCATACAGTAGCAATTTATCACATTCACTAATCTTTCGGACCTTCGGTCCGAAATCACAAAAAAATGATTCACATAAACCCATCACCATTTTCCACAAAATTTTAAGTACATAATAGTTAACAAATCAAAGATTGAGGAACCAACTAGGTTACTCACCAGAACTTCCGAAGCTCTCGCTCGAAGTCCCAAAGAATGTCCGTGGAATGTCGATCCAACGGCGCCTCTATAACAGTCAAAGCAATCCGACATTACTAATTGCACAATCAGAAAGGTTCACAAATGCACATGCTAAAATGCAAGAATGTACAATGCCTATTTGCGACAATCCTGACGCTAAATTCCAATTTCACTATCCTTTTCATTTTATACACACTATCATATTTAGAC
Source organism: Erythroxylum novogranatense (assembly GCA_029891385.1). Classification (NCBI taxonomy): domain Eukaryota; kingdom Viridiplantae; phylum Streptophyta; class Magnoliopsida; order Malpighiales; family Erythroxylaceae; genus Erythroxylum; species Erythroxylum novogranatense. The sequence continues at coordinate 27,618,885 of CM057224.1, forward strand.
AATACCCTTTGAATTCTCAAGAAGGGCCTCAAAGCCAAATTTCTATTCATTTAGTCAATTTCTCCCATTTCATCAAATGACACATGTGATTTCAATAGCATAACGTGGAACTCCACAAGTCTCATTTCTACTATTTAGTTCAATTTGCCAAATCATATACATTAGGATATTCTCAAGAAAACCTCAAAACCCATGTAATCTTTAACTAGATCACGATCACTCATTATAGACTCCAAGAACTTGAAATGTATTTCAAAAATCTCACAATTAGACTCCAATTATCAAGAAACTAACTTTAGGTCGAAATAGCAATCTAAACCCAACTTTCATTTCTAAATCGAGATCTTGTAGACTTGAATTCAAACTTTCTTTCTTGACATCAATTGTAGACCTCTTTCTTTAGTTTATAACGAATCAAGAATCACCTCAATTGGAGGTCTACATCAATAGTTATGACTAAAAAACCAAATAACATCCATTCAGAAAACAGGGGCTTGCCGCGGCGACAGGACTCTCGCTGCGGCATCCCAGAGTCCCTCGCCGCGATGTCCGAAGAGAGCTCGTCGCGGCGTGACCTTTAGGGGCTCGCCGCGACGACCCCCTCCTCGCTCGCCGAGGCGAAGTAATATATTAATTCGCCGTGACAAGGCCTCGCGCACGTTGCGGCGAGAACGTTCTCTCGCGCAGGCGTGCCGCGACTTTCGGTTGTTGGTTCGTCTTCTCCGACTCTCTTTTCCCGATTCTCTCTCTAAATTCTACCATAACTCACATTCATCTACCACAATCTTTCATAATTAATACCATAAATGCATTTTCAACTACAAATAATAACATTAAAGCAATTTTTACTTACCAAACAAGCTCTCACCCATAAACTTCCGAAATCTTCTCCAACCTCTTTCAACACCAACGGCCCTCTCTCAAACTCTCACCGATCAACATCTTCACCAATATTCATCATCTCAAATGACAAGCTTAACTTAGTACAAGAAGAAGAAGCAAGCAAGCGAGGGTATGGAAGATCAAAAATCACAGAGGAAAGAGGAAGTGAGCATGCCCTAGGATGAAGGAACTAAGTTTTATATCAAATTCAAATTATAAGGCATTTAAGGAGGGTTGCTCACTTTTCCTCAAACACGCATCAATTTCCTTTTTCTTTTCTTAATCATTTCCGGTCTAAGTTGTCTCTAACTTCCAATGGCTTGTCATTTTTATTCCTAAAATCACAAATCTAAATTTTCCATTGCCATTGGACATTTATGTCAATACTATTAAGTCAATCAGTTTGTTACTCGGAAAATTTCTGGTCCGGATATTTTCTCCCAAATTTCCTGAAAATTTTTTAAGGGTCACTAACCGACTGAATATAATTCCTAAAACAGTCCAGTTTACAATTTCAAACACAAAATCTTAAAATTCATAAAACACATCATATTCACACTAAAATGCCAGGAATGTCAGAAATGCATGTACATATAACTGCATGTGCAGAATGACTCAATCCTCTAAAATTAGAGGCCAAATAAATGAACAAATCGAATATGTAATTTAACCTATTAGCCCATCCCAATTTACCAAATTGACCTTCTCATCGGTGATGGGATGTTACAATTCTCCCCTCCTAATAAAAATTTCGTCCTCGAAATTTCATACCTGTCTGATCAAATAGGTGAGGATACTGTCTCTTCATATGTTCCTTAGTCTCCCAAGTTGTTTCCTCAGTTGAGTGGTTTCTCCAAAGGACTTTTGCTAGTGGAATAACCCTGTTCCTCAACTGCTTGATCTGTGATCCCACAATCTGTACCGGCTCCTCAACATAACTCAGATTACTGGCCACCTCAATCTCCTGAGTCGGAATCACATGAGTAGGATCTGATGAATATTGTCGGAGCATACTCACATGAAACACGTCATGTAACTAAGGCATATCACTCAGTAATGCCAATCTATATGCTAACGGTCCAATCCTCTCGACAATCTCATACGGACCAATATACCGAGGGCTCAACTTGCCCTTCTTGCCAAATCTCAGAACTCCTCTCCAAGGTGACACTCGAAAGAACACTCTGTCTCCCACACTATACTCCATCTCTCGCCGATGTTGATCCACAAAACTCTTCTGTCTATCCTGAGCCGCTTTAATGCGACTCCGAATCAGTTTCACCTTATCAACAGTATCTTGAATCAGCTCTGGGTCCTCAATCATCCTCACACCCTCTTCATCCCAATACAAAGGCGATCGACACTGTCGCCCATACAAAGCCTCATAAGGGGCCATCCCGATGCTGCTATGAAACTGATTATTGTAAGCGAACTCGATCAGAGCTAAATACTGATCCCATGCTCCTCTGAACTCCAATACACAAGCCCGAAGCATATCCTCAGCAGTCTTAATCGTCCTCTCACTCTGCCCATCTGTCTGAGGATGAAAAGCTGTAATGAAATTCAGTCTGGTACCCAAAGCAGTCTGCAGGCTCTTCCAGAACCTCAAAGTGAACCTAGGATCCCTGTCTGAGACTATAGACATTGGGACCCCATGCAGTCGCACAATCTCTGTCACATACTTCTGGGCCAACTGATCGAGAGTATTGCTCTCTCTTACTGGTCAGAAATGGGCTGATTTAGTCAACCGGTCCACTATGACCCAGATAGCATCGTGCTGCCTCGACATCCTAGGCAGCCCCATAATGAAATCCATCGTAATTCGCTCTCATTTCCACTCTAGAATGGGCAACGAATGCAATTTTCCCACTGGCACGTCAAACATCTAGAAACAAACTCATCCACTTGCCTCTTCATGCCAGGCCGCCAGAAATATAACTTAAGAGTATTATACATCTTGGTAGAACCAGGATGCATAGCATAGGCGGCCACATGCGCCTCCTCCAGAATCTCACGCCTCAAATCATCCACATCTGGAACACACAGTCTCTGACCCATCCATAATGTCCCATCTCTCAACTCAAAATCAGAACTCAAATCAAATTTCACTATATCAATCAGTCTCACCAACACAGGATCCTGGTCCTGAACTCGCCTGATCCTGTCATGCAACATCAGCCTAAGCCTCAGAGTAGCTAACAAAACCCCATCCTGATCCAAATCCATCTGCACATTCAGAGCTCTCAACTGAATCAAATTAGGCAATCTCCCTAACTGAATCTGAGCTGCACTGATGTGAGATTTCCTGCTCAACGCATCTGCCACCACATTAGCCTTCCCTGGATGGTACTCAATGGTGCAGTCATAGTCCTTAAGCAGCTCTATCAATCTCCTCTGTCTCAGATTCAACTCCCTCTGACTCAATAAATACCTCAAGCTCTTATGATCAGTGAAAATCTGGAACGTCTCACCATATAAGTAATGTCTCCAAATCTTCAGGGCAAACACAACTGCAGCTAACTCCAAATCATGCACTGGATAATTTGCCTCGTGAGACCTCAACTGTCTTGAGGCATAAGCAATCACCCTACCATGCTGCATCAAAACACATCCCAGTCCCTGATGCGAAGCATCACTATATACCTCATAACCTCCAATCCCAGATGGAATACCTAACACCGGTGCAGTAGTCAACCGATGTTTCAGCTCCTCAAAGCTCTCCTGGCACTCCTCAGTCCATCTGAATGGCACATCCTTCCTCAGAAGTTTTGTCAGAGGGGCTGAGATCAACGAGAACCCCTCGGCAAACCTCTGATAATATCCGGCCAATCTTAGGAAACTCCGGATCTCAAACACATTCCTAGGAGCCTCCCAATTCAACACTGCCTCAATCATGTGAGGATCCACCTGGATACCCTCACCAGACACAATATGCCCCAGAAATATCACCTCATCGAGCCAAAATTCACATTTACTAAATTTGGCATACAACTGTTTCTCTCTCATAACCTGCAAAACAATCCTCAAATGCTCCGTGTGCTCCTGCCTACTCCTCGAATACACCAAAATATCATCAATGAATACAATCACGAATTGATCCAGGTAGGGCTGAAAGACCTTATTCATCAAGGCCATAAAAGCTGCCAGGACATTAGTCAACCCAAATGGCATCACCAGGAACTTGAAATGCCCATACCTTCTCCTAAAAGCACTCTTAGGCACGTCGGCCTCTGCTATCTTCAACTGATAATAACTCGATCTCAAATCCAGCTTAGTGAACACCTGAGCCCCCTGCAACTGATCAAACAAATCATCGATCCTAGGCAGTGGATACTTATTCTTTACTGTCACCCGATTCAACTGCCTATAGTCGATACACAGTCTCAGAGTCCCATCGTTCTTCTTTACAAACAAGACTGGAGCACCCCACGGTGAAACATTGGGCCTGATAAATCCTTTCTCCAATAGCTCCTGCAGCTGAGCTTTAAGCTCTCTCAGTTCCACTGGTGCCATCCTATATGGAGTTATGGATATAGGAGCAGTACTTGGAACGAGATCAATCGCAAACTCCGTCTCCCGATCCGGCGGTAAACCCGGTAACTCATCGGGGAACACATCCGGGAATTCCCTGATCACGGGAATATCCTGCAACATCTGCTCAACTCTGGTATCAATAACGTGAGCCAGATAGGCCTCACATCCTCCCTGCATCAACCTCAGGGCACTCAGAAAAGATATCATGCGGGCTGGCACTGCTTGACTAACTCCTCGAAATCTCGCTTCTAGGTGACGGGAGACTCAATCGACCTCCTTGGTATAGCAGTCCATGACGGCCCTATGAGCAGTCAGCCAATCCATCCCCAAAATCACATCAATCTCTCTCAGAGGCAATACTATCAAATCTGCGCTCAATACTGCTCGGTCTATCTGGATCGAGCACCCCTTACAGATCTCTCTCAAAGCGATCGTCTTTACTGAGAGTGTACTCACCTCTAGCCCATACTGTAATCTGTCTCTATCCCTATGCTGTAGCGCCCCCTCATTATAGGGTACACATCGGGACGCCCGAAGGTCGCTCCGACACGTATCCCACGATAAAGGTGCACTACCAGAAAATTTCGCTAATAAACCACATGGCATCGCAATAATTAAAACCATAATATATCAAAAATCAGTAAATTTTAAAATCTAAAATAATCTTGATACAGTCATCCAATATCAGAATAGAATGGTCTATCAGTCCCCTAAACAAAACCAAAAAGGAAACTAATTCAAGCATCTATCCTAAGTCATCTACAAAAGTCCAACCCAGCTGACCGACCTGAGTGCCATCGCTTCTCTTGCCAGCACGCTCGCACTGTTGGACCCCGATTTTTGAGTGAAAATAAGAAATACTCAAAAGTGGATGAGTAAATTGAAATTAAGTTGAAAATCAAGAAATAAAAAGAGAAAGTGTGAAAATATGAGAAATTGTGAAATAGTTGACTTTTTGGCCTTTGAGGTTGACTTTTGATTTAGGCAAAATTTGATAAAATGGTCTTCTGGAAACTTGTAGATTATGTCAAGAGCTTTCTGTAGCCATAAAGTTTGATATTTTTCGATATCGGGTGAGAGTTATGATCACCAAAGTTAAGCGAAGTTTGACTTTGAGGAAAAAGTTGACTTTTTAATTGAGGCAAAATCTGAGAAAATGATCTACATAAACTTGTAGCCTCTCTCGAGAGTTTTTCGTGGACATAAAGCTTGCTATTTTTCGATGTCGGAATTAAGAGATATGATTTTTGGAAAGTTCAGTTATAAGTGGGTATTTAAGGTTTTGTAAATTTTGCTTGAACTCCAACCTTTTTTGCAATCTTTTGTTATAAATCTTTCGTCCGACATCCGATTGACTTGATTTTCGAAGCGTTGGATTCCTAAGACAATTAATGTCATTTTATTGAAGAATTATGAATTTTAGGAGAGTGAATTGAAGGTGATTGATTTTAATCAAGTGAGTTGAGAAAGTGTCCGAACATGGTTCGGTATCTTGTGAAATTCGGGAGCTGTGGAGATCCGATCGAGTCGATTCTTGAGGTTAAATAAAGTTAAGATATGGGAATTCAATTATGTGAAGGGCTCGAATTTTATTTTAGTCCCTAAGGTCGTTAATTTTTGAATCAAAGTAGGGTTAATGTTGAATTTCGGATTTGGTGCAGGTCCGATAGTATTTCGGCCATAACTTCTTCGTTTTAGATCCGAATTGAGCGCGGTTGGTTGCGTTGGATTCGTATGATCGAGAGGATCATTTCTCTAGAAGTAAGTTTGGACAAATTCCTTCAAATTAATAGTGTGAATTAAACCGCAAGTAAGCATGACTTTAAGCTTTGAATGGAGGGGTAATATGGTCATTTGACCTTTCAGCAATCATATAGATATATATATATATAATTAATTAATTAATTGGGAATTAATTAATGAATATATAGATATATGTGCGTGGATCATGTTGATGAGCATATTGAAGCTAAATTGACTTAGTCAAATGTCATGATTAAAGTAAATTTTTAATGGTTCTTAAGCCTATCAACGTGGAAGCTTCCTATGGCATCTTGAAAAGTTGCAATTATATATAAGAGACAAGATTCTAGTGAGTAGTCGTATGGGTGAGTGAAAGTGGACGAAAATTTGCATAAGAAAGGATTGTGATGCTTTGTCATTTACACATTAATTAAGTTATAAAAAAAAGTGAAGTCTAAGGTGATTGTTTTAAAACCCACGAAACTCTAAGCAAAAGAGAGAAGCTTGTGACTTTTCAAAGGAGAGAAAGGAGAGGCACATTCGGCCATCAAAGTAGAAGAAGAAGAAGAAGAAGAGAAGAAGAAGAAGATTCGTGGGTCACTTTTCAAGGTAGGGATTTCATGGTTTCTTGTTATAGTTCTTGCCTTTCTAGCTTAAGTATAGAGATTGGAAGATGATTGATGAAAAAAAAAAAGAGGGATTAATGGAGGTTGAAAAATCAGATTATGGTAGGTAACTTTTAGGCATGAGCTTTGAGAAAGTTGTTGGTTATTGAGATAGGTTTTGATGACAATGACTTAGATAAAATATAGCTAAGATGATAGCAAAGAAATTTCATGTTTTCCTTGATGGTTTAAAATTCCAGCATTAGTAATGTTAGCTAGATCATGATTTTATTGTGAGATTTGTAAAGTTTAAGAATTTATTTAGTTAAGGCTTTAAAGAAGACATTATTTAGGAAGGAAAAGGAAAGAAGAAGAATACATGAAGTTTGAAAATTTCAGCATAGAGAATATGTGAGGGTTTGCAGTTTTGTTCACACATGGTGGTTTGTAGTGTGAATATGAAGGTATAGGGAAGATTAGAATAGGTTAAATGCAGGTTTTCCCAAGCCTTAGAATTTTCCAGCATGTGTATCTTATGGTAATTAGGATTTTTTATGCTTTGTTTAAGGTTAAATAAGGTAATTGACGGCATTAAAGGAAAAGATAAATGAGAAAGGTAATGTAGGTGTAAGAAAATCAGCATTTGTGGGGTTCTGTAAAGTAGAAGATTGTTGAAAAGTTTGATGCATTTGAGAAGGGTTTTGATAGTTATAATTTAGGAATGGCATAGGCATAGTTTAGGTAGGTTTATAAGCATGATTTATATTTTTAAAAAAATTTCAGCATCGATTCATTATGTTAATTAGGATTTTATGTCTTGATTAAGGTCCAATAAGGCATGGGAAGTAAAGGAAAGGCAATTGGATCAATCCAAGATGCTAGCAAGGAAAATTCAGGTGGGTAATGTATTTATATTTTGAATTATGAGTAAATTATGTGAATTTGAAAAATCAAGAAAGGAAAACAAATATTTTTGAAAATATGTTTTCAAAGAATTGGAAAATAAATGCATTCATTCCTATGCAGTTGATTGATATGCGATTAATTGATAATATGATTGGTATATAAATTGATGTGATATGTGAATATGTGAACTGTGTGAATATGCGAATGTGTCTAGTATGACACAGTATGAAAAGTTTGAAAATCAAGTTTTAATTTGTGCCTTGAGCAATCCAAAGTTTCAGTTTTGAATTATGTGATTATGTGGGTTTGGTTAGGTCCCCTCCGTAAGAGTCGATTACTTTGTCTCCTCTCGATAGCCTTCTCCGGCTGCCTTGCAAGTGGCTTAGGAGTTCGATTTCGACTTCCCTCCGTTCACGATCGCATGATTATCTTGAGAATGTGCAAGACGTTTCGTAGACCCACCCAAACTATTTGATATGTTATGTGTCTTGTTTTTGTTATGTTTGTAGTGCATTCATGATTTGTATTTGGTTATGAATATGAAAGTTTTGAAAAGTTTGAAAAATAAGAGATCAATGTTTGAAAAGGTAAGACTTTGGAAACGTGTTATAAATGGTGTTTTTTAAAAAGTGAAGGATTGAGAAATAAGCTTTGAAGAACGTTTTGAAAATGATTTCCCGCTTATGGTTCAATTTATAAATATATTATCCACGAGCTTCCGAGCTCACCCCCCCTTTCATCCCCATCTCCAGGTTTCGAGCAGGAGATCGGATGAAAGACTGTCTGGACACCAGTTCGATTTGTGTATGTTTTTGTATCTTGAGTAATTTGGATCTTTGTATAAGTTTGTAAATGACTTGAAAAGCCATTAAGGATTTGTAAGAAATTAAATTATGATGCTTATGAAATCATTGAAATTGTATAAGAAATTGTGTTATGGAAGGAATTTGAGTATAGCATATTCGATTTCTGGAATTGTGTTATTCATGAATGGTTAATCAGATTGAAATTGTCATTTATAAATGATGAGGATTGTATATTGATTATAAATATGATGATTGTGATTTGGATATAGAAGATGAGATTGATGTGTTGACAGGTTGAGAATTATGGAAGTATTAGATTTAGGTTTGTGTTTTGCTGGTGTTGGGATTCCGGACGGGAGAATCCGATGATTTTGAGATCTGTTTGGGATTATAGAAGTGTTTATTTACCCTTGCAGGTTTTGGGTTAGGATAAATGCAGCCGTTATGCTGCCGAATTTTCGTTAGAAAAGAAATTGAAAAAGAAGAAAAAGATGATTAAAATGTATGGAAGATGGATTATGAGTTTTTGTCTGTGATGGAATGAATTGAATAAGAAAGAAAAAAAAAAGAATTTATACCGGATTTTGGGATAGTTTGAGTCTAAGGAATTCCAACGCGACGCTTTTCTCTGTTTTTTATTTCCGGATGTCGGATTTGTTTGCGCTTAGCTCTGTAATTGAATTGCCTTATTATTTGTTACTATTGACTATTCGATTTGCTTCTTTCGATTTTCGCTTTGTACTTTTATACCTTTGGTTAAGCTTACCTACTGATGCGAGCCTTGATTTGTTTTGTTTCCGCTCTTTCGTTACATTTTTCGGTTGGGATCCGGTTTCCGGATCGGGTTCCAACATTTATGGTATCAGAGCAAGAAGAGTTTATAAGGAATCATGCGTACGTAGGAGGGAATCTGTATGAGTAGTTGGGTTCCGAATGCGGGATCCAACATTTATGGTATCAGAGCCCAGTATTATGATCATACTTGGGCATTATGGTTATTAAGAATGAATTTAGTGATTGTCTGAGTGAATGAGGTTAAGAACTTTGATTGATTTTGGGTGTGTGTAAATGAACTTGAGATTTGAAGTTCATGATGGCGATTTGATTTTGTACATGCAATTATGAGATGAGATTAAGGTTAAGAATTATGTTTGATTTAGGTTTATGATTATGAATTTGATATTAGAATTTATTGGTGAATTGGGAAGAACCTAATTGATTGTTTGATTTAGATGGATTGTGAAAATGGAAATTTAGATTTAAATTACATGATGAATTTAGAGGAATTGATTTCGAATATGCCTATATGAGATGAAAATTTTGAATAATGAGATAAATTGATAGAGAAATGTGTATAGCAATTCAAACGATTAAGTGAAATGATGATTATGGTCCATAGTAAGAGTCATTACGACGTGAACCATTGACTTGTGTAAAATGTTAAGGAAAAATGTTAAAGAATATGGAGTTGTAGAACTAGTGAGTTTGATACGAAGTTGGATGGAGTAATTGATTTAAGAATTGAGAAATTATGAAGAGATCGAGAAATATTTATGAGAAGGAATTAGATAAGAAATATTATGTTCTTAAGTGTGAATTTCGAGGACGAAATTCTTTTAAGAGGGGGAGAAATGTTAGATCCCGATTTTTGAGTGAAAATAAGAAATACTCAAAAGTGGATGAGTAAATTGAAATTAAGTTGAAAATCAAGAAATAAAAAGAGAAAGTGTGAAAATATGAGAAATTGTGAAATAGTTGACTTTTTGGCCTTTGAGGTTGACTTTTGATTTAGGCAAAATTTGATAAAATGGTCTTCTGGAAACTTGTAGATTATGTCAAGAGCTTTCTGTAGCCATAAAGTTTGATATTTTTCGATATCGGAGTGAGAGTTATGATCACCAAAGTTAAGCGAAGTTTGACTTTGAGGAAAAAGTTGACTTTTAATTGAGGCAAAATCCGAGAAAATGATCTACATGAAACTTGTAGCCTCTGTCGAGAGTTTTTCGTGGACATAAAGCTTGCTATTTTCGATGTCGAATTAAGAGATATGATTTTGGAAAGTTCGGTTTAAGTGGGTATTTAAGGTTTTGTAAATTTTGCTTGAACTCCAACCCTTTTGCAATCTTTTGTTATAAATCTTTAAATCCGACATCCGATTGACTTGATTTTCGAAGCGTTAGATTCCTAAGACAATTAATGTCATTTTATTGATGAATTATGAATTTTAGGAGAGTGAATTGAAGGTGATTGATTTTAATCAAGTGAGTTGAGAAAGTGTCCAACATGGTTGGTATCTTGTGAAATTCGGAGTGTGGAGATCCGATCGAGTCGATTCTTGAGGTTAAATAAAGTTAAGATATGGGACTTCAATTATGTGGAGGGCTCGAATTTTATTTTAGTCCCTTAGGTCGTTAATTTTTGAATCAAAGTAGGGTTAATGTTGAATTTCGGATTTGGTGCAGGTCCGATAGTATTTCAGACATAACTTCTTCGTTTTAGATTCGAATTGAGCGCGGTTAGTTGCGTTGGATTCGTATGATCGAGAGGATCATTTCTCTAGAAGGAAGTTTGGACAAATTCCTTCAAATTAATAGTGCGAATTAAACCGCAAGTAAGCATGACTTTAAGCTTTGAATGGAAGGGTAATATGGTCATTTGACCTTTCAGCAATCATATTGATATATATATATATAATTAATTAATTAATTGTGAATTAATTAATGAATATATAGATATATGTTCGTGGATCATGTTTGTTGGACCCCGAACCTTGAGTGACAATTTGATTTAGTAATATGAATGATCAAGTGGATGAGTTGATTTAATTAGAGTTGAAAAACAAGAATTAAAAAGAAAAAGTGTGAAAATTTGAAGAAATTAGAAAGTTTGACTATCTGGAGAGAAAAATGTTTGACTTTGAGAGTTGACTTTTGTTTGAGGCAAAATTTGATAAAATGATCTACATAAAACTTGTAGATTATGTTAAGAGCTTTTTGTAGACATAAAGTTTGCAATTTTTCGATATTGGGAGTAAAAGTTATGATCAGTCAAAGTTTATGTGTGATAGAGTTGACTTTTGACTTTAAGTATGGTTGAAACTTTGACTGAGAAATTAACCTAGTTAGAGGTTAATTGAGTTTTTATGTTCTTCATGAAAATTGAAGGGTTTGTTTTGATCTTTATTTCGATATAAAGTATGCAATTTTTCGATCTCGGAATGATAAGTTATGATTTTTACAAGTTTGTATTGAGGATAGTATCTTTGACCGAAAAATAGACTTCCGAAGGAGTCGAATTGAGTTTTATGTCCTTCGTGAAAGATGTAGAACTTTCTTTAAGCTTTCTATAGAGACTAAGTTTGTCAAAATCGGAGTTCGGGATTAAAAGTTATGAATTTTGGAAGTTTAGGGGAAAAAAAATGGAAATGGAAAATGATTTATCCCCGTCACTAGGGCGACGCGTATCGCCATAGCGATGGCGAACGTTCAGCGCCGCCGTCGCTTCTGGCGACGCGATCGCCAGTAGCGATGGTGAGCATTTTGGCTCGCGTCGCTAGGGCGACGTCCGCGTCGCCGTGGTGACCGCGTCTCTATCCTCGCCTCTAATCTGACGTCGTTTTGCTCCTTCGGTTTCTTGCTTCCTCGTCCAATCCGACCTTTGTTCACTGTTTTGCTCATATCTTTTCCGTCCGACATCCGATTGAGTCGATTCTTGCGGCGTTGGATTCCTAAGCCAATTATCTACATCCTCACAGAAATTTGTGAAATTTTGAGATGAAATTAATGGTGATTAATTTAATCAAAGTGAGTCGTGAAATTTTCCAAGCATAGTTCAGTGTTTTGTGAAATTCTGGATCTGTAGAGATCCGATTGAAGTGATTATTGAGGCGAAATAAAGATAAGACAAGGGGCTACAAATCATATGAAGACATAAAATGTCAATTTTGCCCCTAAGACCCTCAAATTATGGATGGAAGTCCAAATTCGTATGCAGTTTTTGGATTTGGAACACCTAGGAGTGTTTTGAGCATAACGTTTGATCTGGGAATCGAAATGAGGAGATTTTTATTTTGAATTAAAATAGAGACATAAGGCTACAATTTTTATGAAGACATCCAGTTTCAATTCTGGGATTAAGAATGTGAACTTTTGGACGGAAATAATCGTACATGGAAAATGTGTTAGAATATGGATATTTCCAAACTGTTTTGCGCATAACTTTTGATGTAGTGATCGGAATTGAGCGCAGTCGGTGGCGTTAGATTCGTATAATTGAGAGGAACATTTCTCTAGAAGGAAGTTTAGGCAAATTATTTCAGCTTGATAGTGCGAATCAAACCGCAAGTGAGCATGACATAAAGTAACAATGGAAGGGCAAAATGGTCAATTAACCATCATTTAATGAAACACATATGGTGATGTCGTTTTTGGCATATTAAAAGCCACGAAAGTGGCTAGAAATTTCCAGAGAAAAGAAGAGAGAAATAAGAAGAAGATGAATGAAGAGGTTTCGTATGGAGAAAGAAGAGAGAAAGCTTTGTTTCAATTTTTCTACTTGTTTCTTAGGGATTTTGAGTGGATTTCAAGAGGAAAAGGTGGAAAAGCATGAGAGCTTCCTTTCAAGCTAGGAAAATTCGAATTTGGTGGAGAAATGAGGTAAGGGAAAATTTTCAACTTTGAGATTTTGTTGAATTTTTGATTGAGAAATATAGATAATGATATGGGTTTGTGATTTATGAAGTTGGTTTTGATATTAATGCTTTAGGTTGGGTTTAATTTTGGATGGAAATTTGTTTAAAGTTTAGGCTAAATTTTATGGTTGAGAATTTGGTGAATTTTTGGTGTAGAATGAAAGATAATAATATAGGTTTGTGGAATATGAAATTAGTTTTGAGAAAATTGTGAACTATGGTATTGAATTTGAATAAATTGGTTTAGGTCAATTTTAAGATTTGGGGATTTTTGAAATTGAGGATCTAGATATTTTGGAATTAATGTGGATTGATGAATTGTGAGATTAATTTTGAAAATTAAGTTATTTATGAGATTGAATTTGGGTGTATTGGTTTAGGCAAATTTTGAAAATTGGGGATTTTCAAAATTGGAGATTGAAATAGCTTGAAAGTATGATAATTATGAATTTCCGATAGTTAATTTTGAGACTTATGCAAATTTATGATGTGAAATTGAATGATTATGGCGTAGGTCGATTTTAATTGAATGAAGGAAAGAAGCGAGGATCAAATTGGAGCTAGGATCAAGTTTACGCAATAATTAGAGGTGGATAGCATATTTATATTTTGATTTGTGAGCAATATGCAATTTTTGAAAAAATTAAAGAAAGCAATTTTCAAAAATTAAAGAAAGCAAAATTTTGGATTTTTGATACATTAATGTTTTAGTAAGTGTTTGAAAGGAAAGGTTGGTTAATGTTTGAAATTGTGATTTCCAGGATTTCAAAAATTATTACAAGCTGAATTATGTTTGAAAAGAAAATAGAAATTTCGAAAGTTCATTTTGTTATGTATGCATTGCTAAATTATGTAAAGTGCTGAAATTATTGATTGATTGATTGAGTGATTTAATTGTATGTATTATGTGAATATATGAAAAAAAATCAAGACTTTGAAAAGTGCCTTGAGCGATTCAATTCTGTTTTAAACTTATGTGTTACGTGGGTTCGGTTAGGTCCTTGGTGAGTCAGCGCTGTCTCTATGTGTATAGCCTTTTCCCGGCTGCCCGCTAGTGGCATGGAACTCTGATTTCGGACTCCCTCACGGCTACACTGGACCGCTATCTTGAAAGTGTAATCGTTCTTTCACGATCGCACAGGACCGCTCTGGATCTGCGAGACGCTCTGCTTGGACTAGCTGACCATTCGATATGTTATGTGTTTTCAATTTTGTCTCTGAATGTTGCATTCATGTTTATGAAAAATTCGAGAAGTTTGAAAAAAAAAAGAGAAAAAGTGAGATTATTATGAAAAGTTTGAAAAATATATATATATAAAAAAAAGGTTTGAGGAAATTGTTTGAAAAATTATAAAGTTTGAAAAATTAGCCCTTTTGGCGAAAAGATTATGAAAAATGTTTTCAGCTTATTTGTCAATTTATAAATGTGTTATCCACGAGCTTAGAGCTCACCCCTTTCATCCCCATCTCGTGTTTGACGGTGAGATAGGATGAAAGAATGTGAAAACGTTTGATCCGATGTCCGCATCGCTCGTATTTTAATGTGAATTGAGATTTGAAATGTTTGTAAATGGCTTAAAAAGCCATTAAGGATTTATAAGGAATTAACTTATGATGCCTTTGAAAATATTGAAATTGTACAAGAAATTGTGTTATAGAAGGATTTGAGTATAACATATTTGATTTACGGAATTGTATTATTCATGAATGGTTAATTAGAGTGAAATTGTCATTTATAAATGATGAGAATTGGATATTGATTATAAATATGATGATTGTGATTTGGACATAGAAAATGAGATTGATGTGTTGATAGGTTGAGAATTATGGAAGTATTAGATTTAGGTTTGCGTTTTGCTGGTGTTCGAATTCCGGACGGGAGAGTCCGATGATTTTAAGTCGTGTTTGGAATTATAAGTATTTTGAACCTTGCGGGTTTGGGTTAGGATAAAGGCAATTTGTTATCTTTGAAATTTCGATAAAATCTGGGTTAAAAATGTAATTTGAGATTGGTATGAATTTATATAAGATTGTGTATGACTGTATGGATTGAAGATGATGTTGTATGTGATTGAGTAACGAGAAAAGAAATGAGAATAAGAAAAGAAAAGAAAAAAAAAGAAAAAAAATTATACCGAATTTTGGAACATCTTAGGGTTTCCAACACGACTATGATCATTCGATAAGTTTTCTTTGATTATTGTTTCCGGATGTCGGATGCGTTTTGCTTGATTTCGTTTCACTTCGAAATCGGTTCCTTCGCTACCTTCAGTTTGATCTGATTCGGTCCGATTCGAAACTTTCCGAGTATTTGCTTCGCTCCGCTGATTCGATTTGTATTCCGATTAGCGATTTCTCGCTTTTCGATTTTCCTTTTTTTCCGTTCCGTTTTTTTAGTTGGGATCCGGTTCCCGGATCGGGTTCCAACATGTATGGTATCAGAGCAAGAAGAGTTTATAAGGAATCATGCGTTCGTATGAGGGAATCTGTATGCATAGTTGGATTTCGGAAACGGGATCCAACATGTATGGTATCAGAGCCCAGTAATATGATCTTACTTGGGCGTATGAGTATGAATAAGGAATTGATACGAGTTTGTAAAGATAAGAGTGAATTTGTGAGAGTGTGCTAGGTGGTCATTTGATTTTGATGAAAGAAATATGATTGTCTTTAGGAATTTGAAATTGATGTGCATGACTATTTGACGAATTCAAATGATTGGTTTGATTTGAGTGTTAAGAATATGATTGATTTTCGGAATGTGTTGAGGAAATTAAGATTAGAACTTCTTGAGAGATTGTGATGAATTGATATAGATGAAAGAATGATGACATAATGATGATTGAACCATATTAGGGTTCCTTAAAAATGGACCATTGACTGTGTCCATATTTAAAGAAATAATGAGTTATAGATATAGTGTTTTGATATGATACGAGTGGTATATGATTTAAGGAAATGAAAATTGTGAAGAGATTGAGAATATGTATGATGAGTAAATTTGATGAAAAGGTAATTGATTATGAGTTTGGAAAGAAATTAGTGAGAAAGTCCTTAATGATCTTTGTTTAAAAAGAAATTTATGCAAGAATGAGTTCTTGGAGTTTAAGTAAATATGAATTTGAGGACGAAATTCTTTTAAGAAGGGAGAAATGTTGGACCCCGAACCTTGAGTGACAATTTGATTTAGTAATATGAATGATCAAGTGGATGAGTTGATTTAATTAGAGTTGAAAAACAAGAATTAAAAAGAAAAAGTGTGAAAATTTGAAGAAATTAGAAAGTTTGACTATCTGGAGAGAAAATGTTTGACTTTGAGAGTTGACTTTTGTTTGAGGCAAAATTTGATAAAATGATCTACATGAAACTTGTAGATTATGTTAAGAGCTTTTTGTAGACATAAAGTTTGCAATTTTTCGATATTGGGAGTAAAAGTTATGATCAGTCAAAGTTTATGTGTGATAGGGTTGACTTTTGACTTTAAGTATGGTTGAAACTTTGACTGAGAAATTAACCTAGTTAGAGGTTAATTGAGTTTTGATGTTCTTCATGAAAATTGAAGGGTTTGTTTTGATCTTTATTTCGATATAAAGTATGCAATTTTTCGATCTCGGAATGATAAGTTATGATTTTTACAAGTTTGTATAGAGGATAGTATCTTTGACCGAAAAATGGACTTCCAAAGGAGTCGAATTGAGTTTTATGTCCTTCGTGAAAGATGTAGAACTTTCTTTAAAATTTCTATAGAGACTAAGTTTGTCAAAATCGGAGTTCGGGATTAAAAGTTATGAATTTTGGAAGTTTAGGGAAAAAAAAAAGGAAATGGAAAATGATTTATCCCCGTCACTAGGGCGACGCGTATCGCCATAGCGATGGCGAACGTTCAGCGCCGCCTTCGCTACGGCGACGCGCATCGCCGTAGCGATGGTGAGCATTTTGGCTCGCGTCGCTAGGGCGACGTCCGTCGCCGTAGTGACCGTGCCTATCCTCGCCTACTAATCTGACGTCGTTTTGCTCCTTCAGTTTTCTTGCTTCCTCATCCAATCCGACCTTTGTTCACTGTTTTGCTCATATCTTTTCTGTTCGACATCCGATTGAGTCGATTCTTGCGGCGTTGGATTCCTAAGACAATTATCTACATCGTCACAGAAATTTGTGAAATTTTGAGATGAAATTAATGGTGATTAATTTAATCAAAGTGAGTCGTGAAATTTTCCAAGCATAGTTCAGTGTTTTGTGAAATTCGGGATCTGTAGAGATCCGATTGAAGTGATTCTTGAGGCGAAATAAAGATAAGACAAGGGGCTACAAATAATATGAAGACATGAAATGTCAATTTTGCCCCTAAGACCCTCAAATTATGGATGGAAGTCCAAATTCGTATGCAGTTTTTGGATTTGGAACACCTAGGAGTGTTTTGAGCATAACGTTTGATCTGGGAATCGAAATGAGGAGATTCTTGTTTTGAATTAAACTAGAGACATAAGGCTACAATTGTTATGAAGACATCCAGTTTCAATTCTGGGATTAAGAATGTGAAATTTTGGACGGAAATAATCGTACATGGAAAATGTGTTAGAATATGGATATTTCCAAACTGTTTTGCGCATAACTTTTGATGTAGTGATCGGAATTGAGCTCGGTCGGTGGCGTTGGATTCGTATAATTGAGAGGAACATTTCTCTAGAAGGAAGTTTGGGCAAATTATTTCAGCTTGATAGTGCGAATCAAACCACAAGTGAGCATGACATAAAGTAACAATGGAAGGGCAAAATGGTCAATTAACCATCATTTAATGAAACACATATGGTGATGTCGTTTTTGGCATATTAAAAGCCACGAAAGTGGCTAGAAATTTCCAGAGAAAAGAAGAGAGAAATAAGAAGAAGATGAATGAAGAGGTTTCGTATGGAGAAAAGAAGAGAGAGAAAGCTTTGTTTCAATTTTTCTACTTGTTTCTTAGGGATTTTTGAGTGGATTTCAAGAGGAAAAAGGTGGAAAAGCATGAGAGCTTCCTTTCAAGCTAGGAAAATTCGAATTTGGTGGAGAAATGAGGTAAGGGAAAATTTTCAACTTTGAGATTTTGTTGAATTTTTGATTGAGAAATATAGATAATGATATGGGTTTGTGATTTATGAAGTTGGTTTTGATATTAATGCTTTAGGTTGGGTTTAATTTTGGATGAAAATTTGTTTAAAGTTTAGGCTAAATTTTATGGTTGAGAATTTGGTGAATTTTTGGTGTAGAATGAAAGATAATAATATAGGTTTGTGGAATATGAAATTAGTTTTGAGAAAATTGTGAACTATGGTATTGAATTTGGATAAATTGGTTTAGGTCAATTTTAAGATTTGGGGATTTTTGAAATTGAGGATCTAGATATTTTGGAATTAATGTGGATTGATGAATTGTGAGATTAATTTTGAAAATTAAGTTATTTATGAGATTGAATTTGGGTGTATTGGTTTAGGCAAATTTTGAAAATTGGGGATTTTCAAAATTGGAGATTGAAATAGTTTGGAAGTATGATAATTATGAATTTCCGATAGTTAATTTTGAGACTTATGCAAATTTATGATGTGAAATTGAATGATTATGGCGTAAGTCGATTTTAATTGAATGAAGGAAAGAAGCAAGGATCAAATTGGAGCTAGGATCAAGTTTCTGGCAATAATTCGAGGTGGGTAACATATTTATATTTTGATTTGTGAGCAATATGCAATTTTTGAAAAAATTAAAGAAAGCAATTTTCAAAAATTAAAGAAAGCAAAATTTTGGATTTTTGATACATTAATGTTTTAGTAAGTGTTTGAAAGGAAAGGTTGGTTAATGTTTGAAATTGTGATTTCGAGGATTTCGAAAAATTATTACAAGTCAATTATGTTTGAAAAGAAAATAGAAATTTCGAAAGTTCATTTTGTTATGTATGCATTGCTAAATTATGTAAAGTGCTGAAATTATTGATTGATTGATTGAGCGATTTAATTGTATGTATTATGTGAATATATGAAAAAAAATCAAGACTTTGAAAAGTGCCTTGAGCGATTCAATTCTGTTTTAAATGTGTATTACGTGGGTTGGTTAGGTCCTTGGTGAGTCATATTGTCTCTGTGTATAGCCTTTTCCGCTGCCCGCTAGTAGCACGGAACTCCGATTCGGACTCCCTCACTACTACAATGGACCGCTATGAGAAAGTGTAATGTTTCTTTCGACGATCGCAGGACCGCTCTGCGGATCTATGCGATCGCTCGCTTGGACCTAACTGGACCATTACGATATGTTATGTGTTTTCAATTTTGTCTCTGAATGTTGCATTCATGTTTATGAAAAATTGAGATGTTTGGAAAAAAAAGAGAAAAGTGAGATTATTATGAAAAGTTTGAAAATATATATATATATATAAAAGGTTTGAGGAAATTGTTTGAAAAATTATAAAGTTTGAAAAATTAGCCCTTTTGGCGAAAAGATTATGAAAATATTTTCGACTTATTTGTCAATTTATAAATGTGTTATCCACGAGCTTCCGAAGCTCACCCCCTTTCATCCCCATCTCCGTGTTTGACGGGAGATAGGATGAAAAAGAATGTGAAGACGTTTGATCCGATGTCCGCATCGTGCGTATTTTGTGTGAATTGAGATTTGAAATGTTTGTAAATGGCTTAAAAAGCCATTAAGGATTTATAAGGAATTAACTTATGATGCCTATGAAAATATTGAAATTGTACAAGAAATTGTGTTATAGAAGGATTTGAGTATAACATATTTCGATTTACGGAATTGTATTATTCATGAATGGTTAATTAGAGTGAAATTGTCATTTATAAATGATGAGAATTGGATATTGATTATAAATATGATGATTGTGATTTGGACATAGAAAATGAGATTGATGTGTTGATAGGTTGAGAATTATGGAAGTATTAGATTTAGGTTTGTGTTTCTTTGGTGTTCAATTCGGACGGAGAGTCCGATGATTTTAAGTCGTGTTTGGGATTATAGAAGTGTTTTGAACCCTTGCGAGGTTTGGGTTAGGATAAAGGCAGCCGTTATCTTTGAAATTCGATAAAATCTGGGTTAAAATGTAATTTGAGATTGGTATGAATTTATATAAGATTGTGTATGACTGTATGGATTGAAGATGACGTTGTATGTGATTGAGTAACGAGAAAAGAAATGAGAATAAGAAAAGAAAAGAAAAAAAAAGAAAAAAAAATTATACCGGATTTTGGAACGTCTTAGGGTTTCCAACGCGACTATGATCATTCGATAAGTTTTCTTTGATTATTGTTTCCGGATGTCGGATGCGTTCTGCTTGATTTCGTTTCGCTTCGAAATCGGTTCCTTCGCTACCTTCGGTTTGATCTGATTCGGTCCGATTCGAAACTTTCCGAGTATTTGCTTCGCTCCGCTGATTCGATTTGTATTCCAATTAGCGATTTCTCGCTTTTCGATTTTCCTTTTTTTCCGTTTCGTTTTTTTAGTTGGGATCTGGTTCCCGGATCGGGTTCCAACATGTATGGTATCAGAGCAAGAAGAGTTTATAAGGAATCATGCGTTCGTATGAGGGAATCTGTATGCATAGTTGGATTTCGGAAACGGGATCCAACAATGTTGATGAGCATATTGAAGCTAAATTGACTTAGTCAAATGTCATGATTAAAGTAAAATTTTAATGGTTCTTAAGCCTATCAACATGGAAGCTTCCTATGGCATCTTGAAAAGTTGCAATTATATATAAGAGACAAGATTCTAGTGAGTAGTCGTATGGGTGAGTGAAAGTGGACGAAAATTTGCATAAGAAAGGATTGTGATGCTTTGTCATTTACACATTAATTAAGTTTAAAAAAAAGTGAAGTCTAAGGTGATTGTTTTAAAACCCACGAAACTCTAAGCAAAAGAGAGAAGCTTGTGACTTTTCAAAGGAGAGAAAGGAGAGGGACATTCGGCCAGCAAAGAAGAAGAAGAAGAAGAAGAAGAAGAAGAAGAAGAAGAAGAAGAAGAAGAAGAGAAGAAGAAGATTCGTGGGTCACTTTTCAAGGTAGGGATTTCATGGTTTCTTGTTATAGTTCTTGCCTTTCTAGCTTAAGTATGGAGATTGGAAGATGATTGATGAAAAAAAAGAGGATTAATGGAGGTTGAAAATCAGATTATGGTAGGTAACTTTTAGGCATGAGCTTTGAGAAAGTTGTTGGTTATTGAGATAGGTTTTGATGACAATGACTTAGATAAAATATAGCTAAGATGATAGCAAAGAAATTTCATGTTTTCCTTGATGGTTTAAAATTCCAGCATTAGTAATGTTAGCTAGTTCATGATTTTATTGTGAGATTTGTAAAGTTTAAGAATTTATTTAGTTAAGGCTTTAAAGAAGACATTATTTAGGAAGGAAAAGGAAAGAAGAAGAATACATGAAGTTTGAAAATTTCAGCATAGAGAATATGTGAGGGTTTGCAGTTTTGTTCACACATGGTGGTTTGTAGTGTGAATATGAAGGTATAGGAAAGATTAGAATAGGTTAAATGCAGGTTTTCCCAAGCCTTAGAATTTTCCAGCATGTGTATCTTATGGTAATTAGGATTTTTTATGCTTTGTTTAAGGTTAAATAAGGTAATTGACGGCATTAAAGGAAAAGATAAATGAGAAAGGTAATGTAGGTATAAGAAAATCAGCATTTGTGGGGTTACGTAAGCGGAGATTGTTGAAAAGTTTGATGCATTTGAGAAGGGTTTTGATAGTTATAATTTAGGAATGGCATAGGCATAGTTTAGGTAGGTTTATAAGCATGATTTATATTTTAAAAAAAATTTCAGCATCGATTCATTATGTTAATTAGGATTTTATGTCTTGATTAAGGTCCAATAAGGCATGGGAAGTAAAGGAAAGGCAATTGGATCAATCCAAGATGCTAGCAAGGAAAATTCAGGTGGGTAATGTATTTATATTTTGAATTATGAGTAAATTATGTGAATTTGAAAAATCAAGAAAGGAAAACAAATATTTCTGAAAATATGTTTTCAAAGAATTGGAAAATAAATGCATTCATTCCTATGCAGTTGATTGATATGCGATTAATTGATAATATGATTGGTATATAAATTGATGTGATATGTGAATATGTGAATTGTGTGAATATGTGAATGTGTCTAGTATGACACAGTATGAAAAGTTTGAAAATCAAGTTTTTAATTTGTACCTTCGGGCAATCCGAAAGTTTCAGCTTTGAATTATGTGATTATGTGAGTTTGGTTAGGTTCCCTCCGTAAGAATCAGTGCACTGTCTCCCTCTGATAGCCTTCTCCCGGCTGTCCGCAAGTGGCTTAGGAGTTTCGATTTCGGACTCCCCTCGTTCCACGATTGCATGAACCGCTATCTTGGAATGTGCGATCGTTCTGATAGACCGACCCAAACCATTTGATATGTTATTTGTCTTGTTTTTGTTATGTTTGTAGTGCATTCATGATTTGTATTTGGTTATGAATATGAAAGTTTTGAAAAGTTTGAAAAATAAGAGATCAATGTTTGAAAAGGTAAGACTTTGGAAGCGTGTTATAAATGGTGTTTTTAAAAGTGAAGGATTGAGAAATAAGCTTTGAAGAACGTTTTGAAAATGATTTCCGCTTATGGTTCAATTTATAAATATATTATCCATGAGCTTCGAGCTCACCCTCCTTTCATCCCCATCTCCGTGTTTGAGCGGAGATCGGATGAAAGACTGTCTGGATACCAGTTCGATTTGTGTATGTTTTTGTATCTTGAGTAATTTGGATCTTTGTATAAGTTTGTAAATGACTTGAAAAGCCATTAAGGATTTGCAAGAAATTAAATTATGATGCTTATGAAATCATTGAAATTGTATAAGAAATTGTGTTATGGAAGGGATTTGAGTATAGCATATTCGATTTCTGGAATTGTGTTATTCATGAATGGTTAATCAGATTGAAATTGTCATTTATAAATGATGAGGATTGTATATCGATTATAAATATGATGATTGTGATTTGGATATAGAAGATGAGATTGATGTGTTAACAGGTTGAGAATTATGGAAGTATTAGATTTAGGTTTGTGTTTTACTGGTGTTGGGATTCCGGACGGGAGAGTCCGATGATTATGAGATCTGTTTGGGATTATAGAAGTGTTTATTTACCCTTGCAGGTTTTGGGTTAGGATAAATGCAACCGTTATGCTACCGAATTTTCGTTAGAAAAGAAATTGAAAAAGAAGAAAAAGATGATTAAAATGTATGGAAGATGGATTATGAGTTTTTGTCTGTGATGGAATGAATTGAATAAGAAAGAAAAAAAAAAATTTATACGGATTTGGGATAGTTTGAGTCTAAGGAATTCCAACGCGACGCTTTTCTCTGTTTTTTATTTCCGGATGTCGGATTTGTTTGCGCTTAGCTCTGTAATTGAATTGCCTTATTATTTGTTACTATTGACTATTTCGATTTGCTTCTTTCGATTTTCGCTTTGCTTCCGTTTTATACCTTTCGGTTCGCTTCGCCTACGGTGTCGAGCCTTCGATTTGTTTTTGTTTCCACTCTTTCGTTACATTTTTCGGTTGGGATCCGGTTCCCGGATCGGGTTCCAACACGCACGGCAGGAAAAGACTATAACCGGAGCTAGGGATCTACTCTATCAGTCCTGAAAAATAGGTTGCAATTTTGGGTGAGTTTGCGAACTCAGTGAGAAACCATCATCGATGGTTCACTCAAATCATGCATTACGCAGATTGCGTACAGCACAGCACAGTAAGATACAATTAGTATATAACTATTTGTAATAGCCTATAACAGTTTACAGTATCATATCACAATTCACAGTATTATGTAACAGTCTACAGTAGCATGTAAGAATTTGCAATCTCTCATATCATCACATAATTCAGTAAGTGTCGCAATTCAATCAGTCATATGTATACAATGCATATGAGACTCTTTTTCAGTTATTCGGTGTTGTGCCCAAGTGCTCAGTCAGTATTCAGTGGGGGACGCGTCAGGGATTTCTCCCTTCGGGCTCGAGGCCCGGTCAGTACAGTGTTCGAACTCGAGGCTCTTTTCAGTGATAATAGCAACTTGGGTCACATATCCATTATCTAATCATGCATTTATGCATGTAATGCAGTGTTCAGAAATTCAGTGTATGGCTATAAAAGCCCAGTATTGCAAGTTTCATGCAGTAATCCAATCCAATACAGTAGAAACATGCCATTCTATCATGTACACTTCAGTAAATCATGTAATTTCACATTGACAAGTAATTCACATTGAGCATTTAGACAATCAAGAATTTGAGAAACCAACTAGGTTACTCACCTGTAACTTCCGAGCTATTGCCTGGAAGTTCCAGCAATGTCCGTGGAATGACGATCCAACGACGCCTTTATAACATTTAAATACAATCACATTACTAGATGCTCAATTAACAATTCAGTGATGCATATGTCTCGATGAAATTATGTACAATGCATGTTCACGATTTCCGGCGCTAAAACCCAATTTGGAACTCTTAGGCCCCATTTCTAACTCTTTGCTCAATTGATCGACAATAATTGATCCATTCTTAAAATTCAGTTCAATTTCCTCAATTCATACTCCCTATAGCAATTCCCTATCCATTGGGTCAAAACCTCTATTGAAAAATCCTAATTAAAACTCCAATTGTTCCAATTCAATACTTAGGTCACGATAGGAACCATAATTGACCTTATTCTCTATGAATCAATGCCATTTAAATTAAATTCTAACTTCCATAATTATCCTCAATTGTAGACCTATTTTCCTAGGTCACAATGAATTGAGAATCACCTCAATCGGAGGTCTATACCATAAGTTATGCCCATTAAACTAAAATACAACCCATCAGAAAAGCCCCTTCGCCGCGACCTACGGCCGCTCGTCGCGACGTGAAGAAGTTCGTTCGCCGCGACGTCAAAGACGTTCGCCGCGACGTCAAAGATGTTCGCCGCGGCGAACAATTCCTATGTGGCTCGTCGCGACGTGAGCCAGAAGGCTCGTCGCGACGTACATCCAGGCACTCGCAGCGGCGTCTCGCTGCGCTCGTCGCGGCGAGCACTTAATTTACTCGTCACGGTGAGGCTGCACCAGACGTCGCGACGTGTGAAAGCGCCACCGTCTTCTCCGACCGATTTTCTGACTTTTCTCTCACTAAAACCAGTATTAAACACTCCCAACTACCCAATCTAACACAATAAATGCCATAAATGCATTAGAAACCATAAATAACAACATTAAAGCCATAAATACTTACCAATCAAGCTCAAATCCACAAATATCTCAAAATCACCGTAAACCCTAAAATCCTTCAAAATCCACGATTAACCACTCTCCAATCTTCTCAGCCTTCATCCTCCACAAGAATCAAGTTAGCCATACACAATAAGAGGAAAACCACAAGAAATAGTCGAGATCTCTTACCAACAAAAGGGATCGACGTTCACCGTGGGAGGAGGAAGAGAAGAAGCTAGCTTTTTGCCTTAGGATAAAAATTCCCAAATTTCAAACCTATCTATTTATAAACATAGGTCTCCAAATCAGTTCAAATTTCAGTCTTTAAATTTCAATGGCTCAACATTTTTTTTCTGAACAGTATAACTCTAATTTTTCCATCGCCATTGGACAATTCTTTCAGTACTATACAGTCAATCGGTCTGTCACTCCAAAATTTCCGATTCGGACATTTTCTCCTGAATTTCTCAAAAATTTCCTATAAGTCACTATCAATTGCCAATCACTCTTAAACTATTCTAAATCAGTCATTCGAGCCCACTTACTCCTAATTTCTCAATTAATCACGATCCAGTCAATTCAATCACTTCACAATCCAATCAATTCATACTCACAATTAAAATGCCGGAAAAACATGAATGCATGTACCTAGGAATACATGCATATGCAATAAACTTGTTCCTCTATAATTAGAGGCCAGTAACATGCTCAATCAGTGAATGCAATGAAACCTATCAGTCCGACCCAATATTACCATAATGCCCTTGCTAACAGTAACGGGATGTTACATATGCAGTCTACATGCCATATGCGGTGCAATAAATGAGTGGGTGGATCTAGGATCCAACAATGCATATGCCTCAAAATCAGAAATCAGAAGCATACCCGCAACATCTGGAGAATC
Organism: Erythroxylum novogranatense; assembly: GCA_029891385.1. NCBI lineage: Eukaryota > Viridiplantae > Streptophyta > Magnoliopsida > Malpighiales > Erythroxylaceae > Erythroxylum > Erythroxylum novogranatense. The sequence continues at coordinate 27,645,205 of CM057224.1, forward strand.
CTGAGCCTCCTGCCGAGTCATGGCATAGACTCTAGCCTAGGACTGCGGTCTGCTGCCCAGTCCCTCGGTCCTCACAACGGAGCCCTCAGCTCTGCCACGACCTCTACCTCGGCCTCTCAGTCCAGATCCTCCACCACGACTCTACTGCATTGTGGTGTTACTGCCAGATCTCCCAGTCATAGCAGACTGAGCTCCTACTGTAGCTGGACAGTCTCTAATCTGATGATCCATGGAGCCGCACCTCAGGCAGGCTCCAATCAGTCTCCAACACTCCCCACTGTGTCTCCTCTCACAATGCTCACACACGGGAGGGATCAGGCCTGAACCTTTGCCTCTGCCACTGCCACTACTAGTCTGAACAAATCTCCCTCTCTGCCCAAATCTAGATTGTCTAGCTCCTCAGGAAGACACAAGGTCCCGCTCAAGGCGCTTATATCCCTGCCGAACTACCACAGCTATCACTCGACCTCTTGCCTCTGGACCTCGACCGGACTCGGCTGGTCTGTTTGGAATTGCTCAACTCTAACTGTAGCAGCCCTTAACTCGACAAATGTACCCATATCAGATCTGGCCAATCTGGTGCGAATCTCCAAGTTGAGGCCATTTTCGAACCTCCGGCACCGATCAGCCTTAGTAGAAATCAGGGCAGTAGCATATCCCATAAGCTCATTAAATCTCACCTCATAATCTACCATAGTCTTCATACCCTGTCTCAACTCAAGAAACTCCTGCATCTTTATCTCCATATAAATCTTGGGCATGTAATTATCTCTAAAAACCCTCAAGAAATCATCCCATGTCAAGATACAGGGTCTGGTGGTACTGCCCGGGAAGGTCTTCCACCACTGATATGCTGGACCCTGTAGGAGAGATACCGCATAATCAAAACGCTCATCAGAGTCGCAGTCCATCTGATCGAAGACTCCCTCAGTCCTCTCCGGCCATTCCTCAGCCTCGGTGAGTGCATCTTTGCCATAAAGTCTCTGACGCCTACCATGCAGTCTATCGTACCTCCTCTCCCGTCTCACTGGAACTCCAGGAGGTAACTCCTCAGAACGAGGCACGAAAGACTCCCTACTAGCTCCAACTGATCCATGGTCAGTTGGTTGATCAACCTGATCACCAAGAACGGATGACCTATAACAAACAAGAATTTTGATCAATTTCTGCATTTCTCACTGTAATTCAAGCCTAAATATGCACTATGCCCAACAGATGCTAAACCATGCTCTGATACCACCTAAATGTAGCGCTCCCTTACCGTAGGGTACGCACCGGAACGCCCGTGGGTCATTCCGACGCATATCCCACAATAAGGGAGAGCTACGATCAATCAGTCACTACAGTACTCTCATGGCATCAAAATCATAAAACCATATATAAAAATCACTATATTTTAAAATTTGCATATCATCATAAGCTTTCTCATATCATATCATCAAATAGAAATTTACAAGTCTATCCGTTTTCCAATGTCTATATACATTACTCCAAAAAGGAAACTGATACCAAAAATCTATCTAGGTCATCCCCAAAAACAATCTCACTTGACCGACCTGTGTGCCATGACTTCTCTTGCCAACACGATCTACACGGCAGGAAAAGTCTATTTTTGGAGCTAGGAGTCTACTCTCTCGATCTTGAAAAAATAGGTTGCAATTTTGGGTGAGTTTGTGAACTCAATGAGAAACCATCATCGGTGGTTCACTCAATTCAGGTATTACGCCAAAGGCGTACAGATTATCATAAAACGATTTACAGATTCTCATAACAGTATATTCAATACAAAGCAGATTACAAAGCAGTATCGCGTAGATATAAGGCGTAATGCCTCTGCCCCAATCCAGAAATCAATTCAATGCAGAACACATGGATAATAGACATTCTCTCATTTCTATCCATTTTTATGCTGAGTTGTGACTGAGCGTCTGTACTGTCCCAATTTGGGCGCATTGATCGGTGAGCTTATGTCTCTGTACTGTCCCTTTTCGGGTGCATTAAGCAGTAAACACGTCTTAGGGGTAGGAAAGCCCTCTGGGTATGCACTACTTCCAACGCGGCTTAGGAATAAGAGAGCCCTCTAGGTATGCACTATTCCCTTTTCAATCACCAGTCTATTTCCAGTCGTCGAGCTTGTAACTCTCAGTGGCAGCTCCAGTCACAACCATTATTAATCATTCGTTTATGGAAATTCATTTATCACAATAATACAAAAATCACATTTCCATCAGAACCCATTTATCAAAATCAGACAAAACGTTCTCAATTGTATCATACAGTAGCAATTTATCACATTCACTAATCTTTCGGACCTTCGGTCCGAAATCACAAAAAAATGATTCACATAAACCCATCACCATTTTCCACAAAATTTTAAGTACATAATAGTTAACAAATCAAAGATTGAGGAACCAACTAGGTTACTCACCTGTAACTTCCGAGCTACTGCCTGGAAGTCCCAGCAATGTTCGTGGAATGTCGATCCAACGGCGCCTCTATAACAGTCAAAGCAATCCGACATTACTAATTGCACAATCAGAAAGGTTCACAAATGCACATGCTAAAATGCAAGAATGTACAATGCCTATTAGCGACAATCCCGGCGCTAAATTCCAATTTCACTATCCTTTGCCTCTAAACCAACTTTTCATTTTATACACACTATCATATTTAGACAATACCCTTTGAATTCTCAAGAAGGACCTCAAAGCCAAATTTCTATTCATTTAGTCAATTTCTCCCATTTCATCAAGTGACACATGTGATTTCAATAGCATAACGTGGAACTCCACAAGTCTCATTTCTACTATTCAGTTCAATTTGTCAAATCATATACACTAGGATATTCTCAAGAAAACCTCAAAACCCATATCATCTTTAACTAGATCACGATCACTCATTATAGACTCCAAGAACTTGAAATGTATTTCAAAAATCTCACAATTAGACTCCAATTATCAAGAAACTAACTTTAGGTCGAAATAACAATCTAAACCCAACTTTCATTTCTAAATCGAGATCTTGTAAACTTGAATTCAAACTTTCTTTCTTGACATCAATTGTAGACCTATTTCTTTAGTTTATAACGAATTAAGAATCACCTCAATTAGAGGTCTACATCAATAGTTATGACTCAAAAACCAAACAACATCCATTCAGAAAACAGGGGCTCGCCGTGGCGTCCCAGAGTCCCTCGCCGCGACGTCCGAAAAGAGCTCGCCGCGGCGTGGCCTTTAGGGGCTCACCGCGGCGACCCCCTCCTTGCTCGCCTCGGTGAAGTAATATATTAATTCGCCGTGACGAGGCCTCGCGCACGTCGTGGCGAGAACGTTCTCTCGCCGCGGCGTGGCGCAGGCGTGCCGCGACGTGCGGTCGCTGATTCGTCTTCTCCGACTCTCTTTTCCCGATTCTCTCTCTAAATTCTGCCATAACTCACATTCATCTACCACAATCTTTCATAATTAATACCATAAATGCATTTTCAACTACAAATAATAACATTAAAACAATTTTTACTTACCAAACAAGCTCTCACCCATAAACTTCCGAAATCTTCTCCAACCTCTTTCAACACCAACGGCCCTCTCTCAAACTCTCACCGATCAACATCTTCACCAATATTCATCATCTCAAATGATAAGCTTAACTTAGTACAAGAAGAAGAAGCAAGCAAGCAAGGGTATGGAAGATCGAAAATCACAGAGGAAAGAGGAAGTGAGCATGCCCTAGGATGAAGGAACTGAGTTTTATATCAAATTCAAGTTATAAGGCATTTAAAGAGGGTTGCTCACTTTTCCTCAAACACGCATCAAATTCCTTTTTCTTTTCTAATCATTTATGGACTAAGTTGTCTCTAACTTCCAATGGCTTGTCATTTTTATTCCTAAAATCACAAATCTAAATTTCCCATTGCCATTGGACATTTATGTCAATACTATTAAGTCAATCAGTCCGTTACTCGGAAAATTTCCGGTTCGGACATTTTCTCCCAAATTTCCTGAAAAATTTCTAAGGGTCACTAACCGACTGAATATAATTCCTAAAACAGTCCAGTTTACAATTTCAAACACAAAATCTCAAAATTCATAAAACACATCATATTCACACTAAAATGCCGGGAATGTCAGAAATGCATGTACATATAACTACATGTGCAGAATGACTCAATCCTTTAAAATTAGAGGCCAAATAAATGAACAAATCGAATATGCAATTTAACCTATTAGCCCATCCCAATTTACCAAATTGGCCTTCCCATCGGTGATGGGATGTTACAAATGTGCAATATGTTCCGTTTTGGACCGACCTAAACCGTTTTGATATGCTATGTGTTTTTTGTTTGTGTTTTTTGTGATGCATTGCATGTTTTGAATTTGATTATGAAATGTGAAAATTTGAGAAATTTTAGAACTGCGAAAGTGAGCGTTAAATCATGAAATTTTTTAATTTGATTATGATGGTTTGATTTTGAAGAATTGAAAAGTTTGAAAATGAGCTTTTGAATCTCCGACTGAGAAATGTTTATAACTGTCAAACGCCTTGAAAAATATTTTTTCTTATTATTCGTTTTATAAACATATTATCCACGAGTTATCTAGCTCACCCTCCTTTCATCCTCATCTCCAGGTATTCGAACAGGAGATCGGATGAAGACGGTCAAGACGTCAGCTTGACTTTTGCATGTTTTCGTAATTTGTATAAGTTAGATTTTGAGTAACTTAGGTTTTAGTGTTGATTTGTATATGGCTTGAAATGCCATTTATGCTTACGAAGTATTTAGTTCATGATGTATATGAATTTGTGTATGGAAATGAGTTATGGGATTTGTAAATGAATTCTGGACTTGTGTATGGATTGGAGATATAAAACTTGTGTGATTATGGAATATGACTTGTGATTATATATAGAATGATTGGGTGTGTTTGGATTGAATGAGATATTTGAATATGGATGTTTTTTATTTGGTTTGCGAATTATTGAAGTGTTTTAAAAATAGGATTGCGTTTGTATATGCTGAGATTCCGGACGGGAAAGTCCGATGATTCTGAGTCTTGATTAGGTATTATAGAAGTGTACATTTGCCAATTGCAAATTTTGGGTTTTGTATAATGCAGCCGTTATGCTGCCGAAATTTTGATAAAATTGATTGTATGGTTTTTGTAAAAGATGATTTTTGTGTTATGATATGAATAAGAAGATGATTAAGGATTGAGACTTTGCATGTATAAGGAGTTTGTTATGCGTTGAGAATTTGATTGAGGAAAATTTCCAAGAAAAGTGCAATTATATGGTTTTGCATGAATTTGAAACAAGATGGTTATAAGAAAAAAAAATTGACACCAATTTTTGATCCGTTTTAGATAGGATTAGTCTAAGGTTTCCAACGCTATTTCTAAGTATGCATTCACAGATGTCGGACATTTGTTTCGGTCTAATTGATTCGCTTGTTTGCTTCGATTCGATTCGGCTTTCGATTTTGTTTCCGTGTTTTATGATCCTTTTTCGTGTCCGCTTTATGATGTTTGTTTTCGATTCGAATTTTCGTTTCCGATTTGTATTCGATATGCTTTCGCAATTTGTATCCGATATTTTCCTGTTCTTTCGATTTTGCTTTCGTTCGTTTTTCATGTCCGTGATTCTGCGTTCGTCATTTTTCGTCCGCTTCTGTCGTTCTTCGTTTTCCTGTTGGGATCCGGCCTCCGGATCGGGTCCCAACATATATAGTTTAAAGAAATCACCAAAAGTTTGGTACAACCATATTGATAATTATATTGCTCCAAAGGAGTTCATAAATGTCCACATGAATATGGTCTTTATGTGAAGAAAAAGGAGAATGGTGATATGTTAATTGTTTGTTCGTATGCTAATGACTTGATGTTTACAGGAAACAATTCAACCTTATTTGATGAATTTAAAAAGGAGATGACTGCAGAATTTGAGATGACTGATATAGGGCTTATATCTTATTATCTTGGAATTGAAGCGAAGCAATCTGATGAAGGCATTTTTATCTGACAAAAGAATTATGCAATGAAGATTTTGAAAGAATTTAACATAGAAAATTGTCAACCGGTTTCTTCACCAGTTGAATGTGAAGTAAAGTTGTCAAGATTTGATGATAGTGAAAAGGTGGATTCAACTGTGTACATAAAGCTTGTTGAAAATTTGAGGTACTTATACTTGTTCTAGACATGATATTCTTTATGGAGTTGGAATTATTAGTCGATATGTAAAGTCTCCAACTGTTACTCATTTTAAGGCTAGTACAACGATCTTCAGATATGTTAAAGGAACTCTAGGTTATAGCTTGTTTTATTTATCTCCCCATAATTGCAATTTGGTTGGTTACAACGATAATGATTCGAGAGGTGATGTTGATAATAGAAGTATTACTGGTTTTTTGTTTAGACTTGGAGATGTTATATTTGCTTGGAGTTCAAAGAAGCAACCTATCGTAACTCTTTCAACATGTAAAGTAGAGTATGTAGCTGCTACTGCTTGTGTTTGTCATGTTGTATGATTGAGAAAATTGTTAAAAACGATGTATATGTCACAAGAAGAAGCTACTAAGATTTTTGTTGAAATCTATAATACAAGATTTCATTTTATACTAGAGTATATCAACAAGAAGGAAATGCAATTCAAGTATGTGAAATCTCATGATCAAATTGCAGACATATTAACCAAGGCATTGAAGGCTAAAGATTTTGCAAGACTAAAAACAAGACTTGGCATAACCAAATCTGAGTTTAAGGTGGAGTTTTAAAAAATATAAACTTAAAATAAATATGTTATTATCTCTAGGAGTCTATCTCAAATTATGGTTGGGTTATCAAATAGATATTAATTGATGCTAATGCGTTTAGTTTCTTGAGAAGTTTAAGAGATGTTTTGTATTTTTATATAAGTATTATTCTACATTAATGAAATCTATACAAAGGTTTTTTTTTTGGTATTTTTCTTAATTCACTAGTCTCGGTTTCTAACACAACTTTGGCTAATCACATAACAGATATGAGACTAACCAAAAGCAACATCATAACTCTTTAGCAATCAAAAAAAAAAACCCACATCTCCAAGTAAGATGAATCGACTACTAAATGCTACTATTAATTCGACAGTTAAGTTCATAGATAATCTTTCAAGAACGAACCATTTAATTTGCTCAACATACACAACTTTTCTGCTTTCATCCATCCTACTAAGAAACCTATTTTTAAAGTATTGCGGCGCCAAAAGGCAAAGTTAGTCGATGATATTTTACCCAACAATTGAGGGAATAGTTTGATCTCACCCAATCTCAGGCAAACACATTAGCCGACAGAACATGATGGATAGATAAATACATTTCTGAACTCACAATACCTTAATTTGTCTAACAAAGAACCAAACGCTTTCAATGATGTTACTCCTCAAAATCAAACTAACCAACAAATTAAACTACCCACAAGTGTTTTTTAATGTCTCTTTCTCTTATCTCTAAGCACAGAATGTACCATGACTTCCGCACTTGACAGTGTATGTAGTCAATTTATGAGTTGGACCATGGGTCATGGGTGGAGTTATGGGAATATTATGATTATACAGAAACATAAGGCCATGCACCTAACCTTCGTACAAACTTCTAAGTCGTTCATAAGCCCCACATACGATCATCATTTAAAAGCAAAAAATGTTAGTCTGAAGCTAAATATATTCATTGTGTCAAACAGAAGTCTCATGAAAAATGAAGCATTGCCTCCTTTTTACATTGCAAAACCAGTCACCCGCTTTCTTAACTAGTAAAGCCTAAAACAAAAACAAAAAGAAAGCATAACCAATAACTCAGTAGTATGATTTTCACAAAACTTAAATTCCAAGTCTCCGAATTGGTAAACTTGGATTCCTTCTTATCGTAAGAGAAGCCATGGCCATTGTCCAGTCAACAGGAGATACAATTCAATGGAGCTTATCTCAAAACCAATCACTGGCACCCGGACAAAAGAATAATAATAATAGTGCCTTCAAAATCTTATGGGGCAGGATAATTATGTACCATAAAATGAGCAGAATCACTGACATCTTCAGAGTTCTCTTACAAGCGCATAACTGATTCATTTACTCTTCTTTCGGACAACTCGAGTACGCAGATTCATTTGCTGATGATGTTACCCCAGACAAAGCACTTGATGACATATTACTGCCGGTTTTAACAGATTCATTTGCTGATGAAGTTACCCCAGACAAGGCACTTGATGACATATTGCTGCCGGTTTTAACTCCATTCTGAAAACTCTTTGATCCTCTAGGAGGGTTTCCCTGGGAATCACTAGTTGCAGCTTCTTGCCCTTCCTCAGCTAATCCTTTCAGAATGTTCATAACGGTGGGAAGGAACTTTGAAGACAATGAAATAAGCCCAGGCAACTGCAAAATATTAAAACTAGTAAATAAAGGCTTCCAAATCCTTACTTTGAATGGACAAACTTTTTTAATTCTACAATCTAAATGGAGAGAAAACAAACTCTTAATATCAGTGAAACAGAGTCCCATCCTATGATTAAAGCATTAAGAACTGGGCTAAAAAGATTTCACAACAGTTCCTTGAGGATATAAAAATTGATGCACCAAACTGAATGCTCCGAAGATAACACTATTCCTGAAATATCTTCCCTTAGAAATCAAGATCTAGGCCACGAAAAGATAGTTTAACACTCACAGCTCCATGGCGGAATTCAGCTGAAATGTCTAACTGCACCCATAAGGCCTTAACGAGCAGAAAACATATGAAGATGACAAAAAGATAGAAAGGATTTCTGCCATTAAAAAGGAGGCACTTCATTAGCAAAGGAGGCAATATAATCTTCTCAACAAAGTATAATAATTACAAGGCTTTGTTCACAAGATAGACCTTAGAATAGTCATAAACTCATTGAATCCGAGCACGAACAATGCAATAATGGCCCATGGAGGCGGTAACCAGTTGTTACTACGGTTGTTAGCTTCCTGGTTATTGACAGAGAGAATAAGTAAACTGAAAAGAAAAGTGCAAAAGAGATGGAGATATCTATAGATCCAGAAAGTTTTCTCCAGCTAATATAGAATAAAAGGAGAACAAAAAACATATCATAGATTAAATACAGGCAAAAATCATGGAAAATTTGGAACAAAGGGAATGTACAGCAAGAGTGTGGTGCCTGACTATAATTTGCTCAGAGCATTGCTGAAAACACATGCAGGGAGGAACCTTGAATCACAATCATATCAATCTCTTACCGACTAGATATAAGAAAAGGCATAGCAAATGTAAATGCTATAAAGAATGACGTGCATTAACATTAGGTAGACCAGTAATAGGGGTTACTTCAGCCACTTGACACAATAAATTTAACATTTACTGCCTATAAAAATTTTGAAAGAATTAAATGAAGACAGGAAGATTTTATACCATTGCATCTTCTGCAAAAGATTTTATACCATTGCATCTTCTGCAAACTATGTATCGCCGACTTATGTCAACCATGACAAGCTACACACCTATGTCCAGTCATCTAATAGACATAAAACGTAAGGTGTTTCCCCAGTACCTTCTAGTTTCTAATTCAAGGCTACATATATGTTTTATCTTCTTTATAGGGGCTTTGTCCCAAACACAAACCATATTCATGAAATTCCAAGATCTGCAAGGACAAAGGTGGGTATTTTCTTTCTATTCCACATTAAACAACTCAATGAAAAGAGATGAGAATAAAGATAAAGGAAGAGAAAGGACTATTGTGAGGGGCTTGCATACCTGAGCAGAAACAGCCTGAGTGACACTGTATTCTGTTTCCGACTTGAATTGCCTCCAAAGTGATTTGCACTGGACAGGTGTTATCAAGGTCTTTGATTGAGAAATCTGCATATGCGAATATCCATTTCAAGTACTAAATAGTGCTTTGTTGTGGAAAGATGGTCCCTCAAAAGAGAAATAGAACTCCCAAGAGAATGCAAAGGTGATGAGGGAGCACAGTATATATATATATATGCATACATATATTTTTCAGAACATATTGTCAATTATCAAATGAATCAAGACATCTGGAAAAACATGATTAACAGTATGCATGTGCCAGCGTAACAAATATTTTGTCAAAGACTATGACCATGCATTCAACAGGATCCAATATAACTTCACAGTTCATAAAGGAATTCCCAACATCAAACTCCAAATATGAATTGGCAGAGTCCAAGTTCCAACATCTAAACCATTTATATAAATATCAAAACTTACAAAGAGCTTTTCAGAATTACAAATACTGTCCCATAAAACCCGATTCTACATGCAGGAATCGGCAAATTCTTTAATTTATTAAATGCAATGTCTTGTAGTGTGCAATTGAACGTTGCATAAGAAGAAATATCAGTATTGACCAGAAATCCACCTGTTCCCAGGTGCTTGAAGCCAATGGGTCATGAGTTGCAACACTTTTATTGCTGTTGTTATCCAACAAAGCGGAAGATAATATTTTCATAATGTTATCAGCTTCATCTTCCAAACGAATGGCAACCATGACGGACAGTAACTTCAAAGACTGCAAAAGGTTCAAAAAAGTTGCAGATAATTAATATCCAGAAAGGCACAATAAAAATAAAAGTTGACATTTGATGATACAACCCGTAGCATACCGCAGAGCGAGCAGTTTTTGTAATTGCCCGGATGTCTTCTTTCCCTGTCCAAACTCGTGGCATTGAATCAGAATCATGGCTAAACAGCATTGAGAACCTGTGCAAGATTTACACAGACAATCCCATTATTTGGATTCCCAAGACAATGGAACAAAGGTTTGGAAAATTGCAAATGGTTGCTACCTATCCTTCATACGCATTAAGACCCTTCCAGCTTCTTCCTTGGCTTTTGCTTCAACCACATTCCTTGCATGGTCCTCCAGTCTTGCAAGAATAAGTTCCTTAGTCTCCTCCTCCATTTCAAACCCTGAAAGTGCATTAGAAAGACCAGAGACTGCATATTCTGTCTCACGCCTCAAAAGTTTTCTTATTGAAAACCAGGTCTCACTATTAGCTCCATCCAAAAGAGCTTCCACAGGTCCAGACAATGCATCATTTAGCTTTCCCTGCAGATGGTCCGGGCAAACTCAAGTGTATAAAATTCAAAAACCCAGATAAGTACACATCTTATGCCCTATAACCATTTGCCTACTGTTATGGAATGTTAATAACAAGCTTTTCCAGGTGGAACTAATTTCTCATTGCCTGATTATTATGAAAATGGAAAATTACCAAAACTATTAATAACCAAGGAATAGCAGGTACATGTTAAACTTGAATTCCACTTCAATCTGACTTAAAAGAAAAAAATATATACAAGTTTTACAGTAGCTCAATCTTAATTTGATGACATCCACAATTTCCCACAGAAATTCAGAGAAATTTCTCTTCTTATATCACCAAAAAATACAGCTCACTTATATCAGCAATCAATAAATGAAGTAGCATCTTAGAGAGGTTGAAATCCCAAAACTACATACCTCAAAGGAAGAAGTAATTTCAGACAGTTTGGCAGCACGGACAGTAGCAACGTGTGCCTCAATATCTCGTTGAAGCTTGTCCCTAACTCTCGATGTATCCCAGTCAGCTTGTTCAATGACAACCTCTGTAAACACGAGGTACTTATTTGATCCATTCTTCAAAGAAGATCCTTAACTAAGGCAACATATCTAACTCCGATACATTAATGCAGGTGCAGTAAAAATGAAACTAAAGGCAAAATCATTTCAACCCTGATATTTAATCATACATTGTACTTGTCATTCTGTTATGATACTATATTCTACTTCAAGCTTCTTCTCCTTTGATTCATAGTGTCCTTTTCCTCGATGTTATTCCTGCATCCTCTAAACTTGGTGCAATGACATAATGAATGGTAACCATACCTGCACATTCTTCATCAAATAGAGCCATGCAAAACTGGGAGCAAGTGCAGGCAGCCAAAGAAAACCCATCACCAGCATTCAAAGCCTTCTCAAATGTTGTTTTGAATTTTTCAAGAGTTCCATATCTTATGTGTCCCAACATAGACTGATATGCAGGTTGAACAAGCTGCCAAATGGGAGAACTATTAACAATCAGCAGCACCTCAAGTGCTTGAAGATAACATCTGGGAACTAGGTTCAAAACAAGGTTCACCACATATCAAATAACGCAGGTAATATTATACATGAGTGTATCCACTTTTTGACCTGAACAAGAAGACTACATAAATGGGGTGAATTACAAATCAAAAGGAAGACTCTAGCCACCAACTGGACTGACCTCTATTTTGGCACATCCTAACACTAATGGTTCTTTCTTTTGGACTTTTTGATGTCAAATATACATTACAACTCAACTCAACCACACCTTAATTCAATTTCTTTCAATTCCAATACACTTGATGATGCAAAAGAGCTTAAATTCTATTAAAGAAAAGGAAGAAAAATTAGTCAACCATAAGCTTTAATTTGGTGGGATGAAGGTTGAGAATTGAGTTGAAAACAAAGAAAATAGGGACTAAAATTTAGATTATGTTAGGATTCCTCATTAGATAGAAAGTAGTAGTAAGTTAAATATGTTATTCTAGTTTAAATATATTACCCTAATTGTTTAGGATAAGATTTAAATCTGTTAGGAACTCATTATTATTAGAATAAGGATTCTAAGAACTTTCTATATATATTTATACCCTTCAATAAGAATATATTGTGAATTTTTTCTCCAAACTTGAGTTTTCAACTATAAAGTGTGGCGCTTTCTTCTAAAACTGATTCTTAGACCCTATGAGTAATTCCTAGATTTCTACCCGCTATTGTTTGTGTTCTTCACTACATTCCAACAATTCTAATCTAAAGTTCCAGCAACCAAAACTCTAAATTCTAGCCATATCAAACCCAAATTTTAGCCAATTAAACCCTAAAATTCTAGCCTAAATTTTCGGCAATCAAACCCTAAAAATCCAACTGTATTGAATTTGAAATTTTAGCATTCCAAGTTAAAATCAAGACATAAACTGGATATTCAAGCAACCTAATATCATCCATATTTCCTAATTTTTGTGTATTTTAGCTATCAGTTAATACTTCTTCTATTTGTCCTACATCACCAGATGTCATTGCCAACAGATCAACATGACTCCTAGAAATGTTAATAACCTATAACCAAAACTCAACAGCTTTATAGGTATGTACAGAAGATGACACATTCACTAGAATATCTAAAAATTAGAATAGCTTAGTGATACGAAACAAATGAATTACTTGAAGCAATTTTTCCTCAAGTTGTTTGCGTTTTGCAGATCTGACTCCTTCATCAAAGTAAATGGCTTCTGAATCGTATCTGGAACAAACAAAAAGATAAAAACTCAACATTACTAACTAACATCACCAAAATTCAGAAAATTTTGATAAAAGTTTCAAATGCTGCTACGCCAACATATAATGAGATGTTGTGAAAATTGCATCAACGTGCATAATGCCCTAAATCTGCGTTATCTAATATTGAAAGAGGATAACAAAAAGCAAGAGCTTCAAAGATAATGCACTTGCTCAACAAAAGCATTTGATTAAACAATGAATCTCAAACAATATAGCAGAAAAGTGAGCGCTTCAATCCTCTTATGATTCATAGCATGCTTACTCAGATAAGCATGTGTTCAAAATAGAACTAAGCTTCTTCCCGAAACCAACCAATGGGCCAGATTGTACAGCCTTTTGCAGGTGACACCATTCCTGGTAGTGATATAAACATTCAACTTTTTCAATTGCTTAAATTTTAGGACTACTTAGAGAGAAAAATAAACTGAAAAAAGCAACATCAAAGAGTAATGTGAAGTTGTATACCTCATTGGTATTGACACCACAGAACTTTTCATTTGCAATTTCTTCACAGCGCACAGTAGCAACCATGATCTGCAAATCGTCTGCTAACGAATGACATGAAGAAGAAAAGGCATATTTACTAGCCACTGCCATATTCACAAACATACCTTATGGGCAGGAAGGTCAAGGTCTTTGTTCTCCTTGATAACTTTCCAGATTTCCTGCGCACTGAAAGAAAATCCTGAGGCAGGAACTACACCACGTCGATCTCCAGCAAGACCACCTGGTGCAATAGAATGGAAGAACCTCTGCCTCAAACTAGCAACCTACATTCATAGAGATTTTGGTATCTTAAGGATAATCTCGGTTCATTTGATAAGATGACCTAATTCCATGAGTCTACAGGTATTATGAAGCAGAAAACACCGGAAAGTTTGAAGCAGAAAAGAAACCAAATAATAAGATTGAAATATAAGTTGACTGCAATTAAAATATGAAAACATGGGAAATTATCTGAAACACAATTATCTTTCTTGCCACAGAAAAATTGGAAAAGCAAACAACAAGGTCCTGTTAAAGCAATTTTCAGATAACCAAATCACAGAATGTATAGTCCACCTGCTCTTTGAATTGCTCTTCTTTTTCTTCATAGCTAGATAGAGCAACAACTTCAACCTGTTCATAGATTAATGAAATCAGCCATATGAGAAACTAGGAAGTCAATAAGTACAATTCAGAGAAAAATATGGGAACTCACATTAAAAAATTCACTTAATGGGGTTTCATTGTGTTCTTGTGGCTTAGGAACAGAGTCCCATATCTGCAAAAGAAAAAAAAAATCAAAAAGACTATTATCATTGAGATTAACTAGAAAAGAAGGAAAAGAACCAGATCCTTGACCTTTTGGATATCTTCTCGCAAAACAGGCTCTAAATTCTCCAGCGGTGTCTAAAAAACAAAGAGAGGAACATGCAACAAAAAAAAAAAAGGCTCAACTCCAAAAAACCTCAATCCAAAACAAGAAAACACAAAGATGAATGTAGCAATCCTCTAAATTCCGAAAGTTAATACAAAAGAAAGGAGCTCACCCTTGTTTTATCACGTATGACAAACAACAAAGTTGTTTTCCGGGGACTAAACAAGCGCATCATGACCTATGTGAACAATTCTCAAAATGTTGGACCATTTCATTTTAGAAATGAAGTCAAGAGGAGATGCTTAAGAAGACAAGTACAGCAAAGAACCTGGAACACAGTCTTCAAAAGAGGTTTATTCGCAGCTTGCTCACGTCCAATATCGTGACACCACCTAATTAGTTTAATTGGTTAACTTATGAAAAGACAATGCCAGAATAACATTTTGGGAACCAAGAATCAAAAGAATGTAGTACGTTTAATAATTAACAAGACTTACATGTTTATCAATACAATATCAGAAACGGCAAGAGCAAAAAGTGCACTCTGCTTCTCAAATGCTGTATCATCCTATAGTATGAGAGGAGGAGGATGACAAAGGGGGAGTAAACATCAATATGTCAAAACAAAAAGAGAATTCTAATTTTAAGTACAGAGATCATATATCTCCACCCGTCGCTTTGCAAGTTCATGCCACCAAAGGAATTGGTTACGAAGTAGAAAAAATGAAACTACAGAACTCCAAAAGTAATATCACGTAGCCAGTATTATAAATGTAGGCAGGTGAGTTGCTTCATAGGAAAATATCGATCCCCCATGTTAAGGCATGAAAGATATATAGACGACCAACAAGAGATGGAAAATCCAGGCTATCATCATGAAAATGAATAAAGCATTTAAAAATTAAGGGGAAGAATTTTAATATGCACCTCTCCTCGTTCTCTTCCATCAGTACCCTCCAAATCCATTACAAGAGTACAAGGTTCAATGCCGGTACATCTGGCTATCCAGATGCCTTTGGTGGTTTGAGACCTGAAAACGTGATAAAATTTTGTTAGCTAAGTTCTAAATATTTCCTTCCATTTTCCGTTCAAAAAAACAGCATGTACGTACCTTCCTTTAAAAGCATCCATTTCTCTGAAGTTGGTACGAAATAAATTATTCAACAAAGTGCTCTTCCCTGAACAGTCCATGGAAGAGAAAAGGTTAAGCTCTCAAGACAATGAAAACTATCACCATAAGACTCATTCATCAACAGAATTGAAGGAAGCAAATGATAAAATACGAATTAGCTCAAATTGAAAATTCTCTTCAAAGTCAGATAGAGAACTATCGTATTATGCTCTGAATTTTGGTTATCAATAAAAACTTGCTTCCAGCTGACTAAGTTTCAAATGACTACAGCATAAAGTCTCAAGTCTCAAATCAAAGACTGCCCTTAGTTCGTTTAACGATGACCATTCTTCTAGTTTTCGTGATAAGGATGTGGATCATAGCATGCAGATATTCAAGAAAGCATCAGCAGAGAAGCATAAAGCCAAAGATTGAACAAGATAACAGAGCTGGAGAAAGACTTACCACTACTTTGTGGGCCCATGATGGAGACTACAGCATACGATAAACCACATTCCCCCAACTTCACCGCCTTGATAAAATGGTCGATTCCAGAAACATTAAATTCTCCATCCCCATCGATAAGTTGAGTGGAACAACTTTCCTCGTTTGCTGGAATCCAAATGTTCCATGTATCAATTCATAATTATATGATTTCTAAAGGTAAAAATCTTTGGGCAAAAAGCATGTTATCCATACATAATTTCACCAATGTCTACTTACCCGTCCCATGTATACTAAAATTATAACAAGGTAAATTTACAGATTGAATAGAAAAGAAAAAATGGAGCTCAATCAGCACAAATGTGCCACACCACATGAGTGTAGGCTTGTTTTATCTGCAACCTCGACGCAAGGCATCAGGTAAATCAACAACTAAAATATATAACAACATTATAGGAGAAAAACACATGGAATTGTGCGAAATCCAAATAAAAACGATACTAACTAGCTCTCTCAGTGTTATATAATTGATACTGTACGTGTGCATGTCAATAAATGATCATATCCGTTGTATTCAATACATTTAACGGAAAAAGAAACCAAAAGGTTTGGTAATATTGATGCAGAAATGGAAAAACATGAAAAGCTACCAAATTTAACGTCAATCAGGTTCGTGGTTATGGTGGAGCAGAAAACATTATGATAATGAGGCAAACTAAGGGAGAAAGATGAATCATGGGAAATGGAAAAGAAGAGATTACCCATTTGAATTGAAACGATACTGCAAATGGATAGGAGATGAATTTGAGCAAAGAGACGTCTGATTGATTGACAGAGAAAGCAGAGGGAAAACAGAGAGGCGGAGTTGTTTTCTGACTTTGGTTCTTATTATTGAAGTGGGCCTCACTATCCAAAAACAAAACGAAAAGTAAAGAGAAAAACACTCGAATTTAATGTCTCTCTCCCTCTCTTATTCACCTCTTGCACGATTCTGAACCAAAGAATGAAATGAAGCCTAAATCAAATGCATTACTCTGTTATGAATAGATTATATTTTACATGTGTTCGTTCCAACTACGTTATTATGGGCTCAGACAAATGGGAACTGAACATAATCTTGGTCGTTCCCGACAAAGATGCTGCATCAGTGATCTAACGAACTTTAAGGTTTTTATGTACAAATGCTAGTGTATGAAATAAATGATTATAAGCCACCCATAAGAGTTTGTGAATTTGAACATAATGCTAAAACTATACCTAATGATTATTCATTTATGAATAAAATGATCTCTTTCAGTAATAATCATGAAGGTTATATACGTGTTTACTGCCCATGTCAACTTCATTTGCAGTTCACTCTATCATGGAGGTTGTCTTCACTCGCCTTATTCAATTCTGATCATGTACTTAAATACAAAGACAACAACTTTATTTCTTCTTCTCTTTGTTTGCATAAACGCTATGTTCCTCTACTTTTTATTTCCTCTTCTTTTGTTTTATGATATCAAAGCTAGTTGGATCCGGTTAGGGAAAATGGCTCAAACACTCAATATAGTGTTAAGAGCTTGTAGGCGTAAACTATAAGTACTGGAGAACATGCATGGAAGCCTTTCTTCAAGGTCAAGATCTGCGGGAATTGGTTGTTGGAGCTGATTCAAAAATACTAGTTAATACTCCAGAGAATGCTAAATTATGAAGAACATGGAAGGTCAATTGTTAGAAAGCTCTTTTTGCATACAATACATTGATCATGTTCATAATGTCGATTCTCTACTGGTCAGGAAAAAAACTTTGAGAGCAAAATTTTTGTATGCATGCCTACCACACTAGAAAGTAAAATTTAACTCCGCGTAATTAAACTTGTAATAATAGCAAGAAAGGATCATATTTATAGAGAATATGTGATTAGCTTTTGGAATGAACAAATAATTGTAAAGTCTTGGGAGAGGGGCGTTGGTTGAATTCAATTGATGCCATAAAATAATTTTAAACTATGGAAGACAAATTACATCAAACAATACAAAATTGCAAGAATGAATCAATGAGTTTTAAATTCAATTATCGATTCAATCTCAACTTTTACATGAATGTGTCTAATAAATTGTAACATTGTTCTCGTACCTTTATCTAAAACTATTAACCATAAATTAGCAACATACTTTGTTAATCACGTTTTTTTTTTTCCTTAGAATATAACTAATTAAAACAAGCTCTTTAGTTAGGTCTAATTGTCAGATACCCAACATATGCTCCCTAGATTTAGTGTGACAGTCGCATTACGAATTATGAAACTAAGTTAATCTAAGCAACAATAACATAAGCTCAAATCATTTAACGTATACTATGTTATCCATGATAATGCACGACCATTAGTTTACCACACATGAATGAGATTTACAATAATTGCAATTTGTAATCATGATTCTGACAATGAATCCATATATAAATAATGTAGTAGGCCTATATAAATTGTTTATACATAAATGTCAAATTTTAAACACAAAATAACATAATCAATTGTTAAAGAAGGTTGGGAACAATACCACTAGAATTGATTAATTACCAAATGTTAACTAGCCTCGATATCAGAAAGAAAAGGATTAGTTGCTCATGGATGTCAAAAACAAAAGGAATATGTGCCTCTTTCTGTCTCTAATCTGTGTATACCTTAATTGGCCTCTTAATTACGAGAACAGATCACCTGTCCAAGATTTCCCTGTCTTACTCTGTCCAAGAGTAAGACGACGTCGTTTTCCCTAAAAAATTTAAATCACGTTTGCAGCTTGACAGGGAAAAGATGAAAGTAAACAAGCCAAGAGTAAAACAAAGCTGGCTTGTTTACTTGGAATCGTGCCAGGGAAGCCATGTATCAAAATATATTATATTTTCTTCTTCACCTTCGGTTAGATGTACAGGGTTATTATTAATAATATGTTTATTATAATTCATAGACTTGATTAATTTTGTTGTTGATATTAAGTGTATACTTTTGTATTATATTAATAATTATAAATATTAATTAAAACGTAAATTTTATTATTAAATTTATTGTAGAGTATTTGTTAAATTTATTATTAATAATATTAAATCCCTTATCAATACTAGAAGTTTATAGTTATTATTATTATTATTATTATTATTATTATTATTATTATTATTATTATTATTATTATTATTATTATTATTATTATTATTATTATTATTATTATTATTATTATTATTATTATTATTATTATTATTATTATTATTATTATTATTATTATTATTATTATTATTATTATTATTATTATTATTATTATTATTATTATTATTATTATTATTATTATTATTATTATTATTATTATTATTATTATTATTATTATTATTATTATTATTATTATTATTATTATTATTATTATTATTATTATTATTATTATTATTATTATCATTTCTTATTAATAATAATGTTAATTTTATTTATTATTATTATTATTATTCGTAAATTAACTAATTAATTTTATTTCTATTATTATAATTATTGTTAAATATTATTATTAAATTTATTGCAGAGTATTTATTAAATTTATTATTATTATTATTATTACTAAATTTTTCTTCTTATTATTATTATTACTGTTATTATTATTATTATTACTATTATTATTATTATTATTATCAATCATAAATTTACTAATTAATTTTAGTTCTATTATTATAATTATTGTTAAATATTATTATTAAATTTATTGTGCAGTATTTAAAATTTATTATTATTATTATTATTAAATTCCTTATTAATATTATTACTGTTATTTTGATTTTAGTATTATTCTTATTATTAATAAATTATTTATTTATTAATAATATCGGGTTTAATAGTTTATTAAATAATGTTATTTATGAATTTATTATAATAATGATAATAATAATAATAGTTATAATTGTAATAGTTTTATGATTATTCTAATAGTTTATTAAATAAATTTATTTAATAATTTATAATATTATTAAATATTATTTATTATTTAAATAAATAATATATATTTATTATTATTTGCAAATAACCATTTAATGACCATTTGCTCGCCCTGGTGAAATGGCCATATTGCAAATGGCCATTTGCCTTTTCACTAGGGCGAGGGATCTCGCCCTAGTGAAATGGCATAATATTTAATAATATTATAAATTATTAAATAACATTTAATAATATTATAAATTATTAAATAACATTAAATCATAAAACTTTTACTATTATTATTATTATTATTATTATTATTATTATTATTATTATTATTATAAATCCATAAATAAATATTTATAAATTAAACCCGATGTTATTAATAAATAAATAATTTATTAATAATAAGAATAATAGTAAGTAGAGAATTAATAATTAAATCTCATTTTAAATAGTTAAATTAATTAATTGTAAATGGCCATTTAGTTTTTTATTACTAATAAATACATATTATCTAAAATTATGATAATTATAATTTCCTTATAATTTGTTTTTAAGAAATTATTTTATGTATTATTATAAGTTCTACTTACTATTATTATTATTATTATTAACTTATTAATTAATTAATTATATTAAATAATATCATTAAATTCCTTATTATTATTAATTTTGTTCTTAATAATAATAAGGATAAAATATATGATTATTTTGTTATATAAAGCCATTTGAGAATACTTGGCAAATAAATAAATAAATACACTTAATAATAATAATAATAGTAATAGTAATATTAATTATAATCATATTTAATATTAATAAGAAATCTAATAATTATAATAATAATAATAATAATAATAATAATAATAATAATAATAATCATAATCATAATCATAATAATAATAATAATAATAATAATAATAATAATAATAATAATAACTATAAACTTCTAGTATTAATAAGGGATTTAATATTATTAATAATAAATTTAATAAATACTCTACAATAAATTTAATAATAAAATTTACGTTTTAATTAATATTTATAATTATTAATATAATACAAAAGTATACACTTAATATCAACAACAAAATTAATCAAGTCTATGAATTATAATAAACATATTATTAATAATAACCTCGCACATCTAACCGAAGGTGAAGAAGAAAATATAATATATTTTGATACATGGCTTCCTCAAGACGATTCCAAGTAAACAAGCCAGCTTTGTTTTACTCTTGCTTGTTTACTTTCACTTTTTCCCCGCTGTCATAAACGTGATTTAAATTTTTTAGGGAAAACGACGTCGTCTTACTCTTGGACAGAGTAAGACAGGGAAATCTTGGACAGGTGATCTGTTCTCCTTAATTACCCTTTTATACTACAAAGGTTGCATGATTTTACAAGGTCAACTATATGGTTGTGTAGGTGACTGTGTATATTAATTTTTTAGAAATCATGGAGTAACAAATTCATAGTTGGATACAAGGCAACACGACAGTGTGAGTCATATATATTAGCATGTGCACCCCTACACAACCGTTTAAGTTTCCAATTCTTCCATTCTTTGTCCCGTTTTTGCCCTAACTGGTCTACTTTTTGCTCTACAAAGCAAAATAAGACTAAACATCAGTAAAACGACATTAAGGATGTGAATTTAGCTTATTTTGGTTCTTTTTCCTCCAACTTATACCTAAATCAAAGTATCTTCGACGCAACATAAATATTAATCACTAAGCATTAGGGAATAAATAGATAACCAATCAAGTATTTATCAAGTTCCCCCCACACTTAGCTTTTAGATGTCCTTGAACAAAACTAAAGATTAAAATGAAAAATCAAAACACTTCCTCTTTAATCATATTTCCTAAAAATAAGCAGTCATAAGAAAGAGGAATAACTTTTAAAACTCAAAGAAAAAATTAAAAATTCAATATTGGTACTTATGATCAATCAACAACCATTCCCTTCAAAAACTGAGCAATATAAGGGTAGACTTTGATAAGTTATGTTTAAAAAGAAGATCAACCTATAGATTATGTACACTTAAACATCTTTCATGATCAAGATATTCCATAACTTTACATATCTTTTTAGTTATCTACCACTAAAGATTCACATGTATAACATGAATCAAAGGACTTTGGGAGATCGTAATGGGTCAAAGGTTGTAGTGAGAAATATTTGGGTCATGTAGCCAAAATTGAACAAAACTAATGAAGTAGGAAGATTACTAAATAAAACATCATGTACTAAAATTAAAATCCAATCAACTATAGGTTCCATCAGCTATAACAAAAACTTCTTTTATAGCTTAGATTCAAGCTTTCAAACCACAAATCATATGAAACATAAAGAATAAGAAGAAATCACTCACAATAATAAAGATGAACAATCCATTTAATCATAAGGAATGACCCTTCACAACAAATTCTCCCTTATTTGTATCACATTCATGTGACTTGTTCCTTATAACTTTAGTAGGAAAGATTAACATGAATTACTTGCAAAACGAATAATTTTCCTCCTCGATAACTTCTTTTCTTTTATTTACTTCTTTTTGCTTCTTCTTTTAAATAAAGACAAAAACAAATCAAAAATGCGAAGATACTACATCAAAAATGGAGCTAATTGATAGGAAATAAAGATCACATTCCATTAATTGTAACCAACTCACATATATGAGCACCCCCACACTTATTCTCTCGTTTATCCATAAACATCAACAATCACAAATGCTCTGCTAGCTTTTATGTAATATCATGTTTTTTGGAACATGCTCAAGGTTTAACCCTAGATTAAGCATTGCATATACATGCATAACATTAACATTCATACACGAATTGATATTTGTACACATTATAATTAAATATATGCACTCATTTGACATGTCCTGGGGCATGAAAAATGTTAAGTGACTATGATGTGGATTGTGAATTGTTATATTTTGAATTTTGGTTTGATTGTATTCCAATTAGTAAATTGGAACTAATTGTTATTAATTGGGAGATTGATGTATTAATATGTACAATTGGATTTAAAAAATGCCAAGTGTAGGATAAATTTATATATATATAAATTAGGATGATTACGCCTATAATTAGGTGACATTTGGCATAGTTAATTAATTGACAATGGACTAATAATTGTGTGACATGTAGACTAATTATAATGAGACATATGGACTGATTAATTGGTGACATATGAAAATTTAATGTGTGGATTAATGGCAGCATATGAAATGGGCAAGTGGATTCCATGCCTTTAGACATATGTCTTTGAAAATTGGTGACACCTAGCATGTTGATGAAGCAAATTCCAGCAGCAACGTTTTTACTGTTTCGCTCAGCTCCCTCCACTGAAATTACATCAAACTTTTCTCTGTATTGTAGTTTTTACTTTAACTAAATTGGTACACGAAATTCACACCTTAACCTCATGCAAACCAGCTAAGAAACTAGTTGTTTGTTGTCTTTTGTTTTTATCGAAACTATGTCATGTTCACCTTGAGTATATGATGAATTTTGCCTACTTGGAGGGCTAGTATAATCTGGAGTTTTGAGCTAAATTGTTAGCCTAATAAGTAAGTAGCAAACTGATCTTTATGGCATGCTTAGTAGTATATGAATCATGCTTGAATTGGAATGAAATGCATATAATGTTAGTGGTGATATATGCTGGAAATATGTTGATTGAACTTGAAAGTTTTCTATACTTGCTCTTGGTGGATGAAAACAGAGGGATATAGATTGATTCATGGATGAATTAGGTCTGGATTTGAAGTATACTGAAGGTGAAATTACGCTAAAGAAAGATGTTAATTAAGTGTGCTTGAATCGAGAAATAACTAGGACTATATCATAATAATGTAACAGTTTCTGGTTTGATTTTTGATGCATGAAAGACAATGAGTTGTGAGCCATCAATTGAATAATTTTGAACTAGAATTGGATATGAGATTGATGAGGAATTAGAGTATAATTCAGTTCTAATTGAGGCTTGAATAATGTGTAAGACGTGAGTTAATTGTATTGGTGTCATTGAACAGGTTTCATTGAATAGGCATCAACATTTTGGCCATAACTTGATCTGTAGATATCCAAATGGGGTGATTTTAATTGTATATTAAATTACATACATATTTATACAAATTTTGTGAAGGAATATAATTTTATTTCTAAGTCTAAGGGTTTTGAAATTTGACTTGAAGTTGAGTTTTGGATTCTATCACTGTTTCAGAATAGTCTGTAGCATTTTGGGCATAATTTTAGGAATAATGAACGAAATTGTATGAACATTAATTCATTAGAAATTTAAGACATATAGGAACATTTTTTTAGAAGAACATATTATCTAAAAGCCTCAATTTCTATGTCATAATGGCCATACAAAATTGACTTGAAACCTGTCCTGGGAAAATCTGCAAAAACTAATGAAGGAATTGGATGAGGACTTTTAGATAACCCATCCCACAATTGTGGGAAGCCATACACGATTGTGGAAATGACATGGTAGTAAATGTTCTTTTATGTTATTTTTTAACCAATTAAGGATAAGATACTTAACTATGATGCATTTGGACTTGATTAAGGTTTTAAATGAACATAATTTGATGTTGGAAAAGTTGGTTAAATGAGTTATAAATTTTGATTGATAATTGATGTTATACTTTAAGGAAAAGAATGTTTGATAATAATGTATCTAAGTTTGGAATGAAGGAGTGTTAAAGGAATGAAGAAATTCATATGAATGCAAACTTATTCCAAAGCATATTAATAATGCATTAAGAATGAATGAATAAAAATTGTGAATTATGTGAAATATTTGTAATGCTAGAAAAGAGTTGGTAAATGTTTGGTTAATAAATGGAGCATGATCAAGTCTACTTAAGGTATTAACCTAATTAACCTAAATGCAAACAAAACATATCCAAGTTACAATATGTCAATGATTATGAATTATGATTAGGGAAACATACCCGGGATAGTCATTGGGCATGCATTGAACATAGCACAAATATTTATGTGCATAAGTGAATATGTATTTGATTGTTGAACTTTGTAATGTGAATTATGTGTGTATTGTATGATGTATAGATTCTTAAATCAAACGCCATCATTAAGACATTGCCGGTCCATCCAAGCAATAACATATACTAGAGCGTACTGTGAGTAACCTAGATGTTCTCACTAGGATTGATTTATTTATGTTTAACTTCTAATTATTGAACTGTTAATGATCTCATTGTAATTGTGATATTATTAATTTTGAACAATTGATTGCCTGAGGAGTTCGATATTCGGGACTGTATTGGGAGTGTTTATGATTTGAATGTGAATAAGAAAATTGAATGCTCAACTATTTGTTGAATGTCGGACTTAGATCCGATGAACTGTGAAAATTGAATGTGCTCATTGACTGAACTGATGATATATTATGTGAACTATTATACTCCATTACATAATGCATGTTCACATAAAGGAGTTGTGATTGGAGTAGCCAATGTGAAAAGAGCTTTAAGCTTAGTTATGCGCATCAGAGCCTCAAGCTTAAAGTTTAATTAGCCCAATATTCATAACGGTACAGGACAGTGAAATAAGCATTCAGTCACAACAAAATAAAAATGGAAGTGAGTCTCGTATGCATCTGCATTTGTACATTATGATTTTGAATTATATGATTAAGAATCTATTTCTGAAATTGTGATGATAAAGTGATATGCTACATCTGAGTAATTGATGTCAATATGGTGGATTGGGATATATAGCGAAAGAGTATATGAAATGTGTGACATTCGTTATGTCTTATTGAGATGAGGAATGTTGTGAGTTTAGTTATATGTGACATATTTGTGTATTTGATATGAGTGAGTTCATCGATGATGGTTAGCTCATTGAGTTCGCAAAACTCATCAAAATTATGATGTGTCTTTTCAGGTACGAGAGTGGAGACCTAGTTCCTAAGTTACTCTAGAAGAACGATTTTGGATTAAGAAATGGCTCAAAGATCTGTCAGCTGACGTTTAAGGAATAGTAGACTGATTTATGTAGTTTACTTATGTCAGGTAGAACTTTTGTATAAAAACCTGTAAACTTTCAAATGTTTTGGTAATGTAAATATTTGTTTTAATGACTATAGTGTAAATAATGTTTGCAATAGAATGAAGAGTAGTAGTTTTTTAAAGTATTGTGTTATTCTTTATTATGTCATATAACAATACATAACTGTTCTAGCATGTCATTATCATAGTATATGTACTTGAATGTCCTCTGAATGTTCCGGTATATACTCTATGGTAGTGGGGTATTACAATTTAGACTTGGGTAAGACATTTTTTTAGGTTAAAGGCTCGTAATACAGTTAAGACAAAATGAAAAGGCTAATTCAAAGGGCTTCACAATAGGATAAATCATGTCATTAGATAGGCTATTTGACTAATATAGCTTGCAAAATAAAGAACACCTATATCATTTATATGTTAACGCATTGATAAAAATGTGGTCTAAAATATAAAATCAAAGAAAAGTAAATATATACATGTCATGAAGGTCACACGTGAACAAAAGACAATGAGACTAATATAAATGAGGAAATGAGACTAATATAGATGTATTTGTCTAAGATGTTCAAATGTTATGAACTTATATCTACCTACTAGTCACTATGCTTCTGAAAGAAATGTACACTAACAAACCATAAAGTAAAAGTAAATACCCAAGTTGCCATGAAATTATTTCGTTAATTCAACTCTCTAGTTATAACTGTATAATCTCAAAAGCAATAGGAAAAGAGAGAATGTTTGTTCTTTTTTTTACATGCAAAAAAGAACTTAAAAATACATATTAAAACCAAATTCCCCTACCCACGCTTAAAACCTACAATGTCCCTAATGCAACATTAAATGTAAGAGATGAAGCATTCAATAAGAAAAATGCAAAAATGTAAAAGAAAAGGAACAAACTTTCTTTGGATTGTCTCCCAAATAGTCTTGTTTACTATTGTTTGCTTGACTTCATGCTTTCTTTATCATATGATAAAATTTTAATTTTCAAATTTCACCATTTTAGAATTCTCCACTTAATATTTTCATAAAATAGGTTTAAGCATTGATCATTCATCGTAAATATCTTCCATATTTTTGGACCTAAATTTCTATTATACTATATGGAGAAACGTTAGAAACTACAAAAGGACCGACCTAATGAGAACATAACTTGTTTGGAAACATTTTAAATCTATATTTTTATACTATGTTAAGAATATCATAAATGTCTTTATGGATGATTTACAGTTAATAAAGACTCATCTAATAATTGTTTATATAATCTTACACTTTTTATAAAAAAGGTGCATAGAAATTAAACTTACATTAAGTTTTTAAAACGCCACTTTACAGTTAAACAACTCATAGTTCTAGGCCATGTTGTTTCATTTTGGGGGAGTTAGGTAGACAAAGCTAAAGTTAATATTATACAATCTTTACCTTATCTAACTAATGTGTAGGGAATTCGTACTTTTCTTAAACCTATATAGTTTTTCTAAAGATCCATCTAGGACTTCTCTAAGATAACATTGCCCCTATATCTATTGCTACAAAAGAATGAGACTTTCGAGTTTAATGAGGCATGTAAAAAGGCATTTTCTAAGATAAAAGACCTATTGACCTTTGCCCCAATTATACAACCATCTAATTAGAGTGTTTTTTCAAGATGGCGTATAATGTAAATAATTATGCAATAAGAGTAATTTTGGTTCAAACGATTAGAAAAACACCTCATGCCATTTATTATGCTTTTATCACTTTAAATGATGCCCACAAAAATTATTCCATGATTGAAAATAAAAAATTTTAGTTGGAAAAGTTTTGTTCTTATTTGATTGATACTAAAGTCATTTTTTCTTCTAATCATGTAGCTCTTCTTAATTTGATGATGAAGAAAAATAATGAATTTGATTTAAAATCAAAGACAAAAGTGAGACATAAAATTATATCCCTAATCACTTAAGTTTACCAACCTATATAGAGAATGAACTACATCTGTGAAAAACATTTCCTAACAAAGAAGTATTGCAGATATGTACACAAATATAGTCAATTATTTGGTTACTAGCATGCATGTTACATTCTAATTTATCTAAGGTTCAATGTGATAAGATTAAGAGTGAAGCCAAGTACTATGTGTAGGATGATTCCTACTTATGAAAACATGATGACAACAAGTCATTAGAAGGTGCATTTATTAAAGCGAAATTAATTGTATTATTGTGTTTTATCATTTTTATGCTTGTGTAAGTCACTTAGGGCTAAAAAGATAATGAGAGAAGTGTTAGAATGTGGTTTTCATTATTCTAATTTATTTTGAGACTTATTTTCCTTTTGTAAATCATATGATAATTGTTAAAGATGTGTATATCTCACAAAGGAATGAGATGCCATAAAACCCTAGACCATTTTATTAAAATTATTTATGTTTAGGTTGTCAATTTCATGAGACTATTTCCTATATCTTTTGTTCATGTATATATTTTACTAACTGTCAAATATGTCTTGAAATAGGTAGACTTTAAAGCCACTAGGATTGATAATTCTAAAGTTGTTATAGTTTTTATCAAGTCTAAATTCTTCTCTAGGTTCAGAATTTTAAAATTCCTAATCAGTAACCACAAAACTCATTTTTGCAATAGAACTATAAAGGCTTTACTAAAAAAGTATAATGTGACTCCCAATTCGTCTACTACTTATCATCCATAAATTAGTATACAAGTAGAAATATCCAATTGATAGATCAAATCCATCAATAACAAGATGGTAAACCCAAATGGAAAGGATTGGAGTTTGAGTTTATATGATATCTTATGGACATATAGAAATTCCTATAATACATCCTTTATATGTTACCCTATTGGTTGCTATTTGGGAAGCCAAATCACCGATTAGTTAAACTAGAACACAAAACCTATTAGGCCATTAAAAGTTTTAATATAAATATGGATATTCGTGAAGTTGAAATTAAAACAAAATTGAAGGAAATTTGTAATGGTGCCAGTGAGAATACAAGGATTTACAAGGAAAAAACAAAGGTCTTTCATTTATTTTTGGCTAAGTTATACTCCTATTAGGTTAGCTCTTTAATTATTACCAAAAAAATTTCACTTGGTTTAGTTGAAATTCAAAGTTTAGCAACAACTAATATAGTCAAAGTGAATGGGGATCAACTTAAAGCTTTCTATAAATGTTTTCAGTTAGAAATGTAATTGAATTAAAAAAACGAGGATCCAACTTTCACTAAATTAAGGAGGATGAATGGAATCGAGCTAATAATTAAAAAAGAGTGTTGTTTAAGAGGGAACCCGAGAAATCATGTTTAATTTTCTATTTCCTCATATTTTCATTTTAGCATATTTATGGTTATTATTTATGTTTTAATAGCTCTTCCTTACATTTTAGTTTTGTATTGAGATAATTTAGGGTTAAAATCTAGGGGAAGAATTGCTTTATGATGTCTTGAATGTCAAAGTTCTCTTTTTTTTTTCCCAAATTGATACAATTTTATGCATGTTATTAGGTTAAACCAGTTGAATATAAAAGTGACATGTATTGAATGGCTAAATTAATTTGAGATATGAATTTTAATTAAAGTTTATAGTTGAGATGAAAAGGAAAGCATATAAATGTTTGGTAAATTACTTAACTCTATGAGCTTTTAGGCATATGATTTCATTGTTTCCAACATCTCACTCATGTTTGTAAAATAAATAAAGCAATTTATGGTCTTCATCAAGCTCCAAAGGCATGGTATAATGAACTTCGTTTCTTTCTAATTAGCTATGGCTTCATCAATTTTAAGAGTGACACTTCTCTTTTTATCTACAATATGGGCATATATACTATATGCTTATGTGTAGATTATATTATTCTCATCGATAACAATTTTTAAAGCTATATGAGTTCACTACTTATCTCTTGAATCAAATCTCTCTTACTTATCTCGGCTAGCTCAATTGCTTTATAGGTATTGAAACCACTAAGTATTCTAAAAGGTTATTTCTATCTTAACAATAGTATATCATCAACCTTTTCCAATGCATTAGAATGCATATAGCCAGTAAGATTAACACTCCATTGCCCCTATCTATAATACTTAAGCTTGACAATGGGTCTTCCATAAACAGTCATACTATCAACAAGTATTTAGCCCTCTTTTTCACTCATAAGACCTGATATTAGTTATGATGTTAATAAACTAGTCCAGATCATGCACAAACCAACTTTTACATATTAACTTGCTATAAAAAGAATCCTTTAGCAAAGGCATGAAGAGTACGAGCTGAATGAGATAAGAGAAATTTACTATAACAAAATGTTCCTTTGATATACGAGCTGAATGAGATAAGAGAAATTTGCTATAACAAAATGTTCTTTTGATATCAAAGGAACATTTTGTTATAGCAAATTTCTCTTATCTCATTCAGCTCGTACTCTTCATCCTTTGATATATCAAAGGAACATTTTGTTATAGTAAGAACATTTTGTTATAGTAAATTTCTCTTATCTCATTCAGCTCGTATATCAAAGGAACATTTTGTTATAGTAAATTTCTCTTATCTCATTCAGCTCGTACTCTTCATGTCTTTGCTAATGCTATTTGGGATGGTAATGCAGTTATAAATGAATCTATCTCTACTTATGTTATTCTTCTAGGCTTTAGCCTTTTTAGATAGAGTTCTAAAAGACAATCCTCTATTGCCCTCTCATCTATTAAAGTCGAATATCATGTCATTTCTTTTACTACCACTAAATTCAACTAGTTAACTATTTTGATAAAAGAAATTATTTATCTTAAATTTGAAACCTTGCATAATTTATTGTGATAACATTATAGAAACTTACGTATGTTCTTTATCATGATATCTTTGACTTTGTTATTTTTCTTTGCTCTAACCCTATTAATTGAAGTTCTACGAAACAATTCACTATCAGTTACCATCTATTGAAGTTGAATGCCATAACATTGCATTCATTACTGCTAAATTCAAGTTGTTAACGAACTTGATGAAAGAACTTGCTTATCTCATATCTAGAACCTCCTATAATTTACTATGACAACATTAAAACAATTTACTTATGTTCTAACCTTATGTTTCACTCGCACATGAAGCATATTTCTATTGATTTTCACATTATTCATGATCAAGTGACTCGCAAACAATTCCATATATATACTACAAATCAATTAGTTAACTCTCTCACTAAGCCCCCTTTCTCTATAATAGCTCCTTATTCGTCGTTCCAATATAAATGTCCTTCCCAGAAAATTATGCATGTGGGGGCATAATAAAGGTTAATTATGTATTGTAACTATTCCACGATCATAGTTATATAAATTTTACAAATTTATATAATTCAATTACAAACACAAATATGTATATATACCTAAATCATCTTGAAAATAAACACAACAAAAACTTACAAATCTTCTTTTATAATTCATTAATGGAAATATAAGGATCTATGCTTATAAATTTATTCTAAATAGCACCTTATAATTTTGTTTATGTATTGATTCTTTCCTTTAGATACATTCCTATATTGCAACTTGTCCAATAAATTGGACCTTATTGAAAATTGCATATATTATGTTATCTTTATCACAATTATATGTTTATATGTTTGTTATCAGATAAGTGATGATTCCCTATACACACGTTAAACTTTTTAATATTTTATTTAAAGGAGTATAGTATTCAATGTCAGCTTCATTTTATAAATATATCATAAGAAGTAGCTTTTGTCCTTGAAAATCTAAACTTATAATTGTAATATGAGAATTATTGGGATAAAGTCAAGTCCCTTTTCTAGATTTTTTTAAGGGATTCTCATGAACGTACTTATCTGAGTATCAAATAGGGTGAGAATTATGGTTAGGAATGGCAACAGGCTAGGTTAGGCTAGATCCCCCTATGGCTCATAGTACGGTCTGAAATTATTTTAAAAACTCAAACTCAGTCTAAAATCTAATTAGACTTGGCTCGATCTCTAACTTGATTAGCCTTCCAATAGTTAGAAGCCCAATTAGACCTAAGCAACTTAGAGTAAGCTTATGTCCATTAGGCTTTAATTAGATCCAATTAGGATAGGCCAAGCCTAGTTAAGTTGGGTTAAGCTTAAAAATCCAACACATTTAAAAATATCAATTGATCCCAAGCCTATTTAGGCTAGAGATGCCCCAAAGTTCAAATTTAAAAAAAAATTAAATATTTTAAAGCCCAATTAGGGTAAGCAAGTCCAAAGGCTCGACTCTTTAAAAGTTTTGTGATTAAAGTAATGATCAAAATACTCTATAAACGTTCCTCCTCTTTGTCTTTTCACTTTCAAGCATTTTAGTCATCGTGTCATTCAGAAATCTCCCAAAGGATTTGACAATATGACTTAACTTTGCTTAATTATACTTTAGACCTTTTATCCTAAACGTGTTTTATTATTAAAAAAAACATAGCCATTTAAGAATAAAACAACATTATTCTTAATATAGTTAGGTTTAAGGTTGGATCGGATTATTGAGCTCAGGCTCAAACTAGTTCGAAACTCTAAAATTTTGTAAATCAAAGTTTGAACTTAATATGAAGTCCAATGAATTCTAATTAAACTTATTAATTTTGGGTCGAATAGATGGACCTCCAACTATTTTGTCATCCCTAATTATAAACTTCTAGAATTTTTTTTTCTGTTTGCTTAAATATCACAACAATTAATTGTTTGTGTTGGATTCTTAGCCTTCAAATGGCTTGTATTCTTAGCATTTTCTCTAAGATTTATGATTATGTTAGTAAATATGTATTTATATATAACCAGACAGAGATGAAATTATGTATAAATAACGACAAAATGTAGAACTAGGAATATATCATAGAAAGTACTTCGTATCCTTGAAGTAGAATTGTAACATAACAATTAAATCAAAATTATTTAGTTAAACCACAACCTTGGCACTAGTCACACCTCAATGTTGGCAACAAAGCATTTTCTAGGATCAACTACTAGCATTGATACACTTTCTTAAAAGAACTACGACCAGTTGTTGCCAAATTTCTCAGTTACTATAGTTTTAGATACATCCATGAAGGAGTTATTTACAATTTACTTCCAAATAATGTTAAGAGATTAGGTACAGGCTGAGAGGAGTGAGCATTAGAACATTTGTTTAGTTTTTATGAGTTTATGTATTCTTTAACGGTCCTGCAGAAACATTTTCACTCCTTGAGACCTGAATATTAAGGGGCACAAAAGCACCTCCCCTCATCTCCATTTGTTGGCAAAACGTTCCAAGCTATTGGAATTCTGCTCCTGAAGTAGTTCTGACTATCAATGCACACAAAACTTGCCAGAGCAAAAGAGCACCAATAACATAAAGAATCAAGGTGTGGAAAAGATTACTCTCAACTCTCCATTGTCCCAACATTAGTCTTCTTTCTACCAAGAACAAAGCAAATGGAATGAAGGTTATGTACAGAATAAAGAATAACATAAAAGGAAACCAGAAGCTTTCCATCCTCTAAAACTAAAAGAAACTCTGCACATGGACTATCAATAGTTTCATCCCAATGTGCCTGCCGTACCAAACTCATTCTCTCCTCTGTCACTTGCGTGTACCATGGAGAGCACCCTCATGGAACATCGTCTACCTTATGTACATGAGACGCGTAACTGCAATCATTTCCACAATCTAAATAGGCTTTTGACCAGATAGTGTGCTGTATATTTCTACAACTTCAATCTGGAAAAGCCTAAACCAATTTATCAGAAACGTACAAAACCAACGCTGCAATTGGAATAGCTGTAGTGACTCCAACCCCAACTTTCATTGTGGTAGGTTATTAACTGCAAACAGCCTCAACAGCTAGTTTTTTCATGACATTTGGGCATGGATCTCCTCCAAACATTTCGGGTGCAACAGTTACCGAGCATGAGTTCTGCTCGACACAAAGCTGCAAAATGAAAAGTTACATTAGTGTCTGGTCAGATGCAAAGGGGAAAATAACCATTCAGGATCATCAACAGTGAATTCAGTTATAGGATTACGAAAAGGCAGCTAAAAACACTGGGACAAAGCAAACTGTAGCATACCCTGTTAAAAGCATCATATGAATGGAAAGCATGGCAGTTCCCTTGACGGTAGTTTCCACAAGTCCCTTCTGGTGTGCCAAAGCTTGCAAACTTAATAGAAGAAATTTTCTGCCCAGGGCCACATGACAAATGGACCTTAGGCCTCAACGGTTTATTCACCTTACCAGAGGTTTGCATCTCATAATTCATCAAAGTTGGCTGCCACTCATAAATATCAGCACATACACTGTCCACTTCTCTCCTTAGCAAGGAAATTCCATTAGGATCTCCACCCCATTCTTCAAACACAACTAACAAGTTTCTTGTTGGGTTTATCCATGATCTAGGAACATGATACCTGAAAGGTTGAATATTTTTTCTCTATGTGTTAAATTTTCAATGGACTCTTCATGTGATTAATGGGAACTGAAAAAGTTAGTTAATACTTCGTTACCATCTTTGGGAAGCTTCCTCACAATTCCTCAAGCATTTCGTCTCACTAAATGTTCCAGCATAGTTGCATTCACCACAACTTCCAGAGGCTTTATTTGCAGGCCAATAACGTCCAACACTTTGTCCATTTATCCACACCTGTCCTTTGCCCATACTAGCCATGTCTAATGCCAATGGGGAATTTCCAGCTGGATCGTTGAAGGTAGTCTGTGAAAGATGGAATAAAAATATTACACCAAGACTTGTTATCATTTAACATACTACTGATCATCGAGAAATTTTAAATGGAAGTGGAATGGTACTTCTTTCAGGTATTGGTTTGACTAAAAAGTATCACATTATCAGAGCCACAATCCACTTGTAATTAAAACAAGGGAAGAATTTTCAAACTGCAAAGCTAACTCAATAACTTGGTCTGTAAACGACAAACAAGGATTGCCAAGAAAATTTGATAGAGTGCAACACTGGGAAGCACATATATTTCATTGTTTATGAAGTTGACAAGATACGGTCAAGGGGGGTTTCAGATACTCACTTTGTACCACATCAGTGGCTGTCTTCTTGAAACTAAAGACCCTTGTGCCCACTCAACCGTGGAACTCCCGCTGAGTGAATGAAGGCTTAATGCCTCTCCTTTAAGACCAATCTGAATGCAAATGTAAAAACAAATGAACTTCAGCATAGCTGATGAAAAAAGAAAGTACATGGTGAATTTTAGATGAGAAACCTTGTATGTCCACTTCTGCCAAGACAAGTCCCTCCTTCCCTCGTTGAGACCATGCAATGACACCGGGCCAAGGACACCAGTACTCCACGTCTCAAAATGTGGACCAACGTTCTGCATTAAGTATCATCAACAGCGGATAAATGCACAAGTAAAACCAATGCGGCCTCTCTATGTTAATTAGTGCAAACATGCATGTATATATATGTGTATGAAAGAGAGACACAAACCGGGAGACCAACAGCAACACTCAGAAGAGAAATTCTATTAATACCGGCTCTCATCTTCACACCTTGACTAAAGGTCAATTTTGGGAATTCCAAGCTTCCATAAACACTTCCTGCTCAGATTGAGAAAATATATCCAAACTTATTTTAGTTTATAAGGTTAAGACTGCAAGCAATATGTTGTATTGTACTCGGACAGAAGAAAGTATTGCCTTCTTGCAGATGCAGAAATATATGGCACTTGGGATGTGGATAGAAAACTTTTCAAACTGGTAAGATGAGAAAATTCTAAGTTGGCGTTTAACATTTTTCTATTTCCTTCGCTTCTTTCATTCTTTTCTCTTTTTACTTGCAAACAGCATCCTAAAACAGAACTATGTGTACCTGATCGTTGACCATTGATAAAAACATGCAAAGCATGGCCTGCTGATAAAACAGTAAGAACAGGATCCTTCCCCTTTTTCAAGAATCCTTCATTTGAGTGAATATTCACACTGCAGATCCAAATTAAAAATGTCTAAAAACATAAATGCCAGAAGATGAAAAGATCAAGGACTAATCCAAAAGAATAGAAGAACAAGCTAAGTTGTATGATACTCACTCAGTCATGTACCATAAATAATCTGAACTGTCTCTGGTGGTATTTAACTGCTCCAACAACCCAGTCATCGTGAAGGTCTTATCACCATCAGAGCCAGGGTCTTCATTGTATGCCTGCCAAGACAGTCCTCCATGCACAGGAACGGGAGTCATCTTCATATTTGCAACTTGAGCACCAACCTGTCCAGAACATGCACATCAACATTGTCAAGAATAAAAAACAAGAACTCTTTCAATTTTCAGGGAAAAAAATATCATACTTTGCGGAAAACTATAGTAATACAATGTTGAAAATGGAAATTGTTTTAATCTTTTCAGGAAGAAATCCTCACCCTTGCAGTGTTGTAAACAGTGTTTTTGCAGTCTGGAAGAATACTGATAGACCAGGGAGGTAGGTTGTAGTGCATGTTACCAAAAGCTACTTTTGCAAATGACATCTGGTTGTAATTTGCAAGGAATGCAGAACAAGCTCCAGATTTTGATTTGAACACATGAGCCTATACAATATTGATGAAACACGAGGGAATGTTAACCCCACTTTAAATTAAGACCACTTTAGAAAGAATACAAGTAAAGGTCACCTCTTCATAGTTTCCCAATTTTATCACCGCTGCATCTCCAGAGACTAGAGCTGGTTCAGCAAGTTTAATTGCTCTATGTAGATCTTTCAGATGGCCCCATTTAGGCTGCCTTAAAAGTCCTGCGTGCATGAAGTAGGACCTATACTTCAGAATTATGCAGAAGGAATTTAAAACTCACTCCAGATCATGACTACTAAATAGTCGCAAGAGTATCATTAAATGGAGGCAGTGTCAGTTTGTTAATGAGAAGAGACATCTTATTTCATAACGACATCAGCATTCTTGCAGAAAAGAATTAAGTATGGTGACAAAGATATTTCTTTCCAGGAACATGTACTAAACACATACTTATTTTCCAACTATGAGAAAGGAATGTAAGTTTTTTACCTAACCATCCTAATTATGATGTATAGTCCATTTAAATGCTTTAACCCTACCCATGTGCATGGTTCGCCCACTTCCCCAACTTTCCTTCTCTGTGATGGGCAGTAGGTATGGAAGTGTCGTTTAAAAACAAGGTTGGTTTGGTTTTGGTCCCTATCTTCACCCACGAATCTGTGATACCATCGTTGTGCTAAGGAAAATGATAGAAGCTCCAAACTTCTCAGATCTTCAGTGAAAGGCAATAGCTGGAGGTATATAGTTTTCAGTTTACGCTTCCGTTGCTCCATATATACATATATATATGGTCCTTTTATGCATGTATTTTGTACGTAAATGTTTGTATGAAATGCATGCTACTGCTAGGTTCATTTTACATTTGATATCAGAGCTTCAGTCCACCTCTGTCTTGCCTTAGAAACCACCGAAATATTTTCCTTTGTTTTCCTCTATTATGGTTGCGTTTCTGCCGAATATATATATGTTTGAGGTTGTTGAGTTTTTCGACATTTTGGACCTCCTTGAGACGTTAAAATCCTATTGTTGTCATCCATGGAGCGTTCGACGGTGCCAAAATCATGTAGGGAGGAAGGGACGATGATGGCCATACGTGAGATTTCGAAGTTGCCATTTATTAAACGTTGCGTGGTCGGTTTTGTTATGTCTGGTGCGCGTTGCTTGAGCCTTCTCGTCCCATCGCCGGCCTTCCTACAAACGACAGCGTCCTTTGTTGATCTGGAGCGTCAGGGCTTCGGCTGGTTCCAGCCGAGTCACACCCGACTCAGCTGGAAATTGAAGACGACTTCGACTTTTATTTTTTCTTTTTTTAAAAAATAAAATAAAAAATATTAATATTAATTTTGTTTTAATATTAGTAATAAATTGGGTTAATTCAGACCTAATTTATTATGTTATGAGTTTATACCAAATGTAAAATGAACCTAGCCATAACATGCTTTTCATACAAACATTTACGTACAAATACATGCATATAAAGATCATATATATATATGTATATGTGGAGCAACGGAAGCGTAAACCAAAAACAATATACCTCCAACCATTGCCTTTCACCGAAGATCTGAGAAGTTTGGAGCTTCTATCCTCTTCCTTAGCACAACGATGGTGTCACAGATGCGTGGGTGAAGATAGGGACCAAAACCAAACCAACCTTGTTTTTAAACGACACTTTCATACTTACTGCCCATCACAGAGAAGGAAGGTCGAGGAAGTGGGCAACACCATGTGCGTGGGTAGGGTTAAAACATTTAAATGGACCATACATCATAATTAGGATGGTTAGGTAAAAAAACTTACATTAGGGTTAAAACATTTAAATGGACCATACATCATAATTAGGATGGTTAGGTAAAAAAACTTACATTCTCTCACTTGGTCCATTTAACCCAACACCACACATAACAAGAAATCAAATATATGAATCATGGCGATAGGTCCTCTTATAGTGAGTATTATCTTCCATGTATCACATATACAAAATTTCTCATTACTAGCCTAGCAACTTAATGAATAAACCATATGTTTATTCTAGGTCCAAAATTAAATAACATTTCTCAAAACCAATCAAACTATGTCTGCACAAATTTATGAGAAAATATCAAACTAAATAAGAGTTTCATAAATGGGCTCAGAGTTGTTGATTCAATTTCTAAGCCGTTAAAATTATATTGTGACAACTCCATTGCGGTCTTTATGGCTAACAATAAGATAATACTCACTATAAGAGAATCTATCGTCATGATTCATATATTTGATTTTTTGTTATGTGTGGTGTTGGGTTAAATGGACCAAGTGGGAGAATGTAAGTTTTTTACGATTTACCTAACCATCCTAATTATAATGTATGGTCCATTTAAATGCTTTAACCCTACCCACACACATGTTGTGGCCCACTTCCCCGACCTTCCTTCTCTGTGATGGGCAGTAGGTATGAAAGTGTCGTTTAAAAACAAGGTCGGTTTAGTTTTGGTCCATATCTTCACCCACGCTTCTGTGACATCATAAGGAAGAGGATAGAAACTCCAAACTTCTCAAATCTTCAGTGAAAGGCAATGGCAGGAGGTATATTGTTTTTGGTTTACGCCTTCGTTGCTCCACATATACATATATATATGGTCCTTATATGCATGTATTTTGTACGTAAATGTTTGTATGAAATGCATGCTATTGCTAGGTTCATTTTACATGTATCATATATACAAAATTTCTCATTACTAGCCCGAAAACTCAATGAATAAACCATATGTTTATTATAGGTCCAAAATTAAATGACATTTCTCAAAACCAATCAAATTATGTGTGCACAAATTTATGAGAAAATATCAAACTGAATAAGAGTTTCATTGAATCAATAAATATACAACAAAATCACATTGTGGAACCAAGTCCCATGTGCACTACGTGATCCTTAAATTGCTTAAATGGCATGCCTTTAGTTAAAGGATTCGCAATCATCAAATCAGTGCTAATGTGCTCTATGACAACTTTCTTTTCCTTCACACGTTCTTTTATGGTTTAATACTTAATGTCGATATGCTTACTTCGATTTCCACTCTTGTTATTTTTAGCCATAAAGACCGCAGCAGAGTTGTCACAATACAATTTTAACGGCTTAGAAATTGAATCAACATGAAACACTTCAACCATAAATCATGCGAGGTGGCCTCAAAACATGATACGAACTCAATCTCTATAGTGAAAGTAGCAATTAGGGTCTGCTTGGCACTTCTCCAAGATACAGCTCCACTAGCTAACATGAAAATATAACCAAATGTTGATTTCATTGAATCAATACAGCCAGCAAAGTTTAAATCGGAGTATCCAACTACTTCCAAGTTCTCAGTTCATCTGTACAAAAGTATGTAGTCCTTTGTGCCCTAAAGATATCTCAAAACCTTCTTTGCAGTTTTCCAATGATCAATACCTGGATTACTCTGATATCTTCCTAACATTCTAACAACATATGCAATGTCAAGTCAGGTGCAGACCTGAGCATACATAAGGCTTCCTACAGCAGAAGCATATGGAATGTTCTTCATGTGTTCCCGCTCAAAGTCATTCTTTGGGCATTGATTCAAATTGAATCTATCACCTTTGACTATGGGTGCTACACTTGGTGCACAATCTTTCATCCAAAATCTCTCTAAAACTTTGTTGATATAGGTCTCTTGAGACAAACTCAAAATGTCTCGAGATCTTTCTCTATGAATCTTAAAACCAATGACATACGATGCCTCACCCATATCTTTTATATCAAAATTTTTTGAGAGAAATTGTTTCACCTCATATAGCAAACCCTTATCATTAGTTGCAAGCAAAATGTCATCCACGTATAACACAAGAAAACAAGTCTTACTCCCACTGACCTTTTGGTATAAACACCGGTCTATTATATTCTCTTCAAAACTGAATGAAGTGATAACCTCATGAAATTTTAAATACTACTGCCAGGAGGCTTGTTTTAACTCATATATGGATTTATTAAGCTTACAGACTAAATGCTCACCATCACTAGAGGAGAATCCTTCAGGTTGTTTTATATAAACCTCTTCCTCTAGTTCACCATTAAGGAACGTCGTTTTCACATTCATTTGATGTAGCTCAAGATCAAAATGAGCTACTAATGCCATGATTACACGAAGAGAATTTTTTCTTCGATACAGGAGAAAATGTATCCGTGTAGTCGATTCCTTTCCTCTGAGTGAACCCTTCGACAACAAGTCTTACTTTATGTCTCACAATGTTGCCTTGTGAGTCTTTCTTTGTCTTAAATACCCATCTACATCCAATGGTTTTCACACCATTTGGCAACTCAATGAGATCTCAGACTTGATTAGATGCCATAGAATTCATCTCATCCTTCATAGTATTGTACCACAAATCCGATTCTTTAGAACTCATGGCTTACAAAAACGTTTTAGGATCATTTTCGACTTCAACGTTGTAATTTGACTCTTATAGATACACTATGTAATCACTAGGTATTGCTGACCTTCTAACCCTAGTGGATCTCCTTAATGTTGTGTTATCATCCTTACGAGGAACCTGTTGCTCAGCCTGTTGTTCAACTGGTTGCTCAATAATTTCTGGTTGTTCCTCATTTACAACTTGATCTATTGGATTAGTGTTAACAGCTTGTGAAACTTCAGTAACTAGTTGTCCCACACCCATTTAACCTTGAGGGGCGTGAATGACAATCATTCGATCACTTAAACCAGAGGGTTGAGCTTCATAATAACCGCTTTTAGAAACCATGTCTAGAAAATGACCATTCCCACTGATCAAGTCATTCTCAAGAAATTTTGCATTTCTTGATTCCACAATTCTAGTGCTATGAGATGGACAATAGAACATATACCCCTTAGACCTTTCACATATCCAATGAAATACCCACTAATGGTCCTTGGGTCTAGTTTCTTCTCCTGTGAGTTGTAAATTTCACTTGAGACGAGCATCCCCAAACGCGTATATACCTTAGACTTGGTTTCC
Organism: Erythroxylum novogranatense; assembly: GCA_029891385.1. Classification (NCBI taxonomy): domain Eukaryota; kingdom Viridiplantae; phylum Streptophyta; class Magnoliopsida; order Malpighiales; family Erythroxylaceae; genus Erythroxylum; species Erythroxylum novogranatense. The sequence goes on from CM057224.1 coordinate 27,687,021, forward strand.
AACCCTTAAATAACTCAAAAGGTGTTTTCGAGACAACTTTGGTTGAAACCCGACTTAATATATACACAGCCATCTTTAGAGCTTCTGTCCATAGGAATTGAGAAAGTTTTGTGTTACTCATCATACTTCTCATCATGTCCATTAAGGTTTGTTTTCTTCTTTTTGCCACACCATTTTGATCCGGAGAATCAGGCATGGTGTACTGGGCAACAATCCCATGTTCCTGAAGAAACTTCATAAAAGGATCAGGTGCTTGTCCACTTTTAGTGTATCTACCATAGTACTCTCCACCTCTATCTGACCTCACGATTTTAATCAGTTTTTCACATTGATTCTCCACTTCAACCTTAAAAATTTTAAAGGCATCTAAAGCTTCGTCCTTAGAACGAAGTAAGTAGAGATACATATATCGCGAATAGTCGTCTATGAAGATGATAAAATATTTCGAATTATTTGCATCCATATCTGGACAACAAATATTTGTATGTATGATTTCTAATAGGTTTGTACTCCTCTTGACACCTCTTTTAGACTTGTTAGTTTGTTTACCCTTAATACAATCCACGTAAGTCTCAAAATCAACAAAATCTAAAGTACTAAGTACCCCCTTCATTTACTAATTGCTTAATTCACTTAATGGAGATGTGTTTTAATCTACGGTGCCACAACATAGAGGATTCTTCATTCACAACACATCATTTCAATCCAGCAATGACATGCATCGAATTCTAGGCGTCATTATTTTTGTAATTGAAGGGAATAGAGATTATCAGATAATGTACCACAACCAATAACTTTCGATCCATTACATAAACTGAAACCAAAATCTGAAATCAAATTTTTAGAGAAATTTGAAACATAAAAGGTCTTTTCTAAACACAAAAGAAAACCACTACTCAAAACCAAATTGTAAGTGTCGATGGCTTCCACATGTGAACTCGTCTTGCTTCCTGAATAGATGACTTGTTCACTTTCCATCGACTCCCTTAGGTTTTGTATACCCTGTAAAGTATTCAAAACATGGATTGTAGAATCAGAATCAATCTACCATGTGTTATGATGAATATTAACCATATTGGACTCATAACAAACAAATAAAATTTAAGTACCTTTCTTCTCGAGCCAGTCCTTAAATTTGGCGTAGTCTTTCTTCATGTGTCTCCTCTTCTTACAGAAGAAACACTTTGACAGTTTCTTTATATCGACTTAAGGAGCAACTTTGCCCTTTCCCTTACTCTTGGCATCGTCCTACCTCTTCTTTCCAGAAATGGTCAAATTGACTCTTTCACCGTCTTCCATCAACAACCTCTCCTCCTCTTGCACACACATGGTTAACAGTTCGTTGATCGACCACTTATCCTTATGTGTGTTATAGGAGATCTTGAAAGGACTGTATTGTTGAGGCAGAGTGCATAGAATGTAATGCACCAGGAAAGATTCTAATATTGTAACTTCCAAAGCTTTCAACTGAGCCGCTGTCCCTTATACGCATGATATGATAACGTACGACCTTTATTCCAGTGAGCCTTAAGGATGACAACTGCACAATTAAAGTGCTAGCAAGGGCCTTATTGGATGTAACAAATTGCTCATTAATGGCCTTTAATAGATCTTTCACGTTCCTATGTTGTTCAACAGAACTACGAATGCTAGTAGATATTTTGTTCTTTATGAATGTCACGGAGAGATGATTAGATCTCTCCCACCTTTCATAAAGAGCAATAGCTTCTGAAGTACTGGTCTCAGTCGTACTTGGTGGTTCATTCTTCCTAATAGCATAGTCTATACCCATCCAGCCTAAATGAAGCAGAATTCTCTCCTTTCAAACCTTTTAGTTGTCACCTCTCAATTCGGGAATATCACACTGAATATTAAATGTTTGAGTAAATACAAATTGAGAAATAAAATATATGCTCATTATATATATTTCAAGACCAATAATAATTAATGATTTATCAATGTAAATCATGCATTTAATAGATGACTCTAGTGACATAAGACTTGCCTGTGGGCTAAAGAATTACTCAATTAGATTCATCCGAAACGTTATGATAAAACTATTGAATTATGTTTCTTTTCTTAATTCACGTGGATAAATTAAGAAATATAATTCAATATTTTATCCTAATTAATAACACAAATATAATAAAATTTCTATGGGTAGATTTTATTATATCACGCATTTATTAATTACAATTTATGTATTAATGTGATCTTAAAGCTAAATATATAATTATAATTACTTTGAGATATTGTGGCTACTCCCAATTAATTAAAATCATATGATCACTAACATTATTTTAAGCTTTAAATTAAAGCCTAAATATTTGCATCAAGTCATAAATAATGCAAATAAATCAAATAATAATGTACAAAATATATAATCTAGTTTTTGCAAGTATAATAATCATGAATTTATACACACAAAATTTTCAATTAATCACATGTAGTTTGTGCAAAATTAAACAATTATCATATGCATGTCATAAACTTAAATTCTAATAATAAGACATACATAATGAAAACTTAATATTTTCATACAATATTAAGACCCAAAAATGACTTTATAGTTAAAATCATAACATAATAGGTTAGGTCTGAATTAACCCAATTTATTACTAATATTAAAACAAAGTTAACATTAATTTTTTTATTTTTTATTTTTATTTTAAAAAAAGAAAAAAAAAGAAAAGTCGGGGTCTTCTTCAACTTCCAGCTGGTTCGGGCGTGACCTGGCTAGAACCAATCGGAGCCCCGATGCTCTAGATCAGCAGAGGATGCCGGCGTTTGCAGGAAGACCGGCGATGGGACGAGAAGACTCAGACGACGCACACCAGACGTAGCAGAATCGACCATGCAACGTTCAATAAATGGCAACTTCGAAACGTCACATATGACCATCATCGTCCCTTCCTACATGGTTTTGGCATCGTCGAGCGCTCCATGGATGATAACAACAGGATTTTAACGTCTTAAGGAAGTCCAAAATGTCGAAAAACTCAACAACCTCAAACATATATATATTAGGCAAAAATGCAACCATAACAGAGGACAACAAAGGAAAATATTTTGGTGGTTTCTAAGGCAAGATAGAGGTGGATTGAAGCTCTGATACCAAATGTAAAATGAACCTAGAAGTAGCATGCATTTCATACAAACATTTAATATTCAGTGTGATATTCTCGAATTGAGAGGTGACAACTATAAAGTTTGGAAGGAGAGAATTCTGCTTCGTTTAGGCTGGATGGATATAGACTATGCTATTAGGAAGAATGAACCACCGAGTATGACTGAGATTAGCAATCTAGAAGCTATTACTCTTTATGAAAGGTGGGAGTGATCTAATCGTCTCTCTGTGACATTCATAAAGACCAAAATATCTGTTGGCATTCATAGCTCTGTTGAATAGCATAATAACGTGAAAGATCTATCAAAGGTCATTGATGAGCAATTCGCTACATCCAATAAGGCCCTTGCTAACACTTTAATTATGCAATTGTCATCCTTAAGGCTCACTGGAATAAAGGGCGTACGTGATCATATCATACGTATGAGAGACATAGCGACTCAGTTGAAAGCGTTGGAAGTTACAATATCGGAATCTTTCCTGGTGCATTACATTCTGTGCACTCTGCCTCAACAATACAGTCCTTCAAGATCTCCTATAACACACATAAGGATAAGTGGTCGATCAATGAACTGTTGACCAATTGTGTGTAAGAGGAGGAGATGTTGTTGATGGAAGACGGTGAAAGTGTCAATTTGACCGTTTCTGAAAAAAAGAGACAGGACGATGCCAAGAGTAAAGGAAAGGGCAAAGTTGCTCCTCAAGCCGATATAAAGAAGCCGTCAAAGTGTTTCTTCTGCAAGAAAAGGGAACACATGAAGAAAGACTACACCAAATTTAAAGACTGGCTCAAGAAAAAAAGTACTCAAATTTTATTTGTTTATTATGAGTATAATATGGTTAATGTTAATCATAACACATGGTGTATTGATTCTGGTTCTACAATCCATGTTTTGAATACTTTACAGGGTATGCAAAACTTAAGAAAGCCGGTAGGAAGTGAACAAGTCATCTATTCAAGAAGTAAGACGAGTTCACATGTGGAAGCCATCGACACTTGCAGTTTGGTTTTGAGCAGTGATTTTGTTTTGTGCTTGGAAAAGACCTTTTATGTTCCAAATTTCTCTAGAATTTTGATTTCTGGATCAAGACTTGTACCATTTGGTTTTTCCTTTAACTTTTTAGATTCTGGTTTCAGTTTATGTAATGGATCGAAAGTTATTGGTTGTGGTACATTATCTGATGGTCTCTATTTCTTCAGTTTCAAAATAATGAGGCCTATAATTCGATGCATGTTACTGCTGAATTGAAACGATGTGTTGTGAATGAAGAATCCTCTATGTTGTGGCACCGTAAATTAGGACACATCTCCATTGAGAGAATTAAGCGATTAGTAAATGAAGGGGTACTTAGTACTTAGAATTTTGTTGATTTTGAGACTTACGTAGATTGAATTAAGGGTAAACAAACTACAAGTCTAAAAAGGGTGCCAAGAGAAGTACAAACCTATTAGAAATCATACATACAGATATTTGTTGTCCAGATATGGACGCAAATAGTCCGAAATATTTTATCACCTTCATAGATAACTATTCGCAATATATGTATCTCTACTTACTTCGTTTTAAGGACGAAGCTTTGGATGCCTTTAAAATTTTTAAACTAAAGTGGAGAATCAATGTAAAAAACTGATTAAAATCATGAGGTCAGATAGAGGTGAATAGTACTATGGTAGATACACTAAAAGTGGACAAGCACCTGGTCCTTTTGCGAAGTTTCTTCAGAAACATGAGATTGTTGTCCAGTACATCATGCCTGGTTCTCTGGATCAGAATGGTGTGACAGAAAGAAGAAACCAAACCTTAATGGACATGGTGAGAAGTATGAGGAGTAACACAAAACTTCCTCAATTCCTATAGATAGAAGCTCTAAAGACGACTGTGTATATATTAAATCGGGTTCCAACCAAGGCTATCTCGAAGACACCTTTTAAGTTATTTAAGGGTTAGAAACCGAGTCTGAGGCATATATGTGTTTGGAGATGACCATCTGAAGTGAGAATTTACAACCCACAGGAGAAGAAGCTAAACCCAAGGATCATTAGTGGGTATTTCATTAGATATGCTGAAAGGTCTAAGGGGTATAGGTTTTATTGTCCATCTCACAGCACTAGAATTGTGGAATCAAGAAATGCAAAAAAATTTTAGAATGACTTGATCAATGGGAGTCGTCATTTTTCAGACAAGATTTTCGAAAGCGGCCATTATGAAGCTCAACCCTTTGATTCAAGTGATCGATTGATTGTCATTAACACCCCTTAAGGTCAAACGGGTGTGGGACAATCAGTTACTGAAGTTCCACGAGCTGTTAACACTAATCCAGTAGATCAAGTTATAAATGAGGAACAACCAGAAATTGTTGAGCAACCAGTTGAACAACAGGTTAAGCAATAGGTTCCTCGTGAGGATGATAATATAACATTAAGGAGATCCACTAGGGTTAGAAGGTCAGCAATACCTAGTGATCACATAGTATATCTAAAAGAGTCATATTACAACGTTGGAGTTGAAAATGATCCTAAAACGTTTTCACAAGCCATGAGTTCTAAGAAATTGGACTTGTGGTACAATGCTATGAAGGATGAGATAAATTCTATAGCATCTAATCAAGTCTAGGATCTCATTGAGTTACCAAATGGTGTGAAAACCATTGGATGTAGATGGGTATTTAAGATAAAGAAATACTCACGAGGCAACATTGAGAAATATAAAGTAAGACTTGTTGCCAAAGGGTTCACTCAGAGGGAAGGAATCGATTGCACAGAGACATTTTCTCCTATATCGAAGAAAGATTCTCTTCGTGTAATCATAACATTAGTAGCTCATTTTGATCTTGAGTTACATCAAATGGATGTGAAAATGGCGTTCCTCAATGGTGAACTAGAGGAAGAGGTTTATATAAAACAACCTGAAAGATTCTCCTCTAGTAATGGTGATCATTTAGTCTGTAAACTTAATAAATCCACATATGGGTTAAACGACAATGATATTTAAAATTTCATGAGGTTATCACTTCATTTGGTTTTGAAGAGAATATAAAGGACCAGTGTTTATACCAAAAGGTCAGTGGAAGTAAGACTTGTTTTCTTGTGTTATACGTAGATGACATTTTGCTTGCGACTAATGATAAGGATTTGCTATATGAGGTGAAACAATTTCTCTCAGAGAATTTTGATATGAAAGATCTGGGTGAGGCATCTTATGTCATTGGCATTAAGATTCATAGAGAAAGATCTCGAGACATTTTGGGTTTGTCTCAGGAGACCTATATCAACAAAGTTTTAGAAAGATTTCGAATGAAAGATTATGCATCAAGTATAGCACCTATAGTCAAAGGTGATAGATTCAATTTGAATCAATGCTCGAAAAATGACTTTGAGCGGGAACACATGAAGAACATTCCACATGCTTCACTGTAGGAAGCCTTATATATGCTCAGGTCTGCACCCGACATGACATTGCATATGCTATTGAAATGTTAGGAAGATATCAGAGTAATCCAGGTATTGATCACTGAAAAGCTGCAAAGAAGGTTTTGAGATATCTTCAGGGTACAAAGGACTACATGCTTTTGTACAGACGAACTGAGAACTTAGAAGTAGTTGGATACTCCGATTCAGACTTTGCTGGCTAGATTGATTTTAGGAAATCAACATCTGATTATATTTTCATGCTAATTGGTGGAGATGTATCTTGGAGAAATGCCAAACAAACCCTGATTGCTACTTCCATTATAGAGGTTGAATTCGTATCATATTTTGAGGCCACCTCGCATAGTGTATGGTTGAAGAGTTTCATATCTAGGCTCAGAGTTGTTGATTCAATTTCTAAGTCGTTAAAATTGTATTGTGACAACTCCGCTGCGGTCTTTATGGCTAAAAATAACAAGAGTGGAAGTCGAAGTAAGCATATCGACATTAAGTATTTAGCCATAAGAGAACGTGTGAAGGAAAAGAAAGTTGTCATAGAGCACATTAGCACTGATTTGATGATTGCGGATCCTTTAACTAAAAGCATGCCACTTAAGCAATTTAAGGATCACATAATGCACATGGGACTTGGTTCCACAATGTGATTTTGTTGTATATTTGTTAATTCAATAAAACTCTTATTCAGTTTGATATTTTCTCATAAATTTATGCACACATAGTTTGATTGGTTTTGAGAAATGTCGTTTAATTTTGGACCTAGAATAAACATATGGTTTATTCATTAAGTTGTCGGACTAATAATGAAAATTTTTGTATATATAATACATGGAAGATAATGCTCACTATAAGAGGACCTATCGCCATGATTCATATATTTGATTTCTTATTATATGTGATGTTGGATTAAATGGACCAAGTGGGAGAATGAGAGTTTTTTTACCTAACCATCCTAATTATGATGTATGGTCCATTTAAATGCTTTAACCCTACCCACGCACATGGTGTCGCCCACTTCCCCGACCTTCCTTCTCTGTGATGGGCAGTAGGTATGGAAGTGTCGTTTAAAAACAAGATTAGTTTGATTTTGGTCCCTATCTTCACCCACGCACCTGTGACACCATCGTTGTGCTAAGGAAGATGATAGAAGCTCCAAACTTCTCAGATCTTCGGTGAAAGACAATGGCTGGAGGTATATTTTTTTCGGTTTACGCTTCCGTTGCTTCACATATACATATATATATGGTCCTTATATGCATGTATTTTGTAAGTAAATGTTTGTATGAAATGTATGCTCCTGCTAGGTTCATTTTACAAGGAAATTTTAGTTTCCAACTGAGGAAAGGACCAACCAAATAACGGGATATGCATGCGTCCAAATGTTCTATAACTGTTTTAAACTTTGAACCATCAAAATCTCACAAAAGCCTAAAAGGACATATGGCTTTTTGAGAATGAAGCGGATACATAATCAGCTCTTGCCTATAACAACTCAGGCTCTAATGATGATCATTAGAGCCTGAGATGTTTTAGGCATTACGTATCAGCTTCATTCTCAAAAAGTCATAAGTCCTTCCTGCACCTTCTACGTTAAGGCTTATTCGTTGGTGTCAATGATAGTGCACATAGCAACAGGATATATTTAAGCAGCCTGTTCGTCACAAGAATGCTAGAAATAAAGAATCATTTTGTTCTGACCTTTTAGACAGAAAAACCAGATTATGAGTTAATAAACATAACATGTGCGTACCATATTCATCAAGAGGAGCATCATAATCATAGCTTGTAGCTATGAAAGGACCACCGGCAGTTCGACCAAAATTTGTTCCACCATGATACTGAAGCAAGAAAACCAGCATATCAAACTTTGCTTACCTACACTAGGATTCCGGAAAACCTATGGAGTTAGTAAATAGTTAAATACTGAGAGAATAATCTAACCATGTAGTAATTAACAAATGCTCCTCCTTTCTGTATGAACCTTGCAACCGCGAATGCCAAGTCTTCAGCTGGCCGGTAAGGAACTGGACCACCAAATTCCGTAAACCTGTACCGATAACAGAAAAAAAAAATTCTCCATAAATTTACTTTTTTTGGCATGAAACATTTATACTAATTCTTACCATGCAGTCCAGGCCTCAGTCCACATCTTGGGCTTGTAAGGCTTGTTCGGTGAGAAGTAGTCACAATAGAAACCGTTGCAGGCATTAATCTGTCAGGACAGCTGAAAGATTAGAAATAGGAAAGCGCAGAAGCCGAAAGATTTAATCAACTCGAGCTATAACTCGAGAAGAATATTTTCTAAAAAAGAGGCAGACTCCAAGTACATTTATTTGGTTTGATTTGGAAAGAATACATCCCACAGTTCACATTTACGAGAAAGAAAGAAATTTATTCTCTATGAACACCCAGAAGCCATGCTGACAATGTTTAATGAATATAATAGTGAAAGCAGTAATGGCCATCATTATTAAGAAAAGACAGAAAGTCAAAGATATGGGACTGAGCAAGTTGGGCAGCTAAGCCATGTGCAGTGACGAATAAGTAATAACGCTTCATTTCAGGCAACAACAACAGGCTTCAAATCAACCATCTAATTTTTCTCTCTCCCAATTATTGCATGTTACTGTGAACATCTGAAGTTAATGGACAGGTGATTTGAAGCACAACAACAAAGCAACCAACACACTATCACCTAACAATCCCACTTAAGGCAGTGAGGGCTTCAGATCTGGTGTTCCCATCCTGCTGTGCCCTGTGCCTGAATAAATCCCAAAAATAAATCCCAACTATCCATGCACAGAGTACAGCAGAATGGAACAGCCGATCTCCGGTGAGGCGACATAACATAAGGACCGTGACCATCACTGAGTTGGATATGGAGTACGAAAAGAAAGGTTAACAAAAGGTATCACAAAAAGTTAAAATAGCACTAGTCCATAGCTTACAACAGGATCTGGAGCATCATCTTGCTTGCACATGACCCATGGGACACCCGTGCCCAGACCTACAGCCATATTTGCTGCCCATTTAGCATAAGCTTGACCAGGTGCACCAAGTTCATATTCTATGGGTCCATACTCATTCTCAATCTGCCATACACATTGAAACGTAGAGAATAGAAGGAAAAGTCACTTCCTCTAGTATATTTTCCGTAAAACCAACGGTAAAATCCCGATAAAATAACGGAATTCATATTCCCTTGGATTTACAAAATCTGGTTTTTTATTGAATTTGTAAGCATCCAATAAGAAAAACAAAGCAGTAATTTCGCTACCTGGGATAAAATAATTGGACCACCCTGAGACTCGTACAAACTTTCTGCTTTCATCATCTTAACAATCTTTGCTGTGAATCTTTGCATATGAGCCTGTATAAAAAATTTAATTTCGATAAGTAAATAAACCAATTCTAAAATGGAAGAAAGCCGTAACAAGGGTTAATGTATATACATAAGAAACTACAAAAACTCCTCACCTTGAAAGGGCGATTATCGGTTCTGAAACTGATTCCAGGAATGTACTTGAGCCAAACTGGGAAACCCCTGAAATTAAAGCAGGGGATTTCTGTTTAAGACTTCATAAAGCGAACTGAGTTCTCGAAACTATGAGCTTTGAAGTAAAAACGTTGGTATATTACCCGAAATTCCACTCAGCACAGGCATAAGGTCCAATCCTGAGATGAACATAGAGACCTGCTTGCTGCACCAGCTTAATAAACTTGACCAGATCATAGTTTCCCTCAAAATAATACTATACAGACAAAAGTTGCAAAAAAATTAGAATTCAAAAGTTGGACTGTAAACAAAAATATCAAAGGCAAATATGTTTGGTCGAATTACTTTTCCAGGTGAATGTTCATGTCCATTCCAAAAAACATAAGTCTGAATCACATCAACTCCTCCTTCTTTGGCCTTCCCTATAAGATCTGGCCACATCTGTCATATTCTCAACCAAAACCGTCAGGCCAAAACAGAAAAAACTTACATTTAAATGTCAGTGTACAAACGATAAGAACAGAGACGGCAAAGAGTGTGCCCATTTGGAGAAGCTCCGAAAAACAGGGTAGAAGTTTTTTTTTTTTTTAATAAAGAACTTGATAAACAAGAGCGTGAATGAAGCACATTTGGAATAATACCTCAGGGGTGCTTCTTGGGTAGTGAATGGATCCAGATATAAGGATCCTTCTTTGGCCATTAATGGTGATAGCCCTTGAGTCATAAGAAACAGAGGCAGAAACAGAAGAAACACATAAACCCAGCAACAAAACCCCAACCACATTGTTGCACATAGCAAGCTTCTTCAAGGGCATAACTATGACCCAAAGGATCCCTTCAAAGCAATGATCTTTATGGTCCAAATATCCCCCCCTGAGCACACTTTGTTCAATGCTTCTTCATGTGAACAGAAAAATGTACTTAGGCATGTATCAAAGAGAAATCCTAGAAATTCAACAAAACCAACTGGTTTTATATCCCTTCTTTTCTTTTAGTCATATGTAATAGGAGGGGAAGATGAGGTAAGAAAGTTTCAAACTCTCGGCAGTAAAACGTGTGTGGGAGAGTGAACAAACGAGTGAGAGAGAGGTGGTTTGCTATGCTTTTGCAATTGCAGCTGCTTTTGTAAGCACTAAAATAGTGGAGGCTTTGACAAGGAAAAGGCAGACCACTTGGCATTTTATTGATTGTCCTTTCTCCAGCTAATTCCTTTTTCACTTTGTTGTTATTAATCGTATTAAAATAAGAACAAAATGTTAAATGTAATTTTTCTTTTGCTTTGTGAATTGTGATAGCACAACACAAAGATTCTCAGAGGCAAGGCAATCCCGGGGTTCTCATGGAGGACGTAAGTTTACTCAAGTAACCAAGAATTTACACGTACATCTCCAAATTAATGCAACTATTTAATTATAATCCCTAGCAGCAGTTAGCTCCTACCCCTAGGAGGATGCCACCAAACAAGTGAAAGTGATATTTTTAGTGCATTGACTCGGTTAAAGTGGAAGCAATGCTTTAAGAGGGAAATCAAATCATTGAATGTGGAATTCTTGTTCTAAAGTACATGTTTTATAAACAAGTTGTACTTTTTTTGAAACGTGTTATGGATAAATGATGTAGGAAGAGGACTTAAGTGTGAAATTTGGAACAACATTGGCGGTCTCGTCAATAAAGAAGGCTTCAGTTGATAAGATTCCTTAATTATTAGCACAAGCATGAAAACAAACCGTTACCTAGCTTCATAATATATGTTTGATGTTGCCACCTGGTGGGCAATAAGCAAAACCAAGAAGAAGAAGCTTTCATTTTCAGAAATTTAAAAAACAAAGGATGGCTTGCTTGACAAGAAGATAGAGAGAGACGAAAAAAGAAAAACAAAAAAAGATGAGAATATATCATAGTTGAAAAAGGAAACCTTCATGCAACTCATAAATCAACTAGGACATATCATCTGTTCTATTTATTCTATTATCACTTTATTCCAAGCCCTTTCATCTATCTATTATAATAAATAAATGAAAATTGAATAGCTGAAAGGTTTTGAGAATAGAGTGGAACATAACAGGAGAAACAGGCGATTTATTCCCAAATTATAGTCCGTGTATCCTCACCTACTCAAGCATGCATGATTACAATCACCAAATCTTTGCCTCAATTTTATGATTTTCTCGTCAACCAATCATCATCTCTGTTGAAACTAAATCAGTATTAACTATATCATAATAACCAAACAGAAAATAAACAACTATATCACAAGCAAGGTAAGTCTAACTCGATATATTAACAATCATAAAAGAAGTTAATTTGGTAACATAGGAGATCAAAGGTTCAATTAGTATTAGACATATTAAGATATATGTTATATATCTTATTAATTTATTTTAGACATTATTTGATAATTGGACTTTTAAGGTAATATTCATTAGTTTTAAATTCTAATCAAGATGGAATAGAATATTCTTTGGAGATTTAGTTGGTTGATTGCAATTGGACTATGGTTGAAGGACTGTTGTTTGTAGTGTGAATCAACGACAATTCTCGTATTAGAGATTTCAGAGCTATCCAGGATAATATTAAATAGCTGATTATGTTACAATAGAACTTTATCTGTTACAAGTTTTCCTGGGTGAATCACACAACCTAGGTTTAATCACGTTACTTCTATAAGATTTTGGAGTTACGTTTAATTTGTAAATGTCGTAGTTTTTTGGTAAAAAAAGCTGCAGTTATTTTTCTATTGGAGTTTTAAGTGATTTGACTTATGTGTTTGTGCTCCAATTTTCTTTGGTAGTGTTGTCATTAATTGTGTATGTGCAGCATTTTTCTTATGGCTACGTAGTTGATTGAGCAGTTTTGCTACTGCTTTATCTTGATTGGGTAGTTTCAGTATGCATCATAAACCTAGGCTGAAGGGGCTTAAGCTGCGTTTCTTATGTGTCATTGAGTGGGTATTTTTGCTGCTAAGATTTTTCTTCTGGTTTACATAATACTTGGCTGGCAATCTGGCACATATGTTATGTTTTGGTTGACATCATGTTTGGTTTTTGACTGAGTATCTTTCAATTATTCAACGACAATTGACGGTGTCCTTTGAGAGCTTTGCAACTAATTTATTTTTCGATCTATGTACTCTCTCTGTGCTGTTGTTCTTCATCCTTCGTATGGCTTTTAGTGAACTGTTTTGATGTTGATTATATGGCTGTCGATAGTGAAAGTGATGTTCGAAAAATCTAGTGGTTGAATACGATGGTACCATTGGCGAACAACTTTCCAATTTGTCATTAAGAAGCTGAAATTATTAGGGAAGATATTTTTCTTTCTCAACTGTCTTTGTTTATGTTCGTTTTTTTATTTCAATCACTTCAGTTATTTTATTTTCATCTTTTATTATCAAATACTGTTAAGAAAATCTTCTATTGAGGTTAGTACGAGATGGTTGTACTATTTAGTGTGATTTACTTTCACGAGTAGTGAAGAAGAAGAATGGTTTCAAGGGTTGAGTGAGTCGGCTCTGTAATGTCTTGAATAAAACTACTGTTGTATCACAGGTGAAAGTAATTAAGCTGGATGACAGCCCTATAGACATTGGCAAGGTGTGTCAAACTACATTACCAAATCTCGGGTGTTGATTTGTTATTACGTATTGATTTTTTATTTCATATTTGTCAGAAAAATTTATAACAACAGTAACTATTCATAATTTGTGTGAAACTACATCTTTTCGAATTTTTCAATTGGCATTAGAACGAGTTATCGAATCAGAACTTGATACATCAAATTGGTGTAGATCCATGTTTTGCAATTATGGCTATAAAAGAAGGGGCATCAATCATCAGGGCACCGTTGTTGGATAGTTCCAATTATCCTACATGGAAATCACATATCAGAGTCTTTATTCAGGCACAGAGAACAAAAGCGTAGAACTCAATGTTACATGGTTGAACGCATCCAACTATAACTGATGACAAGGGAGAAGTAGTACTGAAAGATCCATCTCAGTAGACAAGAGATGAAGAACATAGAGCACTTAGAAACTCTCAAGCCATGCATGTCATCTTTAATGGTATTGATGAAGGTCGCTTTTCAATAATATCAACTTGTAAATCAGCAAAAGAAGTGTGAGACACTTTGCAAACTATATATAAGGGATTGAAATCTGTGATTTCTCAAAACTTTTGATGTTTGTTGTGATATTTGAAGAGCTAAATATGGATGAGAATGAAATCATTAGAGACTTCCATAAGAGACTACGTGACATAGCAAACCAAGTACATCAACTTGGAAAAAAAAACTCTAACCTAAAACTAGTTAAAAAGACATTGAGATCGTTACTTCTGAGGTTCATGCCAAAAATTATAACAATCAAGGAAGCCCATGATATCATTGAATTATCATTGGATAAGGTATTGGAATTCTTACCAATTTTGAGATGAATTTATTGAGGGAAAAATAAAAGAGGAGCAAAGGGTTGACATTAGAAGCTAAAATTGGTGAAGTCATGAATGACATAGAAAATGAATTTGTTGAGAATGAGGATATGGAGTTATTGACAAGAATTTCAACAAGTGGTTAAAGAAAGTGAAAAATGATAGACCTGAATTTAGGCAAAATGATGGGAGTTCATCAATTAGTCACTTCAAACAACAAGTTAAAACTCAAAAGGGTGAAAGATGAAGAAAATTCAATGTCATGAGTGTCAAAACTTTAGACATGTGCAAGCAGAATGTGCTAACACCTTAAAGAAGAGAAAAGGGAAGTCTTATACGAGCATTTGGAGTAAGAGTGAATCCAAAATTGAGTATAGTTGTGAAGAAGAAGTTGTGGGTAGTGTTGTGTTAGTTACTTTGTACAACAAAAGTCCAGTTGCTTGCTTAACAATAACCAAGAAGAAAGAAACTGATGATGAAAAGATGGATAAATCAGAAAATTCTGGGAAAAACGCAAATGAATCATCTCAAATCTAACCTTAGATTATGATAGTGATGACAGTGGTTCTGATGAAAAAAAGAAGGATATATATGAAGCTTATGAATTAATGTATGCAAACATACAAGAAAATGAAAAGCTAAAGAAGGAAAATCCCTCTATGAAGAACATCATTCAAGATCTAGAGAAGAAGTTATTGTCCACATTAGAGGAGCTTGGTGAAACCAAATTGAAGTTGGTCAATACGAAGAAAGGAAGGATGCTAAATGGAGGTAAAGAAAAATTAGAACAATTGGTGAAAATTGATAAGATTAAAGGAGATCTCCAAGGAATTGGTTATAAAGATGAATGTTCGAAGTCAAATAATGAGAAAAATGGTGCGATCAAATCTGTCTAAGGAGAAATCTCAAGGAAGAACCGAAAGTTCATACCTACATGTCACTTTTGTGGGGTAATCGGGCATATAAGGTCGAATTATTAAAAGCTCTAACAAATGATATTTCAAATGATCAAAATTAAAAATCTAGACACTCTCCATGGAGAGGGTGAAGGTAGCAGTCAAGGTCAATTTAAAAATAGGAATTCCATTTATACACCTTATCTTGCAATCATCAACGAAAAATCGAAAAGATAACTTTATTCTTTATTATTGGTTTTTGGGATTTTTTGAATCCTAGTATTTACCTTAGACTAGATTTTACAAAGAAAGTTAAAGTTAATAATAGAGTACTATTAACCATCATAATAATTGTTTCACATGAGATAATGCAAGATTTCTTTAGTTTATAAATGGAGATATACAAGGATGCATGTGGTGATTTTGGGATGCCCATTGTAATTTTCCTAAGAGACAAACTTAATCCATGTATTATTTATTCACTTTTGTTACTTTTTTTAAATTAAAATTACTTTATTTTATTTATAAGATTACTTTTGTTATCTTATAGTTGCTTGGTCGGACCAATTTAGAAGTGGCATTCTAGAATTGCAACAGTTTATAATTCAAATTTTGAGTCAAAGTATCAGCATAACTAAGTGTGAAATGAATTAAAGCATACTTGAATTCATCCATTTAAAAAAATAACATACAAGATTAAAAGATTTAGTCTTTATTTGATACAACTTGAAGTTTTACGAAAGATATGTTATTATCATTATTAAGTTGAATATATTTTTATTTATTTTATTTTATTTGTTTACTAAGACTTTTAATAGAACAAGTAGTTATATAAATCAAATTTAACTTAACTATATGAATCTTTTAACGAATTATATTTATAAGAGATTAAATTTTATCGATAAGAGAAACTTAGAAAATAATCTTGGATATAATATTATTAATATGTAATTTGGTGCAATGAGTTCAAATGATGGTAATGATGATATCCCTTCAATGATGAGGATTTCATACTAAATAAAATTGAGATCAATACAAATTGAGTAGATATGTCACTATATGATGTTTCAAATTTTCATTTTATCTTTCTTTTAATTTCACTTGCACTTAATGTATAGGTTAAATTCTATATTCGTAATATAAATATAATAACTTTTAAAAAGTTTGTGTAATACTCAAACATAATATTCTTTTTAGTAAAAAATATAAAAAGAAGCTTGTGTAATGCTCTTGGTTGACAATTCTTGGAAGCTACAGTAGACTCAAGGATTAGTATATGGTAAAATGTGTATATATATAAATGCCATGATTCTAGAAAACTTTGATTTCAGCGTAGACATAACAAAAGAAGTGAGAAATGTAAATAGCTAGGTAAATGGTTGTACTCTAAATATGTTTAATCACACATTCAATTCCAACTTAATGATCATTTCATATATATGAGCAGTAAATGTACTTGCATTGGGCATATTGCAGTTGAAAATGAAACTAAGTTAGAAGAGCATTTTGTTTTAAAATAAATTTATTAATTTAATTTTGATTTATTTATTTATTTTTATAAGTAAATTGAGAGAAGTTCAAGTGCTCATGATAATTCAACTTCTTTAGGAAGATTCGATGATCTACCTTGGACTTATACGACATTAATTCCTAGTATGAATAACCATACTATTTATTTATATTGTAACAAATATTTTAAAGGTGAGAGAATCATCAAGTTAAAGAAACATTTAGCTAGGATTAGAAATATTATAGAACCTTGCAAGAAAGTTAGTCATGATGTGAAATGAAAAATGAAGATTTTGTTTGAAAAGTAACAGAATGAGAAAGAAAGAAGTAAAGACTTAATTACAAAATTGTTAGTAAAATAGATTTTTGCATTGGTTAGGATGATACTAGCAATATTGAAGGTGGCATTCCTACCTAACAAAAAGGGATCGCTATAATTTATGTAAGGAAGAGAAGAAGACATGTGCCTAAATTTTTTGCTTCACAAACAATGCCTAGAGCTTAATCTTCGATTCTTAATGCATTACAATCTGAAGAAGCAACTTATAATATGGATATGACATTGACTAGAAGTTGGTATGATGCAGGTATGTCATTTAATATTGCTTAATCTGATTATTACCAATCTATGGTGGATGTTATTGCCGCTTATAGTTTAGGGTATAAAGCTCTTTCAATTGATGACTATAGAGGTAATCTTCTAAATAATGTCGTTTATGAAATATTATTTGAGTGAAAGAAGAATGACATTGGTTAACTTATAGGTATTCAATCATGTGTGATAGTTAGACAAATAGATAATAAGAGCTTATTGTCAATTTTTGGTTTATTTTGCTAAGAAGATGATGTTTTTGAAGTATAGTGGTACATCTGACCTTATGAAAAATGTTGATACTCTATTATAGATATTTGATAAAGTTGTTAATGAAGTTGAACCTAAAAATATAGTATAATTCATTACTAACATTGATGTTACATCTAAAGCAACTAAGAAAAGATTGCAAAACACGTACAATTATTTTTATTGGACTCTTTATGTTGCATATTACATTGACCTGATGTTGAAAATCTAGAAGACGCTAGATGTTTTCATATTATTGACGAAATTGTGCAGTAAGCAAGAAAAATCGTACACCAATAATAGGGATTTATGTCCTCCTGCCTTACAAGTTTTATAACTATTTTCTTATTACTTAAGTGTTTTGGTATAATGAAGAAAGAGTTGAGACAAATGTTCACAAGAGATAAGTAGGTTGCATTTTAGCAGACTAGGTCTAATGCTAAAATGGATGTTCTAGAATTATCCTTGAATTTTTGTCCTAATGTCAATTTGTTATCTAAATGTGTAAGTCTTTAATAAAAGTCCTTCGTTTAACTCATAGTGATGAGAAGATAATAATGAGTTACTTTTATGATGCCATGAAAGGGCAAAGTAAACAATCAAGCTCAATTTAAAAAGTAAGTCTTCTTTGTATATACCTTATCTTACAATCATCAATCAAAGATGTGAAACACAACTTTATTTTTTATTTTTTGTCATTGAGACATTTTTGAATCATAGTGTTTATCTTAGACCAAATTTTACAATAAAAGCTAAAGTTAATAACGAAGTACTATTAACTATCACAATAATTGTTTCACATGAGAAGTTGCAAGATTTCTTTAGTTCATGAATGGAGGTATACAAATATGCATGCGGTGATTTTAGGATGCTTGTTACAATTTGTCAAAGGAACAAACTTAATCCATATACTATTTCTTCAAATCTGTTACTAGTTTAAAACTAAAATCATTTTATTTTGTTTATGAGATTACTTTTGTTACCTTATAGTTGCTTGGTGAGACCAATTTAGAAACAATATTATAGAATTGTAAAGGTTTACATTTCAAAATTTGACTCAATGTATGAGCACAACTAAGTGTGAATTGAATTGGGCATGTTTGAATTCATCATTTTAAAAAAAATTTAACATACAAGATTAAATGATTTAGTGTTTATTCAATACAACTTGAAGCTTTGAGGAAAATATGTTATTATAATTATTAAGTTGAATATAAATTTTTAATAATATGAATTTATTTATTTACTATAACTCTTAATAGATTAAGTAGTTATATAAATCAAATTTGCTTTAGCCATATTAATATTTTAGCATATTATATTTATGAGAAATTAAGTTTTATCGATGAGCATAACTTAGAAGATGATCTTGGATGGAATATTATTAAGAAGTTATTTGGTGCAATGAGTATAAACGATGGTGATGATAAGATCCCTTTAATGATGAGGATTTTGTATCAAATAAAATTGAGCGAATATGTCATTAAAAGTTTCAAGTTTTTATTTTATCTTTTTTTAATTTTACTTGCATTTGATGTATATTTTAAATTCTATATATGTAATATAAATATAAAAGTTTTAATGAAAGTATTTTATTTCAAGTTTTACTTATACTTTAGGCGTGTTCGTTGATGCAAACTCTTTTGTTATGCTTATGAACCTATATTATTCTTATTATTTGATGTTTTGATGCAATCAATTGTAATATTTAAAATATCTTGCATTATTCTTAGTTTTATATATGTTTAATAATTAAATGATATTTCTTGTATTAATTATAGTTATTCTTTATAAGAGAGATATGAGAAAAGTAATATTAATAAGAATAAAGAGATAATTGTTATATCCAATTTATCTTATTATGATTTTTGGAATATGGTTAAAATGAGGTTTCAAAATTATATATTGAGAGATTATTTTATTTAAGAAATATTTTATAATTTTCAAAATTATCTAAATCGATATCGATATTAACTGGTACTAGTATTAATATCATAGTAGAATCAAATCTAATATCAAGTCAAATATAGTATTAATAACATTATTTTAGCCTTGAAAATATACAAAGTAATAAGAATATATAGCCCTCTAAACAAATTACCATTTATGCAATTAAACAAAATTATAAGATAAAACTAGAGAAACCTTCAAAATAAATTATAAAAGGAGTAGTATTTTCTGCGGTGAAGCACTAACAAGAAATTATGTAAAAGCTCAATATAAGTAAAGTTTTTTAATAACAAGATAAAATATGGGTAGAGTTTGTAGTCTCTATCTAGTTGTTTTGGTAGATAAACTCAAGTATATACGAAGGACAAAACTCAAATATGGGATATTTTCCCAAATGGTATTTACCCATGTAAAAAAGAAGAAGAAGAAGAAGATAAAAATTCATTCATAAAATTATGCAATAAAAGACAACAATTAGAACTTTCAACATCTAAAATTTTATGAATTAAAAAGAAATGTAAATAAAATTCAACTTAATATACTTTGGTCTCCAAATTTTATATTTTTTTAAATAGAGATTTCAATTGTTTTTGGGATGTAAAATCGTATTTTTCAAATATAGTCCTACCACAAGTTCTTCACCATCACCATGAACATGCAAGTCATTGCATCCACTAATTGACCTGCAAATTTGGCACCTATGTGCTGTACTTTCCCTGGAAAAAGAAAAGGAAAAGGTAAAGGCTTAGTTGAATTTTTATGAAAAAAAAAACTTTAAAATGAATTAATAGCTTTGGCCAAAAAGAAAATGAAAGGATTGGTTTCAAACTTACATGTCATTGCTCATAGCTTAACCCAAATTAATTACCAACTGGGAACTAAAAGCCTGTATCTAATAACTTGTTTACTTCAATTTGAACTGTCCTTTTCCTTTATGTCATCAATTTTATAGTAACTCAGCTATGGAATAAAGCCAAAAGTGAGAAAACAAAAACCTGGATTCTGGATTCTGGATTCTGAATCCTGGTTTCTCTGTCTGTCCACCTTTAATGATGTAATCAGACATTGCAGTTCAGTCCACACATAAGTGCAGAACTACCTGGACTGCACGTCACATTTTGACTAATTCATTTTGGACCACATGGTTTATGTCACATATTAACTCAACGTTACAGTTTTATTAAGAAACACAAGTCCTCAATAATTACACAACAAGCTATGCGGCTTCTGCTAAACTTTCGCCAGAACAATTTGTTATTTTACATGGAAAGTGAAGCCGCAAAATTGGAGAATAGAAAAACAAATGGTATTTAGTATTCAATCATATAATCTCATATGCAACACTCATGTTTATGTGACAGGTTCAGATTTTCTGTTCTAGTTAACTAATTACAACCTTATTTTATTATATCTTATCTACATACTTAAAAGAAATCAACACAAATGTATAAATCGAATTAAGAATAACAGGATTGGAACACCCTAATTAAAAGAACAACTTTTGCTCCGAGAGCCGTCCTTGTGATCTGCTGAATTGTGAGTTGGAAAAAAGTCTGACAATATCCAGTCCATAATGCAGTGGGCAGAGGCTGAGTGGAACCAGGAGTCCAAATCTTCTGTCCAGTTTTATGGTATTTTATTGTATTTAGTGAATCTCGGTCATTTATTTATGTAGGTTTCATGTGGGTTCTACATAAATAAACGTGAAATCAGCATAAATGAATGACTGAGATTCACTGGACACAATAAGACACTATAAAATTAGACAGAAGATCTAATTTCATAGAACCAGACCCACTTGCAATTTCTTCAGTCACATCAAAGTAACAACTTTTGTTGCTCTGCAACTGCAATGAACTTGAGGCTGTAAGAGTTCAGGTGAAATTCTTCAAGGGCCCAATTCCAACTTACAAGAAATGTCAAGTTCCACCTAGTACTTCTGATTCCACGATGTTCTCACACTTTTTATAAGAACACGAGTTCTACTAGTTGTTAGGATGTAGTCTGGTTATATTTATATTAAACATTAATATAGTTAAACAATCTTATTTGGTACTTATTTAATACAGAAATAAATCCAAATCGTTTATTTTGATAAGTTAATAAAGGTGCCAAATTAAAATTATAAATATGCAAATTAGTCATCTCTTTATTAATTAGAGTGACAACACTTTTAATTAAAATTTTATATTCGTAAGAGAATTAAAAGAAAGCAACTAATTTTAAGTAAAAACAGATAATGACATTTTTTATATAAAGTACATAATATCACACCTCAATTATTTATAATCATTATTTATTCAGTATTCTAAAATTACAAACGTCAATTTCAAATTTTTATTAAAAATTATGTTTTTATAAGTGATATCATAACAGTTTTGAATAAATAAGTTATCCATCGTTATTATTCAGCATTCTATCCGGTACATTAGCTCATGAAGCTTTATTTTGAGGTCGTTCATATTGTCAACTTCTAGAGCTTTTATAATTTTATCGGTTGTCTCTTATCTATTTACCGTTCTTGAATGCTTCTTTGCTCCCTTAGTACTGAAATTGAGTAGCTTCCTTTTATTTTCCCAGGAATGTCAACGGCTTCACATAGATGGAAGATCTTTGTCTTTCGTTATGTTTAATTACACGTTATTCAAAAGGAAAACACAAAGTATTCTGGCTTTGATCATTGGTGCCTTTTTCAAGTCAAATCATCGAACCTAAAAGCTTTTGTAAACAACATATTTCTTTTATCTTAGAACTGACAAGCTTTGTCAAAGTTATGAATACCGTATCAGATTTAATATTGAATTAAGCTTTGAAATAAAACTATATCAGGTTTAATATTGAATTGAGCTTTGAAATAAAACTATACCAATGTCGATTAATCTTTGAGTGCTGCTTTAAATGAAATTTTTAATTTATGAAATAATCTTTAAAATTTTAAAATTGTAAAATAATTCATATTGGTATATTATACGGTTGTATCTTTATACACTTTATTAGTTCTTGTTTACATCAACCATGCTTTCAAAATCTTAATAATAAATAATAATTACAATTAATATGAAATAACAATAATTTTAAATATTTTACATAGAAATAATAATCACAATTAATATAAACAAAGACAATCAACATCATACAATTATAAAATTAAGAATAATACAAAGTATTTAAAATATTATAATAATACAATTTCATCATTTTAATAAATAATATTACATTTCCATTTCCATTTTAGTAATATACAAAATATTTAAAACAACCATAATTTCATTTCCATTTCTATTCATAATTCCAATTGAATTTTCAACAATAACCAACAATTTTCAATCCCAACAATCACAAAACAATCATAATTTTATTTCTATTTACAACAATTTTCAATTCTAAGTTTCTAACAATCACAAAACTTTCATAATTTTATTTTCATTTCCTTACATTTATAATAATTCCCAATTCCAACAATCTCAAAACAATCATAATTTCATTTCCAATTTCATTCATAATTTCAATTGAATTTCTAACAATTTCCAATTCCATTCCCAACAATGTCAATTCAAAGTTTGAAAAATAATAATCAAGTTGAAGGGTATAATATGATTTACATAATTGGCAAATAATGCATGACATATCTTATACAATTGTTCATACACATATATTCATAAGACAATCATCATGTTCAAAGATTTATTCATAACATGAGATCAAGTTGAATGATATAAATTTTTAAAATTTTCCCCTTTTTAAACCTTTGATCTTCTTTTCATTTTAACAAACCATAATATTATATACACCATTTCATATTTCATTCTTAAATATATATGTTGCTTTTACAATTTTAATTGACATTAATAAATGTAAGTATAAATAATTAAAATCTACAATTACAAGTCTACAACATATTCACAATTTGACAACAAACATTCAATACATCACTTCTTTATGCTCAAACAAGTTTTTACAATTTTACAAAATTTTATTATCAATTTTACATTTGATTATTAATTTCATATTTAATTATTAATTTTACATTTAGGTTTAAATGTTAATTATCAACTTTCAATTTTAAGTTTTAACAATCTTTGCATAATACATAATTAATTAATTATATACTAAGTTACTAACCCCATTTTACAATTCCATTTTCAATTCCAAATTTTCAATTCTAATTTCCAATTCCATTTTACAATCTTTGCATAATTACAAATTCATAACAAATAACATAAATTACTTACCTCGATATTCTTCAACTTCAATCCAACAATTTCAAATTATCAATTTCAAAATTCCATTCCAAAATCGTGAAAATTTCATTCCAAAACAATTTGAATTATTATATTAATAATATTGAATTATCCAATATTTATTTTTGTAAATTTTAAAATAATTATTTATAAGAAAAAAAAAATTTTAAGGTTTTGAGTCTTCTGACAGCTTTTTCCCATGCCTTTTTTAACAACAAATGGTCTCTAATAGCACGTCGGATTCTAATGTAGGACTTAACTACATTTAATCAAAGGGTGGGCTCCCCTGCTCACTTTTGTTACAATTTCCAACAAGACACCCACACAAGAACAGAGGCGTGCAGTCTGAGTCTCGGGTAAAAAAAAAAAAAAGATCTACAACCGGTTCGGTGGTGCGGCGAGCAGGAGAGGTGCGGCGATCTTTACAAACCCAGAGGCCAGATTTACACGATGAGGTGAGGTCGAGGAGGAGAACAACTCGGGCGAGGAGGAGAACAACCAAGGAGAGACAGCAACCAAGCGTCGGTGGCGGTGAGACGATCCAGACGTCGGCGACAGAGACGATGAGAGCGAGAGAGTGAGAGAGAGAGGGTGAGAGTTAGAGAGAAGAGTAAGAGAGGGTGAGAGTTAAAAGACTGAAGAAAGAGGGATAGCATACTCGAGGTCGGGGGGGGGGGGGGGGAAGGAGTTGGTTAAAAAAAAATTCCAAATAAGTCGTACCGAGGTTGGGTTCCAGGTAAAAAAAATTCCAAATAAGTCCTACCGAGGTTGGGTTCCAGGTACCGCTCTCCGGCCGGAACGGTACGGAATCCAAAACGTTGAGTTTTGCTCTTCCAATTTTTTGGTTTTTGGAATTTAATGCCATTCTTATTTTATTCTCATGATATATATTTTATTAATAATATCATGCTAAGTTTATGTTTGTTATTATTGAAATTTAAAATTATTTGTTATATATTAAAGTTATACATGCCATTATAAAAAAGATAATTTGCTAGTCACTAAATTGACCAAACTAATTAAGTGATTTTTATTGCATATAAATAATGATTTATTCATAAAATATTATTACCTACTATTGAGTTAATTATATGAATAAATGATATTTATTAGTTGTTAAAATTTTAGAATTTATCCAAAGTTAAATTAATATTACATGACTAATAAATATAATAAGCAAAATTAATATTCACTTGTTTTGTTTGATTACTTGATAAAGTTTATCGGTATTATATTTATGATAGTATATTGTTGAGTTTGCCAAAATGAATATTACAAGATATCTTACATATTTAATTATTTGAATCTCATACTTTATAAAGCATTTATGCATTTGCAGCAATTTTTTTTTCATTCTCATGCTTCTTTTGTTACCGTGTTTAATAATTTGAACATCTCTAAATGGTGTAAACAAGCCAATTTTCATTTAGGTGTTTTGAATCTTGATTTAGCATTGTAGGAAGAAAAACCTACTGTCATTATGAATATGAGCACTGAAGTTGAGATGAAAAACTATAAAGCATATAAAAGGTTTAGCAGATTATGTCTTAATTTTATGCAAATTACTATTGCCACCAACATTAATACTACTATTTCACAAATTAAAAGCGTTAAAGAATAGCTTAAATTTGTGGAAGAACTTTTGATTTATAGAAAATACTCTCACTGGTACGCTAATGGTTGAATTCATGCCTATAAAGTTTTATGGGTCATGAAGCGTGCAATAACATGCCTTAGAGATGATGAATATTGCAACCAAATTAAAGACCCTGGGTATGGCTGGTAATGACTCCTTTTTAGTGTAATTCATCGTGAACTCCTCACCTCATAAGTATCGATATTTTTAAATTAACTATAATGCTATATAGTACATATGGAATGTACAATATGGTCATTCAAAAGGAAAAAAGGCCAAATAATCAAGGAGTTCATTCAATTAATCTTGTGGGCAAGGAGCTAGCAAGATTCGTAAGCCAAAGACTAAGAACTTTAAGAAGAAAGTGCCTGCTAAAGTGAAACAGTTTACTACAAATGTTGACAAGAAGGAATAAAAGACATATAAATGTCATTTATGTAATAAAGAAGGACATTATTAGAAAGATTGTCTAAAATATAAATTTTGGTTTGAAAAGAAAAGTATATATAATCTTTTTGTTTGTTCTGAACTAAACATAAATGAAGTTCTTTCTAATACTTGGTGACTTAATTCTAGTGCTACTGCTCATGTTTCTAATGTTATGCATGGATTCCTTATAATCCAAACCATAAATCTAACTGAAAATTTTCTATTCAAAGAAAATCGTAAAAAGGTCCAAATTGAAGGCATAGTAACTTATTGTCAAATATTAGATACTGGTTATCACCTAGATTTGATACAAAGTCTCTTTATATCTTCAATTTCTAAAAACTTAATTTCTATTTTTGAAATTGATGAAAGTGGCTTTACTTTTAATTTTGGTGACGATTGTTTTAGTTTATTTTACATAATTCCATTATTATTTATAGAATTCTTATGGATGGTTTATATAAATTGGTTAAAAAAAAATCCAAATAAGTCCTACCGAGGTTGGGTTCCAGGTACCGCTCTCCGGCCGGAACGGTACGAAATCCAAAACGTTGAGTTTTGCTCTTCCAATTTTTTTGGGTTTTAGAATTTAATGCCATTCTTATTTTATTCTCATGATATATATTTTATTAATAATATCATGCTAAGTTTATGTTTGTTATTATTGAAATTTAAAATTATTTGTTATATATTAAAGTTATACATGCCATTATAAAAAAGATAATTTGCTAGTCACTAAATTGACCAAACTAATTAAGTGATTTTTTGTTGCATGTAAATAATGATTTATTCATAAAATATTATTACCTACTATTGAGTTAATTATATGAATAAATGATATTTATTAGTTGTTAAAATTTTAGAATTTATCCAAAGTTAAATTAATATTACATGACTAATAAATATAATAAACAAAATTAATATTCACTTGTTTTGTTTGATTACTTGATAAAGTTTATCTGGTATTATATTTATGATAGTATATTGTTGAGTTTGCCAAAATGAATATTACAATATATCTTACATATTTAATTATTTGAATCTCATACTTTATAAAGCATTTATGCATTTGCAACAATTTTTTTCATTCTCATGCTTCTTTTATTCTAGTGTTTAATAATTTGAACATCTCTAAATGGTGTAAACAAGCCAATTTTCATTTAGGTGTTTTGAATCTTGATTTAGCATTGTAGGAAGAAAAACCTACTGTCATTATGAATATGAGCACTGAAGTTGAGATGAAAAACTATAAAGCATATAAAAGGTTTAGCAGATTATGTCTTAATTTTATGCAAATTACTATTGCCACCAACATTAATACTACTATTTCACAAATTAAAAGCGTTAAAGAATAGCTTAAATTTGTGGAAGAACTTTTGATTTATGGAAAATACTCTCACTGGTACGCTAATGGTTGAATTCATGCCTATAAAGTTTTATGGGTCATGAAGCGTGCAATAACATGTCTTAGAGATGATGAATATTGCAACAAAATTAAAGACCCTGGGTATGGCTGGTAATGACTCCTTTTTAGTGTAATTCATCGTGAACTCCTCACCTCATAAGTATCGATATTTTTAAATTAACTATAATACTATATAGTACATATGGAATGTACAATATGGTCATTCAAAAGGAAAAAAAGGCCAAATAATCAAGGAGTTCATTCAATTAATCTTGTGGGCAAGGAGCTAGCAAGATTCGTAAGCCAAAGGCTAAGAACTTTAAGAAGAAAGTGCCTGCTAAAGTGAAACAGGTTACTACAAATGTTGACAAGAAGGAATAAAAGACATATAAATGTCATTTATGTAATAAAGAAGGACATTATTAGAAAGATTGTCTAAAAATATAAATTTTGGTTTGAAAAGAAAAGTATATATAATCTTTTTGTTTGTTCTGAACTAAACATAAATGAAGTTCTTTCTAATACTTGGTGACTTAATTCTAGTGCTACTGCTCATGTTTCTAATGTTATGCATGGATTCCTTATAATCCAAACCATAAACCTAACTGAAAATTTTCTATTCAAAGAAAATCATAAAAAGGTCCAAATTGAAGGCATAGTAACTTATTGTCAAATATTAGATACTGGTTATCACCTAGATTTGATACAAAGTCTCTTTATATCTTCAATTTCTAAAAACTTAATTTCTATTTTGAAATTGATGAAAGTGGCTTTACTTTTAATTTTGGTGACGATTGTTTTAGTTTATTTTACATAATTCCATTATTATTTATAGAATTCTTATGGATGGTTTATATAAATTGAAACTTGATGTTAACTTTTCGAATCCCTATTTTCTTTTTATCATACCATTAGAACTAAATATAACATAATGAATGATAATTCCACTTACTTATGACATGAATATTTAGGTCATATAAGAATAAACTATTGGTAAAGAATGGAATTCTATTGACCTTAAATTTTATTGATCTTGATATATGTGTTGCATTATGTGATTTATTAAGTTGAGATAAATTATGAAGATGTTAAAAGATTTGTTTATATGTGCTTAATGTTTACACTATTAAAAATAAAGTTTGAAGTATTGGGCAAAGTGGGAGAATGTTAGTTGTGGCATGTCTAATATTAATATAATTAAAGTGTCCTATTTGATTTATATTTCTTATTTAATAGTGAAATAATCTCAACCGCTTATTTTAATCACTTGATTAGACACATTAGATTAAAAGTTATAGACATATAATATTGGTTCTATCTCTACTAATTAAGGTTATATATAGTTTTTCAACAAATTTTTGTAACTATTAGAGAGTTAAGAAGAGAAACGAATTTTAACCAAGAGTACAGTGAAGTTTCTTGATCTCTTTAATACCCTAATTGTTGATAATTTTTTATTTAAGATCCTAAAATTATGAATGCCAATTTCGATTTTATATCATAAAGATCATGTTTTTACATTAGTTGATTATGTTTTATATTAGTCTCCTAATAATGAACATTATCAATTTGACTTGTATAATGATATATTTTCGTACATGATAAGAGATCTTAAGTTCATTTCGCTCTTATTCATTTCTTTCCTAACTGGGTGCTTTTTCTGAAGAAAAGAAGAAAAGGGAAATGATGTAACTAGACTTGCATAAAAAGCCAAGAAAAATCCCACTTAATTCAATTTCATCATTTACTTGATATGTCCAAAAGTGGACGAACATTACATGTTAGGAAAAAGAAAAAAAGTTGCAAGGGTGAATGACCAATGTATCTAAAGAAAGGATGACATATTGACAAAGAAGAGTGGCAGTTGTGGACAACATAGGCTCGATCCACACAAACAACTTAACATAAAATAACCTAAGAAAAGACTAAAAATAGGTGCGGTTGACACCACACTAAAAAGCATCCTTGCCTTCCCCCAATTATTGCATGGGGCCATTCAATTACTCCTATTGTATGTGCCAAGTAGAGTCATCTTTCAATGAAACACGAGTAAAAACTATCATCTTGATGATAACTTGAGAGAGAGAATTTTGTTGATCACAGTGGTGATCAAGTTGGGTAACTCCATCATGAGATTGTCATCTACATGATAGAATTTGAATGATTTATAATCCCACTTTTGAAATAACAAAAATGCAATGAATCCAACAAAATTGTGAAGGTTAATGTTAAGAAATGTAGTTCAAGTCACAATCTAACCATCCTAAGTCATTTTCATTTTGCAAAACTATTTTGATCAGCATTTGGTAACATCATTGTAACATATTTACTATTTTGATCATATTTGAGCTTTAATATAACATTCCTACACTCGTTTGGTTTCTAATCCTTAATGTTTTATGACATAGAGTTACATAGTACCTACTTCATTTCGGCCCACCTTTTAACAAACTCAATCCTTATATTTCTACATTAAGGCCTTCAACTTTTATTAGACTAAGTTTAGTTGCACTAAACTAGTACAATCCCACAGGCATTGTGTGCTATATACACGTTGCTCATTTATGTTGGCTGGGTTGGACAAGGCCAATCCCATGTTCTGAACATTGTGCAATATTGTCATTTTCAGCTACTAGGGAACATGGGCTCAAGTCTCGACAACATATACCCTGCGTCTAATTAGTACTCCTTCCTATTAAGTGTTCTTTTGAAGGAATTGAGGACAATACCATTTCATTTAACAATTTTGGACCACCATCCCAAACGGGGTCCAATCTCATGTACGTTTGCTTCACAAGGCTCTCTCTTAGAAGTTCCTTTTATCTTTTTGATGATAACCATCATAATCGAAATACGATTGTTTTATGGACATAGAAATGAGTACTTGTTAAACATGGTTGCTCTTTTTGTGACTTGAAATTATAAGAGTAATACGTTTTGATGGTGGAAGAGGATGACATGTCAGCTTATCTCCACCCAATACTAATAGGGTGTTTGGTTCACCTGCTAGAATAGATAAGGAATGAAATGATTATTTTTAGGAATAGAATAGATAAGGAATGAAATGAAATGGATATTACTTAGTTTGGTTTATTCCTAAGAATTTCTTATGATGATGTATGCCAATGTTTAGTTTAAAATTATAAATTTGAAATGACAAAAGAATAACTAAAAAAAAGACTAAAATATCTATTGTAATCCCTATTAACTACATTATTATTATTAATTTTTTTCTTCTTCTTATTCTTCTTTTTCTTCTTCTTGTTATTGTTGTTGTTGTTGTTGTTGTTATTATTATTATTATTCGCCACTACCATTCCAGTAATAGCTAAAGATAGGGGAGGGGTGTCTTTAGATATTCTGCAAATTCAAGAATAACTAAACCTTATATTCAAGAATAACTAAACCTTATGATTATCTATTCTGTATAATTTTTTCAACCAAACAAAGTAACATCCTATTACTAGGCATAGATAAGGAATGAAATAGTCATTCTTCTGAACCAAACACCCCATAAGTGTTTAAGTTAAGAGGACAGATCTTGGCTAATTATCATAGATTTCAATAGTACGTGTTGCCCCATTGGTGATGCATAGGAGGAGGATAGGCCTTCCTATTCATCCCTACTCATAAAATAAAGCATTTGCCTTATAAAATTTCCCTAACACTTCCGACGCTTTGTTACTTGTCAATTTGCTATTATGTGATATTTTTTTCTTGAAAAGTTACAACAACAACAACAACAATAACTTAATAAACACAATAAAAGTGGTAATAATTGTGTGATATAGTTACTTAGAAAGTGGTCAAGGGTTATGAAGTTTAAAGGAAAATATGCATAAATAAGCCAATTTTTTAAAATAAAACTTTAGTAAAAACCAACTTACTAATGCCAATAAAACATTAATAAAACAAGTTAATGAGTTCAAGGAATGCCTTTTAATTTATCTGCAATTTTCATTGGAGTGCCGCATATTTAACAAAGGAATTCAATCCAAACTACTGCCCATCTTATCAACAAAATTGTCTTTATGTCTTCAGTGTTTTTTATGGCATACTCAGTGATAAAATCCATATTTATTATCCATCTATTCTGTTTTGTGAGTCACACACTTTATCAAAGTCAGGATGTTAGAGAACAAAAATGTTGCCAATTAGAAGTTTTTGATTGTTAATCCTCCAAAGTCATGTCCGTCTGACATATAGTTGAGGGCTTTGAGGCTAGCAACTAAAATTGATTCAAAGAATATTTGTCCCAAGAACGAGGCTATATACTCTATCTAAGAATCTTCTATCCAACCTTGTCTAATCTTATAAGCGATGTCGTTCTATTTAAAGGGCAGAGGGATAAGTAATTTATTGAATTATTTATTGTTTACATTAACTTTCAAGCCAAGCCATTTTATGAAACATTTCAAAATAGAGTATTTTCACGCCATTTACAAAAACACTTCGTCTGTTAAGTGTTTTGTTAGCTTCCTCTTTTCCATTCATGTCTGACTGAAAAAATGAGGCTGACCTACTTCACCAAATAGCATAAACAACGACCCATACACTTATCACTTACCTTCAACCTTTAAACCAACCTTCAAGTCATTATTCTTTCTTATTGTCCTTTAATCGTATCAAATAGCAAAAACGCCGACCCATAAGCTTCTCACTTACCTTCAATCTTCAAGCCAACCTTCAAGCCATTATTCTTTCTTACCATCCTTTAATCGTATCAAACACGCTAAACCTAATCTTAACTCATCGTTTTCTTTTACTTTTTCCCACTGAGATAAAACCCATTGTTAAAAAGTAACCAAAACACCTTCCATCATTGTGTTTGTCCTCTTGTGGTCGTTAGATATCCTAATGATAAGGATGGTGATACTAGTGATAAGACTGAGGTTGTCGATATGTCGATTGTTGAGGAAGACGAGGAGAGGGAGAGTGAATGAAAAGGTTAGAGCTTTTGCTAAATTAGTAATCCGTCGTATGTTATTTAGGTTTTCTAAGTGATTGAATTTTAGTGAAAAGTTTGTTTCTTGACTGGGGATGTTTGTTTGATTGAGAGATAACATTTCTTATGCACAAGGAACAATTTCGTGAAGCGATATGTGTCAACTAATAATGGTGGCAAAACAAATTGAAATAACTATTTAATGCTTGTTCTAGATATGATAGGATGACTACAATTTATGTTATTTATTTTCCTTTTATCATCTAGTTGTGAAAGTTGAAAGTGAGTTGGAGTAATGCGAATGGATTACTTTAAACTTACAAGGGGACTGGTTCTTATGTTATTGAGATATGTTACTGCCTATTATTAACAAGGTATAGCGATAAAGGAAATTGCTTAGTCTTCTCTCTTTATTATGCTTGGAGAAGTCTAGATACATTACCGCATGATTAGCCTTAGAGGTGTATTTAAAAGATAAAAAAACTTCCTAGTTGGTAGCTGCTTATCTGAAAGGGACAGTTTGGGTTCATTTAAAACCTCTTTGATGACTTTTGAGATATTTAAAATGAATAATTCTATACTTAATGGAGATGAGCTTGATTTCAAGTTCATTTTGAGCTAAAGTATGAGTGTCAGAGATTAAGCTTTCTTGACCTCTGAACTTTTTTAAACTCAAACTAGTTGAATTTGAGCCTTAAAATGTAAGCTAAGATAAGTATGAGTTTGACCATGACTTCAAAAGAAATTTGAAGAAGCCAAGCTTAAGCATTCAACACAAAGAAATTCATTTAGCTAAAATTTGTCTGAAAATTTTGGAAGGAATTCAAACTTTTTGGTGCCATTAGTTTGGGTTTTCAAGCGTAGAGATACTTTACATTTTTGGTTAGTCAAACATTGGAATGGTGAATATTATATGAGCATCTTATGCTATCTATCTTTTTGGGCTGTGAATTCTAAGACTAACTGGGGAACTTTTACCTTTAGGACAGAGCCGGCCCTGGGCATGGGCAGGCAGGGCACCTGCCCAGGACCCAGTTTTATTATGAATAAAAATTGCAACTAAAAGGGCCCAATTTTATTTTATTTTGTTCCTTATAAAGGTTTTGATTTTTATAAAGAGCAATAAAAGGGCCCCTTATTTTATCTCTTTTATTTTTTATAAAAGCCCACTTTTAATTATCATAAAGAAAAAAAGATAAGATAGAAATTTTTTTTATTTGCCCAGGGCCTATAAAACGTTAGGACCGGCCCTGTTTTAGGATATACTTTTTCTCCTTTATTTTTGATGGGAGGGAAGAGTTAGATATCAATTTAAAACTTTCAAAATTGTACTGATAGTTATGAATAGCTACTACTAGTCCTATATATTGAATTCGCTAGTTATTAATGAATGTTAACAAGCTTGTTCTGACTTACATATATTTGCTACTTTTAAAGGTTTTTGAACCTATTTAGACCCAAAGAATCTTAAGCATCAGAGGAAAGAATAATCACATTGATGAGATATGATTTCTATGAGCTACTTATGATTTATAAATATAAGGCATGGTTCTCTCTACTAAACTTTTATTGAAGGTACTTAATCGCTTGCAATTCTTAGGGCGAACTAGAATATGATAATTATATGTTTGTTATATTTACCTTATTCTTTGTTATTTTTATTCCTTTGGAGAGGGAGAGGGTATGGGTGCTGTGGGAGTGGTGATGCTGCCAAGTACCAATATGGAAACTTGCAGAGAACTTGTTTTAAAGTATTTATAGTAGTTAAAAGAAGTTGATTTTTGTGAGCAATGAATAAGCTTGGAATACAAGTTACATTTGGTTTTGAAACTTGTTCAATCCAACATTTATTTCTTAGATGCTCTTCAATTTTAATGCCATAGCACTAATAAGGATGGAGTGGAATGCTTATTCTTTATATTGTTTAGTTTATTTGTGGTTGACTGTTAGTGCTCTTGTCAATGTCTTTGGATTATAACCAGTCATTTAGTATAATTGCATGTTTCTACTAGCCATGTTTATTACTATTTTTCTTTCAAATGCATAGTTTGATGAACTAAATCCTCAGGAAGCTCCTCTTGGCAAGTAGGTATATTATTTGGAGCTAGAATTCATCTTTGATTATATGACTTAGTTATCCCTTGCAATCTTTTTACCATTATTGTTTATCTTTGCAATCTACTACTAAGTGAGACGGGTACATTCACATTCATGCTTTTAGTAAATATTTACAAGGTATGCAAACACACATGAGAAGAAAGCAAATTTTTTGTTTGTTTAATTTATGGTAAACATACATGCATGACCTCTACTTTGATGAAATTGTTTTAATCTTTATATGCTAGCAAATCTCTAGTGTTTATGTCACTGGAAGG
The DNA here is from genome assembly GCA_029891385.1 of Erythroxylum novogranatense. Classification (NCBI taxonomy): domain Eukaryota; kingdom Viridiplantae; phylum Streptophyta; class Magnoliopsida; order Malpighiales; family Erythroxylaceae; genus Erythroxylum; species Erythroxylum novogranatense. The sequence continues at coordinate 27,721,725 of CM057224.1, forward strand.
TGATAATATTTCATTTACTCCTTCATGAACTGATTTCTATTTCTTACTTGGCTTTTGTAGAGCACATAGTACACATGTCAATTGATAAAAGAGACCAAAAAAGAAAAATTACAAACAAAGATCATACGGGTTGGAATGGTGTTCTAGTTTTGATGACGCTTTAGCTGGTGGTTGAGTCAGTTTTACGGCGAGAAAAAAATCAAAGGTTTTTGTGTGGGTTAGGCTCTAAACCAACCGTTGACAGGAAGTTTAGGGTGAACCGAAACTTTGGCTTGTTTTTGTGTCTATTAATATGATTATTCCTGTTTAAAAGAGGAAAGTATGAAAGTACCTAATAATTTTTTGTTACTTTATTTTGTGAAAAATCGAAATCTTTTAGTGTTATAAATTCATTAAAACATACCAAAATCTGTTTTGGTAATAAAAAATTGAATGAGGATATTTTTCATTTTATTGAATCTTTTAAATCAATGAATTAAATCAATTATATTAAGCATATAACACTTTATTCATAGATGTGGGTTCTTATCTCAACACTAATTATATTTCAAAGTTTGTAAAAATCATAATCATTGATTAAAAGTTGTATCATATAAATGAATCAAAAACTATTATCTTTATTATTTTCAATATAGAAATTTGATGCATACCTCATGTGACAAAAATGAAATAAATTAACTAGGTTAAGTACAAATTATGATGAAAAGTACAATTATAGTTACATAATGGACAATTAATATGGTAGAAATATAACTATTTTAAAATCTTATTTCTTGAGAAACCTGTTTTCATTGGTACAAGTTTGGGTTAAACCAAATTGAGAAGCATGCTATTAACTAACATTTGTAAATGTGACTCTTATCTTGTATTCTTTTAAATTTAATTATTAATTTTGAAATTTTAATAAATAAAAGAAGGATTTTTTAATTTTAATTTTAATTTGAATAAAATTATAAATAGAATACATAAATAAATATCTATTTAGAAATAGTGTAAAACTATTATATATTTCTTTAATTTTATTTTTATGTGTGATATATAGTAAAATTTGATAACTAAATGAGATTGATTTGATTAAAGGCTTAAAATTTGATCACTTAATTAAAAATATTAAATTAGTGCATATGAATTCATAATTAAATTGTAAGTATAAACAAGTGATAAACTAACAAAACACCTTAAATATTTATAATATATAACAAAAGTGTCTAAAGAAAAAATTTAAAATTAAAAGATAAAATCTTAAAATTTAGATAAGTTAATCAAAATTTCAATTTTACACTCTTTCAATTCTTTTCTTACTTTAAGTTTTAGAAAATGTTAGATAAAAAACTATGTTATAAAGTTCAATTAATCAAATAAGCGAGAAAAGAATGAACACTATAAATCAAAACATGTTAATATGCTTAAAGAAAAGGTCTAATCATATAAGAACTCATTGTAGGTTAAAACAAATCAGGAAGAGCATTCAACAAGTTGGATTTATCAACTTTTGTAAATGACTTCTATAATTGTATAATCTAAGGCTATATAATCTGAAGGAATTCTTAAACATGTTGAAAATGTTGAAAAGGTTTAGAACTAAACATCGTTCTTATGCACATTACAACTAAACTGATATGGTGATAGATTTCTGTGAATTTGTTAACCAAAGAGAGACCTTGAAAAGTTACCAATACTTAGAAATGATATCGTAACAGAAGGAAGGAGGGGTTATAACCTATAAGTCTGTCTAGCCATTCTATGATATTTACATTAATCCAATTGATTTACAGTCCGGATCCTCTTTCTAAGGCTGCCCTATCCATCCCTATCTAATCCCAAAAACGTTGTCGTTCTATTGAGAATATGAATTTGTCTTTTATATTTATTGAAATGTTTGAAATCTAACATTTTGCATTGTATTCGTTCATTAAGGAGTATTTGTCTATAATGCATACAAATCAACTTAAATGTTTTTCCCCCTTTTTTGTGAGTTTTTATTAATAATTTTATCATAAACGTCATTTTTGAATTTGACAGGTGTCAAAATTAATATTAAACAAAATAATGGAAGGTAGATATACTTCATAACAATGATACGAATTTCGTACGGTCGGAATCCGGTACCAGTACTGGTGCAAATGTACCGGTCCAAAATTCTCGCTGGTATCACCAGTACCGTAAAATGTCGGGACCATTCCGGGAAAATCCAAAAAGACAGGGACTATTTTGCAAAAAACTAAATTTAAACCCTAAAAAATCAAATCCCCCCTCCCCGACTTCGGACTCTCCCTCTCACTGTCTCACATCTCTCTTCGTCTTCTCTCCCTCTCAGATAGTCGCCGCTCCCCCCTCACCGCCTACGTCACCGCTCGTCACCGTCGTCGCATCGTCCTCCTCTGCCTCCTCTTCTTCTCTGTCTTGGTCCTTTTGGAGTGGTGGAGTGGCCCTAGCATCGCCATCTTCAACCTTCGTCCACGCCGCCCGAAGCCATCGTCGCCTGCTGAGGTCTACCGTCCGCCATCCGCTGCACACCCCACCGTGAGCAGCAGCCTTCGCGGCCTTGTCCCTCGTCCTCCACGCCACGTCAACCCCAGCCGACCCGACATCAACCCAGATCGGTGAAGACCGAATGTTTTGTTTTATTTTTCATGGATTTTTAGCATTAATTGCTTCTGTCATTGTGTTGGTTGTTGGATGATGATAGATTTGTGGTTAAAAATTGGATGATGATGGATTTGTGGTTGGTGGAAATTGCTTCTGTTGTTGTGTTGGATACTTTGATGATGATGGATTTCGGTTGAAGAGAGTAAAATGTAAATGGTGAAGGTGATTTCGGTTGAAGTTGAACTTGAAGTGAACTTGACATTTTGCATTTTGGTTTTTGGCATTTTGGATTATAGAAGTTGATTTTGGATTTTGGCATTGAATTGATCCAAATGTCCCATTGGAAAATAAATTTAGAATGGTAATTGTGATTGAATTGTTGAATTATTGATGAATGAGATTTAATTTTAATTTGTGCAATTGAATTTGAGATTGAGTTTCATAATCAAAATCAAATTAACATTTAAAGCTAATTTTAATTGTAAAATTGATAATCAAATGTGAAATAAATAATTAAATGTAAAATTGTACAATTGATAATCAAAATCAAGAAAATTGAAAAAGCTTAAATCATTAATTGACATATTGTTAATATTTGTTATATGGTAATTCATTTTTATATTTGGGTATTGAATTTTGATAAATAATTAGTTAAGTATAAATTTGGGTATTTGGGAATTGGAATTGAATTGAATTGGAATTGAATTGAATTAGAATGAAATTGAATTGAATGGAATTGAATTGAATTGGAATTGAATGTAATTGAATTGGAATGTAAATTAAATTGGAATTGGATTGAATTGGAATGGAATTGAATGGAATGAATGGAATTGGAATTGGAATTTGGATTGAAAATTGATTGAATGGAAATGGAATTATGAATGTTTTGTACTTGTTAGGATTGGAGTATGTTTTGAATTATGTGTGATGAAATTAAATTGAATTGGAATTGAATTGAATTGGAATGGAATTGAATTGAATGGAATTGAATTGAATGTTTTGTAATTGTTAGGATTGGAAATTGTTGGGAATGGATTGTTTGGAAATGGAATTATGAATGCTTTGTAATTGTTAGGATTGAAAATTGTTGGGAATGGAATGAATGGAAATGGAATTATAAATGTTTTGTAATTGTTAGGATTGAAAATTGTTGGGAATGGATTGAATGGAAATGGAATTATGAATGTTTTGTATTTGTTAGGATTGGAAATTGTTTGGAATGGATTGTTTGGAAATGGAATTATGAATGTTTTGTAATTGTTAGGATTAGAAATTGTTGTAAATGGAATGAATGGAAATGAAATTATGAATGTTTTGTAATTGTTAGGATTAGAAATTGTTGGGAATGGATTGAATGGAAATGAAATTATGATTGTTTTGTAATTGTTAGGATTGAAAATTGATGGAAATAGATTGATAATGGAATGTAATTATGATTGTTTTGTAATTGTTAGGATTGGGAAATATTGGGAATGAATTGAATAGAAATGGAATTATGGTTGTTTTGTAATTGTTAGGATTGGAAATTGTTGGAAATGGAAATGATATTAAGTATGTTTTGTAATTGTTGAAATTGCAAATTGTTAGAGTATGTTTTGTGTTACTTATTATATATGTTGAATGTTTTGAATTGTTAGCTTTGTGCATATTGTCATTGTGTACTGAAACTGTGTGTTATTTATTTTTGTGTACAGATAAATTGAAGGAAGTTCAAATACTCCCAATCAACCTAGTTCAGGAAGATATAGTGATCTAGCTTGGGCTCATGCTGGTGTGGTTCCCGGTCAAAGGAATCATACCATTTGCTTGTTTTGTAACAAGCATTTGAAAGGTGGAGGAATCTCCTGATTGAAAAGGCATTTAGCTGGGGTTAAAGGAGATGTGGAAGCATGTAAAAAAGTAAGTCATGATGTGAAGTGGCAGATGAAAACATTGCTTGATGAACATCAAATTGAGAAAGATAGAAGGGAAAGATTGAATTTTGAAATTGGTAGTGGAAGTTTGTTTCCTGGTTTCTGTGGTGATTATGGAGATGATGAAGGTGGAAGTGATAGTGGTAGTGTTCCATCTCAACCTCAGAATCTTGAAGAATCTGATGTGAGGAAGAGAAGAAGGCAGGTGTCTGGTTTCTTTGCACCGCGAACAACTCCTGAAGTCCAACCTTCAATTCTCAATGCAATGCAGGCAAGAGATGCAACTCACAATGTGGATATGGCAGTAGCTAGATGATGCTATGATACAGGTTCGTCATTTAATGCTTCTCAATCATATTATTATCAACCTATGATAGATGACATAGCCTCTTATGGTCAAGGATATAAAAGGCCATCAATTGATGACTTAAGAGGTAAACTTTTGAGTTGTGCTGTGTCTGAAATGAGAAGTTATTTGGCTGAAAGAAGAGTAAATTGGGGTATTAATGGATGCTTAATTATGTGTGATAGTTGGACGAATAGGAGACAAGAGCCTATTATAAATTTTTTGTGTATTGTTTTAATGGCTCTATGTTTTTAAAATCGATTGATGCATCTGGCCTGATTAGAACTGTTGATACTTTGTTTCGAATATTTGATCAAGTTTTGAATGAAGTAGGGGTGGAAAACATTGTTCAGTTTATTACTGACAATGATTCCGTTTATAAAGCGGCAGGGCTAAGGTTGCAGAGAACCTATAATTTATTTTTTTTTGGACTCCTTGTATTGCACATTGCATTGACTTAATACTGGAGGATATAGGAAATCCTAGGTATTTTTCTGTTTTTGATGAGACCATGCAAAAGGCAAAAAAGGTGACAAAATTTATTTATAATCGTGCATGTGTTTTAAATTTGATGAGAATGGAATTTACCAATGGTAAGAATTTGTGTCGCCCTGCTGTGACAAGATTTGCAACAAATTTCTTATCACTTCAGCCTTTTCTTTCGTTGAGAAAGGAGTTAAGGCAAATGTTTACAAGTGATAAGTGAGTTACATCTCAGCATGCTAGGTCTAATGCTGGAATGGAGGTTTGTAGTATCATACTGGAAGATAGGAAATTTTGGTCGTAATGTCAATTCGTTATCCGAGTTTGTGAGCCTTTGGTGAGGGTGCTTCGGTTGGCTAATAGTGAAGAAAAACCAACAATGGGTTATATTTTTGATGCTATAGAGAAAGCAACAGAAGAAATCAAGGCCAATATGAAAAATAGGCCTTCTTTATACCAACCATATATCTCAATCATTAATGAGAGAAGGAGAAAACAACTTTCTTCTCTATTGTTTGTAGCTGGGGCATTTTTGAATCCTAGTGTGTATTTTAAACTGGATGTTGAAAAGCAAGCTGAAGTTAGTAGAGGAATGCTTATCACAATTACATCAATTGTTCCTCATGACTCAATACAAGTTATTTTAACCACACAAATGGAGACTTATAAGTTCTCTTATGGAGATTTTGGAATGTCGGTCGCTATTCAACAAAGATGACTTCTTTCTCCAGGTATTACTTATTTCCTATTTCTTATTTGTTGAAAATTATTTATCACTTTATTTTGTTTATAACACTACTTTTGTTTTCTTATAACTTGCAGTTGCTTGGTCGGATCTTTTCGGATGTAGTGTTCCAGAATTGAGAAGGTTTGCAATTCGAATTTTAAGTCAATGTGTAAGTGCAACTGAGTGTGAACGAAACTGGAGCACATTTGAATTTATTCATTCCAAGAAAAGGAATAGATTGGAGCATAAGAGGTTGAATGACTTGGTTTATGTTCGTTACAATTTAAAGCTTCAGGAAATGTATGTTATTTTCATTATTTTCATTATTAATTTTGATATAATTTCTTATAATTTTCTAATAATTAAATGTAATTGTTTACTAGGACTCTTAGTAGCACAAGTTCTTCAAATGATCCAATTGCGATTGATAATATTGATATTTTGGCGGATTGAGTTTCTGAAGAACTCAATTTGGTTTATGTGAGTGATTGAATGTGGAAGATGATCTTGGATGGGAAAGCATTGACATGTCATTTTGTGCATTAAATTTGAATGATGATGATGATGAAGCTCCTCTTAATGATGAGGATTTTGTACCAAATGATCAGTAGGGTCAGTGCAGTTCAAGCGGGAATCCGCCCATTGACGATTGAATTTTAGGTTTTTATTTTTCCTCTTCTTTTAATTTTACTTGTATTTGGTCATTAATGTTTATGTTAAATTATATGTATGTAATGTAAATGTAATATTTTTGTTTCAGGTTCAACTTCTACTTGATTGCTTATTCGTCATCAACTCTTTTGTAATATTTATTATTCCTTTTATCGATGTTTTGAATCTTTTGATGTAAATATGTAATAATATTTATTATAATGATGAAATTGTATGATTGTAATATTTTAAATGTTTTGTATTATTCTTCGTTTTATAATTGTATGATGATCATTGTCTTTGTTTATATTAATTGTAGTTATTATTTATATGTAAAATATTTAAAATTATTGTTATTTCAAATTAATTGTCATTATTATTTATTATTAAGATTTTTGAAAGCATGGTTGATGTAAACAGTAAACTAGTAAAGTATACAGTACAACTATATAATATATTAATATGGACTATTTTGCAATTTTTAAAAAGTTTAGGGACTATTTTATAAATTTAAAAATATCCCAAAGCAGTACCGATACCGACCGAATCTTGATGCGATTCAGTTCGAGTCCAATCCGATCTGAGCCGATGCAGTATTCATAACATTGCTCCATACCGTCGATTAAAATATGAACTTGAGAAAGAGCAACATAAGAATGATGAAATTGGTATTGGCAACGAGAGTAGTAATATCAAGTCAATTGATTTGATGAATCAGATCTTTTATAAGTGTAGTGTGGGGCAGTCTTGACCTTGGGTAGAGGCAGACAGGGCATCTGCCTAGGACTTATCCTCATTAGGGACCTAACTATTGCATAATTTCCTTTATTTAAGGTTAATTTAATTAGGGGTGTTCATGGTAGGGTAATCTGACCTGTTCATAAATAACCTGAACCTGAACCTGAACCTGAACCTAAAGAACCTATAGGATTGGTTAACCTATTTTCAGGTTCGGTTCTCAGGGTAACCAGAACCTATTCATATCAATATATATGATAAAATTATAAAAAAATTGGTGAAAAATAACAAATATTCATAAAAGTATGCATATAAAATCCATCAAAGATTAATCCAATATGTTAAACCAAAGCAAAGTAAAATAAGCCAAACAATGTCTTATAAAAGATCCATACTAGAAAAAAGATAAAATATTAAACAATTATTCTTTGAATAGAATGGTAGGATGATTCACTTGTTATAAATGAAGCCACATCTATAGAAAATAAAAATAAAAGAGTTAGACTCTTTATTTCTTTTAATTGAAAAAGATTTTTTTTATTTATTTGTATATTAAAACAAGGTAAAGTAAATTAAATTGCCTGATTCAATTTGTTCAAGTTTTTCAAGTCTCTCTTCCACGTAAAAAGGAGCTTGTGATTTTCTCAATCAATCTTGTCTACAAACAAGAGTCTCCACCATCTTTGGAGTAAGAGAGCTACGAAATGAATCAAGCACTCGACCTCTTGTACTAAAAGCTGACTCAGATGTAATAGTGAGGGAACGAACTGCTCTACTAGATCTCATTGATTAAAAAAAACTATTCTTCTAACATCATTAAATCTTATTTTATCATGTTAAAATAAATAATAATAATAATAAACTAATAAGCACAAAAGTATCATTCTTCTTATTGCAACTTAATGTAGAAAATGCAATTAATATCATAGTTAAAACTTTAAATATTATATTATAAAAAGCGCAATTGTATAAAAAATACAATCCCATAGTCTATTACTAAATCAACTCATTTTTCATTCGTTTCTAATAAATAAAACTATGTTTGTATTTATACAAGACAATATTATTATATTCTTATTATTTATTAGCAACTATATTATATATTTTAAGAATCAGTAGTACTTGCTAGTTTAATGTTTATAATATCTCATGAATATCTAAACTAATATATGTGCCTTAAAAACTAAAATTGTAGGATTTTTAATAAATGTGTTTTACATTAATTTCTTTAATTAATCTCTAAACGATTATATTATTTTAGTCAATGAATGTTTTTATTAATAGTTTAATACTTGATCAATAATTTTGACACATATTAATTACTATTTAAAGTAGAAGTATTGAGTGTTATGCATTAGTTGTTACTTATAATAGCAATGTTTAATATTAACATTTAATAACATAGAAGTAAAGTAGTTTTTTTCCTTTTCTTTTTTTTTTCACTCAAAATTAATATAGTAAATATTAGTGAATTTATTATTATTGATATCCTCTTAAATTGTATCTAAATATATGATAGTTTTTTTAAATATTTCGAGTTCAGGTTTAAACCTAAACCTATAAATCATATTCGGTTCGGTTAACTGCTATAGGTGCGGTTTAGGTCCCGTTAACCTAGAACCGCAAGTTAGAAACCTAAACTTGAACCTGAACTATGAACCTGATTTTTTAGATTCTGTTCGAACTGAATCTAAATTCAAGTTCGGTTAACTTTATTTACAGATTTGGTTCATGCGGTTCAAGTCCGATTTACAAGTTCGCGAATTTTTTTGAACACCCCTAAATTTAATAGTTTTAGAGAGAAGTAGAATATATAATATTCTGGGCATCTCTCCCTTATCATGGGACCCACTGTTAATTTAATGGTTAACAAGATTTTTGGGATCTTGTTAACTCTTTCTCTTTTGGTTGGCAATATGTTCAAAGTTAACGTACTATTAACTTCTTGTGTTTATAATTTCCTTTAAATTAGAAGTAAAAGATTTTTATAATTTTGACTTCTAAATTCAGAGTTATAATTTAAAGGTAAAGTCTCTAACTTTTTAATATATTTTAATATATTAAATATTTGAATATTTAAGTAATAATTTATTGCAACACTTATGGTTCATCTACTTGCAACCCTTTTTTAAGTACAATAAATCCATAAATTTATTATATATAAAATTGAAGTATATTTAATTTACATTTTAGCACTATCTAGGTCCTTGAATAAATTACACTAAAAGAATAACTCACTTTGAAAATATATAATTAAATAAATTAGTTTTTGACTTTGTTATTTTAATTATTGCATTCTAAAAAAGTATTATTTATTTTATATTATTATTTAAGAGTCACAAAATATATTCTTATTTTATTTTATTTATATTTATTTGAACTAACATAATATTAAATTTACATAAAGTTTATAAGATAATATTAGCTGATATTATGATAATTTTTATTGAATATGTGAACTTATAAATTGATATGGATATTAAATTTTAATAATAAAAATATATTTTTAAAATTTATAAATTTATATACTGTCAATTTATTAGGTCTTTTTTTAATTTCGCCTAAGTCTCTAATGTTGTGGGTTGACTTGGCCAAGGAATTTGGGATGTCAGTCGATACTCAATACCCCACAATTTTATTTGGAAAGGTAATGTGATGAATACCAAGTGACGATTTTGCTGCAAAATTTCTTTGATTATTGTTCATTTTACACTTATTCAGCTTACCATTCAAGCAGTATTTGGTATTTTATTAATCAACATAAATAAATACGTATGCATCAAAAAGGGAAAGAGATGAACCGATGGTGATGTGATGACAATCGCGTTGTGTGCGACGTCCTCAGTATCTGATAGTTGATGTACAGTACAATACATGACCAAGTGACGATATAATTTGTTGAAATTAAAACAAAAACAAAAAAAAGAAGAGAGGGCGTTAGGCATATGATAAGGGTGAATCAAACGGATTTCTAAAAAAGAAAAGAAACCAGGAACGATCTTCTGCTTCCTTTCTCCAAGCAAGAGCAGCACCGGTCTCTGCTCGGTTATTACACTAAACAAGTAGACACACAACATAATAATAAGTAATAACTATGAGCCAAGAGGGTCCAAAGCTTTACACCAACAAGCCCAAGAAAGGTCAAATTTGTTTTATGCTTTCCATTTTTCAGAACAATATTTGATCTTTTACTTTGCTTTGGTTTTGGTTTCAACTTTCAACAATTGGATTATATGTTGGCTGTTGAATTGATTCCTTCTGCTTCATCACAGCTCTGCTAAAGCAATTCCAAGATCAAAAGTTGAACCCACCATCATCGCAATCAGCTGCAGCTGCATCATACAAGATGGGTTCTCAGTCCACGTCACCACCTCCATCTCCCCCTCAGGCTCCAAAGGAGTCGTTTTTGAAGCGTAACAAGTTCCTTGTGCCTCTTGTATTGACGGTCAATCTCGCTGTTGGAGGTCACTTTCTCTGTTCTTTGATTTTGTTTCTGTTATTATTTATGGGTATCAATTACTCTTAGGGGGATGATGAACTTGTGTTGCATTTTGGCCGAAAGATTAATTCTTGTTCATTATTTTCTGTGCTATTCTTTGATGCTTTGGAAATAGATTGAAATTTTAGTTTCCATCAGTTTATTCTATGTACAAAATTCTTCTCATTTCATTTTTATCAACTTCAACCTCAAAAAAAAAAAAAAAAACTTATTTATGGAACGACTGGTTCATAATTTTCCTAATCTTGAGTCCTGAAGTGTGTTGATTTATTATGCTTGGAGTTAGGAACTTCAGTGCCCGTGGGTGCGATCTTGATTGCTGATTCACTTACTTGGGTGCCAACTCCAGTCTTAAAAGAAAAAAACTTGGGATTTTTTAATCTATAAGGAAAACTAGTTTCTCACAGTAGGCAAGAGAGCTTAATTGATGTTTGACTGTCTTGGATAATTGATCTTCAACTACTGCCTTTCTGTTATTTGTTTGCTGTACTTTTAACTAAAGATGTTCCATAGACTTACTTCTTTGTGCTAAAGTTCACGTTGATAAGTTCAGCGTTCAGTGCTACTTAAAATCCTTTTCCTCCTATTACAAATGTACAGCTATTAAGAGCTTTTGAGCTTATTATTGTTGGGATTACAGTGTGACATTTCGGCTAGGTTCAAAGATTCATTTTGGCAAATCATTTTTGAAAGTTATTGCAGGTCTTAAACTCGTAGCAGCTGGGTCTGCAACTTGTTGGTTCACCATAATGTGCATTTGAGATGTAGTGGACGTCTGTATCTTGAGATTATATATTTGTCAAAGAATGGATATCAGCTTGAAATAGTTGTACCTAAAGAATGGCCAGTATGTTGTGTACATGTGCTGGCTTATGAAGGGGCCAATATTTGACATTGCCCAAATTAACTCTCGTATGCTTAAACTCTCTTAAATTAGCTTCACTATACTGGCAAGAAAGCATCTGATATTACCATCTGATTGCAATAGGTTGGACCTGCCCCTAGACTGTGAGGTCAATGCATCATATAGGAAGCCATCCATCTTCGAGTTGTGGATTGCATATTTGGTTTATTCTTTGGTGATAATAGGCAATAAGGATTCATACCATAGTTTATAATTAGTTGGAAAATTTCATGCCCTCTAATCAGGAAAAATGAATTAGTTGATACACTAAAAGGTGTGTTTTGTGCTGACTTTGCCATATTCAAAAGGTGTATTTCCGAAAGTATCCCATAAAGTTGTTGACATAATAATTCCGAAGGAGATGTCAACATGTTGGAATTGGATACCAGCTTTTTTGGAGCAAGAAAGTTAATACAACATGACCCAGGTAACAACAAAAATGTGTTGAAGGGTCTTTGAAGAAAAATTTCAATTAGTCCCACAAGATTTTAGGAATGCCATTGTGTAATGGAAGTTAATCAGTCACAAGATATGAAGGGTACAGGGAATGGTACATTATGAGACCTATAACTGGGTCCAAGTAGCTCATCTTTGTACTCATTTCAGCTTCAAGATTGAGTTGATGGTTAAAATACATAGTTTTAGGAGTAACTTCTGATTTTTTTTTTTGAGTATGGAATCTCGTTTCTTTAAATCTACTTCCAATTACATGGCTTTAGTATCCCATCACGTTTATGGTGGATTGTGTTTTATTGTTGAGGAATTGCATGTAGTCCTACTTGTAGCTCACACTCTAGTACTCCCTTAGTGGAAGCTCATTATGCATTGAGGAAAATTAATTGCCTTATCCTCTTTTAAGATTATGATAGTTTGTTCTTGTACGATCATAATATGGAATGTTAGAATTTCATCCTAGTTTGTTTGACAGGTGATTTTATGTCATCTTCTGATTGCCTTTCTTTCTGCACGGTCCAGTTTGTTGTGTATATTCTATACAATTTATACTTGCACTAGTACAATTATGTAGTCTGTAAACTTCCCCACTTGCTCGACATAATAATTTCTGAGACTATGTTTGTCACCCTAAACTGAGTTCAGTTGATATTTGCAGCTTATTTATTCATGAGAACAAAGAAAAAGGATATCGGCAGCATAGAGGGAGAACCTGAAAGCAAAACCACTTCACTTTCTTCTCCAGCCACCCCAAATGAACCAGTTTCTACAACACCCACTTCGTTGCCTGCTACGGTAGAACCTGTGAAGCCTCGTGATCCTATTCCAGAGAATCAGCAGCGGGAACTTCTCAAGTGGATTTTGGAAGAGAAAAGAAAGTTGAAACCAAAAGATTCAGATGAGAAGAAACGCATTGATGATGAGAAAGATGTTCTCAAACGGTTAATTCGAGCAAAATCCATCCCGACCATCTAGTTGATTAGACATCAAGTGTTTTAGGAACTTTCTTTTTGGTTACTCAACTTTCTCCATTTTGTATTCAACCCTTGTGAAATATTAATGCATTTACCATTTTCATCCAAGCATTATTGCTTTCTGATGACATATTACAGTCACCATTCTTTATCTGTTGAAAGTTTATCTTTAGTTTGTACTGCTTTATTTAGGAGGAGGGCGAAGTTGATGTCATCAGTTGGAGATTCTGATGCACTAAACTTGCTGTTCCATTTTGGTTTTGTACGTGCCAGAAAGTGATTACTTTGTGAAATCATGAATGCCTTGCATGATTGGTTCTTCTTCCTCATTCATTTATAACATCAATGTGATTTTTCTAGTGTTTCTCAAATTCTTTCTGGACTGGACCTATACCAGGAGGTCATTGATTGCTGTCATTTTTGTCATATACAGTATGTAGTTTGTTGGCAATTATCATTTCATCGAAAGACAGTTTCGAGTCTCATTTGCCGTCCAATGCATCAACTTCAAAATGGGGCATATTCTCCAACTTTTTAACTTGGAGATTTCACATGGTGACATGGGCCTAATCAAAGCATGCACAATTTCCAAGAGTAACTACAAATACATCCTAATTCCAAAGCCAAATCACCTGCAACTACCAACCTCTTTAAATGGTCCTTTTATCAGTATCATTCCTTCAATGAATTACAATGTGTACACACTCCAGCCACATCAACTCCAAGCTTCTCCAAATATCATGCAAGTTTTATTCTCTAAGATTGTTATAGATATAGCAGAATTAGCAAGTGGAACCAAACCAAACCCACGAGGAGAGAGGGAGACAAAAGTCAGCCGATCAATGCTACTTGATTATGACAATTTACAGACACACACATACACACATTTTGTTGAGTTCAAAAGAAACATTTGCAATAATGAAAAAGTTGGAGCCTCTTAGAATCCGATATATCTTTTGACAAACAGTCAAAGAGATAAGAATTTGGAAACTAAGTAGTAGATTAAATACTAACTTTTTTTCCCCCCCTATCATAAGACCTGCCTTCATTCCATGGATGTTCTTCCCTTTCCAATGCATGTAGACCAAAATATCCATCAAAGCAAATGCTAAGAACATTCATATTTGAGGGCAGTAAAGGAGTAATGAATTGGTAGTTTATTATTACGAAGGATGTGGTCATGATGGAGTAGGCTTCACATAAACCAAGTGAAAAAACTTGATAACGAGAGATAAAACCTCTCTAAATGAATATTTTTGGGACCTGAAAAATTATTATCTTATACGAGGTTATTAATTTATCGATAAATGAATATTTTATTAATTTATCGATAAATGAATATTATTAATTTATCGATAAATTAATATTTATTAATTTATAGAATAATTTTATTTTGTACATTATATTTGTTAAATTAAACAATTAGTTTTTTCCGTAATTAAGAAAATAAAATAAATAAACAATTAATTAATGATGGTGCATTGTATCTAAGTTTATTAATCTTGTCAAAATAAGTTTAGTAATCTTAAATTAGCGTGATTCAAAATAGAGTGCATGTAGGTACATTAAAATATGAAGTATTAGAATATTACGTTTGTAAAGATCCTAATTTGACAAGAAAAGAAAAAACCTACTTCTACTTGGAAAAGAAATCATATCCTTGTAAAAATCCTAATTCTACAAGGAAAGAAAGACTTACTTCTACTTGGAAAAGGAATCATCTCCTTGTAAAGATCCTAATTCTACAAGGAAAGAAAGACTTACTTCTATTTGGAAAAGAAATAATCTCCTTATAAAGATCATAATTCTACAAGGAAAAAAAGACGTACTTCTACTTGGAAAAGAAATCATCTCATTGTAAAGATCCTAATTCTACAAGGAAAGAAAGACATACTTCTACTTAGAAAAGAAATCATCTCTTTGTAAATATCCTAATTCTACAAGGAAAGAAAGACCTACTTCTACTTGAAAAAGAAAATCTTTCCTACGAGACCTCCTCCAATATAAATAAGTTCTTTTAGGATTAGTTTAAAGGGTATTCACGTTTTCTCTCTTCTTTGGACGTGAATCTCTCTTATGCTCTTTCTTTCTTTCTATGGCTACTCATTTGAAAGGCGTAAAAAAGTCTACGCTAATTGATGAGATGAGAAAAGCATTATGTGAGTACAAAAGTCAGCATCCCTCTTCGAGTCAAAAACATTTGCAACAATAGATTCAACAAAAGTTTGATCTCTCTATTAGTCAATCAACAATATCAAATACTCTTAAAAGGTCAGCAGAGTATTTGTCAAAAGAGATAACAAATAGCAATGTTAAAAGGCACAAATCAACAATATATCCTGAATTAGAAAATGTATTGAATGAGTGGTTTCTCTAATATCAAGAGAAAGTGAACATGACTGGAGAAATGATTCAAACTAAAGCAAGAGAGTTTCTACAGAAGATGTATGGTGAAGCAAATCCAGAATTTAACTTCTCAAGTGGTTGGCTAGAACGGTTCAAGGCGAGACATAGGATTAAGTCTTATAGAAGGTTTGGTGAAAGCGGTTCAGTTGTCATGAAGAATATTGAAGAAACTGTACCTGAAATTCGAGCTAAATTGGACAAATTTCATTGGAGGGATATCTATAATATGGACGAAACAAGCTTATTTTATCGTTTGCAAATAGATCATTCACTAGCTACAAAGCAATTAGAGGGACGAAAAAAGGACAAGGAAAGACTTATTGTTGCTGTTTGTTGCAATGGGGATGGTTCAGATAAAGTACCTCTTTGGATTATTGGTAAGTATGCTAATCTTAGATGCTTTAAAAATATGAATATTGACAATCTTAATTGTCATTATCGAGCCAACAAGAAAGAATGGATGACTGGATTACTCTTTCAAGAATTTGTTTATTGGTTTGATGATAGAATGACAGGTAGAAAAGTGATACTTATAGTAGACAATTGCCCATCCCATCCCAAGGTTATTGAAGGCTTGAGAAATGTTGAATTGTTCTTTTTACCTCCAAATACAACATTAAAATTTCAACCATGTGATGCTGGAATTATTCGATCACTTAAGATTTATTATCGACTCGTTTTTATTCTAGTATCTTGGAAGGCTATAAGATGGAAGCAATAAATCCTGAAAAAATTAATGTGCTAGATACTATCTATTTTATTAATGATGCTTGGAATATTGATGTAAAGGCCACAACTATTTCAAATTGTTTTCGACATTGCAAAATTCGATCCGAGGAAGGTATGCTTCTAGAAGAAGAAACTAGTGATGTTGAAGGCATTCAAAGATTAGAGGAAGTTATTTCTAATTTACATTATAGAAATGTCATGAATGTAGAGCAGATTCTGAATTATCCTAGTGAAAATGAAGCTTTAATGGAATCACCTACGGATGAAGAAATTATTCATAGAGTAATAGGTATGGAAGATGATGACAATCAAGATCCAGATGATAGTAACGCTATACCACATATTTCTCCAAAAGAAGCTTTTCTTGCTGTAGAGACTTTGAAAAGTTACTTGCTTCAAAATGAGAAGAATGTGTCGAATATAGTTTATGCCCTCCAAAAAGTTAAAGAAGAAATTGGATTCAGTTCGCATGAAAAGAAGAATCAATTGACTATAGATTCATATTTTAGGAAAGCATATAATTTGAAATAAAATTTGTTTAGGAAGTGCTTTATTTTATGAATTATATATGTAATTTTTTTACTTATTGAATGAATTATTATTTTATATTTTCAATGGGCCTCAAGGAATTTTTTTTAAATTATTATCTTATGCATTTAGCGAGGTTATTATTTTATCCCATTGGCCCAAGTCGGGACCGGAGAAAATTATTATTTAATCGAGGTTATTAATTTATCGAATATTCATTTATTGAGGTTTTACTGTATCCACATGTGCTTTCATGAGGCCACTAGCTGTGCCTGCTTCTGCATAGAAGAAGGGACGTCTCTTAGGATCACAGTGCCACGAAATTCTTAATTTTAATAACATACGTCCAGTTAAACCTTTAAAATATTTAAAATTTCCTTATAAAAATATACCAAAGCATATAAATTACAGCTTTGAATATGTTTTATCATTTGTGGTGTATATCAAATCTTATATGGTAAGTTGAATTAATTATATGCATTTTCGAAAAAAGAAAGTAGCTCTTAGGACCATATTAAAATGAACTTATAATCTTTAACCTTATGCAAATTCTCCTTCTCTTTAAACGGGGGCCTGCATGTACACATGCATTTCTATTTGTTCATCACAAAATTGTTAAGTAAACCTAAAGATGGAGAAAGAAACAAAGCGAGAGAAGAGAAAGAGCAAAGTGAGTGAAGAGGGTCTGCGAGAGGTCGAGATAGGAGTCAAAACTAATCATCATCATAAGCACCAATGGAAAACTTGACATGGATAACCTTAGCCACAATCTTGTTGTCAACAACTGTTCTCTACAGGAACTGGTTTATTAGTATCATCCTCAGAACATCATCATCAAACTACAAAATTCTTAATTTTATTTGTTTAGAGAATTATTATTTTATTTATTTAGAAATTGTTTCTTTATTCATAAATAATAACTTTCTTGATTTATTAGAAATGATATTGTCTTGATTAAAATTTGAAAAGTGTTTTCATTTATTTATCAAGAAAATGAGTTCTCTTTAATATTTTGAAAATTAGTTTTCTAATCTATTAAAGAAAGATTTTCTAATTTAGTAAGAAATCAATCTCTAAATAAATTATATAAAGACTTTTAAATTAAATTTAAAAGTGTTTTATTTAATTTTGAAAGTAGTTTTATTTTAATATTAGAAAATAATTTTCTAATTAAAGAAAACAATTTCTAATTAGATTAGAAATAGTCATTTCTAATTAGATTAGAAATAGTTTTCTAATTGGATTAGAAATAGTTACTTATATAATTTTGAAAAGAAGTTTTCTAAATTATAATAAATAAGAAGTACAATTAATTGAAAATTGTTTTCAATTAAATTTTGTCCAAGGAGTCGAGGATAAATTGTAAATGGTTTCCAATTAGATTTGAAAATATGTTTTCAAATCAAGTTAAATTTTATTTGGAATAGGAATTTAATTTATTTAGGAATCAAAGGTTTTAATCTAATTTAAGTTTTCAAAGAGTTAGAAATATTATTTTAGATTATAAAGATCAATAATTAGAATCAAACGAAGCTTGATATTTTATGCATATAATTTGATTATGAGTGCATAAGTTGCATACTTTATTTATATGGTTGATATATATATTGCATGTATGTTAAATTGTATGTTTTATATGTATGATATTTTACATGCAATTTGTGTTTGATAAGACATATGAAATTAAAATTCCTTATTAAAATATTAAGTACACGTTAAGAACGTGATTGTTGCCTTCCATTTTCATAAGAATAAACCAGAGTTCTATTTATTGTAAGGCTTGTTGAGTAAATTCAAGGCCTCTTTAACCCGAATATGTTTAGTCTTATGATAGTGGATTCTACTTAACTAAATTTGTGGGATTTGGATGAGCAAACTCACGATCACGTGAATTTAGAGGTAGGGCTAGGAATGATATATAAGATATGTTTTGGCAAGAGTTGTCACCTAACGGATCTAGGAGTCACATGAGATGTGATTGATAAAGTTGTTATCTACCTAATTGAAGTCTAGTTGGTTTGTTGAGTAAACTCAAGGTCAACTATATTTGAATGAGATCTTATCCCACTAGAGAGATTAGAGTAATCTTTCTGAATAGTAGTGAGGGCTATTATTTCGAATTAAATAGTGGGAGTAACCAAATGTGTGATTAAAGTCCTAATCTTATTTGGTAGTCATGGCATATAATTGAATACTTGTTTTTCCTTAAACTTATATTTTGTTCTTAATGAAATTTACCTTATTTAGTATAGTTGATACTAAGTGAACCCAAATTCTTGGACATAGGATATGTTTGAGAAATTCTCAAAATTAGATAGAAAATTGTATGTCCATTATGTTATTGTGTTATAATCACGGTTGAGGATATGGCGACAAAGTTGTAGAGATATGTCAAAATCTTATAGATGACAAAATGTAATGACATTTTGAGTTGACTAATTTCTCATAAACTTTGACGACGACTTGTAAGATATATGTCAACACCATGATAGTAAAATGCAAGGGGTTGCATAGAGTAGAGCTAAAAGGTATAGTACCTTGATGAAATTGTTTAACTTAATTTAGCCTACTAAAAGTATAAACATGGACGTCAATTAAAGGCTTTACTACAGTATGGCAATAGTTGTCATAAGAAGAAAATGATTGCATTATTTTTCTTATCTAAATCTGATATGATAGAGATCATATGTATTTCTAATTCATGCTTATGAGTATTTGATATTAAATTTAGATTCAACATTATTGTAATGTTCAATGCATGGTTAGAGATAGATTGTTAGGTCAAAGTAGTTGATCCAAGTTTATGCAAATAGTTTGTATATGTGTTGGATTAAAGGAGAAGACTTATGCTTAACATAAATGGCAAGAATAAAATTTGAATAATCGAGACAATCCTTTTATGTCATGTTGGTCAAATCAACAAAATGAGAATCATAAAGTTACATACTAGGGTATATGTATCCTTTTGATTATGAATCATATGGAACTTATGAAACTTGTATAGTTGAAGGATAACCAAATCAACTTTTGGTGAAAGGATGATAATGGTATTGAATTGTTAAATTTTATATATGTGATGTATTGGATGGAATAACAATTCATAAAGGATAATATAATATTTCATTATATTACTAATGACTTTATATGATATAGTCGTGCGTATCAAATGAAATTTTGATTTAAAATTGTGAAAAGTTCAAATTGTTTAAATCTCAATAGAAATTAAGCATTGAGAATGCTGAAGCATTTCGATGAAGATCGATTTGGAAAGTTTTAAATTTTTGGTTATTTATAAGGAATGAGATTCTTTAGTGAATTCCTTCACAACTAAATTCATAATTGTATGGATTTATGTAAGGAGTAAAATACAATATGAGATATTGGATGATGTAATAGTATTTCTTTTATAGCAATACCTAGTGCAATGACTTACCTTCTATAGCTCCAGTTGAATCAATTAGCAAGTTTTCATATTAGATATGAAACGTTAAGACTTTGAAATAGTCAAAGTTAATGATTTAAGGATGTGATACTTAGTTGAAGCATATATCCATTTAGTTTATAACTAAATTAAGTAATAAAGGGTTATGAGATATCCAAAAGGTTGGATATAATCTTACAGACCTATTGAACAAATTGTTTGTTTCAATGTATGCTTGTAGGAGAACTGTTCTCAAGATAAGTAGTGGGAGTAAGAAGAAATTAATTTGAAAGGTTCAAATCTCATGAGTATACATCTAATTGGAACTAATGCCTTTAATGATACATTTGATGTATAGTTGAAAGGATACGAGATATTGAAAGATTCACTTTCATAATGAATTCAAAAAGTTTGTTTTGGAAATGATTGTGAATTTATCACTTCTACATGAAGGTTAGTGGGAGTATAGTTGTCCTCTTTAGTGGGAGTATGTGAAGATTTATTGCTCACAGAGAACAACAGATCTAACTTTCAATTGTTGAACATATAATTGTCCAAGAACAATTCTTGTTGGATATGAAAGATAACAACTTAATTCTGGAAATTAGATCTATAGAGATAGATTGGATGTTGTTAACTTATTCTAAGTCTAAGTGCATAGATAATGTACTAAATATGTTTAGTATTAATATATCAGATACTTGTGAAGTATTAAAGATATTCATTACTCTATGTGTGATTTGATATTTAAGTTCAAGATGAAAAGAATATAACTTTAGAAGTAAATCCTAATTAAGGTTTATTTACTTAGAACAATATCATTTAGGATTGGAAAGGTTCCAATGTAGAATGGCTGTTAATTGAGCCATAATACATTGTTCATTTAGTAGAAATGATTAATTGTATCAACAAGTTCTTTAGTGAACTTGATAGAGTTTCTTTACATTGTTCAAGACATTAATGTATTGCAGGACATTAGAACCATTGGATATGCATAAGGAGCTAATGTCTCATCAAAGATCCAAGAATGTGTTTAGGCAAATGTTCTTAATTATGATGACAATTAAGATGGGAGTTGTAAGACTTAAGCAAGTGCTCACTATAGAGAATCATGTAGAATTCTCTCAGTAAGCCAGTAGTAGAACAATCGTCATATGTTGATATGGTATAAGATACTTAAACGATTGGCTTAGTGCAAGTGGGAGATTGTTGGGTTATGCCCTACAACCAATCGATTTGAATTGTAGTTTAGTAACAAATTATTTAAAGGCATTCTTTATCTTATACATGTTTAGACGTATATGATAAAGTCCACGGGATAATTATACATTGCAAATGAAATTATAATGAGATTATAATTATGAGATTCATATTGCATTTACGTATTATTCCTAAATATTCCTAGTCATTTTTCTATTAAGATTGGACATTAATATAACAGAAAAAGACTATCACATGTTTTGTTTTTCCTTAAGAAGGAAGTAGTCGATCTCATAGGCTAAAGTATAGAGATACTTAAACAAATGTGTAGGTGCTTGCTAGAGAACGAGTTCACTGAACAGACCCGATATGAAAAATCCATTTGGAACATTACTTGTATGTCTATGGAATTCTCATTGTGATGATTGTATAAGTGATCCTTTAACTTGAGGTCATCAAAGTTATCTTGTGTGGGGATTGCTATGTTTTGATACTACTCGTGATCTATTTTATCAAAGGTCGTTTATACGGTAGTCATTAGATGTAGCATGAATTTATGGAGATAGTTGAATGATCAAGATAGGATTTCTCACCCTAAAGTAATTAGGGAGAATATTCCATTGCTCTTGATTAATATTGATTCAGAAAATCCTTGGCCAAGGTGGAACGATATTTTGTAAACAATTTACAAATATCATTAATTGAATCAATAGCTAATGGAGAAGAACTAATATAATTGGACTTAAAATAGAGTAGGAATTAATTCCATGCTCTTTGTCTAATTGGAACATTGTATGATGAAAGGATTGAATTATACGGAAAAATCATGCACGAAAAGGTTAGTCAAAATCACTTTGACATTCCTGAATATTTGGGTGGTCATGGTGCGTTGCTAGACGCCAATTTTGATCTATGATTATAAATTGTTTAATTGAAGAATTAAAGATAAATTAAAAGGAATTTTAATTTATCTAATCCTAATTATGAATTAGAATTATAATTTATAATCATTGTCAATATATTTGAGAACCTAATGGGTCTCACATATAGAATGGATTGGAGAGAGCAAAGTTAATTTAATCAAGTTGGACTTGATTATAAAGTTTAAGAAACTTTATGATTAAATATGAGATATTTAATAAATATGGATCAATATAAGATATTGAATCTTATTTGGACATAATTGGTATTTAATTAGAGTTATTTGTAATTCTAATTAAAATTTAATTGAAGATAATATTAATTTTAATTAAATTACTAAAACGTCCAAAGCTTATTATAAATAGGCTTGAGCTCTATGGAGCTAGCATTTCATGCTTAACCCTCTCTGTAAGAGTTACAGAGTTCTCTCAACCTATTTTGTGGATATTGTTAAAGGCCGGACACTTGCGTGGCTATGGTGGTTGAGACGGATCGGTTTTGAAAACGGTTCGAAGGATGCATCAAGATAAAGATCAAGCTTCGGAATAAGGTACGAATTAAATTTTTGCTTTATTTTGATTCGTGTTAATCATTTTATAGAATTAAATAGATCTTGGTTTTCAAAAAATCAAAAATAACGAAAAAATTTCGTGATTATTCCGCTGCGGTTCGAATCAGATCTCAACCTGATTTTCCAACAGGTGAAACCATCGACTTTGTGTCCTCTGCTTACTCTGACCTCCCTGAGTCCTTCGTGGTTACACATCGCCGAATGTAAGTATCAATTTACATTTGTATGTTATACAGTAAAGTACTAGGGAAATGTCTTAGCTCGTTTTTAAGGTACAAGTTATTGCTCATAAACTTTGATTAATCATTTTATTATGTTAGTGGTTAGTGGTCAATAAGATTAGTTAGATATTTTAGCTAGGATAGAGTTCATTGTGAGTCTTGTTTTTTTAGCTTTATTGTTATTCTTTAAGGTTATTTAAATGTTATACCCGAGTTCGTATTTTCAAGCTGAAATAAGAAAAGTTCAGTTTCTTTTATATTTTTTCTTGCCTCTCAAATCTTGTATTTTTGTTCTCTTTTACTAACACTTGTGGCATCAAAGCATCACCGACTCCACCACTCAAAACCTGTCTTTATTGTCTTTTATTTCAGCAAACTCTTACGAGAAAGAAGGGCTGTTGTGCCAGAGAGACTAGGAGACAAAACAACCAAAATACATGAATGTGAGTTTGAGCTAGAGAGGGATCCAGCAATACCCGAAATCTTAGCTCAACCAAACAACAACAATTTGTTACTTTTTTAAGATTGGATTATAATTAAAAATTTGCGCTTTTTTTTTACTAATTAACCCATAATCTAAACATTCAACTATAGAAAATGTAACATCCCATCCCTAATGGGAAGGTTATATTGATAAATAGGGGACAGGCTAGTGGGTCACATTACATACTTTGATATGAGCATACATTTAGCCTCTAATTTTAGAGGACTGAGACATTTTGCACATGCACATTGTTGGGACCCGATCCGGGAACCAGATCCCAACCTAAAAACGAAGAACGAAGGAAATGAAAGCGAGTGGGAACGGAAATTTCGCATCGAAATATCGAAGCGGAAACAAAATGCGGAAGCCAATAGCAAACACTAACTCGAATCACAACGCAAGCGGAAGCAAAGCAAATGCGAAGCGAATATAGAATCGAAACGGAAGCAAATGAAAGCGGAAGCAATAACTAATCGAACCAAACGAACAGATTTCGAAGCGAAATGATATACAAAATACCGAAGCAAAACGAAACGTGAATCGAATACAGAATCGAAACGGAAGCACATCGAAACGAATCGAATAAGCGAATCGGATACGAATCGCAAATGGATACGCAACAGATCGAACCAAAGCAAACACATCCGACATCCGGAAATAAAGAACAGTGAAAAGCGTCGCGTTAGAATTTCTTAGACTCAAACTATTCAAAATCCGGTATAATTTTTTTTTCTTTCTTATTCTCATTTCTTACGTCAATCACATCCATATAATTTCCCATAGGATATTCAATCTTAAACCCAAAACTTAGCAATCATACAAAATCTTATACAAATCCATACAAATCTCAAATTACACTTTATTCTCATTTTTATCCCAATTTTATCGAAAATTCGGCAGCATAACGGCTGCCTTTATCCTAACCCAAACCTGCAAAGTGTTCAAAAATACACTTTTAAAAGCCCAAACAATCATACACACATCAAAATCAACCGGACCCTCAGTCCGGGATCTCAGCAGATAAACACAAACCTATTTCTAAATTGCTTCAAATTGTAATTCAATCCACTAGTCTCATCAATCAAACTCATTCCCAGAATCAAACATAAATATATATTCCAAAAATCATACACAAATTCATATACAAATTCCAAAATACTCAAAATCTAACTTATACAAATGTCGAAACTGATGTCTTCACATTTTTTCATCCGATCTCCTGCTCGAAACCTGAAGATGGGGATGAAAGGGGGGGTGAGCTCGGAAGCTCGTGGATAACACATTTATAAATTGAATAATAAGCAGAAATCAATTTTCATAAACTTTTTGCCAAAAGGCTAATTTTTCAAACTTTATAATTTTTCAAACAATTTCCTCAAACCTTTTTTTTTCATATTTTTCAAACTTTTTCCTCAAACCCTTTTTCATATTTTTCAAACTTTTCATAATAATCTCACTTTTTCTCATTTTTTTTCAAACTTCTCAAATTTTTCATAAATATGAATGCAACATTCAGAGACAAAATTGAAAACACATAACATATTAGAATGGTCTGGTTCGGTCCAAAACAGAACGTACTGCACATTCCCGCATAGCGGTCCTGTGCAGTCGTGAACAGAACGTACTACACTTTCCAGATAATGTCCAAAGTAGCCGTGAGGGAGTCCGAAATCTGAGCTTCGTGCCACTAGTGGGCAGCCGGGCGAAGGCTATACAAATAGAGACAGCGCTGACTCACCAAAGGACCTAACCGAACCCACATAACACGTAACCGAACCCACATAACACGTAAGCGAAAACATAGATTCGAATTGCCCGAAGGCACTTTTCAAAATCTTGATTTTCTTCAAATTTTCCACAAAATGCATACAACTCAATTTATTCAATCTATCGTTCACTAAATTCAACAATCAAATCATTCAATCAAACAATAATTTCAACAATTGAATAATGCATACACAACAAATGCACTTTCAGAAATTTCTATCAATTTATCAAATCATTTAAAACAATGAATTTAAGCTTATAAAAATTTTTCAGAAAACATTCGGAAATCATAATTTCAAACATTTACAAAACAATAATTTATCAAAATTTCACATTTTTCTTTTTTTAATTTTTGAAAATTTCGTATTAAGCTTACGAGATCAAAATATAAATATGCTACCCACCTCGAATTAATGCCAGAAGCTTGTCCAAATCGTCAATTCTCCAAATTCCTCCTTCTTTCTTTAACTTAAAAATTCCCTAAGCCATAAATATCCAAATTCATCATCATAATTTGCATAATTCTCAAACTTAACTATAGGAAATTCATAAGCACCATATTTTCAAGCTTTCTAAAACCAGAATTTCTAAAAGCCCCAAAGTCCAAATTTGACCTAAACCGAACTAGACAAATTCAATATCATAAATCACTTACTTACTCAAATTAAACTTAGAAAACACCAATTCCATATAAATTCAAGCTATTTCAATCTCCAATTTTGAAAATCCTCAATTTTTAAAATTGGCCTAAACCAATACACTCAAATTCAATCTCATAAAACATAATTTCTTCAAAATTGATTCCATATTTCATCAATTCATGCTATTATTGATGATTCTACACCTTTAATTTACAAACTTTGGGAAAATCCCCAAATCTTAAAATTGGCCTAAACCAATTTATCTAAATTCAATATCATAATCCATAAATTCTTCAAAATTAACTTCACATATCATCAATCCATAGTATTTTTCATGATTCTACACTAACAATTTCCAAAAATCCCAAATTATAAAATTTGGGCATAATCCCAATTAAATTTTTATCCAAAATTAAATCCAATATACTTAACAATCTCTCAAATTGACTTCAAATACCACATACCCATATCATTTTCCATATTTCTCAAAAAAAATTTCACCAAAAACTCAAAACTCAAAATTTTCTCTTACCTCTTTTCTTCTTCATTTTCAAAATTTTGGGCTTGGAAGAAAGTCCTTAAGCTCCTCCATCTATTTCCTCCATGGAAGAAGCACGAAAATCACCTTGGAAGCTTGGAAAAATCAAAAACTTTCTTACCTTTCTTCTTTCTCTCTTCTTTCTCCATACGAAAGAGCTTCTCATCTTTCTCTTCTTATTTCTTTTTTTTCTCTTCTTATTTCTAGAAAAATCGTGGCTCTTCCCTTTTTAAAAATTCCAGACCCTTCCTAAACGTCTACACCTCTTAAAAATGGTGCCATATCATTAAAAATGATAAAAGACCAAAATGCCCCTCACATGTTACTTTATGCTATTTTCACTTGCGGTTTTGATTCGCACTATCGAGTTGAAGGAATTTGTTAAAACTTTCTTCTCGAGAAATGTTCCTCTCAATCATACAAATCCAACGCCACTAACCGCGCTCAATTCGGATCACTACACCAAAAGTTATACGTAAAACAGTTCGGGTATATCCATATTCTAACACATTTTCCATGTACGATTATTTCCGTCCAAAAGTTCACATTCTTAATCCCAGAATTGAAACTCAATGTCTTCATAACAATTGTAGCCTTATGTCTCTAGTTTAATTCAAATCAAGAATCGCCTCATTTCGATTCCCAGATCAAAAGTTATGCTCAATTTACACATAGGTGTTCCCAATCCAAACAATTTCACCCTAATCCGAACTTAAATTCAGAAATTAAAAGTCTTAGGGGCAAAATTGACATTTCATGTCTTCATATGATTTGTAGCCCTTTTTCTTATCTTTATTTTTCCTCAAGAATCACTTTAATCGGATCTTTACAGCTCCCGAATTTCATAAAATACTGAACTATACTCAGAAAATTTCCTGACTCAATTTGATTAAATTAAGCACCATTAATTTAATCACATAAAATTACAAATTTCCCATGAGAATGTAGGGAATTGTCTTAGGAATCCAACGCCGCAAGAATCAACTCGATCGGATGTCGGACGGAAAAGATATGAGCAAAATAGTAGACAAAGGTCGAATTTGTGAAAGGAGGCTAACAAAGGAATCAAAAGCGCGCGTTTTGGAGAAACAAAACGGCGTCAGCACAAGCCAAAACGCCAAGATGTTGCGGCGTGGCGAGAGGTCACCTGGCGGCGACGCGTCGCCTAGCGACGCGAGGGGACGCCGCCATCGCTACGGCGATCGTCGCCTAGTGACGAGCTAAGCTAACGCCGTCATTAGGGCGATCATCGCCTGCACGAGATCTTCATTTTCCTCTTTTTTTTTTAAACTTAAAATCCAAAACTTCCGAAATTCATAACTCTTAATCCTGAACTCTAATTTTGACAAACTTAATCTCTATAGAAAGCTTAAAGGAAGCTCTACATCTTCCATGAAGGACATAAAAATCAATTTGACTCCTACGGGAGTCCATTTTTCGGTCAAAGATATTATCCTCTAATAATCATGCTAAAACCACAATATAAACTTGTAAAAATCATAACTTATTATTTCGAGATCGAAAAATTCTATACTTTATATCAAAATAAATATCAAAACAAATCCTTCAATTTTCATGAAGAACATCAAAACTCAATTAACCTATAACTAGGTTAATTTCTCAGTCAAAGATTCAGTCATCATAATTAAAGTCAAAAGTCAACCTTATCAAATATAAACTTTGACTGATCATAACTTTCACTCCCGATATCGAAAAATTGCAAACTTTATGTCTACAGAAAGCTCGTAACATAATCTACAAGTTTCATGTAGATCATTTTATCAAATTTTGCCTCAAACAAAAGTCAACTCTCAAAGTCAAACATTCTCTCTCCAAAAAGTCAAACTTTCTAAATCCTTCAAATTTTCACACTTTTTCTTTTTAATTCTTGCTATTTAACTTCATTTCAATCAACTCATCCACTTTCCTCTCATAATCCATATAAATTCATTCAAATATCAAATTCCTCTAACCGAAACAATTCTTTTCTCCTACATTTTTCTTAAATTCATCACATTTCCTTAAATTCATTCTCATTCTCACCAATTCTTTCTCACTTAAATTCATTGTAATATTTCTATTTTCCTCAAAAGTTCGGGGTCCAACACACATATAGGTTCATGCATTCATGACAATTCTCGACATTTATTGTGAATATGATGTGTTCTGTGATTTCTGAAATAAATGTGCTTGAGAATTGGAATTGGAACTGTTTTAGAGTGATTGTCACTTGGTAGTGACCCTTAGAAATTTTTCTGGAAAATTCAGGAGAAAATGTCCGAACCGGAAATTTTTCAAGTGACGGACTGATTGATTGTATAGTACTGAAATAACTATCCAATGGCCATGGAAAGTTAGATATATGATTTTAGAAATTAATATGTCGAGCCATTGAAATTTGGAGACGAATTGGACTGGAAATGAAATTAAAAAGAGAAAGAGATTTCAATGTATTGTGAGGAAAATGACATGTGGCATGTTTTTATTGATAAAGGTTTATGTGATTAACATTAGTGCCCTAAGTCTTTGGCCTTTCCCCTTTGAAGGTTACTAAAACCTCTTTGGCAGCAAATCACCTTCTCCTTCACCTAGGGCATGCTTCTTCTCCTTCGATTGATTCTCGTTCTCTTCTTTCTCTTTGTGTAATTTCTTGCTTGCTTCTCCTTGTTGTTAAGACAACCCTAGACCTTGGAGAAAAGATGAGTTGTGTGAGGGGAAGAGATTATCGTGGGTGTTAGAGAAAGATGAAAAGGTTAGAGAAATTTTCGGAGGTTTGCGAAGGAGAGCTTGATTTGGTAAGTAAATTGGTTATATGTTGTTTATTAGTGAGTTTGATGCATTTATTGTGTTTAATGTGAAAGTTTGGGGTAGTTGATAGGGAGTTATGGTTGTTTTAGAGAGAAAAATGTGAGAAATTTAGTCGGAGAAGACGACATGCGATCTGCACGTCGCGACGAGGGGATTATTGGACGTCGCGACGAGCGTACGCCGCGACGTACGTAGACGCCGCGACGAGCGGTTCATCACGACCTCGTTGCGACCTGGTCGCGACGAGCTGCTGTGTGGACGCCGTGGCGAGCGTCTTTTCACGCCGCAGCGAAGCGACCCCTTGACGTCGCGGCGAGCCCCATTTTTTTGAACCGATCGATTTTAGTTTTTGGGGCATAACTAATAGTGTAGACCTCCAATTGAGGTGATTCTTGATTCGTTACGATCTAGAGAAAGAGGTCTACAATAGAGGTAAAGAAAGAAGGTTTAAATTTAGGTTTTTAAAATCTCAATTTGTGAATGAAAGTTGGGTTTAGATTGCTATTACAACCTAAGGGTTGTTTCTTGATAATTGGGGTATAATTGTGAGATTTCTGAATTTAAGGAAATGCTATTGAGAGTTTTAGAAACTGAGCTTAATGGGTGAATTTTGATCTAGAGAATAGTGACACTGGTTTTGGGGTTTTCTTGGGAATATTTTAGTGTATATGATATGGTAAATTGAACTGAATTTTAGAAACGGACTTGTGGAGTTCCATGACATATTATTGAAATAAAATGAGTCATTATTGACCAACTGAGTAAAAAAAAAATTGTTTTGAGACAAAGAAAGTGGAAATTGGGAAATAGCATCGGGAAGGTCATGAACATGCATCGTGCATCTTTTACTTAAGACATGTGCATCATTGAATCTTTCTGATTATGCATTTATTAATGAATGATTATTTAACTGTTATAGAGGCACCGTTGGATCGTCATTTCACGGATATTGCTGGGACTTCCAGGTAGTAGCTCGGAAGTTACAGGTGAGTAACCTAGTTGGTTCCTCAATCTATGTGTGTTTAAAATTAGGTGCTTATGCCATGTGGAGATAATGGAGGGTTATGTGTGTTGCTTTTGATTGATTTCGGATCATAGGTGGCCGAAGTATTGGGAACTTGATATTGAAGTGCTATTTGTGTGTAGCTGTTTGTGAATGCTTCAATGAAATAAGTTGTGAATGATTATGACTGAAATACCGGACCGAAGGTCCGAAGGAATGGGAATTGGGCATGGAAATGTAAACTGGCTGTAAATGTAAATTGGGACATATGCATTCATGCATAAAGACATGTTCAGATAACAATAGTTGTGACCTGAGTATCCACTAATACTGAAGAAAAAGAGCCTCGAGCTCGAAAGGAGTTAGTGCATACCCAGAGGGCTCTCCTACTCCCTAGACGCATCTACTGAATACTGTACACTGTTTAAGCGCTCGGTCACAACACTGTAATAAAATAGGAAAGAGTCACATATGCATTGCATACACATTGTGATGGATTGAATTCAGCGAATGAAAATAGGCAAGAGTGTATCCTATAATTGTGATAATTGATTTATGAAATTTCTGAATTTTATGATTTCATGAGAAACTGTAAATTGCTATATGGTATTCTGGATGTGATATTGTGATATGCTGTACGCTATTTGCGTAATGCATGAATTGAGTGAACCATCGATGATGGTTTCTCATTGAGTTCGCAAACTCACCCAAAATTGTAACTATTTTTCAGGAACTGAAGAGTACCCCGTTAGACAAACGGGAGTATGCCTACTGCATGCAAGTCAGAGTCTGAAATCGGGATCAGTTCACGTCTGAATTTATATCATTCTGTCATTGTGTAAATTTGTATTTCTGCAATTTCTGTAGAATAGTACTGTTATTACAGAGGGTCCCAATTTGCTAATACTGTAATTGTAATGTGATTACCGAAATTGGTCAAGAGTAGCATTGGGCCCAAGTTTGCCTATGGATTTTTGTGCGTGTGAGGGTTTAAATACTGTTGAGTGTCTGTTATGACTGAATTTGTGTATGATTGGAAATGTTTTTGTGTTAAATCGGGCTCAAATTGTTTACTAATTTCCGCGCATGTGATTGTTTTTTTTAAAAATAAAAATGTCTTACTGAGTTTTTGAACTGTAATTAAGTGCTCTAGCATACCACCCTCGTGAGGCACGAGCTCGGATGTCACCTTCGATGTCGAGTTCGGGTCTTACAGGAGTGGGATGCTACATTTGTGGTATCAGAGTCCAGAAGTACTATCTTATATAGGCTGTTTTCGAATTATGGGTCAAGTTACATGCATTTAAGTCATGGCACGACAGACAGTGACAACTGATCTCTAGTCTAGCATATAAGTCACATGCATGAGCATGTACCAATTGTTTAAGTGGTTAGAAATAGTGAGGAAAATGATGATATGTCAGAACGTGATAAATAGAAATTGTGGATATCGAGGAATAAGAAAAAGTGTATGATTCGATTTGACAAATGAAGATTAAGTGTATTGGTATTGGTGGATATATTATGAAATACAACATCAGAGTCATATTGGGGTATATCCTTGAATGTGGGATAGATATGAATTTATAATCTTGTGGATTTATAGAGGAAAATAGAGATAGGTTAGAATTGGCAAGATTGAAAGTGTATAAACAAAGTGGATGAAAATAAAATGTTCTATGATCTGGAAAGGCTTCAATTGGGTTTGATTATTGTGACGGGAGTTATGAATAAAGGTTTATACTCTAGAGTCAGAATGTGTTAGTAGGAAATCAGGAATGATTATACATCTCTGATTTTGACTTAATTGTGAACTACATGGGTATGATGGAATAATGAAAAGATTGAAATGTAAGACAATGATAATGGTAGATGAAATAGTTGTCAAGGTTCAGTTGATTTGCCTATGTGACCGCACACCTGATAATGGGGGCACTATAGCAAATGAGAATATTAAGCTTTTATGTATCATATGTGTGGAGATGATGTCGGAATTAATCGGTGAGATAGGGGATAACCGCCAGTAATAATTCTTATAGCTTAAAGTTCAATATGAGTTAGAATAAGAAGTGAAAGTGCTTATAGTGATCAATTGGGAATGAATTGAGATTGTCATATGTTAAGGACATGATCATGGATTGATCCTCACGATCGAGGACAGGTGCAAAAAGGGAGAGTATTGTAAAAAATCAAATGAGATCAAGGTTTCCTTAGCGTAAGTGACTAATTGGTGAGTTGTCCTACATCTGGCTCTCGATAAGATGTAATGAGGGGGATGTCTTGATTACATGAGTTATGGCATAAATCGATTTTCAGGGGATATTATGAATTATAGCTAAAATTGATTTCCTAAGGCATTGAGAGTGACTGACAAGAAATGTGACGACTGTTGATGATTAGGAATTCCATGAGCAGTATCGATGAAAGTAGTGAGAAATCTTCTTTCAAAGAAGAGTTTCCCTGAATTGGATTAAGTCGATCAGATGATTGAAAAATTTAGCAATGAAAAGACAAATTGGAGATACATTTGAAATGAACGAAAAGTCATTGTGGGAGTCCTAATCCTAGCGGAGACTTAAGCGTAAGAGATAGAATCTGCTACTGGGAAGGCATGCATTATGTTAATGTAAAGAATCCGACTGTGTAATAGGATTATTGAACAGTGAGGAGACATTAGTCGAGTATTTGAGGAAAATATCAGTTCATGAATATTTTATGTAAATGTATTCGTGAAGCATAAAGTGGACATGATGAATGTGTTATCAACCCAGTTTGTAATGATGGCAATAAATTGAAGTATGTGGAGAAACTAGTGTAAAGGAACATGTGTCAGAGTATGTTATTATGGAACTGAGAAAATCATAAAAGAATTTTTCCTCATTGGGGAAATCATATACTTAAAGAGTTATGAGAATCAATCATGGGTATAAGGAATTTTGGGTTGAAATTGTCAAAGATATTAATTCCCCGACAGTATTATATTATTGAAAAGTTGAGTGTCTCAATTGTTTTTAAATGGGATAGTAACTATGATCACTAATGGTATCTTTAATGTATTTGAAAAGTGGAGAAAGATATTTTGCATAGATGGGGAAATCTTTTATATCATGAAAGCTTCATAAAGTGAATCTTAGCTTGATCAATAAATTGTGGATGAATTAGTATTCGAACATGGCACATTGGGAGACTTAATGACGATAGAGGTGTTGATAAAATGCAAAATTGCAAGGGACATATGTATTCGGGATTTGGAGCTATTGAGAACTAGTTGTATGCCAGATACGTCCAGAAGTTGTTATAGATTTTTTGGTTTTAGCTATTTGACAGAAATGTTTGAGGAAAAACGTGTGAATCGTATGACTGATAAATATAAAAAGAGACGTTTGAGAAATTTTCAACTCGAGTATTGATCATATTATTTTAATTTGAAGAGTTTGCAATATTTAACAAAGTGTCCCAGTAAAGGTTATGATGCAGTATGTTGAAATAATGTAAAGTAGTTCTATGTATATGGGGACAAGCATAACCTTAAGGGCTGCTTTGTGATTGATGATTTGAAATTTGTTGTACTGGGTATTACTTTGAAAATTTGGAGACGCTATTCATACAGAAACGTTTTTGGATATATCCATGAATATGCAAATCGATAACGGTCAAGATATTTCAGGAGTTTGAAAGAATTAAAAAGAATTAAGCAATTGAGTATTTCAAACTTAAGCTAGTGATGCAATTTAATGTATTGAATAGAAAATTCAATGGCAGAAGATCAAATTGGGCGATAAAGTTTTTAAATATAACGTAATACCGAGTGCAATCTGTCAAGCTTTTAAGGGGCAAAAAGAAAGTATTTTTAGCTGTTGGATTTCCAAATCAGGTGTGTATGGAAAGGATTGGCAAAACTTAAATTGAGGATTTAGAAAATACGGACCTTATCGAGGAATTGAAATGAATTCAGCTTTAGAGATAATGATATTTATGACTGGATTAAGAAGTTTGTGTATTAACCACTAAAGGAAACTGTTAGAGAAAACACAAGTAACAATCGAAGTTTTATGTTCTAGTAAGAGTACATTGAAAGAGTAATTGAAGGTTTAGAATGTGAAATCGAATGATTATAAGTGTGATAACCAATAGACTTGACTGCTGGAGATAAATGTAAAGCTGATATTTTTGGAGTTCTTTGGGATTTGAGATTGATGTATAGTTTAGATTGATTGTGGGCATAACAATCGTTATATTGGTGACACCATTCGAATAGTGTATAAAGGATCTTGCAGCCAAAAAGGAGTCGTTCACCCCTCTATTAAAGTGAACAGGGCCTAAAAATAGTCGCAGGACAGGATTGATTTGAGGTAATGTTGATAAGTGAAATGAATCTGTAATAGGGGTTTAGTAATCCAAGTTAATGACGATGAGTCGAGTTGATTATTATCGAGGTTACTGGAATCTTATGAGATTAGTGTTTTAACACTAAAGAGATGTAATCTGATAAGCGATAAATGAAATACTTCGAAGTGTATCACCTCGGCTAAAATGCACATAGAAGAAGTTAAAGGTGTAAATGGGGAAGCTAAATTCGTTATAAAGTGGCCTCTATGTGACTGTGGTGTGAATGGAACTATGGATTGGTAAGTTAGTCTAAAACCAAAAAGATTATTCGGATTCACAAAGTGTTACATTGACAAGATTAGGAAATATTGTTATGATCGTATGTATGTGTTATTGATACCGAAAGTGAAGAATTGCGAGTAATCATGAGGAAACAGTTAAGACAGTGTAGAGTTTAAGAAAGGAAAAAGGGGTGATTGATTGTATTGATTTCAGTGAATTGGCAGAAATTAGTCCTGTATTGAAATAAGTGGGAAACAGAAAATAATGAACGAAACAATTCCCCTATCTTCCTGAGCAATCATATATGAAATTTAGAGGACGAAATTTTTGTTAGGAGGGGAGAATTGTAACATCCCATCCCTGATAGGAAGGTTATATGGATAAATAAGGGACAGGCTAGTGGGTCACATTGCATACTCTAATTTTAGAGGACTGAGACATTTTGCACATGCACATATAGGTTCATGCATTCATGACAATTCCCGGCATTTATTGTGAATATGATGTGTTCTGTGATTTCTGAAATAAATGTGCTTCAGAATTGGAATTGGAACAGTTTTAGAGTGATTGTCACTTGGTAGTGACCCTTAAAAATTTTTCTGGAAAATTTGGGAGAAAATGTCCGGATCGAAAATTTTCCGAGTGACGGACTGATTGATTGTATAGTACTGAAATAACTTTCCAATGACCATGGAAAGTTAGATATATGATTTTAGAAATTAAAATGTCGAGCCTTTGAAATTTGGAGACGAATTGGACTGGAAATGAAATTGAAAAGAGAAAGAGATTTAAATGTATTATGAGGAAAATGACATGTGGCATGTTTTTATTGATAAAGGTTTATGTGATTAACATTAGTGCCCTAAGTCTTTGGCCTTTCCCCTTTGAAGGTTACTAAAACCTCTTTGGCAGCAAATCACCTTCTCCTTCACCTAGGGCATGCTTCTTCTCCTTCGATTGATTCTCGTTCTCTTCTTCCTCTTTGTGTGATTTCTTGCTTGCTTCTCCTTGTTGTTAAGACAACCCTAGACCTTGGAGAAAAGGTGAGTTGTGTGAGGAGAAGAGATTATTGTGGGTGTTAGAGAAAGATGAAAAGGTTAGAGAAATTTTCGAAGGTTTGCGAAGGAGAGCTTGTTTTGGTAAGTAAATTGGTTATATGTTGTTTATTAGTGAGTTTGATGCATTTATTGTGTTTAATGTGAAAGTTTGAGGTAGTTGATAGGGAGTTATGGTTGTTTTAGAGAGAAAAATGTGAGAAATTTAGTTAGAGAAGACGACCTGCGATCCGAACGTCGCGACGAGGGGATTATTGGACGTCGAGAAGAGCGTGCCGCGACGTACGTAGACGCCGCGATGAGCGTACGCCGCGACAAGCGGTTCGTCGCGTCGAGCGGTATGTCGCGACGAGTGGGAAGTTGGACGTCGCGACGAGCTGCTGTGTAACATCCCGTTACCGATGTGATGGGCATATTGGTAATTTGGATTAGGTGTATATACATTTTGAATTGCACACGCATTTTGCCTCTATATTTATTGATCAATGCTTATTGTTGCACAAGCATCTGTATGTACATACATGTATGACATATTCTCGGTATAATTGTGTAAATTGAAAATTTTGTGATTTTTGTGTAGATTGTGATTTAAATATTGAATTG
Source organism: Erythroxylum novogranatense (assembly GCA_029891385.1). Taxonomy (NCBI): domain Eukaryota; kingdom Viridiplantae; phylum Streptophyta; class Magnoliopsida; order Malpighiales; family Erythroxylaceae; genus Erythroxylum; species Erythroxylum novogranatense. The sequence goes on from CM057224.1 coordinate 27,758,509, forward strand.
GAGTGAAAAATGAATTCTAGGGGTTTGAAAAATGGAATTGGAGTGTATGATCATGTGTTTTATATTTTTGAGAATTTTTAGGAATTTTTTTCTGGAATTTTTGGAGTAATAGGTCCGGACTGGAAAAATTGACCTAATGGCTGATAAATTGGATTCTGGTTCCGAGATTGATTGGCAAATGGCACGGGAAAATTAGAGTTATGATTTTAGGAGTTATTGTTTAGAGCCATTGCAAAATTGGGAGAAAATTAGAATAAGAATTAAATTTTTAGACCCTAAGGTCCGGACTGGAAAAATTGACCTAATGGCTGATAAATTAGATTCTGGTTCCGAGATTGATTGGCAAATGGCACGGGAAAATTAGAGTTATGATTTTAGGAGTTATTGTTTAGAGCCATTGCAAAATTGGGAGAAAATTAGAATAAGAATTGAATTTTTAGACCCTAAGAAGTGGGCATGTGGCAAGTAAATTGCCAAACATGCCTTAGCCTTTAAATTCCTTGGTTTAAAACCCTACTCTTTTGAATTTTGCTTCCACGACACTCTCTCCCCTTTTGAAAAAAAATTTGATCTTCTTTTTCTTCTTCTTCGTGGATCTCCTCTTTGTTTGATTTCTTTCATTTCTTTCTCACTAAATTGCTCCCTTCTTCATCCATAACCTATCCTCAAGCATGGTGTTGGAGAAGATAATGTTGGGTGTTGGGTTGAGAGAAACAGTGGGTGTTGTTAGAGTTTGAAGGTTGGAGTATCTTGGAGATTTTTGAAGGTTTGAAGGTTTAAATCAATTAAGTTCTTGTTCTTTTAAGTATAGATAGTTTGGTTTGATGATTGATTTAAGTATATGATTGTTGAAATGTGTATGGGTTTCGGATGATAAGAATTTTTGAGTTTATCTTGTTTTGCTTTGGGTAATTGAGAGATCATGGTTATTTGATGGAATTGAGTTTAGGGGTTAGTAGCTTTGAGTGTTTTAAGTGTTTTAGAGTGTATTGAACTGAGTTTGATTGATTAAAATTTGACAGAAGGAGAAAATCTGGGTTCAGGCGTGTTTATGGGTTTGCACACCGCGACGTGTTCATCGCACGTCGTGGCGAGCAATTCCCCTTTCGCACGCCGCGAAAAGTGGAGACGCACGCCACGACGAGCATTCTGCCTTCGCACGCCGCGACGAGCAAAGACGCACGTCGCGATGAGCGTAGAAGAACGCGTCATGAGCGTCTTGAAATGATCTGCCATGACGCATGCGAGGCATCTCGCCGCAGCGAGGACGCCCATTTTCCGAAGGTGATTTGTTTCTTCAAATTGTTGATTTTTTAGGTTTAATTCCTAATGAATTGGTTCTTGATTGATTGCAAGTTAGAGACTAAGAATTGCAAATTTATAAGAATGGAATTTCTGAATCAATTTCGAAAATTCGCGATTTTGGATGGCTTTTGAGTAGGGAATTTGATTTCGATATATAGATAGTTTCCATGTTTTGGAGTTTAACTTTTGGAGCATTGAACTTAGTCAACTGACTTATGAGAGTTATGAATTTCTATCTTTTAGAGAAAAAGAGTTAAATTGGGAAGATTCGGGTTCAGTGTCAGGAATGTCGTAAACATGTATTGTACGCAATTAAATCGTTGCATGTGCACTATTGATTATTGTAATTTATGCATTTAGTAATATTTGTGTATTTTGATTGTTATAGAGGCTCTAGTGGAGCGTCGATCCTCCGACGTGGCTGAAACTTCCTGACATTAGCTCGGAAGTTTAGAGGTGAGTAACCTAGTTGGTTCCTCAATCTTTATGTGTTCAAATTATGTGCTTATGCCATGCGGAGTTAATGGAGGGTTTATGTGTTTGAATGTGATTGGTTTCGGACCCTAGATGTCCGAAGTATCGGTAACTTGTTATTGAAATGTTATGTGTAGCAATTGTAACTAATTGGTCCTAATATGAATTGAGACCTATGCATTTCACGCATAAAGACATGATCAGATAATGACAGTTGTGACCGGAGCAGCCAACGTATTTCAGAGTTTAAAGCTCAACGCAATAGGTCATTCAAGCCCAACGTATTTCAGAGCCACAGGCTCACCGTTAATGTGCCCGTCACTGGGACAGTTCAGGCGCACGGTCACAACACAGTAATAAAATGGAAAGTGTCACATGAGCATTACATATACAAATGATTGAATGTGAACTGTGTGAAAGGCGAAATGCCTTATATGGTGAAATGATGATGCATGTGATATTTCCTAATATGTTATTGTGCGATATTATGTGAAATTTTGTGAACAGTTTGTATATGCATGAGTTGGGTGAACCATCGATGATGGTTTCTCGCTGAGTTTGCAAACTCACCCAACATTGTAAATATTTTTCAGGACAACGTTAGTAGACTCCTAGCTCCAAAGAGAGAGAGACTTTTCCTGCCTTGTAGAGCGTGTTGGCAAGAGAAGTATGGCTCAAAGGTTGGTCAGCTGGGACCTTTTGGAGATTGCCTAGTTTGGAAATTGTTTAGGTTTCTTATGGATTTGTGCAGACAGTATTCATGACAAAATTGTGTATCTATGGTTTCTGAGTTATGAAATGAGAAAGAATGTTTTGGTTTCAAAGTTTTAGTGATTATTATTGTTTTAATGCTTTCATTTGGATGCCATGTGGAGTTTAGTTGGGTTCGTTCGTAGTGCACCCTTATCATGGGTTATGTATCGGAACGGCCCAAGGGCGTCCCGGTGTGTACCTACGGTGAGGAGGGCTACCTACATGTGGACGCCTTGTGGCGTTTTTCACGCTTGCCAATGAAGCGACCCTTGACTCTCGCCGCGGCGAGCCCCATTTTTCTGAACTGATCGATTTTAGTTTTTGGGGCATAACTAATGGTGTTAGACCCCGATCTTTGGTGAAAATTTGAATTATGAAAATGAAATTTAAGGAGTGCTTTTTGTATGTCTTGTATAAGAGATGTCTTAAAATTTAAAGAATATTGAGAAGAAAAGAAATGATCTGATTTTGATATCTTTGGGGTTTCGAGTGAATTGGTATGGTTTATGAAATTAAGTGGATGAGTTGTCTGAAATTAAGTTAAAAATCGAGAAATAATGAGAAAAAGTGTGAAAATATGAAAAATTGTGAAATAGTTGACTTTTGATTTAGGCATAATTTGAGAAAATGGTCTTCTGGAAACTTGTAGAGTACGTTAAGAGCTTTCTGTAGCCATAAGGTTTGCAATTTTTCGATATCGGGAGTGGAAGTTATGATCAGTCAAAGTTTATGTTTGAAATGTTTGACTTTTATTATGGTTAAAACTTTGACGGAGAAATTAACCTAGTTAGAGGTTAATTGAGCTTTGATGTTCTTCATGAAAATTGAAGGGTTTGTTTTGATCTTTCTTTCGATATAAAGTATGCAATTTTTTTGATCTCGGAATAATAAGTTATGATTTTTACAAGTTTATATTGTGATTTTAGCATGATTATTAGAGGACAGAACCTTTGACCGGAAAATGGACTCCCTTAGGAGTCGAATTAATTTTTGAGTTCTGCATGGAAATTATAGAGCATTCTTTAAGCTTTCCATAGAGACTAAGTTTGTCAAAATTGGAGTTCGGGAGTAAGAGTTATGAATTTTGGAAGTTTCGAATTTTTATGTGAAAAAAGAAAAGAAAATGAAGTATCGATCGCTAGGCGACGCGCGCCTAGCGATGGCGAGCGTTCAGCTCGCATCGTTAGGGCGATGCGTCGCCAGGGCGAGCGAGCGCTCGCCTCGCCCAAAACGCGGGCGTTCCACCCTCGCACGACGTCGTTTTCCTTTGCGTGGTGCGACGTCGTTTTGATTCTTTTGGTTATTTCCTTTCACAAATCCGACCTTTGTTCACTATTTTGCTCATATCTTTTCCGTCCGATATCCGATTGAGTTGATTTTTGCGGCGTTGGATTCCTAAGACAATTATCTACATCCTCATGGAAAATTATGAATTTTTTAGATTAAATTATTGGTGATTAATTTAATCGAAGTGAGTCGGGAAATTTTCCGAACACAGTTCAGTATTTTGAGAAATTCGGGATCTGTAGAGATTCGATTGAAGTGATTCTTAAGGAGAAATAAATATAAGACAAGGGGCCACAAATCATATGAAGAAATGAAATGTCAATTTTGCCCCTAAGACCTTCGAATTATGAATAGAAGTTCAGATTAGGGTGTAATTTTTGGATTAGGAACACCTGAGAGTATTTTGAGCATAACTTTTGATCTGGGAATCGAAATGAGGTGATTCTTGTTTTGAATTAAACTAGAGACATAAGGCTACAATTGGTATGAAGACATCAAATGTCAATTCTGGGATTAAGAATGCAAATTTCTGGAAGGAAATAATCGTACATGGAAAATGTGTTAGAATATGGATATACCCGAACTGTTTTGCGCATAACTTTTGGTGTAGTGATCTGAATTGAGCGCGGTCAGTGGCGTTGGATTCGTATGGTTGAGAGGAACATTTCTCTAGAAGGAAGTTTTGACAAATTCCTTCAACTTAATAGTTCGAATCAGATCCGACATTAATCATGGCATAAAGTAAAGTGTAAGGACATTTTGGTCTTTTTAGTCATTATTTAATGACATGGCTTAAAAATGAAAGAGATTGCCGTTTTTTTTAAGGAGATTCACGAGTGTTCTAGAGAAAAGAAGAAGAAAGGAAAGAAAAGAAGAAGAGAAGAGAAAGAAGAAGTTTCGTATATGGAGAAAATGCTAGATTTCGATTTTCAAGGGTATTCAAGCAAGAGTTTTGAGTAACTTCCAAGGGAAAAAGGGGAAGGAGGTCAAAGCTTTCAAATGGAACCAAGAAATTTCGAAAATGAAAGAGAAAGAGGTAAGAGAAAATTTTCAACTTTGAGTTTTTGATGAATTTTTGGTTTAGAAACATGGAAAAGGACTTGGGTTTGTGATTTATGAAATTGATTTTGATATATATGCTTTAGTTTGTGTTTAAATTTGGATGAAAATTTCATTAAGGTTTAGGCTTAATTTTGTGATTAAGAATTTTGTGAAATTTTGGTGTAGAATTATAGATAATGATATGGGTTTGTAGAATATGAAGTTAATTTTGAAGAAATTGTATTTTATGGTATTGAATTTGGATAAATTGGTTTAGGCCAATTTTAAGATTTGGGGATTTTTGAAATTGAGGATTTAGATATTTTAGAATTGGTGTGAATTGATGAATTATGACATTAATTTTGAAAATTAAGTTATTTATGAGATTGAATTTGAGTGTATTGGTTTAGGTCAAATTTTGAAATTGGGGATTTTAGAAATTCTGGTTTTAGAAAGCTTGGAAATATGATGATTTTGAATTTCCGATAGTTAATTTTGAGAATTATGCAAATTATGATGTGAAATTTGAATGATTATGGCTTAGGTCAATTTTAATTGAAAGAAGGAAAGAAGCAAGGATCAAATTGGAGCTAGGATCAAGTTTCTGGCAATATTTCGAGGTGGGTAGCATATTTATATTTTGATCTGTAAGCTCAATATGAATTTTCGAAAATTAAAGAAAGCAAAAATGTGAATTTTTGATAAATTATTGTTTTTATAAATGTTTGAAATTATGATCTCAGAATGTTTTCTGAAAAATTATTATAAGCTTAAATTCATTGTTTTAAATGATTTGATAAATTGATAGAAATTTCTGAAAGTGCATTTGTTGTGTATGCATTGACAAACTATGCAAGATGTTGCATTGATTGATTGAATAAATTGAATTGTATGAAGTATTTGAATTGTGAGTTTGTTTGTGTTCGATGAAAAGCAAGATTTTTGAAAAGTGTCTTCGGGCAATTTGAAAGTTTCAATATTGAATTATATGTTATGTGGGTTTGGTCAGGTGCCTTTGGTGAGTCAGTGCACTGTCTCTATTCGTATAGCCTTCTCCCGGCTGCCCGTTAGTAGCACGGAGCTCCGATTTCGGACTCCCTTCACGGCTACACTGGACCGCTTTGTGGGAAAGTGTAGTACGTTCGCTCACTTTGCCGGGACCGACCGCTACGGGATTATGCGAGACGTTCTGTTGGACCGAACTGCACCATTCGGTATGTTATGTGTTTTGATTTGTTCTGTGTGCTGCATTCATGTTTAAACAAAATTGAGCAAGAAAAAAAAGTGACTTTTGTTATGAAAAGCTCGAAAGAAAATTAAAAGGTTTGAGAAAACCGTTTTGAAAAGTTACAAAGTTGAAAAATTAGCCCTTTTGGCAAAAAGTTTATGAAAGAAATGATTTCTGCTTATTTGTCATTTTATAAATGTGTTATCCACGAGCTTCCGAGCTCACCCCCCTTCATCCCCATCTCCAGGTTTAGAGCAGGAGATCGGATGAAAGAATGTGAAGACATTTGGTTCGTTTTTGCACCGTTTGCATTGTATTATGAATTGAGATTTGGTAAATGGCTTGAATTGCCGTTAAGTGATTATGATGTATTTCAGAATGTATGAAGATTATGAATGAATGTATGAGAGTATGAAATTGTATATGGAATTGTGTATAAGTTTGGAAATGAGATTGAACTATGAGAATAGTAGATTGAATTACAATTATGAGAATGTTTTAGAATTAGGATTGCGTTTGTTTCTGCTGAGATTCCGGACGGAGGGTCCGATTGATTTTGATGATTGTATGATTGATTGAGCATTTAGAAGTGTGTTTTTCGATACTTTGCAGGTTTGGGTTAGAATAAATGCAGTCGTTATGCTGCCGAATTTTTTGATAAAATTGGGATAAAAATGGATTTTGGGACTTGTACGGATATATAAGAATATGAGCAAGTTTTGAGATTTGCATGAGAATGAATTTCCAAGAGTGGAAATTGTTTGTTTGATTTGAATGAGATTGCCTAAAGATGTAATAAATGACTATGAGAAAAAAATTTTATACCGGATCTCGGATATGTCTTAGTCTAGATTTCCAACGCGATGCTTCCTTTAGATAATTTATGCACGGATGTCGGACATTTGTTAAGTATCGATTTAACCCGTTTTGCTTGGTATTTCAGATATCATTTCGCTTCGAAATCTGTTCGTTTGGTTCGATTAGTTATTGCTTCCGCTTTCATTTGCTTCCGTTTTGATTCTGTATTCGATTCGCATTTGCTTTGCTTCCGCTTGCTTTGTGATTTGAGTTCGTTTTGCTATTGGCTTCCGCTATTTGTTTCCGATTCAAAATTTCGATGCGAAATTTCTGTTTTCATTCGCTTTCGTTTCCTTCGTTCGTTTTGCTTTTCCGGTTGGGATCCGGTTCCCGGATCGGGTCCCAACAAATGGTGTGGACCTTTAATTGAGGTGATTCTTGATTCGTTATGATCTAGAGAAAGAGGTCTACAATATAGGTAAAGAAAGAAAGTTTAAATTCAAGTTTTTAAGATCTCAATTTGTGAATGAAAGTTGGGTTTAGATTGCTATTACAACCTAAGGGTTGTTTCTTGATAATTGGGGTATAATTGTGAGATTTCTGAATTTAAGGAAATGCTATTGAGAGTTTTAGAAACTGAGCTTAATGGGTGAATTTTGATCTAGAGAATAGTGACACTGGTTTTGGGGTTTTGTTGGGAGTATTTTAGTGTATATGATATGGTAAATTGAACTGAATTTTAGAAACGGACTTGTGGAGTTTCATGACATATTATTGAAATAAAATGAGTCATTATTGACCAACTGAGTAAAAAAAAATGGTTTTGAGACAAAGAAAGTGGAAATTGGGAAATAGCACCGGGAAGGTCATGAACATGCATCGTGCATCTTTTACTTAAGACATGTGCATCATTGAATCTTTCTGATTATGCATTTACTAATGAATGATTATTTAACTGTTATAGATGCACCGTTGGATCGTCATTCCACGGATATTGCTGGGACTTCTAGGCAGTAGCTCGGAAGTTACAGGTGAGTAACCAAGTTGGTTCCTCAATCTATGTGTGTTTAAAATTAGGTGCTTATGCCATGTGGAGATAATGGAGGGTTATGTGTGTTGCTTTTGATTGATTTCGAACCATAGGTGTCCGACGTATTGGGAACTTGATATTGAAGTGCTATTTGTGTGTAACTGTTTGTGAATGATTATGACTGAAATACCGGATCGAAGGTTCGAAGGAATGGGAATTGGGCATGGAAATGTAAACTGGCTGTAAATGTAACTTGGGACATATGCATTCATGCATAAAGGCATGTTCAGATAACAATAGTTGTGACCTGAGTATCCACTGATACTGAAAAAAAAGAGCCTCGAGCTCGAAGGGAGTTAGTGCATACCCAGAGGGCTCTCCTACTCCCTAGACGCGTCTACTGAATACTGTACACTGTTTAAGCGCTCAATCACAACACTGTAATAAAATGGGAAAGAGTCACATATGCATTGCATACACATTGTGATGGATTGAATTCAGCGAATGAAAATAGGCAAGAGTGTATGCTATAATTGTGATAACTGATTTATGAAATTTCTGAATTTTATGATTTCATGAGAAACTGTAAATTGCTATATGGTATTCTGGATGTGATATTGTGATATGCTGTACGCTATTTGCTTAATGCATGAATTGAGTGAACCATCGATGATGGTTTCTCATTGAGTTCGCAAACTCACCCAAAATTGTAACTATTTTTCAGGAACTGAAGAGTACCCCGTTAGACAAACGGGAGTATGCCTACTGCATGCAAGTCAGAGTCTGAAATCGGGATCAGTTCACGTCTGCATTTATATCATTATGTCATTGTGTAAATTTGTATTTCTGCAATTTCTGTAGAATAGTACTGTTATTGCAGAGGGTCCCAATTTGCTAATACTGTAATTGTAATGTGATTACCGAAATTGGTCAAGAGTAGCATTGGGCCCAAGTTTGCCTATGGATTTTTGTGCGTGTGAGGGTTTAAATACTGTTGAGTGTCTGTTATGACTGAATTTGTGTATGATTGGAAATGTTTTCGTGTTAAATCGGGCTCAAATTGTTTATTGATTTCTGTGTATGTGATTGTTTTTTTAAAAAATAAAAATGTCTTACTGAGTTTTTGAACTGTAATTGAGTGCTCTAGCATACCACCCTCGATGTCGAGTTCGGGTCTTACGGGAGTGGGATGCTACAGAAAAAAAAATAAAACTAAGATCTAGAATGTTAAAGACAATTCTTTATGAGTAAATAAAGAAACTATATGTTAAAAACATAACAGATTGATCCCACATGCAAATATAGAGAAATACATTTAATGACAAAAAATCTTTGACATCAGGATCCAAAATCAATGTTACAAATATTGTACCAGATTTAGTACCGAATTGAGTTCTGGTATAGTATTATATCAGTATCGGTTAATATAGGATATCGTTTGAGTAATTTTTTAAATTTATTAAATAGTCCCTATTTTTTAAATTACAAAATAGTATATTGTCATATTATACAGTTATCTTGTATATTTTTAACAATGTCTTTAAAATCATAATAATAAATAATAATCACAATTTTGATTTAATTTATAAAATTAATTTAATAATTATTAATAAATATAATTAAATTTAAAATATTTTTAAAATATATAAATTTCAAATAAAGTTTGATTTAATAATTAAAATATATATAATAAATATTAGTTTATAAATAATAATTTTAAATTATTTATTTTAAAAATAAAATATTTTTATTAATACTTTATTAATAAATATTATATAAAATATTAAAATAAATTGAAATAAAAATAATTTACTTCTAAGTTTTATTTAATTTATAATTATTATTAGTAATAAAAATATTTGTTTTATTTTAAAATAAAAATTCATGAAGTAAATAAAATAACTAATTAAAAAACTTTGAAAAAAGAAGGGAGGGAAGGAGGAAGGGTTTAAATTTTTTTGAAAATTTAGCAAAAAAGTCCATATTTTTTAAAATTTTCAGTACCAGCTAATATTTGGCCGCTATTTTGAATACCGATCGATATCAACCAGTACCAATTGAAATCAGCTGGTATCGACCAGTATTTAAACCCGGTACAATCAACCCTCTATTTAATACCGATTTTGATCTGTTACAGTACGTACTGACCGGTACGAAAAAGTGTCCCAAAATGTGATCTAGAACACAATCCTTTTAATATAATACATAAACAACTACTTGAAGTATTTGATAAAATTGTCATATCACAAATTTATTTATGAACAAATGGATTTCTTTCCCTTTTACAAATGCTTTTAATGGATTAATTAACATATGTTGTTTATAAACCCTAATGCGTAGAGAAAGAACTAATTTACATCCTTTATAATTAATTCAATATATCTATCACAAAATCAGATGAACCATCGTGAATTTTCAGCTATTTAATTCTTAATTAGGTTTAAACCAAATTAGTTAACCCATGATTATTACGAAGTTTGATTTCCTTTTTATGATTTCTCTCAAATTTGCAGGCAATGTTATCAAGCTTTCATGCTTTTCTAATAGAGTTTGGATTTTTTAACAATTTAATTGAATTATAATCATAATTTCAACTAAACTTTACTAATTAAGTCTTAAAAGATTCAATATATTATATTAATCCTTATATATTAGGTATTTTATATTTGACTTTAGAAGTTTTAAAACTTTACAATCAAATACTACTTAATTAATTACTTTTCTCTCTAAGTTGTTTTTAAGAAGTTAAGTTTTATATATATTAACAATATATATATATATATATATATAGATTAAAATCTTAATATTTAGAATTAGATAAATAAATATTCTTTGATTTTTTAATTCTTTGATTATGTTGAGTTCCGTTTCTGAAGCCCAACAATCCATCCGGAGTCATAAAGCGTGAGCATATTTCCTTGGAAGGTTATTCCAATGAACCCTCATTTTATTTCCATCAATCTTTTTCAATTCAACCCTAAAAGCTACAAATTTTTTTGGGGAGGTAGAAAAATTCAATAGGACTCTATTGCTTCAAGAACCACCTTATTTGGAGATCAGATGACAAAGTTATAACCAAAAGAATCCAACATGTTTATGTCCTTAATCAATTTGTACCTCTCTTGGTACAATTGCCATAACTTTTTCTACAGATGTCGGATTGAGTTTGTTCTTAGACCATTTGAAATAAAACTTCTAGATATACAACTTTCATGAAGACCACAAAATGAAATTATGCCTCTAAAAGGATCAGAAATAGGATAGAACATGACGATACAAACTAAGACGATGAACAGTAACTTCGTCTTAGATGAACAGTAACTTTGTCTTAAACGAACAATAACTTCATCTTAGAAACTTCGTCTTAGATGAACGGTAACTTTGTCTTTGAAACTTCGTCTTAGATGAACAGTAACTTCGTCTTAGATGAATAGTAATTAAGACGATGCAACATTACAACTTGTAATACTCGTATCTCTCAATTTCGATATCCAAAATATATAAACTTCATACCGTTGGAAAGTTGGAAAGATCATCTACAACTTCCAAGAAGACAATTTTGTCTAAATTAACTCACATCAACCCAGAAATATCCTCAAAGTCAATACATGAATTTCCATAGCTGGCACATACACATATCTTATGCAACATCACAACTTGTAAAGATCATAACTTCCCAATATGATATCCAAAACTTACAAACTTCATATCGTTGGAAAGCAGGGAAGATCATCTACAACTTCTAAGAAGACTATTTTTACTAGTTCTGCCTAGATCATTCCAGACTTTCCCTCGAAGTCAGTACACAATAATATCCTTATGGAAAACTTGAAGTATGAAATGTACACTACCAGATAATAAGCACATCCACAACAGAACTTCTTCAATGCTCAATTTATTTCCAAATCAAAATGAAGTTCACATATAGCTTCCATACATAGCTTTAATTACATATTGAAATTACCTCAAAGTTTTAACCTAATTTACAAAAATACATTGGATGCTCAATGTTCAATATGCTTATAAACCTATTAAAAAGTCTAGCCACTAACTTAGCACAAAAGCTAACTATCTTGGAATTTATCCAATTGCCTTGCAAGGATCATTGAACTTCTCGATTTGCACCTGTGAAGTGGGAAAAATATTGGGTTGAGCTATACAGCTCAGTGGCTAAGATATTTATAGCTATTAGCAATAAGCCACACAATCAAATATATATATATGAATATTCATAATTGCAACCATGTCATCTCTTAATCTAGCAATGCAAGTTCAACATTCACAATCCCAATTCATAACTCAAAACTCAATACATATTCAAAGCATAACACACAAATTTTCTTATAGCTTAACATATCAAAATGCAAATGTACAAATAATTGGCTCGAGGGTTTCGTGGAACAAAATAGAGAAATCGAGGTTTACTCCGTAAACGAAACGAGTCCACATTTCGGATCTCGTGGGCCACAAGCAGACAGCTAGGAGAAGGCTTTTTGTCGATGTGCACGTGACTATGAAACGGTTCCTCTCTTGCCTAAACACAATCAAATTCCATGCGTAATTCAACTATTCACAATCTCATATCCTCATGTTTTTTTTATGCAAAATGCCATGACTCAATGCAATGGCATAACATGATCATACATCATAATGAAATTTCAATATCACCACATTTCAAGCAAGTCATTTTAACACACGATGTACACACAAGGCATTTTGCCCATTACATAATAACTATAAATAAATTACCCACATTAAAACTCTTGAAAATCCAAATTCAATTGAGCCTTTCCTCTTGCTTTTGGGTAGGTTGTTCTTGATTTCCTAACACAACCAAAATTTTCATTCAATTCCAATTCAAGTGGAAATCCTCCAATTTCCATAATCACAACAAATCCCTAAAACTTCAAAACCACCACAAATGAAATTAACATAAATCAAGCTCAAATCTAACCTACCAATAGTCCATCTAAGTTAGAAAACTCAAAACCTAACTTAGAAACTCATCTTCTTCCTCCAATCATTCCCAACACAAAACTCCTTTCTCTCTCTAAACTTCTTCATTCATAAAACAACAACTCATTTCTTTACTAAAGCAAAAAGAAGATGATGAACTTACCTTAAAAGCTTGATCCTTCTCTTCTTTCCACGATTTTCCTCCTCCTTCTCTAGCTTTTTCGATTTTCTTCTCCTTCTTCTCTCTCTCTCTAACGTTTTCTCTCTTTTCTTCTCCTCCTTGGTTGTTCACAACATCTCCCACTCTTCTTCAAATTTTAAGACTCATCCTTAGCTCTTTCTTCCAAAATTGTCCCTCACCTACTGGCCTTTTCCAATTTTGCCCCTCCTTTGTCTTTTATGGCTCTACTCCTTTAATCCACTTAACACAAACCTACTAATTTTTGACATTTCCTTCAAATTTTAAATTTATATTCCTTCCCTCAATTTCTAATTAATAACCCAATTCTAAAAATAAAATTAAACAAACAAACGAAACAAAATGAATAACTAGACAATTAATAAGAATTTAGAAAAATCAGATCCAACATATTAAGTAATTTATATTCATAGATTAAATTTGTGTCAAACAGTTCAACCAATATTAAAATGATTTTAACTTATATTTTAAGGTATGATTTTCATATAATTTATTATTTCGATTATACAAATAAGAAAAAGTGTAGTTGTAACTATCCTTATTAGAGTTTAGATCCAACTTCTACTAGGTAGGTTGGAAATTTTGATCTTATTAAATATGTATTTAAAATGAGATAGATGTGTATTTATCTCACTAGAAATTTTGATCTTAGCACATAATCTCAAATTCCTTTAAGATAAATGAGAAAAAAAAGAACATCCATTTCCATTTCCATATACATAGACCAACACACAAATAACATCTTTGTTGTCTTACTTAAATTTGTTTCCGTCTTCGTAGAAATAGAAAATTTTAACTTGCGGGATGTGCTTTATTTTCCACCCGTCTTCACCTACTTTAGCTCGATCAATTCTATGTCAGAAAGCAAACTCTCCTTTCTTTTGGACATTTGGAAATCAACTTGTGTGCCCCCAAGAAAGTAAACTCTCCTTTCTTTTGGACATTTGGAAATCAACGTGTGTGGCTTCAAATGGTTGCTTAATAGCTAAGAGTTGTAGGAGTAACAAAGTGTTACTTGTCAACTTTTATGTTTAAAACACATGTCCCCTCATTTATTATGCCCCCTAAGCGTGCCTTTATGTAAAGGCTAGTCCATTTTGTACTTTAAGAAAGGTGAATAAAGAGAATGTAGTAGCATATTACATGAAAAAGTGTATACAACGTGAGGAAGAAAAAACAAAATTGTAAATTTTGTAAAAAGAGGAAAAAATTTGTAGAGTTTATTTGGAGCTTATCAAGCTTCCAACAAGTGGTATTAGAGCAAGGTTCGTTTGTTCATGAATTAATGAAGCAATGGCCAACTCGATCTAGCCTCAAGTTCTGAAATTAACAAAGAAAAATTATGGGAAATGGAGTATCCAGATGAGAGTGATGCTTAGTTCTCATGATTTATGAGATATTGTTGATGATGGATGTACTGAGTCTATAGATGCAACTGCTGAAGTGGCCCTATCAGATGCCGAGAAAAAGATGTTGAAAGAAAATCGAAAGAAAGATAAGAAGGCGTTGTTCTTTATCTTATCTTTCAAGGTACTGATGAACTCACATTTGAAAAAATTTCAGATGCAAAGACTTCAAAAGAAGCATGGGAGATTCTGCAAAAATCTTTCCAAGGAGTCGAAAAAGCTAAAAAGGTATATCTTCAATTACTTAGAGCTGAGTTCGAGATGCTAAAAATGCAAAGCTTAGAAAATATTGGTGATTATGTCACTCGTTTGAAAACGATGGCTAATGAAATGAAAAAAAAACGGTGAAACTCTAGACAATGTTCGTGTAATGGAAATACTTTTGCATTCGCTTACACGCAAATTTGATTACATTGTCGTCGCAATTGAAGAATCGAAATATTTCTTAGAACTTTCGATTGATGAACTCATTGGTTCTCTCCAAGCACATGAGCAAAGAATGAACCGAAATGATAATACTAGCGACTTGGAGAAAGTTTTGCAAAGCAAATTATCAATCAGTGAAAATCAAACAAATAGTAGCCAAAGACAGGACAAAGGAAGTCAAGGTGGCTACAGAGGTGGCTACCAAATAGGACATGGTCGATGGAGCAACCGACATGGCAGACAATTTTTTGAAAGAGAAAATACAAATGAATCTGACATATGGTTGCGGAAAAGGTTATAGAGACAGAGGACGAGGCAAATTTCAACAAAGAAGCGATAAATCTCAAATATAGTGTTATAATTACAATAAATATGTTCATTGTAGTTACGAATGTAGATCGAGTCCTGACGTACAAGAAAGAAGTCATTTTGCAGCAACGTAAGACAAGAAAGATAATGATGTTATGCTTCTCTCTTTACCAATTAATGGGCAAAGAAATAATAATATTTGGTATCTGGACACTAGTACTAGCAACCATAAGTGTGGTCAAAAATAGTTGTTCACAAACTTGGATGATACAGTCCATGGTGAAATTACATTCAGTGATTCAACAAAGATTTCGATTAGAGGCAAAGGTAAAATTTCAATTACCTTGAAAAATGGAGAAAAGAGATATATTACTGATATCTATTATATGCCTACTTTGAAATGCAACATCATCAACCTCAGTTAACTCTTAGAAAAGAAATACATTATATTATTGAAAAATGAATATCTCACCATCTAGAATCAAAAGGGAGAATTGATAGTAAGAATAAAGATTACGAAGAATCGTCTTTTCACACATGATGTACAAAATGAGTTGATAAATTGCATGAAGTCAGTCATCTACGATGAATCTTGGTTGTGGCATTTGAGGTTCGGCCATTTCAATTTCACCGGACTAAAATTATTATCAAAGTCAAAGATGGTGAACAGATTACCAGAAGTTGATCAATCAAAGCAGTCGTATGAAGCCTGCATCAAAGGAAAGCAACATAGATAACAATTTGAAACTAGAAAATCATTGAGAGCCATAAGGCCCCTAAAAATTGTCCACACAGATATTGCTGGTCCATTTGACGTGCCATCAGTTAGACGAAATACGTACTATTTAACTTTTATTGGCAATTTTAGTAGAAAATGTTGGGTGTATATTTTGATAGAAAAATCAGAGGCTCTTAATAAGTTTAAAGAGTTCAAAGTGATGGTCAAAAAACAAAGTGGACAGTATCCTGAAGATACTCAAAGCTGATAGGGGAGGCGAGTACACCTCAAAATTGTTCGAGAATTTTTGTAAGAAGCATGAAGTCATTCATCAGCTGACAGTAAGATATTCACTACAACAAAATGGTGTAGTTGCAATCAAGAATCGTACAATTCTTGATATGGCAAGAAGCATGTTGAAAGAAAAGCATTTACTAAAGAATTTGTGGGCTGAAGCCATTATATGTGTAGTCAATTTGTTGAATCGGAGTCCAACAAAAAGCGTCAAATTTATGACACCTAATGAAGCGTAGAGTGGAAACAAACCAAGTGTTGGACATCTCAAGATTTTTTAGTGCATTGCATATGCCCATATTCCTGACCAAAAAAGAAAGAAATTGGATGATAAAGGGGAGAAATACGTTTTCATTGGCTACGACAACAGGAGTAAAGCATATAAATTGTACAACCCCTTAACCAAGAAGGTGATCATCTTAAGAGATGTTGAGTTCAATGAAGCAGAACACTGGAGATGGATCAAAGAAGAAAAGAACATTCAAGGAATGTTTTTTTTATGATACAGGTGATGATAACCTAGATTTACAAGAACAACAAGATAATCATTCTCCTCCACAAAGTCCACTAACAACACCTGCATCGACATCATCAATGCCAAGTAGTAGTAGTAGCAACAATTCAGGAGGATCACTAATTAAAACAAGAAATCTTAGTGATCTCTCTGATACTACTGAACGAATAAAATCATTTGGCAATTCATTGTTTTGTTTAATGGCTGCATGTGATCCGGTGACATATGAAGATGCCGCTGGAGACAAAAAATGGAAAAAAGCAATGAATGAAGAAATTGGTGCCATCTAAAGAAATGATACATGGGAATTGACCAATCTTCCAAAAGGACATAAACCAATTGGAGTCAAGTGGGCATACAAAACAAAACCAATCAAGAAGTAAAGGTGGAAAAATATAAGGCAATGTTAGTCGCAAAAGGTTATAAATAGAAATATGGAATTGATTATGAAGAAGTATTTGCTCCAGTTGCAAGAATTGATACAATCAGACTTCTCATAGTACCTGTAGCACAAAACAATGGACGATTTACCAGATGGATGTAAAGTCAGCTTTTCTGAATGGTTACTTAGAAGAAGAAGTTTATATTGAACAACCACCTTGATATGTCAAAAAAGGTCAGGAAGACAAAGTTTACCATCTTTACGGATTGAAGTTTTGAGGGCTTAGAATACAAGAATAGATGAGTACTTTCAAAAGAACGGATTTGTGAAAAGCTTGTATGAGCATGCGTTGTACATAAAGAAAAACAAACAAGGAGACATCATAATCGTGTGCTTATATGTGGACGACATTATTTTCACAGGAAATAATCCAGGTATGTTTGATGATTTCAAGAAATCCATGACCAAAGACTTTAAGATGACTAATATTGGTGAAATGTCCTACTTCCTTGGAGTCGAAGTGAAACAAACAGTAGAAGGAATTTTCATTTCTCAAATGAAGTATGCAGATGAAGTTTTAAAGAGGTTTAAAATGAAAGATTGCAATCTAATAGCCATAACTGTCGAAGCAAGCAGAAAGTTAAGAAGTGATTCAAACAAAAAATCTATAGATCCAACATTATTCAAGAGTTTGGTTGAAAGTTTGAGGTATCTGACCAACACAAGACTAGATATTATGTTTGTAGGTGGGCTAATCAGCAGATATATGGAGAAGCCCAAACAAGATCACTTTGATGGAGCGAAAAGAATTTTAAGATATATTAAAGGTACAATTGACCAAGGCTTATTCTATACACATTCTCAAAATTCGAAATTAATTGGTTATTCAAATAGTGATTTTGGTAGAGATGTGGATGATAGAAAAAGTACTTCTGGTTATGTCTTTCATATTAGGTCAGCAGTAATTTTATGGTCATCAAAGAAGCAACAAACGGTTGCCCTTTCAATATGTTGATAATAAGCCTGCCATATCACTTAGAAAAAATCTAGTGGCACATAGTCGAAGGAAACACATAAAATGTCATTTTATTCGGGAACAAGCGAAAAACAAAATTGTGGAATTGGTGTTCTGCAGAACAGAAGATCAACTGGTAGATATTTTTACAAAATCACTAAACAATGAAGTGTTCCGCATATTACGAGAAGAACTAAGTATGTGAAGTCGAGTTTAAGGGGAAGTGTTAGAAAGCAAACTCTCCTTTCTTTTGGACATTTGGAAATCAACGTGTGTGACTCCAAATGGTTGCTTAATAGCTAAGAGTTGTAGGAGTAACAAAGTGTTATTTGTCAACTTTTATGTTTAAAACACATGTCCCCTCATTTATTACTCCCCCTTAAGCATGCCTTTATATAAAGGCTAGTCCATTTTGTACTTTAAGAAAGATGAATAAAGAGAGTGCAGTAACATATTACATGAAAAGTATGTGTAACATGAGGAAAAAAAACAGAGCTATAGCTCTTGCAAAAAGAGGAAAAAATTTGTAGAGTTTACTTGGAGCTCATCTTGGAGCTCATCAAGCTTCCAACATTCTATTGACCAAATTGTTCGAATCACGAGAAATTTCAAGAGTTTCAAGTTTAGCAAGATGTTCAACCCTAGAAGGCAATCTCTAGAGTAATTCACAATTCGTTATGTTAAAGAACTCAAGACAAGGCATTGAACCCTTTTCAATCCATGGAGTTCCAGAAGCTCCAACCTCTTCAACATTTGAAATCCACTAGTAAGGCATTGTCAATTCGCAGGACTGTTAAATTAGGAAGCATCTGAATGGACTCGAATGCATTTTCACCCAATCTAGGGTCAAGTTTTCAGGACTAAAGATCCAATCTGGTATCTTTTTTAGTGAACCCCACATAAATAATCGTTGAAGACACATCAGAGGTGCAGATATACCTTCTAAATCAATAATTTCTATGCCATTAGTTGAAATGATGCTCAAACTTTGAAGGTTGGCAAGTTGATTGATTGAAGAGCATAGCACCTTTCCATCTTCTGGTTTCATATGACAAATCCTTAATTTTCTCCACTACTATAACATACCAATGCTTTCGATTACTTCACTTCCTTGGCTTACATCTATCCAACAAAGCTTTTGTAGAAATTGTAGATGTCCGATCCCACTTAAACATTCTACAACATACAGGTCTACGAATTGATATTTCTTGTCTATTTCATAATGATATACCACAAGGTGGCGCATTCGTCAGAGTTTGACAATGGTGGCGGGCAATCTGGTGACTTTTGAACCTTTGAGATCTAAGGTCTCCAAGCTCAGAAGTTTGGTTCCGATCGAACGTGGAAGATCTCCAATGTGGGTGTCTCTCAAATTTAGATACCTTAGACCACAAAGTCTGAGCACTTCATATGGGAAACTCCTCAACATGCTCATTCCGCTCATGTCTAGTACCTTAAGAAGCCTTGACTTGCATCTGAGCACTTCCAAGATGGATGTATTATCAGGAAGATCTTCGACACCAAATAAGAGCGAGAACAAAATTTTAAGTCACCCTTCATTTCGTTTGCATTTCGGGGAACGAATAGTGAACTGAAAGATGAAAAACTTTCTATGACCACATTGTGTTTTCATTATTGAAGATCACTGCAAAACTTTGATCAAATAGGTGTAAAAGAAATTTGGTTTTATAATTACATAATTCATCCACTTATCATCATTCACAAACTCTTTCTATTAAGTTCATGTCTATATACTTATTTAAGTTATTTTTCATTATTTTCATTGTTTCTAGAATTTAATGCTATTTTATTTTATTTTATTCCCATATTATATATTTTGTTAACTTTTTTAGTGATCTCATGTTAGTTTTACTTATGTTATTATTAAAATTTAAAATTATGTGTTATGCATTAAAAATATACATGACATTATAAAATGATAGTTTATTGGTCACTAGAGTGACCAAACTTATTAAGTGAATCTTTTATGTATAAATAATCATTTATTCATAAAATATTAATGCATATTATAAAATTAATTATATGGATAAATGACATTTATTAGTTGATATAATTTTAGAATTTACTCAAAGGTAAATCAATACTTTATGGCTAATAAACATAATAGAGGAAAATCAATATTCCCTTGTCAAATATATTATGTATCCAAAGATATTGATTGCATTTGATGAGTTTTGTTTGATTATGTGATAAATTTTGTATGGTATTAAACTTGTAATAATATATTGTTGAGTTTGCTATAAAACCTGCAATATATTCAAATATCTAATTATTTGAATCTCTTAACTTATTGAGCATTTATATATTTGAATCTACTTCTCTTCATTCACATGCTTCTTTTACTGTACTTAATAGTTTTAACTTCTCTAAATGGTGCGAATAAGCCAATTTTTATTTAGGTGTTTTGGATATTGATTTAGTATTGTTAGAAGAACAACCTACTACCATTAAGGTGGAGAAGACAAATTATAAAGCATAAAAAACGTCTAATAGCACATATTAAATTTATGGAAGAATGTGCTATAGCACATATTAAATTGCCAATAACATTAAGACTACTATTCCATAAATTGAAAGTGCTATAGCACATATTAAATTTATGGAAGAATGTTTTTGTTATGCAAACAATTCTCTCACTTATACAATAATGACTGAAATCACGATCATGAAGTGTGATAGGTTGTGGTGCATGTAGCAAGATGTCTTAGAGATGACAAATATTGCAGCAATATTAAAGACCCTGGAAATGATAATTGATGACTCCTTCTTAGTGCAATTCATTATAAACTCATTACCTCCTAGGTGTGAAACTTTTTAAATTAACTATAACACTATAAAGGACAAGTATAATGCTAATGAATTGTCGAGAATGCTCATTTAAGAGGAAATAAGACTAAAATCAAAGAGTTCATTTAATTTAACCTTGTGGGTGAAGGAGCTAACAAGATTCACAAGCCAAAGGTCAAGAAATTTAAAAATAAAATGCAGACCAAAGAGACACAAGTTACTTCTAATGTTGACAAGAAGGAAGTAAAGGCAGATAAGTGTCATTTCTATAAGAAAGAAGGACTCTATCAGAAAGATTATCTAAAATGTAAGTTAGAAAAGAAAGGTACTGTAACATCCCATCACCGATGGGAAGGTTATATTGGTAAATTGGGACGGGATAGAATTTCATATTGCATATTACTGACTGAGCATTTTTCTGGCCTATAATTTTAGAGGAATAAATCATTTTGCGCATGCATATATAGGTACATGCATTCATGGCATTTCCGGCATTTAATTGTGAATACGTTTTGATTTGTGAATTTTTGAGATAATTATGTTTGATTATGATTTATTGGGAATTATGGAATAATTGGGTTTGATTAGTTGATTTAGAATGTTTTAGAGTGATTGCCAGTTGATAGAGACCCATAGAAAATTTTCTCGAAAATTTGGGAGAAAATGTCCGGACCGAATTTTTTTCGAGTGACAGACTGGTTGACAGTATGGTACTGAAATAATTATCCAATGGTAATAAGAAATTAGATTCTTGATTTTAGGAATAAAAATGTTGAGCCATTGGAATTTAGAGACTGAAATTAAAAGAATTTGAGGACTTATGTCTTTTGAGCTCTAGGTTAAAATCAACCTTTATATACCTTAGGTTTTGAAATTTTCAGAAAGACACCTTCTCCTGTACTTAGGGCATTTTTCTTCTTCCTCTTCTTTGGTGATGTTCCGACCCCCCCTTCACGATCGTTGCTGGTTACTCCCTCTCTTTGTGCAAAGCCTAGCTTGATTCTTGAGGAAGATGGAGATTGTTGAGCTGTGAGGGTGAAAACCGTGGGTGTTAGGCGTTGGAGAAGATTTTCAGAGATTTGAAGATTTAAGGCTTGATTGGTAAGTAAATTGGTATTATATTGTTTTTATTGTTGTTGAGATGCATTTAATGTGTTAAATATGAAAGATTGGGTAGTTGAGAGTGAGTTATTACTGGTTTTAGAGAGAGAAAGGTGAAAGAAGGGTCGGAGAAGACGAACCAGAACCCGCACGTCTCGACGAGCGACAAATTAGACGTCGCGATGAACGGATATTTAGATGACTCGACGAACGGGACGTCACGACGAGCGACCTTGTGTCGCCACCACGTGCGTCCTTTCGCCGCGACGAGGGTGATGTTCTGAACTGAAGTATTTTAGTTTATGGGGCATAACTAATGGTGTAGACCTCCAATTGAGGTGATTCTTGATTCGTTATGAACTAGAGAGAGAGGTCTACAATTGAGGTAAAGAATGAAAGTTTGAATTTAAATTAGTAGGATCTCAATTATTGAAAGAAAGTCGAATATGGTTTCCTATTGCAACCTAAGGATTGAATTATGATAATTGGAGTTTAAATTGGAGACTTATGAAATCAATGATATGTTTTTGGAGTCTACAATGGATGATTTTGACCTAGTATATAGTGAATTTTGGTTTTGAGGCCTTCTTTGAGATTAAGGGTAATGTCTAAATGTGATAGAGTCTATAGTTTGAGAAATTGGTTATGAGGCAAAAGATAGTGAAATCGAGGATTAGCGCCGAAAAATCATGAACATGCATTGTACATTTTTTAATAAAGACATGTGCATCATTGAATTGTTTTGATTATGCATCTAGTAATGGGTAATTATTTAACTGTTATAGAGGTACCGTTGGATCATCATTCCACGGATATTGCTGGGACTTCCAGGCAGTAGCTCGGAAGTTACAGGTGAGTAAACTAGTTGGTTCCTCAATTATTGATTGTTAAATGCTATGTGAACTGTCTGCTTTTGATAAATCGGACTCGACTGCCATGTGATTTAGAAGAATTGTGATAAATGGGTGTTAATGTAAATGTGACCATGATTATATTGGACATTTTGCATTTCATGCATAAATGCATGAACAGATAATGATAGTTGTGACCTGAGTCGCCACTGTTACTGAAACGAGCCTCGAGCTCGAAGGGAGTTAGTGCATCCTGCGTGAGGACTCTCCTACTCCCTAGACTCGTCTACTGATCACTGTACACTGTTTACGCGCTCGGTCACAACACTGTAATAAAATGGGAAAGAGTCACATATGCATTGCATACACATCGTGATGGATTGAATTCAGTGAATGGAAAATAGGCAAGGATGCATGCTATAATTGTGATAACTTATTTATGAAATTTCTGAGTTTTGTGATTGCATGAGAAAATGTATATTGTTATATAGTATCTGAATGTGTTATTGTGATATACTGTACGCTATTTGCGTAATGCATGAATTGAGTGAACTATCGATGATGGTTTCTCATTGAGTTCGCAAACTCACCCAAAATTGCATCTATTTTTCAAGACCGATAGATTAGACTCCTAGCTCCAGAGATAGACTTTTCCTGCCGTGTGAGTGCGTTGGCAAGAGAAGTGATGGCACACAGGTCGGTCAGCTGGGTTTGATTTTGGGGAGACTTAGTATAGACTTTTGTATCAGTTTTCCTTTTTGGAGTAATGTATTTAGACTGTAGGGAACTGATAGACTTGTCTATATTTCTGTTGATGATGTGAAATGAGAAAGTATTTTATGGTTTCAAAATTTAGTGATTTTTAATATTACGGTTTTATTTCATTGATGCCATGTGGATTATAGTAGTGATCGTTCGTAGTGCACCCTCGTCGTCGGATATGTATCGGAATGACCCACGGGCATCCCGGTGCGTACCTTACTGTAAAGAGGCGCTACAGGTACACAACTTTTTTATATGTTCTAACTAAACTTAATTAGAGCTCTTTCTAATGCTTGGTGGCTTGATACAGGTGTCACTACTCATGTTTCTAATGTTATGTAGGGATTTCTTACAAAATAAACCATAAACTGAACTGAGAACTTTTTGTTCATGAAAAACTATATGAAGGCCCTAATTGAAGTTGTAGGGACTTATCACCTAATATTAGATATTGGTTATCACATAGATCTAATATGAACTCGCTATATGTCTTTAATTTGAGAAACTTAATTTCTAATTCGAAACTTAATGAAAGAATTTACTTATTTTATCTTTTATTTTATTCTTTACCTTGTTCTATATTTATTGTATTTCTTACTTTTATATTTTATTTATACATATTTATTTATTTATATTCTATAATTATTATCTTTTATGTCTATTTTATTTTCATTTTATTTTTAATTTTATTTCTTTATTATTATAAAAGTGTATGTATATAATATAATTTTTTTGTGGGTCTATTATAAGCAAACTCTCCATAAGTTAGGAGTAAGGTTTACGTACTTCTAAACTTTCTCGCACTCCACATATTAGTGAAATGTTTACTAGATTGTTGTTTATTTGTTGTAAACTTGATGAAAGACAGTTTACTTTTAAGTTTGGTGATAGATGTTTCAATTTATTTAAACATAATTCCATTATCGTTGTGAAACTAAGCATAGGATAAGAATAATAATTCAACTTAATAATCAGTTGTGAAACTAAAGATAGGATAAGAATAATAATCCAACTTACTTATCACATAAACATTTGCATATATTCAATGAAATGTTAAAAAATTGGTAAAGAATGAAATTCTTTCAAATTTAGATTTTATCGATCTCGGTATATGTGTGGATTGCATTAAAGAAAAGCAAATCAAATATAGTAGGAAAGGAGACATAAGAAGCACTTAACTCCTTGAAATTATACACACTAATATATATGGATCTTTTGACACTCCATCTTGGTGGAAAAAGATATTTTATCACCTTTATAAGTGATTTTCTCATTATGGATATGTATATTTTCTTAATGAAAAATATCAAGTTATAAATACTCTTTAGGTCTTTGTAAAGGAGGTTGAAATGCAATTAGATTTTAAAAAAGTAAAAATTGTAAGATTTGATAGAGGTGATGAATATTATGAAAAATGTGATGAACCAAGACAATGTTCAGGGCCATTTGTATAGTTTCACAAAAAAAAACATGATCTATGTGCATAATATGTTACATATCAACAAAATAGTGTGAAAGAAAGGTCTAATATGAGATTAAAAGATATGGTTAGGAGTATGATGAGTAATTACTCATTACCCAAAACCTTGTAGATGCATGCACTTAAAACTGTTGTGTATTTGCTGAATATGTTGGGACCCGATTCGGGAATCGGATCCCAATCGAAAAACGGAACGGAAAGACGGAAAAATCGAAAAGTGAGAAATCGCTAATCGGAATACAAATCGCATCATCGGAGCGAAACGAATACTCAGAAAATTGTGCATCAGAAATACGAATAACAAAGCGGAGAAACTCGAAAGGTAGAATTCTGAATCGAATGTGAATCGAAACAAGCAAACTGAAACAAACACCGACATCCGTTTCAAACATGAAGCATAGCAAACTCATCGCGTTGGAAACCTTACGACATTTCAAATCCGGTATAATTTTTTTTTCCTCTTATTCATTCCTTTTCTCTTTAATCAATCTCATTCAAATCATAATCAATCCATACAATTTCCTTTTTCTTGGAAATTCATACTAGATTAAACTCCAAGTACCTCATCCTCGCAAAACTGTCTTTCTAAACAAAGATCATCAAGCTTTTTTTTTTTTCTAATTTACTCATCATACATATTCTCAATCTCTTCACAATTTTCATTTCCTTAAATCACATACCACTCATATCATATCAAATCACTATAGTCATAACTCATTGATTCTACACTTATGGACACAAATCAATGGTTCATTTCTTAAGGAACCCTAATATCGTTCAATCATCATTTAATCTTTATCATCATGACATCTTTCAAATAGTCATACTTTCATCTCAAAGAAGTATAATCAAATCAATTTCATCCAAATGTTATCATTCAGTTCAAATATCAATTTTCCATCATCACAAACCTAAAATTCATTAAAGTTCTTAACCCTCATCGAACACTTAATTAGGTCTTCACATAATTCATAAAAATCCATCTCCATGCTCATCTTTCACTCACAAATGGATATACAAAATCAAATCATCCTAATTCCTCATGAACTTCAAATCTCAATTTCATGCACAATTTCCTAAAATCACTTAACATTCTTATCATCTTCATCTATCAAGCACTTTAGTATGCACTCTATCTTTATCAAAATCTCACAAATTCAATTTTATGCTTGAACACTCTTATACAAATCAGTTAGACACAAACGTCCAAGTACGATCATAACACTGGGCTCTGATACCATAAATGTTGGGACCCGATATGGGAACCGGATCCCAACCGAAAAATGGAACGGAAAGACAGAAAAATCGAAAAGCGAGAAATCGCTAATCGGAATACAAATCGCATCATCGGAGCGAAACGAATACTTGAAAAATTGTGCATCAGAAATACGAATAACAAAGCGGAGAAACTCGAAAGGTAGAATTCCGAATCGAATGTGAATCGAAACAATCAAACTGAAACAAACACCGACATCCGTTTCAAACATGAAGCATAGCAAACTCATCGCGTTGGAAACCTTACGACATTTCAAATCCGGTATAATTTTTTTTCCTCTTATTCATTCCTTTTCTCTTTAATCAATCTCATTCAAATCATAATCAATCCATACAATTTCCTTTTTCTTGGAAATTCATCCTCACCAATTTCAATTCACTTAATTCATCTTAATCATTTCTTATACAATCATATAAATCCTCAAACTCATTTCTTTAAACCCATTTTACCGAAATTTCGGCAGCATAACGGTTGTATTTTGACAGCCCAAAAATTTAAAAACCAAAGAAACGCATTTTTAATACATATAATCCAATAGCACAAGGCAACATCGGACCTCCCGTCCGGCATCCAAACACCAGCAGAAACACAATCTTAGTTCTAAACACTTCATCATTCCAATCCATAATACATCTCAACTTAATTATCCACAATTCAATCACAAGTCATTCATATACATTCCAATTGCCATTTATATCCATCTCAATTCAAATTTACGTACAAAATTTATTCCACAATCATACATAACTCATAACTGAAATACATCATAAATTTACATGATGACTTTTCAAGCCATAAACAAAAGCAATACATAATCCATAAACCTTTTTCACAACTTCAAAACTAAACTCCAACATTACACATAAAACAAAGCATACAAAAACTATCGGGTTGACATCATACTCATTTTCCATCCGATCTCCTGCGTGAAAACACGGAGATGGGGATGAAAGGGA
This sequence comes from Erythroxylum novogranatense, assembly GCA_029891385.1. NCBI lineage: Eukaryota > Viridiplantae > Streptophyta > Magnoliopsida > Malpighiales > Erythroxylaceae > Erythroxylum > Erythroxylum novogranatense. Next base: position 27,785,878 of record CM057224.1, read on the forward strand.
GGTGAGCTCGGCTCGTGGATAATATATTTATAAACCGAACAATAAAAGAAAAATCTTTTATTTTTCAAACTTTTCAAACATTTCCCATTTAAGAATTTCTCCAAAACTCATTTTCAAACTTTTCAATTTCATCAACACTTTCTAAGATTTTTCTCAAAATTTTCATTTGTTTCAAAACATTTATATCCAGCCAGAATTTCATGCTTGAAAATTTTACTTTCTCGCTTCTCAAAATCTCAAACCTTTTCAAAACATGCACGCCTTAAACATGAATGCATCACATCATAATGTATCACATCATAATCAAATTAAAACACATAACACATCGAATTGGTTTGGTTCGGTCTAACAGACGTCTCGCACATTCATCAAGATAACGGTCATGCGGTAATGAATAGGGCGTATTACACTTTCCCCGCATAGCAGATCCGTGTAGCCGTGAAAGGAGTCCGTGTCGGATCTCCATTGCCTATTGCAGCAAAATGCTAAGGCTTAAACAGGTAGAGACAACACTGACTCACAAAGGACCTTACCAAACCCATATAGCACATAAGCAAAACATAATTTCAGATGACCCGAAGGCACTTTTCAAACATCTTGCTTTTCACATTTTTCATCTCATAACATCAAATTGTGTCATAAATGACACAAGCATATATTTACATGAATTCACATAATCAATCTAATGAAATGCACATCACCAAATTAATCACATTCATGACCAAACATGCACTCATTTCTTTAAATCATTTAAATCATAAATCACATAATTTGAAAACCATGAAATTCATAAGTCTTGTATTTTCTAAAACTCATTTTACTCATTTGAAATCATAATTTCAAACATTTACATCCTTTTTCAAACATTTTTATCCATAATAATTTATCAAAAATCAAATTTTGCTTTCTTTAATTTTCAAAAATTCACATTTAGCTTATAATTCAATAAATAAATAAACTACCCACCTCATATCCATGCTAGCATCTTGTCCAATGCTTCAATTTGACCTTTTCTCCTTTCTTCCTTCCAATTGAAAAATTCCCTAAATCAATTTCATCAAAATTTAATCTCATAAATAACTTAATCCTTCAATTTGATGCATAAGTCATCAATTCTTACGAATTCCAAGATAGTTACATCACTAATTCCAAAAACCCCCAAATTACAAATTGAACCTAAATCAATCCAATCAAATTCAATATCATAATTAACTTAATTTCTCAAATTGAACTTAGGAAATATCAATTCCTCTCATATTCAAACTATTTCAATCTCCAATTTTTGAAAATCTCCAATTTTCAAAATTGGCCTAAACCAATTTGCACAAATTCAATATCATAAAACATAATTTCTTCAAAATTGATTCCATAATTCATCAATTCATGCTATTATTGATGATTCTACACCATTAATTCACAAAATTCCCAAATTCCAAATTAAGCCTAAAACCCCAATTTACAATTTTTCAAATTAAACTTCACCTAAAGCATAAACATCAAAATTAACTTAGGATATCTCAAATTCATCACTAATTCAAGCTATCTAAATCATCAATTTCAAAAACCCCCCAAATTTCACTGTTCATCATCTTCTTCACTAAACTTTCTCTCTCTAGAATCTTCCATAACCAAAATTAAACATAACCTAAGGCAAAAATAACAAAATCAACTTCATAAATCACAAACCCAAGTCCTTATCCTTGTTTCTAAACCAAAAATTCATCAAAAACTCAAAGTTGAAAAATTTCTCTTACCTCTTTCTCCTTCTATTTTCGGATTTCTTGGTTCCCAAAGCTAGCTTTCTTCATTTTCCATCTTTTTCCTTCATGTATCTACTCCAAACTCATGCTAAAAGCCCTCAAAATTTCGAAAATTTGCTTTCTCTTTCATCTTCCTCCATAACCGAAGCTTCCACTCTCTTCTTCTTCTTATTTTCTTCTTTTCTTCTCAAACCATCGTGCTTCCCTTGAATAAAACGACAACTCCTTGTTGTTTTAAAGCCATGTCATTTAAATGGTGTCTAAAAGACCAAATTGCCCTTATACTTTGCTTTATATCATTCTCACTTGCGGGTTGATTCGCACTATCAATTTGAAGAAATTTGTTAAAACTTCCTTCTCGAGAAATGTTCCTCTCAATCATACGAATCCAACGCCACCAACCGCGCTCAATTCGGATCACTACACCAAAAGTTATACACAAAACAGTTCAGGTATATCCATATTCTAACACATTTTCCATGTACGATTATTTCCATCCAGAAATTAACATTCTTAATCCCAAAATTGAAACTCGATGTCTTCATAATAATTATAGCCTTATGTCTCTAGTTTAATTCAAAACAAGAATCGCCTCATTTTGATTCCCAGATCAAAAGTTATGCTCAAAATACTCTCAGGTGTTCCTAATCCAAAAATTACACTCTAATCCGAACTTACATTCATAATTAGAAGGTCTTAAGGGCAAAATTGACATTTCATTTCTTCATATGATTTGTATCCCCTTGTCTTATCTTTATTTCGCCTCAAGAATCACTTCAATCGCATCTCTACAGATCCCGAATTTCACAAAATACTGAACTATGTTCGAAAAATTTCCCGACTCACTTTGATTAAATTTATCACCATTAATTTAATCTCATAAAATTACAAATTTTCTATCAGGATGTAGGGAATTGTCTTAGGAATCCAACGCCGCAAGAATCAACTCAATCGGATGTCGGACGGAAAAGATATGAGCAAAATAGTGAACAAAGGTTGGATTTGAAAAAGGAAAGTCAAAAAAATCAAAAAAACAAAACGGCGTCGTACCAGGGCGAAACGCCCGCGCGTTGGGTGCGGTCCTCCTGGCGACGCGTCGCCCTGGTGACGAGGGCAGAACGCCCGCCGTTGCGAGGGCGATGCGTCGCCCTAGCGATGCGAGCGAAACGCTCGCCATCACTAGAGCGATACGTCACCCTAGCGACGGGGATACAACATTTTCCTTTTTCGTTTTTTTTTAAACCTACTTAAAATCCGAAACTTCCAAAATTCATAACTCTTAATCTCGAACTCCAATTTTGACAAACTTAGTCTCTATAGAAAGCTTGAAGAATGTTCTATAATTTCCATGTAGAACTCAAAAATCAATTCGACTCCTAAGTGAGTCCATTTTTCGGTCAAAGATACTATCCTCTAATAATCATGCTAAAACCACAATTTAAACTTGTAAAAATCATAACTTATTATTCCGAGATCAAAAAATTACATACTTTATATCGAAAGAAAGATCAAAAGAAACCCTTCAATTTTCATGAAGAACATCAAAGCTCAATTAACCTCTAACTAGGTTAATTTCTCAGTCAAAGTTTCAGTCATAATAAAAGTCAACCTATACACACTTAAACTTTGACTGATCATAACTTTCACTCCTGATATCGAAAAATTGCAAACTTTATGGCTACAGAAAGCTCTTAACATAATCTACAAGTTTCATGTAGATCATTTTATCAAATTTTGCCTAAATCAAAAGTCAACTTTCAAAGGCAAAAAAAAAAGTCAACTATTTCACAATTTTTCATATTTTCACACTTTCTCTTTTCAGTCATGATTTTTAACTTAATTTTAATCAACTCATCTACTTAATTTCATAAACCATACCAATCCACTCAAAACCCCAAAGATATCAAAATCAAATCATTTCTTTTCTTCTCAATATTCTTTAAATTTTAAGTCATCTATTATACAATACATTCACCAAGCACTCCTTAAATTTCATTTTCATAATTCAAATTTCACTCAAAGATCGGGGTCCAACATTTCTCCCCCTCTTAAAAGAATTTCGTCCTCGAAATTCATACTAGATTAAACTCCAAGTACCTCATCCTTGCAAAACTGTCTTTCTAAACAAAGATCATCAAGCATTTTTTTTCTAATTTACTCATCATACATATTCTCAATCTCTTCACAATTTTCATTTCCTTAAATCACATACCACTCATATCATATCAAATCACTATAGTCATAACTCATTGATTCTACACTTATGGACACAAGTCAATGGTTCATTTCTTAAGGAACACTAATATCGTTCAATCATCATTTAATCTTTATCATCATGACATCTTTCAAATAGTCATACTTTCATCTCAAAGAAGTATAATCAAATCAATTTCATCCAAATGTTATCATTCAGTTCAAATCTCAATTTTCCATCATCACAAACCTAAAATTCATTAAAGTTCTTAACCCTCATCGAACACTTAATTAGGTCTTCACATAATTCATAAAAATCCATCTCCATGCTCATCTTTCACTCACAAATGGATATACAAAATCAAATCATCCTAATTCCTCATGAACTTCAAATCTCAATTTCATGCACAATTTCCTAAAATCACTTAACATTCTTATCATCTTCATCTATCAAGCACTTTAGTATGCACTCTATCTTTATCACAATCTCACAAATTCAATTTTATGCTTGAACACTCTTATACAAATCAGTTAGACACAAACACCCAAGTACGATCATAATACTGGGCTCTGATACCATAAATGTTGGGACCCGATATGGGAACCGGATCCCAACCGAAAAATGGAACTGAAGGACAGAAAAATCGAAAAGCGAGAAATCGCTAATCGGAATACAAATCGCATCATCGGAGCGAAACAAATACTCAAAAAATTGTGCATCAGAAATACGAATAACAAAGCGGAGAAACTCGAAAGGCAGAATTCCGAATCGAATGTGAATCGAAACAATCAAACTGAAACAAACACCGACATCCGTTTCAAACATGAAGCATAGCAAACTCATCGCGTTGGAAACCTTACGACATTTCAAATCCGGTATAAATTTTTTTTCCTCTTATTCATTCCTTTTCTCTTTAATCAATCTCATTCAAATCATAATCAATCCATACAATTTCCTTTTTCTTGGAAATTCATCCTCACCAATTTCAATTCACTTAATTCATCTTAATCATTTCTTATACAATCATATAAATCCTCAAACTCATTTCTTTAAACCCATTTTACCGAAATTTCGGCAGCATAACGTGTTGGGACCCGATCCGGGAACCGGATCCCAACCGAATAAACGTAACAAAAAGAACGAATGACGGAATCAAGGGAAACGGAAGCGAAAGGAGACAGAAATTTTGGATCGAACGAATAAAATGCGGAAGCGAACAAATCCGAAAGTAGCGAAGCGGAAGCAAATGCAAGCGGATCAAACGAACAGATTCAATCGAATATAGCGAAGCGAAATAATCGAATACGAATCACAAAGCGGAACGAATAAGCGAAAGCGGGATCGAATCGAATGCAAATCGAATACGGATAGAAAACAAAGCAAGCAAACAAATCAATGTAAACTGAAACACTTTCCGACATCCGTGAATAAGCAAAGAACAGGAAACAGAATCGCGTTGGGAATTTTAAGACGTTCCAAAATCCGTTATGATTTTTTTTTTCTTTTCTTATTCTCATTCCTTATTCATTTCTTCTCTTACTCAAACACATTTAAAACATAACCAATGCATCCAATTTCCAAAATTACACTTTTATCCCAAATCTTATCGAAAATTCAAAGATAACTACGCCTTTATCCTAACTCCAAAATTCTGCAAAGCGAATACACTTCTATAATCTCAACAGACCTCAGAATCATCGGACACTCCCGTCCGGAATCCCAACACCAGCAGAAACACAAACCTAAAACTAATACTTCCATAATTCTCAAATCAATAAATACCAAACTCATAATTCAACTCATTTCCAAATTCATACATATATATACCCAAATCAACCATACAATATGTTCTCAAATTCTCCATAATTTTCTATACAAATTTCACAGTCATTCACAAAACTTAACTTTATACACAAATACACTTTCTTTCAAATCTATCTTAAACCATAAACATTTCCATACTCAAATTTCAGATTACTCAAAACTAACTCATGCAAATTTCAAAAGCACAAAACCGTCGAAACTGAGGTCTTCACATTCTTTCATCCAATCTCCTGCTCGAAACCTGGAGATGGGGATGAAAGGGGGGGTGAGCTCGGAAGCTCGTGGATAACACATTTATAAACTGATAAATAAGCGGAAATCATTTTTCACAAGCTTTTTGCCAAAAGGGCTAGTTTTTCAAACTTTATAATTTTTCAAACAATTTCCTCAAACACTTTTTTTTTTCATATTTTTCAAACTTTTCATAATAATCTCACTTTTTTCTCATTTTTCAAAACTTCTTGAATTTTTCATAAATATGAATGCAGAACATAGACACAAATCAAAACACATAACATTTCGAATGGTGCTGCTAGTCCAAGCAGAGCGTCTTGCATAGCCCGCATAATGGTCCTGCAGCGATCGTGAAACGAACGTATTACACTTTCCGCATTGCATGTCCAGTGTAGCCGTGAAGGAGTCCGAATCGGAGTCTGTACCACTAGCGGGCACTGGAGAAGGCTATACACATAGAGACAATAATGACTCACCAAGGGACCTACCAAACCCACATAACACATAATCGAAAACGAAAAGTCGGATTGCCCGAAGGCACTTTTCAATTTCGTACTTTTCTTCAAAATTTTCCCCAAAAATGCATACCACTCAATTTATTCAGTCTATCATTCACTAAATTCAACAATCAAAACATTCAATCAAACAATAATTTCCACAATTGAATAATGCATACACAACAAATGCATTTTCAAAAATTTCTATCGGTTTATCGAATCATTGAAAGCAATGAATTCAAACTTATAATAATCTTTCAGAAAACATTCGGAAATCAGAATTTCAAACCTTTACAATACGATAATTTGTCAAAATTTTCACATTTTTGCTTTCTTTATTTTTTTCAAAATTTCACATATTGCTCACAAATCAAAATATAAATATGCTACCCACCTCGAATTATTGCCGGAAACTTGATTTCAAGCTCCAATTGATCCTTGCTTCTTTCCTTCTTTCCAAAATACCAAAACCTAAACCATAATCATCCAAATTTCACATCAGAAAATACTTAATTTTCACAATCAACTTAGGAATTCACCAATTCCATTTACATTCAAGCTATTTCAATCTCCAATTTTGAAAATCCCCAATTTTCAAAATTGGCCTAAACCAATACACCCAAATTCAATCTCATAAATAACTTAATTTTCAAAATTAATCTCACAATTCATCAATTCACATTAATTCCAAGACATCTAAATCCTCAATTTCAAAAATTCCCAAATCTTAAAATTGGCCTAAACCAATTTATCCCAAGTCAATATCATAAAATACAAATTCTTCGAAATTGATTTCATATATCATCAATTCATCATATTTCTTATAATTCTACACCAAAATATCTCAAAATTCTCAATTATAAAATTAAGCCTAAACCTTAATCAATTTTCCATCCAAAATTAAACCCAGCCTAAAGCATATATTTCAAAATTAACTTCATAAATCATAAACCCATCTTATATGTCATAATTCTAAACCGAAAATTAATCAAAATCTCAAAGTAGAAAAATTTCTCTTACCTCTTTCTCATCCAAATTCGAATTTTTTTGGCTTAAAAGGAAGCTCTTATGCTCCTCTACCTTTTTCCTCTTGAAATCTACTCAAAAATCCCTAAGAAACAAGTAGAAAATTTGAAACAAAGCTTTCTCTCTCTTCTTTTCTCCATCACCCGAAACTCTCTCTTCTTATTTCTTCTTCTTTCTCTTCTTCTGTAATTTTCCAGACCATTCATCGTTTTTAATAGCTCAAAACGACAATCATTAATGAGTTTCATTAATTGATGGTCATATGACCATTTTGCCCTCCATTCAAAACTTAAAATTACACTTACTTGCGGTTTGATTCGCACTATCGATTTGAAGGAATTTGTCAAAACTTCCTTCTCGAGAAATGTTCCTCTCACTCATACGAATCCAACGCCACTGACCGCGCTCAATTCCGAGTACCACATCAAAAGTTATGTGTGAAACAGTGCGGAAAAATCCATATTCTAACACATTTCCTATGTACGATTATTTCCGTCCAAAATTTCACATTCTTAATCCCAGAATTGAAACTCGATGTCTTCATAACAATTGTAGCCTTATGTCTCTAGTTTAATTCAAAACAAGAATCTCCTCATTTCGATTCCCAGATCAAAAGTTATGCTCAAATTACTCACAGGTGTTCTCAATCCAAAAATTAAACCCTAATCCGAACTTAAATTCAAAAATTAACAGTCCTAAGGGCAAAATTGACATTTCATGTCTTCATATGATTTGTAGCCCCTTGTCTTATCTTTATTTCCCCTCAAGAATCGCTTCAATTGGATCTCTACAGATCCCGAATTTTACAAAACACTAAATCATGCTCGGAAAATTTCCCGACTCACTTTGATTAAATTAATCACCATTAATTTAACCTCAAAAGTTCACAAATTTCTTATAAAATGAAATTCAATGTCTTAGGAATCCAACGCAAAAAGAATCAACTCAATCGGATGTCGGACGAAAAGATATAGGCAAAATAGTGAGCAAAGGTCGGATTAAAACAAAGAAATCAAAATTTAAGAAGAAAGCAGTCGAGACGCCTAACTCATGAGGCGAGACGCCGCGAGGCGAGACGCCGCTCATGAGGCGAGACGCCCGCTCGCTAGGCGTCGCGCCTGGCGAGGCGGCGTGGCGCCCGCCTCGCTAGGGCGAGGCGTCGCCCTGGCGAGGGCGAGCGTAACGCCCGCCTCGGCGCTAAAACTTTTCTCTCTTTTTTTTTTTTTTTCTTTCACTAAACTCCCAAAATTCATAACTTTTAATCCCGAACTCCGATTTTGACAAACTTAGTCTCTATAGAAAGCTTGAGAGAAGCTCTAAATCTTCCGAGAAGAACATAAAACTCAATTCAACTCCTACGGGAGTCCATTTTCTGGTCAAAGATACTATTCTCTATACACGCTTGCAAAAATCATAACTTAATTTTCCGAGATCGAAAAATTGCATACTTTATATCAAAATAAAGATCAAAACAAATCCTTCAATTTTCATGAAGAACATCAAAGCTCAATTAACCTCTAACTCGGTTAATTTCTCAGTCAAAGTTCCAACCAATATAAAAGTCAAACCCGATCAAACATAAACTTTGACTGATCATAACTTTCACTCCCGATATCGAAAAATTACAAACTTTATGTCCACAAAAATCTCTTAACATAATCTACAAGTTTCCAGAAGACCATTTTATCAAATTTTGCCTCAAACAAAAGTCAACTCTCAAAGTCAAACATTCTCTCTCCAAAAAGTCAAACTTTCTAAATCCTTCATTTCAATCAACTCATCCACTTGACCATAGTCAAATTGTCACTCAAGGTTCGGGGTCCAACATAACGGTTGTATTTTGACAGCCCAAAAATTTAAAAACCAAAGAAACGCACTTCTAATACATATAATCCAATAGCACAAGGCAACATCGGACCTCCCGTCCGGCATCCAAACACCAGCAGAAACACAATCTTAGTTCTAAACACTTCATCATTCCAATCCATAAATCTCAACTTAATTATCCACAATTCAATCACAAGTCATTCATATACATTCCAATTGCCATTTATATCCATCTCAATTCAAATTTACGTACAAAATTTATTCCACAATCATACATAACTCATAACCTAAATACATCATAATTTACATGATGACTTTTCAAGCCATAAACAAAAGCAATACATAATCCATAAACCTTTTTCACAACTTCAAAACTAAACTCCAACATTACACATAAAACAAAGCATACAAAAACTATCGGGTTGACATCATACTCATCTTCCATCCGATCTCCTGCGTGAAAACCTGGAGATGGGGATGAAAGGGGGTGAGCTCGGAAGCTCGTGGATAATATATTTATAAACTGAACAATAAAAGAAAAAATCTTTTATTTTTCAAACTTTTCAAACATTTCCCATTTAAGAATTTCTCCAAAAACTCATTTTCAAACTTTTCAATTTCATCAACACTTTCTAAGATTTTTCTCAAAATTTTCATTTGTTTCAAAACATTTATATCCAGTTTCAGGAATTTCATGCTTGAAAATTTTACTTTCTCGTTTCTCAAAATCTCAAACCTTTTCAAAACATGCATGTCTTAAACATGAATGCATCACATCATGGTGTATCACATCATAATCAAATTAAAAACACATAACACATCAGAATTGGTTTGGTTCGGTCCTAACAGGACGTACTGCACATTCCCGCATAACGGTCATGTGCAGCCGTGAATAGGACGTACTACACTTTCCCGCATAGCAATCCAGTGTAGCCGTGAAAGGAGTCCGTAATCGGATCTCCATTGCCTATTGCAGGCAGCCGGGCGAAGGCTTAAACAGGTAGAGACAACACTGACTCACAAAGGACCTTACCAAACCCATATAGCACATAAGCAAAACATAATTTCAGATGACCCGAAGGCACTTTTCAAAAATCTTGCTTTTCACATTTTTCATCTCATAACATCAAATTGTGTCATAAATGACACAAGCATATATTTACATGAATTCACATAATCAATCTAATGAAATGCACATCACCAAATTAATCACATTCATGACCAAACATGCACTCATTTCTTTAAATCATTTAAATCATAAATCACATAATTTGAAAACCATGAAATTCATAAGTCTTGTATTTTCTAAAACTCATTTTACTCATTTGAAATCATAATTTCAAACATTTACATCCTTTTTCAAACATTTTTATCCATAATAATTTATCAAAAATCAAATTTTGCTTTCTTTAATTTTCAAAAATTCACATTTAGCTTATAATTCAATAAATTTTATACTACCCACCTCATATCCATGCTAGCATCTTGTTCAATGCTTCAATTTGACCTTTTCTCCTTTCTTCCTTCCAATTGAAAATTTTCCTAAATCAATTTCATCAAAATTTAATCTCATAAATAACTTAATCCTTCAATTTGATGCATAAGTCATCAATTCTTACGAATTTCAAGATAGTTACATCACTAATTCCAAAAATCCCCAAATTACAAATTGAACCTAAATCAATCCAATCAAATTCAATATCATAATTAACTTAATTTCTCAAATTGAACTTAGGAAATATCAATTCCTCTCATATTCAAACTATTTCAATCTCCAATTTTTGAAAATCCCCAATTTTCAAAATTGGCCTAAACCAATTTGCACAAATTCAATATCATAAAACATAATTTCTTCAAAATTGATTCCATAATTCATCAATTCATGCTATTATTGATGATTCTACACCATTAATTCACAAAATCCCCAAATTCCAAATTAAGCATAAAACCTCAATTTACAATTTTTCAAATTAAACTTCACCTAAAGCATAAACATCAAAATTAACTTAGGATATCTCAAATTCATCACTAAGTTAAGCTATCTAAATCATCAATTTCAAAAACCCCCAAATTTTACTATTCATCATCTTCTTCACTAAGTTTTCTCTCTCTAGAATCTTCCATAACCAAAATTAAACATAACCTAAGGCAAAAATAACAAAATCAACTTCATAAATCACAAACCCAAGTCCTTATCCATGTTTCTAAACCAAAAATTCATCAAAAACTCAAAGTTGAAAATTTTCTCTTACCTCTTTCTCCTTCTATTTTCGGATTTCTTGGTTCCCAAAGCTAGCTTTCTTCATTTTCCATCTTTTCTTTCATGTATCTACTCCAAACTCATGCTAAAAGCCCTCAAAATTTCGAAAATTTGCTTTCTCTTCATCTTCCTCCACAACCAAGCTTCCACTCTTCTTCTTCTTATTTTCTTCTTTTCTTCTCAAACCATCGTGCTTCCCTTGAATAAAACGACAACTCCTTGTTGTTTTAAAGCCATGTCATTTAAATGGTGTCTAAAAGACCAAATTGCCCTTATACTTTGCTTTATATCATTCTCACTTGCGGGTTGATTCGCACTATAAATTTGAAGGAATTTGTTAAAACTTCCTTCTTGAGAAATGTTTCTTTCAATCATACGAATCCAACGCCACCAACCGCGCTCAATTCGGATCACTACACCAAAAGTTATACACAAAACAGTTCAGGTATATCCATATTCTAACACATTTTCCATGTACGATTATTTCCATCCAGAAATTAACATTCTTAATCCCAAAATTGAAACTCGATGTCTTCATAATAATTATAGCCTTATGTCTCTAGTTTAATTCAAAACAAGAATCGCCTCATTTCAATTCCCAGATCAAAAGTTATGCTCAAAATACTCTCAGGTGCTCCTAATCCAAAAATTACACTCTAATCCGAACTTACATTCATAATTAGAAGGTCTTAAGGGCAAAATTGACATTTCATTTCTTCATATGATTTGTAGCCCCTTGTCTTATCTTTATTTCGCCTCAGAAATCACTTCAATCGGATCTCTACAGATCCAGAATTTCACAAAATACTGAACTATGTTCGAAAAATTTCCTGACTCACTTTGATTAAATTAATAACCATTAATTTAATCTCATAAAATTACAAATTTCCTATCAGGATGTAGGGAATTGTCTTAAGAATCCAACGCCGTAAGAATCAACTCAATCGGATGTCGGACGGAAAAGATATGAGCAAAATAGTGAACAAAGGTTGGATTTGAAAAAGGAAAGTCAAGAAAATCAAAAAAACAAAACGGCGTCGTGCCAGGGCAAAACGCCCGCGCGTTGGGCACGATCGTCCTGGCGACGCGTCGTCCTAGTGACGAGGGCGGAATGCCCGCCGTCGCGAGGGCGATGCGTCGCCCTAGCGATGCGAGCGAAACGCTCGCCATCATTAGGGCGATACGTCGCCCTACTGACGGGGATACAACATTTTCCTTTTTCGTTTTTTTTAAACCTACTTAAAATTCGAAACTTTCAACATAACTCTTAATCTCGAACTCCAATTTTGACAAACTTAGTCTCTATAGAAAGCTTGAAGAATACTCTATAATTTCCATGTAGAACTCAAAAATCAATTCGACTCCTAAGGGAGTCCATTTTTCCGGTCAAAGATACTATCCTCTAATAATTTTGCTAAAACCACAATATAAACTTGTAAAAATCATAACTTATTATTCCGAGATCGAAAAATTGCATACTTTATATCGAAAGAAAGATCAAAACAAACCCTTCAATTTTCATGAAGAACATCAAAGCTCAATTAACCTCTAACTAGGTTAATTTCTCAGTCAAAGTTTCAGTCATAATAAAAGTCAACCTATACACACTTAAATTTTGACTGATCATAACTTTCACTCCTGATATCGAAAAATTGCAAACTTTATGGCTACAGAAAGCTCTTAACATAATCTACAAGTTTTATGTAGATCATTTTATCAAATTTTGCCTAAATCAAAAGTCAACTTTCAAAGGCAAAAAAAAAAGTCAACTATTTCACAATTTTTCATATTTTCACACTTTCTCTTTTCAGTCATGATTTTCAACTTAATTTCAATCAACTCATTTACTTAATTTCATAAACCATACCAATCCACTCAAAACCCCAAAGATATCAAAATCAAATCATTTCTTTTCTTCTCAATATTCTTTAAATTTTAAGCCATCTATTATACAATACATTCACTAAGCACTTCTTAAATTTCATTTTCATAATTCAAATTTCACTCAAAGATCGGGGTCCAACAGAATAGGATTCCTATTAAGGTAGTATTTAAAACTCCTTTTGAGTTATAAACTGAAATCAAACCTAGTATAAAACATTTGAATATTTGGGTTTGTCTAGCAAAAGCATAACTTTAAAATTCATATGAAAGGAAATTATGTTATCAAATAGTTCTACTTTATTTCTTACCAAAGAAATCTAAAGCGTATAGGTTCTATTATTCAAACCATATTCTAAAATTGTTGAAATAGTTAATGTTAAGTTCATTAAAATGATTTTTCCAAAAAGTTCATTAAACCGATGAAGTTAGTGGGCGTCTTGAAAATTGTATATATTATGGATAATAGTTAAATAAAAGTTGATATTTCATTACCTATAAATGTACCAATATCCACATCTATACCAAATATTATCCTACTATTAGAATAACAAAATGATCTTGGACAATAATTGGATGAAACAACATCTCATGAACTAACTAACTTACAACCAACTAACATAAATGAACCATGTGGAATGACTTTAAATAAACCTATAATAATAAGGAGATTAGTTATTCTTAATCAATAAGTGATTTATTTTCAAGAGTTAGAATTTGATTATGACACTAATAAGGATCCTATTTCATTTTCACAAGCCATAGAAAGTAACAAGTTTGGTAAATGAATTGATGATATGAAATATTAGTTAAATTAAATGACACAAAACAATGTTTGGAACCTCTTTGATTTTTGAAAAGGATCTATGTAAGTCGGATGCAAATAGACCTTTAAGACCAAATATGATTCAAATGAAAATGTTAAATGATATAAAGCTAGACTTATTGCCAAAAGTTAATACTCAAAAGGATGCATTGATTATAAAAAGACTTTTTCACCTATATAAGAAAAAAGACTCATTGAGAATAATTATGGCATTAGTAGCTTAGATTGATTCAAAACTACATCAAATGGATGTGCACGTTGTTTTTCTGAATGGTAATCTCAAGGATAAAGTTTATATGGATCAATATAAAGGTTTTTACATAGAAGAAAAAGGTCACATGGTGTGTAAACTTATTAAAATTATATGGACTTAAACAAACTTCCTAGCAACGGTATATTGCGTTTAATGATATCATAACATCCTTTAGTTTTTGAAAGAATATTGTTAATTGATGTATCTACTAAAAGATTAGTGGATGTAATTTTTTATTCTAAGTTCTATATGTTAATGATATTTTACTTGTTGGTAATGATTTAGACATATTGTAATAGACTAAATATTCTCCTAAGAATTTTGAAATGAAAGATATGGGAGATATCCTATGTGATAGGAATTACAATATTCTGAAATAGATCATAAGGACTATTAAAATTGTCCCATAAAGACCATATCGAAAGAATTCTTGAGATATTTAATATGAACAAATGTTTAGTAAGGATTATACTAATACAAAAGGAACATAAATTTAATCTTATGCAATGTCTAAAGAAATATATGAAACATAAACAAATAGAATCTATTTGATATGCTTATACTATTGGTAGTTTGATGTATTTGCAAATATATACGAGACTTGATATCAACTTCATGGTTAAAATTCTAAGCGATATCAAAGTAATCCTAGTATAGATCATTGGAAAGGTATAAAAAAATTTAAGGTATCTCTAAGGAATAAAAAATTTTATGTTCGTGTATAAAAGACCTAATCTATTAGAAGTGACTGGGTATTCAAATTCTTATTTTGATGGATGCATAGATAGTAGAAAGCAATGTGAAAATGTTAAACCATATGTCATTACTTCATTCACTAGGAAGCAAAATTTGTAGCTTGTTTCAAGTCTACAATACATTGTTGGACCAATGGTGGTTGACAAACTAAATCCCTTTATGTTTTGATAATAATAAAATATCTAGAATTAGTTAAGAAATTATTTCAGGTATTTTGGGATTATTATTCACTAAAAGAATTGTGCAAATCAAGATGGGCAAGTGATTAATCATTGAAGAATCAAGATGGAACTTTCTTTATAAGTGCAAGAGACATTAATAATGAAGATTATAGAAGATTTGATTGGATATTACCGTTGAATTCAACATAAGTCAACTTATATATCAAGATCCAAACAACATAAGTCGACTAGTAGTCCATAAGTCGACTAACATATGAAAATTTGTCAACACAAGTCGACTAGTAGTCCATAAGTCGACTTATCGAAGGACACAAGTCGACTTACATAGCATAAGTTGACTTATAGAAGAGCGGAGATAAAATTTTACAAAAAACGTTGGTACAAGTTGACTTACACTCCACGACAAGTAGACTTATGAGTACAGCGAACTGATTTTGACAAAGTCAATTAGCCACAAATGGAAAGGAGAATATCAAGGAACGGTCATATCAATTATGCAACGGCTAGAATATGTTCCAATAACTATTTTCTTCTAAATATAAGAGTGGATGATCAAAGGAGAAAGTACCGAAATTCTACAAGTGAAAATACTCTTCTATTGCTCCAAAATTGCTCATTATAGTTCTTATCGTGTTACACCATTGTATTGAGCTTTGTTCTTCAATCTTTATCTTATTTCTCTTACAATTTGAGTGATTAGTGAAAGGTCACGTGTGAGGTAGGATTTGTGCCGGAAAACAAATCGGTTGTAAAGGTTGCTTGAGCCAGAAATTAAGTGGTATTGTAATAAGTTCATACTCAACTAAAAAGTGTGCAGTTAAGTGGTTTGCAAAATCCTAAGTGGGAGCTTAGGTAGAGGACGTAGGTCTTAGCACCGAACCTCTATAAAAACAGTGTTTGCTCTTCTTCCTTACTCTTTACATTTAATTTTGATTAAATTATTTTTGTGTGAATTGACTTCTGATTTTATTGTAGAAAATTAAAAAAAGCTTTAAAAATCTATTCAACCCCCCTTCTAGATCGTTTACAATTGGTATCAGAGCAAAAGTATCCAGGGATGGCACACAACAATATAGCGGAAGAAGGTAACACATTATTAATCGCCCTCCGTTGTTTAATGGTTTTAACTATTCTTCTTGCAAAAATCCTAAGAAGTATTATATTAAAAGTGAGGGAGTAGAATATTGGAAGATCATCATCTTCGGTCCACAAGCACCGTTGAAAGAAAATGGTGAGTTAAAAATGGAGCTGGAATATGACGACAATTATTGGAAGCAAGCCTACATCAACGCGAAGGCTATGAAACTGATATATTGCGCTCTCACGGTTGAGGAAAGAAATCGAGTAAACTCCTGTACCAACGCTAAAGAAATGTGGGAAAGACTTCGCATCACTCATGAAGGAACTAACCAAGTTCGGGAAACAAAGATTAACATGCTTCTCCATGACTATGAAATGTTCGTTATGAAGGAAGGTGAGTCTATTTCTACTATGCTTGATCGTTTTACAGAAATCATAAATGGATTAGGCAAACTTGGAAAGCATATGACGGATAGCGAGAAGGTAAAGAAGATTCTTCGCTCACTACCAAAAGAATGGGATTCACAAGTCACCGCTATTATAGAGTCCAAGGATCTCAATCACTTGGAGTTCAATGCCTTGGTGGGATCACTCATCAACTATGAGATCATTCTCAAATCAAGAGGAGGTAGAGGTAAGTCACAAAAGTCAATTTCTTTAAAAGCTAATGCTTCTTCTCTTAATGAAAGTGATGAAGAAATAGATGAAGAAGAGGAAGACGAAGAAATAGCTATGTATGCCAGAAATTTGAGAAAGTTCAAAGGACTACTCAAAAATAGGAGGAAATAATTAAATGGTGGTAGAAATGGAGGAAGAAAGAAGTTTGCCATGGAAAGAAGATCAAAGGGGTATGATGAAAAGAAAAGCAATGAAGAATGCTGAAAATGTGGAAAAAGGGGACATCATGCTAGAGAATGCAAAAGCTCATCTTCCACTTCAAATTTCTAGAATAGTGAGAAATATGACAAAGGGAAAAAGAAAGCTAGCCTAGTAGCCACTTGGAGTGATGATGAGGAAGCATACCAAAGCAATGAAGAAAACAACATAGCTCTTATGGCTAATAGCTCCTCAACAAGTGATGAAGAAGAAGAGGTAACTTTATTAGATCAAGATCTTAGAGATTCTTTTAATGCCTTACAAATTGATTTTAAAGAAGCTATTGAAATCAACAAGAAATTGAGAAAGAAAATAAGGAAATTGGTTGCTGAAAATAATGCTTTACATGAGACTATTGATGATTTAGATTGTCCTAAGGAAGATCATTCTGCATGTCTTGTTGAAAAGAAAAATCTTATTTGTGAGCTTGATAGACTTAGAAAGGAATTTTCTTATGTGGTTGGAAAATTTGCAAATGGAAACGAAAAGTTTGAAAAATTGTTAGCTTTGCAAAAATATTCAATTTATAGACATGGATTAGGATATGATCCTTTTGATAGAGATTGTTCTTTAATTTCCAAATTTACTAAGGATGGAAAAATGGCAAAATGTGTTAGATGCTTGAAAGATGGTCATATGGAAATCGCTTGTAAAAGTATTGGGAGATGTATCAATGTTAAGAAAATTTGGGTGATTAAAGGTACCACACCTCCTAATGTGGTTTATGTTGCTAACCAAAATGGACCCAAAATGGCTTGGGTACCTATAAGAAGAAAAGATGTTGCTATTGTAGGTACAAGCAAAGGATGAAAAGTCATCAAGCACTTGGTACATTAATAGCGGATGTTCAAGCCACATGAGTGGAGACAAGAACCTATTTGCGGAAATTAAGCCAAAGAATCAAGGATATGCCACTTTTGGAGACAACAACAAAGGTAAGGTCATTGGTATTGGTAAAGTGGGTAAGGCAACCATTGAAAATGTCTTGCTTGTTGATGGTTTGAAACACAATTTGTTAAGTGTTTCTCAACTATGTGATATGAATTTTAATGTAGTTTTTGAATCATCACATTGCATGGTTAAGAAGGATGGTCATATTGCTTTCATTGGTTTAAGACATGGAAATACATACATTGTCGATTTACATGATGACAATTCTTTTAATGAAAAGTGTTTGGTGACATTAGAAGAAAATGCATTTTTATGGCAAAGAAAATTAGGACATGCTCTTTTGCCTTTAATTTCTAAGCTTTCAAAAAATGACATTGTGAGAGATTTTCCTAAGATAAAATTTGTTAAAGATCACTTGTGTGATTCTTGTTTAAAAGTTAAACATGTTAGAGAATCTTTCAAACCAAAGAAAGAAATTTCCACATATAGAATTCTTGAACTTGTTCATATGGATTTGATTGGACCATCTAGACATGCTAGTCTTAGTGGTAAATTGTATGTCCTTGTTATTGTGAATGATTTTTCTAGATTTACTTGGGTGAGATTTCTTGCGAATAAAAGTGATGCTTTTAACGAATTTACTAAGTGGTGTAGGTTGGTTCAAAATGAGAAGAATTTGACAATTGTTGCTATTAGAACCGATCATGGAGGTGAATTTGAGTGTGAACCATTTGAAAGTCTCTGCGACAAATATGGAATTGAGCACAATTTCTCAACACCAAGAACACCACAACAAAATGGTGTAGTAGAAAGGAAGAATCGCTCTCTTGAAGAAATGAATAGAACTATGTTAAATGAGTACAATCTTCCTAAATCATTTTGGGCGGAAGCAATAAATACCGCATGCTATATCATCAACAGGATGCATTTACGAAGAGACAAAAATAAGACACCATACGAGCTTTGGAAAGGTAAGAAACCCAATATTTCTTATTTTCATCCTTTTGGTTGTAAAGTTTTTATTCATAATAATGGAAAGAACAATTTAGGTAAATTTGATTCAAAATATGATGTTGGTGTGTTTATTGGTTATTCTCAAACTAGTAAGGCTTTTAGAGTTTATAATAATAGGACTAAGTGTGTTGAAGAAAGTATTCATGTTAAATTCGATGATATGATTTCACCCCCGAGAAAGGTTTGTTTTGATGATGATGCAGGAAATTCAGGAAACAGAGTTGAAGAAATTGAATCCAAGATTGAAGAATTGAAGTTAGATGAAGAAGATCATGTACCCGACATTAAAACATGGGCGAAAGCAAAGAACCATCCTATGGAGCAAGTCATTGGTAGCTTGGATGATGGTTTGAGGACTAGGAGAAATGTCTATGAGCAAATGAGCAATTCAACGTTTATCTCATTAGTTGAACCCAAAAACATAAAAGAGGCTCTTGAGGATGAAAATTGGCTATTAGCTATGCAAGAAGAGCTTAATCAATTCAAGAGGAATAATGTATGGGATTTGGTAGCTCCACCAAAGGACAAGACTATTATTGGAGTCAAGTGGGTAAACCAGATAAAATATGATGAGAATGGTGAAGCGATTAAGAATAAATCAAGGTTAGTAGCTCAAGGATTTTATCAAGAAGAAGGACTTGATTATAATGAGACATATGCTCTTGTAGCTCGATTTGAGGCAATTAGACTATTATGTGCTTTTGCGTCACATAAAAGGATCAAATTAAATCAAATGGACGTCAAGAGCGCATTTCTCAATGGATACATTCAAGAGAAAGTTTATGTCAAACAACCACCGGGATTTAAAGATCATGAACATCCGGATTATGTCTACAAACTCAAGAAGGCACTCTATGGGTTAAAGCAAGCACCTAGAGCTTGGTATGAAAGGTTAAGTACTTTTCTAACTCAACATGGGTATGTTCGTGGTAAGATTGATAATACTTTGTTCATTAAACATGTTGATCAAGATATGCTTATTTGTCAAATATATGTTGATGATATTGTGTTTGGTGCCACTAATGAATTTTTATGCAAAGAATTTAGTGATTTAATGCAAAGTGAATTTGAAATGAGCATGATGGGAGAACTCAAGTTCTTTCTTGGATTGCAAATCAAGCAACTCAAAGATGGCATCTTCATTCACCAATCTAAGTATCCCAAGGAGCTTCTAAAGAAGTTCAAAATGGAAGGATGCAAAGTGGCAGCAACACCAATGGCAACAAATGTGGTCTTGGAGAAACTTGAACATGAAGAAGATGTTGATCAAAAACTCTATAGAGGTATGATCGGCTCTCTTTTGTATTTAACTGCTTCTAGACCTGATATTATGTTTGCTATGTGTCTTTGTGCTAGATTTCAATCTTGTCCTAAGATTTCTCATTTGAGTGCTTGCAAAAGAATATTTAGATATTTGAGTAGAACTGTTAATCATGGTTTATGGTATCCTAGTTATGAATCATTTGACTTATATGCTTTTAGTGATGCTGATCATGGTGGCTGTAGGATCGATAGAAAAAGCACTAGTGGCTTGTGTCATTTCTTATGCTCATCTTTGATATCTTGGGCTAGTAAAAAGCAACTTAGTGTAGCTATTTCCACTGCTGAATCTGAATATGTAGCAGCTGGGAGTGCATGTGCCTAAGTTCTTTGGATTAAACATCAATTGCTTGATTATGGTATTTTGGTTAAAAATATTCCTATTTATTGTGATAATACCAGTGCAATTTGTTTGAGTAAAAATCCAATTCTACATAATAGAACAAAGCACATAGAAATTAAACATCATTTCATCCGTGATCATTATTTAAAAGGTGACATTTGCTTGAAGCATGTATCATCTAGTGACCAATTAGCTGATATTTTTACTAAACCTCTTAAGGAAGATGTGTTTGAGAATATTAAATTGAAACTAGGCATGTGTGATTTAAATTCCTTTAGTTGAATTTGTTTCATATTGATTTTTGATTATGACAAAAAAGGGGAGTAATATTGGACATTGATATTTGGTCACAGTCATTTGATTGAGGGGGAGTGTGTTTGATTTGAGACTATCTTGATTTCTATTAAATTCTTTGGTTTATTAATTAAGGGGGAGACAAACTAACCATCGAGACAAGGGATTAAAAACCTTGATCAAGTTTCTTGTTTTTCAAATTTCTTTTCAATTTTTAAATATTTTGTCATTATCAAAAAGGGGGAGATTGTTGGACCAATGGTGGTTGACAAATTAAATCCCTTTATGTTTTGATAATAATAAAATATCTAGAATTAGTTAAGAAATTATTTCAGGTATTTTGAGATTATTATTCACTAAAAAAATTGTGCAAATCAAGATGGGCAATTGATTAATCATTGAAGAATCAAGATGGAACTTTCTTTATAAGTGCAAGAGACATTAATAATGAAGATTATAGAAGATTTGATTGGATATTACCGTTTAAGTCAACATAAGTCGACTAGTACATCATAAGTCGACTTATATATCAAGATCCGAACAACATAAGTCGACTAGTAATCCATAAGTCTACTAACATATGAAGATCTGTCAACACAAGTCGACTAGTAGTCCATAAGTCGATTTATCGAAGGACACAAGTTGACTTACACAGCATAAGTCGACTTATAGAAGAGCGGAGATAAAATTTTACAGAAAACGTTGGTACAAGTCGACTTACACTCCACGACAAGTCGACTTATGAGTACAACGAACTGGTTTTGACAAAGTCAATTAGCCACAAATGGAAAGGAGAATATCAAGGAACGGTCATATCAATTATGCAACGGCTAGAATATGTTCCAACAGCTATTTTCTTCTAAATATAAGAGTGGATGATAAAAGGAGAAAGTACTGAAATTCTACAAGTGAAAATACTCTTCTATTGCTCCAAAATTGCTTATTATAGTTCTTATCGTGTTACACCATTGTATTGAGCTTTGTTCTTCAATCTTAATCTTATTTCTCTTACGTGAAAGGTCACGTGTGAGGTAGGATTTATGCTAGAAAAACAAATCAGTTGTAAAGGTTGCTTGAGCCGGATATCAAGTGGTATTATAAGAAGTTCACACTCAACTAAAAAGTGTGCAATTAAGTGGTTTGCAAAATCCTAAGTGAGAGCTTAGGTAGAGGACGTAGGTCTTAGCACCGAACCTCTATAAAAATAGTATTTGCTCTTCTTCCTTACTCTTTACATTTAATTTTGATTAAATTGTTTTTGTGTGAATTGACTTCTGATTTTGTTGTAGAAAATTACAAAAAGCTTTAAAGATCTATTCAACCCTCCTTCTAGATCGTTTACATACATGTCTTATAGTTGCAAAACTTTATTTCAAGGCTTGAGAATGTCGAAGCTATTACTAAGCTAATGAAAATTTATTATGAAAAATTTGAAGCAGTTTTCTTCTCCAAGAATAACAAATACATTATAGTTGTTATACATATAGAGTTAAAGTATTTTGTCGTAAAAGAGGAATTTCAAAAACAAAGAGCATGTATTGAAAGTAATAAAAGTAATCTTATGATTGCAGATCCTTTAAGTCAAGACCTAGAACCAAGGATATTTAAGAAACATGTTCATAAATAGGCCATAGTCGTATTGATGATTGTTTCTAATGACGTTTTAACATTCTTGAGCTTAATAAAAGTTTTTTGTTGACAATTTTCTTATTTATTATGATTGTGTACATATAACTGTTATTAAATAAGAAACAAAATGTTTATGAGACATTAATGCGAACCTTTATGATATTTATATATCACTTATGTTACTGACTTAATAAATTTCTAGTTTTGTGGTCAAGTATGACTATTATAACTAGCATTATGTTATGACTATTATAACTAGCATTATATGGTTTACCGTGTTAAGGTAAAATAAGAACATATTAAAATATCTATTTATGTTTACTTAATGTTTATTCTATTAAAATAAAAAGTATCGAGCAAAGTGGGAAAATGTTAGAATGTGACTCGATTAAGGGCTATATTCTATATTTATTAATAATATTATTAATATAATTAAAGAGTTCTATTTGGTCCATATTTCCTATATAATAATACAGTAAATCTTAACCATTTATTTTGACTACTTGATGGATGTATCGGATTAAAATAATAGATATATTAATTGGTCATCTTTTACTAATTACGTTACAGTAAAATTTTTATCCGATTTTTGTGGCCATAAAAGAGTCAAAAGAGGGTGATTAAATTTAATGAAGATCATGATGAAATTTATTGATTTCTCTATGATAACGATCGTCTTCTACGTTAAGTATACAATATTATATTTTAATTATTTTACAATTATTTATTCAAGATCCTAAGTTATTATGTTAATTTATATTTTCTATCATAAAACTCATTATTATATTTTATTGATATAATTCATAGTTCTATTACATAATTATATTTAAAATGGAAATTTCCTAATTTAGTTGTATTATTAGGGTTAGTCTGCTTTAGTTTTAAAGATATTGTACACTTTAATACCTAAAAATCCAATTATATATTTAATTGAAAGGTGTAGATAAATCTAACATAACTCCTACTATAGGAGAGCATACTGATCCTTTAGTTTAGTAACTCTCAACCAAGGCATGGACTATTTTTCTATTATATGTTCTATTAATTAATCGAACAGTTGTTCTACATTTCTTACGATAAGCTGAATTTTGGTAAATTATCACTACCGCTCGCACTTTTACAATTGATCAGTACTTTCTCTAAACAAAAAAATGTAATGACCTTGTAAAAACACAATTTTTTGAAAAATTAAAATGAATTAATAAGGATAATAATCAATACAACATTATCCTTCAACATGGATAACAACATTCATTCAAAACAACATCGTAGCAAAGAGCATGTGCTCCACGTGTGGTGGGCAACAATAATTGAGATCTTATTAGATTTACCCAAATCGTATTATTAGAATTACCGTAAAAGTACCCCTACTAAAGAGTCTCCAACGATTTGCAAATTAGGGCTCAACGTTTCATCAAGTCTTTCTCCAGACGATTCAAGGAGGTAAGTGATTTCTAACTTGATCTTCGATTCTTCTCTTTGTGTTCAACCTTAGTCCTACTTCTCTGATTGGGGCCTCTTAATGGGTTTTCCACAGGTTCTACAATTTGGCCATCTTCCATTGCATGAGTATTAAACTTCAGAAAACAGCTATAAAGACCTCACGGAGGAGAGAACCTGAAAGGTAAGAACTTTCCCTTTAGATTTCTGCAATTATTATGTGAGTGGTTATACGGAAATAAGGATCTAATATGAATTGGGTGTTCTTGGAGATTTGTTAGAGTTCCAAGAAGTAACTAGTTTCTCACTGCATTTCTTATCCATGTGGTTGATGACCAATTGTTCTCTAATACTATTAGAGATAATATATGTGATTGCATGTATGCCTCTTTCCCTTTCTACAAACCTTTTATTATTTCTCTCCCTCCAGATCTCCTAAATGCATGTTGTTATAGCAACCATGTAAACTTCCTTATCATGTTTAGAAGCATGGTTTAGTAGTATTTCATGGATTGTACCATTCAGGTTTCTTTGATAAGAGAACATAGGGAGGAAATATGACACCATACTCTGTTAGAGAATTCACATTTGAAAAATAGGTGATCTCTATCTTCTTCCTCTATGTTGCAAAAGATGCATCTTTTAGAAGAGGAGAGGAACTTTAGTCTTGTCATGGTGCTAAATCTATCATTCATAGCTAACCAGCTCAGGAAGCTGGCATTAGCTTTGATAGTGTTGCTCCAGATCAGGTTACTCCAACCAATTCCTATATTTGTCCTGTACTTAAGTTATTTAATAAGTCTATTTGTAATGTTCGAAACAACTATGCCCTTTCATAGATATGTATCCTCTCCTCCATTGAGTCTATATTGTGGTATCGACAGAGATCTGATCTCCTCTAGAGAAAGGTTCCAGTTGCCATCTGCAACTAGTTCTTAGATTTTATCTTTTTTTTTAGAATCTATCTAGCATCTCCCTACGTATCGGATTGTGAATTAGTGCTCTTTAACCAGTCCAATTATCATACCATTGTGAAATTCAATCCTTTGCTCCTATTTTACAAGTGATCCGATTTTGAATTTCCTTCCCCAATTTAATAATTTGGTTAAATAACCAAGAGATCTGGCAAGTATATATGTTTTTTTGGACAAACTTGTCAACCTATTTAATTTTTAATACTCAATTACTCCCAATAATCACTACAAGAAAAGGAGGCCTTTTGCGTCGTTTTTTAAACGTCGCTAAAGGAAATTTGTCGTCGTAGAACACTATCTTCGACGTCAATACAAACGTCGCAAACAACGTCGTGGAAGGTAGGGTAGGCATTGGTGATCTACGACTTCTGTTGGAACACGTCGTTGAAGGCCCAGATATTCTTCAACGTTCAGAAGATGTCCGAAGGTTAAAACAGCCATTTACGCCCGAATCAACGTCCACGGATTGAAAAGTTTTAACGACGATTAAGGACGCCGTGGAAAACTATCATTTTACGACGTATGAAGACGCCGTGAAAGTGAGTATATGTTACTGACGCTATAAGGAAACGCCGATAAAGGGTTGTTATGCCGACGCTTGGAAGACGTCGTAAAAATACTCTTTCTACGACGCCTTCTTGTATAGACGTCCGAAATTGTTTAATAATTAATAATTAACTGAAAATAAATTGATTTAAACTATTTTGCAAAATTAATGATTAATCAATTTGAATTAATAATTTTGTAAATTTCAATTTTCAAATAAAATTGAATTTAATAAATATGAATTATAATTAATTTTTAATTTACATTTGTTTTATAATTTTTGCAAATTTAATATTTATTAAATTTGTAAATTATTAATGAGTTGTAAAAATAAATATTGTTTATGAATATATTTATTTAACAATTTATCAATATTTGAATATATCATTAATTCTAATAATTTTAATGTATAATAAGAATTGAATACATGCAAAAAACAACTTATTATTTAACTGCAATTCCCAAACATGTCATAATACGATAATTAAAATAAAGTAAACGTCATAAGTGTTTAATATATCAACATATCAACATGTTTAGTCTAAATGAACATTATGTGTAGAAGATAAAAGTTGCAAGAGCTTATTTTGTTGTTCGACTTGTGAAGTTAATCGATCTTGCATTTCTTTAAATTGTTTAGTCAACTCATCGACTTGAGACTGTAACTCGTGATTAGCCCTCTTTGACTCCTCTAATTCGTCTCGAAGTCTCTTTCTGGCCGAAGTATTCCCTTGTGGTCGAGGCCCAATTCCCATGCCAACAATGTAATCTGATCTTGTACCCAAGACTTTGTCGCACACTTCATCCACTGTCATCAAATGACCTTGTTCTATTGAATGTGTCATTTCATGACACATTAATTCCTAGAAAAGTAAGAATAAATTACATACACATTCTCATGTAGCAAATATTTGTAAATGAACTATGTACTCACCCATTTTGCTTTGCATTCGGGAGTTGTCCATTGATCTTTGGTTTCATTATAATGAGTGTGATACCATAGCTTCATCCATTCACACTCTTCTCATTCCCTGTCACTCTGTTGTAAAGAAATATATTACTAGTAATTCTTTTTATAAATTTTTAAAATGTCAATCAAAGTAAAATATAATTTAAAAGATAATAACTCACAATCTCATGTCGTATCGCTACAAAGGCCTTGGAGCCGGAGTTTGGTGGACATTTGACCTGACTCTTTGCCATTTTAGCTTTTTGACTTTTTTCCTAATCATACACGAAATAAAATCTATTATAACATCTATAACTCACAACTCATAAATACCAAAATATAATTAATTATCAAAGAAGTTGTTAAATAAAGTTTAACTATAAAAAAAACTAACCTTTGTAGCTGATTGCTCCCAATACTCGCACAAATCCATCCACTCCGCCATCGTGATGTAATCCGCTTCACGTCCTTTCCGTGCTTGGTAAAATGCTTTTTAGATTATACCTTTGATCTTTAGACCTTAAAGAAAAAACCTCTTTACAAAGAAGATATACTTCGTTGTCGATCCTCATTCCTTGACGTCCGACTTTTTGCTGCGAAAAATTATAAATTATTGGTCAATGCTTTAAGCATGTGGAAAACACGCATAAATAGGATTAGTTTAGAATACTTACGCCTAACTTATCAAATGCAATGTCCAATTTCTCATTAGTAATTTTTGAAAATTTTGTTCTCATAGGTAAGGAATTTCGGGATACCAGACCAATCTCACTGGATAATTTGGCAGACTGTACGGAGTTGGTTGGTCGTCCTTCAGTAGGGGAGATCTCTATCTCCAATTTTTTACCAATTACCTTATTAATCTTTGCTAATCCGTGTCCTTTTGTAAGACCCCTTGTTTTCTTTGCATTAGTCGTGGATCCTAAAATAGGAAAGGAGTAATGTATAATTAACATATAACAATGTTAATAACTAAAATTAATGTTAATAATTAATATTAAGATCATACCTGCAGTACTTGTAGATGAGGAGCCAACAGTAGAAAGATTTGTGTAATATACTGGAGTCAGATGATTAGAAGCTGGACGCATCTCTTGAGTAGCTTGAGGCATCTCTTCAGAAGTTGACGGAGAACTCATATTGCGTCGGATATTCATAATTTGTTCATATTTATCTCTCGGACGAATATTAGGCATAGATGTTCCTTCTCTTGGTGTTGTAGTAGGTTCGGAAAGTGAATGGGTTTGAGCTTTTGCCTGTGTAGGTGCAAGTGGAGGTGCAGGTGCAGGTGTAGGTGCAGGTGTAGGTGCCTTATTATGTGGTTGTGTACGATCGCATAGATCACTAGCTGCACTTCCAATTAGTCGACTGCATCGCGATTGTGCTAGTAGAACTAAGCTACTTGGTGTAGCCTTATTCTTCTTCTTGGGTAGACCAGTCCCATGGGATTCACTGCATTCACATTGACGTTAGTGCATAAAACCCGCTTTATCAACTAATCCATCATTAATCTGGACATATGATGTCTCTAATGCAAATATCCATTAGCAAGAACAAAAAACATTTGAATATAAAGAAAAAGAAATGATAAATTTGGTCAAGAGATGCATATAATTTTTCTTCATAACAAGTATGAAACATGAATGTAATTGGAAGATTTTGAAGTTCATAACAAGTATACATATATGTCTCCTTCAAAATCATGTGATCAGATATATACAAAACAGTCTTGCAAATATGAAACATGAATGTAAAACAAAAGCAATAACAAACATGAATTGTTCCAAAGTTTGGTAGTTAGCATTATAGTGCAGTAATTGGAGGAGTAACAAGTCAGCATTGCATCACACAATAACAAACATGAATGGGGAAAACGCTGGCTAAGTTTACAGGTATCACACAAGCAAGCATTGCAATCAATACACGTTTTATAGGTATCACAAGTCAGTCCATAACAAGTCAGTCCATACACTTTTTACAGGTATCACACAAGCAAGCATTGCAATCAATAAGAATCATGGAATATGCTGGCTGAGTTTTCAGCTATAGGGCTGCAGCAATGATGTGTATATTGGTTGACAAAATGCAAGAACACAAGCATGATGTCCACATCCATTTAAGTACAATGATGTGTATATTGGTTGACAAAATGCAAGAACACAAGCATGATGAACTTAACAGAGATTCAGAAATTGATAACAAATTGTTAGAGTTCATATTCAAAGAACTTGCAACTTATAAGCAGAATACGATGCCATAACTTTAATAAGTAAAAGTAAATGTAAAAGGAACCATTAAACCAGCAATGGGAATTCCTTTTTGGAAATGTTCAGTAAAGTTATTTTAATTTGTAAAAGTGGCATTTATAGTAGAGTACTAAGAAAGATATGGAGGACATGGTTTCTTCCACTCAACGTGGTCCATTTGACTTCATTTTTGGATGTTACAACATATGGAAATGTTCTGTTTCCCAACACTTTTATTATTACAATTTAGCCATTCTGAAGTTAAAGACATGAATTCTTGGTGCTAACTTGTAATCAGTTTTCTTCAATTATAAGAAACCTTCACAAAGTCCTCAAATAAGTCACCATTCTTATCAAATCTTAAAAGTGATATCAACTTTGGAAGTGATTGTTGAATTTCCATAAGCACATAAATATGTTCTTAAATAACTATCTTCTTAATGAAAATGGGCTGGTTATTATAGTTCTAAAGACCTAGTTCTATCACTTTTGTGCTTGTATGTAGTTTCAGGTTATGTAGTTTCAGAATATTAAACTTTATAAATCTCTGTGCAATTATAGCACACACCAAAATAAAACAAATGCAGCAAAGGATAATTACCTCTAGATATTGCTCCACTTCAAATGACACCACAGCTGAGTGATCTTTTGAACCCGTAGGAATAACAACCTAAAATGTAAAAGTAATTTGCACTATTAAAATTATCAATTGAGAGGGATAAAAGGCTATAGGAACGAAAATCATAAACATTTAATGCTATTATACGAAGTGAACAGAGTGAAATAATTATTGGTTGCATCAAACCGTGCAGATAAGATCATTGAGAAGTTGAAGAAGAAGGGTTATGTAGTCCTCTACATGGTTGATGCTATTGATGAGTATATTGTTGGTCTGTTTGATTAGTATATTGAATGCATAATAAGAATGTGATTAAGCAATGAAGATAGATCAACTAAGGTACAAGTGCATAATAATATTTTATTCATCATCGTCATCAGTTTCATCTTCGTCTACAATATCACATTCATTCTCACTACTGCTTGTCTCTAAGTCATCGAAATCTTCATTCAAACGTTGCTTGGAATTCACCACAATATTATTTATTACATCATAAGCAATATCATTCCGATCTAAAAACTCTAAGGAACATTCCTCGAGATCCACTCGAACATCAGAAGACTCCTCAACGTCATCTGCATCTTCTTCATTACCATGCAATGGGATATCATACGCACATCTAACTTCACATTCTTGAACAATCCGCCAATTTGAACCATGTAACAAGTCTTCAACTAAAAAAATTTGCTTTGCTTGGTTTGCCAAAACAAATGGGTCATCCTTGAACCAGAACTTAGTAACGTTGATGCTTTTTAAAATGCCATTGACTCTCATATTTGAACCGCCAAGATCGTACCATTTGCATTTGAAAAGCACAACACTTTTACCTCTAACATATTCAAGTCTTATAATATCTGTCAGCATCCCATAAAATGTTATATCATCTTCCCCATAATTTCCTAACACTGCAACACCACTGTTTTGTGTAATTCTTCGCGCATCACGAGCTTCAGTGCGAAATCGCATGCCATTTGTATTGTATACAGAATACTTTTATACCAAGCTATGAGGTCCACATGCCAATGCATACAAAGACTCAAACATATTTCCTTCACGGGAGCTAGTTATTGTCGTCACCTATATGAAGACATGATTCATAGTTAATAATATATAATTTTTAGTTAACACCACGTACAAACGTTCTGCTCACCTGAAGCTTTAACCATTGAGAAAATTGTTCTCTATGTCTCCTATCAACATGCAATGGACTTTGTTGTCTCGGCTCATCCATGTGCTCACTATGAATCATATAAAAGTCAATCAATATTATATCACTCATCTTAACTTATGACATATCTTAATTTGACAAAGGGTTAGAAAAACTTACTCAATAAAGGGCCTAATCTCATGACAATTCATAAGCACATACCAATGTGCAATCTTTAGCTCATTTGTAGGAAGAGCAATTGTTTTGGCAGCACCAATTGGCTTACATTGTTGAAAGAATACCGATATGTCACCACCATCAACCATATCATTGATGTGCTCTGGCACATTGAAGTTGGTTTCAATTCCTTTTAAATACATTGAACAGAATGTCATGCACTCTTTAACAACATACGTTTCTGCTATTGACCCTTCTGGACGTGCTTTATTTCTAACAAAGCCCTTTAGTGTACCTAGGAATCTGAACAAATGATTAACCATAATTAGATAGGCCACTATTTACTTAAATCTTAAAAGTCATAAGATCAATTTAAATAATACTTCTCAATTGGATACATCCATCTATACACAACCGGTCCACCAAGTAAGGCTTCATATGGCAAATGAATCGCCAAATGAACCATAACATCAAAGAATGTCGGTGGGTATATCATTTCAAGCTTGCATAAGATTAAAGTTATCTCATGACACATATTCTGTACCTGATCCTTATTCAAACTTCGCTCACAAATTCGCGAAAGAAGTCCCCAACTCCATTAAAACAAATTGTCACATCTTTGTTCAAGATAGAACGCGTCCTAATGGTAGAATGCTTTGTAACAATACATGACAATCATGGATTTAAGTCCAGAATCTTCCTCTCTTCAACATTAACACATCTAGATATATTCGATGCGTAACCATCCGGAAACTTCACCGCTTTACAAACTCACAAAACTACTTCTTCTCATCTAGACATTGTATAGCATGTTTGGAGGTTTGCCAACAATAGCTCCATCACCGCTCTTATCAAGTGTAATTCTTTTGAATATTCATATCTTCCAAATCAAGTCGCGCCTTGATTGTATCTTTACTTTTACCTTCAACATTCATCAAGGTACCAAGGATATTGTCACAAATATTCTTTTCTATATGCATGACATCAAGGTTATGCCTTAATCTTAACTTATGCCAATATGGTAGTTCAAAAAGAATACTTTTTTTATTCCAATTCAACTCTCCTTCTCCTCTTATTGCTGGGGTGTTTCCCATAACATATATTCTGAATATGACTTAATTGCTCCACCATATCATCTCCATCTGGTAAGTTAGGTATAGGCCAATGATCACTCTTGCCATCAAACTTCTTGCTTTTCCTCCATGGGTGATTATAAGGAAGAAAACGACGATGACCTAGGTATCCAATCTTACTTCTTAACTTACAAGAAGGAGTGTCCTTGTTACAAACAGACATGCCATGTAGCCTTTGTACTCCACCCGTAAACAATACCATATCTTTGCCGAAGTCATTAATAGTCCACATTAAAGCTACATGCAATCGAAACTTTTCTCCTTTTGAAACATCAAAAACATCAAAACCATCCTCCCATAACATCTTTAACTCATCTAGTAGTGGTGTCATATAGACGTCAATGTCTCTACCGATCGCTTTCGGACCTGGAATAACTAACGATAGCATAAAGAATGACTCATCCATACACATCCATGGGGGTAAATTGTATGCTAAGAGAACTTTCCAAGCATATGGTACTGTTTCCAAGCAATCTTTTTACCCCTGCCATCATTAATTCTCCATCTTGATGTTCCACACTGGGGACAACTTTCCAAGTCCCCGTACTCTTTCCAATACAGGCAACAATCGTACTTACATGCATGTATCGACACATACCCCAAGCCTAAGCTCCGTAGAAATTGATTTGCTTCATAATAGGACTTCGGCAAAGATTGACAATTAGGTAATACATCCTTCAGCAGAGCAAGTAACATGTCAAATGACTTATTGCTCCACTTGTTGTATACTTTCAAATGAAGCAACTTTATTATAAACGACAACTTAGTGAAATTCTTACATCCCGGATACAACTCTTCAGCAGCTTTACTCAACAATTCTTGGCAGCCACCCATCATAGATTCTTCAACGCCTGTACGAGGACTCCTTCCGTCCTGATTAATTGGACAATCATTTAATAATGTACCCGCATCATCAAGCAAAGCTTGCATCCCATCATCCTCCTTATCACCATCACCTTCATTAATATCAATGCTTGTCCCATCTACATCTACATTTGCAGCGCTAAACCTTTCTTCCCTAGAGATAAATCCATATTCTGGGGGTTCACCATGTAGAACCCAGCGGGTGTATGATTGGTCCATGCCGAATTGCATTAAATGTTCAACAACATTCGTCTGAGACCTCTTATAACAATTCATGCAACGTGCACAAGGGCATGAAATCTCACACTCTTTGCCCTTTTTTTCAGCCACAAAACTCATAAACATCCTAACTCCATCAATGTATTCACGAGAAACCCTTACACTTCTAATCTAACTCTTGTCCATAGAGCAACAAATACCTATTAATTCTCAGATAAGATGGAGAACATTATGTTATGTTAGTAAGTTTAAGGATGGGGACAGTTTACTACGTACCTAAATGAAGTAGTAGAAAACCTAACTGTTCAAGTAGGAAAACTAAATTTTTCCGTTTAAGTGCCTTAACATAATAGTTCCCATCATGTTAAGGAGAACATATCGATATTATAAATCAATTAAAACTTATATTCATCATTTTAACTATTTTCTTCTCTCTCCTTAGTCAATAATTCATATACTTTCCTTGCTTTCAAATCCTTTCAAAGCCTTATGTACTAAGTCACAAAACCTAAGTGCTTCCTTTAGTCCCTTAATTCATTTTACTTTCCAATATTTTAAGAGAGACTCAATTTTAGGCATTTCATTTTATTTTCAAGACCTATGATTCATTTTAGGCATTCATAACAAGTTCATGACCTATGTCTCAATTCTAGGCCCTCATTTTACTTTTCAAGCCTTAAGATTCATTCTAGGCATTATGTGGAAACTTAGAAACGTGAAACTAGCACTCAAATTGTTTGTCAATTCCCATTATAAACAGGTCTTAGAGACCAAGCTGAAACTTCAAGAGGCACATTAGGAATGCTATAATCATCCTTATAACATCTACTTAAGGCAGTAGGAAACCCAAACTTGAGATTTATATTGCAAACTAAAAGGAATGAGACACAATAATATTTTTGAAATGAATGAGACTCGATCTAATATATAGATCTTTCCTCTTAAACTATCAAACAGCATCATAGATGAAAGATTCAGATTGTGGATCTGATTTGATGACCTTCTAATTAGTATGATTGACAAAATTAACATAATTAATGTTAAGGTCAAATAAAAGTTTAATGCATCAACTAACCTGTATATGTACTGATATTTGCAAAGGGGGAACAAGAAGCAACTCAGTGGGATTAACTTTGCAATTAGAGAGATGAAGAAGCCCGGTGGTAAGATGTGCCCGTTATTGGTTTCCTAAAAAACAACATCAATTCATCAGCTAATCCAGCCCACATGTCATCTTGCAATATGCTAGCTGTTAGACTATATATTACAAAGAATTCCTGATTATACTTGATTGACATATAAGGAAAAAAGCTAAATAGAGCTTTATAAAAATTCCTAGACAGCATATCCTTTTTTACCATTCTATTATTCTTAGACCATTATCCTATTCTTATCTAGAGTCTCACTATAAAGCATCTAAGAAAAATACCCTTTTGCTTTCAAAGTTATTTAATAGATGTTTAGGGGTTTGAGGAAGCTATAATAAAGAGGCTTACTTCAATATTTTAAGGTAATAAAGCTTTATTCTATATAAGGAAGCTATATATGGTGAAATAGTAACTGAAAAAGATAATCCATACCAATATTTGTAATGCTCAACTTTTCCAGCAACATCAATTATACTCACATCATCACCAACCTGCCAATAGCATTCCAATAAGTAATTTGCAAATTAATGGTAACAAAATAAAGAAAACAAAACAAATAATTAGGCAAATAAGAGATGATTGTGTTGAAAAAACCAGAAAAGAACCAAAGAATATAGCATCAAAAAATGGCAACATGGTTTATTAGTTTCCAGAGAATTCAGACTAGCATCGG
The DNA here is from genome assembly GCA_029891385.1 of Erythroxylum novogranatense. Lineage (NCBI taxonomy): Eukaryota > Viridiplantae > Streptophyta > Magnoliopsida > Malpighiales > Erythroxylaceae > Erythroxylum > Erythroxylum novogranatense. The sequence goes on from CM057224.1 coordinate 27,820,980, forward strand.
GATATTAGTAGCATATAAGCAGGTAGCGAAAACAATTGCAAGAAGACAAGCACCATGGTGTTAAAGGAAGTTAAAACTTTTTAGATTAACTTTATAGGCAAGAAAAAAGGTTAAATCATGTCCCGGTCTAGATAAGTTCACCTCAAAATCAAAGAACAGAGTATATTAAAAACATGTCGACATGCTTAATAAAGAACAGAGTGTAAGTTATTTAATAGATGTTTAGGGGTTTGAGGAAGCTATAATAAAGAGACTTACTTCAATATTTTAAGGTAATAAAGCTTTATTCTATATAAGGAAGCTATATATGGTGAAATAGTAACTGAAAAAGATAATCCATACCAATATTTGTAATGCTCAACTTTTATTTTCCTTAGCTGATCTTAAATTAAAATTTATGCATGAAGAGCTTTTTCTATAATTGTGGTTATACTCTCAAACAAATAGAAGAGGAAGGAGAACTATTGAAATACTCTAAAGTCCTCAAGATTCACAATTCACTACTTAGGCGTAAATAACCATAATGCGGTGGGAAGTTGATCTAATTGCAAAATAATAAAATATGCATTCACTTTGATTTGTTTTATGCTTAAAAGTTGCTGAAAAGAAAAATTAGAACAAAGATCTCGCCATTAAAATGGTAAATGGGAAGAAGAAAGAAAAGACCTCAATGTTGATAGGCCACTTGAACATCAAAATTCTCGAGAGAAGACAGTTGGCTCCATTTCGCTTCCAGAGAACTCCGATGCAATGTCCGATCGTAATGAATGCCTACCTAGTTTTTCATATGTTAAGTTCACTATCAAGCCATGTAGAAAGGAAGTTATTTGATTATATGAACCGACTATAAGAACATTCATATAATTAAAGGAATGAGGACTAAGTGCCACTCAAGAATTTGTAAACTAAATAAACCATGGTAGAAAGCAACAGAACTAAGATTTTAGAAATTTCAAATTCCTAATCCCTCAAATTCTCACTTAAAAAACCAAAAGAAATCAAGTGAAACTCATACAAGTCGAAACCGAAAATTTTCTAAAACAATAATCGAACTGATTCATGATGATAACTCGAGATCGAAGATGTGCAACTAAGCATCTTAAATTTAACATTGGTAACAATTAGAACAAACGAAATACGAGCAACTCAACCATCAAAAACATAGCGAGTGAAAACATACCCTAATCTTCACTCTACCATTAATGTTGTACCCATCACTGCACTGTGGCTCGACGGGGATCCTAACTTCCGCAGAATATATGATGGTCCAGCGAGAGGGAAAAGACGGTGGAAGGGACGGTGGCTCCAGGGAGAGGGACGGGAGAGTGCGAATATTCTGCTTGGGAGGCGGCAGACTAATGTTATAAATCGCGCGGGGGAAATCTAATTTTCAGGCCTTCCCCGACGTCTAACTCTCCAAGACGTCGTCGATAGTAATTTGCCACGTCTTACTACTAAAACGACCCAAAAAACATGTCAAATCAACGACGTCCTTATTAAACGTCACCGAATTTTACTACCTTGCCTGACGTCTAAAAGGACGTCGCGAAGGCCTTATATATTTCGTGACGTCTGATACAAAAACGACGCGAAATGTGTATTTTTGTTGTAGTGAATTTAATATTTGCATAATCAATCCGAAAAGTGGATGTGCACGAAGAAGGGAAGTGAAAAAGTAATAATCGCAAATTGTATCATTGAAACCATGAAAATAGGTGGCTGACATGCACGTGCATTGAAATATCTAAACGTTTAATTTAAACTTTAACATTTTCAAAATATTTAGTATACACTATAAATTCGTTGAAAATTTGACAAGGTTAGTTATCTATTAATTAGTTACCATGTCAATACTGACATGACTATTTATTTTAATTTTTAATTATTTATTATTTGAAATATCAATTGATCATATAACAGCTTATATGGAAGTTTCTAATATGGGCAACGACATTTTTGTAAGGAGATACTGTGGTTCCACACAATCCCGTTCACCTTAATATGGAAATTGATGTAGTTCCAATGATGATAGATAATTAAGATTGGTCACGTAAATTATAGATTTTGGCAAATTCGGATCACGAAAGATTGAAGCTTGAGAGGATGAGCTTATAAGAAAAGACTTTTCATATGCAAATAAGTTAGCATTATCAAATGCATTACAAACCACTACATTTGTATAGATTTTCATATTTAACAATCTTAACTAATGTTTTAAAATCAGACTGAAAATTAAACCAGTAAGATAAGAGGTTTAAAATTTAAAAGTTTTAACTGAAATTAGACCATCACAAAACTGACTAAAGATTAAATAAAATTAAATAATTTAAAATATGATTGAAATCAAATTGTCCTTATCTATCAAAAATTTAAAGTTAAATTAAAAAGAAAATATTCAATAAAATTAATTAATTAATTTTAGTTTATAATTCATTAATTTACAAAATTGGTCGATTAATTAATAAATTGAACAATTTTTAACAAGAGTTATATATTAAAATAAATTGAACCGAAAAATTAAAATTAAATTAAATAGTTGAATAGTTTAAAACTTTTATAAATTGATTAAGTTTTTAATCATTGCTCTTAACAATGTCTAGTTATATAGAAAATTTCAAAAAATTGAAGTTAAGATACAAAGTAAATATCCAAAAAGAAGACGTACAGGGCAGAGATTGAAACCCTATAAGTATCCGTTGCACATAATTTGGTGTCCTAAAACTACCCAGCAAGGTACGCCTCGGTTGACTCTTGAAGAGATGCTACGGTGGTCTGCTCTAGAACCTCAAATCAGTCTTGAACTCTTGAGCGAGCGATTTCCTTTGCCAGTCTCCGCGCTCTTCTGGTACTTCCTAATCTCTCTCATGCCACTGTTCCTGGTCTAAACCTGTGCAGCTTCGTCTGGGACCAAATACTGACATCCAAACATGGACTGGATTTGCCACTAACTTGTAGACGGAAAGGGTGGGCGATTGGCATGTTGAGATGGGCCTAAGCTGGACAGAGGTTGGCAACTCTTGGGCTATCGTCATACTCCTATCTTGGAAGCCACTGGTGGACGATATTGGAAACAAGAATGGAGAACAGGTGGCAAACAAGCAGAGAAAGTCACCGTCAGTGAGAAAAGGGGTGGTCAGCAAAATGCAATTGGCGATAATAACAGAAACAGAGGACACGACCAAACAGAAGGTTGATGAACCTGCAAAAAAATGGTAGCAAAGTAAGGAGACGGGTAGGATGAAAAAAATTATTATTATTATAAATTTTGTACTTTATTATTATTAGTATTATTATTATTAATTATTGTTATAAATTTTTTACTTATTCTTTTTATTATTAATAATATTAATAATATTATTTTTTATTAATTATATTATACGAAATTAATTGTCTTATTATTATTATTGTTATTATTATTATTATTATTTGTTAACTTTTTTACTAATACAAATCATTTGTTTTAAAATAATCAATGAATTATATATTTCCAATCATATTATACTGTATGGATAATTTAGTCATTGACATTGTTTTTTTATATTCTGTCAACTGCAACCAAACACATTTCTGTCCTTGAGACGAAGACAATTTTATCTGTTTTGTCCATCATAACCAAACACTTCACTGTCTCCAATTTTTGCTCTATTCTGTCTTCAAATTTTTGTTTCGTTCCGTCTCTACATATGAGAGACATTAACCATATGCAACGCTTGGGTTTAGAGCACCGGGGGACAAGGACATCCGGTTCTTCACGGTCAAGAGAAAACCAGCCGGTTTACTATTTAACCGACTAGTTTTCATTCATAACGACTAAAAGCAAAAATCGAACTAAAAATCAATTGGGTTCATATTAAATCTGGTCGAATCGACCGATTCAATTCGATTTTTACATCAATGACGATGATCTAGTCTGTGTGGAAGTTAGAGGTAGGACAGGGTGGGGGCGAGAGGGCTTAAGGAAGTGGAGTTAAGGAGGAAGATACAATTCCTAATTAAAATATTTTTTACACAAATTTGTCACATGTTAATATCAATTTCTTTTTAATTAATAAATAATAATACTTCGGTATTAATATTATTTTTTCTATTTAAAATATTTTAAAAATATTATGATTCAAAATAAATAAGACTCAAATTATATTTTAATATTGAAAAACCGAAAGTGTTAATTGTTTCGCGAACTTTTCGCAAACTTTTTTAGCACAAACAAAATATAAACAAGCAAAACCAAAATAATAAAAATACCATAAATTTGGTAACGCAGTTCAGCACACCTTGTCTACGTCTGTGGGGCCCTCACCCATCTTAATAACTTTCACCGAAGTACAATAGATTTACCCAAGGCTTTACTGAGCTGACATCACTTAACCCTTAACACTATCTCTCAACTTCACTTCTCGTTAAAGAATTTCACACCCAATAATACGACCGACTCTTGTTAACCTCAACAGAGAATTTTTTCAACACTCTTTTTAATTAAAAGACAATTGATAAAAAATAACTCAAGTGATCAAAATAATAAAGAACGAAAACTAGATACACTTGAGATAAAAAAAAGAACAACTTCCCGATGAGTTCCGCTCCACTAAAATAAATCTGGAAGTCCTCGCAACAACAATGGGCTGACTCACATAAACACTAACACGAAGCCACAGTTCTGAAAAATTCTAGCAAAGTTAACTTTAAGAAGATCCAGAAAAATCAAAAGCTCACGCCCACTGCTTTGTTTCTTATCTCATGCTACGTTTCTTGTCTAATGCCCACAATATTTTTCAACTTGCAAAAGCATGCACATGTAGCTGTGTTTTTCAATAGCAATTAACCCACGCAGCATCGTCTTTGTTGCACCTTCACATAAGATTAACTCTGTTGCTTCACTTATCAATAATATTTCACAAACACGTAACCCCACAACAACCCATTCACAAAACAAATCCCTTCTTCTGCTGTATATTCTTCAATCTTCAATTTACGCCCACCAAAAGCAAAGCAAGCCTACCAGCATAGTTTCATTAGCGAAATTTGAAAAACGTATAGACGATGATGCCCTCAATCTCCACAGCTCATAAAGTCTATCAATTTTCTTGGCCAAAAATCAGCAACACACGCATCTCAACAATCAGCTAAGTCACGCCAACACAAACTCTTCTTCAGCTATAGATAAAAACATGCACAATACACACCCATGGAACGATGATGAAACCAGAATCCCTCTGATGGAATTCAAGAACGTAAGTGTCGAGATCTAATCTCAGGAGGAGCTATGTTTATCTGAAAACTTATCTTTAAAAGATCTCACCTATGTTTGAACTGTCACCAACGTGATAATAATAGACTTTTATTTTATGCAAAAAAATTTCACAACCATAAGTGTAGCAACCACATCAATTTGAATCCAAGTCAAATCACCAAATTAATATCTTATATGTCCAATTAATAAATAATGCCAAAATATATATCCTAACAATCTCCCATTTTTTGGCATTGTTTATCACAAATATGAAACTCTTCTTTAAAAATATAATTGGAATATAACCATCAAGCACACAAATCCACTATCCCCCTTGAAACAAAAAGATGCTAAAAAGTATGACAAATAATCACACATATACCTTGAAATCTTCCCTTGAATGGAACATTTATTATAAACAATCTGATGTCTCCCCCTTGGGATAAAACAGTATCAAAATACATAATCATACCAGTGGAAGAATTATAAGCATGCCAAGAAGACAAATTACCATCATTAAAAACATTGAGAGATATGCCCAAAAGAGAGAGAGAGACCCAAGAGAGATCCATACTAATGAGAGAGCTGAGGAGTCTTTGGTAGAACTAAATAGAAGTTATAATGTAAACTACTAAAAAGATGGGGCGACAATAGCAACATAAAATTAAAGAACTATTTTTTTCTTTTTTTCTTTTTTTTTTCTTTTTTTATTTGTTTTTAACAACACAAAAAAATATTTAAAAAATATAATGCACACTGTCCCTGTGCCCCTTGAAGAATCTCAAACCTGGGCCTATTCCTCGTCACATTATCTCGATCATCGATTTTTTCTTTAGAAGTAACTGACTTGTCCTTTGTTTGACCAGTTACTTCACAAACAGTAACTAATTGTGAATCTGTACATTTTCATATTTTTCCTTCAATATATTTTTATGCTTATACTTGACCTTTTCTAATCCAAGCTTGCTTCAATATCATAGGATGCTGCTGGAAATTTAATAGAGAACGTCTGGATTTTCAGTTTTGACCCATTTGAAATATCATTTGTAGTAACTGATAACACCTTAGTCGTATATGTCCAATGATTCCACAAAAATGACATGTCGGTACAAATCTTCGATTCTTTCTCGATGTTTCTTCTTCTCGAACTGATCTGGACATATTATTTTTCTCCTAATTCGCTTTCGAGCACTCACCCTTATAGCCAATACCTTGAATATCCCCTTTAACTTTACTAATTTCCAACAACTTTTCCAACTTTTTGATACCTCTATTTAATATTCTCAATCCCTTTTCGGCACTTACTAATTTTATTCTAGCTTCACCAAGTTCATTTGATGTAAATTTTTTTCTAACTCTTTGGATGATGTTCTTCATAGAGAGATTCTCTTCCTTCAATCTTTCATTCTTTCTACATATTTTCACCCATTTTTTGTTCATTAATTTGTAAGCCTAGTAAATGTTGTTCATTTTATCACTTGACCTACTTTCATCATTGTTATAATCTAAAATTGAGCTTTGAGTTGAATTGTTTGCATTTTTTTAAATTTCCAGATTTACTCACTTTTTCATCTTCAATTACTTCATTCTCAGTTACTATTAAACAAGTAACTGGACTTTTGCTGTACAAAGTAGCTAACACATCATTATTCACAACTTCTTTTTCACTTTCGGATTCGTTATCATTTCAAGTGCTCGTATAGGATTTTCCTTTCTCTTCTTCATAGTATTAGCACACTTCGCTTGAACATGCCCGAAGCCTTAACACTCATGGCATTGAATTCTCTTTATCTTTCTTTTTTTCCTTTTGAGTTTTGGCTTGTTGATTGAAGTTGTTGTTCAATGAGCTCCCGCCTTTTTGCCTAAACTCGGGTCTGTCCTTTTTCACTCTCTTCAACCACTTACTAAACTCTTGTGTTAATAGCTCTATCTCCTCGTTCTCGTCGGATTCATCTTCTAAGTCATTTACGACTTTACCAATCTCGGCTTGCAATGTTAATCATTTCTTCTTTTCTCAATTGTCCCTCAACAATTTCATTTCGAAATTTGTAAGAATTCTAATTACCTTCTCCAATGACAAATCATTGATGTCATGTGCCTCCTCGATTGTTGCAATTTTCGGAATAAATCTTGGAGGTAGTGATCTCAATGTCTTCTTAACTAGTTTCAAATTGGAATATTTCTTCCCGAATTAATGTACCTGATTCGCTATATCACGCAATCTTTTATGAAAGTCCACAATAGTCTCATTCTCATCCATCTTCAGTTCTTCAAACTGTATAGCTAACATCTGTAGTTTTGACGTTATAATAGATTTTGACCCTTCATGAATAATCTGCAACATATCTCACGTTTCTTTAGCCGATTCACAGGCTGATATCATTAAGAGAAGCGTCCTTCATCAACAGCACTGAAAATTGCATACAAAGCTTGTGAGTTTCCAAGTACTTTTTCTTCTTCAGCTCTTGTCCATTCAAATGGATCTTTTAGAATTGTCTCTCCTTTATCGCCAGTAATCATCAGATGTGTCCAGCCATGTACTAACGAGTTTCATGCTCTTGTTCCCTGTGCCTGAATATAGACCCTCATCTGTGATTTCCATGCAGGATAATTGAAATTGTCCAATAGCAGTGCCCTAATAATTAATGCTCCTTCTATTATAGGCATATTCGTGAAACTAGGATCTGCACTAACTTGCTGCCAAGTTCTGAATCGATGACCTCTCTCTGATAACAATTGACAAACAGAAAGTGTTAATTGTTTCGTGAATTTTTCGCAAACTTTTTTAGCACCAACAAAATAAAAACAAGCAAAACTAAAATAATAAAAACACCAGAAATTTGGTAACACAGTTTGACACACCTTGCCTATGTTTACGAGACCCTCACCCAGCTTAATAACTTTTACCGAAGTACAATAAATTTACCTAAGGCTTTACTGAGCGGACACCACTCAACCCTTGACACTATCTCTTAACTTCACTTCCTGTGAAAAAATTTCACATCCAATAACACGACTGACTCGTGTTAATCTTAACAGAGAATTTTTTCAACACTCTTTTTAACTAAAAGACAATTAATAAAAAATAACCCAAGTGATCAAAATAATAAAGAACAAAAACTAGATACACTTGAGACAGAAAAGAACAATTTCCCGATGAATTATGCTCCACTGAAATAGATCTGGAAATCGTCGCAACAACAATGAGCTAATTCACATAAACACTAACACGAAGCCAAAGCTCTAAAAAATTCCAGCAATGTTATCTTTAAGAAGATCCAGAAAAATCAAAAGCGCATGCCTACTGCTTTATTTCTTATCTAACGCCCATGCTATGTTTCTTGTCTAATGCTCACGATATTTTTCAACTTACAAAAGCATGCACATGTAGCCGTGTTTTTCAATAGCAATTAACCCACGCAACATTGTCATTGTTGCACCTTCACATAAGAATAACTCTGTACTTATCAATAATATTTCACGAACACATAACCCCACAGCAACTCACTCACAAAACAAATTCCTTCTTCTGCTGTATGTTCTTCAAACTTCAATTTACACCCACCAAAAGCAAAGCAAGCCTACCACTATAGTTTCATTAGCGAAATTTGAAAAACATGTGGACGGTGATGCCCTCAATCTCCACAGCTCATAAAGTCCATCAATTTCCTTAGCCAAAAATCAGCAACACACACACCTCAACAATTCGTATGGAATGATGATAGAACTAGAATCCCTCTGATGGAATCCAAGAACGTAAGTGCCGAGATCTAATCTCGAGAGGAGCTATGTTTATTTGAAAACTTATCTTTAAAAAATCCCATGTATGTTTGAACTATCGCCAACGTAATATACCACCAACGTGATAATAATAAACTTTTATTTTATGCAGAATTCTTTCACAATCATAAGTGTAGCAACCACATCAATTTGAATCCAAATCAAATCATCAAATTAATATCTTATACGTCTAATTAATAAATAATGCCAAAATATATGTTCTAACAAATATAAATTTTGTACTTTTGACATGGCATACAATACAATTCGTATCATACACGTTGACCGAAACACATTTTCCTTATATAGCAAAATTTTTCGTTAAGTTATGAATAAAGCTTTGAAATTGTAATAATTTTTTTAAGTGCAGAGTTTGACTTTTGAATCCTTCAGTCAAGTCAATTGCGACGATTGATGCCTACATGTACAAGATCCATTTGGCGTTCTCTCACCCATGTACAAAGAAACTCCAGCAGTGCAGTCACTTTCCGTACTCTCTTAGTTTTATTAACCTTAATCCTGTATTCAAATTAAATCTGACTTTGAATTAGTCGAATCAAAATAAAGCATTGTTATATCATTTTTGAATATAAGGAATTGGTTCTTTTTTTTTCTGATATAGTTTTTAATTTTTATTTTCAAATAAATCAAAATTTGTTTGGTCGTTAATATTAATATAATTATATTTTAATTATTGATGATAATTACATATTAGATAAAATTTTAAATGAGATTTTTAATTAATTAAATTTATTTTAATATCTTATATAATATTCATTAATAAATTATCAATAATTTTTATTTTATTATTAGAAAGAAGCTATTTTATGAATTAAAGATATGATTGTATAGTTATAATTAAACATGTGAATTTGGGTTCGTATGTTCCAATAAACGATTATAATCCTCTGCCTCTCTCTATGTCACCTCCAAATAAGACGTATATCCCTCTCCACACTGACAAATCATCGACTCTGGCACAAACATGAATTAAATAGAGTGACATCATCTGATAGTGAACTAAAACTTGACGCCGACGACCTGCACACCCTGACGACTTGTGGGGGCGGCTTATGCTATACATATATCATCGGCTCAACAATATGGTTGGTTTGTACGGATTTTCATTTCTGGAACCTCGGAATTGTCACCTAGTCGAACCAGGTAAGCGGCTGGCTTTCATGTATTTCTCATCGCTTATCGTTCTTTCGTTACTTTTGCTGGGCCATAATCAAATCAGAGAAATCTCGGTGTTTCTACTGTTCAACTTGCTACCTTTTCAGATGGAGTGAGGAGAAATGCTGCGCCTTTGGTCGGTCCAAAAAATAATGGTACGCTATTTGAGTTTTTGAGGGGAGAGATTGAGATCGATATATTGTAGTCTTCACTTATCTCGAGAGTAACGTTTTTCGGGAGATCTTCTTGATTCTCATTTTGTTTCTTTGCTTAGGAATTAACGAATTCCATTACGACTGTGTGAAACAAATTAAGAAGTTTCTTTCATTATGGAAGTAGAATATAATCTCCCAATATGTCAACCCTTAAAGCCTCTCATCGAGCTTCGAGTTGTATAAAACTTTATTAAGACATTTTAGATTTAAGACAGTGTAAAAGATTTATTTAGTTATGTAAAGATTTACATCTTAAACTATGCAGGTATCCTGGCCATAGCCAAAGTTCCAACGGAACGATCATATTGTCTCAGGGGCCAGGGCGAGAAGGCCGCCATGTCGTCCTCTAGGTTGCCATTTTTATCCGGTAATATTAGCTACTGTGAGACTCCGACTGGCAATATAAACAAATCATTTCGAAATGGTGGTATTCCCGTCAACTTAAAAGATGGCTCTGCATCAAACTACGAGGACGGAAACATTTGGTTGATGTTTCGGAGTCGTGTATCTAGGCACTTAAATTCCTTCTATCAGTTCTCTCGTCCTCACACGGTGATTGGCACCGTGAGTTTCATCTTTAATCACTTCTACTACTACTACAATAATAATAATAATAATAGTAGATAGAAGAGGATTGTCTAAGAGGAGTTGTTGCAATGATCAGTTGATTGGAATAACATCGGTCTCTCTTCTCCCGGTTGAATCAATTGCTGATCTCTCTCCCTCATTTTTTGTGGGGTTAATGAAGGTAAAGTTTGGCGTAGGACTGATGATGGTTTTAAGTTCACGGTTGAATTCCTGACCCCGTTTTTCATGGCTCAGGCGTTGGTACCATCAGTGCTGATGAACATTTACGTGGTGGGTTTGAACCAGTTGTTCGACGTGGAGATAGACAAGGTATGCATATATTACTGAAAATAAAATTATACCATGTCCCCGTAAAGTTCAGAAATGAGTATTTCAATGTTTAAAACTACAAAAGGTTAGCGCTTAATTCCATTGAATTTATTTTGCTCCATGTTCCTAGACAAACAAGCCTTACCTTCCTATAGCTTCTGGCTATTTTTCAATGGAAACTGGCGTTACAATCGTTTCTGCCTCTTTATTGATGGTAAGTATGTTGGAAACTTCCTTTAATCGAACTAATGAATTTTATAATTAAATATTTTATCAAGTTTTTAGCTAGTGATCAGATAGCGGAGCTACTAACTCGTTAATTTTCACGAAACATATAGGTTAATGATTAGGAGAAAATTTAATAAGAAAGACTTAAATCTTGCAATTGACAACAACATAGAAGTAGATGTAGAATTTGTACGAGTAGTTTGTTTAAAATTGGATTATGAAATTATCAATCTTTTAAAAACTAGAGCAAACATTGAACCGATCAAAATAATATTTAAGATTTAAAGATTCAACCGACATATAATAAATAAGAAATAAAATAATAAGAATAAATAAAAATATAAAAATAGTAAAAATATCGTATAAAATTATTATTATTATTATTATCATCATCATCATTTACCTAAAGACTCATAAAAGTTAAAGCATGTTTAAATAAAGTAAATATAAAGAACTCTAACTTTATTTCAACTTCTTTTTAATGTCCTCTAAACATACTTCTTTATAATTTAAATATTATGTTTAACTTATTCTTAAATTATCTTAAACAAAATTACTTATATATACTAATTAATAATTCAATTTATTAAACAAATTCATGATAAAATAATAATTAATTTTAATAATAATAATTTAAAATTTTCAATTAAAATATAACCTAACTTTTGACAAATATAATTTATTAGTGAGATTAAATAAATTTAGTATTTTTAAGGATAAAGTAGTAATTTATTTTTAATAATAATAATTTTAAACAAAATTTTAATTAAAATATAAAGAGATAGAAAAGAATATAAAATTTGAAAATATGATTTTTAATTAAATTGTATTAAATAATTGAAAAGAAAAACTTCATTAAAATTAAAAAGATTTTTAAAATATACTCATTAAAAATCTTAACTTTCCTACAGCAATTGTGTATTCTTCTATTAAGAGTGTGCAAGAGGTGGCTTCAAGTACAATTCTGTGATTGATGCTCATAGGTACCACGATATGATAGCTACTTGTGTATCATACTTGTGGGTCACGACTCTGCAACCAAATTACCGCTTGTGGTTCTACATACTTGGTTGATAGATTTTCATTACTTAATTGATTTTAAGAAAACCAACAAGGTTTTCTCAATAAACCAGCTGATTTATTATTAACGGTTGATGTTTTCTCATAGAGGTTATAAACACAATCTGAATCAAAAATTATGCTCGTTCATATTTATTCTAGTCAAACCAGCCAGTCCGGTCTTGTTTTTAAATAATTGGAATTATGCTTATTAGAAAGAACATATTATATGTCTTGTTTATTATGTGAAATTTGATCAATGTCTAATTGGGATAAAAAGGATTAGATTTTGATAGAAAAATTCAAGCATTAATTAAATTTTATTCAATGCATATAGGCTTAATCCTCTTATTTTATAGTTTGTATAGAATGTCTCCTAATGATATCTATGCTACTTTATACAATGGTAATAAAGTTTTGTCAAGAAATTCACAAATAATATAAAAGAATAAGGCACATCTCCAAGAAAAGTGTTGAAAGGATGATAAAGGATAATATCCATCCAACTATTGAGTTTAGTAACTTAGATATATATATTGATTTTTTAGGAGTAAGTTGACTAGAATAAAGAAAATGAAGTAACTTATAGTTCTAATTTATATTATGTTGTAATATAAAAGAATTGGTTGAAAGGATAATAAAGGATAACATCCATCCAACTATTGACTAAAGTAAGTCAAGATAGATCTTCCCATAGAGGGAGCATTATGAAAACATAAAATTTCAAAATAAGGACAAGGTTTGTTTATATAAAATAATTAGAAAGTTATAACGTAATGTCAAGTAGTCATGAATAAAACTAGTTTACTTGAAAAGTTTAATTGCAAATTTTAGGATATGATAAGGACTATGTAGAGTAGATCTAACTTTCCAAAGTACCTTTGAAGGTAAGCCATTAAACAATATTATAAATATTCAACACTATTTTGAATAAATTAAAGCCATAAAACACCTTTTAAGTTATTAAGTGGAAGGAAATTTAATTTAAATCACCTCTAAATGTGGGGCTACTCCTTTGAAGTTCGTCTCCATAATCATAGTAAAAATAAATTACAATTTGTACCTTCTTACCACTGCTTTATTGGATACCTAAACATATTAAAGAGGAGGTTCTATAAAATTATGAAATTGCAAACAACAAAATTCTTAAAGACTAATACGTTTGATGATGTTAGTTCTTCCCAATCATAAAAAATAGTAGTGTGTCAAAAACTACAGTCTTATAACTTACATCCATTTATAATGGAACATTAGATCATTTAATTATGATTATTTTTATCACAAGAACAAAAACCTACGAGATCATTACAAAATAAAGTTTTTAAAACTAAAGATAATTATGGAAATAGTCAACTTAAGAGATTTAAAAATAAAAAAATAACTTTTTTAGTTGAGTCCGAGCCTAGGTTACCTAGGCTCAGGCCTACCCACAATCAAACTCTTCAAAGCAAAACGATGTCGTTTTACTTAGAATAGTTAGGTTTTGAGTCGATGTAGGCTTAAGTCTGGGCATGGCCATGGATTGACCCATTGAAAACACTTGAATATAGGCCGATGGCTACCCATTGCCATCCGTAGGAAGCCTACTATCTCTTTCTTTGTTTGATTGCTTGGTATACTTAGGAGAGGGTGACTATTATACAGGACACATCATTGTTCTTGTCAAGCCTTCAAAATTTGTTTTTGTTTCTTAATAAGATTTTTAATAGAATATAATGAGAAATGAAATATGGTCCATAAAGCATAATAAGGCGTAAGAGCTTGCAAAGTTACTTAGAAGTTGTAAGCATGTTGCTTTCAAATAATTTTACAAGACTAGCAAGAACTCTTAAGGAAACATTGAACGATTTAAGCCAAGATTAGTTGTTAAAAGAGAAAGAATAGACATTAACATCATCTTCGCTTTGGTATTTTCCAAAGATGCTTTTAGAGTAGCTACGACATTAATAACTTGTTATGTTATGAGGTAATAAACTCATTTAACTTCATAAACAGTAAAAGTGAAATAAGGTTGCATAGATAATGCATTAAAAGTTTCAAATGACTTAGAAATGTTGCATGAGGTTAAATAATTATTGTCTAAGTATTTTTTATATGAAAAACATAGGTGAAATATGCTTTGACTTAGGTATTTAGATTTGTAATGATAGATCTCAAAACTTGCTAATATTTCTCTCAAAAGAAATGCATAATGAGTTTGTTGAAAAGGTTTAATATGGATATTTGTAAGCCTTGTATAATATCAACTTCCCATAGATAAATGTTATCTTTGGTATGATGTTCAAAGAACGAACTTTAGAAAAAGGGTATAAAGGGTATTCCATATGCCAGTGTAATATAAGGAGCTTCATATATGCAAAAGTAATAACCACGTCGTTATTACATTTATATTTTTAACTATTGGGTAGATATTTATCAAACCTAAGTTCATAACATTATAATGTATTCAAGCGAGTTTTAAGGTATTTAAATGGCACAAAAAATTAAATACTAGCATACATAAAAGATGGGAATCTCATCCTTATAGTTTATACGTACTTAGATTTTATTATATTTAGATGTCAGCAAGCCAAATTAGGATATATATTTACGCTAGCAAATGATGCTAAATCTTATAAAGTGTCAAATAGAAAAATGTGAACTCTTCAACTACACATATTGACTTTATAGAGATGCATCACAAATTGAATGATTAAGAAATCTCACTGGGGATTTTTTTTAATTGATTCAAATTTTATATCCATATATTTGTATTGTGATAACAATTAAATAGTGCAACTTAGTAAAAACAATAAGAATACTATAAGTTCTAACCATTTAGAAGTCAAATGTTTGATTGTTATAAAACTTATATAAGACATTATTAGGACTAATAATATGTTACTTAATCCACTAATTAAAGGTTAATCCACTAATTAAAGGACTATGCCTTAATGTTTATAAGGGACATGTTACTAACATGGGTATACTAAAGTCTTTTATGCTAATAAGTAGCTTAGATTTTAATTTTACTCGAGTTTAAGTTTTCACTTAATGTAATTGAAATGCATCATTTATTATATAATGATCACCACTACATAGTAATAAAGATTATTGCTTTTTTATGCATTATTTCATAGCATATCATAAAGATACAAATTCTTAAAATATGTGTTAATAATTAAATCAAAACAAGCATAAGGTATACAAAGTTAATGTTAAGTCTTATTTCTATGTCTCATGACATAAAAGAATTTTCATAGTACAAATAGGTATTCTTAAGACAAAGAGGATATAAGATTTTCATTCCATAAAGGAATTTTCTATTGTGATTTAACATCAAGTGAGAAACGAAGACCGATAATAATACATGGCACAATCAAATAATAAAGATATCACTATATGTTACTATAATTTATTTTCTCATTCATGTTGATATGGTTATTAAGTATACGTAATTATATTGAAACTATATTACACATTGACATATTCGTTTGATAGTTTTGGTATGAAAAGTCTTAGTGCAATGATTTGGACATTGAATTACTTATGGATCAAATTATTTTCTAAAAGATGCATCAATAAAGTTTTCTTATTAAATCTTTTGTTGATCCAAATTATTTTGTTTCTAAAACTAATGATAATTATTATTACTCAAAGGTATAATATTACAAAATTTTCTTAATTGAGCTATTAGTTATGGATTTCATAGTTAAAAGTTTATTAAGGATTAGGAAATATTTTGATCTATAATAAAGTATAAAGAGTTTGATAATTAATCTAACTAAAGCGGATCAAACTCATGGAATCCAATTTTGGATTATGTAATTTATCAATTGGGATTGTGAAGATTTATTTAGATTGTAACGAGAAATCGAATAAAAATTTCATGCAAAGAGACTAGTTCTCCTGGTCCTTTCAAATACAATAGAATTAAGAATGTAGAATTAAGAATACTTTGACTTGCAGAGATTTAAGATTTAGAAAATGAGTAAAAACATTAGCTTGTGATTCTTTTGCAAGTTCAATCCTATCAGAAATTATGGAAAGTAAAACAAGTCAGGCTTTCATAATCCTCTATACTAGTCATATGAATTGCCAATCTCTTGATAAAGATCTCCAACAAAATAAGATTTCTTTATGAACCCAGAAAGAAAATTTTTATAGAATGTGTTCGTTTCACCAAGCCAATAGATAATTAAAGCCTACAAACAAAGAGGAAATTTGTAGAAAATGGGTAACGAAAACTTTCAACTGCCAATATTGTTAATACTATTTCTTAATATGAAGCTCAATTAAATTTCAACTTAACATTTTCTTCTTGTTAATTTGATTTATGTGTAGAGTCTGACTATGGGGGTTATGTTTCGGTCAGTGCCACTTCTTTCTGCGCTCCTCATAGGTTTTGTGCTTGGGAGCGTCTACTCCATTGACGTAAGTCCCTTGAATCAGTCAGAAGTCAGAACCCCTGCATTCATGATTAAATTATTATATCTAGAGAATTTTTGTCTTTGTTGGTTGTAGCTTCCTTTACTTAGGTGGAAGAAACACGCATACCTTGCTGCATCCTGTATCCTGATTGTGAGAGCAGTTGTTGTCCAACTTGCTTTCTTTATACACATACAGGTATATACAAATAGTCACATGATACGTTGAGGTTTAATTAATATTCAATAAGAATATTCCGTACACGTTACATTGAGGGACTTCTAAATGGAAAGGCCATCATCACTTGCAGAAATGCGTTCTTGGTAAACACTTGGCGTTAACCAGATCGTTGGCGTTTGCTACCGCTTTCATGTGCTTCTTCTCTGCCGTTATCGCATTACTCAAGGTAATCATTAACTGAAAAGATGTGTGCATTTGGGTTAAATTTGCTCAGCGATGTCATTCAGTGTGACAGTGAGCATGATCAGTCTTTCTTGTGTTTGTCTCATTCCAACAGGACATACCTGACACGAATGGGGATAGTATCCATGGTATTCAATCATTCAGTGTTAGCCTTGGGCCAAAAAGAGTGAGTACTTATCCACTTCAATGTAGGTTGCCGTAACATGCAAGTAAAGAAAGTAATCATTGAGCATGGTTGGTCAGTCGCAGTTGACGACAATATTTAAAATCTGATTTCTTATAATTTTCAATTTTAACGAAGTCTTTAAATAGAAAAGTTTTCGCTTACAAGATAAGACTTGGGTGTTAAAAGTGTATTGGTGATATCTGAAGAAAAGTGTGTCTTTCGCAAGGTATTTTGGGTATGCGTTAATATGCTTTTGTTGGCTTATGGAGCTGCGGTGGTGGTAGGAGCTTCTTCTTCCTTCCTTCCGAGCAAGCTTGCCACGGTACGCTTAATGAGTATTTCTGGGAATTACCAAGCATATATGTATTGTGGGATCCTTTACAAAATAGAAATTGGTGCAGATGCTAGGCCATTGTACGCTCGCTGCAATTTTGTGGGTTCGAGCACGATCTGTTGATATTTCAAGTAAAGAGGCCACCACTTCCTTTTATATGTTCATATGGAAGGCGAGTAAGCTACTAGTCGATATATATTTCTCACAGAAAATTGACATAGAACTCTAGTATAATTTAAAGAATCTTAGCAAAATTTTATGATAGTTTAAATAATCTTAGAAAAAATTCCTTTTAGTTTTTACTTTTTAGAAAACACTATTTCCTTATATTTAGAAGAAAAAACATACACAGTATGGATATCATATATGAGCTAATTAAATAATAATTATATAACAATTTTAAAATTCAAATTGAACTAAATAATCTGTCTCAAACTAATAATTTATTACAATTATCAAATAAAGTCAAATTTAATTGATTTGCTAGGATCTAATAGTTGAGTTAAGTTATTGTACTAACAAAATTTGATTTGTTCACGTACAATATTTGTTATCTTCTTCTTAACCAAAATATAAGAGAATATAATTTTCTGTAAAACTAAATTTCTTAAAAATAAAAATAAAAATAAAAATTGAGGATTTTTAAATAGAGGAAAATTTTAAAGATTTTTTTAAAATTATAGGAGATGTCTATGTTTTTAACCTATTCTTTACACACGACACATATATATATTTTCTCCATACAACAACAACAATAATAATAATAAATTATATGTCCACGAATACATAAAGGCTTTATTAGGACTAATACATATTGAATTCATGTCTTGCTACAAATTGAAAGGATGTTGTTCTTAAAGTGAAAGTTATTGTAACTGAGATGTCAATAGTTTCAAATGATGAAATGTTTTTTAAGTTGTTTGGAAAAGATATTGCTAGGAAAATAATGTTGAGTTATAATGTCTATAACATTTCAATATTCTCAAAATTATCACCTGTGTCATAAAGACTGAAATACTCCTTGTTTCTCACTAAATAAAGTTTCAAATATAAAAGGTTTAAGTTTTGAAACTTCATTCAAAAATGTGAACATTTGTTTGATTTTAATAATTACAACTTATTAATTTAAATTTCTCATTTTCTTTTATTATTTTAGATAATAATGAACCAATTAATACTTATTAAAATAATTTAAATTGTAAAAATAGTAATGTTTAATTCAAATATGGGATTGTATATTATTTTGATATTAAAATAAGCTTTATTACTCAGTTAGTAAAGTTAGAGGATTTCACGTCAAACTGAGCTCTTAGAAGTTGTGCCAACATACTATAAAGTTAAGTTAATTTGAGTTTTGATGTTTGAAATTGTCACAATATATCAGGTGGCAATTGTTGAATATATTTTTTAGTACAAAATTTACATTTTTTTTAATTATACAGTTAGTAGTGAGGCATAAAATATCACAAATTTTGAATGTTTTGTGCAGTTATTCTACATAGAGTACTTTCTAATTCCTTTTGTACGCTAAGAAGAAAGAAATGCGTTTCATCGTGGGCTACAGGTAAAGAACAAGATGATCATCAACACCATGCAGAGATCCAATTCTGAATAGAAAGACATTGCCATTTGCCAGCTTACTTCTTGCATTGTCAGTTTGTAATTTATATTATCTAAATTAATAGTCAAAGTACAGTGTTCATTAGTCGTGTTACTGTAACCAAAGTAGACTATAACAGTGTCCCATTACCAAACTCTGGTTCGTTGTTCAACAATGAACATGTACACAAAATCCAAAAGAAAAGTGAATACTGAAATTTGAGAAAATTTTAACAAACCCTATGCCAAGATTAACAAATGCAAACTCACTCATTTGGTACACTTGACTAACCAACAAACACAAGAGGAACAAACCCAACCGTATGCATGGTAGTGATGTGTGGTTGGTTAGGTTTTTGCTCCTTACACTGCATCAAATAGGTTCCTCTCTCGCGTTTAGACAACAAAAATTGTATTACAATATTAAGATGGAAAGAAAAGCCAAATAATAAACAATATAAGAGTGGAGCTGGAGATAGGAGTGATAACCAAAAATTAGAGTTAAGGAGTCTGAAGTTGTTTGCTAGTAGCAAAGGAAGTAAGGACATGACTTCGTCTAGTTAGTATATATATGTTCAATAGCGAACATATGTAATAAAATGAGTGGAGGATGAGTAGCAACAATTATGGTCGTTGTATACGAGACTAACGAATTCTTGGAAAGAACAACTAACGAATTACCTGAATTCTCTCTGGTCTTTTAAAGTTTTTCACAAGAATAACAACAACATTACATTCTAATAAAAATCTACTAAATGTAGTGTTTGAAGAGATCTAGAACTGTGCAGTTTTACCCCTAATTGGTAAAAAAGTTATTTTTAATAGACCTATATGAAAAAAGAAAATGAATATATACTTTAAAATAAATAACTAATATGTGACTATTAGCTACGTTTTTTTAGCAACGACAAGAAAATTGACGACAATTTTCAATAGCTTAGTCAAAAACTTATCCTTTCGCGACATTTTATAGAGTCGTCACTAAATGCATGTCTTTGACGATGATTTAGAATTTTCTTCAGCAAAGCTTTGTAAAAAGTTAGACTTTTGGCAACAAATTTATTAAATCGTCGCTAAAAGTTCAAACAATAAAATCAAATTTAAAATTATTGACAATGATTCTAAGTGTAAAAATAAATTTAGCTAGCAAAATTGTCAAATAATTTATGAAATTATAAACTCAAAGTTAATTAATATTACATAGATTTATATTTTTATTTTCATCTTTTAAATTATATGATATGATGATTTTTTTGGAGTCACAAAATTTTAAATAGTTTTAACATGAAGTTTGTAATATAATGATCACATATGACTCTTACAGGAAAAATAATAAATATTGAAATATGGTAACCAATATAATATAATAACATATGGTAAGTAATACAAGATTTTAATTAAAAGTTTAAAAATTATTGCAAACAAAATAATAAATAAAGTTTCATGTCTATTACATCGAAAAAGAAAAGAAATAATTATTTTTCTAAATTTCAACTGACATGAGACTCGGTAGAAAAAGGAAAGGAGTTTCTTATGTCTAGATTCCCAAGAAGGCTTATTGTACATTTGAAGGCATCAATTGAATAGTAAAAGATCTTCCCTCATGTGTTGGTTTATTGACACTCTCTTTTAACAACTTCTTAGTTTTAACTAAACTAGTAGAAGATACAGTGAACAATTACCCAAATGTTGTATAAGATTACTGAATTAGATGAACTTCAAATACGATGTGTTTCACCTAAGAAACAAATAGTATAGAACTTAAATAGCAAGTTAAATGGTATGACGAACCCAAATTTGAACACATGCATACTTGATTGAATAGGCATAGTTTTTGGAATCAACGACTGTTCCAAAACAACCAATTTCTCTAATTTTGTACGCACCATCGAGGCTCTCCCATCACCTCCATTTACATCTATGTTCTCTTAAAGATTCGAAGAAGCTTTACAAAACACATAATATATATAATAAAACGTTCATTTGATTATTTTTCTAACAAAAAATGAGATATAGATAATATAAAAGAGAATTTGGAAGATACAAAAAACCTTGAAGAAGAAGATCGGCTATGGTAGTCAAGTGGTGATTAATGTTTGATGAGAAGATTGTTGTGCATCAATTTGTTCTTCATTAGGGAGAATTTTGCCATATTCCTCCCTACGGAGCTTATTTTTGTCATTAGAAACTGGTCATCATGTCTACATTCCACGATGAATTTATGTTAGTAGTTTTATTCTGAAAGGTTAATAGAAGACTTCATATTTGAATGTTCCAATTATAGCAATTTAAATTTTGTGATCTATTAACTAAGATTATTTTGTATGATAAGGTTGAGAATGTTAAGTGTGTATGTACTATAACTGAGACTACTTTCCTCTAAAGTGATTATTACGATAAAAATAGTTGGGTTCTCGAGCCCCTCGTTAGACATGAAGATAACTACTGTGATAAAATTGAAAACAGAATGAAGTACATAGACATCCCTTGCAGAAGTAAAATACTCAACAAACCTTTCATTAAACAGTTAGTAGGCTTTCCTCAAACAAGCATGGGAGGTGGAAAAAAACGTCAACTCATACACAACTAACACAAAAACATAATTTACTAACTTCCAAACACAAACGCAATCAAAAACTCATGCACCATAAGCATAACACAAAGCCCATATAAACTTCAAATTGTAGCCAAAAAAAAGGAACACAATAAGAGGGTTCTTGAAAATAGAAAAGATGAGCAGTATCAACACAAGACATGACTCTTACTTGATGGTGATGACCACAACACAGGAGATGACCACAATTTAGGAGAAGATGCTTCTTCGACGGTGAACCAAGAGGAAATACGACGGCTAACATGAGAGTGAAGAGAGCTTCATTTTTGTGTTAGTAAGTAACAAAAAATGACGTCATTTATTTTTTAACAAAATGACGTCATTTTTTTAAAAACAACGTCTTCATTTTTTTTTTATCCAAAAGAAATATACCATTTGACGACGATTTAGAAAACTCTTTCCAAATGGTGGCCCATTACTCTTTGACTTGACCTTTGGTGATGAACTTATACGTAATATAAAAATTTTATATAACAGTATCGAATTTGTATATAATAAATAGAGAATTATGAATGACCAGACTAATATATTACATAAGTAAGATACGATAATATATATCTATTATCTATACATTCATAAATCATTATACTAGTTACAATTATTATCTATACATTCATATAACATTATATTAATTATCGTATATAATTATATTTATTGCAACATAATTAAAAATAATTTCAATATAAAATGGAAATTAATATTAAATATTAATATCATAATCTTAAAAGTCAAATTTAATATTATTGACAATGATTGTAAGTCTAAAATAAATTTAACTAACAACAAAGTCATTTAAAAGTTTATAAAACTAAAATCTCAAAATTAATTTATATTACTTAAATTTATACTTTCTTTTAAAATATATGATTTGATAATTTTATGATATATCGCTAAACTCTATTTAATATATATAAATTCTATACTATTTTATAGAAATCATATATTACAAAAATTTGCAAAATATAAAAAATATATATACATGAATAAAATTGGTGACGATTTTACATATTTAGTAACGCTTTAAGAAACCATTGCCCAAAGTTAATGCTTGGTGACAATTTTATAAAATCGTCGCAAAGGGGAAAAAATTTGACGACAATTTTATTAATTCGGTCCAAAAGATCTTCCTTTAGTAATGATTCCATGAGATCGTCGCTAAAGGGTGGTTGACATTTGTGATGATTACCTAAATCATTGGCTATTGTCTATCATTTGGTGACTTTTTTTTAGATCATCACCAAATGTTGAAACATTTAAAAATAACATGAAGATGATGTCGTTTATTTCACAACAAGCGATATCATTTTGTTTCATTTAAAAAGAGACAACGAAGCCTCCCTATGTTATTTCTCATTGTCGTCGTCATCTTTGTTTTTCTTCTTCCACCGCAGGCCATCGTCATGTCTTCTTCAATTCTTCGTCTTCGTCGTTGTCGTCAATTAAGGTAAGTGGCCCATCCTTTGCACTCTAGGTTTTCTAATAATGGTGACGTTGTTGTATTTAAGTGTTGTTTTCTATTGGGTTTTGTGTTTTCCCCTTCGGTGTTATGGTTTGGATGATGGTGAATGTTTATTGTAATAATAATGAAGATGGTGGCTTATGTAATGCATCTATAATGGGTTGATTTGAAACATTAGAAGTAAGTTATTGGATTTAAATTGTTTTTGCATATAACATCTTTAAAATGAAATTGTTTTGAATAATTCAAATAAGTTTGGGTTAATTAACAAAAGTTTATTAAATTTATTAAAGTGTGTAAAATTTATTAAATTATATAACAATATATATTATACATTTCATTAAATATAATATAATCTCCTTTAGTTAAATTTGTTAAATAAGTAAAAGTTTCGTAATTGATATAAATCAAATTCCAATTTTAGAAAATTGAAAGTAGCTTCAACATGGTCCCTTATATGTTAATTAAGATTTTGGAAACTAAATTTGCCAAGAAAGTTAGTTTCTTAGATATGATTCATGTGGATGGAAAACTTTTGACCATGTGAGCAAAGAGGGGAAAAAATCAAATTAAAAGGATAAATAAGTTTCGTTATCCTAAAATTAGATCAAAGGAATGCCATGAACCTTAGTTATCTTATGATTTTAAACTAATAATGTCAACTATAATTCATAATTTAGGACTAGTAATATAAGAAATCCACATAAAATTGTCGATGATGTGTTTATCACTTAGATGGTATATATGCTAGAAACCTATGATTAAGCTTTATTGAGACTTATCGGTGAAATATTCTACGAATCTAGGAGTCACAGCGAGAAGACTCGTTCTCGATTCATGTGGTCTAAAATGCCACATACCTTGGTTATGTTATGATTTCAAACTTAGTATGTCAACTTGTATTGATTTTTCATTATGTAATTTAGAACTTAAATTGTATATATATATATATAGCCTTGGATTTGCTGCTTTCTTGTTTCGAATTATATCAAGATTTTACTCTTACAATGTTTTTATTGTATCTTTTATGTCAAGAAAGTTAATTTCCTAGACATGATTCCTGTGGATGGCAAACTTTTGACCATATGTGCAAAAAGGGGACAAAATCAAAGTAAAAGGATAAATAAGGTTCATTATCCTAAAATTAGGTTAAAGGAATGCCACGTACCTTAGTTATCTTATGATTTTAAACTAATAATGTCAAGTATAATTCATAATTTAGGACTAGTAACATAAGAAATCCACATATAGTTATGGATTATGTGTTTTATAAACCACTTGGATAGTATATACGCTAGAAACCTATGATTAAGCTTTATTAAGGCTTATCGGTGAAATATTCCACGAGTATAGGAGTCACAACGAGAAGACTCGTTCTCGATTCATGTGGTCCAAAAATGCCACATACCTTGGTTATATTATGATTTCAAACTTAGTATGTCAACTTGTATTGATTTATCATTATGTTATTTATAACTTAAATTGCATTTAGTAGTTTAGTCATTTACTTTTAATTGTATAACTAGATGGAAACAGATGGATGTCTCATCAGAAATGGTTCACTGAATACTTAAAAGGAGTTAAGAGTTTCATGTAATTTGTAAAAAATCAAATGGGTGTAGAATGTTAAATTCATTGTCCATCCATAGATTGCTTACATATGAACATTCAAAGTCAAGATGTGGTATATAATCACTTACTAATCCCAGGGATAGATAAATTCTGCACTCTATAGTTTATCATGGTGAACATTCTAAAGTAAGTTGTAGTAGAAGTGTTGATACATGCTTTGATGGTAGTAACAGTAATGATGTAGAAGATTATGATATTAATGATGATGGGATTGACGAGATGTAGTAGAAGTGTTAGAGGATTATAGGAATTACATGGAGACTATAAATGAAATTGGTTTGCCTAATATAATTGATAATATTATAGAAGATAATTTTGGGAATTTTTTGAAAAAGAAAATGGAATTAAATAATAAATAGAGAAAGTTTTACAAATCAAATATAGGACATAGTGGAGTACCTTTGACAACCTTGCGTGACATGGTAAGTATAAACAAAAAAAAAGATGAGTAAGCATGATTTTAAGTGTTTCACTATATATTCATTGAATATTTGGTGCTTAAGCTACAATTTTGGTTCAAGTTTTTCAACAAAATGAGTTCCCTAACTTCAGTGAGGATCATAGACTTTACTTTTTCCTTGGAAGAATTTTTGTTAAAAATCTGTTTAAGGTTATTTCTAGCCATAAATTGTAGCACAAAGTTCTAGTGCAATATTATGTATCAGTTGGTCTATTTTTATGTAGACAGTTTGGTTTGATATTTTTTTGTATAATGTTTAGAAGTGAGTCCCCCGGATTACGTCATAAACATTTCACTGTGATATTTTCCCAATAATAGTTTTGTGTAGATTAATCTCTAGATTTAAGAACAGCTTGAAAGTTTCAAAAGCTCTCATATAGGTGAGGATGGAATTCATGTTTGCCATGTAAAATAAAAGCAAATCATCTATAAAATAGAGGTTAATTAATATAATCTTCTTGCATTTTATGTGGTGTTTGAATTTTGAGTTATTGTGCACTTCTTGCTTGATAATAACATTCGAATATCTATGAAGAGGATAAACAGATAGGGGGATAGGGGATCCCCCTTTCTGAGACATTGAGCTACTTAAAAAAACCTAGTAGGATTGCCATTTATCCATACAAAAAAGGCGGTAGATGATATGCATTCTCTAAGCTAATTGATGAATTTAATTGGAAATTTATGAGTTGTGAGCATTTTCCATAAAAAGTTTTGATATTGTTGAAGGCCTTATGAAAGTCAATCATTATTGTGCAACTAGGAGAGCCATGTGTTCTAGAGTACCCCTTCAATAGTTCTTTTATTATAAGGAAATTGACTCTTATTTATCTATCCTTCATAAAAACACCTTGGTTTTCATTTATCAAAGGAGTAATGGCTTTCTTCAATCTAGTAACAAGTATCTTGAAAATGATTTTATAGAGGAAGTTAGTACATAAGATAGGTATAAAATCCCCAAAATTAGAAGGATTAAGAACTTTAGGAATTAGGCACAGTTCTATTGATTTCTTTGAGAAGAACCACTGGAGAAAAATTCATAGACTACATTCTTGACAAACTACCAATGATGTTCCATGATTTCAAGAAGAAGTAACCATTTAGGTCATATAGCCCTAAGACTTTCTTACAGTCCATACCAAAAACCACCTTCTCATTCTAATTATCATCAACTGCTTTTGTTAAATAATCAAAGTATAGAGGATAAGTTTTTTACAAGTTGAGTTTTGCAAGTTTATAAGTGAGATAGTAGATGAAATAGTGGTACTAAGTAGGGAGGCAAAAAATCTAACATCTCCATTTTGTATGTCCTGGGTTTCTTGAAGTAGTATTCCATCACTAGAGGCGATTTAACAAATCTTATTATGATTCTTTCTGAACAATGTCTTGTTGAAGAAGAAACTAGTGCAGCTGTCACCATCCTTTAGCCAATCAAATCGCGCCCTTTGTTAAAGAAGAGAGGAATGATTTTTTATAGCCTGCAAGTAGTTAGAGAGAGCAATTTTTTCCTTGTCTAACAATATTTAATCAACTAGTATAGAGGCAATCTAGCTCTAGATATCTTCGAAAACAAGTCTGGTGGAGTTAATAGCTAATGTAGTGGATCCATATGACGAGTTCAATGATTTGAGCTTTTTTTATGAGTTTCAGCTTTCAAATGCAACCAAATTGTTTGGTTCCTCCAATATATCGATCTGTCCCCTTCCTACAAGTCTCATTGAAACATGGTTCATAAACAAGATAGTTATTGAACCTACATGGATGGTGTTTAACAATTTGTTGGAACAAATTTGCAACTATGATTGTAGTGTGATTCAAGAAAAGTGGATCCTTGAATTTGGCGATGCTATTGAAAAAGTTATTAAGCCAAATGTCATTTACAAGGACTCAATCTAATTTCTTTCTGATAAACCAATTTGAATTTTGTTTTTATGATCAAATGAAAGATTGTCCCAAATATTTGAGATTTGTCACCCCAATGTTTTCTACACAATCTTGAAGTCATCTAAAAACTTCTTTAGATTAGAGTGGCCCTACGCTTCAGATGTGTAGAAAGTTGAATTAAAATCTCCATAAATCAACTAAGGCTTGGTGATGGATATGTTTGAGGTTGTTCCATAACACTCTTCTTTAGAATTCAAAGTTGCTTACATAAATGAAGGATATATCTATGTAAGTGTGTTCCTACAAGAATAAGAAATTCATATACATGGCTTGATCATTGGCTCCTAGCATATCCATTTTGATTTCATCAAATCTATAGCAAACAATAAGAACTATATCTAGGGTGTTCGAAATTCTCACAACTATCTTTTGTTGTGAAGTTGTTGCATTTGAAAATCTATAATAAATGAAGTAACAAATCTCTTTGCATGTTAATTAACTTGCTCAATGATGCATTACCTGTTGGACACAAACAAATAGCCCAAATCTTACTCTAAAATAATTTTTTTTAAGAGACCTTGGATTAGGATATATATTAATATATGCTT
Source organism: Erythroxylum novogranatense (assembly GCA_029891385.1). NCBI lineage: Eukaryota > Viridiplantae > Streptophyta > Magnoliopsida > Malpighiales > Erythroxylaceae > Erythroxylum > Erythroxylum novogranatense. Next base: position 27,849,151 of record CM057224.1, read on the forward strand.
GTAAGTATGATTATGCCATATTTTGGATGGACAATAATGATCTTGATCAATGACCTATTTGTGGTACATCAAGGTGGAAAGTGGATGATGGGAAAGGGAAAAAGATATCGTATAAATGTAATACCCCACTCTCGCAAGATACGTGCCTGAAATCTTGGGTGATATCTGAGTCCGTGCCTTGCGAGGGTGGCATGCTAGAGCACTCAATCATTCAAAAATCGGTATAATTTTTTTTGAAACAACAATAAACATATGAGGAAATAATAACTAATTCAGGCCCACTGTTATTTATAAACATTTTCAATCAACACAATATAATCAATAGAATTTCAATAGCCAATTAGAGCCCATTACAAATACAAAACACTTTAGTCATAATGTATTTACATTCCATTATAAAAACCTTTGTATACACATTACACACAAATTTTGAAATACATTATTTTACAGAAATCGCGGAATATAATTTATACAAAAATAGGAAAACACTAATACAGACGCAAATTGATCCCGACCTCTATCTTTTCTTTGCATGCAGTAAGTATACTCTCGTTTGCCTAATAGGGTATGCTTCTGAGTCCTAAAAAGTATTTGCAAATTTTGGGTGAGTTTTGTGAATTCAATAAGTGACCATCATCAATGACTCACACAATCACGTAGCACATAATTCATATCATTACACATTTCACACTTCACATTCAATGCACTTTAATCATTCATATTATGCATATGCAGTGCACATGAGACCTACTTTTTATTTGTTACTTTGTTGTGACTGAGTGCCTAAACTATCCCGTATCCATTAGATACCGGGCTTATTACTAACTGTCCCTTATCCGCTTGGGGGATACAGGACTCATTTTATATAGTGAGCCATAGGCTCTTAATCACTTTTGAGCTCGAGGCTCATTTTCACTCGTTAAGCTTTAAGCTATGATCGGTGGCTACTCTGGTCACAATTGTTATTATGTTTCATGCATTCATGAAATGGAATGCCTCAATCACATTTGCATATTCTCATCACTTATATTAATATATCATCGAACCGTAGTCTGACATTCAACATTAGAGTTGAGTATCACTTTTTCATTTATATGAAAATGCACATTCAAAACACATTTATCCTCAGACCGTGGTCTGACATTTAACAATCATATTATGCACACTTATTTCATCTCATTCACATACAAGTAGCACTTCAATATCTAAATCAAAACATCACAATCATTGGATCTTCTGTCCATAAATCAATACAATTATTCACATTCATATGAGCTTTCAGTAGTCAATCAATATAAAATTCAAAACAGAACAAACAATGAATGAGACCATCTAGATCTACTCATAATACGTTCTAGATTAGCATTTGCTTCCAAATTCTGGAAATGCTCGAATGTGGACACTTAACTTGCATAACCCATTTATACAAGACACACATTGCACACTCATTAATAATGACACAATTATAAGCATTTATTCATGCACAACTGTGTATGTGGACTATATACAATGCATGCTCAATGACAATTCTGAGTACCTAACCAACTTTATAACTTAATCACTAATCATTTCTTTGAATCATACACTCAATCCTTTTGTAATTTGATGTCAATAACTCATCCATTGATTTTTCTTGTTGTGCTCCATGTTGACACTTTTGATGTGTGTGTTAGCCAATCTTGCATAGTGTTACAAATTTTTAAACTTGGTAAAAAAAATTTTCTGCCATTCTGCTGTTCCTCGCCGCGGTGACAGGTCACACGCCGCGGCGAGGCTAGTGATTCACGCACACACGTCGCGGCGTACATGTTGCACGTCGCGACATCCACTCTTTTACAAAATGCTTGTGAAAATTTTTCCTCAATTCCAACTTCTTCCAAACTAGACTCTTATAACTTTTGTTTTTCAAAGACCTTATAAGTTTCAAAGTGGTACTTGATTTTATGAAAATACCTTCCATTATTTTAACGATAGTTGGTCTTGGCTAATTTTACTTTTGATGTTTTCAACACAAAGTGAGTAAAGGCATGCTAACAAAGTATCACTTTACGTTTTTAAGACTTGAAATTGTTCATTGAGATATTCTTGTTGGAAGGATATTTGAGCCTAATTTTTTCTTCAATATTGTGTGTATCTACTTATTTCATATCTCTCTAGAACTTGTTTCAATTCTTAATCAAAGCTTTATGGACTACAATTTTGTTGATGTGATAGAGGCATTCTTTCATTTACCCTTTCTCCCAAACACAGTCCCATAGACACTTTTCCCTTGCTAGCCCATTGAGTCGTCATTATTTATGAGCACTTGCATGCACCCTTATATGATGTCAGTAGTTCATTTTGCATAAAAAAAAGTGTGTTCCAAAAAGGGACAAAGAAATGTTAAAAAAAAGTAAGAAGTAAAGGAAGAAAAAGAAAAGAAAATGAAACAATATAAAAAATGAAGGGTAAAAATGTTTATAGAGATTGAGGTGCAAAGGTGTAGGAGAAGGGGACTTCAATGTTTTTCTTTTGAAAGAACTTTAGGAACTTCTTCTTGATATACCACTGCTCCTTGTGTCCTTGTCATATTTGGTTGCCAAGCTTATTGATTTGCAGCATCATTTGTTGCTGATTTGCGGCCATCTGATTAAAAATTTGCTAAAATCGTTCATCATCTACTGCTGTTGTTGGTTCCTCTTTAACTGTTTCTTCTTGAGGCTCCGGTGGTGCCTGATATGTGGATGGATGTGACATAGCTGCGTTCTTACCCTTCTTGTTCTTAACAGTAGTATGCATATGAGGATTTCATAATTCCATAAAATATAGCTCCAAAATTTTAGAGCGTTTTAAATATGATACATCAAACACATCATAATTAGCAGTATACATAGTATCCACATTACGATGATAAATGAAGCTAAAGTAGTGACAATGTAAACCATACCAAAATATGAGTTTTTCTTATTAACATAACTCACAATAGACCTAAAAATTCGATATGGGGTGTTTATTTTAACCTTACGATCCATGCACCAAAGAAAGAAAAGTTCTTTAGCAGAGCACTTATTGTTTTCAGTTTTATTAAGTGTTCAGTGTTACGAATTAAGGTGTTCGGTGCACTCCTAAAATCAAACGTGTTTTTACCTTTAAGGTTTTTTTATAGTTATCCATATAAAAATCATCATGATCATCTCAAAATTTTATGTCACGAATGACTGTATAATCAAGCTTATAAATGCGACCACCTATTCTAAACCAGAAAGTATCCATTTTAGGATTATAACGCACAGTGGTAAAATATTCAAAAGTCATCATGGGGTATATTGGTACATCACAATGAAATAAGCGACCTCAACCAATGTCCACAGCTAAGAGGTCAATATTATGCCTCAAACTAAGAGTTTCTAACAATTCAAAATCAAAATATTGGGGAAGCAATAATTCTCTATCTTTGAAGTCCTGAAATCGCATACCTTCTTCTTTCGAAAAGTTAGGAATGGGGCACAAAAATTTGCTGCTGTTAGTCAATAGGTTTCTGAGCGACGAGCTTCTTGGGAGCCATAGAAGAAGAATAATCTGCAAAAATATACAAAAAAGAGGTGAGCACATTTTAGAGAGAGAAAGGAATAAAAAAACTTACCAAAACTTTGTATTCTTGGTCGTGTAGTGTGAAATAAGTGTAAAAGAAGTGATTAATGAAGGAAAAGAAGAAAATACCAAGGTTTAGGAGAAAAATGAAAGTTTTTTGAAGGTAAGGTTGGTGAGATAATCGACTATAGAGAGAATAAGTGAGGGAAAGTGAAGAAAGAAGAAGAAAAGAGGGTTGTTAAAAAGTGTTTGTCGAAGGATCCCACGATTGTGGGAATCCTTATGATTTCCACGATTGGGGGGTTAAGACTCCAGAAACCTTTTGAAGAGCCTTCCCACACTCGTGGAAAATGGATTGCTTTCCACTATCATGGGTTAAAGCTCTAGAAAGTTTCTGGAAAGCGTTCCCACGCTCGTGGAAAAAGGATCAACTTTCATGATCGTGGGTTAAGGTTCCACAAAGTTTCTGGAAAGCCTTCCCATGTTCGTGGGAATCAATCCAGTTCACACAACCATGCGTTATCCAAAATTTTCCAAGTTCTTATTCTTCTTCTAAGCTTAACATGCATTCCTAAAATTCAATCAACCTACCAACACATCAAAATCAACTATTGAACAAGAAATTTGAAAAGGAAATAAGTTCAAACTCAAACACAATTCAAACCAAACATAATCAAAACCAAACAATTCACACACACAAGTAAAAAAAATCTATCAAACAAAAGGTAAATGTTCTAAGTTAAGGTCATTAGCTTGGCCATTTCACATGCATTCATGAAGAAGTAAAGGAAAGGAAAGAGATGATTTCCCCTTCTTATGAGTATGGCACTCCATAGTATAGCTTGTATCTATGCCCATTGACCTTGAATGATCCACCCTTGTCATTTTCTAACTCTAAAGCTCCATAGGGAAACAATTGAATAACCTTGAAAGGTCCACTCCATCTTAACTTGAGCTTTCTAGGAAATAACTGAGGTCTTGAATTAAACAAAAGCACCAAATCCCCACTCTTGAACTCCTTCTTCTTGATGTGAGCATCATGCTACTTATTTGTCCTTTCTTTGTACAACTTGGCATTTTCATAAGCGTCAAACCTCAATTCTTCTAATTCATCAAGTTGTAACAATCTTTTCTCACCCTTAAGCTTCCAATCCATGTTCAACTTCCTAATGGCCCAATATGCGTCATGCTCTAACTCCAAAGGTAAATGGCATGCCTAGCCATACACAAGTTTATATGGAGTAGTTCCTGTTGGTATTTTGAACATTGTTCTATAACCCCATGGGGTATCATCTAGCTTTAACACCCAATCCTTTCGTGAGGTGTTCACTATCTTCTCAAAGATCTTCTTTAGCTCTCTTTTTACCACCTCCACTTGACCACTAGTTTGAGGATGTAAGGAGTCGCCACTTTATGATGAACATTGTATCTTTTCAGAAGAGCCTCAAATGGTTTGTTGCAAAAATGTCTTCCTCCATCACTTATAATCACTCTGGGCACTCCAAATCTCGTAAAGATCTTCTTGATGAACTTTTGAATTGGAGTAGCTATAGCCTCAACCCTCCTAGAAACATCATCAACTCCAACTAATATGTAGTTGTTACCTAAGAAGGATGGGAATGGTCCTATGAAATCCAAGCTCCATACATCGAATATCTCCACCTCCATCATGTTTGAAAGCGACATCTTATCTTTCTTTGATATGTTACCTACTCTTTGACACCTATCACACTTTAGCACAAAATCTTGAGTGTCCTTGAACAAAGTTGGCCAATAAAATCCACACTCTAAGATCCGAGTTGCGGTCTTGTTAGCTCTATAATGTCCTGTATAAGGTGAACTATGAAATTGCATTAACATTTTAAGCATTTCATCTTCGAGGTTACACCTAAGAATTACACTGTCAGCATATATCTTATAACGTACAAGTTCATCCCAAATATAATGAGAACATTGAAACACAAACCACTTCTTTTATTGATAAGAGAGATTAGAAGGAAGAATACCATCTTAAAGATAATTTGCAATATTTGCAAACCAAGGAAAAAAGGATTGTCTGCCATTATTAAAGCTTCATTAGGAAAACTCCCCTCGATTTCCTCTTCTTCTTCATGATGCCCTCCCTTAAGTCTCGAGAGATAGTCTACTACAACATTTTTTGTTCCCTTCTTGTCTTTAATCTCAATTTCAAATTCTTGGAGCAGAACCACCCACCATATATGTAGCGCCCCCTTACCGTAGGATATGCACCGGGACGCCCGTGGGTCGTTCCGACGCATATCCCACAGCAAGGAAGTACTACTAACGAAATCAATCACTAAATACTCACTTGGCATCAATACAATTAAACCGAATTATGCAAATCACTAAAATTTTAAAACCACAATAATCTTTCATTTCACATTACTAACGGAAATATAGACAAGTCTATCAGTCCCCTACAGTCTCAATACAATATCTCAAAAAGAAAACTGATACAAAAGTCTATACTATGTCATCCCCAAAAATCGTCCCAGCTGACCAACCTGTGTGCCATCGCTTCTCTTGCCCACGAACTCATACGACAGGAAAAATCTATCACGGGAGCTAGGAATCTACTAACGCTGTCCTGAAAAATATTTGCAATGTTGGGTGAGTTTGCGAACTTAATGAGAAACCATCATCGATGGTTCACCCAACTCATGCATATACACACAATATATCCCATAGTCACACGATAACACATTTGGAACACTATCAGACAATTTACACAATACAGTTAAATGCATAATGCATGCCAATTCTCATTTTATGTCAGTGTTATGACTGAGTGTCAATACCATCCCGATTCGGGCACATTACACAGTAATCGCATTTTGGGCAAGTAGGAGAGCCCTCAGAGTATGCACTACTGCCCGCTCATGTTAGGGATTGGAGAGCCCTTTGGGTATGCACTATTCCCTTTCGGCCTTAGGCCCTTTCACTGATAATCGAGCTTAAAGCTCTTATCATTAATTGCTCCAGTCATAAATGTTTATTTACCAATTTTAATCATGCCTAGCATACACTCACACTTGTCCAATCAATAACATATATATCAATCAATTCTATTTATCGCATTCAGAGCATTTACTCATAATTTTCAGCACGTCTATTTCACAGATACAAGCACTCACATTGGCAAACAACTCACACATTCATAGAACATTTAACACACAAAGATTGAGAAACCAACTAGGTTACTCACCTGTAACTTCGAAGCTCTCACTGAAGTCCCAAATATCCGTGGATCGACGATCCAACGCGCCTCTATAATAATTTAAACAAATTCTCATCACTAGATGCTCAATCAAAGAAATTCGATAATGCACATGTCTTAATTCAAAGCTGTACGATGCATGTTCATGATTTTCCGGAGCTATACTCCAATTCCGCTATCTCTTGCCTCACAACCAAATTCACTATTTGTTAGATCAATAGCACCCCTTGGTTCATAATGATTTAAAGCATATCGCTCCAAAAATTCGGCTCAATTCAGCAAATTATACATACTAAAATAATTCCCTAGAAAGCCTATTCATTGGGTCAAATTCATTCACTCAAGTCCCCAATTATACTCCAATTTGTCAAAACAAAACTCTTAGATTGCACTAGGAACTGAAATTGACTCTCTTTTGGTAATTGCAAATCCTGTGAGATAAAATTCGAACTCTCAATCTTTGCCACAATTGTAGACCTCTTTCTCTAATTCATAACGAATCAAGAATCGCCTCAATTGGAGGTCTACACCATAAGTTATGCCCCAAAAACTAAAGCACCTATCATCAGAAAATCGGAGCTAGCCGCGACGAAGGGTCTCTTGTCGCAGCGTACAAGGTTCGCTCGCCGCGGCGTACAAGGTTTGCTCGCAGCGGCGAACACCTTCCACGAGACACGCCGCGACGTAAGGGAAAGAACTTTTCGTGGCGAAGATCCACACACTCGCCGCGACGTCTTGGTCCGCTCGTCGCGGCGAGCACGCAATGACTCGTCGCTGCGAGGCCACTTGCAGGCGTCGCGGCGTGCGGGCGACTTCGTCTTCTCCAATCAATTTTTCATCTTTCTCTCTCTATAACCCAGCATTAAACACACTCAACTACCCACATCTCTAGTATTTAAACTCATTAATACATCAAACAACAATAAATAACAACATTTAACCATTAAAACTTACCAATCAAACCCTAAAATCTCAAATGTCCGAAAATCCTCCAACAAGCTCCAACACCGATTTTCCCCCTCAAAACTCAACTCTGTTCATATTCCTTAAGAATCAAACTAAGCTTTGCATAGGGAGTGGTAGCAATAAGCAACGATCGAAGGTCACACACCAGGGAGAATCGAAAATCACTAACGAAGAGCAGAGGAAATTTGTTTTAGGAGGAAATGCCTTTTTAGATTTCAAAACCTAAAGTATAAATATAAAGGGGTTGATTTAAACCTATAGATTATAGTCCTCAAATTCATTTAATTTCAGTCTCTAAATTTCAATGGCTTATCATAAAAATTCCTACACTCGCAAGTCTAAATTTTTCCAGCCATTTGCCAATCAATTTCGGAACCGGAATCTAATCCATCAGTCTCTAAGACATTTTCTCGATCCGAAACTATAATTCTAAAAATTCGCAAAAAATTCCTATAAATCCTCAAAAATACAAAACACAAGGTCCTGCACTCCAATTTCAATTTCCAATCCCAAAAATTCAATTCAAATTATCCCTTAATTTCCAATAAATCATATCTCACACAAATTTACAATTCAAAATATAATCACAGTTAATTGCCGGAAAAAATCATGAATGCATGTCACTATGCATATGCATGTGCAAAAGGATCTATTCCTCTAAAATCAGAGGCCAAAATAATACTCAATGAATAAATGCAGTATAAATTCTTATCCTGACCCAAATACCAATATGCCCATCACATCGGTAACGAGATGCTACAATATAAGCCTAGCCTTAGCATCCTTTTTTGCAAAAAGATATCACAATGCTGCATGATCTATAATATCCGTTAAGAAAATAATAAAATGCACGGGTAACCACCCTCTCAATCATTTGGTCCACAAAAGATAAAGGAAAGTGATTTTTCCAGGTGACCAAATTAAGCTTTAGGTAATCAATACATACTCTCTAACCTTTAATAGTCCTAGTCGAAATCTTTTCACCTTTTTCATTCTCCATCACTATCATGCCTCCCTTCTTAGGCACACATTGTACCGGACTCACCCACTCTGTTGGACCCCAAACTTTTGGTGAAAATTAGAAATATTAAAATGAATTTAAATGAGAAAGAAATTGGTGAGAAAATTTGATGAATTTAAGAAAAATTTATGAGAAAAGAATTGTTTAGTTTTGATGACTTGAATATTTGAGTCGATTTGTATGGGTTATGAAAGCTTATGAGAATGAGTTGATTTGAAATGGAAGTTTGAAAAATAAGCCTTTGGGCAAAACTTTGTGTAAAATGATTTCTACTTATGTTTTCTTTTTATAAATGTGGTGGTGGTTATGTACGTAAATGGAACAGAGGTGAAAATATTTCTATGATTTTGACTTAGGAGGAGAAATAGTGACATAAGTGGAAATGAAAAGTTTGGAAGTATACAAGTAAAGTAAAAATTGAAAAAGGGTTATGAGAATTATGGATGTATGAGTTTGTTCAGGAATGGGATATGAATGGCAATTGAATATAATTATAACTTGAGATATGATTGTGATTGTGTATGAATGAAGCGAGATGATTATGTTGGCTGTTTTGAGATCATTGAAGTGGTTAAGATTAGATTTGCGTTTGTTGATGTTGAAATTCCGGATGGGGGGGTCCGATGGTAATTTGTGCTGATTGGTTGTGATATCAGAAGTGTATTTTGCCTTTGTAGATTTTTGGGTTGTTCAAAAATGCAATCGTTATGCTGCCCGATTTTTGATAAAATCGGGTTATGGCAAAGTAAGATTTAGAATAGATTTTGTTATAAATGAGATAAGATTTGGTATGAATTGAGATTTAGTTGAGGATAATATTTCCAGTGGGAAACTAGTATAGGTTTGATTCATATAAGGTTGATTAGGAATGAAAGGAATGAAATAGAAAGATTAAAAAAAATTACCGGTTTTCTGGTTGGATTTAAGTCTAAGGTTTCCAGCGCGACCGTTTTCTATTTTCGCTTTGGATGTCGGATCCATTCTTTTGCATTTCGCTTTTGTTTCCGTTTGACTTTCATTAGTTTGCGAGCGCGTTTGCTACCTCTGCCTTCGATTTGCATCCGTTCTTTCGCTTTAGCTCTTTGTGCTTCCGCTTTTCAGTTCCGCAAGTTTCCATTCGTTTTCTGTTTTTCAATTCACTTTTCCGGTTGGGATCCGGTTACGAGATCGGGTTCCAACACACTCACTATCTGAAATGGGATAAATAATCCCTACATCCAATAGCTTTTTGAACTCCTTCTTCACAACCTCTTGCATGTTTGGATTTAACTTTCTTTGTTGCTCTCTTACCATTTTGCACTCTTCTTCTAGGTTAATCCTATGCATCACCACATTGGGGTTAATCCCCCTAATATCATAAATTTGCTAATGGTCTCCATCACTAATGGTCTCCACCACTTTCTCTTCTTGATCAAAATCTAATTGGCTCGAAATAATGATAGGTAGGGTATGGTTTTCACCTAAAAGGATGTATCTCAAATGAGAAGGTAAGGGTTTAAGCTCTAACATGGGGGGCTTAACGAATGAAGGTGGTGTTGGTGTATCTGTTCTCTCCAACTTCTCTAACTCGACTTCCTCACATAAATACTCTTCTCTCACACTCTCATCCCTGAACACTTCAGTGACTGTTGGAGTTATGTAAATATAATGCCCTGGAAAGCAAGTGTATTTACATGTAACTTTATCTTCTTGAGTTACAGTTTTGTAATGGAAATATTTATTATTAATAAAACAAAAGAGTTTGGTTTTATCTGTGTGAGCATTATATATCTGGTCAAAAGGTACCAAGATTCTTTTGTAAGTAATATACATATACATAGAGATGTATGGGAAACATGTATATTATTAGAATCTGAATTAATTCACCACAAGAAAAATAAAATTTAGCGACGGAATTTACCGACAGAATTTGTACATATTCCGTCGGTAAGCTTATTTAGCGACGAAATTTATTCACGAAAAAAGGCGTCGGAGATGTAGCCGTTGCTAAATTTAACGACAGACATTTTTCGTTGCTAAATTTACCGACGGAATTACCAACGGTAAAAATTTCCGTCGATAAATTTGCCGACAGTTTTTTTATTTAGTCGGTAAATTTTTCTGTCAGAAAATTAGCAACGGAATTTTAATTCCGTCGGTAATTAGCGACGGAAACAATTCCATTGGTAAAATCCAATATATTTACCAACGGAATTTTGTTCCGTCGATAAATTTGCTGAAAATTATTTTTTAAAATTTATCTGCAAACTGTTTAGTTTCTCTAGAAGCCACCATAGAGAGAACTTCATTATTTTAAGTAAAAGAATTAAAATATTAAAATTCATACTAAAACAGAACTGAAAATAAAGAACGGAAATTATTTTTTCAAATAACAAACATTTCGTCAAACACCTTACATGCATCAGAAATTTATGAACACATCACAACTAAAATCACGTATTGTCCTTTCAATCACTAACATTTATACCTTAAAGTTGTTTTCCAATAATAAAATACACAAATAAACGAAAGTAATAAATACCCAAATTAACTTTCATCTAATATATGAAAAAACACAAGACAGTAGTTGCAAAAATACCTCTACTGAAGGACACGATGACAATAGCCGGAGAAGATAACATCGTCGAGCAAAAAAGGAGTCCACAACAGAGAAATGGGCTCTAAGAAAACCGAAGAGAAGATGTAGAAAGAAGGAAGAAGAAGAAAGGAAAAAGAATATAGAAGTGAGAGGGAGATGTCGGGTGAGTTAATATTTAAAAAGAATTTACCGACGGAATTACCACCAATAATTCCCGCCTTTTTACCGACAGAAAGAAAATTTCCGTCGCTAAATTAATTTACCAACAGAATTTACCTACGAAATTTTCCGTAGGTAAATTCAAAATTTTTGATTCCGCCACAAATTTCCTCCATTTTTAGCGGCGGAACGTATACCGTCGCTAAATTTCGTTGATAATTTTGCCGCCACGAATTCCCTCCAAATTTAGCGACAAATATTAGTACCGTCGCTAAATTACTCAATTGTAGTGACGGAAATATGCTTTCCGTCGCTAATTTCCAACGGTATATTTTCCGTCGGTAATTAATTACCGACGGCTATATTTTCCGTCGCTAATTTCCGTCCCTAATTTTTTCGCGATAAATTCCCTTCAAATTTAGCGACGAATATTATTTATGTCGATAAATCACTCAATTTTAGCGACGAAAAACATATTTCCGTCGCTAATTGCCTACGAAAATGTTTCCGTTGCTAAATTTCCGTCGCTAATTTGCAATTTTCTTGTAGTGATATTGATTCACAATTGAATAATCAAGTTGGTCACTTGATTATGGTTTAGACTATAGTGTTGCGATTTATCTCCATATAAGTAAAGGAATTTACTTAAAGGGAATGATGAGTTTCATATCATGATAGTAGTAAACTATCGATAATGGCACTATTAAATGAATCTGGAATCAAGTATGTTTCAAGAATAAAGTGGGTTGTTACTTTAATCTTAAAACATACAACCTAAGCATTCGCTTATTATGAATCATAATCTTGATGAGTGGTGAACTCATATATGTTTCATTATAATCCTTGATATGATCAGAATGGATTTTTACAGAGTATTTATCCAGTGTCTGCATGTTGGAATTATTAATTGAAACATGTATCAGGGAACATTCACTCAAATAAAGAGTTTATAGTGCTATCATCACTTCTAGATATTTTAAGGAGATTTGGTGATTAAACTGGTGTTAGTAGTTTGATGGACTGGCTACCCATCAAGTCTTGACACCAAGATGAGATCTTGTGTGCTAATTACTATATAATGTAAAACGGGAGATTTAGATTGAAAAACCAAGATAAGGGTAAAATGGTAATTTTATCCTTTGTTGTGCGGATGACTATAATAAGGTTCTAAATAGGGTCTGCAATTGGACATAAAATATGTATTCTCCTAATATTTAATAATTCAAGAGTTTAACTAATTGTCTTTAGTGGAATGACATTTAGTTAATAAGCTAGAATTAATTATAATGAGATTGAATTAATTCTGAGCTTATTGGAGCTTGAATTATCAAAGTACAATAAGATTCCTCACTTGGCTTTAAGAAAGGTTATCAAGCTAAGTAAGAAATATAAATGGAGGTTTTAGAAGCCCATAATTGAATGTTAGGCTTGGTCTAATTAATGCTTAATTAGAAGCCCAAATGTACATTTAGAAATAGGCTAGATTTTGGTTTAATGTAATTAATTAGATTAATTATATTAAAACAATTTTTGTTAAAGGAGAAGTAGCAATTTCTGTTTTGTTAGGTGAAATGTGAAGCTACACATTTGACATGAAAATGCTAAAATAAAGATGATCTTTATTATGGTTTATTATTATTAAATGGAGTTATGAACTTACCATTAAATGGTTTAATGGTTGTCTTTTAATGTTAGCATGTAACCTATTTGCATTCATTAGATTAAAAATGAAAGATGTACATTAGATTAAAAATGAAGAGAGTCTCATTTATTGGCAATTTTATGATTGATTAATGCAAGAAGTGATGCATTGGATGCCTCTCTCTTCTTCCATTCATGCATAATCGAAATTGGAGTGTAAGAAAGACATCTTGTATGTTCTTGAGACCTTCTCTCCTTTCATGCAAGGTAGAATTGAAAATAACAAATGAAAGAGTTTCATTTTTGGTTCTTCTTCTTCTAAGAAAATCTCCTCTAAACATTTCTTCTTCTTTCCTACCAAAGGATTTTGTTAACCTAATTGTCATTTGAAGAAAAAGTGGTAAATCTAATTTGTTGAGGATACAACAACAAAGAGAAAGTAGATTGTTAAAGGAAAAGATTCAAAGGCAAAGGATTTGGATACAAGAAGAAGGAAAGAATAGCGTACCGAGGATTTAAAGCTGTAACAAAGGAGTCGGTAATACTCCCGATCTTGTTTATGTTTTATTATCCTTATACCATATCATATATGGATTAGCATGATGATTTAGATTTGTTGCTTCCGTTGCAAGTAATGATTTCTTAAAAGTTTTGAAATCTATCGTTTCTCCAAATATAGCATGCTTTGTTTTTCCGATCCAACAATTAGTATCAGAGTCGATTTTTAATGCTTGATTTCGGTTCCTATATATTTGATGCATGGGTTGGCAATTTTTATGTGTATGCTGCATATTTTTATGTGATAGAAATATATATGATGTATATGTTACTCTTTTGGTTGTTCATAGAAGTTAAATTTGCCTTGTAAGATTTCTTCATTTGGTTGTAACAAGGAGGGTGATCTATCATCACCATGTTTCCTCCTTGGCTTCATTTTTCTATTTTCTTTGTTTTTGTAATGTACAAGTTGATGTAATGATTAAGATGGAGCAGCCATGGGTTGAAGAAATGGAAAGGTAAATTTTTTTCGGTGTATCCTTTTGTGTATTGGCATAAGTTTTGTGAAAACAAAGATGTTGGAATTTTGTTTCAATGGATCACATTTCAGTTTTTATTGTAAAAACAAGTTCTGGATTTTTGTTTCATAGAATCCAATTTCGGTTTTGATAAAATACTAAGTGTTGGTTTTTTATTTTCATGGAATAAGTTTCGGTTTTAATAAAAACTAGTGCTGAAATTTTTTGTCATAACAAAGAATCAGTTTTCTAAAAATCTAATGCTGGAATTTTGTTTTTCAAACTGACAAATTTAGGTTTTAATATATGTCATTACATTTTGTTTACCGAATGGGCCGGATCATGTGAGCGAAGAGTTCGAAGCGGAAGATCCAAGTCCAAGAAGAATACTTTTAGGCCTAAAAGGCTTGTATTTTTTTTCTAGGATGGACAATCAAAAGTGGCTTTATTAGTTCATATGATGAATGGAGAAATGAATGCTTATAATATGTGATATTATGTGATTGCATGTGATTTAGAAAATTTCCAACCCTAGGCCTTACCATGCATTCATTATGTATGAGATATATAATGAAACAATATAGGATGGATAATAAATTGCATCTAGACAAGATGGTAATTAAGAACTTAAAACCCAAAAAGATTGAGTGGGAGAGGATGTTCATGTGAGAGTCCACGGTCTCTAAATGATGGCCCATTTGCATGTGGTGAAGTGTTACTCCCCGTCGGAGGGCATGGATCCTAGATCTTGCATGGTGTGAGTCTCCTTAGGGATAAGTCCACTTATTGATAGCAAATGTGACTTCCCACCGAGGCATGGTGTGCAGGTATCTTTAGTGTATGATTCAAATAGTTAAACACTCAACATTCTTTATCAATAAACTGCCTACCGTAGCTCTGTTGGTAAAAGTATGGACCAAATTAAGACGCTTCTTAAAAAATTGAGCATGAGATGCTTGGTAGCTTTTTGAGTGGGAGGGTCCCAGTTTTTCTTTTAATGGATAAGATGGCCCATCGTCATTTAGTCTATTATAGAGAAGAAAAATAACCGTCGTATAAGATTTTAATTTTTTAAGTTTTTCCAAATCTATCATCATGCATACATGCATCATGATTTTATACAAAGTTCCATTAATTGTTTACTAGTATGCTTATATTTTAATAATTTATATTTTCAGACATAATCAACTACAAAAGGAATCCACTCACCCTCCTCTTGACTAATAACAAATTGGAAAATGGAGACAATTTTAATGAATGAAGACGTAACCTTAACATTGTTCTTCAATATGAACGTATTTCATGAGTGTTAACTGAAAGTGAGCCTACACCTTAGGGTGAAGCTTCAACTCCTGAGCAAGTCCAACAACATGAGCGTTGGCAGAATGCTGACAAGACTACTAAGTGTTATATTCTGACTTCTGTTAGTGGCATATTGCAAAAGCAAATTTCTTGTATGAAAACTTCTAGTGCAATAGTCCATCACCTACCTGAGATATTTGGTGTGAGGACTAGGTCTGCAAGTGTGAAAGCTATCCAAACCTTTCATAATCGCAGACAAAAACCTGGAACCGATGCAGGATTACATGATGAAGGTAATCTCTGTGGTCACTAAGGCTGTGATGCTTGGGGCGGATATGGATGCGGACACACAGATCATCAATAGCTTAAACTCTTCTTTTTAGCAGTTTAAGTTGGACTATGAGCTCAACAACAAGGATTACACCTTGAGTGAGTTGATGAATACCCTTCAGAACACAGAGGAGATATTGAATATTAAGGCTCATGGGTAGAAGTTAATGTAGTTTCTTCTTCTAAGCCTAAGGGTAAGCGCAAAGAAAAGAAGAAGGGTCCAATGAAAAAGAAGGCCCAAACAGGGGTCAAGGTCCAACCCATGAAAAAGAAGGCCAAGGAGAACATCAAAGGAAAGTGTTTCCACTGTGATGAGATGGGTCACTGGAAAAGAAACTGTCCAGTCTACCTAGAGTCCCTCAAAAGCAAACAAGGTATGGGTTTCCTAAGTTTGTTAGGAACTAGAAATGTGGCAGATTTATCTACTTCTTGGATATTAGATTCAGGAGCCACTAACCATGTTTGTAATTCATTGCAGGGGTTCTTGCAAAGGAGAAGACTGCCTTAAGGCCAATTTCAAGTCAAGATAGCAGATGGCGCCTATGTTTCAGCAGAATCAGTGGGAGTAGTTATCTTGGATTTTCCTAGTGGTCATAGGTTATATTTGGAGGATGTTTATTACATACCTATGATTGTAAGGAACATGGTTTTTGTTTTTTGTCTAATAAAATCTGGTTATTCCTTATATTTTGAAAAGGTTGTTTCAATATATGAGAATAAGGATTTTATTTGTGATGCGATAACTAAACAGGGATTGTTTTTTTATAGAACCTATGAAAGGCTCACTAAACACCACAAAATTGATAAAACCAAGACATTCCAATATCTTTAACATTAATTCAAAGTATCTGTGACACTTAAGAATGGGTCATATCAATTAGAAAAGACTTGACAGGTTAGTAAAGGATGGGATCCTTATGGGCTTGGATAGAGATCCATTACCCCCCTGTGAATCTTGTATTGAAGGAAAAATGACCAAAGTCTCATTTCCTTCTAAAGGAAACAGATCTAAATCCACATTGGACCTGATACATACTTATGTGTGTGGGCCCATGAATGTGCAAGCTAGAGGAGGTTATGAATACTTCATAACTTTTATAGATGATTACTCAAGACATGACTATTTGTATTTGATGCATAAAAGAGTGAATCCTTTGAAAAGTTCAAAGAATTCAAAGCTAAAGTTGAGAAGCAACTTGGCAAGCCATTAAAAAAACTTCGATTAGATCGAGGTGGTGAGTACTTATCTGGAGAGTTCCAGCAATATTTAATTGACAATGGAATTGTTTCCAATTTTTCAGTTCCTCAAACACCTCAACAGAATGGTATAGCAGAGAGGAGAAATAGAACTCTATTAAAAATGGTAAGATCAATTATATCCCAAGCCTTCCAGAATCGTTCTGGGGATATTTCATACAAACGACAACATATCTTCTTAACTTTGCTCCATCCAAATCGGTGCCTAAAATACCAAAAGAGTTGTAGACTGGCCGAGTGCCTTCATTGAGGCACTTTAGGATTTTGGGCTACCTAGCCCATGTTCTAAAGCCTGAATCCACAAAGATGGAACCAAGATCAGAAATATGTTTATTTGTGGGATATCCTATTGAAACTCGAGGGTACTATTTCTACAGTGCTCAGGAAAGGAAGGTATTTGTGTCGATAAATGCGACCTTCTTGGAGGAAGAGTTTGTGAGAAATCACAAAGGAAGAAGTGAAGTAGTACTAAAGGAGTTAGCTATGTCATCCAAACCAAGAGTTGTTTTGTATATGACAGAACAAGATGTCGAAATAGATTCAAGAGTTGAATCGAAAGTGCAACCTAAACATCAAGTTGTGCCTAGACGTAGTAGGAGGGTTGTGAGACAGCCAAATAGGTATCTGGGTCTAGGAGAAGGCTTAATTGCCATCTCAGAACAAGAAGAAATAGATCCCATTACGTATACACAGGCTATTAATGATGTTGATGCAGGAAAATGACTCAAGGCGATGGAATCAAAAATAGATTCCATATATACTAATGAAGTCTTGGTCCTTGTAGATCTACCACCAGGTCTAAAATCCATAGGGTGTAAATTAGGTTTGACAAGGCTATCAAAACCTATGGGTTCATACAAAACCTAGATGAGCCTTGTGTTTATAAAAAAATACAAGAAGTTAAGGTTACTTTCCTAATCCTGTATGTTAATGACATTCTGTTCATTAGGAATGATGTGGGAATGTTATCTGTGGTTAAGGGATGACTAAATGAATAGTTTTCGATGAAGGATTTGGGAGAGGCTAACTATG
Organism: Erythroxylum novogranatense; assembly: GCA_029891385.1. Lineage (NCBI taxonomy): Eukaryota > Viridiplantae > Streptophyta > Magnoliopsida > Malpighiales > Erythroxylaceae > Erythroxylum > Erythroxylum novogranatense. The sequence continues at coordinate 27,867,261 of CM057224.1, forward strand.
TTCTAAGGATCAAACTTATAAGGGATTGTAAGAACAAATAGATAACTTTGTCTCAATTAACCTACGTTGAGAATATGCTCAAAAAGTTCGCCATGCAAGATTCCAAGAGGGGTTTCACTCCTACTAAACATGGAATCAAACTTTCAAAAGAACAAGCACCTAAAACCCAAGAGGAGGTTGAACGCATGTGTAACATTTTGTATGCTTTGGTAGTTGGAAGTTTGATGTATGCAATGCTTTGCACTAGATCGGATATCTGTTACACAGTGGGACTGGTAAGCAGATTTTAGTCCAATCCAGGAATGGAAAATTGGATTACGGTTAAGTGTATACTTAAGTATCTTCGTAGGACGAAAACTTAATGCTTGTTTACTCAGGAAGTAATCTTATTCCGACAGGATATACAGATTTTGATTTCCAATCAGATGTTGATTCAAGGAAATCAACTTTTGGTTCTATATTTACTTTAGGAGGTGGAACCATAGTTTGGAGGAGTGTCAAGCAATCTTGTATTGCTAATTCAACTATGGAGGCTGAGTATGTTGCTATTTGTGAAGCAGCAAAGGAAGCAGTCTAGCTCTGGAAGTTCCTAAATGATTTAGAGGTAGTTCCAAAGGCAGAAAAAGCCATTACACTTTATTGTGATAATAGTGTGGCAGTGGCTAATTCTAAAAAACCTCGAAACTACAAAGCTACCAAACATATTGAACGAAAGTATCATCTCATAAGGGAGATAATACAATGTGGAGAGGTGGACGTGGTAAAGATTCCCACAGAGCAAAACCTTGCTGATCCGTTCACAAAGATATTGATTCAAAAATGCTTTGAGGGTCACCTAGAAGGGATGGTAATGAGGGATATGTCAAACTTGCTTTCAGGAAAGTGGGAGATTGTTGGAGTTATGTAAATATAGTGTCCTAGAAAGCAAGTGTATTTGCATGTAACTTTATCTTCTTCAGTTACAGTTTTGTAATGGAAATATTTATTATTAATAAAATAAAAGAGTTTGATTGTATCTGTGTGAGCATTATATATCTGGTCAAAAGGTACTAAGATTCTTTTGTAAGTAATATACATATACATAGAGATGTATGAGAAACATGTATATTATTAGAATCTGAATTAATTGATTCACAATTGAATAATCAAGTTGGTCACTTGATTATGGTTTAAACTGTAGTGTTGCGATTTATCTCCATATAAGTAAAGGAGTTTACTTAAGAGAATGATGAGTTTCATATCATGATAGTAGTAGACTATCGATAATGACACTATTAAATGAATCTGGAATCACGTATATTTTTAAGAATAAAATGGGTCGTTACTTTAATCTTAAAATATACAACTTAAGCATTCACTTATTATGAATCATAATCTTGATGATTGGTGAACTCATATATGTTTCATTATAATCCTTGATATGATCAGAATGGATTTTTACAGAGTATTTATCCAGTGTCTGATGATGGAATTATTAATTGAAACATGTATCAAGGAACATTCACTCAAATAAAGAGTTTATAGTGCTATCATCACTTCTAGATGTTTTAAGAGAATTTGGTGATTAAACTGGTGCTAGTAGTTTGATGGACTAGCTACCCATCAAGTCTTGACACCAAGATGAGATCTTGTGTGCTAATCACCATATAATGTAAAACGGGAGATCTAGAAGGAAAAACCAACATAATGGCAAAACGGTAATTTTACCCTTTGTTGTGCGGATGACTATAATAAGGTTCTAAATAGGGTTTACAATTGGACATAAAATATGTATTATCATAATATTTAATAATTCAAGAGTTCAACTAATTGTCTTTAGTGGAATGACATTTAGTTAATAAGCTAGAATTAATTCTAATGAGATTGAATTAATTCTGGGCTTATTGGAGCTTGAATTATCAAAATTCAATAAGATTCTCCACTTGACTTTAAGGAAGGTTATCAAGCTAAGTAAGAAATATAAATGGAGGTTTTAGAAGCCCATAATTGAATGTTGGGCTTAGTCTAATTAATGCTTAATTAGAAGCTCAAATGTACATTTAGAAATGGGCTAGATTTTGGTTTAATGTAATTAATTAGATTAATTATATTAAAACAATTTTTTTTGAAGGAGAAGTAGCAATTTCAGTTTTGTTAGCTGAAATGTGAAGCTACACAATTGACATTAAAATGCTAAAATAAAGATGGTCTTTATTATGGTTTATCATCATTAAATGGAGTTATGAACTTACCATTAAATGATTTAATGATTGTCTTTTAATGTTAGTATGTAACCTATTTGCATTCATTAGATTAAAGATGAAAGATGTACATTAGATGGACCATCTTCCTTCTTTCTTCTTGCCAAAATCGAAATTGGTTATTCAATTTTAGGTTATAGTTTTTTCATATAGCCATTTTAAAGATAAATGAAGAGAGTCTCATTTATTGGCAATTTTATGATTGATTAATGCAAGAAATGATGCATTGGATGCCTCTCTCTTCTTCCATTCATGCATAACCGAAATTAGAGTGTAAGAAAGACATCTTGCATGTTCTTGAGACCTTCTCTCCTTTCATGCAAGGTAGAATCGAAAATACCAATTGAAAGAGTTTCATTTTTGGTTCTTTTTCTTCTAAGAAAATCTCCTCCAAACATTTCTTCTCCTTTCCCACCAAAGGATTTTGTTAACCTAATTGTCCTTTGAAGAACAAGTAGTAAATCTAATTGGTTGAGGATACAACAACAAGGCGAAAGTAGATTGTTAAAGGAAAACATTCAAAGACAAAGGATTTGGATACAAGAAGAATGAGAGGATAGCGCAGCGAGGATTTAAAGTTGTAGCAAAAGAGTCGGTAATACTCCCGATCTTGTTTATGTTTTATTATCCTTATACCATATCATGTATGGATTAGCATGATGATTTGGATTTGTTGCTTCAGCTGCAAGTAATGATTTTTGAAAAGTTTTGAAATATACCGTTTCTCCAAATATAGCATGCTTTGTTTTTCCGATCCAACAGTAACTTCATTAACTTCCTCTTCAACCTCCTTCACACATTCATCCATAACATCAATCTTCATACATACATTACCGTCCCTTGGTTTCTTTAAAGATTTATACATATTAAGTTCAACCTGCTCATCACCAATCCTCATCACCAATGCTCAAAACAAGTTTTCCCTCATACACATCAACTAATGCCCTACCAGTATTCATAAAGGGCCTACCCAAAATCAATGGACAATTTGTATCAGCTTCAAAATCCAATATCACAAAATCAACAGGAATGATAAATTTGTCTACTTTTACCAACACATCTTCTACAACTCCATATGTTCTCTTGATGGATTAATCCATGAGTTGAATCAACATGTATATTGGCTTAACCTCTCCTAGTCCTAATTTCCTGAAAACATACAAAGGCATCAAGTTAATGCTTGCACCTGAATTGCATAAACATTTAGAAAATACAAAGTCACCAACAACACATAGAATTGTAAAGCTCCCTAGATCTTGTAGTTTTGAAGGCATCGTGCTTTAAATAATTGAACTATAATTCTCTATCAAAGTTACCGTCTAATTGTCCTCCCAAGTATGTTTATGTGTCAGTATGTTCTACAGAAACTTCACGTACTTGGGCATGCACTCCAAAGCTTCCATTAATGACAAGTTGATTTAAAGCTTCTTCAATTTCTCTAAAAACTTGGAAAACTGAGTGTCCACCTAATGTTGTCTCACCCTTTATGGATATGAAGTTTGGGCTTGTATGGTGGTGGTGGCACTTAAGGCCTCTCTTCTTCTTTCTCTACTCGAATCTCTTTACCTTCTACTTTTTTTTGACAATCCTATTTCACATTTGGTTCCTCCATCTACTTGCCACTTCAAAGTGTGATAGCCTTCAGTTGTTCCCTTAGGTTGGCCTCAGTATTCTTAGTAAACTACCTGCACTTTTAAAAGGCATGGCCTGAGCAAGTTGACCTACTTGTACCTCTAAATTATCGATGGATGAGATATGGTTCTTCACTATCTAATTAAACTTTGTTTCCATGCTCTTTTGACTTCCCTCCTAGCTTGAAAACATCCTCTTTTCGTTCTCTTCTTGATTTGCTACTTTGGAACCCAAAACATCCATCAACTTGTCCATTTTGTTGTCCAAAGATCCAAGTTTGTCTTCCTGAAATCCCAGAGGCCTTTGCTGTCTTGCTTGGCCACTTGTATTGTTAGTATTCCAAGAAAAATTTAGGTGGTTTTTCCAACCTGGATTATAAGTATTTAAGTATGGATTGTTACCTCTTTGTGGTTGGCCCAAGTTGTTAAGTCAAACCAGACTTCACGTATTAAATAATTTTGATAATAAACAAAGAGAAATATACGAAAGAAAAGCAGATGGAAGAAAAGCAGACGAAAGAAAAACAGACGAAACAAAAGCGATTTGAAGAAAAGCGATTTAAAGAAAAATGATTTATACAAAAGCGAGCGGAAGAAAAGCGATTTAAAGAAAAATGCAGGCGAAACAAAAAGGAGGCGGAATAAAAGCGATTTAAAGAAAAATGCAGGCGAAATAAAAAGCGGGCGGAAGAAAAACAGACGGAAGAAAAGCGATTTATACAAAAGGCATTTGGCGGAGCTTTACGAAGACAAAAAGCGATTTATACGAAAATAAGACGGAAGAAAGAAACATCGCTTTAAGACTAGTTCACGAGCTAAACCTGAATAACCGTTCTTTAAAGATTCAAAAGCGAGATAGTCAAGAAACAGTTGAAGTTTCGACTATAAATAAGAGTCGAGATTGAAGAAGAAATAACTTTTGGAAAAAGTGAATGAAACTCTGCGTATTCAATATCTCTATCCGAGAAAAATTGCGAACTATTTTGAGTGTATATTGTGAAGAGCAACTCTTTGTAAAAGCTCTTTATCGCTTTTCATTTTGAAAAAGTGCTACAAATAACTGAAGAGGCTAAGAGTAAAAGAATACTTCTGTTAAGAGACCAAGAGGCTCGGTCTAAAGAATACTTGTAATCAGTTTGGAGATAGTGAAAATCTCGGAAGAATATCGAGGAATTTGGACGTAGCCTACGGTTTGGGGTGAACCAGATAAAATTGCTGTGTTTTCTCTCTAACTCTTACTTTTCTTAAATCGTAGTTTTCATTATTAAACAAGTTTTCAAACTAGTTAAGAATTGATTCTGATAAGTTTTACGAAAGAACAAGCAATTGTTATTGAAGGGATTAAAGAAAAGTTTATCACAATTCAACCCCCTTCTTGTGTATCTTGGTCATATTATTACTCAATATATTAACGTGTGATTTACTTGAATTGGTATCGAGCAAGGTGTTCAAGAATCACTCTAATAAAGTGTGAACTAAAGAAAATGGTGGAATCACACACGATATTGCGTAGGAGCCTCGGTCACGGACCTCCAAAGCATTCAATGGTGAAGACTACCACTATTGGAAGGATCGGATGAGATTGTTTATCGAGTCTACTCACATTGACCTTTGGGACATCATCGAGAATGGACCTTACACACTGAAGATGATGATAAAATCCAATTCCACGAGAAAGATGGACAACGAGCGAAAGCAAGATTTCAACTAAACTCAAAGCGAAATTTTCTTGAGTTGTGCATTGAGCGAAGCGAGTATGACAAAGTGCATGGATGCGATCTCGCCAAAGAAATGTGGGATACATTATCAATTGCACATGAAGGAACAAATCAAGTGAAGGAGTCTAAGATAAGTATTTTGGTGCATCGAGACGAGTTATTCAAGATGAAAGAAGAAGAGACCATTGATCAAATGTTTGGAAGATTCCAAACAATTGTTAATGGGCTAAAAGCTTTGGAAGAACGTAATAGTCAAGACCATGTTGAAAGATTTTGAGGAGTCTCCCAAAAGATGGAGACCCAAAGTAATCACAGACAAGAAGCCAAAGACCTAAGCGTCTTCAAGCTTGATGAATTGCTTGGATCGTTGAAGATACACGGCAGAGCTTGATGCGAAGATAAGCCCAAAAGGAGAAGTCCATAGCGCTCAAAGCAAGTCAAAAGAATCACAAAATCGAAGAAGAAAACAAAAGGAATACATCAAAGGCGTTAAAGATTGAAGAAGCAAAGGATGATGATTCCAGAAGTCGAATCAATCAAGTGATGAAGGCGATGAGCTATCTTTCATTTCAAGAAAGATAAGAAGAATGTGGAAAAAGAAGTCCAAAGGAAATTCAACATTTAGAAGGAACAATGGCAAAGACGATGAAAAAGTCGATAAAGCATCCATTACATTATGAATGCAAGGAGCCGGACATTACAAGTCCGAGTGTCCAATGTTGAAAAGACAACCCGGAAGGAGTAGAGATAACAAGAAAAGCATGATGGCAGCGTGGGAAGATCTGGATTCATCGAATCGATACAAGTTCACAAGCGTCGAACATGCTAACATATGTCCAGTAGTAGTTGAAGAAGAAAGTGATGAGGAGGTAACTTCCGGCTATAATGATATCAAGATGCATATTCGAATTGTTAGAGGATTCTCATGCTATTCGAAGCAATCACAAGTCGTTGAAGAAGAAATATGTAGAAAACCTCAAACATACTCATGAGATAGAGAGTGAGAATATAAGTTTGAGAAAGCAAGTTGAGGAATTGAATAACAACAAAGTTGTAGATAGATCGAAGAGATTAATCAATTGAAGCGAGAATTAATAATCTCTCAATTGATCTAGCTAAATTTACTGAGATAGTACAAAAAGATGAATGAAATGATAGGAGAATACGATATCAGAGGATAAAATTGGATTAGGGTTTACTAAAAATAAGCTGACATTACGTAGTAAAATCGATTGCTCAAAAAATAAGAAAAGATATCAATCGATTTTCGGAAAGGTCATCAACATTATCATTCTACACATCATTATCATTCATTACATCGTACTAACCTAAAGGACCCAAGAGAATCTGGTACCTAAAATAAAATAATATCTCTACGAAATCCTTCGTTGGAAGAACCAGAAGCACCATTGGTATATGGACGATGGATGCTCGCGTCACATAATGGAAACAAGTCTATGTTCCTAGATCTTGATACAAAAAGGAGGATCAAGAACTTTTGGAGACAACCAACAAGGAAAGATAATCGGGTTTGGTAAGATTGGTAAGAATTCTTATGCATGCATTAATAACGTACTACTAGTTGATGGTTTAAAGCATAACTTGATAAGTATTAGTCAATTATGTGATTACGGTTTTGAAGTTTCTTTTAATCAAAATTTTGTGAAGTAAGAAACAAAGATGGTTCCATCTTCTTTTCACCAAAAGATGAAACAATCTTTATAAAATTGATTTAGGCGTTTTCGGTCTCAAAATATTTCATGTTTTTATCTATCAAGATGAAAGACGATCCGCATAAAAACTAGGTCATGTCGGTTTTAAACATATTTCAAAACTTTTGAAACATGATTTGGTAAAGGTTTGCCACAAATTCGTTTTGACAAAGATTTCTTTTGTGAAAGTTGTCGAAAAGGAAACAAGTTAAAACCTCTTTCTCTTGAAAACATTTCATAACTTCTTCTAGACCACTTGAGTTGTTACATATGGACTTATTTGGTCCAACAAGAACAATAAGTCTTGGTGGAAAGAAGTATGGACTTGTGATTGTTGATGATTTTACAAGGTTTTGTTGGATACTTTTCTATCACATAAAGATGAGTCTTTCAAGTGTTTTAGAAACCTTTCCATTAGATTACAAAATGAAAGAGGAATGTCTATAGCAAGCATAAGGAGTGATCATGGAGGAGAATTTGAAAATGAGAAGTTGAGTATTCTGCGAAGAAAAGGAATTTTCATAACTTCTACCCCAAGGACTCCAAAGAGAATGGAGTTGTTGAGAGGAAGAATAGGGCGATTCAAGAGATGGCAAGAACAATCTTGTCGAGATGAATCTTCCTAAATACTTCAGGCGGAAGTCATCAATAAAGCATGCTACATTCGAATAGAGTCTTCTTTGCGACCAATCTTGAAGAAAACTCCTATGAGTTGTGGAATGGAAGGAGACCAAACATTTCTTATTTCCATCCTTTTGGCTGCAAGTGCACTTTTACGAACACAAAGGAAGCTCTGGACAAATTTGATGCGAAGACACTTTCAGAAATTTTCTAGGCTATTCTCTCACTTCAAAGGCATTTAGAGTCTTCAACCTCACCTCAAAGACTGTTGAAGAAACTATTCACGTTAAGTTCGATGATAGCTCTCAACCCAATAAGGAAGAGGAATCAAGAAGATGATCTTTATTCTGATGCCCTTGGCCTTGATGTAAGGAAGTATCTTCATCGTGAACACTTCATGATGAAAAGACAGATATCTCTAAGAATTTTGAGTTAAAGAAAGATTGGAGATACAAAAGCTCTCATCCTAAAGAGTCAATTATCGGAGAAACCTCAGAAGGTGTAAGAACAAGGTCCAAGTTTAGAAGAGAAGCCAACGTGGCATTTATATCTGAAGTAGAACCTAAAAGATTGATGAAGCTCTAAAAGATGAAGCATGGATATTAGCTATGCAAGAGGAGTTGAATCAATTCAAGAGGAATAAAGTCGGTCCTTAATTCCTAAACACGAAAAGAAATCCATTATTGGTACTAGATGGATATTCAAGAATAAGCTAGACGAATCGGGAAAAGTAAGTCATAACAAGGCAAGATTAGTAGCACAAGGCTATAATCGCAGGAAGGAATAGACTATAATGAGACATATGCTCCAAGAGCAAGACTTGAAGCAATAAGGATCTGCTTGCATATCTTTGTTTGCCATGACATAAAGCTTTTTCAGATGGATGTAAAAAGTGCATTTCGAATGGCTTTATAGATGAAGAAGTCTATGTCAAGCAACCTCCTGGATTTGAGGATATAAAGTATCCAGATCATGTCTACTGAGACTTCATAAAGCCTTATATGGATGAAACAGGCTCTAGAGCATGGTATGATCGTCTGAGCTCATTTCTTATTGAAAATGGATTTACTAGAGGTAAAGTTGACAAAACTCTTTTTAGGAAGAACTTGTATAATGATTTTATTATTGTGCAAATCTATGTTGATGATATTATTTTGGTGCCACCTCGAAAAAGTTATGCATAAGCTTTGAAAATATGATGAAAATGAATTTGAGATGAGCATGATGGGTGAGTTAAAATTCTTTCTTGGATTGCAAGTAAAGCAAACTAAGGATAAGATTTTTATCCATCAACAAAATATGTCAAAGAATTATTGTCTAAATTTGATATGTGCGGTTAAAAGTATGTCTACACCGATGCATCCTTCAAACTTGTTGTCGAAAGACGAAAGTGGTAAGAAGGTGGATCAAACCATATTTAGAGGATGATTGGTTCTTTGCTTTATCTTACAGACAAGTAGACGACATTCTATTCAAGTGTATGCTTGTGTGCAAGGTTTCGTGTCCGATCCTAGAGAATCTCATTACATAGTCGTAAACGATTTTTGAGATATCTCGCAGTACTACTTGATCTTTGCTTAATGTATGAGAAAGGTAAAGATTTCAGGTTGAATGGATATTGCGATGCGGACTATGCCGTGATAGGATTGAAAGGAAGAGCACGAGTGGTGGTTGTCACTACTTGGACCAAACACGTGTCATGGTCAAGCAAGAGACAAAGCTCGATTGCATTATCAACCGCAGGTTTAATATATGTCCGCCGCATGTTGTTGTTCACAATTCTTGTAGATCAAGTATCAATTGGAGGACTACTCAATACAAGAGGAAGAGATTCCAATATACTGCGACAACACCAGTGCCATCAGCTTGTCAAAGAATCCAATTCAACATTCAAGGGTGAAGCACATTGAAGTTAGACACCATTTCTTGAGAGATTACGTTCGGAAGAAAGTTGTCGACCTGAATTCGTGGAAACGAAATTTCAGTGGCGATATCTTCACAAAACCACTAAGTGAAGATCACTTTAAAGAAATCAGACGCAACCTCAATATGGTGATGTTAACGGACCAATCATCTGGTTTTTCGCAAAGAAGAAACAGATAGACGGAGGAGTTAACGGACCAATCATCCGGTTTTTCGCAAAGAAGAAACAGATAGACGGAGGAGTTAACGGACCAATCATCGGTTTTTCAAAGAAGAAACAGATAGATGGAGGAGTTAACGGACCAATCATCTGGTTTTTCGCAAGAAGAAACAGATAGACGGAGGAGTTAACGGATCATTCATCCGATTTTTAAAGACAAAGACGAAAGATGGCGAGTTAACAGATTGATCATCGATTTTTCAAAAGAAAGACAATGAAACGGTGGAGTTAAACGGCATTGACGGTTTCGGACTTAAAACTTCTTTCACAAAGAAAAATTTTAGAGGAAAAAGGTCGGATCATCGAGAAGTACAATCGTTCTAGAATTTGCTATAAAATCCCTAAAACGACGTTTGGGATCTCTAACAAATTCGAAATTGCTAGTTCTCTGAAATCTCTCGAAAATTCTTCAAGCGAGTTCCTATTCACTCGTAATCAACAAGATGAATGTCAAGCCCATTTTGCGAGTTGATCCAGAGCAAACCGGGAAGATTGGTAAACTTTGAAGATCTAAGAAGGAACAAATGGATATAGAGCCGAGATAATAGCGGCGGGATGAAGAAACTTCTTTCAAATACGAGAGCAAGTTTATCTCAAAGAAGTTTATGAGTTACGAAACATACTAAAGCTGTGGATAATACAATCAGATCGTATGTAGAAACACTCCACATTATAGTAACCAAGGAGTTCCCGGAAAGAGTCAACGAATGTCCGAGTAGTGGAGTTCAACCTACTAACATGGTGAAATGGATGACTAAGTGAAGTTGAACGAAGATGAAGTTACTCGTCAACTTTATGGTCGTAACAACCCAATCGAAAGAAGAGCCTCTTGGCTTGTACCAAAGGCAAGGGTTTTGTTTCTTTGTTTTGTGTGACCGTGTGTTACCTAGGATAGGTTCAAGACATCAAGTCACTACTTTGGATGAACAATGTATCCTTCATCTCCTGAATCACCAACCAATAGATTTACCATTTTGATTTATCAATATATGGTTAAATCAATAAAGGATACAAACACTCTCCGTATGGGATGTTGTTGACAAGGATGTTTAAAGAATCAGAATCGATTGAGTTGGGAGTCGACGGAAGGTATCTGTAAGAAGTTATATAGATTCTACATCGATTGCCAAAATGGGTGCGAGATTTTCGGACAAACAAGGACCGAAGAATCAAGGAAAGCAACAACCGAGGAGAGCCTAAACCAAGAATCTGCTTGCATGTCTTTAAGTCTTTGTTGATGTTCTTTGAAGTTAATATGGAAGGCTCTTCAAGCGATTGTGGAAGTCATAGGGTAATATTAAGGATTCTCACAAAATTCTTAATAATCCAATTTTTGAAGAAATAGTTCCTACTACTTTTCAGTCCACACTTGTCCATAAACAAGTTGCTACACATGTTTTGGAACAGAAGGCTACTTCAAAAGTTATAAGTGTGATGACTAATGTTCCATCCAAGTATTTAACTTCTCAAAGAGAAAGATGGGAACATAGATTGGTTGTAAGAAAGGAGAAGAAGACCAAGTCAGTCATCATCAGAGACAAACCCAAGAGATTTGTCAAAGCATTCTTCAAATCTGTAGAATATGATAATGGCATTTCTCATCTGTTGGATAGGGGTTACAAAAATTTCTATGATCAACTGAAGAGAGTTGGGAGAGAACCATATCCACCAGAGCCATTTGGAGAGCGTATCACTTCTTATCCTATAATGGCGAGCAAAGATAATAATCAAGGTGGTACCGATCTTCAACCACCAAATTTTGTTGAACTCAATTATGAGAAGCTAAAGTCGAAAGTTCAACCCGAGCCAGATTGGATGACATGTCTGCTGATCGAGTTGAAGAGGCGTAAAATTGATTGATGAAGCATGTAAGGAGAAAAGGGTGGTAAGTCCATCTGCGTGTATCAAGATCCGTGACCAAGTCTAACTAAGGCCACAGCAGATGATCCACGGGAGGCAATATCGAAATGGGTCGAGATTGTTCGCTCGATTAGCAACTCAAAATGTTGTTTTACTATAATACGAACATTCTGCGAAATCGACCTCGTGGGAGATCACTTGAAGTCTGAAGCTATGCCATGGTTTGACGCACTTTTCAACGAATAAGAGATTCTATGATCTTGATATCAATGAATAAGTCAGATTTGTTCCTCCTCCTCTTCCGCAAATCATTGAACCAAATGTCTTTAACAAGGAAGCTTATACAACAACAAGGCTATCGTTGAAAAGCAAGTTGTTAAGACAAACCCTCATTGCAGATGAATCATCAACTCTAAAGAAGCATGTTCAAGCTTGATAAAGATATGAAGAAGATTAAGAAGATGCTGAAAAAGTTAGTGAAGCAGATTGGAAAATAATTTTTGATCAATAACAAATAGGGGAGAAGGAGAAGGAAGAGAGAAGGAGAAGGAAGAAATCAATTTGGAAGGATGAAGATAATTTTTATCTCAATACTTCAGATAATTCATAAGTATATGATACTTTTCATATTTCTCTAAATTCACAAGTATTTGTTATTATCAAAAGGGGAGAATGTTAAGTCAAACCAGACTTCACGATTAAATAATTTTGATAATAAACAAAGAGAAATATACTGAAAAAGCGAGCGATTTATACAAAAAAAGCGACGGAAGAAAAGCGAATTTAAAGAAAAAGGCGAAACAAAAAGCGGACGGAAGAAAAGGTATTAAGAAAAAGCAGACGATACAAAAAGCGATTTGAAGAAAAGGCGAAAGAAAAATGGCGAAACAAAAAGCGAGGCGGAAGAAAAGGCGATTTAAAGAAAAAGATTTAAACAAAAAGCGACGGAAGAAAAATGCAGGCGGAGAAAAGCGGATACAAAAAAGGCGATTTAAGCTTTACGAAGACAAAAAGCGACGATACGAAAATAAGACGGAAGAAAGAAACATCGCTTAAGACGGTTCTGAGCTAAACCGAATAACCGCTCTTTAAAGATTCAAGAAGCGATAGTCAAGAAGCAGTTGAAGTTTATTTATAAATAAGAGTCGAGATTGAAGAAGAAATAACTTTTGGAAAAGTGAATGAAACTCTGCGTATTCAATATCTCTATCCGAGAAAAATTGCGAACTATTTTTGAGTGTATATTGTGAAGAGCAACTCTTTTGTAAAAGCTCTTTATCGCTTTTCATTTTGAAAAGTCTACTGAGATAACTGAAGAGGCTAAGAGTAAAAGAATACTTCTTTAAGAGACCTGAAGAGGCTCAGTCTAAAGAATACTTGTAATCAGTTTGGAGATAGTGAAAATCTCAGAAGAATATCTGAGGACTGGACGTAGCCCACGGTTTGGGGTGAACCAGGATAAAATTGCTGTGTTTTTCTCTCTAACTCTTACTTTTCTTAAATCGTAGTTTTCATTATTAACAAAGTTTTTCAAACTAGTTAAGAATTGATTTACGATAAGTTTTCTGAAAGAACAAGCAATTGTTATTGAAGGGATTAAAGAAAAGTTTATCACAATTCAACCCCCCCTTCTTGTGTATCTTGGTCATATTATTACTCAATATATTAACGTGTGATTTACTTCACAAGTAACTTACCTATTCATTGCTACTAGCTCCCAATAAGAAACATTGTTCTGTGCAATGGTTGTCCGACCCTTATAACTCACACAATGATTGCATAGCTTTGGCTGTAGATTAAGGTGCTCTTTGTATGTTACTCAACTATTTGGTGAGGGTTGTGATTTGTGCCTATAAAGCAATAATAAAGTCAATTGGGATTATACCTTTTTGCTCCTTATACCCTTGCCTACTCCTCTCACTTGACCATATGCAACTTTTGCTCGCCAACTCTTCTAAAAGATCATGAGCTGCGTTGATAGTTTTTCTCATCAAAAATCCTCCCGCAGCTACATCTATGGTCCCTCTTATGCTTTGATTTACACAATTGTAGAACGTTTGCATGAGGAACTCCTTTGGAAGGTTGTGATGAGAACAACTTCTCTGTAGTTCGTTAAACCTCTCCTAAGCTTCGTATAAAGACTCCCCATCGCTTTGTTATTGTGATTTCCTCAATGATCCTTGTTGACTTGGTCAATGAAAAGTATTTAGTGAGAAATGCCTGGACTAGCTATTCCCAAGTATTAATCTGCCCTGAGCTGAGAGAATTGTACCATGCCTTTGCTCGATCTTTCAATGTGAAAGAGAATAGTCACAATCTCACAACATCGTCTGACATCCTATTAAACTGGAAAATGTCAGATATCTCCAAAAAATTGGCGAGATGGGCATTGAAATCTTCATTGGACAACCTATAAAGTTGCACACTACTCTGAAGAATGTTGAGGAGTGCTGACATGGTCTCAAAATTGTTAGCTTGAATTGCTGGCCCCACAACTCCTTGAGGACTAAATCCTTGTCTCATAAAGTTCATCAGTGTTCTTTTAGCCCCTAATTGTTCTCCTTCTTTTTCCATATTTCTTTGTATAATCTCTTGACGCTTCGCTCTTCTCAATTGTCGTTCGTGTCTTGTGATATCTACTAACTCTTCGTTGCAAAATTTAGTATTCCTTCGCGTGTTCCTTGTGTTCATGCACCTTTAAAGACACAAAGAAAAGTATCAAAAACTCTTAAATCAAAGTAACCCAAAATAAACAAGATGCTAAACAAACAACCCTCGAAAACAACATCAAAAACTTATTAAGTGCAAAACACACTACTAAATGGAACTAGCTTAAAAGTTTATTTGAAAACTAGAAAAATATAGCTCTAAGGCAATTCTAAAATGCCAGTAGCCAAAAGAGATGGAGGACTTAGGCTTTTATCCATTAAAGAACAAATTGATGTTGTTTTTTACTTAAAGAAAATGAGATTTTGAAGCTAATAAGTTAGCCTGAGCATAAAGCTTGATCCTAAGCTTGACTTAAAAGCATGATTATAAGCCTAACTCGAAGCTTGAGTAAGAACAAATAAAGCATAAGTCTAGCCTAAAGTCTAGTCAAATTAAACCAGACTTATTAATTTCTTCAAAGACTAAACCATTTTTCCATCCTTAATTCTTACTTATGAAGTGACCTAATTTGAGTTTCAAATTAAAACAAAAATTTTGATCTTCGGCCAAAGTTTAGCAAACTCATATAAGAGCTAAACTTAAGTAAACTTGTGTCAGAATCTTTGATTTCAAGTTGAACAGGTCATTTTCACCATCCTTACTCCTTATCCATAAATGAGTACTTAAATTTGTTTTAAATCAAACCCCTAATAATTAATTTAAAATAAAAATTGTAACTATTTTCTAACATTTTGTGTGGTGAGAACTTAAGAATTGTAGTTAAGTAAACTACAAGAGGGATTGGGTCTAGACATTCTCTAGAATTTATAGCAAATAGGCTTTATAACAAATAAAGAAAAAGCATGCAACTATAATTGAAGTTGTGAACATAATGAATATGCATTTCTTAAATTAGTTTACAAAGCTCTTGTTAAATAAAACCAAGTACTAAAACTAGTACCAATCTAATAATATTAAATGGAATATCATTATTTGGTAGTTATTAGTAGCTATCATTAGTAAACAAGGAAAATTTAATTTTATAAATTTTTTACTATTTATAATAATAATAAGAGTTAATTAAAAAAATTTATTTACTGAAATTTGTAATTATAGCTTAAAATTTTAAAATGACAATAACATATTTGAATGTTTTAAGGTTTTTAGGAAAATAGTTAAACTGTTAAATTTTTTATTAACAGAGCCAATGTGATAGTAAAAGTGGAATAATTTTCCATTTAAGAAACTATTTAATTAAAATAATTAATTTAAAAAAACCTTGTCTGATTCTTTTCCCATAATCTCTTTCCCTTCCTACATCCCTAACTGTCTCTTCCTTATTTCTACAATATCTTCTCTCATCAAGCGATCTCACTCCCTCGATTCTTATCTTCCCCATTAAGCTCTCACTTCCTAACCTCCACTACATCAAAAACTTCGCTATAAGATAGAATTTTGATAACGCACAATAACTTTTAGACTTGGCAATCGGGCCTTAGACTTTTTATTTTCCAAAAATTAGGGAATAAGCTCAAGTTCGGGCAAGGGCTATCTAGATCTTGCGTAGCCCAAAGCTTAAAATGTATAGGTAAAATGACGTGGTTTTTATTTTTAATTTAAAAAATTAAAAAATTTCCATGTTGAACTGGGTTGAGCTGAGCTTGGGTGTCTTAGGCATGATTAGGCCTCATACTGGTCCAAACCTCAACAAAAACTTTCGAGCCTAGCTCAGGACTGGGTAGACCCAGCCAGTTGTCATCCCTAATAACTTCATGTATATTTCCTTCCAAATGACTTCTTGCAATGTTTTTTAAAATTGAACACGATAAAAAATAATAAGAAACGACCAGTTGTTTAGTTCAATTTCAATTAATAACCTCTCTGTATAAAAACCGACTGGTTTTTGAGAGAATCGACCAGTATATCAGTTAACTGATCGAACCGGTATATAACCTAAACTTTAGATGTCACCCATTCTTCCAGAAACCAAAATCTCTCTCCTCCCACTACTCTCTGCTCTTCAGCCTTCACCATCTTCTCTTTGCACATCGCATCACCTCTATAACCTAAATTTTCTCTTCTCCATGTCTTTAGTCTTCACCTCTCTTCTTCATGCCTGTTAGTTGCACTCTGCTCCTCCTTCAAAGTAATATTAATAGCTTTTTTTCCCTCTCTACACCTTTGAAGAAGATGCCTATCTCTATTTTCAGCCCTTCCGCGATCACTGTAGATGTACCGGTTAGAAATTTCTACTTGCCCATCTCGACTTTTCAACCCTTCAACTGGATTTTTGTCTTTTATTGAAAGGCTTTTCCTTTTTTCTACATATTTCTTGTCTACGATTGGTTTTGCCTTTGATTTCTTTTAAGGGCATTACTAATTCTTTCGTTGAGGTATATAACTGATTTCTTTGAATCTTTGGTTTTGTGATTTAGGTTGGAGTGGTAATTTTGTCTCCAAATGAAAGTATCATCAGATCATACAACAAGACAGCCACTGGAGCAAGCAATTGGAACATGATGCTTTTGATCTACAGACTCATCTCTTGCATGGATTAGTTCACTATAATGGCTTTGATCATTTGCTTTGCATCACTGGAATAGAGGGAGGTTCCAAGTACCTTAGTGGCAGCAAAGTCCTGGATCTTTGGGATTGGATTTTTAACAACCTTGAAGCTCGATATTAATTAGTTGTCAATTTTTTTTAGAGTTCCAATTTGTTGTGTGTTATTCAAAGTTTCAATATGTTAACAAATAAGGAGATAAGGATCCATAAGAGTAGTATTGATTAATTAATTTTTTGTAATATTTATAATTTTATTTTATTTCAATCTTTGATTTTGATAGTTGGGTTAAATATACTATTTGAAGTATTCTGTTAATCTAAAACCCCAAAACTGAAAACCAACAATATTTGGTGAGGCTATTTGAAGCTGAGCAATTGTTGGAGCAAAGTTTAATAAGTGGTAACATCCTGTTTATCTTTTGCGTATCTATTATGTTGTTGGTCTTCTATGTATAACTGTATATGTACATATATGTATGTTCCATTTGTGTGTCTTCTTAATTTTTGACTTTGATCCTATTGGAAAACATGACCATAAAGTTGAATCTTTAACGTCAAGCTTTTTGTTTGACACCAATGTTATTTACTTTGAAGTTACCTATTCCAATATTGGATATTAAGCTAAGAATCATAACTACAAATCTGGACAAGACTATGGATGTCTCTCTGATATGGCACCGCACACAAAAGGATACAAGTGTAATTGTACGTATGGTTGTTGTCTTCAGTAATTAAAAGATGTAACTGTATGTAATGTAAACCTGGATATAATAGGATGTTTGATCAGAATGACAAAAAAAAAAAAAACTGTATCCGTCTCTATACTGATAGTGTTTGGTTGCAATGGACAGAACGAAAAAATTGTGTCAATAACAAAAATGCCCCTGGTACTTAAGATGATTAACAATGTGTTATGAATTGATAAATTTACTCCATAGGAGAAGCTTTAGTTAAAAAGTGAACAAATAATAATAATAACAATTTCAAATTAAGATTAAATAATAATACTAATAATAATAATAATAATAATAATAATAATAATAACATTTATTACTGATAATAATAATAATAATAATAATAATAATAATCTACCCAAAACTCGAGTTTAAGGTAGGGCGTTATCAAACCTTTTATACCCACCACGCTTCGCTGTGTAAGGTGCCGGATCGGAAGCAGTGGATGTGCTGCAACTCGAACACGAGACGTAGGAGCAGCCCAAGCCCATACCTGGACGCTCTGATACCACTAATAATAATAATAATAATAATAATAATAATAATAATAATAATAATAATAACAAGAACAAGAACAACAAAATTAATTTGAATTAATAAATAAGGCAACATGTATAATCATAATTATACATATTTATAGTAATTACAAATTATATGACAATGATAATAATAATAATAATAATAATAATAATAATAACAAGAACAAGAACAACAAAATTAATTTGAATTAAATAATAATAATAATAATAATCATAATAAATTTGAATAATCATAAATACAAATTATATAATAATAATAATAATAATAATAATAATAATAATAATAATAATAAATTTGAATAATCATAAATACAAATTATATAATAATAATAATAATAATAATAATAATAATAATAATAATAATAAATTTGAATAATCATAAATACAAATTATATAATAATAATAATAATAATCATCATCATCATAAATTTGAATAATCATAAATACAAATTATATAATAATAATAATAATAATAATAATAATAATAATAATAATAATAATAATAATAATAATAATAATAATAATAATAATAATAATAGCTAAACATTAATAAACATAATAGTAAACATAATAACTAATATTATATAATAATAACATAGGCGGCGGGAGACAGGGACATCCTTGTCCTCCCTTTTTGGAGTGGACAGAAATTTATGTTCCTGTCTCCCGAAAATAGGAGACAGAGACGCGGAAACAAGAAGCAAACACTTACGGAAACAGAGGTTTTTCTGTCTTGTTTACTGTCCCCATGCCCGGAAACACTATCTATACGTAGGGTAAAGGCAAATTGAAAATTCATTTGCCCATAAATCATTCAACTCTTGCTATGGTTTCTAACCCTCTCACTTTGCTTCCAAACTGACAAAATCTTTTCTAAAGCAAAGACAAGCTATACAAACATAAACACCAATAGTATAACCTTTTGTCTTTGCTTTTTTTGACCTATATTTATGATATACCAAGGTTCATAAATTATTAAAAAAATGGTATCCTAAAGAGCATTTTTATGCTTGTGACTATCATTCTCTATTATAACTGATGATGAGAATTAATTAAGTCCAAGACTTTTGCCCTGATAATAGTACATCCGATTACTTTTTATAATTTTAAGGTTAAATCATAATGGAGAATATTGAATCATCGTGTACTCGTGGTAAGTCTGATCCATCATGGAATTACTTTTCTTCTTTTCGAGCATCTGATGGGAATATCTAATATAATTGTACGTTTTGTAGTATAATATTTAAAGGGGAGGAGTTTTTACAATAAAAAAGCATCTTGTTAGTGTTAAGGATAATATTACTTCTTGCAAAAAAATATTATTTGATGTGATTGAATGCAAAGAAATTTTCTCTATTAAAGAGTAATCATAAGCGATAAATGAAATTAAATTGTATCTCGAAGGTTTACAGAGTTTTGCCAGATCAACAACAAAGAGAGAACTTATGATGAAACAAATGCAGCCAAGTAAGTTTTATACTTTTAATTCATTCCTTACTTATCAATAATATATTTTTATTTATCATAACTATTAATTTAAAATACAAATGAGTGGTGGAGATTAATCGGTAGCAATGCTCCAAAATTAAGAAAACTCACTTCTCAAAAAGCTATTAGGTTACTCAGTCAAATAGCTTCTGCATAAGATTTTGAACGTAATTGGAGCATTTTTGAACGTATTCATATACAGAAATGAATTCATTTAGAACATCAAAGACTTGAGAATAAAGAATGGGTATTTTATAATTTGTTTTTATTTCATTAACTTTATTTTTGTTATTGAGTTTATAATTTCTCAATTATATTTTTAGAGTGCTTACTAAGAAACGAACGTATAATCTAGTTAATATCGATTCTATTGAGCATACCGAATCTTGGATCGAAGAAGAAGAACATTTGAAAAGACGATTTATGAAGAAAATGCATTTGCCACATCGAATGAATTAAGAACTGGTTAGTATATATCTTATTTTGATCATATTTAAGTTAAAAATATAATGTATTAAAAGTTTAAAATTGAGAATAATTTCTAACATTATTAATTTGTAATTTATTTGAATGCAGCAGGAAAAGTTGATGTAAATAATTTAGATGAAAACGTAGTTTACGACTCTTTAAATAACGTAGGAGAATTTGGAGCTTTTAACGATGATAAATATACAACCTCTTTTAAAAATATAATTTTTATTTTTTTATTATTTTAAATTTTATATTTGACTCATGTTTATTTATTATTAGTTTATTATATAACAATAGACATTGTTTTATTTTTATTTCAATAAAATATTTTTTACTTATTTATATAAAATTTACTTGTTATTTATTATATACCAATTTTATAATATTTTAGTGTAAATTGAACGTTCGAAACTTTAAATTTACCATAACCAGTTTGATATCCGGTTGAGCTTTTAAAATATAGCGCTGTGATGATAATCTTACCTTCGTGCTTGCAAAGCTTAAATAAGAAAGCGCGTGTTTAGCTAACCAGAGGATGATGACGTCAACAGCAAACAACTTCAAAGCTATGGCTAGTTCATCATACGTACACAAATTCAAGTTTTTTCGAAACAAAGGTTAATATGCTATTCCTGCTTAAGCTTTAAGCCATCAAGTTGCATATGTTTATGAAAGTATAATATCTTTTTATGACAATAACGATCCCTATAATCCACGTATCTTGCTACAACATCCCAAGAACTCACATTCCTATGAGGCATTTAATCAAACACTTTCAAACATTGGCTAAATGACCCTGAGTTCAAATACATTGACATAAGTGAATTGGCAACAACAACATCAAAAACAAACCCCATCCTCACACATCTCCTATGAACCACTTTCCCAGCATCCAAAATCAGTGGCCTCGCTACAATCTTTCATTATTGTCGCAAAGGTATAATCTTGAGCAGCAACTCCTAGAAAGCCCATTTGTTGAAACAAGACAAAGGCATCAGGATACACATGACTTTTAGCGTACCCATTGATCAATAGGCTGCACAAGTAGGCACTTTAAAGTTGAAGCGAATCAAAGACGAGCCTTGACTCATTTGGGGCGCCATAGGTCGCATATGCAGGAATGAGTTTGAATGCCAAAAAGGGTTTTTCAATCCAAACTAAGAGAGAGCGTGCGAGTATGGAATTGTTGGGCGAGAGTCAGAGAATGGTGGGCAACTGAGAGTTGAACAAGCGAAGAAAAGTTTGGGATTGCGAGAGAAGCGTAGCAAAACGAGCGAGGGGGAAAGTTGATGTCTTGGGCATCGAGAAAAGGTTTAGTTAGTTCTTTGAAATCGCGGGGAAAGTACAGTAAGTAAGAGAGCTAAATGGGAGACTTTATTGGAGAACAACTACTAAATAGTGGTTATGAAAAATTTCCTATATTAAAAATATAATAAAAGTAAAAAGTGTCACATGTCATAGAAAAGTAGAAGAAGAAAAACGAAAAACTCAAAAAAGTTCATTCACCCACGACCCAACCCTACAAGTACTACTACTACTCCCTCACCCGCACCCACAACCAACCAACCAACCAACCATAACAAGGATGTGGCGATACAGGATTAAGACAATAATAATAATAAACAACCCAATTAATTTTACTACTACGTATATATAAAATCCCCATATAAATATATTTCCCCAGCACCTTTCATTCATTTTAATTTCTGTATTAGCCACCGTTAGCCCTACCCCTCCTTTCTCTCTCCCTCCCTCTCCTTTTCCCCATCTTTTTCTCTATCTACCTACATTGACATCACTGTATCTCTATGTGCATACAACCTTAAACACGTTTGGACTTCAAGACTAACTTGGCACCGAGTATGATGACTACGACCAAGGACGAGTGGGTGAGGGCGGCCATGACAGACGACATGGTGGTGGTGGACCTGCTTGTGCGGCTCAAGAAAGCGCATGGGGCGGCGAAGCCTCTGGTGGTGATTCCGATCAGATGGGGACTCCGGCTCCCTAGGTCAAGGCCGGCGACAGTGAGTTCCACAAGAAGCGACGTTGCTTCCAAGAGGAAAGAAGGTGATTCTTTCAGGAGGTGTAGTCCTACGACGCCGTTGTCTTGGAGCGGTGCTGGTTCTCCATCTGCCACCGCAGACGGCTTCGAAGAAACCAGCCGCCACACTAACCGGTCACCGTCGGGCGTCAGATCCAAGGTTCTACCCCCTATCTCTCGCTCTTTGCCTCTCTTCTCCTCTTCTCGTTCCGTTTGGGTTAGGCGTTTAGCTGATGTGTTGGACTTGGATATGAGTTAGAGTGGATTTGGGGTTTTTCGTTGGCAGCGTGGAGGTCTGTGAAGATTCTTGTCTGAGTCTGAGTTTGGGTTGGTAATTTGGTAATTAGCAGGCAACCGTGAATTTCTCTGATTCTGTTCTACCCCTAACTACCGTCACTATCCGTCTGTTATGGTTCACACTCGTTAGTAATTATCCTTCTTTTCCTTTTATTTTTCTATTAACATCTTGTCACGTAAGGAAGGTTAGCAAACTTCAAAGTTTCTTCAAACGTCTGTCAGCTGTCATTCTATCTCTTTCTTCTTTTTCCCCCCCTCTCTCTCTCTCTTCCCTTTCTCTTATGATTTATTTTTTCTTATTTCATTAGAATCTGTAATTTTCGGAGAAGACAGATCTGTCAGATGCAAACCCAAAACTCGTAGGATAAGAAAGGACCAAGTTTCCCGTCATCCCTCTTTTTTTTCTGAATGTTGCTTATATATTTGTGAGCAATGTTAAGTCAAATCTCTTCCGTTGCTTTCGGCTTTGAGATCAACGTGGAGTACTCCGAATGGATGTGGAGCCCATGCGCCACTAGGCTCTGGGTCCCGCCAACCGGAGAAGTCCGGTTAGTTTGGTGAAAGTGACGGCGTTTTGCTCATTTACTATTGACTTGGGTTACATTACGCACACTAGTATGCATTATATAATTTCATTTTAGTCAATGATTGTGGAGCTTAATGTAGCGTTAGCCCGCACCCGAATGGGTTGTAAGATTAATAAGACTCTTGGTTTGAGGTAACAGAGTTACTAAGGTGAATGTGTGGTCTGTAAAGTCTTTGAACGTAGAAAGCTGGATCGTGCCATGTGCAGTAAAGAAATTACGAGAGAAGACGGTCACGTGAGATGGTTATCGTGTCACGTGGGAGATCACGCGGCTTCAGGTGGACGTGGTTGAAGATCATTGGTGGCGCAGGTTAACAGAGAGTGTGCCTCCAAGCGTGGAGCAAAACCTGCTGTCGTATTGGAGCGACCTTTGACTTTTGAGCCGTTCCTTTTTTTTTCCCCCTTCGTTTTGCTTTAAATGATATTTATCCATTTCTTTTTAAAAATAATTTTGATCAAGTAGTAGTTCGAATACTCGATATCGCAGCTACGTTGATACCTTAAGCTTGGACGCTCTTTACATAGTTAAACTGAACAAATGAGTAAGTTTGAAGGGACATAATAGACCCCACGGGTTCATAGGTAGAAGAAGAATGTTAGAAGGAGAAAGGAGGGATCAGGGATCAAGTTAAGAAAGCAAATTAACAGGTGCTCCGCGTGCCCTTGCCTCTTTGATTGGCCACATCCGTCTTTTTTGTTTCTTGTTTGGGATTAAAATTGATGAGGGTTCCAAACTTCCAAACATAGATAAGTTTGAAGTTTGGCTTGGTCGAGTGTTTTGGTTTTTAATGTACGTGAACGTCAAGACTATTTTCTTGTGTTTTACTCTACTTTTATTTCCCAATTAATTGGTTTCGTATCTTTAAAGTTAATATGTTGTATGCCATATGTTTTGCAGGTTAATACCAACAGTTTAGCTGTCAGCAGCACCATTAAGAGGTCGAGAAAGAAGAAGGTAATCTTTCATACGGATTTAAATTCCAATGCTCTCTCCCTTTACC
The DNA here is from genome assembly GCA_029891385.1 of Erythroxylum novogranatense. NCBI lineage: Eukaryota > Viridiplantae > Streptophyta > Magnoliopsida > Malpighiales > Erythroxylaceae > Erythroxylum > Erythroxylum novogranatense. The sequence continues at coordinate 27,891,560 of CM057224.1, forward strand.
AGTTAATTCGAAAAAGTAAAGGAATATATTCTGATTTTAAATTTTATTACTTCATCTCAATTTTTTAATGTTGAAATAAATTCTTTAGGTTGTGATAATTATCTTAATTGAGTCCAAATAAATAAAATTACTAATTTCAGTCAGAATTCCATTAAGGTAATACTTTATTTTAGATGGAACGCGCATCTACTTTCAATAGTATAATCAATTTAACCCTTCAATTCATATATATGTAAAATCTTTAATCTAAGCTTTAAATAAATAATAAATAGGCTAATGGCAATTGAGCTGTCACTTTAGTTAGCAGAATGTCCTATATAAAATATGAAAAGTGTCACATAAATTTAAGTTAACAAAATTCTGATATAAATTAGTGATTTTGTCTAATTTGAGAATCAATTACAATGATATTCATAACGCATTTGGACATTATATAACGAAAGAATTAAACTTAAAATTTTTAGTGAATTTCTGAGGATTATAATGTTCCTTCAATTATGTGATTTCACTTTGAAAATTTTAAAAATTCGGTAAAGTGTGGTCCCTGACCAACTTACTGGGCATCCTTAAGTCAACTAGCTTCTTGGTTTTCCACTGTGATTTAATATTTTATAACTCGGACCATTTTAGACATTTGCTGAACTTAAAGAAGAAGTGAGCTCGTTGCTGAAGGAAAAGATGCAACTTAAAAAGGTAAGTGCTTGCTGTTGTGTGTGTATTTGTCGTCACAAGTGATTTTGCCTTCTCAAAATGTTGATCTTGAGTTTATTGAACAGGAGTTGTGCACAATGCGGGAAACATTTAAGGAACAGAGTGCAAGAAATGAGAACTTGAAAAAACTGAAGGTGAGTTGTTCAATTTCGCTGTAACAATGCTTTGTGCTGTGGTCTCCAATAACAACCTCGTGCTTTACAGCTTCATCTTAAATCAAGTTCTACACTGCACGAAACGATTTGCTGTCATACCTCCCCCGACAGAGATACCTCTTCTTTCAATCACATTCCTTCTATTTTGTCTACACGTGGCCAACCAGATGACCATTCGTTATTACAACAATCTTCTGAAAAGGATGAGGCTGTATCAATCCACGATGCACATTTCTTACTACCCGACTTAAACATGACGTTATGTGGGGAAGATTTTGCCATGGGAACTTCATCTTGAATGAGATGATGACAACATTCGCCTTGTTCGTTTTCTCACTTCTAAAGGAGAAGGCTTTCAACTGCTCCCAAATCCAATCAACGTAGAATGGCAATTCATTCCTTAAGGAGATGTCTCGTCAACAAATTAGTCAAAGACCAAGGTGTGGCACCCTGAGTTCTTAGCATTCAGAACAAGTGCATCAATCAGGAAGAAAGATTCGGTGTATGTGTAGAGTAGAAGTTTCTTAAAATTTTGATTGGGTAAACCCTGTCTACTGCTTATCTCGATATTATGATCATTCTTTTGTGGTAAACAGCTGATGGAAATCTCCACTATAGTTCCTTGCAAGCTCGTTTTCCTCCTCAATTTCCAGTTCTCATTCTTTTCATGAGTTTGGTAAGTTGGGACTGCAGTGAAAATGAGAATTAAATTATGATTCTCTTGTTTACTGTCAAAGATTCTATATCCGTTAACAGACAAAAGAAGAGAAAAAAAGAAGGTATTTTATACATAACGATACTAACCTAGAAGGACAGTAGTACAATCAATTTCTAAATGTTCAGTATGTTCTTGGAATATTGAATTAACAAAATAAAAGGACAGTGGTATGATATGAACAAACCCCTCCACATGAAATATTCAGATTCATGGTACAGTATTCAGATTCAACAGGAAAATGCGACAGTAATTTTTTCTCCAAAGGAAAGCAAAAAACAGAAGGACAAATATTTGGCCAACACATGGAGTTTGAGATGCAAAAACTAATTTGCTGGAAAGATAATCCCTGACTTAGATGATTAATAAGGAGTACTAAAAGCATTGGCAGAGCTGGAAGGATTAATTGATTTTGCAGTGGCAACATAATAACGAGTCAATAACAGGTGAGTATCCATATGAATTGTTACATCTTGAGGCCAAATCAACATATAATGGACCCTTGATGATCATCACTCCATGCTCAGATGCAAACATGAAAATCGTACCATCGGACAAATGCTATCAAACCAGCCAAGATAATAATTCAAATAATCTCCAAAGCAACTAGATCTTTTGTGAACTACTCTTGTAATCAAATTTCAACTAGCTCATGAATATTATCATCTAATAATTGTCAAATTCAGTGGAGATATATAAATTTCAACAAACTCTATTTATCTATCATACTGTAGGATCCAAATAGGTAAGAATTCTGAACCACATCCCTTTTATATCCCTAATCTCTTTTGTGAACTCCTTACTATTATTAAGTGCAACAATCTTTACTATCATAATTAATTTGACACTAAATCTACTTTAAGAATACTTCTCAAAGAATTATAATATGGACATAAATGTAATAATAATCTAATGTGTCATAATTTTGCCTAACTTTTAATATTTAAATGGTTCATAATCTTATCTTAATGTGTTCAAACTCAATATTTTTAAAAAGGATTAATCCTTACTTCAAATTTGAAAGTTTAAAATAAAGGAGCAATATCACGATTAGTCAAAGGGAAATCAACAAGATTTGGGTTGATAAAACATTTTATTTTGTTGATTTGGACCAAATTGAAATATGAAAAAAAATCTAGCATGAAATTTGCAATTTCCAGACTTCAAACATGCAAGAGAAAAAAAAGTGTTAAAAGTTGTTTGAACCTTATCCTAGGTAAATCTGGATCGAAATGGGATCCAAAGAATCACTACAAAGAAATTTTCACATCGAATTTAAGTAGCTATAAATAAGGCCAAGCTGAAGGAGAAAAGTATCCAAGTTTCCTCTGGATTTTCCAGCTTTTCACAAAGCTTTCTTTTCCTCTCCTTAGTGCATGTTAGGGTGGGTTTTCTTCTTTAAAAGTTAATCGTAGTTATGGCTATTGTTGGATAATTTTCTTTATCTTGATTCATGGAAGTGGAAGTCTTTTGGAACTTTGAAGTTGGTAGGTAATTGGGCCTTAACGTGCAATGTTTCATATTTTCATATATTAGATTGCCTTTTCTTTTCTTTTGTTTTATGACCTTTTGCAATTGATTTCTAATGCATACGATTAATTTATTAATTGAAATGATTATTTGCTAGATTAAAATTTGAATATGTAAGAGTTCAATTCTTTTGATCATTTGTAGCAATTAGAAGTTTTGATTTGCTACGTCAGAAATTATCACTTTTAAGAAAAGAACTCAACTAAATTAAATACAATAAAGGATGTTGTTTTGATGTTCTTTCTTTTCTTAAAAACTATTGCTTAATTGAACCTTGGATCATTTCTGAAGTTGTTAAACAATAAAGGTTAATTAAATTACATTTTATTAACTAATGATAAGGAAAGGCAAATATTTAATATCACTTTGATTATATGATTAATGAAGTAATTATTATGTCCAATAATCAATCGTAGTTTTAAAAGGTGGAAGCAACTATAAACCAAGGTTCATTTTTATTGGTAACTTTTAGTTTATTATTTCTTTTATTTTATTTGTTGTTAAAATTCACATTATCATAACCCTGATTCTATTTTGCTACAATTGTCAAATTAAATTTCTCGTTGGATCAACTCCAACTTTCCTATATTATTAAATTTGATAATTGCAGGAACTTAGGATTCAATTTGGAGCACAGACACTCTACCAAATTTTGGTTTCGTTGTCAAGAATTCTAAGTTTGTATGTTCATTATGAGATCTTTGAAGAAAGCTAATTTACAATACAATCTAAAGATAAAAAAGACTATGAAAAACCTAAAGAAAGAAATAAAAATTTGAAAGCAGCATAGCATTACAATTAGTGGAACAATAAAAAACATAGTGAATAATTGAACACTAAGAGAACTCGTTAAACAATGTTTGAACCAACAAGGTCACTGCTTAACTTTTTCTTAAATTTGATCTAAATGCTACCTTGAATTAAAATTGAATTTAAAATTAACTGGTTGCCATCTTTTCGTAGTGATGCAGCTGAGGATCCATACATGCATCTTCAGGAGTTCCATGTTGTATGTATGAGAATGAAGCCCAATGGTGTTACTGAAGATCAAATCAAATTATCAGCGTTCCTATTCTTCTTGAAAGACAATGCCTAGGGTTGGTTATATTGCTTGCCACTCACTGAATAAGCAATTTTTGGAAAAATTCTTTCTAGTTTCAAGGGTCGCTATCATCCAAAAGAAGATTTATGGTATTCAATAGTATACTGGATAATCTTTGTATTAATATTAGCATCATTTTAAAAACTATGTGTCAGTTGTCTGCACCACCAAATTATAAATCCTAATTCAGTATTTTTACAAAGGATTTTTTATCATCTGAAAGAATTATTATTTATGGCATTAGTGGAGGTGCACTTATTGACAAAACACAAAATGAGGCTCACCCATTGATCATTAATTTGACATCTAATTCTCAACATTTTAGTATTAGGATGGACTATTCAACTCGACAAGTCAATGAGGTAAACTTTTCTTCTCTTGAAAAAAGTATAGATGATCTTACTACTCTCATTCTTTAATTGGTTGTAGGAAAAATGGAAGCAACAAAGGTAAGTGGGATTTGTTTAGTTATAGGGCATCTAACTAATGTGTTCGACACTTCAAGATGACTCCACAGAGTAAGTTAACATGGTTGATTTTCAGGGATGACCTCAACAAAATTGTAATCCCTTTTCTAACATATATAATCCTTATTAGAAAAACCATCAAAACTTGAGGTGGGGAAATGGACAAACAATGTTGGCCCATGAATTTTTTTTATTTAATTAAGCATGATTTGATGAATTTTAAGGTCTTGATAGATTAATTTGTATGGGACCTTAATTGACATGTTAATGTTATTAAGGTTAAATGGCTTAGGTGATTTAAATTGAAGTGTTAGAAGGGATAAGTTGCATTAAGGGCATTTTGGGCATGTCACTTAAGCATTTAAGTTCCTAGGCTAATAAGTAAGGGTATTTTGGACTTTTTAGCATTAGTGATGGTATAAAAGGGAAGAAATAAGGCATGGCTTCCATAAGAAGAGGGGGAAAACGAAAATTGAGAGAAGAGAAGAGAGAGAGGGTCGTAGGTGGAGAGGAGGAAGGAGAAAAAGAAGAGCAAGCTAGGGTTTTCCATTTTCTTGGAGTTCAAGAGGGTTTTTGGGGTAAAACCAAGAAGGAAAAAGCTAGAGGAAAGCTCAAGCTTCCATTGAGCCAAGAAACCCCTTGGTTGGGTGAAGATTCAACGTAAGGGTTTTTCAATGTTTGGAAATTTTGAGGTGGTTTTGAGTTTAGATAACCTAGAAATGTATGGGTTTAAGTTTTCTAAAGTCAATTTTTAGTGATTAGGTGTAGCACCCCACTCCCGACGAGACCCGAACCCGATATCCATGGTGATATCCGAGCCCGTGACCCGCGAGGATGGCGTACTAGAACACTCGCCGTAAAAATCGGACATTACTTTCTATAACAAATGCGCGAATTCTATACTCAATTTTGGGTACTCATTCAATCCGTCCAATAGGATACACTCATTTTCAAAAGCCACTTAGGTCAATTTTACAAATACATAATAAACACTTTAGTACAAAAGTAAAGACGTGCAATGCGATACCGAACCGATCCCGACTTCGACCTTCACTTGAATCTCATACCATACTCCGTTTTGCTAACGGGTACTCTTCGATTCTGAAAAATAATTGCAATGTTGGGTGAGTTTATGAACTCGGTGAGAAACCATCATCGATGGTTCACTCAAATCATGCATTACGCAAAATTGCGACAAAGACGACACAATAATAACAATTAACGATGATTATATAACGATGTACGATGAGTCTATAATAGTTTGCTACGAGATATCTGAGATCATTAGCAATAATACAAGATGGCGTAGAGCAGCTTCACATAACGATTATACGAGATTACATCACAATTTACTGATAAATCATGGCATCGCATAGCCAAGAATCGTCACACAATTTGGCGATTCATCGACCATGTATATGATGCATATGAGACTCTTCCGGTTATTCATGTTGTGCCCAAGTGCTCGGTCAAGAACAGATGGGGGCGCGCGTCGAGATTTCTCCCCTCGGGCTAAGCCGGACAAGACAAGATTCGAGCTCTAGGCTCTTTTCAAAGAAATTAGCAACTGGGGCACGCCCATTATCCGATCATGCATTTATGCATGCAATGCAATGTTCAAGAATTCAAGATTCAAGGATTCAAGAAGTCACACAGTGTATGACTATAAAGCCCAATTAACAATGAATCGAATTCAAGAATCCAATCCAATACGGTAAACACATACAATTCAATCGCACTCTTTCCAAAGAGTCATGCGATCATACATTGAAATTCACATTATTCGATTCTATACAAGAAGAGCATGCAATTCAATTGACACATTTCAGTACTAATACAGTTCACCTTTATACATTTCAGTGGTCATACAATGCAATTCGATCACATACAACTCAGTAGTCATGTAATTCACATTGTCAAGTAATTCACAGTGAACATTTAGACACTCAAGAATTTGAGAAACCAACTAGGTTACTCACCAGTTACTTCCGAGCTATTGCCTGGAAGTCCCAGCAATGTCCGTGGAACGACGATCCAACGGTGCCTCTATAACAAAGATCAAGATCCATTACTAATCGCTCAATTAAACAATGATGAAGATGCATATGTCTCTATGAAATTATGTCCAATTAAGTACAATCCAATCCAATAAAATAGCTTCCTCATGACCTCGCGGCATTCGTCTGACGAAAGAGGCACGCCACAAGGCGTCGTCTCCTCCTCTATCGCCCATGACGTCTTCTGCCTACGTCGCGACCAATACATTTAACTCAATTCAATTTTATTCGTCATGACGAAGCCCTAACGCTTCGATGCTCGTCATGACGTCGCGAAGACCAGTCGTCTTCTCCGATCGATTTCCGACCATTTCTCTCACTAAAACGCCCAAGAACACCTCTACTACTCAATCAACCACAATAAAAGCCATAGATGCTATAGAAACCATTAATAACAACATTAAACACAAAACACTTACCAATCAAGCTCAAATCTACGATTCCACCGTAAACCTTAAAATCCTTGCAATCAACGATTTCTCCACTTACGACCTCTCAATCCTTCATCAATAACAAGAAACAAGTTAGCCTAGCATACTAGGAAGAAACCATGAGAAGAAATCAAGGATCTCTCACCGATGGGAGGAATCGCAAGACACCAAGAGGGAAGAAGAGAACTCAGAAATGCCTTAGCCAACATTTCCCAAATTTCTTTCAAACCTAGCTATTTATAGACAAAGGTCTCCAAATCGGTCCAAATTTCACCTCTAAATTTCAATGGCTCAAGATATGTATTTCCTATCACCACTCTAACTTTTCCATTGCCATCTGGACAGTTCTTTCAAGATTATACAACCAATCACCGCCTCTCCAATATTTTCATCCGCATTATCTCCGAATTTCCGGAAATCTCCTATAAGCCACTATAAAATACCGATATACTTAAATTATTCTAAATCAATCATTTGAACCCAATTACTCACTCAATCATATTCCAGTCAGTTCAGTCAGTCTCTATATTACCAAAATACCCTTGTTGACAGTAACGGGATGTTACAATTCACCCCTCCTAATTAAAATTTCGTCCTCGAAATTTCATATACAATAGATCTCGATATAAAGGAATTAACCCGCTCCCTTCTATTCTGATTCTCACTCACATCTTTATAATTAATCGCACGACCTCACATTCGGTACCAGAAACACATCTATCAGATCTTAACACTGTTTATTATTCCAGTCCATAAAACATTTTACCGATCTATTTACACATTTTGTCACTTAATTGCATTGATTCTCAATTTTCACAACACAGCTACAATACACAATCAGAACACTATCAGATAATTTCACGTTTCATTATAATCACAATTTAACCATATCACTGAGCAATTTTCACAATTCACTTCCTCTCATGCATTGCCACTTTACACATATGAGGCGACGCTTTCACACTATCACAATGTATCACTACAACACAAATCCGATGCTTAATGTAAACAAATTCCCATTTATGATATCTTGGATCGAGCATTTCCACCGTCCCGATTCGGGCACTTTTCACATCGATCACATTTTCTAGAAGGTGAGAGCCTCCGGTATGCACTATCGCCCACTCACATAAGGGATAGGAGAGCCCTCTGGGTATGCACTATTCCCTTTTACACTAATCGCATTCTTGGCAAGTAGGAGAGCCTCTGGTATGCACCATCGCCGTTATGGCCTTAGGCCGTTTCACCGATATCGAGCTCAAAGCTCGATCACTAAGCTCCACCACAACAGCTTTAATTACCGCTTATTATTGTACAAAGCATTTACTCACATTTACACAGCCCACTAGCACTTATCGACATATATCTAGCACTTCACTCGCTTATCACGCTTGGAATGCTACTTATAATTTTATACACTCAATCACAATCACAAATGTTCACATTTGCACAATCAATCACATGTATCTCATTTCACTACACTTATCATATTCGTAACATTATTCACGGTCTCGTAACATTTATCTCACCGCTATACTCACTCACACTTGCACAATCACTAACACATATATTTATATATCACTTTACTCGCTTGTCACAATCGAGCACTTACTCACAATTGTATACACCGATTCTCAATCACAAGTATTCACATTTATATATACAACACACTTGGTGCAATCACTAACACTTATCACATTTAACTTATTCACTTCACATTTATATCACTCACTTTTATACTTTCAAACACAACACAAACATATACAACTCTATTTTCTTTTCACATCTGCAGCTAACATTCCTTGATATTCAAGAATTCTCTTACACAATCGAGTCATCTCATCAACATAATGTACACATTTTCAAGAACATATGGTATCTCTTACACTTGAGTCTTCGCTAGGATGAGGACTCCAAAATTAACTTTCACTTCATTTCAAAGTGTATCTCTTCAATGGTCACTCTTAAGTCAAATTATCGGATCAAACCTTATCACCATTAACACTGCTCATAAAATCTTGTCAATCAACTATCTCTCCTCACTATCGATCACCACTCTTATTCCAATAGAGTAGTTCATGCCATGCCTTACAAGATTATAACATTCCTTATGATGAGGCTCTACAGAGCATTTAAATAATGTCATTTACTTTAATATCTTGAACGCATCGCTATAATCATCACATCATATCTGAATATACACTTACATCAGCTTACCCATTAGTAGCCTATACTACTAAGGACACTTTAATCTCATTTAATTCTCGATAACCTTTCTTTTTGGTACCAGCTCTCGATCATTAATAGTCTCACTTCTTTCTCAATTGATCACTACAAACATTCTCGTGCGCTTCGCCCTAACTCATCTCGAGCTTACCAGGAATAATAATCGGGCTTATTTAATAGGCCACCTAATTTCCTCCTATAACATATTCACGCATATTATTCACTTATGCCCAATCATTTCACCCATAAGGGTGATCCCACTATCAAATATACACTTCCAAAGGAAATCAAATCGAGCTCAACAACTTTCCTTTTTGCACCGACTCGCGAGAGGATCGAATACAATCTCTATTCATTTCCAATTGATCACTATAAACACTTTCATTCTATAAGAATCGAATCGGCAATTATCCACTAACTCATTAATTTATTCTCATGCCATTTCACAAATAAGACACTTACGCTCCATATTTCCACTTGTCACGGGCTCCATGATTAAGTGTGTATTCACTTGCACAAATCACCAATCCTATTCACTCTTTCACCGCTATTATCGTATTTTACACTTTAATCTTTTCATAATTGTCTCATACTCACGAACTTTTCACACTCAACTCAATATCATCATCAGATACAATCATTCTTGATTTCTTACTAAGATAATTGATTCTCACCATAAATCATGATTTATAACTCTCATCACGGTAATCAATCCCAATCGCAACTTCTATAACATAGAACACTTTATTTTTCATCCACAATATTCACTTGAACTCTTTTCATTTTCATCATATTTCTATTCTCATTTTCCTCTCTCAATCCATAACTATCACTTTATTTCTATTTCACATTCCAAAAGTATACTCAGCAGAACTCTCATAGTGCATTTCATACTATAACCGCTGATACCAGTACACAAATCTTCACTTATCAAATCAAACCATATACTCTTTTCGGGTTTCATGATGTACACAACTTCCTTTTATCACATTCTCACACATTATCATTTTCCTCACTATCTCTAATCGCTTAAACGACTGATACATGCTCATGCATGTGACTCATATGCTAGACTAGGGATCAGTTGTCACTGTCTGCTATGACGCGACTTAGATGCATGCACTTGACACATTTTTCTCAGAACGCCCATGTAAGATTGTACAACCTGGCTCTGATACCACAAATGTAGCACCCCACTCCCGACGAGACCCGAACCCGATATCCATGGTGATATCCGAGCCCGTGACCCGCGAGGGTGGCGTACTAGAACACTCGCTCAGAAAATCGGTACATTACTTTCTATAACAAATGCGCGGAATTCTATACTCAATTTTGGGTACTCATTCAATCCCGTCCAATAGGATACACTCATTTTCAAAAGCCACTTAGGTCAATTTTACAAATACATAATAAACACTTTAGTACAAAAGTAAAGACGTGCAATGCGCATACCGAACCGATCCCGACTTCGACCTTCACTAATCTGCCCATACTCCCGCTTTGCTAACGGGTACTCTTCGATTCTGAAAAATAATTGCAATGTTGGGTGAGTTTATGAACTCAAAGAGAAACCATCATCGATGGTTCACTAAATCATGCATTACGCAAATTGCGTGCAAAGACGACACAATAATAACAATTAATGATGATTATATAACAAAGGTACGATAGTCTATAATAGTTTGCTACGATACGATATCATTAGCAATAATACTGATGGCGTAGAACAGTTCACATAATAAAGGTACAGATTACATCACAATTCTGATGAAATCATGGCATCGCACTGCTCAATGAATCGTCACACAATTTGGCGCTCATCGACCATGTATATGATGCATATGAGACTCTTTCCTTTATTCATGTTGTGCCCAAGTGCTCAACAAGAACAATGGGGGCGCGCGTCGTGATTTCTCCCCTGCTAAGCACGACAAGATGCGAGATTCGAGCTCTAGGCTCTTTTCAAAGAAATTAGCAACTTGGGGCACGTCCATTATCTGATCATGCATTTATGCATGCAGTGCAATGTTCAGTAATTCAGTATTCAGTGATTCAGTAAGTCACAGTGTATGGCTATAAAGCCCAAAGGTAACGATGTCGAATTCAAGAATCCAATCCAATACGGTAAACACATACAATTCAATCGCACCCTTTCCAAAGAGTCATGCAATCATACATTGAAATTCACATTATTCATTCTATACAAGAAGAGCATGCAATTCACCATACACATTTCAAGACTAATACAGCTTCACCTTTATACATTTCAGTTGGTCATACAAAGGCAATTCGATCACATACAACTCAAGAGTCATGTAATTCACATTGTCAAGTAATTCACAAGTGAACATTTAGACACTCAAGAATTTGAGAAACCAACTAGTTACTCACCGTTACTTCCGAGCTATTGCACGAAGTCCCAAAGAATGTTCGTGGAACGACGATCCAATCAAGCCTCTATAACAAGACAAGATGCCCATTACTAATCGCTCAATTAAACAATGATAATGATGCATATGTCTCTATGAAATTATGTCCAATTAAGTACAATCCAATCCAATAAAATAGCCTCGCCATGACCTCGCGGCATTCGTCATGACGAAAGAGGGCACGCTTTCGCCAAGCGTCGTCTCTCTCCTGGGCTCGCCGCGACGTCTTGCTGCCTACGTCGCGACCAATACATTTAACTCAATTCAATTTTATTCGTCGCGACGAAGCCCTAACGCTTCGATGCTCGTCGCGACGTGCGAAGACCAGGTCGTCTTCTCCGATCGATTTCCGACCATTTCTCTCACTAAAACGCCCAAGAACACCTCTACTACTCAATCAACCACAATAAAAGCCATAGATGCTATAGAAACCATTAATAACAACATTAAACACAAAAACACTTACCAATCAAGCTCAAATCTACGATTCCACCGTAAACCCTAAAATCCTTGCAATCAACGATTTCTCCACTTACAGCCTCTCAATCCTTCATCAATAACAGTAAACAAGTTAGCCTAGCATACTAGGAAGAAACCATGAGAAGAAATCGAAGGATCTCTCACCGATGGGAGGAATCGCAAGACACCGAAGAGGGAAGAAGAGAACTCATAAATGCCTTAGCCAAAATTTCCCAAATTTCTTTCAAACCTAGCTATTTATAGACAAAGGTCTCCAGCTCGGTCCAAATTTCAGTCTCTAAATTTCAATGGCTCAGCATATGTATTTCCTATCAGTCCACTCTAACTTTTCCATTGCCATCGGACAGTTCTTTCAGTACTATGCAGTCAATCAGTCAGTCTCTCCAATATTTTCGGTCCAGGCATTATCTCCCGAATTTCTCGGAAATCTCCTATAAGCCACTATAAAATACCAGTTACACTTAAATTATTCTAAATCAATCATTTGAACCCAATTACTCACTCAATCATATTCCAGTCAGTTCAGTCAGTCTCTATATTAACAAAATACCCTTGCTGATAGTAACGGGATGTTACATTAGGTGTTATGGGTTGCTCAAGTTGGGATTCCTATTGAATGGAATTTTGTGGCTATTGTTAAAGGAAATCAAAGAAGGGAAGTGGAACGAGGGGAGAGACATTTTGAGCAAGGTCTACAAGCAAGGAATCAAGGTGGGTGACATTTTTATATTTGAGTTAATAGGCTATTAAATATTCTTCCATAAATGTAATAAATGATCTTTCCAACTACTTTTTAAGTAAGCATTTATGGTTCTTTAACTGATTGAAAATTTGCCCTATGGGGTGGTTGTGTGCGAATTTTGGAAATAAGTTCTAATTGCTTTGCAAGTATGGTAATTGTTGCTTTGATTGAGCTGAAAGATGGTTGTTATGTTTGGTATGATATTTTGGTTGTTGAATTGTGTGAATTGTGAAATGATGTTAGAAATGCACATGATATATGTCATGCTCATGAAATCAAGTTTTCAAGAATGTGCCATTTGGGCAAAATATTTTTCAATGCATGAATTACATGTTATTTGGGTTCGGTATAGTCCATCCAAGAAATTGTCACGTGCACGTTGACCAAGTCAAGGCTTCTCCCGCCTGCCCGCTAGTGTCACGGAGTTCCTTTTAGGACTCCCTCAAGTTTACGACTACACAAGGTCATTTTATGGAATTGTGTAGTTCGTCATGTTTATGAACTTACCAAGCCATTTGTGATGTGTTTGTGTGTTTGCATGTATTTGACAAGTTTGAAAAATGTTTGACTTATGAGAATTGTGATTTTGGTTTAACAAAGTTGAGAAATTTATGTTTTGTGGATAACTATGAGAAATTGCTATGATTATGAATGTTTTTAATGATTTTACCTATTACCGGATATAAACATGTTACCCACGAGTGTAAGCTCACCCCCTCCCATTCTGTCCCATCTCCAGGTGAGGAGCACGAGATCGACAATTGAGCTTAGAGGCATTGATCCAGAATTGGATATTTTTGTATTTCAAGATTACTTTTGTAAATCAATGCTTTAGATGCATTTTGGGAAAATGTCACTTTTGTTAAGTTTGTATTTTGGATTTTGATGTAAGTGGCTTAAAATGCCCACTAAAGCATTGTAAAACACTTATTTTGATGAAAATGAAATGCATATGCATTATGGTTGTTTATAGCTTTTCAAATCTTTGCATTGCTACTTTTCACATGTTCAAAAGGGAAGGATTGTGTTCTGGATGAAAAAGGGGAATTTTGGGCTTTTCTGGGTTAGAATTGGTAAAAAACTTCTTCTTGAAAGTTGGAGAAGAACTTACTAGCTTTCCAACGATACGAGGTTTGTGATTTTTGGGTGTTGAAATGGAAAGTTATGAATGTTACAAGTTAGAGTGCTGTATAAGGTTTGTGTTTGTGATAGCTTGATGAATGTTTGAAATTTGTGATTTTGATGAATCAATTAAGTTGAGATTTGGGAATTTGATGAATTGAACTTGGTGTTTGAGTTATTATGAAGTGTTTAGGCTTTATAATGAGTGAATTTGGGAAGTGTGCAAGTGTTTATGATGTTAGGTTGAAGATTGGAGGCTTTGGAGAGGCATTGGGGGCTTTGGGGAGCCCCAATGTCTATTAAACGGACATGGTTGTCTATTTAACAAATCTTCTTAGGTGGAAAAACACCTTTTGGCCAGTCTATGTCCGTTAAACGGATTTGGATGTCCTTTTAACGGACATTCTCAGGTCATTTTGGCCTCCTAAGCTCGATGCATGTCCATTAAACGGACATTCATAGGAAAGATTGTTATTTTTGACATGGTTGGAGGCCGAATCTCATTTTGTGGTCTTCATGATAGTTGTAGGACTAGATGTCTTCTTTCTAATGGTCTAAACACTAACTCAATCCGACTTTTATATTGAAAGTTAAAGTGATCGTGCCAAGAGAGGTTCAAATTGATTTAGGATGTGAACATAGTCCATTCTTTTGGGCATAACTCCCTTATCCGACCCTCAATTGAAGTGATTCTTGGACCAATGGATTCCTAAGACATATATCTTTCTCTAAATAAAAATTTGTATCATTTGAAGTTTAATTGAGAAATTTTGCATTAAAGTAAGTGAGCGGTCGGTTAGGAGAGCGTGTTTGGGGCATGAGCATACTTAGACTTTTTAAGCATATCTTGAGTTGTAGAACTCCGATTGAGGTGATTCTTACTTCAAAGAAAATTAGAGACTTAAAGATACAGTTTCTATGAAGAAGTCAAGTTGTGATTTTGATATTAGATCAGTGTGCGCTCACCACTAATGTGGATGACAGAAAATGACCCTGCAAGGTAAGAAGTTCAAGGTTTGTGTCCCCGAATGTTGGGCTCCGGAATCAAGCATGGTCCAACAAACAAACCAATGTATATAGTCAGTTATACATGATCAATTATACATGCCTTCTTTTCAGTTCAACCAACTAAAATAACAATTACATTTGGTTCAAGATTTAAGCTTTAAGTTCAGGTATGTCTCTTGATGAAATGGTTAAAAACTTGGCTACTAACACTTGAAATTTTGTCAAGAGACACAAAATTTTTAACTTAAAACTTAGTCTAATATAAAAAATTTAGAGACTTCAGTGGGATAAATGGCTTCTACTATTAGCCATTTGGAAGCCTATAATAGAAAAAGACAACCCTTCTAAACTGTGATGAATCCTAGAGAAAATACAAGTTTTGTAATGTTAAGAAGTGACAATAAGGTAGAGCCAAAGTATAGAGTGCAATTTGCACTAAAAGAGACCAAAACAGAGATGAAAAATCAATTACCAACACTTAATTTTGGCTAAACTTGAATCTAATAAAGGTAAGCCTCTATTGTGTCTAATTTTTGTTGAGTTTGTAGGCCGTTATATTTTGATTTTGGTTACAAATTTTTTTGTAATACAAAGTTGAATGGATTGAGTGAAAATGAAGTGAATGTTGCATGAATGGTGAATGGAGAATTTTTTTAGTGTTGCATGAATGGTGAGTGGAGAATTTTGTGAGTGTTGCATGAAAAAAAAGAAAACTCATGCATAAAAGAATGAAAGATGGCGTGATTGTATTTTGTGAATGCTATATGAAAAATAAAATAAAATATTGCATGAAAATGACATAACAAGGATAGTCACAGGCGTGAATCCCTTGTCATTCCATTTTCATGCAATGTTTTATTTTGTTTTTCATGTAAAATTTGTAGAATATAATGTGATAATTTTCCTACACTCACTTTTATGCTCATATGTTAAACATGTAGGTGGTGGTGGATGAAACTTAGACCTAAACCTAGACTCTCGGACAAAGAAAAAGCAAAGAGAAGTAAAAAAAAAGGAGGTTGGAATGAGGCTAAAAAGTTAGAACAAAACTGAAACAAGAGAAAAGAAGAGAAACAATTGGGTGAGGAAATACAATAGAGAGCTAAAACTAGTGTGAGTATCTTCTGGGCCAGAGTGAGTAGAGGCACTAGATAGTGAACATATTGGTAAAAGACCCACTGCCAACTCCCTTATTTGAACAATCCATTTGTTTTCTCATGCTATTTTATATCTACTGCATTATTGAATTTGTCTGTTGAAACTTATCTACTCTGTTAAATCTTTGATAGTTCATGTATATTCATTATTTTATTGATTTGATACTTCTTTGTTATTGTTAACTATGTGGTTGAAGTATATGATGATGATGAACTTTGTTTATTCCATCATGGGTTGATTACTCAATCTTGAGAATTAATGTAGGTAATTTAGTCGATTATGCATGATGAAAGGACTATTTTATTATCTTATTATTTGTTATAGTTTCTAAACTTATTAGATGTAATAGTGTGGCCAACATTTGTATCATTTTTGGTGTTAAATGAAGGATCGAGAGAAGAACTTTAATGTTAGAATAAGAAACTATAGATGTTTGAGTTATGAATTAGAAATATAGTAAGAAACAAGGATCAGATGAGGGAGTTACAGTGATCTCTTAGCTCTCTCAAGCTTCTCGCATGAGCTCTCCCCTTCTGCTTCTGCTTGGTTCTCACCTAGATGATTGAAGGCTCACACTGTTTTCACTTTGTTGCTATGTTTCTCTCTTCCTCACCTGACTCTCTTTGTTCTCTCCTCTCTTGTCACCATCTTTCTCTCTATGTATTCTCTATCTTCAAAAGAGTTTATGTTGTGTGTCTGTGTCCAGCCTCTGCCACCACCCTCTATTCTTTCTATTTGTAGTCTCATTTTAGGTCTAGCTTTTTGAGTTGTCCCTCGTGCACATGACACGTAATAAGTTGATGAATTAAAGGAAAAACTTATCATGAGATTCTTTCATGCATAATTCTTCTAATTTTTCATGCAACATTCAAAAGATAATCCAATTAACATTCATGCAATATTCACATCATTTTTACTCAATTGATCTCACATTTGGATCAAAATATAAGGCTTAGTAACCAAAATCAAGATATGAAGGCAAACAAAGTCAATAGAAATTAGACATAATATGTCTCTCTATGTTTCAAGCTCCAGTTCTTCCCTCCAAAAATAATAGATGGTAGAACCATAATGACTACAAAATTGGAAATACTTATAGATGGAATGAGGAATTGGGAAGCTACCCTTATTGGCTTCTTTATGGACAAGAGGCCATCCTACTAAGCCATGAATTCCTGGGCCACCAAGCAGTGGAGGAATATGGGTTTCTAAGGGGTATTACTAAATGACAACAATGTTTTCCTTTTTCAGATTTAGTTTAATTGAACTAGAGTAGAATATACTTGAAATGGGGCCATGTACTACAACTATAAACCCTTATTACTTTAGAGCTAGAATTCTAGCACAAGAATTGAAGACCTGAGACATAAACAAATCCTATATAGATTTGCATCCATAATATACCCCTGGAATATTGAACCACCAAAGGTTAAACCACCTTGGGAGTTTAATAGGTAAGCCCTTGTGTTAGATTAGACCACAACCATAATAAAGAGAGTAAGTTTTTTTAAATTATGTATTCTAATGGAGGCAACAGTGATCTACTAGAAGTAATTTCGATAATGAGGTTGGATGAGAGGGTCTACAAGGATCAAGTGACTATCACCTACAATTGGAAACCATGTAGCACTAACCAAAGTAGATTTAGCTTCCTACTGGGAGATTATTCAGAATGGGTGAATCCAATGATTCAATCCTAATAATGGAAACGAACAAAGAAGAGTCAAAACCTAATATGAACCAGTTAAGAAAGGAATTTAGAGAAACTTAGGTTGCTTTGGAACAATCCTACGAAATTTTTAATGCTGATATTATGGCACAAAACACTGTAAACATGCTAGTGAACCTTGCAAGTTACCTTTGTAACTATGTATATACATTACAAGAATAACATATTATTCGCGACGTTTTTTTATAAAACGTTGCAAAATGTTTAGACTTTTCATGATGTTTATAAAACATCACGAAATGTTCTAACTTTTAGCCACATTTTATGAAAACGTCTCAGATTTGTAACACTTTCTGTGACGTTTTATCAATAAAACGTCATGAAATGAAAACTACAACGTTTTATTGAAGAAAACGTCGTGGATGGCTTAATTAAATAATTTTGGTCATTTGTTTTTTTTAAACCTACCCGAGTGTTTTCTTACCCCTTTCCTCTTGTCTAGTCTGTTTTCACTAGTCCCCCTCTTGTCGCTTAGTCTTCTGCATCCCATATGGTTGTATATAGTCTCATTGATTGAGTTTTTGGATATCTTACTCCAAATCCCTCCAAGTTCTTGAATTCTCTAATGGGTCTTCCATCAACAGGGTTGCGTGCTGTTTCGACCTTCTGTCTTCCTCCTCCAGATCTCTGTCGACATTAAATTATATTCCCTTTAACCCACTTGCTTATGGACAACCAATCAAAACCTTCATTTTAGGTTTTGGGGTTTATCAATTTGGGATCATTTTAGGCATTTAAGGTTAAGTTTTTGAGGGACAAATAAGATGCAACAACCACAACCATAGCCATAGTCAATGATTCCTATGATGCCTTCTCTTCTGCCCACCAATATCACAACCGAACAGATCCAAAAGGTATAGTTTTAGGTGCTTATTTGATCACTTATCTTTAATTGTTTGCTTATTTGTTTTTATACTTGTAAAGTTGTATATTATGTAGTGGAAACTTGGTAGTTTCAAGCTTCTTGATGATTATTCATGCTTACTCGGTAAACACCACATCTATATTTTGTTGTTGTCATCAAAATAATCAACCTTTTTGATCTTTAAATAATTTTCAAACCAATAATTTCAAGCTTGTTAGTATGTACTTCCATCATGACATGTATGTTTATAGAATGATTTGTAATTTGAACAACCCAGAAGGAATTGAAGTTCTATGTGCATATATGGAGGTGGATCATACTGATGTTGGAATCTTGATGCTAGCGTGGTAAGTTCCATTTGGTTGCCTAGATGTCATGCTTCAAAAACTTTATTAAGCTTTAATCATAAATAGATGGCTATGTATTACAAGAAAATGAGACCTAAAAAGCTTTAATCTTAAATAGGTGGATCACACTAATGTTTGTTTTGTTCAGATCAAAGTATATCCTGAAAACAAACAGTTTCAATAACAGTTTCTCAAATGCCTTGCACTGCATTTACATATGCACTAATCAGGAGAAATTTTGGATTCTGATCATTTTGTTTTAAAAAAAAGAATAAGTTAAAAGCTTTCTACTTTAGGAATGAGTGATTGTTTTTTCAGTTGATAACAACTTACTACATATGTAAACTTACCTGCCATTTGAAAAGCTAAGAAGCCTAATATGGGATTCATGTGATCTAATAATAATGCCTTTTCTTTATACCTCTCTTTTATGCTTCTGCCTAAGGCATTTCTTTTTAACTTGATGAAGGCCCTTAATGCCTCTCTTTCATGCCTATATTGTATGTTTTGTGACTGCTCAAGTTTTGTTAGTTTAGATTGGTTATCTCATCTTAATGCTCCTCTATTTTCGATTATTATGTATAATCTTAAGGGTAGGATTGTTAATTGAAACTGTAGAGAAATATCAATTTGTGGAGCCTTATACTCTTTATTATCTCATCTTTAGCTTTCTTATTTCATATGTTATTTCATCTTTGATTTTTTTTCTTAGTGAGTTTTGAGTTTAGATGTTTGATATATTCAGGCATAGAAAAGTGGATGGACTTATCATTTATTTCTTGGATGCTCATGTAGTCGTTGCAAAACTAAGCTTTCTAGATGTAGTCATTACAAAATTGAAGAAGGTCTAGACATACTGTTCAAAGCATTGGCAGTGTTTACGTTGAGGGAAATTAATTTGTCAAAGGTAGCTTTAACTGAAGAATAGTCAATTTTATTGTTTGACTAATATATCAAATGTTTTAACTGTCTCTTGTTTAACTGAACACTTTCTAGATATTTTGCAATATAACATCTAGCTTATTTTGAACATTGCATTGCTTTAAGTACTTCACTAGTGGAAACTTTTAACAGAAAAGAGCACATTTACCGTTTATGCCTTAAACTGCTTCATTGCAGATTTTAGAGTTGTTTAAAAGTGAAGTTGATATTTTATATTTCCTAATAGCTAGTAAATATCACTCATTGGTGTAGCATAACACCTTGTTACAACCTATAATCACTTGCAATATGCTTTTGATTATGTTTTGCTATTCAGTTTGACTTCCTTGGTAAAGATTCAATTCGATATGAAAACACAGTTGAGGTTGAGGTTCCTGTGTATAAGGCTATTTGTAGCATCCAACACCTGCAAGATATGTGCCCGACATCGATGGGCGATATCCAAGTTCATACCCCGCAAGGGTGACATACTAGAGCACTCAATCATTCAAGTTCCAGTACAAATTTTTTTTTGAAACCACAAATATAAAGTGCAAAAATCGATAACCAAATTAGGTCCACTTCATTTCATAAACATTTTCAATCATAACAAAACAATCAATAAACAGCTCATCAAAAATTTACTTTCCAATTGGGCCCATTACAATTTCAACATAAATACATTTGTATACACATTGTACAAAAGTTTCTGAATACGTTATTTGATATAAAATTTGCGAAAATTATACAATTCAATATAAAAGGAAAAAGTACAATGCAGACGTGCACTGATCCCGACCTCTATCTTTTGCTTATATGCTGTAGGGATACTCCCGTTTGCCTAACGGGGTATTCTTCTGAGTCCTGAAAAATATTTGCAAATTTTGGGTGAGTTTTGCAAACTCAATGAGTGATCATCATCGATGGCTCACCTATTCACATAACACATAATTCACATTTCAGAATCAATTTCACAATTCACATTCAATACAATTAATCATTCATTTTATGCATATGCAGTGCACATGAGACTCACTTTCCATTTGTTACTTTGTTGTGACCGAGTGCCTAAACTATTCTATATAGGGCTCATTGATAACTTGTCGGAACCCGATCCGTAGACCGGACCCCAACTGTCCCGGGATGTGAGCCCGGTTGGAGCCCATCCCCGAGACACTTGCTTTGATACCACAGATGTCGGGACCCGACCCGTAGACCGGACCCCAATTGTTGGATCCGAGACCCAACTACATGGAACTTACACTTATCACACTTGCTTTGATACCATAGATGTCGGATCTCGTGACCCAACTGCTTAACTATCGTACTCCTGAAACCTTGTTCTTACGACATTGCAGTGTTATAAGCTGTTGTTCCACGAAAGTGATGAGCGCACACTTCCTAAACACATAAATCACAATTTGACTTGTTCATAACAAATGTATCTTAAAGTCTCAAGTTCGCATAGAGGCAAGAATCACCTCAATCGGGGTTATATAACTCAAGATATGCTTCAAAAACCTAAAAGAGTTTATACTCGAAACATGCTCTCTTAACCGACCTCTCACTTACTTTCACTCAAATCTTCTCAATTCATCTTTAAATGATACCAAATTTTATGGAGTGAAAGATATATGTCTTATAAATCCAATGGTTCAAGCCTCACCTCATTTGGAGGTCTTATGAGGGATTTGTACCCAAAACAATGGACCATGCTCACTTTCAAAATCCAATTGAAACTCTTTTGGCGTGATTACCATAACTTTTTATCTAGATGTCTGATTGTGTTCGTTCTTTCATCATTTGAAATTAGACATCTAGATATAAAACTCTTATGAATACCATAAAACCAAATTCTGCTTCCAACAATGTCCAAAATGCCACTTTTCACGTAGCTGTCCATTAAACGGACAGCCATGTCCGTTTAACGGACACATTCGGGTGAATGGGCACCAAACTCTTCACAAATGTCCGTTAAACGGACATGCATGTTGGTCTAACGGACACGGGTTAGGAAAGGGGTGTTTTGACACCCGAGGCTGTCCGTTTAACGGACATTAGTGTCCGTTTAACGGACACGCCAATTTCCAAAACTTCCAATTCTCTCATCTTCAAACCACTTGACACTTCCATATTTCAAAGCATATAACTTCTTATTCCTAGCTCCAATATGAGCATACTATACCTCCATGGAAAGATAACAAGATGAACTAAAAATCTCATGAAGGACGCAAATGCTAATTCTATCATTAAAGGAGGTAAAAACTCAATCAAAGATCACTGCTCTAACAATGACCAATGAAACAGTAAAACTTGCAGCATGAATAGTGACTGAATGTGTTCTAATCCTCATAACTTTTTACCCCTAACTCCAAATGAGACAAACGATATACCCTTAGAAAACTCTGAACTTCTACTACAATATTCATGAAGATCTCTCAATTCAATTCAAACATTAAACTAGTCTAAAATCAAATGGAAGTTGCTGCACAATTTTTGGGAAAATTGGACAGCACCTCCCCTATTTTATTCCTAACCCAAATCTTCAATCTAAGGCTACAGCCTGCATGAAACTCAATACTCAACCTCATTTAATATGTTTCAATTCTAAGGTATCTCCCAATACCATTTAAAGCAACAACCACACTCTTAATCATCTAATCATGTCTAAACTATAACAATGATGCAATTGTCTTAAACATACATGGATTTCTCAAAATACATTATAACCGAACATTCTTGCATTCATATGAAATCATAAGTTATTACAAAGCTTTAGAGGGCATTTCAAGCCACTCCATCATATCCCAAAATACAAACTTGCCAAAACATCATTTGCTCAAAATGCATCTAAAGTATTGATTCACAAAGTTAACTTGAAAATACATCAAAACACAATCTTGGGTATGCCTTGAGCTCATTCTTCGTGATCCCGATCTTCACCGGAGATGGGGCGGAAGGTAGGGGTGAGCTTTAAACAAATGGGTAGCACGCTTATATTTATGGAAATAAGCAAAGGTCATTGAATTACTTATGATTCAAGCAAATTCTCAAACAATCTTATAAGACATGCATCAATCATCAATCACGCATTTTTCAATATTTGCAACAATCATGTAATGTTTATCATTGTTCATACAAGTAAGCACAAAACACCACATAATTGGCTCGGTAAGTCCATATTCATGGCACTACATAATCTCATTAATGATCTTATGTAGGCAAAATCTTGAGGAGTCCCGAAGGAACATCCTTGCCACAATCAGGCAAAGTGACGAAGCCTTATCATGGTCGACGTGCACGTGACATTTCTTGGGGACTATACCTTACCCACATAACATATACTTCATGCATTCAAAACATCATGTTGCCCAATTGGCATAGTCTTGAAATCTCATTTTCATGCACATGTCATAATTCTCAATTCATCAATCTCATTTCCAAATCAATCATCAAAACCATGCTCATTCATCTCAAGTCAACTTAACCATTTTAACAATTCCATAACAAATAGCATTTATGGCTAAACTTCTTACATGAGTATAATCCTAAAACAATTTACAAGCATTTATAGCATCATTAAGACTCACTCAAAAGTAGTTGGAAAACAATTAATTACATTGGTTAAATAACATTTATAGCTTATAAACATAAAGATAAAAGTGAAACCCACCTTATATCCTTGCTTAAACTTGCCTAAGGAAGTTCCTATTCTTGTTCTTCTCCTCTTTCTTGTCCTTCTTTAACCATAACAAGAAAATAACCCCATATCAACATAGGGTTAGAAATTGAAAAACCTAAAAACCTAAATCATGAAATTTATTAGAGAATCACTAGACCCATCTTATTCTTCATCTTCCTAACTCAAAACCTAAGTAAAAACTAAACTTTAAACTCATGGCTTACCTTGGATCTCTACTTAACCAAGTGATTTCTTGGTTCAAAGTGAAGCTTAGACTCCCCTCTTCACTTTTTCCTCTTGAACTTTCTTGAAAAACCCTCTTGATCTCTTGGAAATCCAAGCCCTAGCCAAGCCTTTCTTTTTCTCCTTCCTTTCTCCCTTTCACGACACTTCTTCCTTTCTCCCTTAAATTTTCGAAATTTCTTCTTCTTTTGTCTCTACTAACTTATTTTATTTCCTATCTTATATACCACTTACTAATTTCCTAAATTTATTAGAGAATCACTAGACCCATCTTATTCTTCATCTTCCTAACTCAAAACCTAAGTAAAAACTAAACTTTAAACTCATGGCTTACCTTGGATCTCTACTTAACCAAGTGATTTCTTGGTTCAAAGTGAAGCTTAGACTCCCCTCTTCACTTTTTCCTCTTGAACTTTCTTGAAAAACCCTCTTGATCTCTTGGAAATCCAAGCCCTAGCCAAGCCTTTCTTTTTCTCCTTCCTTTCTCCCTTTCACGACACTTCTTCCTTTCTCCCTTAAATTTTCGAAATTTCTTCTTCTTTTGTCTCTACTAACTTATTTTATTTCCTATCTTATATACCACTTACTAATTTCCTAAGCCCAAAGCCCAAATCACTTCATTCCCTCTTCTTTCCTTCTTACTTCCTTCTTCATTTTTTTCTACCACTCAAGCCCATTTCATTAATCCTCTCTTCTTTCTTTATTCATTTGGGCCCAAGACCCAATTAACACATTAACTACATCTAACTCATTTAATCACATTCATTTATTACCTAACTCATTTAATTCATGCCAACTAATTTATTTATGACATCTTACTTACTTACAACTAAATTAATGCTAACTCAAATACTTAATCAATCTAATCATGCTTAACTTAAAAATTTTTTTTGGGGCTAACATTTCTCCCCCCCTTAAGAAATTTCGTCCTCGAAATTCTTACCTGGTTCATTGAAGAGGTGTGGGTACTGCTCCTGCATTGCATCCAAAGGTTCCCACGCGCTCTTCAATCGCATGATTCCTCCACGGGACTTTGACTAGCTTAATTGTCTTGTTCCTGAGAACTTTCTCCTTGCTATCCAGAATTGCCACAGGCATCTCTTCATAGCTCAAATCATCACTCAGCTGAACTTCTGAGGTCTGAATGATGTGAGAAGGATCTGATCTGTACCTTCTCAGCATCGAGACATGGAATACATCATGAATCTGTGACAATTCTGGCGGCAATGCCAATCTGTAGGCCAACGGCCCAATCCTCTCCAATACTTCATACGGACCCACATAGCGAGGACTCAACTTCCCCTTCTTACCAAATCTCATAACTCCCTTCCATGGAGACGTCTTGAGGAACACCTTGTCACCCACTGCATATTCCATTTCTTTTCGATGAGCATCAGCATAGCTTTTCATTCGTCTGCGCTACGCTTTAAGTCGCCGCTAATCGAGATCAATCTTATCCATCGTCATCTGGACCAATTCTGGTCCTACTAGCTTCCTTTCACCTTCTTTATCCCAAAGATATGGAGTCCCGCATCTCTGCCATATAGGGCTTCATAAGGAGCCATCTGATGCTCGAATGGTACAATTGTTATAGGCAAATTCGACCAACGGCAAATGATCATCCCATGCTCTTCAAGTCCATGACACATGCTCTAAGCATCCTTCTAGAGTCCGGATTGTCCTCTCGATGACCATCCATCTGAGGATGAAACGCCGTACTGAAATTCAGCTTAGTTCCTAACGCTTCCTGCAAACTTCCCCAAAATCTCGATGTAAATCGAGGATCCCTGTCGGATACTATGGAATCCGGAAGTCCATGCAACCTTACCACTTCATCAATATATTTCCTGGCTAAGACTTGCAATGAATCTGTTTGCTTGATTGCTAGAAAATGGGCTGACTTGGTCAACCGATCCACAATAACCCAAATGGCATCATGCTTCCTAACAGTCCTGGGTAAACCCATCAGAAAATCCATAGTGATCCTTTGCCACTTCCATTTAGGAATGGACAATGGCTGTAACATGCCTGAAGGCGCTTGGTGTTCAGCCTTGACTTGCTGACACACTAAACACCTGCTCACATATTCAGCTATATCTCTCTTCATACCTTTCCACCAGAAATGTTCCTTCAAATCTCTGTATATTCTGGTGCTGCCTGGGTGCATGGAATAAGGTGCATTGTGTGCCTCATCCATGATCTCATCCTTAACTGCCTTATCATTCGGAATACATAACTTGTTTCCGACTACCATTAGCCCATCATCCCTTACTTGCACTTCTGACTGCTTACCATGTTGAATTTCATCTCTCAACTTACTTAATTCTGTATCCTGCTCCTGCAACTCCTTGACCTTCTCCCTAAGGATAGGTCTCACCCTGAATTGAGCAATAATGCCTTCTGACTTATCCTGCTTTAAACTGATCTTCAACTTGGCCATCTGTTCCAACAGAGGCAAGTAAACTGATTGCACGTAAGATATGGATGACTTCCTGCTTAAGGCATCCGCTACTACATTCGCCTTACCTGGATGGTACTCTATCATCAGGTCATAGTCTTTGAGCAACTCCAACCATCGTCTCTGCCTTAAATTCAACTCTTTCTGACTCATAATGTACTTAAGACTTTTGTGGTCCGTGAAGATCCTAGTCTGAACCCCATATAGGTAGTGTCTCCATATCTTTAAAGCAAAAATCACTGCTGCCAATTCCAGATCATGAGTCGGATAATTCAACTCATATGGCTTCAACTACCGTGAAGCATAGGCTATCACTTTGTCATTCTGCATCAGCACACATCCTAAACCCTTCCTCGAAGCATCACTGTACACCATATACCCCTGGTCTCCATTGGGCAAAACCAATATTGGAGCACTTGTCAATCTGTTCTTGAGCTCCTCAAAGCTCTTCTGACATTCCTCACTCCATATGAACTGCTGATTCTTTCTTAACACTTAGTCATAGGGGCGCTATCATCGAGAATCCTTCCACGAATCTCCTATAATAACCTCGCCAAACCTAGGAAGCTTCTAACCTCTTTCACCGCCTTGGGCTCTTGCCAATTCACTCATCGCTTCTACTTTCCTGATCAACATGGATCCCTTTGTTGGAAATCACATGTCCAAGGAAAACCACTTCACGCAGCCAAAATTCACACTTCTGAATTTGGCATACAGCCTCTGCTCTCTCAATCTCTCGCAATACTATCCCGAGATGTCGTTCATGCTCTCCTTCATCCTTAGAATAAACCGAATGTCATCAATGAACACAATGACAAACCGATCTAAGAATTCATTAAACACCCTATTCATCGATCCATGAAGGCAATTGGAGCATTGGTCAATCCAAGGCATGACCACAATTCATAGTGCCCGTAACGGTCCTCGGCTGTCTTGTTTACATCGACTCCACGATTCGGAGTTGATGATAACCTAATCTTAGGTCAATCTTCGAAAAGACCCTTGCTCCCTGCAGCTGATCAAATAAATCATCTATCCGTGGCAACAGATACTTGTTCTGAATCGTCATCTTGTTAAGCTTCCTGTAGTCTATACACATCCTCCACGTTCCATCCTTCTTCCTAACAAATAGGACCGGAGCTCCCCAAGGTGAAGAAATCGGTCTGATGAACTGCTTCTCCAATAATTCCTACAATTGCTCCTTGAGTTCTCTCAACTCAACTGGAGCCATTCTGTAGGGTGGTATAGAGATTGGCGTGGTTCCGGGAATCAAGTCAATTTCGAACTCAATTTCCCTCACCGGCGGCAACCCTGGTAATTCTTCTGGAAATACGTCAGGAAACTCCCTCACAACCTGAAAATCTTCTAATCTGTCCACATTCACTTCTGGATCCACTACATGCGCCAAGAAGGCCTCACACCGTTGGCTCATCATATTGTTAACTAACATAGCCGAAATGATCCTCCAGACCGCGCTTTCTCGTCCCCTCAAGACCACTTTCTGATCATTGCCCAAATCAAACTCTACTTCTTTCAAACTACAGTCTAGCTTCGCCTTGTACCTCTCCATGACATCCATCTCTAAAATAACATCCAATCCTTGAAGGTCTAGAGGTAGTAGATCTACTACCAGTCTAGCACCGTCGATACTGAGCTCACAATTCTTATAGATCAAACTAATCACCACCTTACTCCCTAAAGGAGTACTAACAACCAAAAAGTTATCCATAGTCTCAGGACATACAACATGCAAATTCATACTTGCAGATACAAACGAATGTGTAGAGCCAGTATCAATTAACACATAAACAGGAGAGTCAAATAGCATAGCCATACCCGTCACTACTTCCGGAGCGGCTGCAGCTTCTTCTCTGGTCATGACAAATACCCTAGCTGGTGCCTGACCTTGGCCCC
This sequence comes from Erythroxylum novogranatense, assembly GCA_029891385.1. Lineage (NCBI taxonomy): Eukaryota > Viridiplantae > Streptophyta > Magnoliopsida > Malpighiales > Erythroxylaceae > Erythroxylum > Erythroxylum novogranatense. Next base: position 27,920,052 of record CM057224.1, read on the forward strand.
TCGGCCTCCCTGGAAGATTTGTCTTCTTCACCTGAGAATCGCCTACTCAGAATCGCCCGCCTGCTCCCCATACTTCTCTCCTTGGGGCTGCATTGCGATCCTTCTTCTGCTGACAAGATGTGGACAATCCTTGATCCTGTGCCCTCTTTCAACACATTGAAAATAGGCTCCAATTTTCATCAAACACTCCCCTTTATGAAACTTCCCACAATGGTCACACTGGGGATTTGTGAAGTTACCCCTACTTGTCCACCCTGGGCTTGCCACTCTTGAGGCCTGTACTGAAGTAGCTCTTGGCTGCTTGCTCTTAACAGGACCACTGCTACCCACCTCACTCTGAGTATGATAGGTTCTAGTGCTCCTCGCAGGTGCTGGAGCACTCATGCCTTTTCTGGAGAACTGCTCTCTGTTCTTCCTCTTCTTAGTCACTTCAGCCCTGATGTTCTCTAGCTTCTCAGCCTACAGAGTTGCATCCACTAGCTGCTGGTAATCATGAAAATTGTGGATCAACACCTTCTCCCTGATCTCTAAGTGCAATCCGCCCTCAAACTTCCGGCATTTGTTTGCTTCAGTCGCTACGATATTGGCTGCATATCGCGACAACTGAGTGAACTTCAGCTCATATTCTGCCACACTCAACTCCCTCTGAGTGAGATTCAAGAATTCCCTGACCTTCTCCTGCATATAGACCATCGAGAAATATTTCCTCCGAAAGACCTCTAAGAACTCCCTCCATGTCAGTACCGGAGGTATTTCCTGACTACGGGCACCGACTCCACCAAGGTGCGGTCATCCCACTGCGATAAGCTAACTGCATAGTCGAGCTTCTCATCATCAGTACACTTCATCTGATTCAGGACCCTCTCGGTCCTCTTCAACCATGCTTCGGCTTTCTCAGGATTAGTAGTCCTGCTGAAGTCAACTGCTCCATACTTCCGGAGCTTATCATACTGCCCGCCCCTCTCTGCTGGAGCTGGCACTTGAGCTTGCCATCCCCGAGACACTTGCTTTGATACCACAGATGTCGGGACCCGACCCGTAGACCGGACCCCAACTGTTGGATCCGAGACCCAACTACATGGAACTTACACTTATCACACTTGCTTTGATACCATAGATGTTGGATCTCGTGACCCAACTGCTTAACTATCGTACTCCTGAAACCTTGTTCTTACGACATTGCAGTGTTATAAGCTGTTGTTCCACGAAAGTGATGAGCGCACACTTCCTAAACACATAAATCACAATTTGACTTTTTCATAACAAATGTAGCTTAAAGTCTCAAGTTCGCATAGAGGCAAGAATCACCTCAATCGGGGTTATATAACTCAAGATATGCTTCAAAAACCTAAAAGAGTTTATACTCGAAACATGCTCTCTTAACCGACCTCTCACTTGCTTTCATTCAAACTTTCTCAATTCATCTTTAAATGATACCAAATTTTATGGAGTGAACGATATATGTCTTATAAATCCAATGGTTCAAGCCTCACCTCATTTGGAGGTCGTATGAGGGATTTATACCCAAAACAATGGACCATGCTCACTTTCAAAATCCAATTGAAACGCTTTTGGCGCGATTACCATAACTTTTTATCTAGATGTCTGATTGTGTCCGTTCTCTCACCATTTGAAATTAGACATCTAGATATACAACTCTTATGAAGACCACAAAACCAAATTCGGCCTTAAACAATGTCCAAAATGCCACTTTTCCCGTAGCTGTCCGTTAAACGGACAGCCATTTAACGGACACATTCGGGTGAATGGGCACCAAACTCTTCACGAATGTCCGTTAAACGGACATGCATGTCGGTCTAACGGACACGGGTTGGGCAAGGGGTGTTTTGAAACCCGAGGCTGTCCGTTTAACGGACACGCCAATTTCCAAAACTTCCAATTCTCTCATCTTCAAACCACTTGACACTTCCATCTTTCAAAGCTAATAACTTCTTATTCCTAGCTCCAATATGAGCATACTATACCTCCATGGAAAGATAACAAGATGAACTAAAAATCTCATGAAGGACGCAAATGCTAATTCTATCATTAAAGGAGGTAAAAACTCAATCAAAGATCACTGCTCTAACAATGACCAATGAAATAGTAAAACTTGCAGCATGAATAGTGACTGAATGTGTTCTAATCCTCATAACTTTTTACCCCTAACTCCAAATGAGACAAACGATATACCCTTAGAAAACTCTGAACTTCTAATACAATATTCATGAAGATCTCTCAATTCAATTCAAACATTAAACCGGTCTAAAATCAAATGGAAGTTGCTGCACAATTTTTGGGAAAATTGGACAGCACCTCCCCTATTTTATTCCTAACCCAAATCTTCAATCTAAGGCTACAGCCTGCATGAAACTCAATACTCAACCTCATTCAACATGTTTCAATTCTAAGGTATCTCCCAATACCATTTAAAGCAACAACCACACTCTTAATCATCTAATCATGTCTAAACTATAACAATGATGCAATTGTCTTAAACATACATGGATTTCTCAAAATACATTATAACTGAACATTCTTGCATTCATATGAAATCATAAGTTATTACAAAGCTTTAGAGGGCATTTCAAGCCACTCCATCATATCCCAAAAATACAAACTTGCCAAAAACATCATTTGCTCAAAATGCATCTAAAGCATTGATTCACAAAAGTTAACTTGAAAATACATCAAAAACACAATCTTGGAGTATGCCTTGAGCTCATTCTTCGTGATCCTGATCTTCACCTGGAGATGGGACGGGAAGGTAGGGGTGAGCTTTCGCTCGTGGGTAGCACGTTTATATTTATGGAAATAAGCAAAGGTCATTGAATTACTTATGATTCAAGCAAATTCTCAAACAATCTTATAAGACATGCATCAATCATCAATCACGCATTTTTCAATATTTGCAACAGTCATGTAATGTTTATCATCGTTCATACAAGTAAACACAAAACACCACATAATTGGCTCGGTAAGTCCATATTCATGGCACTACATAATCTCATTAATGATCTTATGTAGGCAAAATCTTGAGGAGTCCTGAAAGGAACATCCTTGCCACAATCGGGCGGTAGTGAAACCTTATCATGGTCGACGTGCACGTGACATTTCTTGGGGACTATACCTTACCCACATAACATATACTTCATGCATTCAAAACATCATGTTGCCCAATTGGCATAGTCTTGAAATCTCATTTTCATGCACATGTCATAATTCTCAATTCATCAATCTCATTTCCAAATCAATCATCAAAACCATGCTCATTCATCTCAAGTTAACTTAACCATTTTAACAATTCCATAACAAATAGCATTTATGGCTAAACTTTTTACATGAGTATAATCCTAAAACAATTTACAAGCATTTATAGCATCATTAAGACTCACTCAAAAGTAGTTGGAAAATAATTAATTACATTGGTTAAATAGCATTTATAGCTTATAAACATAAAGATAAAAGTGAAACCCACCTTATATCCTTGCTTAAACTTGCCTAAGGAAGTTCCTATTCTTGTTCTTCTCCTCTTTCTTGTCCTTCTTCAACCATAACAAGAAAATAACCCCATATCAACATAGGGTTAGAAATTGAAAAACCTAAAAACCTAAATCATGAAATTTATTAGAGAATCACTAGACCCATCTTATTCTTCATCTTCCTAACTCAAAACCTAAGTAAAAACTAAACTTTAAACTCATGGCTTACCTTGGATCTCTACTTAACCAAGTGATTTCTTGGTTCAAAGTGAAGCTTAGACTCCCCTCTTCACTTTTTCCTCTTGAACTTTCTTGAAAAACCCTCTTGATCTCTTGGAAATCCAAGCCCTAGCCAAGCCTTTCTTTTTCTCCTTCCTTTCTCCCTTTCACGACACTTCTTCCTTTCTCCTTAAATTTTCAAATTTCTTCTTCTTTTGTCTCTACTAACTTATTTTATTTCCTATCTTATATACCACTTACTAATTTCCTAAGCCCAAAGCCCAAATCACTTCATTCCCTCTTCTTTCCTTCTTACTTCCTTCTTCATTTTTTTCTACCACTCAAGCCCATTTCATTAATCCTCTCTTCTTTCTTTATTCATTTGGGCCCAAGACCCAATTAACACATTAACTACATCTAACTCATTTAATCACATTCATTTATTACCTAACTCATTTAATTCATGCCAACTAATTTATTTATGACATCTTACTTACTTACAACTAAATTAATGCTAACTCAAATACTTAATCAATCTAATCATGCTTAACTTAAAATTTTTTTTGGGGCTAACATAACTATCCTTTATCAGATTGGGGGATACAGGGCTCATTAAATGTTGAGCCTGAGGCTCTGAATCACTTTTGAGCTCGAGGCTTATTTTCACTTGTTGAGCTTTAAGCTCTAATTGTTGGCTACTCTGGTCACAATTTCTATTATATTTCATGCATTCATGCAATGGAATGCATCAATCACATTTTTATGTTCCCATTCAATCTCATTCGCATATCATCTGATCTTAGTCTGGCATTCAACATTAAGTTGAGAATCACACTTTCACTTACTTTCAAATGCACATTCAAAACACATTAAATGCACTTAGTTATTCTCATTCACATACAAGTAGCACTTCAATATCTCATTAATAATCATAATTATCAGACCTTCTGTCCGGAATCAACAATTAAGATGCATTCATATCGACATTCAGTAGTCAATTTATATAAAAATCAAACAAAATAAACAAACAATGGAATGAGACCATCTAGGTCTATTCACAGTATGCTCCAGATTAATATTTGCTCCCAAATTTTGGAAATGCCTGAATGTGGACATTTAACCTACACAACCCATTTACGCAAGACACACGTCGCACATACATTAATAATTGCACACTTACAAGCATTTATTTAATCATAATTGTATAAATGAATTATGTACAATGCATGTTTAATGACAATCCCGAGTATTTATCCATTAGTTTAATCAAAAAATCAATCCCATATCAAAACTCACCTAAGTATAATTTATACTTAGGTTTATACCTCAATAAAACCACTAAATCACAATTCATAATTCATTGAATCACTTTCATATTTTTTCAAGACACCCCTTTTAGGTCTACTATTCACGTTCAATCAGAAGGTGAAAATGAGGTAATTTGGTCAAACTCTCTTATAAAAAAGTGTTCTTCTATGTCTTATCTTTCCATTGACACCAAAATCACTCAATTTGGTTTAGTAATTTGGAAAATATGCCTCAAACATTATCGGGTTATCCATATTCAAAAATAGTGTACTATGCACAACTTCCATCCAAAAATTCAACATCTTAGAAGCTGAATCACAATTTGAATTTTTGAGACAATTTGTAGACCTATATCTCTAGTTTACTACAAATTAAAAATTATCTTATTTGAAATTCTACAGATCAAGATATCATCAAAACATTGGAACATGTTTCGTAAAATATCCAGTTCATGATCTTCCAAATGATACCCTTACTTTGATTCGATCAATCCTTTTTGAGTCAAAACCAAAAGCTATAAAATTTATGGAGAGATAGAGAAATGTGTTATGAATCTAATGCTCTAAAAATCAGGTCATTTGGATGTCGGACGATTGCAGCTTCCGTGATCTTTCGGCAGAGTCGCGCGGAAGTCGCGATCTCGACGCCTCCTCCTCCCTTTTTTCTTCTTCATCACACTTGTTTTGTAACATGGGTATAACTTTCACTACAAATATCAGATTAAGGTCATTCAAAAACCATTTCTAAGAGATCCGTTGATGATCAAATGGGTTAGAGGGAGATGCTCTGCCTTCTCTCTAGCTTTTTCCTCCGACCCAACCCTCCTTCACTGCTACCTTCTCTGTTTCTTCTGTCCCTTTTTCTTCTTTGCTGCCTGATTTCCCATGGCTTCCTCGCCCTCACCGGCAGTGGATTTTTTGCCTCTACCCTCTGCCCCTGCTCCTCCTACCCAAACCTTTCAACCTTCTTCTTCACCTTCTGGCGCTGCCTCTAACCCACCGAAGACCTGGAAGCAAGTGGTTGGGGACTCCCAAGACTCCACGCTCTCTTATCAAGCTTTGACTAAAATTGACGGGAAGTACATTGTTGGCCCAGATATTGCTACTCTCCAGGAGGGTGCCAATTCTTGGAAATCGATCCTCGTGGGTTTCTTCCTAGGCCAACGTCCGACCTTCCCTCTTGTCCTTCAGTGGGCAAATAAACACTGGAAGAACCGAGGGCTTCTTGATGTCTTGCTTACAGAAGACAACCTCATACTTTTCGATTTCTCTTCATCATCCATAGCTCACAAAATCTTGGAAGAAGGCCCATGGCATTTCGACAGTCAGCCTCTCTTCCTCCAGCTTTGACAACCTGGTCTGAAATTGGAGACATTAACCATCCAGAACCTCCCGATATGGGTTAACTTCCATAAAGTCCCCTTAGAGTGTTGGAATACTCAGGGGATCAGTCTGTTAGCTAGCTATATTGGCAGACCTCTGTGTATGGGCGAAAATACGGTGACTAAAAAGTGTATTGGTTACGCCCGCCTATGTGTGAGTATCGAAGCTTCAAAAATGCTACCTGAAAAAATTCCTATTATGTGCTTGGGGGAGGGGAATAAGCTCTACGAGGACTGCATTGCAGTCTCTTATCAGTGTTGACCTCCTTTCAAAGCTCCAACTACTGTCTGGCAACCAACAGGTAAATTATTCAAAACTGGTTCTTACCATGAACTGATGAACCTTGAGGAGGAATTAACTAGCAATCAACGCCATAGTAGTGGGGAAGTCTCTGTGCCTTCTGGTGGTAAGGAGCAAAGAGAGGTATTGATCACGGTTGCTCCCGCACCAACAAAGGACATTGAACAGGGTATATCTGCGGTTGGTTTGAGTAATGGTTCAACTCCTGCTTATGATATTGTGGCAATGCCTAACTGTAATATAAATATCCCTTACTTAGAGAGCGATCCTATAGTTGCAGCCTCCCAACTCCTGAAGGTGTCGTGTGATAATTCCTCTTCTCATGATAGCCTAGCTATCGCTGATCCTAGCTTGCCTCCAGACTGTGTTAAAGAAGCTGATTGTGGCAATTCCCACTCTCTCTCGACCTGGAAAACTCAACGAGGCAGAGGTAAAGGCCTCAAATCTATCCCTAAACCCATATGACCATCTTGACATGGAATGTCAGAGGAATAAATTGCCCTTCAAAAATGTTAGCTCTGAAGGATTTTGTGTGGCAAGAGAAGCCTATTGTTCTTGGTTTATTGGAAACAAAAATAAGGTTGGAGAATCTGAATAAGTTAGACATTTTAGGACCTCAATGGTGTGTCCTTTCTAATCATACTCATCATACTTATGGTAGGATAGTTGTCTGTTACAACTCAAATGAGGTTCACATGGATCTTCTAGCAACTACGGATCAGATTATGCATTTTCACATTCGCTTACTGCAGGGGCAAGTTGATTTAAATGTCTCTTTTGTTTATGCCCACAATTTGGAATTCCAACGACTGGATTTATGGAGCTTCCTCCGACATATTAGTGCCCATATCTCTCATCCGGGGCTTATTTGTGGGGACTTCAATTCCACTCTTTATCTTTGCAAGCCCAAGGAAATATCGCCTCGTGTCTTCCTCCTCGACTTCTTTGGAATCGTTGAACATGTTCAGTTAATCGACCTAAAATCCTTTGGTCACTTCTTCACCTGGTCCAACAAGCAACAGGCTCGATGGTACATTCGGAAGAAATTAGATAGAGCTCTTGTTAATGAGCTACGGATCCAGCGCTTTCCCAATAGCATTGCCACTTTTCTGGATCCCTTGTTTTCGGATCATACGCCCATCATTGTGTCCAAGCTCACTATGTCCACTGCTACACATCACCCCTTCAGATTCAACAACTTTCTGGTTCAGGATCCTGGGTTTAGTTTTGCTTGTGAGGTTGGTGCTCTTTCCAACATTAGAGGGACAAAACAATACTGTTGTATTTAGAAATTAAGGATTTTTAATGTAGCGCCCTCTTACCGTAGGGTACGCACCGGGACGCCAGTAGGTCATCCCGATACATATCCTACAATAAGGGAGGGCTACGAGCAGTCAGACACTACAATACTCTCATGGAATCAAAATCATATAACCATAATATAAAGATCACTATGTTTTAAAATCCAAAAGCTTCTTCATTTCATTTCATCGAAACATAAATTCACATGACTATCAGTTTTCCACTATCTATATACAATACTAAAAAAGGAAACTGATACAAAAATCTAATTAGGTCATCCCCAAAACAATCCCAGCTGATCGACCTGTGTGTCATGACTTCTCCTGCCAACCAGATCCACACGGCAGGAAAAGTCTTTCTCACTGGAGCTAGGAGTCTACTCTATCGATCCTGAAAAATATATAATGCAATTTTGGGTGAGTTTGCGAACTCAATGAGAAACCATCATCGATGGTTCACTCAATTAATGCATTACGCAAGTAGCGTACAGATCATCACATTAACACATTCATAATTTCATATAGCAATTATAGATTTCCACAATCGCATATTCATAAAGATTTCAGAACAGTATCACATATATGCAAAGCATGTTGCCTCTTTCCTAATCCAGAAATCAATTCAATGCACAATACATGAATACAAAATATTTCCATTTTATTGCAATATTGTGACTGAGCGCCTGCACTGTCCCAATCTGGGCACATTACTCAGTGAGCCTGTGGCTCTAATTTGTTCCAAAATGGGCGCATTAACTATTGAGCTTATAGCTTTGTACTGTCCCTTTTCGGGCGCATTAGACGTTGAGCATGTAGCTCTGAACTGTCCCTTTTCGGGCTCATTACTCATTAAGCATATTGCACTGAACTGTCCCTTTTCAGGCTCATTTAACGGTAAACGCATTTTAGGGGTAAGAGAGCCCTCTGGGTATGCACTACTTCCCAAGATCCAGTCATAACCATTATTTTCAACCGATTATGGTGTTGATTTATCACAATTCTACCATATCACATTGAAATAAGATCTATTCTATCACAAAAAGTCATATCATTCTCAATTACACATTACCACACATTCACAGTTTATCACATTGAAGCATAAATGTTTCACAGTCACAAACAGTTTACACTGCAATACCACAATCCCTAATCCCTCGGACCTTCGGTTCGAAGTTACAATCAAATAATTTCACATATACCAGTCATTCATTTTCACAGAACTATCAGTGCAGAACTTTAACAATTAAGATTGAGGAACCAACTAGGTTACTCACCTGTAACTTCTGAGCTACTGCCTGGAAGTCCCAGCAATGTCCGTGGAATATCGATCCAACGTTGCCTCTATAACAGTCAAAGTAATTCTATGTTACTAATTGCATAATCAGAAAGGTTCACAAATGCACATGCTGAAATGCAGGAATGTACAATGCCTATTCGTGACAATCCTGGCGCTATATCCCAATTTCACTATCTTTTGCCTCAAAGCCAACTTACTATTCATTTGGTCAATTTCATCCATTTCATCAAATGACACCTTTGATTTCAATATACTGACCTGAACTCCATAAGTTTCATTTCTACTATTCAGCTCAATTTGCCAAATCATATGCACTAGGATATTCTCACGAAAACCTCACAATTATACCCTAATTATCAAGAAACTATCTTTAGGTTGAAAAAGTAATCTAAGCCCAACTTTCACTCACAAATTGAGATCCTAAAGACTTGAATTCAAACTTTCTTTCTCCACCTCAATTGTAGACCTCTTTCTTTAGTTTATAACGAATCAAGAATCACCTCAATTGGAGGTCTACATCATTAGTTATGACCCAAAAACTAAAACAACTCAGTTTAGAAAAATGGGGCTCGCCGCGGCGTCCCAGAGTTGTTCGCCGCAGCGTCCAAAGAGAGCTTGCCGCGGCGTGGCCTTTCGGGGCTCGCCGTGGCGACCTCCTGTGAGCTCGCCACGGCGAATTAATATTAATTCGCCGCGGCGAGGCCCTCGCGCACGCCGCGACGAGAACCTAAATTCTTGTCGTGACGTGCGGGTCGCAGGTCGTCTTCTCCGACTCTCTTTTTCACATTTTCTCTCTAAATTCAACCATAGCTCAAATCCAACTACCACAATCTTTCATATTAAACCCCATAAATGCATTTACACTAACAATAAGCAACATAAATCAAGAGTTCACTTACCAAACAAGCTCTCCTTCTTAAACTTCCGAAAATTACTCCAACCCCTTTCACTTTCTCTAACTCCCACGACTCTCTCTCAAAACCTCAACAATCTTTATCTTCTCATGGATTAGGGTTGTTCTTAACAACGAGGAAGGAGCAAGCAAGCTAATGATCAAGCAAGGGTCGGGTATGGAAGATCAAAAATCACCAAAGGAAGAAGAAACAAGCATGCCTTAGGATGAAGGAAAAGAGTTTACTGTCAATTTAAAACCTAAGGTATTTAAAGGGAGGGTTGCTCTCTTTTCCTCAAACACTTATCAAGTTTCTTTTTCTTTTCAAAATCATTTCCGGTCTAAGTTTTCTATAAATTCCAATGGCTTGACATTTTATTCCTAAAATCATAAATCTAAATTTCCCATTGCCATTGGATGCGGTTATTCAAGACAATACAATCAATCAATCAAATCTTAGAAAATTCTCCTATTCGACTTTTCTCCCAAAATTTCCAGAAAATTTTCTAAGGGTCACTATCAACCGAGAATCACTCCTAGAACATTTCAATTCATATTTTCAGACATAATTATCTCAAAATTGACTAATCACAACATAATCATAAATAAATGACGGGAATGTCAGAAATGCATGTACATATATATGCATGTGTAGAATGACTCATTCCTCTAAAATTAGAGGCCAAAAGTATGCTCATAACAAAATATGCAATATAAACTCCTAACTCGTCCTAATTCACCAATATAACCTTCCCATCGGTGATGGGATGTTACAATTCTCCCCTCCTAATAAAATTTCGTCCTCGAAATTTCATACCTGAATTATCGAATAGATGAGGATACTGTCTCCTCATATGCTCCTCAGTCTCTCAAGTTGCTTCCTCAGTGGAGTGGTTCTTCCACAAGACTTTTACCAGTGGAATAACCCTGTTCCTCAACTACTTGACCCGTGATCCCACAATCTGAACCGGCTCCTCTACATAACTCAGATTACTAGCCACCTCTATCTCCTGAGCCGGAATCACATGAGTCAGATCTGATCGATACCGTCGGAGCATACTAACATGAAACACGTCATGTAATTGAGACATCTCACTCGGCAATGCCAATCTATACGACAACGGTGTTATCCTCTCGATAATCCCATACGGACCGATGTACCTAGGGCTTAACTTGTCCTTCTTGACAAATCTCAAAACCCCTCTCCAGGGTGACACTCGAAGGAACACTCTGTCTCCCATACTATACTCCATCTCTCGCCAATGCTGATCCACATAACTCTTCTGTCTATCCTGAGCCGCCTTAATGCGACTCCGAATCAATTTCACCTTATCCACTATATCCTGAATCAGCTCGAGACCCTCAATTGTCCTCGCACCCTCTTCATCCCAATACAGAGGCGATCGACGCTGTCGCCCAAACAAGGGCTCATACAGTGCCATCCCAATACTACTGTGATAATGATTATTATATGCGAACTCAATTAGAGCCAAATACTTATCCCATGCTCCTCTGAACTCCAATACACAAGCTCGAAGCATATCCTCAGCAGTCTTAATCGTCCTCTCACTTTGCCCATCTGTCTGAGGATGAAACGCTGTATTGAAGTTCAGTCTAGTACCCAAAGCAGACTGCAGACTTTTCCAGAACCTCGAGGTAAATCTCGGATCCCCGCGAGACTATGACACCGGACCCCATCTCAGAAGCCCCTTATCATAGGCACGACCGGACGACCGTAGGTCATTCTGATACATAACCCACGTTAAGGGTGCACTACGATACGATCATTTCTATAATCCACATGGCATCAATATAATAAAACTGTAATATCAAAATCACTAAATTTTTGAAACCAAATGATACTTCTCATTTCATTTCTTGAAACCATAATTACACAATCCTGTCATGATTACACACTGTACAAATCCAAAAGGAACTACAATAACTCCTAACTAGGTCACCCCCAAAAGATCCCAGCTGACCAACCTGTGAGCCATGCGTCTCTCGCCAGTACTCACACAGCAGGAAAAGTCTCGCTAACTGGAGCTAGGAGTCTACTATCGTCGTCCTGAAAAATAATTGCAATGTTGGGTAAGTTTGCGAACTCAGCGAGAAACCATCATCGATGGTCCACCCAACTCATGCATATACATACAATTTACCAAATAATGCAAATCACACAATCATACAAATCACATGCGCTATCATTTCACAATCGTAAGGCATTTCGCCCTTTTTCACAAATCATATCCAATCATTCATATATATGCAATGCACATGTGACTCTTTCCATTTTATTTCGATGTTGTGACCGTGCGCCTGAAATACATTGGGCATAGTCCTGATCATCGAGCTGAAGCTCGGAATTACGTTGGGCTTGAAGCCCTGATCATTGAGCCTGTGGCTCTAACAAGTACGTTGGGCTCGAGGCCCTAATTGCGTTGAGCTTTAAGCTCTGAAAATCGTTGGCAGCTCCGGTCACAACTGTCATTATCTGATCATGCCGTTATGTATGAATGCATATGTCTCAATTTGCATTTATCTAATTGATTTCAATTTATCACATTTAACACTTCTATATCAAATACCAAATATTTCAGACACCTATGGTCCGAAATCAATAAAAAAGCAATCACACAAAATCCTCCATTTCTCCACATGGCATAAGTGCATAAAAGTTAAACACATAAAGGTTGAGGAACCAACTAGGTTACTCACCTCTAACTTTCGAGCTACTGTCGGGAAGTCTCTGCTGCGTCGGAGGATCGACGCTCCATTTGAGCCTCTAAAACAATCAAAATAAGCGAACATTACTAATAGTATAATTTCTAATATTCAATAATGCACATGCAACGAATAAATTATGTACTACACATGTTTATGACATTCCCGATCCGATTCCCGAATCTCTCCAATTCAACTCTTTATCACTCAAATTCATAACAATTCCTAATACCATAATTCAATTGACTATATTCCAAACTCTCCAAAGTCAAATTCTAAGACATAGGAATTATCTTCAAATCGAGGTCTTCACTATTCATTTGCCATTCGATTTCGAGAACCACCGAATTAATTCCGAATTTTTAGCCTTATAAATTCACAATTCTTAATTCTCTAAATTGCCATCAATCAAAAACCAATTCAATAAGAAATGAAAACCTAAAAAATCTCCACTTAAGCAATCAATTTCATTTTCAGCAAAAGGGGTCCTCGCCGCGGCACACTCTCTTCTGCTCATCGTGACGTGCGGAAGAAACCAGCTCGTCGCGGTGCGCGTCCTCGCTTGCCGCGGCGTGCGGAAGAGAACTGCTCGTCGCGGTGTAGAATTAAATATTCGTCATGACGTGCAAGAAGGGAATGGCTCGCCGCGACGTGTTCATCACACGGTGCGACGTGCAATCCCAGAATTGTGTCCGAAACCCATAATTTCTCAGATCTGCAGATTACCAAATCCATTTATTTCAGTCTAAAACACTCCCAAACAATTGAAAACACTAAACCCAACTTATTTCTAACCTCAAATCCATCAAATATCAATTATTCTTCAAATACCCAAATCAAAATCAACATTTTTCTCAAAACCTATATCATCCGAAACTTCTAAATTCATAAACAATTAATAACTTAATTCAATGTTCAAATCAAACAACTTAAGACATAAAGAAGTAAAAACTTACTTGATTCAAGCATTAAAAGTTCGAAAATCACCAAGAAACTCCAATTTCCAAACCTAGGCACACCCACGGTTTCACCCATTTTTTTTCACCAAAACTCATCTTTTCCAATTCAAGGCTTAAGTTAGGTTGAAGATGATGGATGGAACAATTTAAGAGAAGAAAATGGAAACAGAAAGCAAGGATGATGATTCACGAAGAAGGAGAAGAAGAAAAGCCAAGAGAAGTCCAAGTTTCTTTCAAAAAGGGCAAGGGTGTCGAGGAAGCAAATTTGAATGAGGAGGGTTTATAAACTAAAGGTTAAAGGCTAGGGCATGTTTGGCAACTCTCCAGCCACATGCCCAAATCTCAGGATCTTAAAATTCAATTCTTATTCTAATTCTCTCCTAATTTCACAATGACTATAATTGATAAATCCTAAAATCATAGCTCAAATTATCTCATGTTAATTGTCAATCAATTTCGGAACCGAAATCTAATTTATTAGTCTTTAGGTCAATTTTTCGGTCAGGGCCCAAAACTCTAAAAAATTCCCAAAAATTTTCCTATAATTCCTCAAAAAATATTTGACACATGTTACTGCACTCCAATTTCAATTTTCAACTCTCAAAAATTCAATTTCACTCTAATTCCATATTCAAAACTTAATCTATACACTTATCACCCAACTTTCCAATTTACACTATCAAGTCGGGAAATAGTCATACATGCATGTACATACATATGCTTGTGCAATAATAATCATTTACCAATAGTATAGAGGCTAAATGCATGTGCCAATCAAAGTATGCATGCATTCAATCCTAATCCATCCGAATTACCGATATGCCCATCACATCGGTAACGGGATGTTACACATGCAGTCTCACAATCTCTGCCACATACTTCTGGGCCAACTGATCAAGAGTATTATTCTCTCTCACTGGCAAGAAATGGGCCGATTTAGTCAACCGGTCCACAATGACCCAGATCGCATCATGCTACCTCGGCGTCCTAGGCAACCCCATAATAAAATCCATAGAAATTCGTTCCCATTTCCACTCCGGAATGGGCAACGAATGCAATTTCCCCACTGGAGCCTGGTGCTCAGCCTTAACCTGTTGACACGTCAAACATCTAGAAACATACTCTGCCACCTGCCTCTTCATGCCAGGCCACTAGAAATGTGACTTAAGAGTGTTATACATCTTGGTAGTACCAGGATGCATAGCATAGGTGGCCATATGCGCCTCCTCCAGAATCTCACGCCTCAGATCATCTACATCTGGCACACACAGTCTCTGACCCATCCATAATGTCCCATCTCTCAACTCAAAATCAGAAGTCAGATCAGATTTCACTCTCTCAATCAGTCTCACTATAGCAGGATCCTTGTCCTGAACTCGCCTAATCCTGTCATGTAGCATTGGCCTAAGCCTCAGAGTGGCTATCAAAGCCCCATCCTGATCCAGATTCATCTGCATATTTAGAGCTCTCAGCTGAATCAAATTAGGCAATCTCCCAATCTGAATCTGAGCTGCACTGATATGAGACTTCCTACTCAACGCATCTGCCACCACATTGGCTTTCCCAGGGTGGTACTCTATCGTACAATCATAGTCCTTAAGCAGCTCCATCCATCTCCTCTGTCTCAGATTCAAGTCTCTCTGACTCAACAGATACCTCAAACTCTTGTGATCAGTATAAATATGAAATGTCTCCCCATATAAGTAATGTCTCCAAATCTTTAGGGCAAACACAACCGCAGCTAACTCCAAATCATGCACTGGATAATTAGCCTCATAAGACCTCAACTGTCTCGAGGCATATGCAATCACTCTATCATGCTGCATCAAAACACATCCCAGTCCCTGATGCGAAGCATCATTATACACCTCATAACCTCCAGTCCCAGATGGAATACCTAACACCAGTGCAGAAGTCAACCGATGTTTCAGCTCCTCAAAACTCTTCTGGCACTCCTCAGTCCATCTGAATGGTACATTCTTCCTCAAAATTTTTTTCAGAGGGGCTGAGATCAGCGAGAATCCCTCGACAAACCTTCGGTAATAACCGACCAATCCTAGAAAACTCCGAATCTCAGACACATTCCTAGGAGCCTCCTAATTCAACACTGCCTCAATCTTGTGAGGATCCACCTAAATACCCTCACCAGTCACTATATGCCCCAGAAATATCACCTCATCCAGCCAAAATTTATATTTATTGAATTTGGCATACAACTGCTTCTCCCTCATAACTTGTAAAACATTCCTTAAATGCTCAGCGTGCTCCTGTCTACTCCTCGAATACACCAATATGTCATCAATGAACACTATCAAAAACTGATCCAGGTAGGGCTGAAAAATGTTATTCATCAAAGCCATAAAAGCTGTCGGGGCATTAGTCAACCCGAACGACATCACTAGGAACTCGAAATGCCCATACCTGCTCCTAAAAGTACTCTTAGGCACATCAGCCTCTGCTATCTTCAGCTGATAATACCCAGATCTCAGATCTAACTTAGTGAACACCTGAGCCCCCTGCAATTGATCAAACAAATCATCGATCCTAGACAGTGGATGCTTTTTCTTCACTGTCACCCGATTCAGCTGCCTATAGTGAATACACAGTCTCAGAGTCCCATCTTTCTTCTTCACAAACAGAACTGGTGCTCCCCACGGTGAAACACTGGGCCGGATAAATCCCTTCTATAACAACTCCTGCAACTGAGCCTTAAGCTCCCTCAATTCCACCGATTCCATCCTATATAGAGGTATGGATATAGGAGTGGTACCTGGAACGAGGTCAATCGTAAACTCCGTCTCCCGATTCGACGGTAAACTCGGTAACTCATCGGGGAACACATCCGGGAATTCCCTAACCATGGGAATGTCCTGCAGACTCTGTCCCACTCTCATATCAATAACATGGGCCAGATAGGCCTCACATCCTCCCTACATCAATCTCAGGACACTCATAAAAGAAATCATGCGGGCTGGCACTGCCTGACTAACTCCTCGAAAAACTGCTCTAGGCTGACCAGGAGACTCTAATACAACCTCCTTGGTATAACAGTCCATGACGACCCTATGAGCAGTAAGCCAGTCCATCCCCAAAATCACATCAATCTCTCTCAGAGGCAATACAATAAGATCTGCACTCAATACTGCTTGATCAATCTGGATCTAGCACCCCTTGCAGACCTCTACCAATGCAGTAGTACTACCTAGAGGTGTACTCACCTCTAGCCCATACTGTAATCCCTATCCCCATGCAGTCTACATGCCAAATGTGGTGCAATAAACGAATGCGCGTGCATCCAAGATCCAACAATGCATAAGCCTCAAAATCAGAAATCAGAAGCGTACCCGCTACCACATCTGGAGAATCCTGAGCCTCCTACTGAGTCATGGCATAGACTCTAGCTCGATCTGCGGTCTGCTGCTTTCGATCCCTCCTCCTCACTGAATCCTCGGCTCTGCCTCGGCCTCTACCTCGGCCTCTCAATCCAGGTCCACCTTCACGACTCTGCTGCACTGTCATATTACTGCCTGACCTCCCAGTCATAACAGACTGAGCTCCCATAGTAGTGAGGCAATCCCTGATCTGATGCTCCATGGAGTCGCATCTGAGGTAGGCTCCAGTCAATCTCCAGCACTCCCCATTATGTCTCCTCTCACAATGCTCACACACTGGAGGAATCAGGCCTGAACCTCGACCACTGCCACTAACACGACCAGTCTGAACAAATCTCCCCTCTGCCTAAATCCAGACTGTCTAGCTCATCCAGATGACCTAAAGGTCCTGCTCTGGCGCTTGCTGTACCCTTTGCTAGAACTTCCCTGGCTATCACTCAACCTCTTACCTCTGGACCCCCGACCAGACTCAGCTTGGGTCTGTCTCAGCAGCTACTCAACTCGCACTGCTGCAACCCTCAACTCAACAAACGTGCCTATATCAGATCTAGCCAATATGGTGCAAATCTCCAAGTTGAGGCCATTCTTGAACCTCCGGCACCGATCAGCCTCAGTAGAAATCAGAGCAGTAGCATATCCCATGAGCTCATTGAATCTCACCTCATAACTGCCATACATCCTACCTGTCTCAACTCTAGAAACTCTTGCATCTTCATCTCCATATAGACCTTGGGCATGTAATTATCTCTGAAAGCCCTCAAGAAATCATCTCAAGTCAGAATATAGGGTCTGGTGGTACTGCCCGGGATAGTCTTCCACCACTGATATGCTGGGCCCTGTAGAAGAGAGACTACATAGTCAAATCTCTCGTCTGCGTCACAGTCTATCTGATCGAGGACCCTCTCAGTCCTCTCAGACCATCCTCGACCTCTGCGGTCTATCTTTGCCATAAAGTCAACGACCCCTAACTTGCAGATCTGTCATACCTCCTCTCCCGTCTCGCGGGAACTCTAGGAGGCAGCTCCTCAGAACAATGCATCGGTGACTCCTTACTAGCTCCGACTGATCCTTGGTCAGTTGGTTGATCTATCTGATCTATAAGAATGGATGACCTATCATAAAATAAGAATTCTGATCAATTTATGCTTTTCTCACTAAAATTCAAGCCTAGTTATGCACTATGCCCAACAGATGCCAACCATGCTCTGATACCACTTAAATGCAGCGCCCCCTTACTGTAGGGTACGCAACGGGATGCCTGAGGGTCATCCTGATACATATCCTATAATAAGGGAGGGCTACGAGCAGTCAGACCCTACAATACTCTCATGGCATCAAAATCATATAACCATAATATAAAGATCACTATGTTTTAAAATCCAAAAGCTTCTTCATTTCATTTCATCGAAACATAAATTCACATGACTATCAGTTTTCCACTGTCTATATACAATACTCAAAATGGAAACTGATACAAAAATCTAACTAGATCATCCCCAAAACAATCCCAAATGACCAACACAGTATGCCATGACTTCTCTTGCCACCGATCCACAGGCAGGAAAAATCTTTCTCACTGGAGCTAGGAGTCTACTCTATCGATCCTGAAAAATATATAATGCAATTTTGGGTGAGTTTGCGAACTCAATGAGAAACCATCATCAATGGTTCACTCAATTCATGCATTACGCAAGTAGCGTACAGATCATCACATTAACACATTCAGAATTTCATATAGCAATTACAGATTTCCACAATCGCATATTCAGAAAGATTTCAGAACAGTATCACATATATGCAAAGCATGTTTCCTCTTTCCTAATCCAGAAATCAATTCAATGCACAATACATGAATACAAAACATTTCCATTTTATTGCAATGTTGTGACTGAGCGCCTGCACTGTCCCTATAACATCCCATCACCGATAGGAAGGGTATTTTAGTAAATTGGGATGGGTTAGGAGTATCAAATTATAACTTGGCATGAACATACAACTTATCGCCTCTATGATTGATGGTTTGTTGCACTTGCACATGGTAAACATGCATTCATGACATTTTCCAGCTTAGGTTTCAATTGAGATCTTTTGTTAAATTTATGGGATATTTGTATTTGAAAAATTATTTGGAGTGAGCCATAAAGTGTTTAACATTTTTAGGGATTTATGAGAATTTTTCTGGAATTATCCGGAGAAAATTTCCGGACCGACAAAATCGCCGGTAAATGGCCTAAATGTGTTTTTGTTGTGGAAAATGTTGTTTTCGAGTTTGAACAATTATTGGGAGTGGACTGTCATATGTGTTACAATTTTGGGCAATTTAGGTAATTTTTAAAAAAATGATTCGGGGAAATTTTCAGAAATTTCCGGATCGGGAAAAATCGCCATAATGAACCTAATTCGATTTTCTAGTGGCGAAATTGCGACCAAATGGTACTGTCATTTTGGATATATTATTTTGAGAATTGTTAGAGAGCCATTAGCATTCGTGGGATGAAAGATTAAGTGGGATTATGTTTTGTTTTATTATTATTAAATAGGATTAACTTGAATTTTTGGCTTTTTCTCATTAAAAGCCAAGTGTCCCTTTTTAGTTAATTGGTTTTGTCTTCTTCTTTCATCATCATCCACGACTCTCCTCCTTGAAATGGTTAAAAAATTCACTTTGAAGGCTATTCTTCCTTCTCATCCGAAACCTCCTCCTTCTTCCATTCCTTTGTTGGTCTTGCATATATATATATATGTTCTTGCCTTTTTGCTTGCTTATACTCACACACAAACTAAGCTTAAGCCTTGTGATGAGGGTGATGGGTGATAGCCGTAGGTGTTGGAGAAAGTAGAAGAGGAATTAGGAAGTTGTAATAAGTTGGAAGATTGAGGGAAAGATTGAAAGCTTGACTAGGTAAGATTATGTTTTGAGCTTTGACCATTCATTTAATGCATGCTTGAGTGAGGGAAGAGGATAGAGTAGTGAAGCTTGTGAATTTACATGTTGTTAATGATGTTATGATGTTAGATAAATGTAAATAAAGTATGGAAGTAGTGTTGTGAGGGTGCTGCCAACTTTTGTATAATCATATAAGTATATGTTGTGATGAATTTGTGGTTGAATTAGAGGTTTAAGTGGATGCTTAGTGATGTGTTATTGGTGTTAGAAGTGATAGGAGTTTGGTTGTTGATGAAAGCTGGAAAATTGTCATTGAATCTGTTGTAATGTTTTGATCATAACTAATTGTATAGGTGTGAAAATGAGGTGAAGTTTGTGCCCAATGAAACTTTGGGATGTTGGCTTCAACTTTGTGTGAAATAGGTGATGTTAAATTGTAATGTTAGAAGGGTGAAGTTTTGCATGGAAAGTTACTGTTTTATTGTCTGTAAACAGTAACCGCAAGTATGACTAATGTGTTTTGTTGATTTTTCTAAATTAATTGATATGGATTTAGGGAAAATGGTCTTCATGAGAGTTGAAGCCTACATTGTTAGCTTTCCATTTACACTGATCTTGTAATTTTTAGATCAGTATATTGGGAGTTATGAATTGTGGCATGTTGACTGATTTTTGTCATTTGTGGAAAGCTAGCCTCATTGTCGATTTTGTGAGCTTTCGGATTGGAGGCAATTTTAGCAATTTATGTGGACTGAATTGGTGTGAGTGATCTTCTAAAAAGTTGTAGAGGAAGAAATTATCTTGAAAATGATATATGGCATGTAATTTTTGAAGGTTAGATTTGGGAGTTATGATTTTGCAAAAACTGAACCTAAACTAGATTGTGAATGGCTGATCATGACAGTAGCTTCCATAACAGTTTTGAAATTTTTAGAAATCGAATTGGAGTTTGAGTTCTTCATGAAAATTTAAGTTTGAGATCTTAACTTTTCAGGGATATAAGGTAGTGAATTTTGTGACTTTTGTGCTAAGAGATATGCTGTTTGGAAAATTACTGTCCAGATTGGTTGATTTCAGAGGGTTGATGCTTTGGTGAATTTTTTGACCTAGTTAGTTACAGAATTTGATTTTGGGCTGTTCATGAAAGTTGTAGATGACATTGTGAACTTATTGAGCATATTTATGTGGTAATTTATGGCTGAAGAATCAGAGAGTTATGGAATTTACAATGTACTATTCTGTTTTAATGGGATTTGAGTAGGCAGTAGCTTTGATGGGATATTTGACACCCTTAGGGGTGAAATTGATTTTTATGGTCTTCTTGAGAATTGTAGAGGGCTTTATGATCTTTCCAATGAGATAGAGTTGGTAATGTTCTGAATTGTGTGCAATGAGTTATTGATATTGGAAGTTGGATTAAAAATCAGGAAAAAAGGGGAAAGGGAATGAGGAATCACGCCGGGTCGCTAGGGCGACGCCTTGTCCTAGCGACGAGGCTCGGATCAGACGGAATCGCTAGGGCGACGCCTCGCCCTAGCGACGAGGTCTGATCAATCGACCTCGCTGGGGCGACGTCTCGCCCCAGCGAGGCTGGTTTGTTTCTTTTTATTTTATTATTATTTTGTGATTTTTTGTTTCTTTTATCAATTACTTTTCCGTCCGACGTCCGATTGACCTGATTCTTGAGGCATCGGATGCATAGAATATTGAATTTTATTTTGTGAGAAATAGGAAATTTTTAGACGGAAAATTGATGTGGCCCCGGGTAACGGAGCCTTTAATCACTGTTTTGTTTGATTGGGGACCTATAGAGGTCCAATTGCGCACCGTCGGCGCTTGATAGGTTTCTAATTTTAGACGGAATTTTCTAATAGAAAAAAATGGGATTAGGGCAGAATATCATAAACATGCATTGTGCACTGCAAATTGCTTCATATGCATTATTAAATAGTTACGATTGACAAGAGGTAATGAGTATATTTTCCGATAATTATAGAGGCACATTTGGGCGTCGATCTACCGACGTTACGAGAGACTTCGAGATATTAGCTTGGAAGTGCGGTGAGTAACCTAGTTGGTTTCTCAATCTATGTGTGTTTAATATGGCGCATTGATGCCAAGTGGAGATAATGGAGGGTTTATGTGTGTTTGATTTTGATTGATTTGGACCATGGGTGTCCAAATATTGAAATGTGATATTGAAGTGCTATTATGTTTAAATGATTATGATGCATCAATGCAATAAATTGAAAATGATATGATTGACATCTTGGACCAAAGGTCAGAAGGAATAGAAATGGCATGAAATGTAAATGGAAATTGGAACATATGCATTCATGCATATTGGTATGATCGAGATAAAAGCGGTTGTGACCGGAGGCGATCACCGTATCGGGGCATATCACGCCTAACGTATATGAGCTTTCACCAGCGCACGAGACCTCGTGTCTAATGTATTGAGCCTCGGGCTCGATGTATCGAGGCTTCAAGCCCAACGAAATTCGAGCCACTGGCTCACCGTTATTGAGCTCAAAGCATGATCACAACAACGTGATGAAAATGGAAAGGGTCTCATGTGCATTGCATATATGGTATGATTAAATGTGGACTGTATGAAAGGCGATACGCCTTATATTTGTGAATTGTGATTGTATGTGATAATTGGTAAATTGTGTGTTATGCATGAATTGAGTGAACCATCGATGATGGTTTCTCATTGAGTTCGCAAACTCACCCAAAATTGCAAATATTTTTCAGGGATTGAAGAGTACCCCGTTGGGCACGGGAGTATGATTACCAATTGCAAGTCAGAGTTAAGGTCGGGATCAGTTCACGTCTGCATTTGTGTTATTTTGACTTATGTGTAAATTTATATTCCGCAAAAAATAATCCTGAATTGTTTGAGGGCCCTAATTGATAAATATTGTTTGAAAAGTGATCTTTGATAAAATGTATGACTGACATGGGTTTTGGTATCACGGGCCCGAATCGTTTATTCTTAATTCCGCGCACTCGACTGTTTCAAAAAAAAAAATCATAATGAGTTTTTACTTTGCATTGATCGCCTAGCATACCACCCTCATGGTCGCGGGCTCGGATATCACCGTCGATGTCGGGTTCGGTCTCATGGGAGTGGGTGCTACATTTAGGTATCGAGCCCGTAGTACAATCTTACATGGGCTTTCAAAAAAAAAAGTGTGTTAAGTTATGTGCATTTAAGTCATGTCACGACAGACAGTGACAACTGATCCCCAATGTAGTATGTGAGTCGTAGGCATAAGTATGTCTTAGTCGTTTAAGCGGTTAGAAAAGGGTGAGAAAAAGGATAATGTGTTAGAATGTGAGAGAAGGAAGTAATTGATATCGCAAAATAGGAAAAAGTGTATGGTTCGATCAGACAGATGTGCTAGTATTGACGGATATCTTGTGAAATATAATATTGGAGTTATATTGGGTATATCCTTGAATATGAGTTAGAAATAAAGATTATAGTTGTACATTAACAGAGGAAAGTAGAGATGTGGTAATGGTAAGATTTCCAGTGTATAAGGTAAATGACAATAAAGTGTTCTATGATACAGAAAAGTTACAATTGGGATTGATTACCGTGATGAGAGTTATATATAAGGATTGGTGTTTTGGAGTCAAAAGATATTAAGTGCAAAATCAAGAATGATTTCATATCTGTGATATTGATTTGAGTGCGGAAATATATGGGTATAATGCAATAATGAAAAGATTGAAATGTAGACAATGAAATTGGTAGATGAAAAAGTTGTTCCTAAGTAAATGCACACCTGCTTATGGGAGCCCTATGGTAAGTGAAAATGTTAAGCTGTAGTTGATAAATTAATGGATAATTGCTAGTCAGAAGTCTTGTCAAAAAAAAAGTTTCCCTTTACGAGTTAGAAGAATAAATGAAAGTGCTTATCAGTTGTGAATAAATTGAGATTGTATATGATCCTCACGAGCGAGGACGGGTGTAAACAGGAAGGTTGCTGAGTTCAGAATATATTGTCATTGTAAGTGTATATCTGATAGTGGGATTACTTTCACGGGTGAAATGATTAAGCATAAATGAATAATTTGCGTGAATATGATATAGGACGTAATCGGTGGCCTATTACATAAGCTCTGATTATAATGTCGGTAGCTCAAGTGTAAAATGAGTTAGAGTAAGGCATGAGAATACTTGTACTGATTAATTGAGAAAGAAGTGAGACAGTTAAAGATGTTAGCATTGGTAATGAGCTTGAGGAAATAAAATGAGGGACATGAATAGAGTAAGGTCCCCATGATCGAGAACTGATATCAAAAAGAGAATGGTTATCGAAAATTAAATGAGATTAAGGTGTACCTAGCAGTATGAGCTATTAACGGGAAAATTAATGGGAATATATATATATATATATATATATATATATATATATATGTATGTATATTGTCAGATAAGATGTGATGATCACGGTGATGTATGGTAAGACATTAGAGAAAATGAAATTGTTTAAGTGCCAGTCAGAGATGTATCTTCGTGGAGTATCAAGAGTAACTAATATATACATATTTTATGAATTGTATTACATCCAGCAGAGACTCTAGCGTAAAAGCTAAACTATGCTACTGAAAAAGTGTACATTATGTTAATGAGATGATTCTGATTATGTAATAGAATTACTGAATATTAGTTGCGGCTTTGAGGGAATAAAAAGGTTCGTGTATATTTTGTGTAATTATGTTTTGAAAGCACGAGATCGATATAACGATTGTTTATTCAAGTCAGTGAGTGATCTATCGTGAATAAATTGAGTTATGTGGAGAAATGAAGGTAAGGAACATGTGGTAGAATATGTTATGATGAGACAAATTATACAAAAATTGTTCCTCATTGGAGACGTTCGATAATTAACAAGTTATATGAATCAACTATGGGTACGGGAAAGGAACAGGTCTAAATTGTGTTTGGAATGGATAATGGATATAGGTAAAAGAAATAGATGAATTGGTATAGTTGAGGAAATTGGTGGTTATACAAGTCTCATAAGAGTGAATCTTAACTTTGATTGAATGAATAAAGGATGAATTAGTATGCGAACATGGGATATTAGGAGAATTAATTAAGATATAGGTATTGATAAAATGTGAAAGTTCAAAAAAATATGTGTATCGAATTTGGAATTAATTAGAACTAACGGAATCTTTGGATCGTTTAGAAATTGTCAAAGATTTTCTGGTTTTAACAAACTGACGAGAATAATTGAGGAAAACATGTGAATGTTAGGACTGATGATCATAAAGGAGACATTTGAAGAATTCACTATCTATACTGAAGTGTTCCAGTAAAGGTTCTGATGTGATCTATGGAAATTGGACAAAGTGATTTTATGCACCTTGGGACAAATATGATTCTATGGGCGGTATTATGATTGATGATTTGAAAATTGTTACACTGAGTGTGGCCTAAAATCTTGGAGATATTAATCGTATAGAAATAGTTTGGAGATGTCTATGAATATGCAAATCGATACCGATTGAGTTATTTCATGCATTTGAATGATTTGAAAAGGATTCAGTGGCTGATTACTCCAAACTAAGCTAATGGTGCAATTTAAGGGATTGAACAAAGAAATAAATAAATTCAATTGCAGAAGATCCAAATTTGGGTAATAAGGTTATCAAATCTAGTGTATTATTGAGTATTAATAGTCGAACTGACAAAAAGGGGCAAAAGAAAGCATTATTAGTTATGGGAATTTCAAAGTAGGTGTGCATCAAAACGGATTGGCAAAACCCGAAGTAAGGATGTAGAAATTGTAAACCGTATCGAAGAACTGAAGATAATTCCAATTGTTGAGGAAAGTGATAGGTATAGTTCAAATTAAGAAATATGGGTGAAACTCATTACGGGAACTGTTAGTGAAAACGTAAGGAATGATTGAAGCTTTATGTTCTAGCAAGAGCGTATTGAAAGAGTAATTGAAAGGTTAGAATGAGAAATCAAATGATTATAAGTGAATGGTTCAAGAAAGCACAAGAAACAATCGAAGTGTTATGTTCTAGTAAAAGTATTGTGGAAAAGCAATTGATGGTATAGTCTGTCAAAGTGAACGATGACATGTGTGATTAACCAATAGGTATTTTTGGATTTCGTTGGGATATGAGATTGATGTATAGTGCAAAGGGATTATGGCATGACAATCATTATATTGGTGTCACCATTCGAAAAGGGTATAAGGGGTCTTACTGTCCAAAAGGAGTCGTTATCCCTATATTTTGTGATCAGGGCAATAAAGTGATAGGTTAAGTAATTTAAGATGGTGACACACTGAGGTTATAAATCTCATGAGATTTGTGTTTTGATAATAACGAAATCTGATAAGAGATAAATGAAATATTTTGAAGGGTATGGCCTCGGCCAAAAGGTACTTAGATGGAAATAAAGGTGTAGTTAAGAGAAATTGAATTCGTGATGAGGGGTCTCTATGTGATTGTGGTGTGAATAGAATTATGGATTGGTAAGTTAGGCTAAAACCTAAAAGATGATTCGGATGCACAAAGTGTTTCATAGATAGAATTGGAAATATTGTTAGGATCTGATATATATGTCATTGATATTGAAAGTGACAAATTGCGCGTAATCATGAGAAAATAGTAAAATCATGGAAAGTTTGAGAAAGGGAAAAAGAGTAATTGATTGTTTTGATCTCCGTTCATTGACAGAATTTGGTCGTGTAGTGAAATCAGTGGGAAGCAGAGGGTATTAATCAAAAGACTCCCCTACCTTCCTGATAAATCGTATATGAAATTTCGAGGACGAAATTTTTATTAGGAGGGGAGAATTGTAACATCCCATCACCGATGAGAAGGGTATTTTAGTAAATTGGGACAGGTTAGGAGTATCAAATTATAACTTGGCATGAACATACAACTTATCGCCTCTATGATTGATGGTTTATTGCACTTGCACATGGTAAACATGCATTCATGACATTTTCCGGCTTAGGTTTCAATTGAGATCTTTTGTTAAATTTATGGGATAATTGTATTTGAAAAATTATTTGGAGTGCGTCATAGAGTGTTTAACATTTTTAGGGATTTATGGAAATTTTTCTGGAATTATTCGGAGAAAATTCTCGGACCGGCAAAATCGCCGATAAATGGCCTAAATGTGTTTTTGTTGTGGAAAATGTGGTTTTCGAGTTTGAACAATTATTGGGAGTGGACTGTCATATGTGTTACAATTTTGGGCAATTTAGGTAATTTTTAAAAAAATGATTCGGAGAAATTTTCGAAAATTACCGGATCGGGAAAAATCGCTAGTGATTAAACCTACGATTTTCAGATGGCGAAAATGCGACCAAATGGTACTGTCATTTTGGATATATTATTTTGAGAATTGTTAGAGAGCCATTAGCATTAGTGGGATGAAAGATTAAGTGGGATTATGTTTTGTTTTATTATTATTAAATAGGATTAACTTGAATTTTTGGCTTTTTCTCATTAAAAGCCAAGTGTCCCTTTTTAATTAATTGGTTTTGTCTTCTTCTTTCATCATCATCCACGACTCTCCTCCTTGAAATGGTTAAAAATTCACTTTGAAGGCTATTCTTCCTTCTCATCCGAAACCTCCTCCTTCTTCCATTCCTTTGTTGGTCTTGCATATATATATATATGTTCTTGCCTTTTTGCTTGCTTCTACTCACACACAAACCAAGCTTAAGCCTTGTGATGAGGGTGATGGGTGATAGCCGTAGGTGTTGGAGAAAGTAGAAGAGGAATTAGGAAGTTGTAATAAGTTGGAAGATTGAGGGAAAGATTGAAAGCTTGACTAGGTAAGATTATATTTTAAGCTTTGACCATTCATTTAATGCATGAATTAGTAGTTTGAAGCATTTAAGGGAAGCACTTATGCATTTATTTCATGATGATAAGGGTAGGTTTGAATGGGTTTAATGCATGCTTGAGTGAGGGAAGAGGATAGAGTAGTGAAGCTTGTGAATTTACATGTTGTTAATGATGTTATGACGTTAGATAAATGTAAATAAAGTATGGAAGTGGTGTTGTGAGGGTGCTGTCAACTTTTGTATAATCATATAAGTATATGTTGTGATGAATTTGTGGTTGAATTAGAGGTTTAAGTGGATGCTTAGTGATGTGTTATTAGTGTTAGAAGTGATAGGAGTTTGGTTGTTGATGAAAGCTGGAAAATTGTCATTGAATCTGTTGTAATGTTTTGATCATAACTAATTGTATAGGTGTGAAAATGAGGTGAATTTTGTGCCCAATGAAACTTTGGGATTTTGGCTTCAACTTTGTGTGAAATAGGTGATGTTAAATTGTAATGTTAGAAGGGTGAATTTTTGCATGGAAAGTTACTGTTTTATTGTCTGTGAACAGTAACCGCAAGTATGACTAATGTGTTTTGTTGATTTTTCTAAATTAATTGATATGGATTTAGGGAAAATGGTCTTCATGAGAGTTGAAGCCTACATTGTTAGCTTTCCATTTCCACTGATCTTGTAATTTTTAGATCAGTATATTGGGAGTTATGCATTGTGGCATGTTGACTGATTTTTGTCATTTGTGGAAAGCTAGCCTCATTGTCGATTTTGTGAGCTTTCGGATTGGAGGCAATTTTAGCAATTTATGTGGACTGAATTGGTGTGAGTGATCTTCTGAAAAGTTGTAGAGGAAGAAATTATATTGAAAATGATATAAGGCATGTAATTTTTGAAGGTCAGATTTGGGAGTTATGATTTTGCAAAAACTGAACCTAAACTAGATTGTGAATGGCTGATCATGACAGTAGCTTCCATAACAGTTTTGAAATTGTTAGAAATCGAATTGGAGTTTGAGTTCTTCATGAAAATTTAATTTTGAGATCTTAACTTTTCAGGGATATAAGGTAGTGAATTTTGTGACTTTTGTGCTAAGAGATATGCTGTTTGGAAAATTACTGTCCAGATTGGTTGATTTCAGAGGGTTGATGCTTTGGTGAATTGTTTGAACTAGTTAGTTTGACTTTGGGTTGTTCATGAAAGTTGTAGATGACATTGTGAACTTATTGAGCATATTTATGTGGTAATTTATGGCTGAAGAATCAGAGAGTTATGGAATTTACAATGTACTATTCTGTTTTAATGGGATTTGAGTAGGCAGTAGCTTTGATGGGATATTTGACACCCTTAGGGGTGAAATTGATTTTTATGGTCTTCTTGAGAATTGTAGAGGGTTTCATGATCTTTCTAATGAGATATAGTTGGTAATGTTCTGAATTGTGTGCAATGAGTTATTGATGTTGGAAGTTGGATTAGAAATCAGGAAAAAAGGGGAAAGGGAATGAGGAATCACGTCGGGTCGCTAGGGCGACGCCTCGCCCTAGTGACGAGGCTCGGATCAGACGGCATCGCTAGGGCAACGCCTCGCCCTAGCGACGAGGCCGGATCAATCGGCCTGGTTTTTTTTCTTTTTATTTTATTACTATTTTGTGATTTCTTGTTTCTTTTATCAATTACTTTTCCGTCCGACGTCCGATTGACCTGATTCTTGAGGCATCAGATGCATAGAATATTGAATTTCATTTTGTGAGAAATTGGGAATTTTTAGACGGAAAATTGACGTGGCCTCGGGTAACGGAGCCTTTAATCACTGTTTTGTTTGATTGGGGACCTATAGAGGTCCGAATTGCGCACCGTCAGCGCCAACAGGTTTCTAATTTTTAGACGGATTTTTATAATAGAAAAAAATGGGATTAGGGCCGGAAATATCATGAACATGCATTGTGCACCTGCAAATTGCTTCATATGCATTATTAAATAGTTCTGATTGGACAAGAGGTAATGAGTATATTTTCTGATTATTATAGAGGCACATTTGTAGCATCGATCTATCGACGTTACCGAGACTTCCAGATATTAGCTCGGAAGTACAGGTGAGTAACTTAGTTGGTTTCTCAATCTATGTGTGTTTAATATGACGCATTGATGCCATGTGGAGATAATGGAGGGTTTATGTGTGTTGAATTTTGATTGATTTCGGACCATGGGTTTCCGAAATATTGGAAATGTGATATTGAAGTGCTATTATGTGTAAATGATTGGAAATGTGATATTGAAGTGCTATTATGTGTAAATGATTATGATGCATCAATGCAATAAATTGAAAATGATATGATTGACATACCGGACCAAAGGTCCGAAGGAATAGGAAATGGCATGAAATGTAAATGAAAATTGGAACATATGCATTCATGCATATTGGTATGATCAGATAAAGGTAGTTGTGACAGGAGCAGCCACCGTATCAGGGCATATCACGCCCAACGTATATGAGAGCTTTCAGCTCAACGCACGTGACCTCGGGTCCAGCGTATTGAGCCTCGGGCTCGATGTATCGAGGCTTCAAGCCCAACGAAATTCGAGCCATGGCTCACCGTTATTGAGCTCGGTATACGGTCACAACAACGTAATGAAAATGGAAAGGGTCTCATGTGCATTGCATATATGGTATGATTAAATGTGGACTGTATGAAAGGCGATACGCCTTACATTTGTGAATTGTGATTGTATGTGATAATTGGTAAATTGTGTGTTATGCATGAATTGAGTGAACCATCGATGATGGTTTCTCATTGAGTTCGCAAACTCACCCAAAATTGCAAATATTTTTTAGGGATTGAAGAGTACCCCGTTGGGCACGGGAGTATCATTACCAATTGCAAGTCAGAGTTAAGGTCGGGATCAGTTCACGTCTGCATTTGTGTTATTTTGACTTATGTGTAAATTTATATTCCGCAAAAATAGTACTGAATTGTTTGAGGGCCCTAATTGATAAATATTGTTTGAAAAGTGATCTTTGATAAAATGTATGACTGACATGGGTTTTGGTATCACAGGCTCGAATCGTTTATTCTTAATTCCGCGCACTCGACTGTTTCAAAAAAAAAATCATAATGAGTTTTTACACTGCATTGACTGCCCTAGCATACCACCCTCGCGGGTCGCGGGCTCGGATATCACCGTCGATGTCGGGTTCGGGTCTCGCGGGAGTGGGGTGCTACAGTCCCAATCTGGGAACATTACTCTGTGAGCCTGTGGCTTTAATCTGTCCTAAAATGGGCGCATTAACCATTGAGCTTATAGCTCTGTACTGTCCCTTTTCGAGCGCATTAGACGTTGAGCATGTAGCTTTGAACTGTCCCTTTCTGGGCTCATTACTTATTAAGCATATTGCACTGAACTGTCCCTTTTCGGGCTCATTTAACGATAAACGCGTTTTAGGGATAGGAGAGCCCTCTGGGTATGCACTACTTCCCACGCGACTTAAGAATAGGAGAGCCCTTTGGGTATGCACTATTCTCTTTCGAGTTCGAGGCTCTTTTCCAGTAATCGAGCTTGTAGCTCTCGGTGGCAGCTCCAGTCACAACCATTATTTTTCAACCGATTATGGTGTTCATTTATCACAATTCTACCATATCACATTGAAATCAGATCTATTCTATCACAAGCATTCATATCATTCTCAATTACATATTACCACACATTCACAGTTTATCACATTGAAACATAAACGTTTCACGATCGAAAACAGTTTACCTTTGCAATACCACAATCCTAATCCTCGAACCTTGGTCCGAAGTTACAATCAAATAATTTCACATATACCAGTCATTCATTTTCACAGAACTATCAGTGCAGAACTTTAACAATTAAGATTGAGGAACTAACTAGGTTACTCACCTATAACTTCCGAGCTACTGCCTGGAAGTCCCAGCAATGTTCGTAGAATTCGATCCAACGGTGCCTCTATAATAGTCAAAGTAATTATATGTTACTAATTGCACAATCAGAAAGGTTCACAAATGCACATGCTGAAATGCAGGAATGTACAATGCCTATTCGTGACAATCCCGGAGCTATATCCCAATTTCACTATCTTTTGCCTCAAAGCCAACTTACTATTCATTTGGTCAATTTCATCCATTTCATCAAATGACACCTTTGATTTCAATATACTGACCTGAACTCCATAAGTTTCATTTCTACTATTTAGTTCAATTTGCCAAATCATATACACTAGGATATTCTCACGAAAACCTCACAATTATACCCCAATTATCAAGAAACTATCTTTAGGTTGAAAAAGTAATCTAAGCCCAACTTTCATTCATAAATTGAGATCCTAAAGACTTGAATTCAAACTTTCTTTCTCCACCTCAATTGTAGACCTATTTCTTTAGTTTATAACGAATCAAGAATCACCTTAATTGGAGGTCTATATCATTAGTTATGACCCAAAAACTAAAACAACTCAGTTTAGAAAAATGGGGCTCGCCGTGGCGTCCCAGAGTTGCTCGCCGCGGCATCCGAAGAGAGCTTGCCACGGCGTGGCCTGTCGGGGCTCGCCGCGGCGAGCGCGCAGGAGGTCGTCTTCTCCGACTCTCTTTTTCAGATTTTCTCTCTAAATTCAACCATAGCTCAAATCCAACTACCACAATCTTTCATATTAAACCCTATAAATGCATTTACACTAACAATAAGCAACATAAATCAAGAGGTCACTTACCAAACAAGCTCTCCTTAAACTTCCGAAAATTCCTCCAACCCCTTTCACTTTCTCTAACTCCCACGACTCTCTCTCAAAATCTCAACAATCTTCATCTTCTCATAGATTAGGGTTGATCTTAACAACGAGGAAGGAGCAAGCAAGCTAATGATCAAGCAAGGGTCGGGTATGGAAGATCGAAAATCACCAAAGGAAGAAGAAACAAGCATGCCCTAGGATGAAGGAAAAGAGTTTACTATGAAATTTAAAACCTAAGGTATTTAAAGGGAGGGTTGCTCTCTTTTCCTCAAACACTTATCAAGTTTCTTTTTCTTTTCAAAATCATTTTCGGTCTAAGTTTTCTCTAAAGTCCAATGGCTTGACATTTTATTCCTAAAATCATAAATCTAATTTTCCCATTGCCATTGGACAGTTATTCAATACAATACAGTCAATCAGTCCGTTATTTAGAAAATTCTCTGGTCCGGACTTTTTCTCCTAAAATTTCCAGAAAATTTTCTAAGGGTCGCTATCAACCGAGAATCACTCCTAGAACATTTCAATTTAGATTTTCAGACATAATTATCTCAAAATTGACTAATCACAACATAATCATAGATAAATGCCAGGAATGTCAGAAATGCATGTACATATATATGCATGTGCAGAATGACTCATTCCTCTAAAATTAGAGGCCAAAATTATGCTCATAACAAAATATGCAATATAAACTCCTAACCCGTGCCAATTCACCAATATAACCTTCCCATCGGTGATGGGATGTTACAATTAAACAAAAGTTGAAGCTTCTTAACTCTTCTAAGGGGCCTACTGCTGAAGCTATTACCAAGACCAGATCGGAGTTGACTCGACTTCAATCTTTATTATCCTCCCACCCAGACAGTCAGTTGCTTATAGACTAGGAGAAGATTGCTCTCTCCCACTACCTTCAAGCTATTATTAACCACTCTTCCCTATTGCAACAGAGGGCTCAGATTAATTGGTTGAAGGATGGCGATAGCTGCACCCAATACTTTTTCCATTCCATTCTTACCCGAAAGAACCGCAACAAAATCTATTCCATCTCTTCCCATAACGGTTCAGTCATCACGGATCCACGCCTAATTCATGATGAAGCATTTCGTTTCTTTGGCTCTTCCCTGGGAGCTAAGGTTCCTACAAATGTCACAAGAGGTGAATTCCAACTTCTTAACCTGACTCAAGTTTCTGCTGCAGATTTTTCTCTGTTAACCAAGCCTGTGGAAGATCGAGAGATTGAGAAATGTATATTTCAAATGAATGGAATGAAATCCCCGGGGCCGGATGGTCTTAATGGTTTCTTCTACCAACATTCTTGGCCAATAATTGGAGGTTTTGTCAAGGTGGCAATCCATGAATTCTTCCGCAATGGTGTTCTTTTAAAGGAGCTGAATAAAACTTTCTTGTGTTTGATTCCTAAAGGGTCAAATCCTCAGAGCTTTGCTGATTACCATTCCATTTCTTGTGCCAATTTCTTGTATAAAGAAATCTCTAAAATTCTGGCTGATAGATTGAAGCAAGTTCTTGCTCCTTTGATCAGTGACAACCAAAATGCATTCCTATCGAATAGGCATATTGGGGTCAATATTCTTATTGTTCAAGAACTATTGAAGGGTTACTCTACTAAGAATGGTCCTCTGAACTACACTTTGAAGATTGATTTCCATAAAGCTTTTGATAGTATCAGTTGGAAATTCATTCACTATATCCTAGAAGCATTTGGATTTCCAACTCAGTTTATTAAGTGGATCCTCGAATGTATTACTTCGGCCACTTTCTCGGTTCTGGTTAATGGTTCCCCTACCCCTTATTTTAAAGCTGCAAGGGGTCTCAGACAGGGAGATCGATATCCCCTTACCTCTTCATTCTTGCTATGGAAGATCTCACAGCCATCATACGGAAGGAGACCACCTCAGATGCCATTTTTAAATATCATGCAAAATGCAAGAAGCTGAATCTCACTAATCTTAGTTTTGCCGATGAACTTCTTTTTTGTAGGGCTGATTTGTCATCCATTCGTTCCTTTATGCGAGCGCTCCATGTTTTCAAACAAGCTTCTGGGTTGCATCTTAATCTTAAAAAAAGTCACTTCCTCCTATCTAAAAGTGCAGTCCATATGGAGTAGTCTATTGCAGAAGCCACTGGAATGAAAATTCAAACTCCCCCTTCTTTACCTTGGACTCCCGGTGTCGACCAAACGACTAACCTTCTCTGAATGTTGCCCTCTTCTAGACAAGCTTCAAAGGCGAATAAAGTCTTGGGTGAATAAATCTCTATCATATGCGGGT
This sequence comes from Erythroxylum novogranatense, assembly GCA_029891385.1. NCBI lineage: Eukaryota > Viridiplantae > Streptophyta > Magnoliopsida > Malpighiales > Erythroxylaceae > Erythroxylum > Erythroxylum novogranatense. The sequence continues at coordinate 27,955,062 of CM057224.1, forward strand.
AAGCTTCAACTTATTAAATCGGTCTTGAATCCGCTGCACGTGTACTGGAGTTCTCACATGATTTTATCTCAAAGTATCATAAAAGAAATGGAGAGATCTCTTCGATCTTTTCTCTGGAGTCACCTAAATGGGCGTTCAAGTGCCGCCAAGGTTAAATGGGCTGATATCTGCTTTCCAAAACAAGAAGGTGGCCTCAACCTTCTTTCCATTAAAGCTGCTAATCAGTCTCTCATTCTCAAAAGATTATGGTGGATACTAGATGACAAGAAGAGTTTATGGATTAAATGGCTTCATGTTTATTTCCTTAAGGGGAATAGTCTATGGGCTGTCAAGCCATCTAGTTCCCACTCCTTTTTTCTAACTCAATTGTTGAAATTGAGGGATTCAGTTCATCCGGATAGCTCATGTGTGATTAAGGATGGTCGCCTCGCCTCCTTATGGTTTGACAATTGGTCCATTAGGGGTCCTCTGATTAATGGGGGATTTTTTCCACGAGCTACTTGTTGGACCCCGATTTTTCAGTAAAATTTAGAAATAAGAAATGATATAAAAATTAGTGTTTTATGTATGCATTGTGTAATGGAAGTTGGAATTGAGAAATAAAGAGTGAAAGTGTGAAAAGTTGTGAAATTAGAAAAGTTTGACTTGAGAGTTGACTTTTTGATTTTGGGAGAATTTGAGAAAAAGATCTTCATCAAACTTGTAGCTCTTGTCAAGAGCTTTTCGTAGTCATAAAGTTTGATATTTTTCGATATCGGAAGTGGAAGTTATGATCAGTCAAAGTTAAGTATTATTTTGTTTGAAGTTTGACTTTTTGAGTTAAAAGTTGACTTTTTGATTTAGGCAAAATTTGAGAAAATAATCTACATGAAACTCGTAGAGTTTGTTAAAAGCTTTATGTGGCCATAAAGTATGTAATTTTTCGATGTCGGGATTGAGAGTTATGATTGGCCGAAATTTGGAAGTTGTTTAGGAAAAATGATAAGGACAGAATCTTTGAGTGAAAATTTGACTTCCTTAGAAGCCAAATGGATTTTTCTGTTCTTCAGGGAAGGTGTAGAGCTTCCTTTGATATTTTTATTCACACCAAATTTGTCAAATTCCGAGTTCGGGATCAAGAGATATGATTTTTGAAAAGTTCAGTTTTGAAGTTCCATTACTTTGTTTTTAATCCGATCCCTTTTGTAATCTTTTGCTTATAATTCCTTCGTCCGACATCCGATTGATTTGATTCTCGAAGTGTTAGATTTCTAAGACAAATAAATTTCATTTTATGAAGAATTATGATTTTTAGGAGATTAAATGGAAAGAGATTGATTGAACCAAAGTAAGAGATTTGGTTATAGGTTATAGGTTGGATAATTTTCTGAACATGGTTCAGTATTTTGAGAAATTCGGGAGCTGTACAACTCCGATTGAGTTGATTCTTAAGGCCAAATAAAATTAAGATATAGGGCTACAACTCTTGTGAAGGGATCGAAATTTAATTTCATCCCTAAGATTGTTAATTTCTGGAATTAAATTAGCGTAATGTACAGTCTCGGATTTTTCGCAGGTCCAATAGTATTTTTGCTATAACTTCTTCGTTCCTGATCCAAATTGAGCGCGGTCGGTGGCGTTGGATTCATATGATTGAGAGGAACAATTTTTAAGAAGAAAGTTTGTCCAAATTATTTCGTTTTGCTGCTCAAATTCTGGACGCAAGGTATCAGATTTTTCAAATGAAGTGCAGGGACAAACTTGAAAATAGGCTTAATTGGAGGGGCAAGATGGTAAATTGTGCTTCATTAAATGAAACACATTAGGGCTGTCGTTTTTACTCCCATAAATCAGCAGAAAGTTCACGAAAATATAAAAAGAAGAGAGAAGAAGAAATGAAGAAGAAGAAGAGAATGAAACAATCGGCTATGGAAGGAAGGAGAAGAAAGATGAAGCAAGGTTGGGTTTTTATGGGTTTTTTTAAGGAATTTTCATTGTTTCCAAGAGGAAATAGGGGGAAGATGATGAAAGCTTGCCTTGGAGCTCAATAATGTCGAAAATGGTGGAGAAAATGGTAAGAGAGAGAAAGGTTTGAGTTTTGAATTTTCTAGAGAGATGTTGGTTGGGTTAGCTTTAGATTGTTATGGATTTGAGTTTTATAAAGTTAATTTTAGAGATTATGTTTAGATGATGATTAATTTTGGAAAATTGATTAATTAAGGTTTATGCCTAATTTTGTGGTTTGAGGTTTTTGGAAATTAATAGCTTAAAATCATGGCAAAAATGATGGATTGGTGAAATATGAAATCAATTTTGAAGAAATTGTGATTCATGGTATTGAATTTGGATAAATTGGTTTAGGCTAATTTTGAAAATTGGGGAACTTGAAAATTAGAGGTTTAAATAGCTTGAATATGTGAGGAATTGATGTTTCCTAAGCTCAATTTAAGTACTTATGATTTTTATGATATTGAATTTTGGATGGAATTGGTTTAGGTAATTTTAAAGTGGAAGAAAGAATGAAGGATTGAAGAAATTGATGATTAGAACAAGATTCAAGCATCGATTCGAGGTGGGTATCATATTTATATTTTGATTCATAAGCTAGACTTGAGTTTTCAAAAAATAAAGAAAGCAAAAATTGGGTTTTGATAAATTACTGTTTATTTAAAATGGTTGAAAAATGATGATTTATGCTTGAAATTATGACTTTCGAATGGTTAAAGTTATGTTTTAAAATGTTTTTGATAAAGTAAGGAAATTTGTGAAATTCTTTATCGATGATTGAAATGAGAAATTTTGAAAATATTGTCGTTCCATTCCTTGTTTGAATATGATTGTGCTTTTGATATATGAGTTTGTGTGATTTGTGATTGATACTTTGATATATGAAATTATAGTTAGAAGGATTGTGGTTGAGGATACGTACGTGAATTGAATGGAGGTGGAAATATGTTCATGATTTGACTTACACGAAGAGATAGTGACATAAGAGAAAATGACATAACGCAAATGAGAAAAAGAAAAAAAAAGGGGTATAGTAGAAAGGGTGAATTTGGAAATTAAGAGGATTATTTAATTGTTGTGATAAGAGTTACGATTTGGTATAAAGAGATACTAGTTAAAATATAATTTAAGGGGATTATTTAAGGGGTATGTCGATGTTTCTAAACTGACGAAGAACGTACGAGTGGAGTATGAAATAAATGATAGTGATATACGGAGAAGTTCTCAAGGTTGTGTCGATTAGTTGTTAGGAATACCTATTCGATAATTGAAAAAAGTGTGATTTAGTACATAGAAGATCCATATTTGGTTGATCATGTAAGGTATGACAGGAATGGAAGATCATGAATAGTTGAAAGTGATCGTATGGAAGTATTAATAATAGCTAAAACATCATTGATGAACATAGTCGTTTGACAAAGATCATGGGAACCGGGAAGATGATTGAGGGAAGAGATGTTTTATCGAATCATATCGTGTGACTAAAATGTTCCAATTTGAGGAATAAAACGAAGTGATAGGAATAAGTCGGAACATCATTTAGTGGCTAAGAATGAAAAAAAAATAAAAAAAAATCAAGTGACTGAAGGTTCAAATTGTTGATGGTCTTAACTTTCAGAGATATGCTTCGATTAGACCTCCAACTCTGTACTCGTTATCCTAATGATGTCATTAAAATACTATATAACAAATTAGACGAAAAAAAGAGTCGTTCGTTTTTATATATTGTGATGATAAGGGGCTTAAAATGATTAAATGTCAGATTGATTGGAGAGGTGGATGACCAATGAACTTGATCGGTAGTAGAATTAAGCGGTCAAGGAAGATGGTGAATTAGGTGAATCCACACCAAAGACATGGAACAAAGAGAGATAGATATAAGGGTTATATATCCGATATTAAAGTGTTGCGAAATTCTTATATTGAGTTAGAGTCATTGATAAAAGTCGCCTTAGATTGAAATATGATATACGTGAGTATGTTGAGAAACATTTATGTGATATGATTTTGGTGTTATCGACACTGGAAGTAAACTTTTTGAGTGTTTAGATTTTAAAAAGGAGGACATTGTTACATGCATCGTTTGTTGAATGATTTAATGATAGGGTGGAAAGTTGTGTGATAATTGAATGATTGTTATGTACTTTTTGAATGAGTAAAGATTGTGTTATGTGAATGAGTGTGTTTTTGCGAAATTGGAAAAAAAGAACTACGTTTAGCAAAGTGCCTTTGTGCAATTTGATGTTTTCGAATGTGTGAATTTGTGAATGTGAATGTGTCTTGTAAATACACCTTTGGGCGTTCCGATTTTTCGAGTCTGTGTATTGTGTGGGTTTGGTGAGGTCCCCTCTGTATGAGTCAGTGCACTGGTCTCCCTCTGATAGCCTTCTCCAGGATGCCCGCAAGTGGCTTAGGAGTTCCGATTTCAGACTCCCCTCTGTTCACGGCTGCACATGACCGTTATGCAGGAATGTGCAGTACGTTCCGTTAGGACCGAAACCAAACCATTCTGATATGTTTTGTGATTTTTGATTTTGTTTATGTTCGTGATACATTTATATGTGATGCATTCATTTGTGAGAACAATTGTAAATTTTCGAGAAATGAGTTTTGAAATCGTAAGAATTTTGGAAATTAATTAAGAATATTTTGAATGATTTGAAAGGCTTGAGAATTAAGTTTGAAATTCTTGCGACTGAGAAATGTTTATAAATGATGAACTTTTTAAGAAAAGATTTTTGCTTATTTTCGACTATAAATATGTTATCCACGGAGCGTAAGCTCACCTCGCCTTTCATCCCCATCCCCAGGTATTCGGGAAGGAGATCGGATGAAAGAAAGTCAAGGCTTGTGTTCAAACTTGTATTTGTTTGTCCTCTGTACTTTTGGAATTTTGCTATCTAAGTATGGCTTGGAAGGCCATTGTAGTTTCTAAGTTTTTATTTTGGGATGTTTGTGACCTATGAAATATAGTGTAATGGATTTATGAAGTTTTATATTTTAATTGGGTATGATTATGATGATGTAAGTAAACTGTGGGTTGTACATGAGTGAATTGAGATATGGATGTTTCTGATGATGTTTGAAAATTATTGGAGTGTTAGGTATAGATGTGTGTTTCTGCCGATGTTTGGATTCCGGACGGGGAGTCCGATGACTTTGTGTGATTGGATTTGGTTTATAGAAGTGTGTTTTTGCCTTTGCAGATTTTTGGGCTGCATCAAATACAGCCGTTATGCTGCCCGATTTTCGGTAAAAATCGGGTTAAGATAAGAATAAGAATAAGAAGTTAGTTTGTTAAAGATAAGTGTTTAGTTCAAAGATGAAATTTTAAGTTATTGCATGATTAAGAAGAATTAAGTGAATTGAAATTTGTGCGAGGATGAGTTTCCAAAAAGGAAATTGTATGGATTGATTATGTTTTGAATGAGTTTGAATAAAGAGAACAGAAATGTATGGAAAAAAAAATTTATACCGGATTTCGGTTTGGCCTAGTCTAAGGTTCCAACGCAACTTTTCGTTTCCTAAGATTTGCGCTTTCGGATGTCAGCATTTGCTTCCGTTTCGTTCCGCTTCGAATTTGAAAAGAATCCGTTCTTTCGATTCCTGCTTTCGATCCTGTTTGCTTCGTATCCGTTTTCTGTTTTCCGGTTGGGATCCGGTTCCCGAGATCGGGTCCCAACACTACTACTTCCTTTCCTTTAAAAACTCGGATGAGCACCTTCATCGCTGGCTGCGAATGGAGTTTTCCTAGAAGGCTGATCCAGTTTCATCCCAATTACCCTCCCTCCCCTCAGGAGTCGGACATATTTTTCTGGAAAGGTATTCCCCTTGAGCAGCTAACAAACAGATCTATTCGTGATTTTGTCCGCAGTCATTGCTCTCCAGTTCCTTGGACCCCTAAGGTATGGAACAAGCACCTATTGCCGAAACTTTCATTCATTTTCTGGTTAGCTATCTAGAACAAGTTGTCTATAGCGGACCGACTCTCTTACATCCAACTGAATGCCAATTGCCCTATTTGTTTAATTCAGAGAGAATCTTGTAACCATCTATTTTTTGAATGCCCCTACAACAAGGCCATATGGGATTATGTCACTGCTTCTTGTTATTGGACGCAACTAGGGACAACCATTTTGAAAATCACTAATGGTATTTCTGTACACTCACCCATCCATCTCATCATACTAGGAGTTTGTATTTATAGGTTATGGCAGGAATGCAACCATAGACGTTTCAGGGATCAATTATCAACCAAAAAGTCGTTGATTTCCCATATTTTCAAGGACATAAGGGAGATCGTTATTACCAAAAATCTTCAACAACGAAGCCGCTCATCTCTTTGCTATTCTCTACGCATTTAAGGTTCCCTTCCATTTTCATGATATTTGAGTAAGGTGGAAAAGGCAACATCTCTTTTTGTTTTCCTCCAGCTACTGTTGAAGCTCTGAGGCTTTTGTGTTTGTTTCCTACTGCAGTTTTTTCCCCTATTTGAGTAGATAGCTTTCTTGCATTGGTACTTTGGCCTATTCCTTGAACTCTTTTATTTTTGTTTCTTTTTTCATTCAATTTATTCTTCTTAAAAAAAAACCATTTCTAAGAGGACTTATAGATCTACAATTTCTATGAAGACCTCAAAAACAAATTTTGCCTTTATAAGGGTTAAAATTTTAGAATGATGAAGCTGTCCCAAATGTCCCTCCTATACAGCATTACAAAATTATAAAAGTCATATCTCTCTACTCCAATGTCCAAACATTCCATACTTTATATCAATGGAAAGCTTAAAGAAACCTATACAACTTCCATGAGACAACTTTGTCAAAAGCTCTCTATATTAATATAGAAAACTCATGGAAATTTCAGATCAAAATATTTTTAACTCTTTACTTACAACATTCAATTTCTCATGCTTAATCTACCATTTCTAGTTCAATGCCCATCATTTATCCATTATTCTAACTCCCTTTCAACTCAACATCATCCATAACCAAATTATAGCCCATGATTGATCATAAACACTAATAACAGAACATACACATATATATCAATTCATCATTAATTTTCTGCACATATTCAACTTCATTTCTACTTTCATTTCACTTCTAACTATTACCTAGATCCTTCACATTTCAAGACACCAAATTAATCCCTCTCTTTAGCTTTATACTCATTTTACATCATCATAAAAACACCCAAAAAGATTCACATTAATTCATCAAGAAAAACAAAACAAAAACCCAATATGTATCTAACTTTTCTGCACTTTTTCCCTATACCTAGTACTGAACTTCAATTTTAAATTGGAAACTTCAAATGAAAGAATTTGAATTCTACATCTTCACACAAAATGTAGCCCCATGTGTTAAGTCAAAATGATTTCACGTTTAATAATTTTGTTGATAATTAAATAATAATAATGTTTGAAATAAATGAACTGTTTTGATGAGTGTGTTAAGTGTGCAATGCCGAAACACAGAAGAAGTTTCAAAACACAGAAGAAGTTTCAAAACACAGAAAAAGTTTCAAAACACAAAAGAAGTTGTGAAACACAGAAGTTTCAAAACACAGAAGAAGTTACGAAACACAGAAGAAGTTTCAAAACATAGAAGAAGTTGCGAAACACATAAGAAGTTTCAAAACACAGAAGAAGTTTCAAAACACAAAAGAAGTTGTGAAACACAGAAGAAGTTTCAAATTACAAAAAAGTTGCGAAACACAGAAGAAGTTTCAAAACACAGAAGAAGTTTGAAAACACAAAAGAAGTTTGAAACAAAAGAAGTTTCAAAACACAGAAGAAGTTGTGAAACATAGAAGAAGTTTCAAAACACAGAAGAAGTTGCGAAACACATTATAAGTTCTAAAACACAGAAGAAATTTCAAAACACAAAAGAAGTTACGAAGCACAGAAGAAGTTTCAAAACACAGAAGAATTTTCGAAACACAGAAGAAGTTCTAAAACACAGAAGAAGTTTTAAAACATAGAAGAAGTTTGAAAACACAAAAGCAACCGTTTGAGTTAGTTACAGAACTCAACTGAATAACAGTTTAAGCAAGAAGCAAGAAACAAGAAGTAGTTATCAAGATTTAAGAAGTGGTTGGAGAATTAGGCTATAAATATTAGTCGTAGTCGAAGACTGAACAACCTTTAATTTTTTAGCTTACAAAAAATTCTATATTCAAAGTGCGATATACGAGAGCGAACACTACTGTAACGATAGCTCACAATATTTTTCTAGTGAGAGAAAGAAAAGGATGAGAGCCTGGAGAAGCTAAGATAGCTGAAAGAATACTCAGTGTAAGAGAAACGAAGAGGCTATGGAAGAGAGGAAAGAATACTTGTAAATTTGACAAAGTATAGTGAAAACTCAGAAGGATTCTAAGGACTGGATGTAACCCATGGTTTGTAGTGAACCAGTATAAAAATCGTCATGTCTACTTCTAACTTTTTACTTTTAATTACTCTTGTTCTTATACAAGTTTATAGAAGTTATTTGCGATTTAACTAAGTAATTATTTGGTATTCACTTAATACTTGAAAAAGTTTCTTTTTCAAAAAATATCAAAGGTTTTGTGTATTCACAAAAAGATTACACAATTTAACCCCCTTCTTGTGTACTTCATATATTGTACGTGAGTTCTATATTAATGTGTGATTTACTTCAATTAGTATCAGAGCTCGGTTTCGAAGAACTACCTTTACAAAGTGAGGACAAAGATTCATGGCAGAATCACACGTTTTTATCACTGAAGGTGCTCCATCACAAGAGCTCCTGCGTTCAATGGTGAGGACTATCATTATTGGAAGGATAGGATGCGGCTTTTCATTGAATCCACACACGTTGATCTTTGGGACATCATCGAGAATGGACCATACGTACCAGTAGATGATGAAGGAAATATTATTCCACGTACCAGATGGTCAGCCGATCACAAAGTAAGATTTCAACTAAATTTAAAGGCCAAATTCTTTATGAGTTGTGTATTAAGCAGAAGTAAAACGATAAAGTTCATGGATACGAAATTGATAAGGAGAGTGGGACACCTTATTCGTCGCACATGAAGGCACAAGTCACGTGAAGGAGTCCAAGATCAGCATTCTTGTACATCAGTATGAGCTATTTAAAATGAAAAAAGATGAGTCCATTGATCAGATGTTCAAACAATTTCAAACTATCGTTAATGGACTAAAAGCTCTTGGGAGAATCTATGACGATCAAGACTATGTTAGAAAGATTCTCAGAAGTTTGCCTAAAAGATGGAGACCTAAAGTCACTGCAGTACAAGAAGCCAAGGACTTGAGCAAATTAAAGTTTGACGAGCTGCTTGGTTCTTTGAAGATACATGAAGTGTAGCTTGATGTTGAAGACAAACCTAGAAGATACAAATTGATAGCATTAAAGGCTGGTCAGAAAAATCACAAAAATCAGAGAATAGAAGTTCATTGTCAAAAGCATTAAAGATCAAAGAGATCAAGAATAATGACACTAGTGAATCTGAACAAGATTCAAGTGAAGACGATGATGAATTATCTTTTATCTCAAGGAAGATCAGAAGAACGTGCAAGAATAAAGCAAGAGGAAATAAAGATTTTTATTTTAATAAGAATAACAAAGATGAATTCATGAACGAGAAGGCCTCTATCATTTACTACGAGTACAATAAAATAGGACACTAAAAGTCTGAATGTCCGTTGCTGAAAAGAAAGTCGAAGAAGAATAAAGAAAATAAAAAGAGCATGATGGCTACTTGGGAAGATTTGGATTCGTCCGAATCTAATTCTGATTCTGAAGCTTTAGTACTAGCAAACATATGCTTGGTAGCTGAAAATGAAGGTGATTAGGAGGTAACTTCTAACTTCAATTAACTCCAAGATGCATATCTAGAATTGTTACAAGATTTTCATGTTATACTAAAGCAGTATAGATCTTTAAAAAGAAAGTTTGTCAAAAACTTGAAGAACACCGAAGGTTTAGAAAAAGAAAACGTCTGTCTCAAGAAACAAATAGATGTTATGAAGAAAAAAACTTCTATCGATAGATCTGAGGAGATTAGTCAGTTGAAACAAAGGATTAATTCTCTCTCAACAGACTTATCATTCTTTACTGAAAGTACGAAGAAAATGAATGATATGATTGTAAGATATAGACACCCTAATGATAAGAGTGGTCTAGGGTTTAATAAAACCAATATTCATCATAAAAAGAACTTTGTTCCTTATAGAAAGAAATATCATCAGTCTTCTTATTATTATTCTATTAATAAGACTAACCCAAAGGTCCCAAGAAAATTTGGGTACCTAAAAGGAACATAATATCTCCTGCAGATCTCCTTCCTTGGAAAAAGCAGCCAGCACTAATGATATTTGGACAGTGGATGCTCGTGACACATGGCAAGAAGAAGGTTTATGTTTTTAGATCTTCAAAATAAGAAGGGAGGATCAGCAACTTTTGGAGACAACCAGTAGGGCAAAATAGTTAGAATCGGCAAAATTGGTAAAGATTCCTTTGCATCTGTTGATAATGTTTTATTAATTGAAGGTTTAAAACATAACTTGATTAGTGTAAGTCAATTATGTGATTCTGGCTTTGAAGTATCCTTTAATCAAAACTCTTGTGTAGTAAAAAACAAGGATGGTTCCATATTCTTTTCTTGCAAAAGACGAAACAATCTTTATAAGATTAATTTAGAAGATTTGCAAAGTCAAAATATTTCTTGTTTTATATCAATTGATGAAGAAAAACTGACTTGGCATAAAAAGCTAGGCCATGTTAGTTTTAAACATATTTCTAAATTGATTAAACATAATTTGGTAAGAGGTTTACCAAAAATAAGTTTTAACAAGGATTTCTTTTGCGAAAGTTGTCATAAAGGAAAGCAGGTTAAAACATCATTTTCTTCTAAAAATATTGTAACTTCATCTAGACCTCTAGAGTTGTTATATATAGACTTTTTTGGTCCAACTAGGACATTAAGTCTTGGCGGAAAGAAGTATGGTCTTGTAATTATTGATGACTTCACTAGATTTTGTTGGATATTATTTTTGTCACATAAGGATGAATCTTTTAAATGTTTTAAAGCTCTTTCCAAAAAATTACAAAATGAAAAAGGAGTTTTTATTGCTAGAATTAGAAGTGATCATGGTGGTGAATTTGAGAATGAAAAATTCAGAATATTATGTGAAAAAATGGAATTTTCTATAATTTCTTTGCTTTTAGAACTCTACAACAGAATAGAGTTGTAGAAAGAAAGAACGGGACGATTCAGGAAATGGTAAGAACCATGTTGTGTGAAATGAATCTTCCCATGTATTTCTGGGAAGAAGTTGTAAATACAACTTGTTATATTCAAAATAGAATACTTCTGCGACCATTGTTGAATAGAACTCCATATGAGTTATGGAAAGGAAGGAAGCCTAATATTTCTTACTTCCATCCATTTGGTTGCAAGTGTACTATATTGAATACAAAAGCAACTTTGGATAAATTTGATTCTAAGGTCTATTTTGGAATTTTTCTAAGATATTCATTATATTCTAAAGTCTATAGGGTTTATAATCTTGCTTCTAAATCTGTTGAGGAATCTATTCATGTCAAATATAAGTAATGATACTAATAATGAAACCCTATCAGTACCTTTAGTTGATAGGGTAGATGTGTCACCATCAGATGCTCCATTAGAAAAAGTAGAAGATGTTCTTGAAAATCTTAGTTTGAAAAAAGACTAGAAATATAAATCTTCTCACCTTGAAAATCTAATTATAGGAGAAACTTCAGAAGGTGTGAGAACTAGGTCTAAATTTAGAAGAGAAGCAAATGTAGCTTTTATTTTTGAAAGAGAGCCAAAGAAAATTGATGAACCTCTTCAGGATGAAGCATGGATTTTATCCATGCAACAGGAGCTGAACCAATTTACTAGGAATAAAGTTTGGTTCTTAGTTCCCAGACCCCCTAAAAAGTCTATTATAGGAACTAGATAGATCTTTAAGAATAAATTAGACAAGTTAGGTAGAGTAAGTCGAAACAAAGCTAGATTAGTAGCTCAAGGTTACAATCAACAAGAAGGAATAGACTATAATAAAACTTATGCTCTTGTAGCTAGATTAGAAGCTATTAGGATTTTGCTTGCATATGCTGTTTGTCATGATATAAAACTATCTCAAATGGATGTGAAAAGAACCTTTTTGAATGGTTTTATAGATGAAGAGGTTTATGTAAAGAAACCTCCTGGTTTTGAAGATTTTAAAAAACAGATTATGTCTATAGACTTCATAAAGCTCCTCGAGCTTGGTATGATCGCTAAGTTCCTTTTTAATTGAGAATGGTTTTAGTAGAGGACATGTAGATAAGACCTTATTTAGAAAATGCATTAAGAATGATTTCATCATTGTACAAATGTATATTGATGATATTATCTTTGGTGCAACATCTGAAAAGCTATGTTCTAGTTTTGAGACTTTGATGAAACAGGTAAGAAGGTTGGTCAAACCATGTTTAGAGGTATTATTGGTTCTTTGTTTAGTGTTTGTTTGTGTGTTAGATTTTAATCAGATCCTAGAGAATCTCACTATATTGCTATTAAAAGAATTTTGAGATATCTTTCAGGTTCTACTGATCTTTGCTTAATGTATAAAAAAGGAAAAGATTTCAGGTTAATTGACTACTGTGATTGTAATTACGTTGGAGACAGGATTGATAGGAAGAGTACAAGTGGAGGCTGTCACTTTCTTGGCCATAATCTAGTTTCCTGGTCAAGTAAGAGGCAAAGCTCAATTGCTCTATCTATTGTAGAAGATGAATATATGTCAACTACAAATTGTTGCTCACAGACGTTATGGATCAAGTATCAGTTAGAAGATTATTCAATACAAGAAGTGTTAGACCCCAAATTTTTTTTATTATTTGGTATGATTTAATTGTTATTTTGAGTTCTTATTAGATTAATTATTTTGGAGTAATTAGCATGTTAATGTTAGGAGGAATTATAAATTGATGGAATTAAAGTATAAGGTAGTAGGAGTGCATGAGGGGTAAATTTGGTAGATCATCTAGACCCTTAAGTTTTAAGGCATAAGTGGAAGGGCGTGAGGGTCTTTTTATAAGTGTTAAGAGTAGACCTTAGAAGAGGAAGAAGTAAATTTTGGCTTGTTAGGAAGAGAAGAGTACCTTGGAAGAGAGGAAGAAGAAGGGAAAAAGAGGGGAAAGCTAGAGCTTTGTGATTTTTGAAGAATTGAAGCTTCTCCAATTAAGTATAAGCATTAATTAGATGATTGAATCTTGTTTAATGATAATTAGGAGTGAAAATTGGTGTTGAATGTGTGTAGGGTTAATGGTGTACGAAAATGTGTAATCCTCTAGGGTTAATGATTCTTTTGTGTTTATGATTGATTTTGGGTTTGATTGAGTTTAGAAATGAAGTAGGAATGATGGTGTAGTGTTGAGATGAATTAGATTTGAAAGATGGGAAGAATCTGGTTGAAAATGTGAGAAAGCAGGTTTCGGGCATTTTCTAGAGCTCACACTTCCCGACGTGCTCATACGCACGCCGCGGCGAGTGCCTGCTTCCTCGCCGCGGCGAGCTCCAATGTGTTCACTGCAGCGAGCCTCTGTTTTCGTCGCAGTGAGATCCTATTTTCCTACACAGATGTATTTTGGTATTTTGGACATAACTTTTGATGTAGATGTCCAAATGAGGTGATTGTTGATTCATCGTAAACGAGAGACATAGGGCTATAAGTTTTATGAAAAAGGAAGTTTGAATCGGTCTCTAAAGATCTCAAAATTTGCATGGAAGTCGAGTCTAGATTATAGTGTTAGCACTTTTGATTTTCAAAGCTTTATGAATTCCTTTGAATGTTGTTTGAATGAGAACTTGGTTTGCTATAGGAAATCAAACAAACCTTACCCAAGAGCAAGAGAAAGGCAATCTTGAGTTTGGATTTCAAGCGAAATTAGGTGGGTGATGTATTTATAGTTATTGTGTGATTAGGCAATTCTTGCCTATGTGTGAATATATGTTATATGATATGCATTGTGAGATGCATAACATTTTGATTGAATATGTGGTTAATTGTTTGAGAATGATTTGTTATGATATTTTAATGATTTTGATTTCGTATACCTGGAAAGAAGCATGAGAATTGATATAAGTAAATTATGATTTTGGCATTCTGTATAAATGAAAAGCATGAAAGCATATCATCTGATAAAATGATTCCGAGCATGATTATGTGCTTTTGTTTGGGCGAGAGTGGAACCATTCTGTTTGTCACGTGCACATTGACAGGAGCCTTCTCCCGGCTGCCCACTTATGGCATATGAGCTCTGAAATGGACTCATTCTGTTCAGGGTGTAAACTTCGGTTTCTCCCTTTTGTTTCCATGGAACCCTCGAGCCGTGTGATGTGCATTGCATAATTGAATTGTTCATTTTGAAGCATACTAAGTGTTATACATTGTGAAATGTTTTGTGAGTTGAATTAAATGTGATGGATGTGTAAATTGCTTGAACATAGTGTGAGTGCTAGAATTGCTGCATGTATACGTATGTACATACATATGCTTGAAATTGTGCTAGTTACCGATGGCGATAAATATATTAGCCACTGAGCTGTGTAGCTCAACCCATTATTTTTCCCTCTACAGGTGAAACTCAAGATGACAGTTGATCCTTGCAAGGCATCGAAAAACTCCACGATAGTTAGAACCTTTTGTACAAAGTTAGTGATTTTTGTTAGCTTTTCAGGCATATCAACATTGAGCATCCTCATGTATTTGTTTAAGCTTTGATATGTATTGTGATATGTTAGTAAAATTTGTTCAATCTCCGTGGATTGTAATGACATGAAGTTCTTTTTTCTATGAGTGTATTTAACTGTTAGTTAGTATGAATGTGTATGTGTTAGAATGTATGTGCAAGTGTTGGGATTCGGGTCTCGAAAAATCGGGAGCTCGCCATGTGAGCGGTCTTCATACCACGTGTATCCCATTAGAGCTTCATGTGGCAAAGCGAGGTTCGACATGACAAACCTCTCATCGGCGCTTCGCCATGGCGAACCGCCGTTTTTCCCACTACTGATCCTGTAAATGTGAATGTTTTTGACCTTTTGCAGGCGCGATCCTTACTTGACGATCCCAAGCGGTCACCTCGGGATAGGAAACGGGACCCGGGCCCAACAAGAAGAACAGATCCTAATTTACTGTGACAACATTAGTGCTATCAACCTATCGAATAATCCATTACAATACTCGAGGGTAAAGCATATCAAAGTTAGAAATCATTTCCTTCGAGACTATGTACAGAAGGGAATCGTGAGTCTACAATATGTTATGATGAATCATCAGTGGGCAAATGTCTTCACTAGGCCTTTGAATGAAGAAAGATTCAAAGAAATCAGACGAAACTTGAATATGGTTGTGTTGAGTGACCAATCGCTTAACATGTCACGAACTAGATGATTTTATTAGTAAGGAAGATAAAAAGTCATAAGGGTTCAAGGAAACGGTAATGGTAGGTCACAGGCGGTAACTTTTTAAGATAAGGAGGACATAGATTGTAACATCTCGTTACTTATGTGAGAGATTACTAATAAATTAGGAAACACATCTCATGTTCATGCATATATACGATGCACATGCACATGAATATTGGATCTTTTCAGATAAAGATAATTGTACATGTATTCGTCGACAATTTTCGGGTATAATTGTTTATACATGTAAATATATTGTGAAATATGGTTTTTTTATATGTTGATTGATTTAGAATTTTTGGGAATCTTTGGAGAAATTTTTTGAAATTGTAGGGCATTTTTGGACTAGGAAAATTATCAAGTGGCAAAGCAATTGTTAAATGGTATTAGAACTTTTGTCTAATGGCAATAGAAATTTTGATAAATGACTTTAGGAAATATTGACAAGTGCCATTGGAAATTGGGAGATAATTAGAATAGAAATTGGACTTAGGTTATAAGAATTGGACATATGGCAAGTGACTTATGTCACTTGCCAAACATGGCCTTAAGTCCACTACCTTGTTTAATTAAAAGCTTTTTCCCCCTTTTGTTTTGGCATTCACGATGCTTTCATATGAGAAGACCAAGATATTTTGTTCTCTTCCTCACTTTCGTAGCTCCTCTTCTCTTCCTCTCTTATTCTTCATTTTTGATCACCTTTCATGCTACTCTTTCATCTTGTTTTCTCTTCCCTTCTTACCAAAAACCCCAACCTTTCAAGCTTTAGATGATGAAGATCGTGAGATGGTAAAAAAGTTAGGGATTTTGAGTTTCTTGAAGATTTTGAAGAATTGGAAGCTAAATTAGGTAAGAATTTTGTCTAATATCATGGATTTGGTAGTTAATTAAATCATTTATGATGTTATTTAAAGTTAATTGCATGGAAATTGTGTTTGGGGTATATGGGTATGTAACTTGCCTGTTTGATTGATGATTGATGATGTAGAATTTGAGAAATGTAATTTAGAGATGGTTTAGATGGTTTGGAAGTTAATTGATGTTGTAGATGAGTGTAGAAAATGATGGATGATGGAGTGTGTGTTGTTGCTATTTTGTGGACTAATGTTCAAGGAGAGGCTTTGATTTAGTTATGGTTAATATTGTTGGACCAATGGTGGTTGACAAATTAAATCCCACTTATGTTTTGATAATAATAAAATGTAAAGAATTGGTTAAGAAATTGTTTCAGGTATTTTGGGATTGATATTCAATAAAAGAATTGTGCAAATCAAGATGGGCAAGAGATTAATCATTGGAGAATCAAGATGGAACTTTCCTTATAAGTGCAAGAGACATTAATAATGAAGATTGTTGAAGATTTGAGTGGATATTACCGTTGGAGCCTACATAAGTCGACTAGCACATCATAAGTCGACTTATATATCAAGTGAGAACAACATAAGTCGACTAGAACATTATAAGTCGACTAATATATGAAGATCTGTCAACACAAGTCGACTAATAGTACATAAGTCGACTTATTGAGGACCACAAGTCGACTTACACAGCACAAGTCGACTTATAGAAGAGCGTAGATGAATTTTACGTAAGTCGTTGACACAAGTCGACTTATACACTCGATAAGTCGACTTTATATAAGTCGACTTATGGGTACAGGAAATTAATTCCAACGGTTTAATTAGCCATAAATGGAAAGGAGGATATTAAGGAACGGTCATATCAATTATACAACGGCTAGAATGGCTTCCAACAGCTATTTTCTTCAAGTATAAAGAGTGAATGATTAATGAAGAGTGTATGGAAGATACATAAGCAAAAATACTCTTCTATTTCTCCAAAGTTGCTCATTATTGCTCTTATCTTGTTACATCATTGTATTGAGCTTTGTTCTTCAATCTTTATCTTATTTCTCTTACAATTTGAGTGACTAGTGAAAGGTCACATGTGAGGTAGCTTGAGCCAGAAATCAAGTGGTGTTGGTAGGATTTATGCCGGAAGACAAATCATTTGTAAAGGTAGCTTGAGTCGGAAATCAAGTGGTGTTGGTAGGATTTGTGCCGGAAGGCAAATCAAGTGTAAAGGTAGCTTGAGCCTGAAATCAAGCGGTATTGTAAGAGTTCACACTGAACTACAAAGTGTGTAATAAAATGGTTTGCAAAATCCTAAGTAGGAGCTTAGGTAGAGAACGTAGGTCTTAGCACTGAACCTCTATAAAAACAGTGTTTGCTCTTCTTCCCTACTCTTTATATTTAAATTTGTTTAAATTATTTTTGTGTGAATTAACTTCTGATTTTATTGTATAAAATTACAAAAAACTTTAAAGATCTATTCAACCCCCCCTTTTAGATCACTTACAATTGGTATCAGAGCAGAAGTATCCAGGGATGACATACAACAAGCTAGCGGTAGAAGGTAACACAAATTATCGCCCTCATTTGTTTAATGGTACTAACTACTCTTCTTGGAAAAATCCTATGAAGTATCATATTATAAGCGAAGGAGTGGAATATTGGAAGATCATCATCTTCGGTCCACAAGCACCTTTGAAAGAAAATGGTGAGTTAAAAATGGAGCTGGAATACGACGACAATGACTGGAGGCAAGCCTACATCAACGCGAAAGCTATGAAGTTGATATATTGCGCTCTCACGGTTGAGGAAAGAAACCGAGTTAATTCTTGTACCAGCGCCAAGGAAATGTGGGAAAGACTTCGCATCACCTATGAAGGAACCAATCAAGTTCGAGAGACAAAGATTAACATGCTTCTCTATGGTTATGAAATGTTTGTCATGAAGGAAGGTGAGTCTATTTTCACTATGCTTGATCGTTTTGCAGAAATCATAAATGAATTAGGCAACCTTGGAAAGCATATGACGGATAGCAAGAAGGTGAAAAAGATTCTCGTTCACTACCGAAAGAATGAGACTCACAAGTCACAGCTATTATGGAGTCTAAGGATCTCAATCATTTGGAATTCAACGCCTTGGTGGGATCTCTCATAAACTATTAGATCATTCTCAAATCAAGAGGAGGAAGAGGCAAGTCATAAAAGTCAATTGCTTTTAAAGCTAACACTTCTTTTGTGGATGAAAGCGATAAAAAATTAGATGAGGAGGAAGAAGATGAAGAGCTAGCAATGTATGCTAGAAACTTAAGAAAATTCAAGGGACTACTCAAAAATAGGAAGAGAGAATTACGTGGTAGAGGAAATGACAAGTATGAAAAAGGAAAAAAGAAAGCTAGCCTAGTAGCCACTTGGAGTGATGATGAGGAAACATATCAAAGCAATGATGAAAATAACTTAGCTCTCATGGCTAGTAGCTCCTCAACAAGTGATGACGAAGATGAGGTAACTTTCATTGATCAAGATCTTATAGATTCTTTTAATGCTTTACAAATCGATTTTGAAGAAGCTATTGAAATCAACAAGAAATTGAGAAAGAAAATAAGAGAGCTAGTTGCTGAAAATAGTGTCTTGCATGAGACTATTGATGATTTAGATTGCACTAAGGAAAATCACTCTACATGCCTTGCTCAAAAAGAAAATCTTACTTGTGAGCTTGATAGACTTAGAAAGGAATTTTCTTATGTGGTTGAAAAATTTGCTGGTGGGAATGAAAAGTTTGAAAAGATGTTATCTTTACAAAGATATTCAATTTCTAAACATGGTTTAGGATATGATCCATTTGATAGAGATTGTTCTTTGATTTCTAAATTTACTAAAGATGGCAAAGTTGCTAAATGTGCTAGATGTTTAAAAGGTGGTCATATAGAAATTGCATGCAAAAGTATTAGAAGATGTATTAATGTGAAGAAAATCTGGGTAGTAAAAGGTACAGCTCCTCCTAATGTGGTTTATATGACAAACCAAAATAGACCCAAAATGGCCTGGGTACCAATGAGTAGAAAGAATGTTTCAGTTGTAGGTACAAGCAAGGAATGAAAATCTACCAAGCACATGGTACATTGATAGTGGATGTCGACTAATTGGTGACAAGTCTGCTAACAAGTCAACTTGTGTGGGTCAATAAGTCGACCTATGATGTACACAACACTATGGAAATGAAGAAATTTCAGGTTAAGTCGACTTATAAAAAATCGACAAGTCGAGTTATGAGGGTCGATAAGTCGACTTATGGAGGTAAAACAAGTCAACTTATGTTTACACGGGTTCCATTGTTGGATTGTTATGTTATGTAATGACTTTGCATTTTCTTTGTGTTTGCTTATGAACTGCCAGTCGAATATAAGTTATCTGGGTCTTCTTTAAAAATTCTCTTTTTTTCAAAATCTCCGAAAACATATTCGCTTCTACTTTTGAGATTTATTCATGATGATGTTTCTCTACCATGATGGTTTTTTTTATCTAGCCAAGACCAACATTTCATATTATTTGTATTTGCTTGCTACTTGAGACTATTTGTGTTTGATGACTTGCTTCTCTATTTAATGTGATTGCGATATTTCATCTATTGTTGGTTTGTATTAATTGTTTTGATTATGACAAAAAGGGGGAGAAAAATGAGAAATTGTATATTCTTTAGTTACTTGTCTAAGGGGGAGTATGTGGTAATTGTCTTTAATTTAAGTCTATCATGATTTCAAATTACTTTTATGAAATTGATCTTACAAGGTTATTAAATTCAATGATTCATATGATTGAGGGGGAGACTTCTAACCGAAATGACAAGGTATAAAAACCTTGATCAATGTTTCTTTGTTTTCATTTCTTAAACAATTTCCAAGTGTTTTGTCATTATAAAAAAGGGGGAGATTGTTGGACCAATGGTGGTTGAAAAATTAAATCACACTTATGTTTTGATAATAATAAAATGTATAAAATTGGTTAAGAAATTGTTTTAGGTATTTTGGGATTGATATTTAATAAAAGAATTGTGTAAATCAAGATGGGCAAGAGATTAATCATTGAAGAATCAAGATGGAACTTTCCTTATAAGTGCAAGAGACATTAATAATGAAGATTGTAGAAGATTTGAGTGGATATTACCGTTGGAGCCTACATAAGTCGACTAGCACATCATACAACGGCTAGAATGGCTTCCAACAGCTATTTTCTTCAAGTATAAAGAGTGAATGATTGATGAAGAGTTTATGGAAGATACATAAGCGAAAATACTCTTCTATTGCTCCAAAGTTGCTCATTATTGCTCTTATCTTGTTACATCATTGTATTGAGCTTTGTTCTTCAATCTTTATCTTATTTCTCTTACAATTTGAGTGACTAGTGAAAGGTCACGTGTGAGGTAGCTTGAGTCGGAAGTCAAGTGGTGTTGGTAGGATTTGTGCCGGAAGACAAATCATTTGTAAAGGTAGCTTGAGCCGGAAATCAAGTGGTGTTGGTAGGATTTGTGCCGGAAGACAAATCAAGTGTAAAGGTAGCTTGAGCCGGAAATCAAGCGGTATTGTAAGAGTTCACACTGAACTACAAAGTGTGTAATAAAGTGGTTTGCAAAATCCGAAGTGGGAGCTTAGGTAGAGGACGTAGGTCATAGCACCGAACCTCTATAAAAACAATGTTTGCTCTTCTTCCCTACTCTTTATATTTAAATTTGTTTAAATTGTTTTTGTGTGAATTAACTTCTGATTTTATTGTAGAAAATTACAAAAAGCTTTAAAGATCTATTCAACCCCCTCTTTTAGATCGCTTACAAATATATTGAGTGAATTGAGTGGTGGTTGGTATAGAAATGGTATGGAAGAGATAGGAAAGGTGTTAGGTTGAAAATCTGGAAATTTGATTTGAGCATGTTTCAATGATTAGGCCATAACTTCTTTTGTGGTTATGTAATTGAGATGAGTTTTATCTTGAATTAAACTAGAGGTGTTTGGATATATTTCTTGTGAAGGAAGTGCTGTTCAATTTTGGCTTGAAGAGTTCCAATTTTTTGACTTGAATGAAGGAATGTGTGTAGGGATGAATAGTAGCTCTAAAATTGCATTTTGATGATCTGAATCTTTGGGAATTTTTCTAGGTTGATTTAGGTTTATTTTACTAAATTGTTCTTTAGGAAAGTTGTAGGATTTCTTGATAGCTTTCTATTTCCATAAAGTGTGCCATTTTTTGATATTGAAGTTGATAGTTATGAGTGATTGAAATGTGGATATGGTTTAGGTGTTATTTAACAATATTCAACAGGGCAGCCACAATCATGTGGGATTTTGACATAGTTAGAGGTAAATTTTGCTTCTATGTTCTTCATGAGAATTGTAGAATGTGTTCTGATCTTTCCATTTATATACAGCATCGAATTTTTGGACAATGGGATAGAAAGTTATGATTTTTAGAATATTGTGGTACTGTTTAGGATGACATTAAATGGGCAGTAACTTTGATTGAGATTTGGACTCCTTTATAGATAGAATTAGTTTTCTAGTCCTTTATGGACATTGTAGAGCTTTCTTTGATCTTTCCATTGATACCTAATTTGTTGAATTTGGAATCTTGTGTGAAAAGTTATGCTTTTTAGAAATTCAGATGAAGAAGAGAGGAAAACAAAAAGGAAAAAAAAGGAATATAGAAAATCGCAGCCTCGCGGCCGCGACAACGTCGCGTCGCAAGGCGGCTCGAAAAAGAGCCACCTCATGATCTTGAGCTGTCGTGATCACGAGTGGCTCATTTTGAGTCGACTCACTGTCACGATCGCGAGGTGGTTCTTTTTCAGGCTGCCTCGCGACAACATTGCCGACTCGCGATCGCGAGCCACCCCTTTTGGGCGAGCCGGCTCGCGAGCTAACTTTCAAGCTGGCCAGCAAGCCGTGGCGCATGCAGCGCAGCTCGCTAGCTCACCTGCCCTTCCTCCACTCTTTTGCTTATAACTTGTCTATCCAACCTCCGATTGACCTGATTTTTGAAGCATTGGATTCATAAGACACCCCTCTACCTCTCTATAAGAATTTGTGGATTTTGAGATTAAATTGAATAGGATGGATTGAATCAAAGTAAGAGGCCCGATTTATAAGAGTGTGAGGTGATTATTTTTTGAACATACTTTAATGTTTTAGCAATATCTTGACCTATGGAAATCCAAATTGAGTAATTTTGGTGTCTATAAATTCCTAAAACATAGGGGAACATTTCTGTTAAAGAGATTCCTAAAACATATGAGCAATAAATTGCTAGTTTAATGGTTTTAGTGCAGTTTAAACCTAAGAATAAATGAGTTTTGAGATGGAAATTGGGTATAGTACATTGTTTTTGGATAAGAACAATCCGAAAATGGATAAGGTATATCTTCCAAATTTCTTGATCAAATTGAGTGATTTTGGTGTCGATAGAAACATAAGACATTGTGAAACACTTTCCTAGAAGAGATTAGGACCAAATTACATCAATTTCACTTTGTGAATTGAATGTGAACAACAGACCCGAAGGTCTGGAATTTTGGAGAATTTATAAGAAGTAATGAGAGTTTTGATAAGGTGTGATCATGTAATGTTGGAAAAACATTAATGAGTGAATTATTGGCATTAAAGTACCAAATACATGTGTTTATTGGAGATGAAATGGTCCATACAATTCAAGTTGTGATTCAGAAAGAGAAGTAAAGTGTATCTACTGAAAATGACTAGTTATTATATTATAAAATGGGAAATTGGATAAGATGTGAAATTTGATAATATTCCCAGAATTGTCGTTAGGTATGCATTGTACATAGTCCATATACATATTTCTGCATAAATAAATGTTATAATTGTGCAAAGTTATTAATGTGTGTGTGCAATGTGTGTATTGCATAATTGTGATGTGCAAGCTAAATGTTTGCTTTCAGACATTTTCAGATCTTGTAAGCAATTGCTAATCTGGAGCATAATGTGAGTAGACCGAAATGGACTCACTTTATTGTTTGCTTTGTTTCATTTTTGTATTAATTGACTACTGAATGTGATTGACTGTTTTGGTTACCGGACAGGAGGTCTGATGATTGTGATGTTGATTGGATATTGAAGTGTTACTTGAATATGAATTGGATGAACTATGTGTACTTACTGTGATTATTAAATGTGTTATGAATGTGTATTTGAGTATGAATGAAAGTGTGAATCCTCAACTCTAATGTTGAATGCCAGACTAAGGTCCGATGATATGAGAAAGTGATTGAATGGCATATGCAAATGTGAGTGATGCATTCCATTGCACGAATGCATGAAATATAATGGCAGTTGTGACTAGAGTAGCCAACGATTAGAGCTTAAAGCTCAATGAGTGAAAATGAGCCTCGAGCTCAAAAGTGAATCAGAGCCTCAGGCTCAACGTTTAAAGAGCCTTATACCCCCAAGTGGATAAGGGATAGTTATCAATGAGCCTTATATGGGACAGTTCAGGCACTCAGTCACAACAAAGTAACAAATAGAAAGTGAGTCTCATATGCACTGCATATGCATAATATGAATGATTAAACTGTACTGAATGTGAAATGTGCAATGATGTGAATGTGATTTATGTGTTATGTGACTGGGTGAGCCATCGATGATGGTCACTCATTGAGTTCATAAAACTCACCCAAAATTTGCAAATATTTTTCAGGACTTAGAAGAATACCCCGTTAGGTAACGGGAGTATATCTATTACATGCGAATGAAAGATAGAGGTCGAGATAAGTTCGCGTCTGCATTTTGCATTTCCTTATTCTTGTATAAATTGGTATTTCGCGGTTTTTGTATAAATAATGGATTCCGAATTTTTTGTACCATGTGTATACAATTGGATTTATGTTGTGATGTAAAGTCTTTATGACAAAAAAATAATTTATATTTGTAATGGGCCCAAAATGACTATTAAAATTCTATTGATTGTATGGTTATGATTGAAAATGGTTATGAATTAAAGCGAGCCTAAATTGTTTACTGATTTTTGCGTATTTAATCGTATTTCAAAAAAAATTATATACTGAGTTTTGACTGATTGAATTTGCTAGCACGCCATTCTCGCGGGGCACAAATTCGGATATCACCATGATGTCAGGTTTGGATCTTGCGGCAGTGGGGTGCTACATAGATTCTATAACAAAAGCAAGGACTGAGGGGGAGCATATTGTAGGATGCAACTTAACTGAAAAGGATACTCCTGTAAGAAAGACAAAACCTCAATCCTTAGAAAGAGTACCTGTAGAAGAAAAGAGTAAATCGTCAGAGGTGTCAATGAAAGTCAAGACGATTTCTCATAGAGAAGAAAGCCAAGAGAATCAATCTGTTAAACAAGTGTCGTTGAAAAGAAAAGGGGAGACATTTTATTCTAGGAAATCCAAACAATCCAGAAGGTCACCAAGACTATTGATCTTGCGTCAAAAAGAGCAAAAGAGAGGAAAAGGTTTAACTCTAGCTAAAGAATCTGAAAAGTCTGAGAAAGCTCCATAGGCAAATAGATCTTTGGTCTCAACTTTGCAAGAACAACCAGAAAAATTGACTAAAGAAACCGAAATTAAGAGGAAGTTGATGTTTAAAAAGAAGAAACCCCAACAACAACCCTCTTCTAGACTGGTAGAAGAAAGTAAGAAGCTAAAGACCAGTCACAAAACGATTCCTTCACCTCATGTTCAACAGAAGAAAAAGCCAGTTGAACACAGATCAACACAATATAATCCTTCTCAACCTATCCAAAAAGAGGATTTGAAAATGAAGGTGATTGAAGAAGTGATGCCTGTTAAAAGCAGAACCTCGATTATTATAAGAGAACTTGTGGAAAGGTTGGTCAAGGTACAAGTTGAAACAATTCTGATTAATAATCGATAAATGCATCTTCTCAATCATGAAGAAAGAAGATTGTATGGGATTCTAAGAGATGAAAAGATAGAACCATATCCATTGAAGATATCCAAGGATCGATATACTATTTATCCAGTGACAAATAGAACATTGATCAAGATTGTACTAGACATCTAACTAAGAGCTTTAAACATTGTACGCAATGTAGATAATGGGAAACGGAAGATGTACCCTTAAGTCAATATAGGTGATCTTACAGAGGATCAAATTGAAGCAGCAGTAAGAAACATAGATGAGGCATGTAATGCAGTTCAATCAAGAGGAATTTATGTTTCTCATCATATTTCAAAAGCATTAGGAATTCATTGTGGATGCTTCTCTATAGATGAAATCTTTCAGGTAGTTGGAAGAGTGACAAAGGGACAATACAGAACAATCAGAGTTCAAGGTATTAGTTTCAACTTAGAGACTTTTGTACATCTAATCATGCACTTTAGACCTTTGAGTTTTATATCTTTAATAAAAGATGTCCTACACCTTCTTGAAAAATCAATCCCAAAACTATCTAGACCTGATGACCTAGATCTCCCTGAAGGAAAACTATCTTTCAAACCTCCTATTATTAAAATCGTCGAGTTAGATGTTTTACCATAAAAAACACCAGTTGCTACAAACTTCTTTCCAACAAGAACATCTCAAGATGTTTCTATTACTGTTCTAGATGAAGTTAGTGAAACACAGTAGTGGAGTCAGGAAGCCTTCGTTAAGGAGATTGAAGAAATTCATACTAAGGTGGATGATTTGAGTGACTCAGTTGGTGATCTACATGAGGAGGTGGAGTATCTAAGAGTTTCTATAGAAGAAGACCTCAAGTTGATCTGAACTGACATGCAACGAATGTTTTCTGAAATCATGAAGCATCAACAATAAAGCTTTTTAATTAACAACAAATAGGGGGAGAAGAGGAGAAGAGCAGAAGTAGAAGAAAGATAGCAAATGGGGGAGACCAGTAAGACGAAAAGAAAATAGCATTATAAGTTTGTTTTGTTTTCATATGTGTATTTTGTATATGCATGTGTATATCTTTTGTTGTCTTCTTATTCGCTATATGAATAATATTCGCTTATTCATTTTTATCTTTTAAAAATTAATGATTATTTGTTATCATCAAAAAGGGGGAGATTGTTAAGTCAAAATGACTTCATGTTTAACAATTTTTTGATAATCAAATAATAATGATGTTTGAAATAAATAAACTGTTTTGATGAGTGTGTTAAGTGTGCAGTGCCGAAACACAGAAGAAGTTTCAAAACATAAAAGAAGTTTCAAAAAACAGAAGAAGTTTCAAAACACAGAAGAAGTTTCAAAGCATAGAAGAAGTTGCGAAATACAGAAGAAGTTTCAAAACATAAAAGAAGTTGTGAAACGCAAAAAAAGTTGCAAAACACAGAAGAAGTTTCATAACACATAAGTGAAGTGAATCACACGTTATTACAATGCTTATTATACAATGTATAAATGCAAAAGAAGGGGGGTTGAATTGTGTATTTCACCTTTCTAAAAAACCTTTAAAATCGTTTTTTCAAAAGAAAAACTTATTCTTTTCACAAGAACTACTGTAAATCAAAGTTAATCGTATTCTTCGAAAACTTGTTTGAAAACTAAGTAAAATCGAATCTTTGAATGATGAGAGATAAGGATAGAGAGAAGTTGACAAAGTAATTTTTATACTGGTTCACCCCAAACCGTGGGCTACGTCCAGTCCTTAGATGTCTTTCTAAGATTTCACTATCTCTCAACAACTTTACAAGTATTCTTTCTTTCTGAGGCTCTTCAGGTCTCTTTACAGTTAGTATTCTTTTACTCTTAGCCTCTGTAGGCGCTATCTGTACTACTTTCTTACAGAAAGATGTTTGAGCTTAGTTACAGTAAGATAGCTCTAGCTATTTGCACAATAAAATCTCAAGTAAGCTTTGTAAAGTTCACGTATATGTATATCATCTAACTTTGCAATCTTCGAATTCGACTCATATTTATAGCCTTCGTCTTTAACTGCTTCTTGAATCTTGCTTATTGAATCTTGAAAGAAACGGTTATTCAGTTGAGTTCTAAGTTCTGTAACTAACTCGAACTGACTCTTGATTTGCTTCTATTTGCTTTTCATTGTTTGCTTTTTCTTTCGTCTATTTTTTGGCTTATGTCTGCTTTTGCTTTTGTCTGCTTTTGCTATCTTCCGTCTGTTTTTTATTCTCTGTCTGCTTTTCTATCTTCCGTCTGTTTTTCATTCTCCGTCTGTTTTTCTATCTTCCGTTTGTTTTTTCATTCTCTGTCTGTTTTTTAATCTTTCGTCTGCTTTTCATTCTCCTTCTGTTTTTAATCTTCGTCTACTTTTCATCTTCGTCTGCTTTTTATTCTCTGTTTGTTTTTCAATCTTCATTATTTGTACTTCATCAAAATCATTAATGTAAAGTCATTTTGACTTAACAAGAAGAAGTTTCAAAACATAGAATAAGTTTCAAAACACAGAAGAAGTTGCGAAACAAAGAAGAAGTTTCAAAACACAGAAAAAGTTGTGAAACACAGATGAAGTTTCAAAACACAGAAGAAGTTTGAAAACACAGGAGAAGTTTGAAAAAATAGAAGAAGTTTCAAAACACAGAAGAAGTTGCGAAACACAGAAGAAGTTCTAAAACATAGAAGAAGTTTCAAAACATAGAAGAAGTTGCGAAACATAGAAGAAGCTTCAAAACACAAAAGAAGTTTCAAAACATAGAAGAAGTTTCGAAACACAGAAGAAGTTTCGAAACATAGAAGAAGTTCTAAAACACAGAAGAAGTTTGAAAACACAGAAAAAGTTTGAAGACACAGAAGCAACAGTTTGATTTACTTACAAAAGTTAACTGAATAACGATTTAAGCAAGAAGCAAGAAGCAAGAAGCAAGAGCTTACAAAATATTCTGTATTCAAAGTGCGATATATGAGAGTGAACACTATTGTAACAAAAGCTCACAATATCTTTCTAGTGAGAGAAAGAAAAGGCTGAGAGCCTGGAGAGGTTAAGATAGCTGAAAGAATACTCAGTGTAAAAGACCTGAAGAGGCTTTGGAAGGGAGGAAAGAATAATTGTAAATTTGATGAAGTATAGTGAAAACTCAAAAGGATTTTGAGGACTGGACGTAGTCCAAGGTTTGGGGTGAACCAGTATAAAAATCATTGTGTCTACTTCTAACTCTTTACTCTTAATTACTCTTGTTTTTATACAAGTTTATAGAAGTTATTCGCAATTTAACTAAGTAACTATTTGGTATTCACTTAATACTTGAAAAATTTTATTTTTTAAGAAATATCAAAGGTTTTGTGCATTCACAAAAAGATTACACAATTCAACCCCCCTTCTTGTGTACTTCGTATATTGTACGTGAGTTCTATATTAACGTGTGATTCACTTCACTATGTCTCTAATTTAATCCAAATCAAAAACCATCTCATTTGGATAACTATTGAACAAGTTATGGCTAAACAACATAAGCATATTTAGTGAAAAACAATCATAGCTAATATTTCTCCAACACAATTTACACACCATTCACTTTGTCTCTAAACTTTCATCCTAGTTCTTCGCTTTTCAAGACACTATACTTGCCTTTTCTCTAACTTCAAATCTCAATCCAATCCATGTCTAACAAATCAATGATCAACGTTTTTATCCATTAAAAACATAACATAACAATATCTATTCATAAATGTAACACCCCACTCCCACGTGACCCGAACCCGATATCATTGGTGATATCCGAGTCCATGCCTCGTGAGGGTGGCGTACTACATCAGTCGGTAGGACTCAGTAAAAAAAAACTTTTTTTAAAAACATTTATTCGTGCGGAATAAGTAGTATACAGTAGTAAACATTTGTAGTTATTAAAATCATTTAACAATACTTTATAGTAACCATAAAGTTCACATACTAATCAGTTTACAAAGATTGCGGAATACAATATTAGGAAACACTAATGCAGACGCGAACTGATCCCGACCTCTAACTCAACTTGCACCCAGTAGGCATACTCCCGTGTCAAACGGGGTACTCTTCTAGTCCTGAAAAATAGATTGCAATTTTGGATGAGTTTGCGAACTCAATGAGGAACCATCATCGAGGGTTCTCCCAATCCATGCATCACATAACCAAATCACAGTAATAAAGCGATTCGCATAATACTACGGTCTCTGATCCACGAATATCTGATCCAATAGTCACAGATCTGCTATAGTAAGAATACAGAGCACGATAATCATCCATTTACAATCTGATCACGAAGTCATATAGTCACAATGATCCAATAATCATCATCATCATGGACACAACAATTCTGATGAAGCAGTCCAATCTGATCACATCACAAAAAACCATTTCGGTATTCATCCAAGTAATGATGCAATGCACATGTGACTCTTTTCTAGTTTTATTACGATGTTGTGACCGGCGCTTAGCGATGATCGATGTCGATATCGCATCTAGGAGAATTATCTCCTTTGAGCTCTAGGCTCGTTTTCGATGTCGATGGCGACTCGGTTCACAATTATTTTATCCGTTTATGCCTCTGTATGAAATGCATATGCCCGCCACAACATCCCATAAGCAGTTAATCATTCGAGTCAAGCACGAACTAACTAACGATCGGTATGCACAAGTAACACCATAATTCACAACAATTGCCAGCCCATAATCCACAATCAATCACAGTAAATCCAGTAATGGCAAACAGGTCACACAATGTATACATTCCTGATCCCGCCATTATCCCCATATTAGACAAGTAATAATTGAGAAACTCATCTAGGTTACTCACCTATCACTTTCGAGCTAATGCCGGGAAGTCTCTGCCACGTAAGTCGAACGACGCTTCAATTGGGCCTCTATAAGAATCAGAGAAGAAAACGATCACTAATTATCCTATCCGAATTCGTTAACGATGCACATGTAGGTGTATAATGCATGTTCATGAATTCCCGGCCCTAATCCCATTTTTTCCATTAGAAAAATCCGTCTAAAAAATTAGAAATTTAATGACGCTGACGGTACTCAATTTGGACCTCTATAGGTCCCCAATAAAATCAAACAGTTACCAAACAAACCATTTCTCAGTCTCATGTCAATTTCTCGTCTAAAAATCTCCAATCTCTCATAAAATGAAATTAAATATTCAGTGATTCCGATGTCTCAAGAATCAGGTCAATCGGACGTCGGACGGAAAAGATATGAGCAAAAGAAAACAAAAATCAAATAAAATAATTACTATATATATATATATATATATATATATATATATATATAAGCCCTTATTTCCTTCTCTTTTTCCCTTTTTCCTGTCTGACATTCTAACTAGCATATCTCTTTACACACAATTTAAAAAATTACAAACCATACCTCGTTGGAAAGATCATGAAACCCTCTACAAGTTTTATGAAGACCATAAAAATCAAATTTACCCCTAAGGGTATAAAAATTTTAATTTAAACTTCTGCCCATTCAAAACCTATCAAAACAGAACAGTACTTGGTAAATTCAGTAACTTCCATTCTCTTCAGTCCAAAATTACACACTAAATATTCTCAGATAGATCACAATGTTGTCTACAACTTTCATGAACAAACCAAAATCAAATTCAATTTTTAACTAGGTCAAATAATTCAATCAATGATGCTGCCCTAGAAATCACCCAATCTGGACAGTAATGTTATATCAAGCATAACTCCCTGTACACAAGTAAAAAAAATCACTACCTTATATAATTGGAAAAATAAAACCACATACTTCAAGTTTCATGAAGAGCTTAAGAGCCAATTCCATCTCTAACCAATTCAAAAATGCCAAACAAGTGATTGATCAGGGCAGCAGTTAAAAACCTAATGCAGGTTCCATTTTTGAAAGCCCATAACTCCTAACTCTGATCTCCAAAAATTGCATGATAAATACCATTTTCAAGATCAATGTTTCCTCTACAACTCTTCAGAATATCACTGAAGCCAATTCAATTAAAAAAAATTCTAAAATTGCTTCCAATCAGAATGCTCACAAAACTGACATTTCAGCTAGGTTTCACTAAAATGCATTTTACCAGCCAATAGTCATCAATTTATATCTCCCAATATACATGTTGAAAAATTGCAAAATCAGTGGCATTGGAAAGCTAACAATACAGGATTCAACTTTCATTTAGACCATTTGCCCTAATTCCTTCTCAATTAATTTAGAAAAATCATCAACACAACCAGGTCATCAATCTGGATACTATTCACATAAGTCCCAGCAGTAACTTTCCAAGCCAAATTTCAACCTCTTAATGCTAAAATTAGAAAACACCTATTTCACACAAAATTGTAGTCAACAAACTAAAGTTTCATTGGGCACAAACTTCACCTCATTTGAATAACTAAACAATGAGTTATGCTCAAAACAGTACAGTAGGTCAAACTCACATTTTCAGCTTTACTAGTCAATCACAACTCCTATCATGCCAATTGAACTTCTACTACCATAAGCATCTCAATGGGACACAAAATCAGTCCCTATATCAATCATACATTCACTAGGAATACCTATCTCAATTTGGCAGCACCTACCTCTTAAATTCCATACAAGATTAATCATTAATATTCAATTCAAAAATCAAGCTACAACACTTCACTTATACTACTTCATCCAACCATACTCAAACCTCACCTTCTACCCACCAATTCCGCCTATACTTTTCATCAAATTAAGGCATCAATAAGCACAATAAATGCTCCATAATTCCCATTGCATGCATCTAACTACCAAGTCATTAAATTCATAATTAAAACATCATTAAAGCTTAACTTTAAAAACTTACCTAATTAGCTTCCACTCTTCAATTCTCTTCACTTCTTTCTTTTCTATTCTCTCTAACAACCTCTTCTAACCCCATGCAAGTGTAAGTTCTCCATGGCAAGACGACAACTTGGTTGCAAGAAGAAGAAGAGCTCTTAAGGTTTGGAGGAAGAGGGACTTAAGGAAGAAGAAAATCGATGGATGGTTTGAAAAGGAGAGTAGGTTTCGGTTGAACTTGGAAAATGAGAAAATAAAACATGTTTTTCCTTCCTTCCTCATAGAAGAACCGAGAATGCATAGGATAATCATGCATTAAATGAAAGGAACACTTGGCAATTGGAGGAGAAATGAGGAAAAGTCAAAGAACCAATCAAATGTTTGAAAAAAGAAAACAAATACCAAGCAATTTCAATCCAATTTCGGTTCCAACTAGGTTTAAGGGTCCACTTTCGGTCCCACCAAGATATTTAATAGTTTAGTACCAAATAACAGTAGAAAATCAACCGGTTCGCCACTTGGTGATTTTTTTCAGGTCCAGGAATTTTCTCTGGAAAATTCCAGAAAAATTCCTTAAAATATAAAACACTCAATGGTGTACTCAGAATAATTTTTCAAACCCAATAGCCACGTTAATCACAATAAAATTGCAATAGGCACATCTACTGGGAATGTCATGTATGCATGTACCGAAATTTGCATGTGCACAATTTCACTGTTTACTAATACTAGTATGCATGAACAATACTAATTAATCCCTATCAATCTCATCCTATGACAATTTACTATTTTACCCTTCCTGTCAGGGGTGGGATGTTACAATAAATCAATTTTTCATCACTTCATTCTACTTCTCTTAAGGATTCATTCTAACTCTAAATCATCTCTACATCAATTTATGAATCATTAATCATCACTTATACAAAAGCAAGACATTAACATAAACATTTCATCACTCATGACTCATACATATAAATTTCATGATCAATTCATCAATCTCAAATTACTCTTCATATTAGTTTCCTTTACAATACCCATAATGATTAAAACATAATTTACTTGATTTAGTTCCAAGATTCTTCAACTCTTCAAGATCTCTCTCAACCCTAGCTTCCTTCTATCACATGTGCATCATCATTCAAGGGTGTTAGGGTTAGGTCTTTAGTAAGAAATGAAGAAAATAGAATGGCTAGTGATTGAAGAAAGCAAGGTTCAACTTGTGGCTTGGAGAAGAGAGTGTTGTGAGTGAAATAGAGAGAAAGAAGAAGAAAAACAAATGAAGAAGATGAAGAAATGGAGCTAGTGTCGTGGGTGACAAGAGAAAGACCACAATTTGGTCTTTCTTTTATTAATTTCATGACTTAACATGTGGTGTGGCAGGTGACACTTGTCACTTGCCACATGTCACTCTCTCATTGTCGCTTCTTGATCTTTTAATAAGCTAGTCCATTTGTCTCCAATTTCTAATCCAATTGTCTCTCAATTTTCAATGACATGTGTCATTAAATCCCAAAGTCCTTTATAAAAATTTCCTTTACCATTTGACTCTTATTTCTATTACTATTCATCAATTGTTCTGCTACTTGGTATTTTTCCTAGTCCAAAAATACCCTTATATTTAAAAAAATTCCCAAATTTTCTCCAAAAATTATAATTCACTACTTATACATTCCCACTCAAATTTTAAGACATAAAACCATAATTCACATCATATTCACATTAAAACAATCATTTATACCTGAAAATGTCAATTGAGTGCATGGACAATTATTTTAATGTGTGCAATAATCAAATTCACATGTGTGTATGCTAACATTATGCATAAGTATGAAATGCATTTTCTAAATCTCTCTTTGATCTCACATGTACCAAATTTTAGGATTCTAACCCTTAGCACGGGAATGGGATGTTACACTATTGGGCAATTTCAGAATGTAAGTAATGGTGGTTGATGTCGGTCTGAAAAATAATTGTTTCCAGATTTTAACAAAAATTGCATTTTTGCATTGTGGGTGTTGATAAGTTATGTTGGAGATTTCGAATTGGAAACTAATTATATTATGCGTCCTTTTTTAACGATATCCTGTGTTTCTGTTGGACCCCGATCTTAAAGTGAAAATTTAGAGTTATTACTGTTGGAGTTATGTAAATATAGTGCCCTGGAAAGCAAGTGTATTTACATGTAACTTTATCTTCTTTAGTTACAGTTTTGTAATGAAAATATTTATTATTAATAAAACAAAAGAGTTTGGTTTTATCTGTATGAGCATTATATATCTGGTTATAAGGTACCAAGATTCTTTTGTAAGTAATATACATATACATAGAGATGTATGGGAAACATGTATATTATTAGAATCTGAATTAATTGACTCACAGTTGAATAATCAAGTTGGTCGCTTGATTATGGTTTAGACTGTAGTGTTGCGATTTATCTCCATATAAGTAAAGGAGTTTACTTAAAGGGAATGATGAGTTTCATATCATGATAGTAGTTGACTATCGATAATGGCACTATTAAATGAATCTGGAATCAAGTATGTTTTCAAGAATAAAGTGGGTCGTTACTTTAATCTTAAAAGATACAACTTAAGCATTCGTTTATTATGAACCATAATCTTGATGAGTGGTGAACTCATATATGTTTTATTATAATTCTTGACATGATCGGAATGGATTTTTACAGAGTATTAATCCAGTGTCTGCAGGTTGGAATTATTAATTGAAACATGTATCAGGGAACATTCACTCAAATAAAGAGTTTATAGTGTTATCATCTCTTCTAGATGTTTTAAGGAGATTTGGTGATTAAACTGGCGCAAGTAGTTTGATGGACTAGCTACCCATCAAATCTTAACACTGAGATGAGATCTTATGTATTAATCACCATATAAAGTAAAATGAGAGATCTAGAAGGAAAAACCAACATAAGGGCAAAACGGTAATTTTACCCTTTTTTGTTCGGATGGCTGTAATAAGGTTCTAAATAGGATTTGCAATTGGACATATTCTCATAATATTTAATAATTCAAGAGTTCAACTAATTGTCTTTAGTGGAATGACATTTAGTTAATAAGTTAGAATTAATTCCAATGAGATTGAATTAATTCTGGGCTTATTGGAGCTTGAATTATCAAAGTCCAATAAGATTCCCCACTTGGCTTTAAGGAAGGTTATCAAGCTAAGTAAGAAATATAAATAGAGGTTAATTAGAAGCCCATAATTGAATCTTGGGCTTGGTCTAATTAAAGAAGCCTAAATGTACATTTAGTAATGGGCTTGGTTTTTGGTTTAATGTAATTAATTAGATTAAAACAATTTTTTTAAAGAAGAAGATAGCAATTTTGGTTATTCATAGGTTAAATGTGTAACCACACATTTGACATTAAAATGCTAAATAAAGATGGTCTTTATTATGGTTAATCATCATTAAATGGAGTTATGAACTTACCATTAAATGGTTTAATGGTTGTCTTTTAGTGTGGGCTTGTAACCTATTTGCATTCATTAGATTAAAGATGAAAGATCTGCATTATATGGACCATCTTCCTTGTTTCTTCTTGGCAAAACCGAAATTGGGTATTGAATTTTAGGTTATGGTCTTTTCAAATAGCCATCATAAAGATAAATGAAGATAATCTCATTTATTGGCTATTTTATGAGTGATTAATGAAAGAAGTGATGCATTTGATGCCTCTCTCTCCTTCCATCCTTGAATATAGGAAATTGGTAGGCAAGAAAGACTTCTTGCATATTCTTTACACCTTCTCTCCTTTCATGAAAGAGAGAATCGAAAATACAAATTGAAAGAGTTTCAATTTGGCTTCTTCTTCTTCTAAGATAATCTCCTCCAAACATTTCTTCTCCTTTCCCACCAAAGGATTTTGTTAACCTAATTGTCTTTGAAGAACAGGTGTTAAATCTAATTAGTTGAGGATACTATAACAAGGAGAAAGTAGATTGCTAAAGGCAAAGGATTTGGATACACGAAGAAGGGGAGGATAGCGCAGCGAGGATTTAAAGCTGCAGCGAAGGAGTCGGTAATACTCCTGATCTTGTTTATATTTTATTATCCTTATACCATATCATGTATGGATTGACATGTTGATTTGGATTTGTTTCTTCTGCTGCAAGTAATGATTTCTTAAAAGTTTTGAAATCTACCGTTTTTCCAAACAAAGCATGTTTTCTTTTTCCGATCCAACAATTGGTATTAGAGCCAGTTTATAATGCATGATTTTGGTTCCTATTTATTGGATGCATGGGTTGGCAATCTTTTTATGTATGCTGCATGTTTTTATGTGATAGAAATATACATAGTGTATGTTTGCTCTTTTGGTTGTCCATAGAAGTTAAATTTACCTTGTAAGATTTCTTCATTGGTTGTAACAAGGAGGGTGGTCTATCATCACCATGTTTCCTCCTTGGTTTCTCTTTTCTATTTTCTTTGATTTTGTAATGTACAAATTGATGTAATGATGAAGATGGAGCAGCCATGGATTGAAGAAATGGAAAGGTAAAATTTTTGGTGTATCCTTTTATGTATTGACATAAGTTTTGTGAAAACATAGTTGCTAGAATTTTGTTTCAATGGATCACTTTTCGGCTTTTATTGTAAAAACAAGTGCTGGATTTTTGTTTCAAAGAATCAAATTTCGGTTTTACTAAAATACTAAGTGCTAGTTTTTTATTTTCATGAAATGAGCTTCGGTTTTAATGAAAACTAGTGCTGGAATTTTTTGTTAAAACAAAGATTTGGTTTTCTAAAAATCTGGTGCTGGAATTTTATATTTCAAAGTGACAAAATTCGATTTTCATATGTGGCATTACATTTTGTTTACCAAATGGGCCGGATCATGTTTGTGAAGAGTTCGAAGCAGAAGATCCAAGTCCAAGAAGAATACTTTGGGCCTAAAAGACTTGTAATTATTTAATTTTTCTAGGATGGACAATCAAAAGTGGCTTTATTAGTTCATGTGATGAATGGAGAAATGAATGCTTATAATATGTGATATTATGTGATTGCATGTCATTTAGAAAATTGCCAACCCTAGGCTTTGCCATGCATTCATTATGTATGAGATATATAATGAAACAATATAGGATGGATAATAAATTGCATCTAGACAAGATGGTATTTAAAACTTAAAGCCCAAAAAGATTGAGTGGGAGGGGATGCTGCTTTGAGAGTCCACGGTCTCCAAATGATGGCCCGTTTACATGTGGTGAAGTGTTACTCCGAATCGGAGGGCATGGATCCTAGATCTTGCATGGTTTGGGTCTCCTTAAGGATAAGTCCACTTAATGTAAATGTGACCTCCCACCGAGGCATGGTTTGTAGGTATCTTTAGTGAATGAATCAAATGGTTAAACACTCAACATTTTTATCAATAAACTGCCCACCATAGCTCTGTTGGTAAAAGTATGGACCAAATTAAGACGCTTCTTAAAAAATTAGGCATGAGATGCTTGGTAGTTTTTGAGTGGGAGGGTCCTAGTTTTTCTTTAATGGATAAGATGGCCCATCGTCACTTAGTCTGTTATAGATAAGAAAAATAACCGTCGTATAATGTTTTAATTTTTTAAGTTTTGTTAAATCTATCATCATGCATACATGCATCATGATTTTATACAAAGTTCCATAAATTGTTGACTAGTATGCTCATGTTTTAATAATTTATATTTTTAGACATAATCAACCACAAAATGAATCCACTCACCCTGCTCTTGACTAATAACAAATTGGAAAACGGAGACAATTTTAATGAATGGAGACGTAACCTTGACATTGTTCTTCAATATGAATGTATTTCATGGGTGTTAACTGAAAATGAGCCTACACCTCCAAGTGGAGATTCAACTCCTGAGCAAGTCCAATAACATGAGCATTGGCAGAATGCTGACAAGACTACTAAGTGTTATATTCTGGCTTCTGTCAGCGGCATGTTGCAAAAGCAAATTGCTTGTATGAAAACTGCTAGTGCAATAGTTCATCACCTACAAGAGATGTTTGGTGTGAGGACTAGGTCTGCAAGAGTGAAAGCTATCCAAACCTTTCATAATCTCGCATGAAACACGGTGAACCGCGTGGGATTACATGATGAAGGTAATCTCTGTGGTCACCGAGGTTTGAGATGCTTGGGCGGATATGGATGCGGACAGCGGATGATTATGATCATCAATAGCTTAAACTCTTCTTTTCAGCAATTTAAGTTGGACTATGAGCTCAACAGCAAGGATTACACCTTGAGTGAGTTGATGAATACCCTCCAGAGCACGGAGGAGATATTGAATATTAAGGCTCATGGGCCAGAAGCTAATGTAGCTTCTTCTTCTAAGCCCAAGGTTAAGGGCAAGGAAAAGAAGAAGGGTCCAACGAAAAAGAAGGCCCCAACAGGGGTCAAGGCTAAATCCATGAAAAAGAAGGCCAAAGAGAACATCAAAGGAAAGTGTTTCCACTGTGATGAGATGGGCCACTGGAAAAGAAACTGTCCAGTCTACCTAGAGTCCCTCAAAAGCAAACAAGGTATGGGCTTCCTAAGTTTGTTAGGGAATAGAAATGTGGCAGATTTATCTACTTCTTTGATATTAGATTCAGGAGCCACTAACCATGTTTGTAATTCTTTGCAGGTGTTCCAGCAAAGGAAAAGACTACCTAAAGGCCAGTTTCAAGTCAAGATAGCAGATGGTTCCTATGTTTCAACAGAATCAGTGGGAGTAGTTATCTTGGACTTTCCTAGTGGTCATAAGTTATATTTAGAGGATGTTTATTACATGCCAATGATTGTAAGGAACATGATTTCTGTTTTTTGTCTAATAAAATCTGGTTATTCCTTATATTTTGAAAAGGTTGTTTCAATATATAAGAATAAGGATTTTATTTATGATGCCATAAATAAACAGGGATTGTTTTTTATAGAACCTATGAAAGGCTCACTAAACACCACAGAATTGATAAAACCAAGACAATCCAAAATTTCTAGCATTAATTCAAAGTATCTGTGGCACTTAAGAATGGGTCATTTCAATCAGAAAAGACTTGACAAGCTAGTAAAGGATGAGATCCTTATTGTAACATCCCATCACTGATGGGACGGTTATTTTGGTAAATTGGGTTGGGTTAGGATTTCTATTGCATATTATTGATGAGCATTTTTCCGGCCTCTAATTTTAGAGGAATAAGTCATTTTGCACATGCATTATAGGTACAGGCATTCATGGCATTTTTCGGCATTTAATTGTTAACATGATATGATTGGTGAATTTTTGAGATAAGTATAGTTGATTGCGATTTGTTTGAGAATTTTCAGAATAATTGGGTTTGATTAGTTGAATCGGAATGTCTTTAGAGTGTTTGTCAGTTAATAGCAACTCATAGGAAATTTTTCTGAAAAATTTAGGAGAAAATGTTCGGACCGAAATTTTTTGAGTGACAGACTGGGTGACTAAATGATACTGAAATAAATATCCAATGGTAATGGGAAAAATAGATACTTGATTTTAGGAATAAAAATGATGAGCCATTGGAATTTAGAAACAGCTTAGACCGGAAATGATTTTTTGAAAAGAGTTAGAGTTTTAAAAGAGTGTTTGAAGGGAAGAGAGTAACCCTTTAAATACCTTAGGTTTTAAATTTGGCCTTAAACTCATTTCCTCCCTTAGGGTTTTTCTTCTTCCTTTTCCCTTGGTGATTTTCGACCACCCTTCGCGATCCTTGCTTGCTTGCTTGTCCTTGTGCAAAGACAAGTCTAAACCTTAAGGAAGAAG
Source organism: Erythroxylum novogranatense (assembly GCA_029891385.1). NCBI lineage: Eukaryota > Viridiplantae > Streptophyta > Magnoliopsida > Malpighiales > Erythroxylaceae > Erythroxylum > Erythroxylum novogranatense. The sequence goes on from CM057224.1 coordinate 27,994,858, forward strand.
AGGATTGTTGTGGCTTTGGGTGAGAACCATGAGTGTAAGGGTTTGGAGAAGATTTTCGGAGATTTGAATATTTAAGGCTTGATTGGTAAGTAAATTGGTATTATGTTGTTTTTATTGTTGTTGAAATGCATTTATGGTGTTTAATATGAACGGTTGTGGTAGTTGAGAGTGAGTTAGGGTTGATTTTAGAGAGAGATTGGGAGAAAATCTGTCGAAGAAGACGGAGGAGCCCAACACGTCGCGACGTCTGAGAGGGGCCTCGTCGCAACGAGTAAATAGGTACTCGCCGCGACGAGCGGGCTCATCGCGATGAGCGGTTAAATCCTCGTCGCGACGAGCATGGTGAGACATTGCGGCGAGCTCGTTGATCCTCGCCGCGATGAGCATATTGGACGTCGCGGCGAGCGACCCCTTTGACGCTGCGGCGAGAGCCCTTTCACCGCGGCGAGCTCCAATTTTCTAAAGTGAAGTATTTTAGTTTTTGGGGCATAACTAATGGTGTAGACCTCCAATTGAGGTGATTCTTGATTTTTTATGAACTAGAGAAAGAGGTATACAATTGAGGTAAAGAACGAAAGTTTGATTTTAAATTAGTAAGATCGTAATTATTGAAAGAAAGTTGAATATGGTTTCGTATTGCAACCTAAGGATTTTATTATGATATTGGAGTATAATTTGGGGTCTTTAATGGGTGAATTTGACCAAATGAATAGGTTTTCTTGGGATTATTCTAGGGTGTATGATATGGTGGATTGAACTGAATTTTGAGAAAGGAAACAATGTGGAATTTCCATGATATGATAGTGAAATCAAATGGGTCATAATTGAGCTATTGGGTGAAAAGTTAGATTCTGTCATAAGAATAAGGGTATTGTCTCAATGTATTAGTGTTCATAGAATGAAAAGTGAGTTTTGAGGCAAAGATAGTGAAATTGGGATAGCGCCGGGAAAGTCATGAACATGCATCGTACATCTTTTAATAAAGACATGTGCATCATTGAATTGTTCTGAGTTTTGCATTTAGTAATGGGAAATTATCTGACTATTATAAAGGCACCGTTGGATCGTCATTCCACGGATATTACTGGGACTTCCAGGCAGTAGCTCGGAAGTTACAGGTGAGTAACCTAGTTGGTTCCTCAATTTTTGATTGTTAAATGCTCTGTAAACTATCTGCGAATGTGAATTGTATGATCATGTGAATGATTAGGATCGATACATTTAGTTTTGGTAAATTGGATTTGACTGCTACGTGATTCTGAAGAATAGTGATAAATAGGTTGTAATGGCAATGTGACTGTGAATTATTGGGCATTTTGCATTTCATACACAAATGCATGAACAGATAATGATAGTTGTGACCTGAGTCGCCACTGATACTGAAACGAGCCTCGAGCTCGAAGGGAGTTAGTGCATACCCAAAGGGCTCTCCTATTCCCTAGACGTGTCTACTGAACACTGTACACTGTTTAAGCGCTCGGTCACAACACTGTAATAAAATGGGAAAGAGTCACATATGTATTGCATACACATTGTGATGGATTGAATTCAGTGAATGGAAAATAGGTAAGAGTGCATGCTATAATTGTGATAACTGATTTGCGAAGTTTCTGAGTTTTGTGATTGTATGAGAAATTGTAAATTGCTATGGTATTCTGAATATGTTGTTATGATATGCTATACGCTATTTGCATAATGCATGAATTGAGTGAACCATCGATGATGGTTTCTCATTGAGTTCGCAAACTCACCCAAAATTGCATCTACTTTTCAGGATCGATAGATTAGACTCCTAGCTCCAGAGATAGACTTTTTTTGCCGTGTGAGCGCGTTGACAAGAGAAGTTATGGCACACAGGTCGGTCAGCTGGGATTGTTTTGAGGATGACCTAGTTAGATTTTTGTATCAGTTTCCTTTTTGGGAGTATTGTATTTAGACAGTGGAAATCTGATGGACTTGTCTATGTTTCTATTTGATGATTTGAAATGAGAAAGTATCTTGGTTTTAAAATATAGTGACTTTTATATTGCGGCTTTTATTACTGATGCCATGAGAGTACTGTAGTGACTGACTGCTCGTAGCCTCCCTTATTGTAGGATATGTCTCGGGATGACCCACGGGCGTCCCGGTGCATACCCTACGGTAAGGGGGCGCTACATTTAGGTGGTATCAGAGCATAGTTTGGCATCTGTTGGGCATAGTGCATATTTAGGCTTGAATTTCGATGAGAAAGGAAGAAATTGATCAGAATTCTTGTTTGTTATAGGTCATCCGTTCTTGGAGATCAAGTAGATCAACCAGCTGATCAAGGATCAGTCGGAGCTAGTAGGGAGTCCTCTATGCCTCGTTCTGAGGAGTTTCCTCCTAGAGTTCCCGTGAGATGGGAGAGGAGGTACAATAGACTGCGTAAGCAGGGAGCTGTTGATTTCTATGGCAGCATAGACCCTGCTGAGGCTGAGGGTGGTTGGAGAGGACTGAGAGAGTCTTTGATCAGATGGACTACGACTCTGATGAGCGTTTTTGTAACATCCCACTCCCGCAAGACCTGAATCCGACATCGACGGTGATATCCAAGTCCGTGCCCCGCGAGGGTGGCGTGCTACATCACTCAGTAGAAAACTCAGTATAACTTTTTTTTTTCACATACTCACACATATTATCGTGAATGCGGAAAACAATTTATATAAACAATTCAATGGCTTTGGGGCCCTTTTTACATTTACAATTTATTTCAGTCAATTGACTTTACAACTTGTCCAACTTAGTAATACAAAAGTCCAAGAATAGAAATACTAAGATGACGCTAACCGATCCCGACCACTTCTCTGCTTCCTCAACCAACAGATGTCATACGCCCGTTGCCTAACGGGGTATTCTTCTAAGTCCTGAAAAATAGATGCAAATTTTGGGTGAGTTTTGCGAACTCAGTGAGAAAACATCATCGATGGTTCACTCAATTCATGCATGTTCAATCAGCTTATCAAATATCACATACGATCACGATTCACAAATGTAATCTCAAATAATACATACCATTACATTTCACAAATGTAAGGCGTATCACCTTTCATACAATCCAAATTCAATCATACCATATATGCAATGCACATGAGACCCTTTCTATTTTCATTACGTTGTTGTGACCGTGCGCTGGCTGTCCGCCCCAAAGAACGGCACATTGCGTTGAGCCGTGGCTCTCAAACATTGGGCTTGAAGCCTAATACATCGAGCCCGAGGCTCAATACGCTGGACCTCGAGGTCTCGTGCGTTGGTGAAAGCTCTCATATACGTTAGGCGTGATATGCCTCGATACGGTGGTCGCTCGGTCACAACCGCTTTTATATGATCATATCCTTATGCATGAATGCATATGTTCCAATTTCCATTTACGATTATTTCTATCACTTACATTCAATGCCATTTCCTATTTCTTGGACCTTGGTCCCAGATTTCAATCATATATTTTTCCAATTTATTGCATCATACCATATCGCATTTAAAAGTCACATCCAATGTATTGAAACAGACAATTAACACTTCAATATCAATTTCCCATTTCCTCGGACCTTTGGTCCGAGATCTCCAATATAAACATTCACACACGATTACACAAGCAAAGACTTTGTTATCTCATTCCAAATATTTCAGACACCTATGGTCCGAAATCAATCAAAATCAAACACACATAAACCCTCCATTATCTCCACATGGCATAATTGCAAAATCTTAAACACATAAGGTTGAGGAACCAACTAGGTTACTCACCTGTACTTCCGAGCTAACATCTAGAAGTTTCAGTAACGTCGGTAGATCGACGCTCCAAATGTGCCTCTATAACAAAACAGAGAGAATCCGATCACTAATTATCCAATCCAACTAATATAATGCACATGTAAGTGTATAATGTATGTTCATGAGATTTCCGCCCTAAATCCAAATTTTTCCCGTCATAAAAATCAAAATTAGGAAACTATAGCCATCGACAAAGACTTAATTCGGATCTCGATCGGTCCAAAATAAATAAAACAAAGGACCATAGAACAATTACTCGGGGCCACGCAATTTCCGTCCAAAATTCCCAATTTCTCAAAAATGAAATTCAATATTTCACTAATCCGATGCCTCAAGAATCAGGTCAATCGGACGTCGGACGGAAAAGAAATTGACAAAAGAAACACCAAATACCAAATAATCAAATAATAATAAATAATAAAAAAAAAAATCAGATGGCCTCGTCACTAGGGCGGCGTCGCCTAGTGATGCCGTCTGATCCGCATCGTCGCTAGGCGACACGTCGCCTAGTGACGCCGTTCAAACAAGCCTCGCCACTAGGAATGCGCAGCCGTCATCCTAGTGACCGGGCAATATATCATTCTCATTCCTTTTTTTTTCAGATTTTTAAACCAACTTTCAATACCCATAACTCTTAACACACAGATCAGAAAAATACAAATTATACCTTGTGGGAAAGATAAAGAAACCCTCTACAATTCTCAAGAAGACCATAAAAATCAATCTCACCCCTAAGGGTGTTAAAAATCCCTTCAAAGCTACTGCCTACTCAAATCCCATTAAAACAGAACAGTACATTGCAAATTCCATAACTCTCTGATTCTGCAGCCAAAAATTACCACATAAATATGCTCAATAAGTTCACAATGTCATCTACTACTTTCATGAACAACTCAAAATCAAATTCCATAACTAACTAGGTCAAACAATTCAACAAAGAATCTGTCTACTGAAATTAACCAATCTGAACAGTACATTTCACATCAGTATATCTCTTAGCACAAATGTCACTAAATTCACTACCTTATATCCCTGAAAAGATAAGATCTCAAAATTCAATTTTCATGAAGAACTCAAAATCTAATTCAATTTCTAACAATTTCAAAACTGTCATGCAAGTTACTGCCATGATCAGCAGTTCATAACCTAATGCAGGTTCAATGTTTGCAAAATCATAACTCCCAACTCTGACCTCTAAAAATTAAACACCATATATCATTTTCAAGGTAATTTCTTCCTCTACAATTTTTCAGAAGATAACACACACCAATTCAGTTCACAGAAACTGCTAAAATTTCTTCCAATCCGCAAGCTCACAAACTCAACACTTAGGCTAGGTTTCATCAAAATGCTCAAAACCAGTCAATAGTAATCAGTTCATATATCCCAATATAAATCTCTAAAAATATCAAGATCAGTGGAAATGGAAAGCTAACTCAATATGCTACAACTTCCATGAAGACCATTTTCCCAAATTCCATCTCAATTAATTTAGAAAAATAAGCAAAATAATCAGGTCATATATGCGGGTACTGTTCACAGACCCTACAACCAGAAACTTTCCATGCAAAAATTCACCTTCCTAACATTACAATTTAACAACACCTATTTCACACTAAATTGAAGCCAACATCCCAAAGTTTACTTGGGCACAAACCTCACCTCATTTTCTCACCTATACAATTAATTATAACCAAAACATTGCAATAGGTCAAATTGCATTTTCCAGCTTTTCAACATTAACCTAACTCCTATCATTTCTAACACCAATAACACATCACTAAGCATCCATTTATACCTCTAATTCAACCAAAAATTCATCACAACATATACTTATATAATTATTCAAAAGTTGGCAGCACCCACATAACCAATTTCCATAATTTATTTCCATTCATTAAACATCATAAACATCATTAAAACATCTCTTTCACATTCTTTAACTATCATAACCCATTCCCTCACTCAAGCATAGTCTTAAACCCATACAAACCTACCACTTTCATGATCAAATAAATGCATAAATGATCTCCATGAATGATTTTAACTACCATAAGAATAAGAACAAACATTAATACTCACCTTAAATAAGTTATAAGCTCTCAAATCTCCAAGTCACTCACACTTCTCAACCTCTCCCAAAACCTATGGCTATCACAAACATCACAAGGATCATCATCTTCTCAAGGATTCAACTTGGTTTATGGTGTGCAAGGAAGAAGCAAGCAAGGAACCAAGGCAAACCTTCTTGTATGGAAAAAGAAGAAGAGGATTTGAAGGAGAAAAGAACCACACCAAAGAAGAAAGCAATGTTTTGGATGAGAAGGAAGGAGAGCTTTTCAAAGCTTTTCCAAATGAATTTTAAGTATAGCAAAGAGGAAAAGTCGTGGATGATGGTGAATGAAGACAAAACTAATAAATAAAGGGACACTTGGCTTGATTTTAATGAAGAAAAGACAAAAACTTAATTAACAACATTTAAACATAACTCTAATCCAATTTAATCTTAATCTATCATAATCTAATGGTTCCATAACAATTCCCACAATTATTTATTCACTAATCTCATGTCATTAGGCAATCCTTTTCAGTACAAAAAGGCTCACTCACTAGTCGGTTGAATTTTCCTATCCGCCGAACCTCAAAAATTCCGAAAAATTCTCATAAATCCTAAAATGGGAAACAATTTATGACGACTCCAAATAATTTTCCAAGTACAATTATCCCATAAATTTCACAAAAGATCTCAATTTGAAACCTAAGCCGGAAAATGTCATGAATGTATGTATACCATGTGCAAGTACAACACAATCATCAGTTATAGAGGCTATATGATGTATGTTCATGCCGAGTTATAATTCAATACTCCTAACCCGTCCCAATTTACTAAAATACTCTTCCCATCGGAGATGGGATGTTACAATTCTCCCCTCCTAATAAAAATTTCGTCCTCGAAATTTCATATACGATTGATCAGGAAGGCAGGGGAGTCTTTTTGATTAATACACTCTGTTTCTCACTATTTTCACTACACAACCAAATTCGGTCAATGAACGGAGATCAAAACAATCAATTATTCTTTTTCCCTTTCTCAAACTTTCCATGATTTTACTACTTTCTGATGATTACGCGCAATTCGTCACTTTCAATATCAATAACTATATCGGATCCTAACAATCTTTCCAATTCTATCTATGAAACACTTTGTGAATCCGAATCATCTTTAGGTTTTAACCTAACTGACCAATCCATAATTCTATTTACAACACAGTCGCATAAAGGCCACTTATCACGAATTCAATTTCCTATAATTATACCCTTATTTCCATCCAAGTACATTTTTGGCCGAGGCGATACACTTCAATATATTCCATTTACTACTTATCAGATTTCGTTATTATCAAAACACAAATCTCATGAGATTTATAACCTCAGTGTGAATCAATTCGGCTCAATGCCACCATCTTAAATTACTTAACCTATCACTTTATTGCCCTGATCACATATTATAGGGATAACGACTCTTTTTAGCAGTAAGACCCCTTATACACTATTCGTCACCAATATAATGATGGTCATACCACAATCACTTTGCACTAGACATCAATCTCATATCCCAATGAACTCCAAAATTATCAGTTTCACATTTGTCTCCAGCAGTCAAGCCTGTTGGTTAATCTCTCTTATAATCATTCGATTTCCCATTCTAACCTTTCAATTACATTTTCCATACGCTCTTGCTAGAACATAAAGCTTTGATCATTCCTTACGTTTTCACTAACAGTTCCCGTAATGAATATCACCCATATTTCTTAATTTGAACTATACCTATCACATTCCTCAACAAATGGAATTATCTTTAGTTCTTCGATACGGTTTACAATTTCTACATCCTCACTTTGGGTTTTGCCAATCCGCTTTGATGCACACCAACTTTGAAATTCCCATAGCTAATAATGCTTTCTTTTGCCCCTTTTTATCAGTTCGACTATAACACTTAATAATACACTAGATTTGATAACCTTATTGCCCAAATATTGATCTTCTGCAATTGAATTTATTTCTTTATTTCTTTATTTCTTTGTTCAATCCCTTGAATTGTACCATTGGCTTAGTTTGAAGAAATCAGTCGTTGAATCCTTTTCAAATCATTCAAATGCATGAAATAACTCAATCGTTATCGATTTGCATATTCATAGACATCTTCAAACTATTTCTGTACGATTAATGTCTCCAAGCTTTTAGGCCACACTCAGTAACAAATGTCAAATCATCAATCATAATACCGCCCATAGATTCATAGTTGTCCCAAGGTGCATAAAATCACTTTGTCCAATTTCCATATATCACATCAGAACCTTTACTGGAACACTTCAGTATAGATAGTGAATTCTTCAAATGTCTCCTTTATGATCATCAGTCATAAAATTCGCATGTTTTCCTCAATTATTCTCGTCAATTTGCTAAAACCAGAAAATCTTTGACAATTTTTGAATGCATCCAGCATTCCATTAGTTCTCATTAATTCCAAATTCCGCATACACATATCTTTTGAACTTTCGCATTTTATCACTACTTATATCTTTATTAATTCTCCCAATATCCCATGTTCGCATACTAATCCATCCATTATTCATTCAATCAGATTAAGATTCACTCTTAAGAGACTTGCATGTCAACCAATTTCCTCAACTATACCAATTCATCTATTCCTTATGCTTATATCCATTATCCACTCCAAACACAATTTAGACATGTTCCTTTTCAGTAATACAATAACCTTAGTTAACTCCTAACTCTTTCATTATCGAACGTCTCCAATGAGGAACAATTTTCGTTTAATTTTTCTCATCATATCATATTCTGCCACATGTTCCTTACCTAAATTTCTCCACATAACGCAATTTATTTATGATAGATCACCCACTGACTTGAATAAACAATCGTTATATCGATCTCGTACTTCTAGAACATAATTACACAAAGTATACACGAACCTTTAATCCCCTCAACTTCGCAATTACTATTTCCTTAATATTCAGTACTTTTCTTCAATAATCAAAACCATCTCATTAACATAATGTGCACTTTTTCAGTAGCATATTTTATCTCTTACGATTGAGTCATAAAACCTTATCAATCAACTATTTTCCATCTCTATAATATTTCATGAAGCTCAATCTCTGAAGGGCACTTAAACAATTTCTTTTCCTCTACTATCTTACCATTCATCACCATAATTATCACATCCTATCTGACAATATATCTCTATAGTCCCATCAATTTGCCCGTTAATAGATCATACTGCTAAGAATACCTTAATTACATTTAATTCTCGATCACCATTTTCTTTTTGGTACCAATTCTCGATCATGGGGACCTTACTATATTCATGTCCCTCTTTTTATTCCCTCAAGCTCATTACCAATGTGAACACCTTTAACTGTCTCTCTTCTTTCTCAATTGATCATTCTGAACATTTTCATGCCTTACTCTCACTCATTTTGAACTTGAGCTACCAACATTATAATCGGAGCTTACGTAATAGGCTACCGATTACTTTATTCATTTATGCTTGATCATTTCACCCATGATGGTAATCCCACTATCAGATATACACTTACAGTGACAAATGAACGCAGCAACCTTCCTGTATACACTCATCCTCGTTCGTGAGGATCATATACAATCTCTAGTCATTCACAATTGATCATTATAAGCACTTTCATTTCTTATTCTAAATTATAAAGAATTACTTTTATTTTATTTATTTTTTCTGACAAGAATTCTGGCTAGCAAGTATCCATTAACTCATCAATTACAGTTTAACATTTTCACTTAACATAGGGCTCCCATAATTAGGTGTGCATTAGGCAGATCAATTGAACCCGAACAACTTTTTCATCTACCAATTTCATTGTCTTACATTTCAATCTTTTCATTATTGCATTATACCCATATATTTCCGCACTCCAATCAATATCACAGATATGAAATCAATCTTGATTTTTGCACTTAATATATTTTGACTCCAAATCACCAATCCTTATTTATAACTCTCATCACGGTAATCAATCCCAATTGTAACTTTTCTATATCATAGAACACTTTATTATCATTTACCTTGTACACTGGAAATCTTACCATTATCACATCTCTATTTTTCCTCTATTAATTTACAACTATAATCTTTATTTCTAACTCATATTCAAGGATATACCCAATATAACTCTAATATTGTACTTCACACTATATATATCCGTCAATACCAGCACACTAACTATTCTTCTGTCTGACCGAACCATACACTTTTTCTTATTTTGCGATATCCATTTCTTCCTTTTATCACATTCTAACACATTATCCTTTTTCTCACTTTTTCTAACCGCTAAAACGACTGAGACATACTTATGCATACGACCCATATACTACACTGGGGATCAGTTGTCACTGTCTGCCGTGACATGACTGAAATACATACACCCTATGTTTCAGACTATGCCCAGATACATTACGTACTACTGGGCTCTGATACCACCTAAATGTAACACCCCACTCCCGCAAGACCTGAATCCGACATCGACAGTGATATCCAGGTCCGTGCCCCGCGAGGGTGGCGTGCTACATCACTCAGTATAACTTTTTTTTTTCACATACTCACACATATTATCGTGAATGCGGAAAACAATTTATATAAACAATTCAATGGCTTTGGGGCCCTTTTTACATTTACAATTTATTTCAGTCAATTGACTTTACAACTTGTCCAACTTAGTAATACAAAAGTCCAAGAATAGAAATACTAAGATGACGCCAACCGATCCCGACCACTTCTCCGCTTCCTCAACTAATAGATGTCATACGCCTGCTGCTAACGGGTATTCTTCTAAGTCCTGAAAAATAGATGCAAATTTTGGGTGAGTTTTATGAACTCGGTGAGAAACCATCATCGATGGTTCACTCAATTCATGCATGTTCAATCACTTATCAAATATCACATACGATCACGATTCACAAATGTAATCTCAAATAATACATACCATTACATTTCACAAATGTAAGGCGTATCACCTTTCATACAATCCAAATTCAATCATACCATATATGCAATGCACATGAGACCCTTTCTATTTTCATTACGTTGTTGTGACCGTGCTTTGGCTGCCTCAATGCGGGCACATTGCGTTGAGCCGTGGCTTCAAACATTGGGCTTGAAGCCCTAATACATTGAGCCCGAGGCTCAATACGTTGGACTCGAGGTCTGTGCGTTGAAATGAAAGCTCTCATATCGTTAGGCGTGATATGCCCCGATACGGTGGCTGCTCCGGTCACAACCGCCTTTATCTGATCATATCCTTATGCATGAATGCATATGTTCCAATTTCCATTTACAATTATTTCTATCACTTACATTCAATGCCATTTCCTATTTCTTCGACCTTCGGTCCCAGATTTCAATCATATATTTTTCCAATTTATTGCATCATACCATATCGCATTTAAAAGTCACATCCAATGTATTGAAATGACAATTAACACTTCAATATCAATTTCCCATTTCCTCGGACCTTTGGTCCGAGATCTCCAATATAAACATTCACACACAGATTACACACAAGCAAAGACTTCGTTATCTCATTCCAAATATTTCGACACCTATGGTCCAAATCAATCAAAATCAAACACACATAAACCCTCCATTATCTCCACATGGCATAATTGCAAAATCTTAAACACATAAGGTTGAGGAACCAACTAGGTTACTCACCGCACTTCGAAACTAACATCTGAAGTTTCAAGAACGTCGGTAGATCGACGCTCCAAATGTGCCTCTATAACAAACAGAGAGGGAATCCGATCACTAATTATCCAATCCGAACTAATATAATTCACATGTAAGTGTATAATGTATGTTCATGAGATTTCCGGCCCTAAATCCAAATTTTTCCCGTCATAAAAAATCAAAAATTAGAAAACTATAGCCACTGATATCACTCAATTCGGATCTCGATCGGTCCAAAAATAAATAAAACAGTGACCATAGAACAATTACTCGGGGCCACGTCAATTTCCCGTCCTAAAATTCCCAATTTCTCAAAAAATGAAATTCAATATTTCACTAATCCGATGCCTCAAGAATCAGGTCAATCGGACGTCGGACGGAAAAGAAATTGACAAAAGAAACACCAAATACCAAATAATCAAATAATAATAAATAATAATAAAAAAAAATCAGATGGCCTCGTCACTAGGGCGAGGCGTCGCCCTAGTGATGTCGTCTGATCCGGCGTCGTCGCTAGGGCGACACGTCGCCCTAGTGACGCCGTTCAAACAAGCCTCGTCATTAGGGCGAGCCGTCGCCCTAGTGACCGGGCAATATATCATTCTCATTCTTTTTTTTTTTCAGATTTTTAAACCAACTTTCAATACCTATAACTCTTAGCACACAGATCAGAAAAATACAAATTATACCTTGTTGGAAAGATAAAGAAACCCTCTACAATTCTCAAGAAGACCATAAAAATCAATCTCACCCCTAAGGGTGTTAAAAATCCCTTCAAAGCTACTGCCTACTCAAATCCCAATAAAACAGAATAGTACATTGCAAATTCCATAACTCTCTGATTCTTCAGCCAAAAATTACCACATAAATATGCTCAATAAGCTCACAATGTCATCTACTACTTTCATGAACAACTCAAAATCAAATTCCATAACTAACTAGGTCAAACAATTCAACAAAGAATCTGTCCACTGAAATTAACCAATCTGAACAGTACATTTCACATCAGTATATCTCTTAACACAAATGTCACTAAATTCACTACCTTATATCCCTGAAAAGATAAGATCTCAAAATTCAATTTTCATGAAGAACTCAAAATCTAATTCAATTTCTAACAATTTCAAAACTGTCATGCAAGTTACTGCCATGATCAGCAGTTCATAACCTAATGCAGGTTCAATGTTTGCAAAATCATAACTCCCAACTCTGACCTCTAAAAATTACACACCATATATCATTTTCAAGGTAATTTCTTCCTCTACAATTTTTCAGAAGATAACACACACCAATTCAGTTCACAGAAACTGCTAAAATTGCTTCCAATCCGCAAGCTCACAAACTCAACACTTAGGCTAGGTTTCATCAAAATGCTCAAAACCAGTCAATAGTAATCAGTTCATATATCCCAATATACATCTCTAAAAATATCAAGATCAGTGGAAATGGAAAGCTAACTCAATATGCTACAACTTCCATGAAGACCATTTTCCCAAATTCCATCTCAATTAATTTAGAAAAATCAGCAAAATAATCAGGTCATATATGCGGGTACTGTTCACAGACCCTACAACCAGAAACTTTCCATGCAAAAATTCACCTTCCTAACATTACAATTTAACAACACCTATTTCACACTAAATTGAAGCCAACATCCCAAAGTTTACTTAAACACAAACCTCACCTCATTTTCTCACCTATACAATTAGTTATAACCAAAACATTGCAATAGGTCAAATTGCATTTTCCAGCTTTTCAACATTAACCTAACTCCTATCATTTCTAACACCAATAACACATCACTAAGCATCCATTTATACCTCTAATTCAACCACAAATTCATCACAACATATACTTATATAATTATTCAAAAGTTGGCAGCACCCACATAACCAATTTCCATAATTTATTTCCATTCATTAAACATCATAAACATCATTAAAACATCTCTTTCACATTCTTTAACTATCATAACCCATTCCCTCACTCAAGCATAGTCTTAAACCCATACAAACCTACCACTTTCATGATCAAATAAATGCATAAATGATCTCCATGAATGCTTTTAACTACCATAAGAATAAGAACAAACATTAATACTCACCTTAAATAAGTTATAAGCTCTCAAATCTCCAAGTCACTCACACTTCTCAACCTCTCCCAAAACCTATGGCTATCACAAACATCACAAGGATCATCATCTTCTCAAGGATTCAACTTGGTTTATGGTGTGCAAGGAAGAAGCAAGCAAGGAACCAAGGCAAACCTTCTTGTATGGAAAAAAAAGAAGAGGATTTGAAGGAGAAAAAGAACCACACCAAAGAAGAAAGCAATGTTTTGGATGAGAAGGAAGGAGAGCTTTTCAAAGCTTTTCCAAAATGAATTTTTAAGTATAGCAAAGAGGAAAAGTCGTGGATGATGGTGAATGAAGACAAAACTAATAAATAAAGGGACACTTGGCTTGATTTTTAATGAAGAAAAGACAAAAAACTTAATTAACAACATTTAAACATAACTCTAATCCAATTTAATCTTAATCTATCATAATCTAATGGTTCCATAACAATTCCCACAATTATTTATTCACTAATCTCATGTCATTAGGCAATCCTTTTCAGTACAAAAAAGGCTCACTCAGCTAGTCAGTTGGAATTTTCCGGTCCGGCCAGAACCTCGAAAAATTCCAGAAAAATTCTCATAAATCCCTAAAAATGGGAAACAATTTATGACGCACTCCAAATAATTTTCCAAGTACAATTATCCCATAAATTTCACAAAAGATCTCAATTTGAAACCTAAGCCGGAAAATGTCATGAATGCATGTATACCATGTGCAAGTACAACACAATCATCAGTTATAGAGGCTATATGATGTATGTTCATGCCGAGTTATAATTCAATACTCCTAACCCGTCCCAATTTACTAAAATACCCTTCCCATCGGAGATGGGATTTACAGTTTTGATTATGCAGTCTCTCTCCTTCAGGGTCTAGCATACCAGTGGTGGAAGACTGTTCCGGGCAGTACCATCAGACCCTTTATTCTAACTTAGGAGGACTTCTTGAGGGCGTTCAGAGATAACTATATGCCCAAGGTTTATTTGGAGATGAAGATGCAGGAGTTTTTAGAATTGAGACAGGGTCGGATGTCAGTGGCCGAGTATGAGGTTAAGTTAATGAGCTTATGGGGTATGCCACTGCTCTGATTTCTACTAAGGCTGATAGGTGCCTGAGATTTGAGGGAGGGCTCAATCTGGAGATCTGTACCAGGTTGGCCCGATCTGATATGGGCACCTTTATTGAGTTGAAGCTGCTGCAGTGTGGGTTGAACAGCTTCTGAGACAGAGCCAGACTGAGATGGGTTTCAGAGGGAAGAGAGTGAGTGACAGTCAGGGCAGTTTTGGCAGGGGCTTTAGTAAGCGCTAGAGAAGGACCTGCAGGTCATCTGGAGGAGCTAGACAGACTAGTTTTAGGCAGAGAAGAAGATTTTTACAGACTGGCAATGGTAGTGGCAGAGGTTCAGGGCAGCTTCCTCCAGTGTGTGAACATTGCGAGAGGAGGCACAGTGGGGAGTGTCGGTGGCTGATTGGAGCCTGCCTTAGATGCGGCTCAATGGACCACCAGGTTAGGGATTGCCCCGCCACCTTGGGAGCTCAGTCTACTATGACTGGGAGATCTGGCAGCAACACCACAATACAGCAAAGTCGTGGTGGTGGATCAGGACTAAGGGGCCGAGGTAGATGCCGAGGCCGAGCTGAGGGGTCCGTTGTGAGGACTAAGGGACAGAGCAGTAGACCGCAGTCCCAGGCTAGAGTCTATGCCATGACTCGCAGGAGGCTCAGGATTCCCCAGATATTGTTGCGGATATGCTTCTGATTTCTAGCTTTGAGGCATATGCATTGTTGGATCCTGGATCCACTCATTCATTTATTGCACCACATATGACATGTAGACTACATGGGGATAGGGAGAGATTACAGTATGGGCTAGAGGTGAGTACACCTCTAGGTAGTACGACTGTATTGGGAGAGGTCTGTAAGGGGTGCCCGATTCAGATTAATCGAGCAGTTTTGAGGGCAGATCTTGTTGTACTGCCTCTGCGAGAGATTGATGTGATTTTGGGATGGGTAGCTTCTCGCTTCATAGGGTCGTCATGGATCGTTATACCAAGGAGGTTGTATTGAGTCTCTGGTCACCTAGAGTCAGATTTCAAGGAGTTAGTCGGCAATGCCGGCCGTATGATTTCTTTTACCGAATACCGAGGTTGATGCAGGGAAGATGTGAGGCCTATCTGGCCTACGTCATTGATTCCAGAGTTGAACAGAGGTTGTAGGATGCTCCCATGATTAGGGAATTCCCAGATGTGTTTCCCGATGAGTTACAGGGTTTACCGCCAGATCGGAAGACGGAGTTCTCGATTGACCTCATTCCAGGTACTACACCTATATCGATACCTCCATATAGCATGGCACTGGTGGAACTGAGGGAGCTTAAGGCTCAGCTGCAGGAGCTTTTGGATAAAGGATTTATCAGACCCAGTGTTTCACCGTGGGGAGCTCCAGTTCTGTTTGTGAAGAAGAAGGATGGGACTTTGAGACTGTGCATCAATTATAGGCAGTTGAATCTGGTAACAGTAAAGAATAAGTATCCACTACCTAGGATTGATGATTTGTTTGATCAGTTGCAGGGGGCTCAGGTGTTCACTAAGTTGGATCTGCGATCTGGTTATTATCAGTTGAAGATAGCAGAGGCCGATGTGCCTAAGAGTGCTTTTAGGAGCAGGTACGGGCATTTCGAGTTCCTAGTGATGCCGTTTGGGTTAACAAATGCCCCGGTAACTTTCATGGCCTTGACGAATAGGATTTTTCAGCCTTACCTGGATCAGTTTGTGATAGTATTTATTGATGACATCTTGGTGTATTTTAGGAGTAGACAGGAGCACGCTGAGCATCTGAGGATTGTTTTGCAGACCATGAGAGGGAAGTAGTTGTTTACTAAATTCAGTAAATGTGAATTTTGGCTGGATGAGGTAGTTTTTCTGGGGCACATTGTGACTGGTGAGGGTATTCAGGTGGATCCTCACAAGATAGAGGCAGTGTTACATTGGGAGGCACCTAGGAATGTGTCTGAGGTTCGGAGTTTCCTAAGATTGGCCGATTATTACCAGAGGTTTGTCGAGGGATTCTCGCTGATCTCAGCCCCTCTGATAAAACTTCTGAGGAAGAATGTACCGTTCAAATGGACTGAGGAGTGTCAGAAAAGCTTTGAGGAACTGAAACATATGTTGACTTCTGCACCGGTGTTAGGTATTCCATCTGGAACTGGAGGTTATGAGATGTATAGTGGTGCTTCGCATCAGGGGCTGGGATGTGTTTTGATGTAGCATGGTAGAGTGATAGCGTATGCCTTGAGACAGTTGAGGTCTCACGAGGTGAATTATCCAGTGCATGATTTGGAGTTAGCTGTAGTTGTGTTTGCCCTGAAGATTTAGAGACATTATTTATATGGTGAGACATTCCAGATTTACACTGATCACAAGAGCTTGAGGTATCTGTTGAGTCAGAGAGAATTGAATCTTAGACAGAGGAGATGGATAGAGCTGCTTAAGGACTATGACTGCATGATTGAGTACCACCCAGGTAAGGCTAATGTGGTGGTAGATGCGTTGAGTAGGAGGTCTCACATCAGTACAGCTCAGATTCAAATTGGGAGATTTCCTAGTTTGATTCAGTTGAGAGCTTTGAATGTGTAGATGGATTTGGGTCAGGATGGGGCTTTGATAGCTACTTTGAGACTTAGGCCAATGCTGCATGACAGGATCAGGCGAGTTCAAGATAAGGATCTGGCTTTGGTGAGACTGATTGAGAGAGTGAGATCTGATATGACTTCTGAGTTTGAGTTGAGAGATGGGACTTTATGGATGGGTCAGAGACTGTGTGTGCCCGATGTGGATGATCTGAGACGTGAGATTCTAGAGGAGGCGCATATGGCTGCCTATGCTATGCATCCTGGTTCTACCAAGATGTATAATACTCTTAAGCCACATTTCTAGTGGCCTGGCATGAAGAGGCAGGTGGTGGAGTATGTTTCTAGATGTCTGACGTGCCAGCAAGTTAAGGGTGAGCACCAGGATCCAGTGGGGAAATTGCATTTGTTGCCCATTCCGGAGTGGAAATTGGAGCGAATTACTATGGATTTTATTATAGGGTTGCCTAGGACGCCGAGGCAGCATGATGCTATCTGGGTCATAGTGGATCGGTTGACTAAATCGGCCCACTTCTTACTAGTAAGGGAGAACAATACTCTCGATCAGTTGACCCAGAAGTATGTGGCAGAGATTGTGCGACTACACGGGATCCCGGTGTCTATAGTCTCAGACAGGGATCCCAGATTTGCCTCGAGGTTCTGGAAGAGTTTACAGGCTGGTATGGGTGCCAGACTGAATTTTAGTATAGCTTTTCATCCTCCGACTGATGGGCAGAGTGAGAGGACGATTAAGATTGCTGAGGATATGCTTCGGTCTTATGTATTGGAGTTCAGAGGAGCACGGGATCAGTATTTGGCTCTGATTGAGTTTGCATACAACAATCATTACCACAGCAGTTTTGGGATGGCACCGTATAAGGCTTTGTATGGGCGACAGTGTCGATCATCTCTGTATTGGGATGAAGAGGGTGTGAGGATGATTGAGGGTCCCGAGCTGATTTAGGATACTATAGATAAGGTGAAACTGATTCGGAGTCGCATTAAGGCGGGTCAGGATAGACAGAAGAGTTATGTGGATCAGCATTGGCGGGAGATAGAGTTTAGTGTAGGCAACAGAGTGTTCCTCCGAGTGTCACCTTGGAGAGTAGTTTTGAGATTTGACAGGAAGGACAAGTTTAGCCCTCAGTATATTAGTCCGTATGAGATTATCGAGAGGATAGGACCGTTGGCATATTGATTGGCATTGCCGAGTGAGATGTCCCAGTTGCACGACGTGTTTCACGTGAGTATGCTCCGACGGTATCGATCAGATCCGACTCATGTGATTCCAGCTCAGGAGATTGAGGTGGCCAGTAATTTGAGTTATATTGAGGAGCCGGTTCAGATTGTGGGTTCTCGGGTCAAGCGGTTGAGGAATAGGGTTATTCCACTGGTAAAAGTCCTTTAGAAGAACCACTCATCTGAGGAAGCAACTTGGGAGACTGAGGAGCATATGAGGAGGCAGTATCCTCATCTATTCGATCAGACAGGTATGAAATTTCGGGACGAAATTTTTATTAGGAGGGGAGAATTGTAACATCCCATCACTGATGGGAAGGTTATTTTGGTAAATTGGACTGGGTTAGGATTTCTATTGCATATTATTGATGAGCATTTTTTTGGCCTCTAATTTTAGAGGAATAAGTCATTTTGCACATGCATTATAGGTACATGCATTCATGGCATTTTTCGGCATTTAATTGTGAACATGATATGATTGGTGAATTTTTGAGATAAGTATAGTTGATTGCGATTTGTTTGAGAATTTTCAAAATAATTGGGTTTGATTAGTTGAATCAGAATGTCTTTAGAGTGTTTGCCAGTTGATAGCGACTCATAGGAAATTTTTTTGAAAAATTTGGGAGTAAATGTCCGGACCGAAATTTTTCGAGTGACAGACTGGGTGACTAAATGATACTGAAATAATTATCCAATGATAATGGGAAAAATAGATACTTGATTTTAGGAATAAAAATGACGAGCCATTGGAATTTAGAAACAACTTAGACCGGAAATGAGTTTTTGAAAAGAGTTAGAGTTTGGTTTTATCCGTGTGAGCGTTATATATCTGGTCAAAAGGTACCAAGATTCTTTTGTAAGTAATATACATATACATAGAGATGTATGGGAAACATGTATATCATTAGAATCTGAATTAATTGATTCACAATTGAATAATCAAGTTGGTCGCTTGATTATGGTTTAGACTATAGTGTTGCGATTTATCTCTATATAAGCAAAGGAGTTTACTTTAAGGGAATGATGAGTTTCATATCATGATAGTAGTTGACTATCGATAATGTCACTATTAAATGAATCTGGAATCAAGTATGTTTTCAAGAATAAAGTGGGTCGTTACTTTAATCTTAAAACATACAACTTAAGCATTCGCTTATTATGAACCATAATCTTGATGAGTGGTGAACTCATATATGTTTCATTATAATTCTTGATATGATCGTAATGGATTTTACAGAGTATTAATCCAATTATGCGCATGTTGGAATTATTAATTGAAACATGTATCAGGGTACATTCACTCAAATAAAGAGTTTATAGTGTTATCATCTCTTTTAGATGTTTTAAGGAGATTTGGTGATTAAACTGACGCTAGTAGTTTGATGGACTAGCTACCCATCAAGTCTTAACACTGAGATGAGATCTTATGTGTTAATCACCATATAACGTAAAATGAGAGATCTAGAAGGAAAAACCAACATAAGGGCAAAACGGTAATTTTATCCTTTGTTGTTCGGATGGCTATAATAAGGTTCTAAATAGGGTTTGCAATTGGACATATTCTCATAATATTTAATAATTCAAGAGTTCAACTAATTGTCTTTAGTGGAATGACATTAAGTTAATAAGCTAGGATTAATTCCAATGAGATTGAATTAATTCTGGGCTTATTGGAGCTTGAATTATCAAAGTCCAATAAGATTCCCCACTTGGCTTTAAGGAAGGTTATCAAGCTAAGTAAGAAATATAAATAGAGGTTAATTAGAAGCCTATAATTGAATCTTGGGCTTGGTCTAATTAAAGAAGCCCAAATATACATTTAGTAATGGGCTTGGTTTTTGGTTTAATGTAATTAATTAGACTAATTATATTAAAACAATTTTTTTTAAGAAGAAGATAACAATTTTTGTTATTCATAGGTTAATTGTGTATCCACACATTTGACATTAAAATGCTAAATAAAGATGGTCTTTATTATGGTTAATCATCATTAAATGGAGTTATGAACTTACCATTAAATGGTTTAATGGTTGTCTTTTAATGTCGGCTTGTAACCTATTTGCATTCATTAGATTAAAGATGAAAGATGTACATTAGATGGAACATTTTCCTTCTTTCTTCTTGGCAAAACTAAAATTGGGTATTGAATTTTAGGTTATGGTCTTTTCAAATAGCCATCATAAAGATAAATGAAGATAATCTCATTTATTGACTATTTTATGAGTGATTAATGAAAGAAGTGATGCATTTGATGCCTCTCTCTCCTTCCATCCTTGAATATAGGAAATTGGTAGGCAAGGAAGACTTCTTGCATGTTCTTTACACCTTCTCTCCTTTCATGAAAGAAAGAATCGAAAATACCAATTGAAAGAGTTTCAATTTGGCTTCTTCTTCTTCTAAGATAATCTCCTTCAAACATTTTCTTCTCCTTTCCCACCAAAGGATTTTGTTAACCTAATTGTCCTTGAAGAATAGGTGGTAAATCTAACTGGTTGAGGATACTACAACAAGGAGAAAGTAGATTGCTAAAGGCAAAGGATTTGGATACACGAAGAAGGAGAGGATAGTGCAACGAGGATTTAAAACTGTAGCGAAGGAGTCGGTAATACTCCTGATCTTGTTTATATTTTATTATCCTTATACCATATCATGTATGGATTGGCATGTTGATTTGGATTTGCTGTTTCCGCTGCAAGTAATGATTTCTTAAAAGTTTTTAAATCTACCCTTTTTTCCAAACAAAGCATGTTTTCTTTTTCCGATCCAACAATTACTTGAAATAAAATGAGTATTTATATATGTAAATTGTGTTATAGATGTTATTTTGCCTTAATGAAATATGGTTTTGAATTATGAAGTGATATATGGATGATTATGAAATTAGAATGAGAATTAAGTATGGATGATGAGTAGAGAAACTTTAAGCATGAACAATGGTTATATATGTAAGATATTATTTGCTGAATGACAAGATAAGTCATATGAATTGAGGTTGAGTGTTGGATAAATTCCAATGGCAGATTGAATTGTTTGAATGAGGTTGAAATAGAAGAAGTGAAGTTTCCATGAATGTTAAGTTTTGCATGAGGAGAAAAATGTGTATGGAAAATTGTTACGTGAACGTATGTTTTTTGTGAAAGTTAAGGTGTCTAGTATGACACAATATGAAGAATTGAGTTTTAGGAATGTGCCTTCGGGCAATTTGATTTTCAAGCATGAATATGTGTTATATGGGTTTGGTTATGTCCCTTAAGTTTGAGTCAGTGCACTGTCTCTTTTTAAAGGCTTCACCGGCCTGCCCGCTAGTGGCACCGAAACTTCGATTTCGGACTCCCATAAGTTCACGGCTACACTGGATCACTATGCGGGAAAGTGTAGTACGTTCCTCTCACGGCTGCACAGGACCGTTATGCGGGAATGTGCAGTACGTTCCGTTTTGGACCGACCCAAACCGATTTGATATGTTATGTGTTTTGATTTGTGTTTATATGGAATGCATTCATGTTTTTGAATTTGATTATGACTTGTGAATTGCATTATAAATTGTAAAAATTTCGAGAAATTTGTGAAATGCAAACGTGAGTTTTCAATTATGCAAGTTTTAGAAACCATTTATGAATGATTTGAATGAGTTGAGAAGTTTGA
The DNA here is from genome assembly GCA_029891385.1 of Erythroxylum novogranatense. Lineage (NCBI taxonomy): Eukaryota > Viridiplantae > Streptophyta > Magnoliopsida > Malpighiales > Erythroxylaceae > Erythroxylum > Erythroxylum novogranatense. Next base: position 28,017,062 of record CM057224.1, read on the forward strand.
AAAATAAGCAATTGATATTTTTATGTTGAGAAATTTTTATAAATGGAAAATGAGTTTTGCAAAGGATTTTGCTTATTGTTCATTGTATAAACATGTTATCCACGAGCTATAAGCTCACCCCCCTTTCATCCCTATCTCCAGGTTTCGAGAAAGAGATCGGCTGAAAGGAAGTCAAGGCTTTTGATCAATTTTATTTAGCTTGTATTGTTGTGTATCTTGGAAATTTGGTATTGGCTCTGTAAATGGCTTGGAATACCATTAAAGTTTTGTAAGAAATTATTTATGATATGTATGAATTATGAATTCGTATAAGAACTCGAATGGTATAGTGGTGTATGATGGTTTATGAATTGGTGTATGGTTATGAAACTATGTATTGAATTGACTTATGAATGTGTCTTGAATGTGTATGAATATGGAGGAATGTGTTTGAGTAAGGATTATGAATTGTGATGATATATAAATATGATTTGTTTGAGTTTGGATTGAATTATGGGTTTGGATATTGAATTAAGATATGAATGGGATTTGTGTATGATTTGAGATTTATAGAAGTGTGTTTTAAAGCCATTTGCAGGTTTTGGGGTTTATGAATTGCAGTCGTTATGCTGCCCGATTTTTGGAAAAGGAAAAATAAAATTTGATTAAAAGAGAAATTATAGGATTGGTATGAATGTATAAGAAGATGAGTAAGATTTGAGATTTGCATGATTAAGAAAAAAAATTATATGAATTGAGTTTTGATTGAGATTTGTGTAAGGATAAATTTTCAAAAAGGAAAATTAAATTGCTTTGTATGAGTTTGAAAAATGAATGAGAAAGAAAAGAAAAAAATTTATAATGGATTGGATTATTTTAGTCCTAAGGTTTCCAACGCGATAGTTTCCTAAGTATGCGTTCACGGATGTCAGACATTTGTTTCGGTCTAAATGATTCGTTTGTTTGCTTCAATTCGATCCGTTTTGTTATTTGATTTCCTTTCGATCTTACGTATTTGACTTCGATTTGATTCAGCTTTTCATTTTATTTCCGCGTTTTGTGATCTGTTTTCGTGTCCGCTTTATGATGTTTGATTCTGATTCGAATTTTCGATTCGAATTTTCATTTGTGATTCGTATTTGATCCGATTAGCTTTGCATTTGATTCGTTTCATTCGCGTTGGATTTCGATTTTGTTTGTTCGATCTGGATTCGATCCGCTTTTCGCATTTTTTTTGCATTCGTCCGTGCTTCTTTCGTTTTTCGTTTTCCCGGTTGGGATCCGGTTCCAAGATCGGGTTCCAACAGTTTCGATATTAACCAAAACTTTCTGATGTCTTTATATTCACTTAATGTGATATTCTTTTACTTTATGTTGATGGTGCCTGTGGGTAACGTACAAGCTAATTTTATTTACTATAAGACTCTGCATTTTTGATTAATGAGAAAAGAGGATAATTGCAATAGAAGTATTGTTTTGTTCGTAATTAGGAAAATATTGAAAAGCTACTAAATGGCTAAATTTTAGATTCGAACTTGCTTAATTTCGTTGAATTAAGGCAATTTTGATTTTGATTATTCGTTATCTGTTGTATTTTTTAATTTTCTTTTTTGTTAATGTACTGATGACAGGTTTTGAAGGATGTTTATGACGAAGCAGAAAATTCACAAAGATAAGGATGCTGAACCAACTGATTTTGAGGAATCAGTGGCTTAGGCAAGACTTGTGCAATTATGGGCTGCAAAGTTGAACTAAAGTGAGCACGTGTTAACTTCTCACTTTGTTGTAGGCATTCTTTGATTTGGAAAATACTAGTCAAGAGTTGAAAAGTGACCTGAAGGATCTCTACATAAATTTAGTAATGTAAGGTTGCTTCATTCATGCATTTTAAGAATTCTTGTTTTTTTCTTTTTCACCTCACTATCACTCTTCCATCTTGTTGTCAAATTGATGTCTCTAGGAACCATAAGGTTGTTGTTATCCATGTTCCTTATAGTTTGAGGAAGGCTTACCGAAAGATTCATGTTAGGCTTGTTAGAGGCTAAAGAAGAAGTTCAGTGGCAAGGTAGTGAAGACTTATTATGTAGGTTGTTATGTATTGAATTTGTAATTCTGATGCAAGTAGCTTAATGCATATGGAATAGGAGTATTCAAGGAAAAACCAATATGCTACATTCTTTCTTCTCATTTAGTTTATCCACATATTTGGTTTTCAATATGTATGTGTGCATATTATAGTATAAGATGTTGTTGTTATTTGTGTCATTCGGTTTTCCTGATTTTTTAAATTCTCTGTTTATCATCCTTTGTTCCATTCTAATGTTCTTAACAGAACATTAGCAAACATGGAGTTTCAAGAACCTAAAAGTGAGATTAAACAAGAACATTCCTCGATGCAGAGCTCCACTTCTGAGATTACTACAACCCAAATGAACAAGCAAACCAGCAACGATTTTCAGTGTGATTATGGAAATTAGCAACAACAACATCAATCTGTTAGAGAACAGAAAAGATTGGAAGATGGATACAACTGGAGAAAATATGGTCAAAAACAAGTCAAAGGAAGTGTACATATCCGAGAAGCTATTACAAGTGTACATATCCCAATTACCCAACAAAGAAGAAAATCGAGAGGTCTTTAGATGGGCAAATTGCTGAAATATTTTACAAGGGCAGTCACAACCATCCAAAGCCTCAGTCCACTAGAAGATCATCCTTATCAACTTCTTCTCGATATCCAATTCAAGCTCCTAATTCTATAATGAATGAGATTCAAGATCAACCATTTGCCTCTCATGGTAGTGTTCATTACCATGATCTTCTCCATGCAGCATTTGCCTCTCATGGTAGTGTTCATTACCATGCCCTTCTCCGTGCAGCACTGGAATGAACAAACAGGGTTTGGTAAAGAGTAAGCCGAAGGATCCATCCAAGCATCATATTGATACAAGAATGTATAATACAAGAAGTTTGATATATGTACTCATTTTGACAACAACTCCTAATCAAAGTTCATCAACACAAGTCCTTATTTCACTTACATCATAAAGCAAATGTTTACAAAACTTTAATAATATTTCAAACCATATTACAACATCAATAATAAAAATCCGAATACAACAAAATATACAAAATCCCATAATCCTGAACATACTTCAACATCTTATTTTTACAAAATCTAACTTCCAATTGGAATTCCTTTCAACACTTAACCTCAATTCATATACTTAGTTCACATTCTAATTTCACAACCATCTATATACCAATTCATAATTCAAAGCCATACATAAACTCATATTCCATTTTGATATTTCCATTAACAATTCGGGGTCCAACATTGAGTCTTTCAAAATGACCTCTACTTTGACTATGAATAGGAATAAAAGTTAGCTCTTAACATCAGGAAGGCAAAACCTTTAGCAAATCCTCTTTCCTTCCTTACTAATCATAAGTGGTGCAAAACTCCTATTACATATCTTGGAATCCTTATAATCACAAATTGATCATCCTTCCTATACTATAAGCCCCTGTTAGAAAGGATCCAAAAAAAACTAGCAAATTGGAAAAGTAAACTATTATTATTAGCAAGTAGGATTTAATTAGTGAGAACGACATTAATCATCTTATATGTGTATTGAACATCACACCTATGGTTCCATAAAACTCTAATTAAAGATATTAAAAGAATAATTAATATATTTGTTTGACATGGGAAAGCAAAAGGCAGGGACATGATTAAGACTAAGTGGGAGAAGGCATGCAAAACTAGGAAGGAAAGGGGATTATGAATCATATCTCTATGGATTTTTAACCAGATTCAGATGTTAAAAAGGGTATGGAGATTATTGACAGATAAAGAAGCAAGGCAATTTCTAGAATTGGAAGGAGAAAATAAAAAAACTCCTAGACCCTAAAGAAGATTTTGACCCTTAAACAACTATATAGAGGATAATATGTAAATAGGAGATAGTGAACAAGCCTCAATTTGGTACAAAAATTAGTCCAATCAAGGACCACTAGTTATAGTATAAGAATTGAGAACCTTGATGACTAAAGTGAGGGATGAGGCTACTATTAAGGAAGCATTCATGATCCATTACAAAGCAATCTCTAGATTAGAAAAGGTTAACCAACTATTGATTACCCCGAATCCCTAAATTGAGATAAGATATGGTGGAAGCACTACAAATTGGCAGCCTTAAAAATAATACAAGTGGGAATTATTTAAGAGATAGATTGTCTCATGTAAATTGGTACAATTTTGTTTTTGTTGAGAGTGTATGTCCACGGGATTAAATCTTAATATGGCTACAAATTAAGGGTAAGATCAACACCATGTTGGTTTATGCCCTACAGCCGATCAGTTTGGTTTTAGTTTTATGACAATTATTTAAAGACGTTTTTTATTTTAAACATGTTTATATGTATATAAAGTCTATAGGATAATTATACATTGTAAATGAAATTATAATTATGAAATTTATATTGCATTTATGTATTATCCCTAAATTGGTCTTAGTTATTATTTTATTAAAACTAGACATTAATAAACTATAAAAGACTAGCATACGTTATGTTTTTCCTTATAAAGGAAGTAGTCAATCTTATAAAATAAAGTATAGAGATACTTAGACAAACATTTAAGTGCATATTATAGAATAAGTTCACTGAATAGACCCGATATGAGAAATTCATTTAGAACTTTACTTGTATATCTATGAAAATTCTCTCTGTGATGATTTTATAAGTAATCATTTAACTTGAGGTTTCCAAAATTATTTTGTATAAAATTGCTATGTTTTGATACTACTTATGACCTATTCTAATTATAAGTCATTCAATTAGTAGTTATTGAGTGTAACATTAACTATATAGAGATAGTTATGTGATTAAGATGTGATTCTTCACCCTAAAGTAATTAGGGAGAAAGTTCTATTGTTCTTGATTAGCACTGATTTAGAAAATCCATGGCCAAGGTGGAATGATTCTTTGTAGATGGTTTAGAAATATCATTAATTCAACCAATATCTAATGACGAAGAACTAATATGATTAAACTTGAAAATAGTAGATATTAATTCCGTGCTCTGTCTAATCGAAACATTGTATGATGAAAGGATTAAATTATACAAAAATCATGCATAAAAAAGTTAGTCAACCTATTTTAACATTCCTAAATATTTAGGTGATCATGATGCATTGCTAGATGCTAATCTTTATTTATGATCCTAATTTTTAATTCAAAATTAAAATAAATTAAAAGAAATTTTAATTTACTAATCTTAATTATGAATTAGAATTAGAATTTATAATTAGTGCCAATATATTTGGAAACCTAATGGGTCACACATAAAGAACGATTTGAAGAGAGTAAAGATATATCTTTATTCGAGTTGGATTTGTTCATAAAGTTTGAGAAACTTTATAATTAAATAAGAGATATTTAATAAATAAGGATTAATATGAGATAATGGATCTTTTTGGGCATAATAAGTATTTAATTAGAATTATTTGTTGAAGAGGTGACAAAATCCTGTACTTTTCATTACAAAACCAATAAACTTGAAAACGATGGATTATTTTGTGAAAGAATTTTTGAGCCTATAAAAATTGGAATTTGTGCTTATGGAAATTATCGAATAATTGGAGATAAAAATAAAAAATAAGACACAAAACTTTGTGAACAATGCGGAGTTGAATTTGTTGATTCTTAGATATGAAGATATGAAATGGGCTACATCAAATTGGCACTCCTAGGAAATTCTTCCTAGTTATATCGCGAATCTTTTAGATAAACCTTTTAAAGAAATATAAGGCTTAGTATACTGCAATGTGTGATTTGATCAAAAGTCCAATTTTGTAGTTTTCGAATAAGAAATTGTCATCCCATTTAATCAAATTAGGATGTAATGGATCTAACATGTCTCTTGATAAGAGTACCATGAAACTCAGAATTATGGATGTATTCAATACTTCCCAATAAAAGTGGAATTGGCTTATTGTAGAGTCAGTAACAAATAAATAGGAATTTCTAGTTATACCTCGTGAAAATAGACTTCTTTGGTGGAAAAAATTATTCCTTTTTTTTTACTTTTAGAACAAAATTTTGTCAAGTAAGCAAAAATGTCATGGTTATAAGAGTTTATATATCTCATATAGGTTACATTTTCTAATATTAATATTTATATATTTTTTATATTTATACTAGTAACATGGCATAACCATCGAGATGAATTCAGGACCTAAAAGATCGAACGTAAGGAGACATAGACAATTCAATCCTTATGAATTCGAAGGTAGTATGAATTATGTGATTACAATAACCAGTACATATGATTCGATTAAGTTCTGAATAATAAAGAATTGCACTTTCTTTTCTACCTGGAATATCTGAACTAAAGAATTTGTGTTTAATTTGATCATTATTTAATGAAGGATGAGAAATATTTCTTCTTTCAACAAAAAGAGAACGGAAATTTATTTGATCTTGATCCTTGTCGAGTGAAACAAAAAACGGATAAAGCACCTAAACTATAAGATAAACAAGCCTCTCTAGACCATACAAGTGCATGATGAGCCCATGCAAAGGCTTGGTTATGATTTGTCAGATTCCCCCAAGTATACAAATGTAACCTAACTATACAGGTCCACCAATTATATCTTCCAAATCATCCACACTAATAATCGATCCTTCTCCTCTAAAAGGAGATTTGAGTAAATAACCAAAAATAACACTTTGGTTAGGGTTCAAGTTGGTAATTTTTCTCATATACACCCCAAGTATCATAAATGCCCCTAAAATAAATAACCTTAAATAATAGAAGAAAAGCGCCTATACCTAGCAAGATTAAATGAATAACTAAAATTATTGTCATTTTATTTCTATCGTTCCATACATAACCAAAAAAAAGGAAAAGACTCTTCAAGAGTTTCAGGCCCAAAAGTGCATGATAAACATCGACAAAACCTAATACTATGGAGGAAATTAAGTGAAGTATGCTAGATAGAAAGTATGGAAAGGTGTCTATAACTTCCCCCTAGGACCTACCCCCTAACCTAGAGTAGCTAGGTGGGGAAGTAAAATTAATCCTTGTTCATACATTGGTTTCTCCGATATAAAGTGAGCCACTTCAAATACGTTCATTGTGTCAGCCCAGAGTACGATTAATACAGCAAGGCTATGTGAGCTCCTAGCAGTTTACCAGATAAATTAATAATTCGGGCATTTATGATCCACCAAATGAAACTGGGAGTTTCTTGGTAACAATCGGCTAAAGCTAAAGGTCTATTAAAGAGCATTCCATAGGGTAGAACCTCCTTAGAGAATATAAGGTTTTCATGAGGTTGATCTTGAGCTACCATTCAAGCACGAATACCTTCACTTAAGAGAATATTTTTGGTGTAGAAAGTTTCAAATTTAGGATCTTCTACTGCATAGATTTCCTAAGAAATGAAATTATAGGCACATAGGTTCAAAGCCAAACTGATGACTCCAAGATCGCTCATCCATAAACCAGTTACTAGTACAAATAACATAAAGAAATGTAACCAAAATTTATTGAAAAAAGCAACCCAAAGATTTGGGACCAAAAGCAGTTAATGGTGACGATTGAATAAGTTTCTTCGGCTTGTGTTGGGTTGAACGCATAGGATGTATTTACACCATCACTGTCCTCAAATAACGTATTTTCTATAGTAGCCCTATGAATAGTGAATAGTAGAGCAACACCTAATACACCAACAACTCCCATCATATGAAATTGGTTCAATGTCCGGTTATGAAACACTTGGCAAAAGAGACAACTTGAAATATAGCTACTTCACCAAAACTAGGGGAAAAGAACAAACCAGACTGACCTAGTGGATACAAAATAAAGAAACAAAAACAACAATTGGAGTAGAGAATGAGATTGCACTATAAGGTCGCCATTGCACCAATCAAGCAAGTTCGAATTAAGAAAACTTAAAACCTATTAGCCCAAAGGTGTCATGGAGAGCAACAACAATCCACGGACCATCTAATTGGCACGAACGAGTAAAATATCCTTGTGCTTTAGGGCCCTATAATAACAATAAAGAATGTGCTAAACTATTAGCAGGAGTAGAAATAACGGTGCTTAAGAAGTTGTAGCCTTCCAAATAGGAACTGGCCAACCTATGGGTATACCATCAAGTTACAAAGGTTATACCTATGAACCAACACCTAAGGAAAAATAGGCATAAGGAAAGAGTAACAGGCTAGACCAACCTACAAAAATGAAATGGTCCCTCTGTAACTAGTCATCCATAATATCAAATAAATCATTTTTGTCTTTGGTAAATTTACCAAGGGCTATAGTCAAAGTGATTCTCCTATTCAACTACTTCAACCATTTCTGAGCACCTTATAGCATTTTCGAGGCCTTTGAAATTTCTATCATTTATGTATGATTTGATTTCTCATACACTAACCTTTATAATTTCTCCTGGATTTCGAAGATAAAATTTTTTTATTGGTCTATAATTGGACTTACTTAAAAATTGTAAAGTTTTTATTCGATTTTTTTGAATGAAGTTTTTCTTCTTTTTGATTTGGAAATAAAACAAATCGGGTAAAATCAAAATCTAATAAAGGCTCCCTTTTGAGTGAAAAAAATTGGATATTAGATGTATCCATTTTTGGTTCAAATTCTTGATAATTAGGTATAAAAAAGATAAGATGAATTTTATTTATCCAAACCTTTTTTATGGAAATTTTTATGGAAGTTTCATTTTTGCTTAAAGGTGAAAAAAATGGATTCTTCCATGTTAGTACCCATTTAATAAAGGATCATATATTTTAGCTAAGTATTCTTTTTATTTTCATTATTACACAATCTAGTCTTTTTTTTTTAGTGTATTGATAGGTTCATTTCCATTATCTAGAGTTTTGACTCTAGTTATAAATTCATTGCATAGGTTTTTATCTTTTGGTTATTATCAAAATTCCAATAATTATACAACTCATCAGAGGAGATTTTTTTTATTTTAAATAAGGACATTTTTTGGCATCGTTTTCAAAAAACTTGATAAGCTGGGTGAATATGTAAAAGAGATTCTTTCTTTGCCATCACTTCAACATGTATAAAAAAATATTGTGACTTCTCCTTTCTTACATCATTTTCAATTTAATTATTTTTTATATATCAAAATAGACGATTCCAACATTTAGAGTCGAAAACAATAGTTACAAAGGGTTTTTTAAACCAAAAGAGATCATTATTTATTGATATTTCTAACACTGAAAATTTTCATTTTTGGGTGTATTCGAATCCAATTTTACTTGTGATTCTATTCAATTGGCAGCAAATAAAAATAGAATGTATAAACAGAAGTTCTTTTGAATATTTAGACATACTACCTGTTGGCCCTTAAATTTTTTCTTGATGAATAAGTATGATTTACATTAATTATGAGGTCTTTATGAAAGTTTGCAGAGTAAATTATTATGTTGATGTTAGAAAGATTATATGATATAGGTTGATTGAATTAAAGTGTTAAGGTTATAAGAATGTTCAAGGGTGTTTTTGGCAAGACACTTAAGGTTAAAGGAACTTAAGCTTATAAGGAAGGGTAAAATGAACATTTTGGACTTGTTAAGGGTAGAAATGGAAGAAGAAATGTTGGCTTGCTATTTTGAGAAGGAGAAAAATGAAAATAGGAGAGAAAGAAGAGAAATAACAAATTAAAGAGAGAAAGAAGAAAGATTTTGGTGGTTGAGAGAAAAGAAGAGAGTTGAGCTAGGGTTTCTTCATTTCTTAGCTTTTGAGAGAGATTTTAAAGTGGTTCAAGAAGAGAACAAGGTAGAGGAAGAGAAGAGCTTCCATTTGAGCCAAAGATCTCTTCATTTGGTGAAGAATAAAGTTAAGACCATTTTAAATCTTTTGGATTTTTGGAAGGATTTTAATTCATGGAGTTTAGAAAATGCATGGGTTTAAGTATTGTAGCACCAATTTTAGTGATTGTGCTTTGTGAGATTTTCAATTGAAAACCCTATAGAGTGGGATTTTTGTTATTGTAGAAGGAAATCAAGAAAGCTACGAGAAGCAAGAGTAGAGACATTTTGATCAAGTCTTTAAGCAAGGAAATCAAGGTGGGTATATGTTTATAATAGAGTAAATCTGCCACTATTGTTTTCCTTGAATCAAAGAAATTTATTGATTTCAATTGCATCATAAGTGTTGCATTTATTACTTTTGAATGATTTGAGAAATTTCAATATGTGGTTTTACGAATTGTGTGATGATTTATGAAAAGACTTGAAAGTGATTTTTTTAAGTATCATGTTTATGCATTCATGTTTTCAAAATATCTTATGTCTATGAAAAGTCAAGATTTGGAAAAGTGCCATTTTGGACAATATGTTTACAAGATGTGAAATACATGATTACGTGAGTTTATGGTGGTCTCCTAAGTTAAGTTAAGTGCACTTTGACAAAAAGGCTTCTCCCACCTACCCACTAGTGGCATGGAGCTCCTTTATGGACTCCTATAAGTTCACGGGTATGCAAAACCATTATGTGGGATTGCGTTAGTACATTTTGTTCACGACTACACATGACCCTTATGGGAAATGTGTAGTACGTTCCATTTTGGATCCACCCAAACCATTCTGTGTGCTTAAGTGCTTATCATATGTGAAAAAGTTTGATGCATTCATGTTTTGGAGTTTTAGAATTTGACTATATGAAGTGAAACATGTGTTTTATGAACTCAATGAGAATTTTCTAAGACAAGTGAATGTTTTTAAAGATTTTGCGTATTGTTCCGTTATAAACTATTACCCACAAGATTTCAAGGTCACCCCCTTTTTCATCCACTCTTCAGGTGATAGCTAAGATATCAAGTGATCAAGAGCCTAAGGAAATTTCTTCAAATTGTTTATTTTTTATTTTTAGTGGGTTTTGGGAAAGCACAATGTTTAAGTCACATTTCAAGTTTATTTGTTCAAAAATCTTTTGTAATATATATATACATATATATGTATATACATATATACATATATATATACATATATATATATATATATATATATATATGTATGTATGTATGTATATATATATATATATGTGTGTGTGTGTATATATATATATATATGTATGTATGTATGTCTATATATGTATATATATATATATATGTATACATGTATACATGAATATGTATACATGTATACATATAAATGTATACATGTATATATATAGATATATCCACAATTTATGTTCCAAAACCACTAATTTTTCCTATAGAAGACTTGAAATTTTACACTATGCAAACATGGAATGTCCTAAGCATATCTATACATATATATGTATACATGTATACATGTATATGTATACATGTATACATGTATATGTATATATATATATATGTCTCATAAGTGAGATGTTATGGAAAAGAAAGATAGAAATTATGACTGATCAGATGTAGTTGAATGTAATAAGGCATATGAGTTGAAATTTGAGAGTTTAATGAAGCCAGTTTGGTAGCTGAATGGTTTTTTCAGGACATTCAAAGTTTGCATAGTGTAAAATTTCAAGTCTTCTATAGGGACAAATTTTTGTTCTAAGTTCAGGGGAAATTCTGGATTAATCTAGGCTGAATTAGATAAAGTTGTAGTTTATCTTTCTAACTTACCAATGGTATATAATATGAAATTTTTGGACATTGGAGTCAAAATTTATGGTCCTTATAAGTGGAGATGCTAAGGAGTATAGTTTGTATCATTTGATGACATCATATCGTCTGGTGATAATGTTGTATCATCTGGTGATGACGTCATATTGTCTAGTGATGACGTGTATCTTTTGTGCACTGTTCATCTGACACTATCGTCTGGTCCCATTTTTGACCATATAAATGATCAAATTTGTCTTCAAGGTCTTCATGAAAGTTGTAGATCTTCAATTCCTCTTTCAAATCATTGAAAGAACACCTTAATCTGATATATCTAGAGAAAGTTATGACAATTTTCCCAATTCATCTGACCCTTCATCTGGTTTCATCTGACCCTATCAGCTGGTCCCATTTTGACCCTGTAGATGATCGAATTTGTCTTCAAAGACTTCATAAAAGCTGTAGATCTTGAATTCCTCTTTCGAACTATCTAAAGAAAAACTTAATCCGACATCTCTAGATAAAGTTATGATAAGTTTCCTAATTTATCTGACCCTTCATCTGGTTTCATTTGACCCTATCATCTAGTCCCATTATTGACCTTGTATATGATTGAATTTGTCTTCAAGTTCCTGAAAAAAGTTTTAGATCCTGAAGTTCTCTTTTTAAGCATCTAAAGAACACCTTAATCTGATATCTCTAGGGAAAGTTATGACCATTTTCCCAATTCATTTGACCTTTCATCTGTTTCCTTCTGATCCTATCATATGGTCTCATTTTTGACCCCATAGATGATCAAATTTGTCTTCAAGATCCTCATGAAAGTTGTAGAGTTGAAGTCCTATTTTAAACCATCCTAGGAACACCTTAATTAGATATCTCTAGAGAAATTTATGACAATTTTACCAATTCATCTGACTCTTCATCTGGTTCCTTATGATCTTATCGTCTAGTCCCATTTTTGACCTTGTGGGTGATCGAATTTGTCTTCAAGGTCTTGATAAAATTTGTAGATCTTGAAGTTCTCTTTTGAAATATCTAAATAAAACATTAATCTGATATCTCTAGTGAAAGTTATGAGAATGTTTCCAATTCATTTGACCCTTCTTTTGGTTCCTTCTGATCCTATCACCTGGTCCCAATTTTTGACCCTATAGATGATCTAATTTGTCTTCAAAGTCTTCATAAAAATTGTAGATCTTGTGTTGGACCCCGTCGTCGAGGCCCAACATTCAGACCACACAAGCACACATAAGCATAGAAGACCCATAACTCACCACAATAGGGGAAACTTGCAATAGAAAATTTGGATAGTATTTTTAAGAAAATATGTTCCTTATGCTCTCACGATTCCAACGCCACTGAAAACGCTCAATTCGGATTAGAAATGAAGAAGTTATGGTTAAAATACTATTTCAAAGAAAAACAATCAAAACTGAGCACTACCGACTTCAGATCAGAATTTGAAAATCTTAAAGGCTTAATTGTCAGTCGGCTCCTTCATAAAACTTGTAGGTTTATGTCTCTAGTTTAATTTAAAATAAGAATCGCTTCGATCTGAGCTCTCTAGGTCCTTATATTTTAAAATTAGTAAAGTATATTCAGACTTGATCAGCCGACCTCCACACTTGGTTTCAAACCGCCTTTTTCAATTTAAAATAAAAACTAATAAATCAGATTTAGAAAGTTAGAAAAATCTCTTATAAATCCATCGCTTCGAAAATGAGGTCGATTGGAGGTCTACACAACAAGTCATGGCCAAAAGAAGGAAGATGGGTCAGTCGGCCAGAAACCGACCCCAAACGCTCGCAAGAGCTCGGCATGCCGAGCTCTTGGCCCGCGAGCGCCTGGGCGACCTGCCCTACAGCCCGACCTATCAGACTTCTAACCCTCATAACTTTTGACTCCGAGCTCCAAATCAGACACAGTCGGAAGCGTTGGAAAGATAGAAGAAAAATCTACAATTTTTAAGAAGGACTCACCAGTAAGCTAGGACTCTAAAGAAATCAAAAGTTCTCACTAAGACAGATCGACTAGCTCTCCACCAACAGTACCAGAACTTGTGACCAACATAACTTTTGACCCAGAACTCCAAATTTAACAAACTTAGTGTCTATGGAAAGGTAAAATAATTATCTACAACTTTCATGAAGATCACTGACCTATATTCCAACTATATAAGGGTCAAAAGTGGACTTGAAGCTTCAGCCTAAGATCTGTCAATTTGACAGCACCTGCATTTAATTCTAACAACCACACCTACCAATTTAACACATCATAAATAACTCATAAAACCTCCTGGGGGAGCTCTACAACTCACCTATCACTCATAAGGAGTCTCAATAATCCCAATTGACCTATAACAACACAGCAATTGCAGAAAACACAACCTACCCAGAATTTGCAGAAACTTCCACAACTCACAAATCCTTGACACATTTCCAGCGAGCTCTCTCAAGACAAACTCATTAGCAACTCAACAATTAATAATACTCATACACACTATTTCAAGGCCATACACAGTACACAAATCAACATCAACACATGACAAGAGAGTATTGGAGCTCTCATACTCTTTTCAAATCATAACAAGGATTCATGCATAGCTTTGGTTACATATTGGCATATTAATCAAGATCAAGTACAAAATACAAAAGATGAGATGCTCAATGATCAATATGCTTACAAAGCTATTCCAAAAGCTAGTTACTAACTTAATACAAAAGTAGCTAAATTTCTTGGAGTGATGCCCGAAGCTTTTTGCAAGGTTCAGTTCTCAACTTGAATTTGCACCTGAGGAGGGAGAATGGGGTGAGCTAACACGGCTCAGTGGCTAACATGTTTATAGTCATTGGGTAATGAGCCACACAACACAAAATTATCAATCCAAAGCATTAGCAATTTACATAGTATGCTAAAGTACTCAACTTTGTCACATAAATCACAATTAACTCAACTCATCACATAAGGCATAACATGGAATCCTCTTGCAATTAAATACACATGTTATGCATCATAAACATAATTAAATGATGAAATGCACACAATTGGCTCGAGAGTTCCATAAACATGACGGAAACTGAAGTTTACCATAAACACGACGAGTCTATTTTCGGATCTCGTGGGCCACAAGCGGGCTGCCGGGAGAAGGCAAAAGGGGGGTCAACGTGCACGTGACTTATCGAAGTAGGTTCTCTCTCGCCCAATCACAACCAATTTATGATCACATATTCAAGCACAAAACTAGCATTTTATGCTTCTTTCATCCTTTCGAATCATCATAGTTTCACACTTTACTTTCAAATCAAAAGAAATACACTTTCAATATGCACATAATTATCAAAGATAGCACACATAGGGCATTTGCCCATTACACAACAACTATAAAAATGTTACCCACCCATCATCGGTATTCGAATTCAAGATTGTCCTTCCTCCTTGTCTTGAGTGGGGTTCTCTTGATTTCCTTCAATCAAAACATACTCCATTCACTATTTATATTCTAAAAGAAAGCATAGCATTCATAAAAATCAAGCGAAATAAGAGTATACTTTAAACCTAACCTACCCATAAGTCATTTAAGCTAGAATACCCAAGACCTTAGCTTAAAAGTCCCCAAACTCCATAGATCTCACCTTTCTCTCTATCTTTCTTCAATCTCTACACAAACCCTAACTTCCATCTTACACCATTCTTAAACCTAGCTTAAGCAAAGGTAGAACTTACCTCTCACAAGAAGATTTCTGCTATTTTTCTCCTTCTTTCTTCTTCTTTCTTCTTTCCTCCAAGCCTCCTACGGCTCTCCCTTGCTCTATTGGCCGAAGCTCTCCTCTCCTTGCTAGCTCACGTTTTTAACTTTCTTCCTTCAAGTGACTTACGACACTTTGCTACTTCTCTTCTCTAATAACTTAACTCTTTAACTCTTTTATATATCTCAACTTAAAGCCCTCCTCCCAAAACTACATAGTTTTGCAGCTCTCCTTCTTATAACTCATAAGCAACTCTATTGGGCTCTCCTCCTTCTACAAGCCCACTACACATCATCCATTAATTTCTAATCCTCCTTCTTCTTATTCATTCATTCCTAAAGCCCATACTTTCCAATATTAGGTCCAAGCCTTCATTTAAAGTCCCAACTTCTAATTTCCAAGCCCAACATAAAAAATAATTAACGAATAAATCCATAAATCAATAAATAATTAATTCAAATAAAAAAAATTTTCGGGGCCCAACATCTTGAAGTTCTCTGTCAAAAAATTAAAGAAAACCTTAATCCAATATCCATAGAGGAAGTTATACTAATTGTCCTGAACTAGATTCAACATGATTGAAGACGGAACCTTGTTTGATTCCTTCAGCCCAATCTTTGTTATCCGACCTCTAAACGAAGTGATCCTTGAGACAATAGTTTCCTAACACATGGTGATATCTCTCCACAAAAATTGGAAGCATTCTGAATTGATTGGAAAAAGGTTTGACTGAAGAAAAGTGAAGGAACATGTTGGAATAGTATAAACTGGTATTATTTTACTGAACATGCCTTGGCATTTTGAATATATCTGGATCTGTAGGGCTCCAAATGAGATGATTTTCAATGTGGAATAAACTAGAGACATAGGGTCAAATCTTGTCACTAGTTCAATTGGAATAATCATATATGGTTAAGGATATTTTATTAGTATAAGCTCACATTTTATGGTTTTGAATGTTGGGCTCCGAAATCGGGGTAGTGTTATAAAATCACATTAATAGCTTCTACTCGTGCCCTCACTTGTCTGAGAGCTAGATTTACCTAAATTATTTGTCTTGTGCATTTAGCTTTCCTCAAGTTATCTTCTGTCGTTTCAAGAGTTTGCTGAGCTTTTTGTTGATTAATGTCCTATCCAGTTAGGATTGTCTATAGGGTATTAGGCATAAAAGTTTGGATATTTGTTGATGAAAAATAGTGTACCCTTAGTTAAATTATTGTATTACATTCTAATGATTGATATAGATATAGGGGAATATTTTTGTGACGTTAACAATTTAATAACTATCTTTGTAACTCCAAAATGTTTCATTTTAAGCTTTTACCTATTATCTGGATATATCAAGAAAGATGTACAGTCTAACGAGGCTACTATGAAATATTTATTCATGGGTAGGGCAAGCTTTTCGATTCACCCTTGGAGTTGAATACCTCATTCAATAATTGTTTTTGATCCAATCAATAGGAATCAACAAAAAGGAAAATCCCTTTTGATACACCAGATCCTCTTGTCACTTGTTCAAATCTGGTTCCTGGCACATGATTAATTTATTTAAGAGTATCCATTTTATTCTATAACTTAATTAAATGATATAGATGTTAGAGAGGTATGGGTCTATGCATCACATACATGGAAAGGACACTTTGTTTTTCATCTAATCTTTTATGCGTGTACTTAGGCTCCCAATTAGTTTGGTCACTTAAATTAACTCTTAATTCGAGAAAATCATGAATGGTTTCATTATGCCAATTTACTGGAATGTAAGTGAATTAACACTTAAACTTTTCAATAATTAATTATCCAACCTACCAATCTTTCTATAGTTAATTACCATGTAATTTGTCCCTTGACCATCTTATATCCGACTTGGTTTGAAGTATGGGTTATATGTTAATTCCCATTTGACTGATTATGTTAGATCTAGCCTAAATGATGTTAGTTCTTGTCATGGGGATCTCATTACTTTATGTGTCATTGAAGACTCTATTCATGACACATAAATGCTTTGGCCAGAGAATCCCAAGTAATGACCCTGATAAGAAGCCGTGGGTATCATCTCCTTCTATTAGTAATGGTGAATCCTTTATCGACTATCCAATTACCTTCGAATACTAATAGTTGTACCCAATCACCACCCTATGAGCGATCTTATCTTAAGGCAATAAGGAATGGTGTCAAAGAATAGGATCAGTATCCAAGATATCCTTGAGTACCTTAAGTGTAAAGATATTTACACCATTGCTATAATGAGATTAATCACTAGCGTTTGTAGATTATCCATATGATAATATCGCAGTGGGTCATTTGATGTACTTACTACTCTTAGTGAGCATCGACTTGTTAACTCTAACGTCTCATGCTTTGTTGGATCGAAAACAATATCAAACTAGATTTGGCTAAACGGTAGATTTCAAAAACTTTTTCTGAAATGAAAATGCAACAGAAGCATGATAACAAAATCAACATATTTAATCCATACGTGATACGGTATTAGAAAAATAAATAACATAAGAATATGAGGGAAATTTTATTGACTCCTTGCTATTGTATGCTCTCCTTACTATTATATCCTCTCCTTGCTATTGTATCCTTAACTAATATGATCTGCCACTTATTCTCCTTGGATAACTTAGTTAATAAGATCCTTTGGTAGGAATGGAGAAGAAATATTGTAGAGGTTTTCCTTTTATGATCAATTAGTTAAAAGAACCAAAATGAGACACTTTCATTCCTAATTTCAGCTAGTTCATTAAAGAAAGGAGAGGGGAGTCATAAAAACCAATCAAAATGCACCACTTCTTTCTTCTAATCAAAATGAAAGAGAGGGCAATAAATGATACATTCTCATTTGTTTAATATGGCTAGATGAAAAGACAAAAAACCAAAACAAGACACTCTCATTTTTGGTTATATGATGAAAGAAGGGAGAGAGAGCAACAAATGCACTACTTCGTACTTTAATAAAATGAATGCTAAAAGGTTATATGTTTTTCTACATGGCAACATTAATGACAACCATTAAACCATTTAATGATAAGACCATTAAACCATTTAATGATGATGAAGCATGATAAAACCCTCCTTATATTTAGCAATTCAATGCTAAATGTGTAGCTATCCATTTAACTATATATAAAAAAAAATTACATCATTGTAAATTTCGATTTTGCGCTCTTTTTGTCTTTACAAATATTATTTCAATTTAATTAATCTAAAATTTTGATTTTGCCCTCTTTTTTCTTTACAAATATTGTTTCAATTTAATTAATCTAATTGATCAAATCAAACCCAAAACTAGCCTAATATTAAATGTTCTTTTTTGGGCTTCTAATTAACAATTAATTAGTGTAAGCCCAACATTTAATCATAGGCTTCAAACCCAATTTAATTAACTCTTAATTAAATTATTTCGGTCTTATTATTCTGAATCTAATTAGGTCCTTTCTTTTAATTTTTTTTTGTTAAACTCTATTTATTTTTCTTACTTTGCTTAATAACCTTTCCTAGAAGCCAAATGAGGAATCTAATTGGAGTTATATAACTCTAGCTCTAATAAGCCCTAATCTCATCAGAATTAATTCCAACTTATTAACCAAATGTCATTCTACTAAAGACAATTAGTTGAAATTTTGAATTACTAAATATTATGAGAACATATGTTTTAAATTAGATGTTCAATTGTAAACTCTATTATGAACCTTATTATAGCCATCTGGGCAATAAAGGGTAAAATTACCATTTTGTTCTTAATAAGTTTTTCCTTCTAAATCTCCCACTTCACTCTATATGGTGATTAACACAAGATCTCATTTTGGTCTTAAGACTTGATGGGTAGTTAGTCAATCAAGCTACTGGTGCCAGTTTTATCACCAATCTCCGTAAACATCTAGAAGTGATAATATCACTGTAAACTATTTATTTAAGTGAATGTTCCCTAAAAAATATTTCAATTAATAATTCCAAAATGCAGAAACTAGATTGATACTCTATAAAAATCTATTATGATCATTTCAAGAATTATAATGAAACACACATGAGTTCACCTCTCATCAAGATTGTGGTTCGTAATAAAAGAATGCTAAAATTTATGTTTTAAGATTAAAGAAACGACCTCCATTATTCTTTAAAAACATATGTGATTCCATATTCATTTAAAATGTCACTATCGATTGTCAACTACTATTATGATTTGAAACTCATCATTCCCTTGAAGTAAACTCCTTTACTTACATGGAGATAAATCGCAACACTACAGTCTAAACCATAATCAAGTGACCAACTTGATTATTCAACTTTGAATTAACTAATTTAGATTCTAATAATATACATTTTCCTATAAATCTCCATGTATATGTATATTACTTACAAAATAATCTTGGTTCCTTATGACTAGTTATATAATGCTCATACAAATAAAATCAAACTCTTTTGTTTTATTAATAATAAATATTTCATTACAAAAATAACTGGAAGAAAATTAAGTTATATGTAAATACACTTACTTTCTAATGCACTATATTTGTTGGACCACATTTTTTATTCATTCATTTATTTATTTATTTAGCTTATTTATTTTTAGAATTGAGTCATTAAATTAGTGAGCATAAGTAGTAATTAGAAATTGGAATGGAAATGTAGTACCCCCTTACCATAGGGTATACACCGGGACGCCCGTAGATCATTCCGATACATATCCTACGATAAGGGTGAACTACGAACAATCACTACTGTACCTCATATGGCATCAAATCATAAAGCATCAATACTGAAAATCACTAATTTTTGAAACCATATATTTTTTTCTCATTTCATATCATTAAGAACAGTAATTTGCACATCTGTCTATTTTTCACTGTCTGTACAATACTCCAAAAGAAATCTAATACAAAATGCCTAATTAGGTCATTCCTCAAAAATACCAGCTGACCAACCTGTGAGCCATGACTTCTCTTGGCAACACGATCTACACGACAGGAAAAGTCTCTTTGGAGCTAGGAGTCTACTCTCTCGGTCCTAAAAAATAATTTGCAATTTTGGGTGAGTTTGCGAACTCAGTGAGGAACCATCATCGATGTTTCACCCAATTCATGCATTTTCAAACAAATCACAGTATAGCATAATAACTGATTCATATGTACCACATGATTATTTACATGAACACAAAGCCTTTGGCTTTTCACTCAAATCACAGATATTTAGTCAAATGCATATGTAATGCATATGTGACCCTTTTTCCAATTTATTATGTTGTTGTGACCGAGCGCCTAAACTGTCCCTATAAGGGCGCATTATTCGTTGAGCCTGAGGCTCTGAAGCACTGTAGGCTCGAGGCTCAAATAATTTGAGCTTTAAGCTTTCGGTGGCTGCTCCGGTCACAACTGCCAATTACTGATCATGCATTATGCATAGAATGCACATGACAATATAAAGCAAAGCCCACATCATATTCGGTCCCAAATTACCACATTCACACAAGTAGTTCATAATTAATCACATTCCAAATCACATATAGCACTTCCATGTCATAATCTCCCAATACATCGGATGCCTTTTGTTAGGCTCGGGTCCCGATTCCCTATCCCGAGGTGGCCCTCGGGGGTGCCGGGTAGGGGCGCGTGAAGGAAGAATCGAAAGCGTGCGAAATAACAAGAAACAGCAGCGAAAAAGAGGAGGCCTCGCCGCGGCCTCAGATTGGTCGCCGTGGCGAGCGCCCAAAGTTTTGGACCCATCCCCAACATCAAGGGCAAGTTGAGCTTGAGGTATGTGGGTCCTTATGAAATTCTTGAAAGGATTGGACCACTAGTCTACAGGTTGGCGTTACCTCCAGAATTGTCTCAGATTCATGATGTCTTTCACGTTTCCATGTTAAAGAGGTATAGATCGGATTCTTCTCATATTATTCAGACTAGAGAGGTTCAGTTGAGAGATGATTTGAGTTATGAGAAAATTCTAGTGGAAATTTTGGACTCGAAGGAAAAGGTTTTGAGAAACAAGACGGTTCACCTAGTTAAAGTCCTGTAGAGGAATCATTCGGTGGAGGAGGCCACTTGGGAGCCTTTGGAAGCCATGAAGGAGAAGTATCCGCATCTTTTCGATGAATCAGGTAATAATTTCGAGGGCAAAATTTTTTTTTTAGAGGGGGAGAAATGTTGGACCCCAAATTTTTCTAATTGATGTTATTAATCATGAATTGTGTTCATTGGTGTTTATGACTTAGTTTCAGTAAATTTGGAGGTATTTATGGAAATTTAGATTAAGTTAAGTTTATTGTGTTTAAGTGAGAATGATAAGGGGTAAAATGTTTGAGGGCATTTTGGGAAGATCACTTAAGTTGGAGAGGTTAAGGCTTTGCTAGCCATTGGCAACGAGCCACACAATCAAGCATATACATACATATACACAAGCATGTAGCAAGACATCACTTTAACAAATTTAATTACAATCTTATAGCCATCAAAATATCATCACAAAAATATGCCATGTTATCTCTGCATAGCACATAACAATTAATTATGCATTCTTCCTAACAGATCAATGATGAGATGCACAATAAATGGCTCGAGAGTTCCGTGGAACGATACGGATAAACCGAAGTTTATACCGTGAACTATACGAGTTCGATTTCTCAGGATCTCGTGGCCTCAAGTGGGCAGCCGGGAGAAGGCTATACGTCGACGTGAACGTGACTAACGATACGTTCCTCTCTCACCCAAACAAGCTCATAATCATTGGTTTCATGCTTAATTGATTGTATTAAAAACTTTCATACTATTCATGATCATCATGCTTCTTCATCTTTTCATTCGTACAAAAATGCCATAATGCTTTTCAAGCAGTACATATTCACAATCACAATTCATTGTTAATAATTCAAATCACACATACATACAAGCAAGTAAAGCATTTTGCCCATATACACAACAACCATAAATATATTATCCACCTAATATCGCTTGAGAATCCAACTCACTGTTGTCCTTCCTCTTGCGATTGGATTAGGTCGGCTTGGTTTCCTATAACAAACCAAGTTCCCAATCAAGCAACATTCAAAGGAAATATTTAATAAACTTGAAAATAAAAAATAAAAGCACTAAAAGTTTACATCTAAATTCCAACCCAATTTCCGAATCTTAAAGGCAAAATTCCAAACTTCCTTTCTTCATAAAACTTATAGCCCTACGGCTCTAGTTCACAACGAATCTAAAATCACCTAATTTGGACATCCACAGCAAAATATATGCCCAAAATATACCAAAATTCACCTATGCTGGAAACTGGGGGCTCGTCGCGACGAAGACCACACTCGTCGTGATGAAGGCCACACTCGTCGCGACGCACATGAGCACGTCGCGACGTGCGGGCCTGGAGAACGTCTCCGAACCTGATTTTTCCCTCTTCTTCTGAATCGAGTCTTTAAGCCTTTCTTTGACCAATTTATCATTGTCTTTATTGATGATATATTGGTCTATTCCAAGAGTAATAAGAAGTATGAGGAGCATTTGACGATTGCTTTGGAGACATTGAGGAGAAACGAGTTGTATGCCAAATTCGATAAATGCAAATTTTGGCTGAGAGAAGTTGCATTTCTCGGACATGTAATCTCAGAACAAGGAGTGCATGTGGATCCAAAGAAAATAGAAGCTATGGTGACTTGGGAAGCACCGAAGAACATAGCTGAGGTGAGGAGTTTTCTGGGTTTGGCAGGTTGCTACAGGAGGTTTGTGGAGGGATTCTCCATGATAGCTGCACCGTTGACTAAGTTACTGAGGAAGAATCAGAAGTTCATCTAGAGTGATGAATGCTAGAAGAGCTTTGAGGAGCTCAAGCATAGATTGACAAGTGCTCTGATTCTGATTCTGCCTTCTGGAGAGGAGGGCTATACTGTGTATAGTGATTCTTCGAGGAAGGGTCTAGGTTGTGTATTGATGCAGGGAGACAGGGTGATAGCTTATGCTTCAAGGCAATTGAAGCCATATGAGTTGAACTATCCGACACATGATTTGGAGTTGGAGGCTGTGATCTGTGCCTTAAAAATTTGGAGGTATTATCTGTATGGAGTTCAGACAAGGATCTTTACCGATCATAAAAGTCTCAAGTACTTGCTAAGCCAGAAGGAACTGAATTTGAGACAGCGAAGGTGGATCGAGTTGCTTAAGGATTATGACTTGCTGATTGAATATAATCCGGGCAAGGCCATTATAGTGGTGGATGCTTTGAGTAGGAAGTCTTCGATTGCTCATGTTCGAACAGTTTATTTGCCTTTATTGGAAGAGATGGCCAAGCTTAAGATAAGCTTAAAGCAGGAGGAGCCAGATTACCTGCTAGCTAACTTTCGAGTGAGTCCGATAATCAGGGAGAAAGTTAGAGAGTTGCAGGCACAAGATGCAAATTTGAGCAAACTTCGAGAGGAAATTCGGAATGGTAAGATTTCTGAAGTAATAGTGAGAGATGATGGACTTATGACAGTGGGGAGCAGGCTGTGTATCCCAGATGTGCAGGAGGTAAAGGATGAGATCTTGGATAAGGCACACAATGTGCCTTATGCTATGCATCCAGGTAGCACCAGGATGTACAGGGATTTGAGAGAGAATTTTTGGTGGAAAGGCATGAAGAGGGATGTAGTAGAGTTTGTAAGTAAGTGTCTAGTGTGTCAGCAAGTTAAGGCTGAGCACCAGGCACCTTCAGGCAAGCTTAGGCCATTGTCCATCCCAGAATGGAAGTGGCAAAGGGTGACCCTGGATTTTCTGATGGGTATGCCCAGGACTAGTAGGAAACATGATGCTACGTAAAGAAGTATATTGATGAGATAGTGAGATTACATGGGATTCCGGATTCCATAGTTTTTGACAGAGACCCTCGGTTTACTTCGAGGTTTTGGGGATGTTTGCAGGAAGGTTTAGGGACTAAGCTGAATTGTAGTACGACTTTTAACCCTCAGACGGATGGTCAATCTGAGAGGAACATTTGGACACTTGAGGGAATGCTCAAGGCATGTGTGATGGATTTCAATGGAGCTTGGGATGGGCATTTTCCATTGGTCAAATTTGCTTATAATAATTCGTACCATTTGAGCATTCAGATGGCTCCATATGAGGCATTGTATAGGAGGAGATGTAGAACTCCGATTTGTTGGGATGAAGAAGGAGAGAGAAAACAGGTTGGACCAGAATTGATTCAGACGATAGTTGATAAAGTCAATCTGGTTAAGCAGCGACTTAAGGCAGCACAGGATAGGATGAAGAGCTACATTGATGCACACCGAAAGGAGATGGAGTTTGAAGTCGGTGAGAAAGTGTTCCTTAAGACGTCTCCAAAAAGGCTGCAGGGGCGTTTGTCAACCCAAAGGGCATAACTAAAAACTCAAAATGCCTATACCGTGTTCTGAAAGCAGTCTTGGGCACATCCGACTCCTTTATCCTCAACTGATGGTAACCCGATCTCAAGTCTATCTTGGAGAAGACTTTTTCCCCTTGCAATTGATGAAACAGATCATCAATACGTGGAAACGGATATCTGTTCTTCACAGTGACCTAATTTAGCTTCCGGTAGTCCACACACATCCTCAACGATCCATCTTTTTTCTCCACAAAAAGGACCGGAGCTCCCCAAGGTGACGAGCTCGACCTTATGTACCCTTTCTCCAATAACTCCTCCAACTGCTCCTTAAGCTACTTCAATTCTACCGGAGCCATCCGGTAAGGCGGAATTGAAATCGGTGCAGTACTTGAAATGTAACATCCCGACCCCAATGGGAAGGGTATATGGGTCAATTTGGTCAGGCTAGTAATTTGCATTTCATATTTCTGATGTGAACATTTATTTGGCCTCTGATTGTAGAGGACTGAGTCTTTTGGCACATGCACATATAGGTACATGCATTCATGACTTTTTCCGGCATTTGATTTTGTAAATGATTTGAATTGTGAATTTACGAGATAATTAGATTGGATTATGATATATTGTGAATTATGGAATAATTGGGTGTGAATGGTGAAATTGGAACTGTTAGAATGATTGCAAAGTGACAAAGATAGTTAGGATAAGTTTCGAATAATTAGGAGAAAATATCCGGACCGAAAATTCTCCGAGTGGCGGACCGATTGACTGAATAGGACCGAAATAATTGTCCAATGGCTATGGAAATTTAGATATACGATCTTGGAATTTAATATGTTGAGCCATTGAGATTTTGAGATGAGTGGACTGATTAGAAAGTTAAATGTTTTGGGAGGAAGAATGATAAGAGGTTTATTGTTCTGTATCTATATATATATATATATATCTCTTACGTTTGAAAAAAAAAACAGAAATTGTTTCTCCTCCCTAGGGTTCAATCCTCTTCTCCTTCGATTGAGCTTCGTTTCTTTCTTCCTGCTTGATCCTTGCTTGTTTGTTTTCTTCTGTGCTAAGACCAACACTAATCCTTGAAAGGATGAAGGATCATGAGATTTCGGGTGAAAAATCGTGATTGTTAGTCTTGGAAGAATTTTTGGAAGATTTGAGATTTAAGCTTCATTCGGTAAGTTTATGATTTCATGTTGTGATTATTGTGTTTAAAGCATGCATAGGGGTTAATTGTTAAAGATTTGAGTGTTTTAGTTGAGTTAATACTGGATTTTAGAGAGAGAAAGAGGAAAAAGAAATCGGAGAAGACGAACCAGGGTCGCACGTCGCAACGAATAAATATTTAGACGTCGCGACGAGCAAGATGGGGACGTCGCGGCGAGCGTGAATCATTGACGCCACAGCGAGCCCTCTCCCTCACGTTGCGGCGAGCCCGAAGGAAACGTTGGCCGCGGCGAGCGTCTGTACGTCGCGGCGAGCCACTCCTGCATGTCGCGACGAGCGTCTGTGCATCGCGGCGAGGAACAGTTTCTGATGTGTTTTAATTGGAGTTTTGAGGTATAACTAATTGTGTAGACCTCCAATTGCGGTGAGGTTTGATTTGCTATGATCTAGTGAATGAGGTTTATGATTAAGGAAAAGAATGAGAGCTTGAATTCGGGTTTTAGAGATCTCATTTAGTGAAAGAAGTTATGAATGTGATTGTATTGCAACCTAAGGATAGTTTCCTGATGATTGGGTTATAATTATGAGAATTTCGAATATATGAATTCAGTGTAATTGGAGTCTTTATTAAGTGAATTTGATTTAGTTCAAAATGAAAATTGGTTTTGAGATCTTGTGAGCTTCGGTTAGTGCATATGAATTGACAAATGGAACTAATTGGTATAAACGAAATTGGTGAGTTCTACGACGTGTTATTGAATTGAAATGAGTCGATAGTGATCATTGAGTAAAAGAAAGTGGAAAGGGGGAAATGGTACTGGGAAAATCATGAATAGGCATAGTACATATGTTATTCAAGGCATGTGCATCATTAATTATTTTTGACTGTGCATTTTGTAATGAATGAAATTAATTGATTGTTATAAATAGATGGATCGATAATCCACACAACGATCTTTGGAGCTTCCAGAAAGCGATTAGGAAGTTCAGGTGAGTAACCTAGTTGGTTCCTTAGCCTTTATGTATTTAATATCTTACCATTATGCCATGTGGAGAGAATGGAGGGATATATGTGTTTTTTTTATTGATTTCGGACCACGGGTGTCCGAAGTATTTGAACGTGATATTGAAGTGCAAAATGTATACCGCATGTGAATCTTCTTGTGAAATGATTGGAAATGTGATTTGATACATGTGTATTGTCTATAGAGATATGAATGAACTTGTGAAATCTATAATTGGTTAATAAATAATGGTTGTGACTGGAGCATATTTTGATCGGAGCTATAAGCTCATCAATTGTGAAAAGGGAATAGTGCATACCTAGAGGGCTCTCCTATCCCTAATTTGAGCGAGCAGTAGTGCATACCCCGGGGGCTCTCCTACTTGTTTAAAATGTGATTACTGTGAATAAACCGAGCTTTGAGCTCGAGGGGAGTCAGTGTATACCCAGAGGGCTCTCCTACTCCCTAAGTGTATTTGAATTACATTCGTTAAGCGCCATCCAACTCAAAGTAAAACAATGGAAACTTTGGAAAGAGATTTGTGTGCGGTGTTGTTATGTATGTGAATCGTGTGAAAGCGTCGCCTTGTATGTGTACAAATTGGCAATGCCCGAGTTGATTTGGAATATGATAATATGTGATAAGATGTGAATTGTTTGGTTATGCATCGTTGAGTGAACCATCGATGATGGTTTCTCACGAGTTCGCAAACTCACCCAACATTGCAATTATTTTCAGAATTGAAGAATACCCGCTAGTAAAATGGGAGTACATTTGCGAGATTCAGTGAAGGTCAAAAGTCGGGATCGGTTTGGTTCGCATTACATGTCTTTATTTTTGTAATAAAGTGTTTATTTGTATTTGTGAAATTGACCTCGATGGCTTTTGAAAATGTGTGTATTGAAATTGGATGTGATTGAATGAGTACCCAATTTGGGTATGGAATTCGCATATGTGTTTAAAAAGAATAATGTACCGATTTCTGAATGAGTGGTTAGCACGCCACCCTCACGGGGCACGGACTCGAATATCACCATCGATATCGGGTTCGGGTCTTGCGGGAGTGGGGTGTTACATTTGTGGTATCAGAGCCCAGAAGTACAATCTTACATGGGGGTTTTGAAAAAAATGTGTTAAGTTACATGCATTTAGGTCATGTCATGGAAGACAGTGACAACTGATCCCCAGTCTAGTATATAAGTCACATGTAGGAGCCTGTACCAATTGTTTCAGTCGTTAGAATTTGTGAGGACATTGATGATATATCAGAATGGATAAATGCCAGTTGTGGATATCTTGAAATCGAAAAAAGGTATATGATTCGATTTGACAAATGAAGATTGAGGGTATTGGTACTAGTGGATACATTATGGAAGGCGATATCTGGGTTATACCCTCGGTATATCCTTGAATGTGAGATAGATGTTAATATGTTCTGAACTGATAGAGGGGATTAAGGCTATGATAGAAATGACAAGAGTGCAAGTGTATAATGTGGATGAAATGAAATGTTATAATTGAGATTGATTACTGTGACGAGTGTTATGAATAATGATTTATGACTGTGAATCGATTTCGTTAGAGAGAAATCAAGAACGATGGTATATTTATGATGTTAATTTTTTAGTGTGAAAATACGAGGGTGCGATGTAATAATGAAAAGATTGAGAGGTAAGACAATGATACTGATAAGTGAAACAGATGTTCGGTTTAGTTGATTTGCTAAGTGAATACACACTGATTATGGGAGCCCCATGGTAAGTGAAAATATTAACCTAAATTGTCTCGTGTATGGAGATGGCATGAGAAGTAAATTAAGGGATGATTGTAGTGTATAAAGTTCGAATGAGAAAAGAAAGTGTTTATGAGAAATCAATTGAGAAAGAAGGAGACTGTTAATGTGGTACCAAAAGAGAAGGTTATCTAGAATGAAATGTGATTAAAGAGTTCTTAGTAGTATAAGTTCTTAATGAGTAAATTGATGAGAATGCATTTTCTAATAAGATGTGATAATTATAGTGATTTATTGAGAATCAATTGAAATTTGATACATGTTGAGGACTTGATCATGATATAATCCTCACGAGTGAGGATAGGTGCAAAAAGAGAGTATTGTGTATCCTTAGTGTAAGTGACTAATTGGTACATCGATGCAATGATTTTTGCTGGTACGGACCTCAATGAACGGTATTAAAAAGGATGTTCTGATTATATGTATTATGGCATAGATTGATCTGCATGGGATATTGTGTATGGCTGGAAATTGAGTCCCTATGGCATAGAGAATGACTGACAAGAAATGTGATGACTGTGATATTGAGGAATTTCATAAGTATTGATGAAAATAGTAAGAAATCTACTTGCAAAGAAGAATTTACCTGAATTGGATTAAGTTGATCGAATGATTCAATTGAATAGTGATCAATGCAAGGACAGTATAGAGATAAATTTGAAATGAATTACAAGTTAAATTGGAGTCTAAATTCTAGCAGAGACTCGAGCGTAAGAGGTAAAAAAATGCTTTCATTATGATGATGAGATGAATCCGATTATGTACGAGAATTACCGAACATTAAGAAAATAATAATTGCGAATATGAGGAGAAAATAGATTCGTGTATGGTTTGTGTAATTATGTGCTGAAAATACGAAATTGATTTGATGCATGTTTATTTAACGCAGGCAGTGATCTATTGCAAATAAATTGGGTTATGTGGAGAAATTAAGGTAAAAGGAACATATGTCAGAATATGTTGTGATGGAATTGAGAAAATTATAAGAAAATCGTTCCTCATTCGAGACTTTTGATATTTAAAGAGTTATACAAATTGATCACTGGTATAAGGAATTTTGGATTGTAATTGTCCGAGTTGACAATGCACTAATAGTATTGTGCTACTGAAAAGTAAAGTGTCTTGAGTGCATTCAGATTGGAAAATGATGAAGATCATCGATGATCGATTAAATGCATTTGAAAAGTTAAGAAGATAAATCGGCACAGATGAAAAAATTGTATACTATGCGAGTTTCATAAGAGTGAATTTGACCTTGATTGAATAAATAGTGGATGAATTATTATTCGAAAATGGCACATTGGGAGACCTAATGACGATAGGAGTATTGATACAATGCGAAATTGTAAGAGACTTATATATATATACGGGCTTTGGAGATTTTGCATTATATCTTTGAAATGTCGATGAATTGGTTATATTGTGTCGATGAAAGTGTGTAAAGTGATTTTTGTACCTTGGGACACGTAAAACTTCATGGGCTATATTGTGATTGATGATTTGAGATCTGTTGTAATGAGTGTTGCCTAAAAAAGCTTGGAGAAAAAATTATGCGAAACAATTGAAGATGTCTACGAATGTGCAAATCAATAATGATGGAGGTATTTTGTGAATTGAAGATTTGAAAAGAATTAAGCGATTGAAAAATTCAATTATGCTAGTCATGAAATTAAATGGATTGAATAGGAAATTCAGATGAGATGATCGCAATTTGAGCGATAAGGTTTTGATTGTATGACTGAGTAAAAATCGTTGAGCTAGCAAAAAGGGGCTAAAAGAAGGTATTATTTGTTATTGGAATTCCGAAACTGGTTTGTATATTTAAAAAGATCGGCAAAGACCAAATTAAGGTGTAGACATTTGCGAATGTTATCGAGCTATTAGGAAATCATGAAGCGATTAGAGAGTATTATGGTTTAGCAAGAGCAAATCGAAAGAGGAATCGATAGTTTAGCGTGATAAATTGAATGGTTGTATGTGTGATAGACCAACAGGCTTGTCTGTTGAAATCAATTGTCAAATGGATAATTTGGGAATTCATAGGGACATAAATTGGTGTATAGTCTGAATTGATTGCAGCTATATCAATTGTTGCATTGGTGACACCATTTGAGCAGTGTATATGTTGAGAGTAAATGAATCTGTAATGGGGATTTTTGGAAATCAAAATTTATGAAAATGTGTCGAGTTGATTGTTATAGAGGTGATTATAATCTTATGAGATTAAGGTTTTATCACTAAAGGAATGTAATCTGATAAACGATAAATGAAATGTTTTGAAGTGTATCGCCTCGGCCGGATACACTTAGATAGAGACACAGGTGTAATGAATGGAAATTAAATTCGATATGTAGTGATCTCTATGGGATTGTAGTGTGAATGGAACTACGGATTTGTAAACTGTAAAGATGTTTGGATCCAAAGTGTTACTTGGGCGAGATTAGGAAATATTGTTATGATCGACATATGTATTATCGATATCGAAAGTAAAGAATTGCGAGTGATCTTGAGGAAACTATGAGGCGTGTAAAGTTAGAGAAAAGATAAAGAGTGATTGATAGTATTGATTTCGATTATTTGGCGAAATTGTCTATATAGAGAAATAAGTGGAAAATAGATATCTAGTGATCGAACAATTCCCCGCCTCCTCGATCAATTGTATATGAAATTTCGAGGACTAAATTTTTGTGAGAGGGAGAATTGTAACATCCGATCCCAATGGGAAGGGTATATGGGTCAATTTGGTCAGGCTAGTAATTTGCATTTGATATTTCTGATGTGAACATTTATTTGGCCTCTAATTGTAGAGGACTGAGTCTTTTGGCACATGCACATATAGGTACATGCATTCATGACTTTTCCCGGCATTTGATTTTGTAAATGATTTGAATTGTGAATTTGCGAGATAATTAGATTGGATTATGATATATTGTGAATTATGGAATAATTGGGTGTGAATGGTGAAATTGGAACTGTGTTAGAATGATTGCAAAGTGACAGTGATAGTTAGGATAAGTTTCTGGAATAATTAGGAGAAAATATCCGGACCGAAAATTCTCCGAGTGGCGGACCGATTGACTGAATAGGACCGAAATAATTGTCCAATGGCTATGGAAATTTAGATATACGATCTTGGAATTTAATATGTTGAGCCATTGAGATTTTGAGATGAGTGGACTGATTAGAAAGTTAAATGTTTTGGGAGGAAGAATGATAAGAGGTTTATTGTTCTGTATCTATATATATATATATATATATCTTACGTTTGAAAAAAAAAACAGAAATTGTTTCTCCTCCCTAGGGTTCAATCCTCTTCTCCTTCGATTGAGCTTCGTTTCTTTCTTCCTGCTTGATCCTTGCTTGTTTGCTTTCTTCTGTGCTAAGACCAACTCTAATCCTTGAAAGGATAAAGGATCATGAGATTTCGGGTGAAAAATCGTGATTGTTAGTCTTGGAAGAATTTTTGGAAGATTTGAGATTTAAGCTTCATTCGGTAAGTTTATGATTTCATGTTGTGATTATTGTGTTTAAAGCATGCATAGGAGTTAATTGTTAAAGATTTGAGTGTTTTAGTTGAGTTAATCTGGATTTTAGAGAGAAAGAGGAAAAGAAATCGGAGAAAGGCGAACCAGGTCACACGTCGCGACGAATAAATATTTAGACGTCGCGACGAGGAAAGTGCTTAGACGTCGCGACGAGCATGGTGGGGACGTCGCGGTGAGCGTGAATCATTGACGCCACGGCGAGCCCTCTCCCTCACGTCGTGGCGAGCCCGAAGGAAATGTTCGCCGCGGCGAGCCACTCCTGCACGTCGCGACGAGCGTCTGTGCGTCGTGGCGAGGAACAGTTTCTGATGTGTTTTAATTGGAGTTTTGAGGTATAACTAATTGTGTAGACCTCCAATTGAGGTGAGGTTTGATTTGCTATGATCTAGTGAATGAGGTTTATGATTAAGGAAAAGAATGAGAGTTTGAATTCGGGTTTTAGAGATCTCATTTAGTGAAAGAAGTTATGAATGTGATTGTATTGCAACCTAAGGATAGTTTCACGATGATTAGGTTATAATTATGAGAATTTCGAATATATGAATTGATGTAATTGGAGTCTTTATTAAGTGAATTTGATTTAGTTCAAAATGAAAATTGGTTTTGAGATCTTGTGAGCTTGGTTAGTGCATATGAATTGACAAATGGAACTAATTGGTATAAGCGAAATTGGTGAGTTCTACAACGTGTTATTGAATCGAAATGAGTCGATAGTGATCATTGAGTAAAGAAAGTGGAAAGGGGAAATGGTACCGGAAAATCATGAATAGGCATAGTACATCTGTTATTCAAGGCATGTGCATCATTAATTATTTTTGATTGTGCATTTTGTAATGAATGAAATTAATTGATTGTTATAGAGCCGATGGATCGATAATCCACAGACGATCTTTGGAGCTTCGAGAAGCAGCTAGGAAGTTCGGTGAGTAACCTAGTTGGTTCCTCAGCCTTTATGTGTTTAATATCTTACCATTATGCCATGTGGAGAGAATGGAGGGATATATGTGTTTGTTTTGATTGATTTCGGACCACGGGTGTCCGAAGTATTTGAACGTGATATTGAAGTGCAAAATGTGTATCTGCGTGTGAATCTTTCTTTGTGAAATGATTGGAAATGTGATTTGATACATGTGTATTGTCTATAGAGATATGAATGAACTTGTGAAATCCATAATTGGTTAATAAATAATGGTTGTGTTTGGAGCATATTCTGATCGGAGCTATAAGCTCATCAATTGTGAAAAGGGAATAGTGCATACCCAGAGGGCTCTCCTATCCCAATGTGAGCGAGCGAGAGTGCATACCAGGGGCTCTCCTACTTGCTTAAAATGTGATTATTGTGAATAAACTGAGCTTTGAGCTCGAGGGGAGTCAGTGTATACCCAGAGGGCTCTCCTACTCCCTAAGTATATTTGAATTCTGTTCCATTAAGCGCCCAGTCACAACTCAAAGTAAAACAATGGAAACTTTGGAAAGAGATTTGTGTGCAGTGTTGTTATGTATGTGAATCATGTGAAAGGCGATATGCCTTGTATGTGTACAAATTGGCAATGCCTGAGTTGATTTGGAATGTGATAATATGTGATAAGATGTGAATTGTTTGGTTATGCATGCGTTGAGTGAACCATCGATGATGGTTTCTCACGGAGTTCGCAAACTCACCCAACATTGCAATTATTTTCAGAATTGAAGAATACCCGTTAGTAAAAGCGGGAATCGTTCTGAGATTCAAGTGAAGGTCGAAGTCGGGATCGGTTTGTATGCGCATTACATGTCTTTATTTTTGTAATAAAGTGTTTATTTGTATTTGTGAAATTGACCTCAGTGGCTTTTGAAAATGTGTGTATTGAAATTGGATGTGATTGAATGAGTACCCAATTTAGGTATGGAATTCTGCACATGTTTTTTAAAAAAGAATAATGTACCGATTTCTGAATGAGTGGTTAGCACGCCACCCTCCCTAGGCACGGACTCGGATATCACCATCGATATCGGGTTCGGGTCTTGCGGGAGTGGGGTGTTATATGAAAGAAGCTCAATGGGAAACTCAATTTTCCTAGGTGGAGGTAGTCCTGGCAATTCCTCAGGAAAGACATCCTAGAATTCCCTTACTACTAAGATATCCTCAAGCTTCCCTCTATCTGCCGTTGTGTCTACCACATAGGCCAAAAATACGTCACAGTCTTTCCTCATCATCTTCTCTACTGTCAGGGCTAAAACAATTCTGGGCGGGCTTGCTTTTCTGTCCCCTGAAAACACCACTCTTCTGCCGTCATCCAATTCAAATTCTACTGTCTTTTGCTTACAATCCAGCTGAGCATTGTACTTCTCTAAGGTGTCCATACTCAAAATCACATCCAATCCTCCCATCTTCAGTGGCATTAAGTTTACCAGTAGAAGTTCCCCGCCAATACATATCTCACACTCTCTATACACTTGACTGATAATAATATATTAGCCGATTGGAGTACTCACCATCAGCGGAGTATAAAATAGGCTCAAATTTCTACCACACATAGTTCTACTCGAAGAAACAAACGAATGAGTAGAACCCGGATCAATCAAAGCAATCACATCTTCAGCAAATAACTTAACCGTACCAGTGATAACATCTGGAGCGGTCTCTGCATCCTCCCAAGTCATTGCAAACACCCTAGCTGGTGCCTGCCCCCTGGGTCTCCTTGGAATGCCAATCCTCTTGGCTGCATCAGAACTGCCCACTTCTGTAGAATTCTTGTGTCCCACAGTCTCAGATCTCTTGGAAGCTTGCATCTGGCTTCTCTCTTGTCTTGGAGGCTGAGGGCACTCTCTAGCCATATGCCCCTTCTCCCCACAGTTAAAGCAAGCTCCTGACAATTTACGACATTCTCCTCTATGAAGTCTCCCGTAGTGCTCACAACTTAGAAAAAATGGCCTATCCCCATCTCCCCTTCTACTGCCGCCCACCGCTGAGGCTTGGTGAGAAATAGTAGAAGTCTTCATAGGCCTCTGTCGGCTCGCGCCACTGGTCCTCTCCTCAGACTGCACAGGGAAGGTTCTGGCATTCCTCTCAAGCATAGAAGTACCGCCTCCCCTCTTTAACTGCTCTCTCCCCTTTCTTTTTCTGTGGACTGCACTCTTGATATTCTCAATGTTCTCCACCCTCAAGGCTGCCTCAACCAACTGCTGAAATTCACCAAAGTTTTGCACTACCACTTTCTCTCGGATGGCTAAGTGAAGACCCAACTCAAACCGACAGCACTTAGCAGCCTCACTCAACATCAGCTCTGAAGCATACCTCGCCAACTGAGTGAACCAACGCTTGTATTCACTAACTGTCAGCTCCCTCTGGGTGAGACTAAGGAACTCCCTCTGCTTCTGCTGAATGTACACCTCAGACAGATATTTCTTCCTGTAAGTAGCAAGGAAGTCCTACCATGCCAATCCTACTAGTCTCATCTAACTCCCTGGCACAATCTCCTACCAATGAAGAACATCCCCCTGAAGCAAGCTTGCAGCATATATAACCCTCTCATCATCCTCACACTCCATCTGATCCAAGACTCTCTCCGTCTTTCTCAACCAGGTCTCAGCTTCCTCAGTATCAGTGGTCCCATAGAAGTCCACTGCTCCATACTTCCTCAACTTGTCAAACCGTCTCCCCTTTTTAGCTAGGGCTGAAGCAGAAGGTTGTGGCATCTGACCCATAGCCTGAACAAAGGCCTGAGTAAACACCTGAAACAACCTCGGATCTAGTAGAGGCACTTGCTCCTGCAAAACTAGCGACTCCTGAGTCTGTGATGGCATAGGCTCACTACCTAGCCCTACAGAAGCCTCGGCATTTCCTGAGGTTACCGACTCATCAGTCCTCTCCTCTCTAGTCGGAGAGTCAAGTGCAACAGATCCTTGTAGAACTCCTCGTGTCCTTCTACGAGGTGGCATCGTAATCCTTCAAATATAAACACTAAGGATTAGCTACATGGCGATCTGAATTCCTACATGTATGTATGATATGTATGTCACTTAATGCAATCAATCAATGCAACAAATAATAATATATCAAACAATTCATCCTACTATAAATTCTAAGCCGAGGACACTAAACCTAAAGCTTTGATACCAAACATGTTGGGCCCGGGTCCCGATTTCCTACCCCGAGGGGCCACCTTGGGATAGGGAATCGGGACCCGGGCCCAACACCTTCAGTCCGGAACCAGGCATAAACAAACACAAAGTGTAGCACCCCACTCCCGCGAGACCCGAACCCGACATCGACGGTGATATCCGAGCCTGCGACCCGCGAGGGTGGTATACTAGAGCAGTCAATGCAGTGTAAAAACTCATTATGATATTTTTTTTGAAACAGTCGAGTGCGTGGAATTAAGAATAAACGATTCGGGCCCGTGATACAAAAACCCATTTCAGTCATACATTTTATCAAAGATCACTTTTCAAACAATATTTATCAATTAGGGCCCTCAAACAATTCAATACTATTTTTGCGGAATATAAATTTACACATAAGTCAAAATCACACAAATGCAGACGTGAACTGATCCCGACATCGAACACCGACTCTCTTGTAGTAATCATACTCCCGGTTCGATGAACGGGTACTCTTGATTCTGAAAAATATTTGCAATGTTGGGTGAGTTTATAACTCGGTGAGAAACCATCATCGATGGTTCACTTAATTCATGCATATTCAATCAATTTACCAAATATCACATACTATCACAATTCACAAATGTAAAGCATATCGCCTTTCATACCATCCATATTTAGTCATACCATTTATGCAATGAACATGTGACACTTTTCATTTTCGTTTCGTTGTTGTGATCGTGTGCTGGCTGCCCGATGCTTGGGCACATTGCGTTGAGCGATGGCTCTGAAAACATTGGGCTTGAAGCCCTGGTACATTGAGCCTGAGGCTCTGAATACGTTGGACCTGAGGTCCTGTGCGTTGGGCTGAAAGCTCTCATATACATTGGGCGTGATATGCCCTGATACGGTGGCTGCTCGGTCTGGCGCCTTTATCTGATCATGCCATCATGCATGGATGCATATGCTCTAATTCCCATTCTGATCGGTTATAGTTCAATGACCAATTTTCGTTTCTTCGGACCTTCGGTCCGGTGTTTCAGTCATATACATTTACAAATTCTTGCATCCAACCATATCATATCAAAAGTCACATTCAATGTATCAAAACAGACAATTAACACTTCAATATAAATTTCCCAGTCCGAGGTCTCCAATGTAATTATTCACAAACAGTCACACACAAATGACACTTCGATAACAAGTTTCCAATACTTCGGACACCTATGGTCCGAAATCAATCTAAAGTAAACACACATAATTCCTCCATTATCTCCACATGGCATAACCACATCATTTTCATCATATATAGATTGAGGAACCAACTAGGTTATTCACCTATTACTTCTGAGCTATTGCCGGGAAGTCTCTGCAACATCGGTAGGTCGATGCTCCAACTGTGCCTCTATAACAAGCAGAGAGGAATCCGATCACTAATTATCCAATCCGAACTAGTAATAATGCACATGTAAGTGTATAATGCTTGTTCATGAGATTTTCGGCCCTAAATCCAAATTTTCCCATAATAAAAATTCCAACTAAAATTCGAAAGCTATAGCCACTGACAGCACTCAATTTGGACCTCAATCGGTTCAAAAATAAATAAAATAGTGATCACAGAACAAGTACCCGGGGCCACGTCAATTTTCCGTCTAAAAATTCCCAATTTATCACAAAATGAAATTCAATGTGTTACCAATCCGATGCCTCAAGAATCAGGTCAATCGGACGCCGGACGGAAAAGAAATTGACAAAAGAAACCAAAATTCAATTTAAACAATTAATATCTACATATATACCTAACCCTTATTCCCTTCTTTAATTTCTTGATTTCAAGCCAACTTTCAACACCAATAACTCATTGCACACAATTCAGAAAATTACCAACTATATCTCATTGGAAAGATCATGAAACCCTCTACAATTCTCAAGAAGACCATAAAAATCAATTTCACCCCTAAGGGTGTAAAAAATCCTATCAAACCTACTGCCTACTCAAAACCTCTCAAACAGTGCAACACATTGCAAATTCAGTAACTACTCATTTCCTCAGTAAAAAATAACACAATAAATATGCTCAATAAGGTCACAATGTTATCTACAACTTTCATGAACAACCCAAAATCAAATTCACTTGCTAACTAGGTCAAACAATTCACCAAAGCATCAGCCCTCTGAAATCAACCAATCTGGACAGTGATTTTGCAAACAGTATAACTCCTTGTACAAATATCGCAAAATTGCATATTTTATACCCATAAAAAGATAAAACATAGTACTACACTTCTCATGAAGGGCTCAGAATCAAATTCCATCATTATTCAATTGAAAACAGTCTTGCAAGTTACTGCCCTGATCAGCAGCCCATGACCTAACTTCAGTCCAATCTTTGAAAAAGTATAAGTCCCAATTCTGGTATCTAAAAATAGAATGCTATATCCTATTTTCAAGATCATTTCTTCCTATACAACTTTTCAGAAGATCACTCACACCAATTCAGTTCACATAAATTGTTAAAATTGCTCCCAAACAGAAAGCCCACAAAATCGACAATGAGGCTAGCTTTCCACAAATGACAAAAATCAGTCAACATGCCACAATGCATAACTCCCAATATACTGATCGAAAAATTACAAGATCAGTGGAAATGGAAATCTAACAATGTAGGCTTCAACTCTCATGAAGACCATTTTCCCTAATTCCATATCAATTAATTTAGAAAAATCAACAAAACATATTAGTCATACTTGCAGTTACTGTTTACAGACAATAAAACAGTAACTTTCCATGCACAAATTCACCCTTCTAGCATTACAATCTAACAACACCTATTTCACACAAAGTTGTAGCCAACATCTCAAAGTTTCATTGAGCACAAACCTTACCTCATTTTCTCACCTACACAATTAGTTATGATCAAAACATTGCAATAGGGTCAATAACAATTCTCAGCTTTACTACACCAATTTATTTCCTATCATACCAATTCAATTCCTACTACTATAGGCATCTCATTTTAACACAAAATCAGTACCTACAATATTCATACATTCACTAGGGCTAATAGTCACATTTGGCAGCATTAATTTCTCAATTCCTATGCAAATCATCATCAAAATGCAATTACAATCAAGCTAAAACCATTCATCACTCATCCTACTTTCAATTCATAACTAACCCTAATCTTATACCCATTAATTCAAGAAATAATTATCATCAATTTAAGGCATCATTAATCCTAATAAACATACCATAACCCCCATTCAATGATTCTACCTACCATGATTCACAGATTCATACTTAAGCATCATTGAAAACTTAATTAAACTAACTTACCTAATTAGCTTTTCCACTTCAAGGCACACCAATTTCTCACTTTCTCTACTTTCTTCTAACATCAAACATGTATATCATCATCATGGGAAGAACATAACTTGAGGGCATGAAGAAGCTCTTATGTTTGGAGGAAGGTTTGAAGAAAGAAGAAGAAAATCGATGGTGGTGGGGAAAGAGTTGAGTGATTTCGGTGGAAAGATGTTTCTACACAATTAAAACTAGTTTTCCTTCTTTCCTAAAGTGATAACCGTGGGTGGGATGGTTAATGAGAGACTAGGTGGCTTAATAGGATTAGTTAAGGAAAAGTAAGAGGCTAGATGGCTTAATAGGATTAGTTAAGAAAAAGTAAACATATTAATACTTTTATCAATTAAACCTAGTCCAAAATTAACCCAATCAATTCCAATGACCCTAATTTCAATCCCAAAATAATATACCCAATAATACAGTATCATTGGGTAGCAATTTTCGCTACCGAAAATCTACCGATTCACCAACTGACGATTTTTCCCGGTCCGAAAATTTCTGGGAATTTCCCCGAATCATTTTTTTGAAAATTACCTAAATTGTCCAAAATTGTAAAACATATGACAGTCCACTCCCAATAATTGTTCAAACACGAAAACCACATTTTCCACAACAAAAACACATTTAGGCCATTTACCGACGATTTTGCCGGTCCGGAAATTTTCTCCGGACAATTCCAGAAAAATTCCTATAAATCCCTAAAAATGTAAAACACTCAATGGCGTACTCCAAATAATTTTTCAAATACAATTATCCCATAAATTTCACAAAAGATCTCAATTTGAAACTGTAGGAAAATGTCATGAATGCATGTATACCATGTGCAAGTGCAACAAACCATCAATCATAGAGGCTATATGCTGTATGTGCATGCCGAGATATAATTTAATACTCCTGACTCGACCCAATTTACGAAAATACCCTTCCCATCGGAGATGGGATGTTACACAAAGCCCACCATTATTCTCCACAATGTTATAAGTGCAAAATATAAACAATTAATAATCGAGAAACCATCTAGGTTACGCACCAAATAGCTTCCGAGCTAATGCTGAGAAGTCTCGGCAACGTCCGTGAGATGACGTTTCAACCGTGCCTCTAAATAATCACAATAATCACATTACCAAATGCACAATCAGAAATATTAAATAATGCACATGTAGCAATTTAGATGTGTACAATGCATATTCGTGACATTCCCGATACCATTCTATAATTCACATCATAAAATATTTCCTTGTCTTAGGAACCCATAGACACCAAAATTACTCAAGTTGGACCTCTATAGGTCCAATTATTAATAAAACATGGATCGGAAAATCATTACCCGGTCCCCCCACTTCGACCTAACCAATTCTCGTCAATTTTAGCTCTAAAAATTCCCAATTTCACAAATAAATGAAATTAAATATTTCACGAATCTGATGCCTTGGGAATCAGGTCAATCGGATGTCGGACGGAAAAGATATTCCCAAAACACGTTCAGACCAACACACTACATGTAACTTCACTCTAGAAATTGAACATCTTAGGTGCTAAATTGAATTCTAACCTCTTCATGAAATTTGCATATCTATGTCTCTAGTTTAATTAGAAATAAGAATCAGACCGATTGGAGCTCTATAACTCAAAATATCTCCAAATTACTGAAGCATGTTCAGACTTTTCCAACTGGTCTGCTCACTTAGATCCTATCGTCCTTTCTCAGTTTGATCTCAAAAATCCTAAATTTGGTATGTAAAGATAGATAAATATCTTAGGAATCCAATGCTTCAAAAATCAGGTCGATCAGAGGTCGGATGAAAAAGTTATACACAAAAGATTGAACGGAGGTCACTGGGCGCGCCTGCGCACCTCGCTCGCCTGGGAGAGTGACTCGCTCACTTGGCGAGCGACGCGAGCGTCTCGCCCGCATGGGCGAACGCCTCGCTCGGCCTGCGTTAAATATTTTTTTAAAAAAAACCTTTCTTTCTTCATTCATATATACCACCTCTTCTTTCACATAACCTATCTTTTCACCCAAATGTCCAAACAACACAAATTAGGTCTCGTTGGAAAGATCTTGAAAAATCTTACAAGTTTCATGAAGAACTTGAAATTTAATAACACCTCTAAGGGTGTCAAAAATGCACTCAAAAACACTGCCTAATCACACATTTACTACCACAGTGCAGCACTTTTCAAAAATCATAACTTTTCATCCCCTTAACCAAAAATTCCAAATTTTATATCAATCAAAAGAGGAAAAACAAATTCTACAACTTTCATGAACAACATAGAAGCCAATTCAATCTCTAACCAGATCAAATTCTCAAACAAAGTTTCAGCCTACCCAAATTATTCTCACAATAACCCAATATTTCAAAATTCATAACCCCACATTCCTTTGGTAAAAAATTTCATACCATATAGCAATAAAAATCTCAGACAATATACTACAATTCTCAAGAAAGACTTCTAAACAAATTCCAATTCAAACTAGGTCAAATCCTCTCATTAATGTGGCTGTCCTGTTAAGGTTTATGAAATCAACATGTAACCTAAACTAGAAAAAAACTTTCCAAATTTATATCTTACAATTCTTACATCCAAAATTCGCATAAAATACGTCATTAGAAAGCTACAACAATTGTCTACAACTTTTCAGAAGGTCACTTCAGCCAATTTCACACTTAACAGTCCCAAATAAATATCAGAACACAAAAGCACAAAACCTATGCCCTTAGAACATTTGCATACCAAAACACAATTTGGGCTGAATTACCACCTGAACATTATCAGACCATAACCTGCAATCTACAAATCAAAAAATATCATATTCAGTGGAGTTATAAAGATAACAAATAAATCTTCAACTTTCAAGAATACCAATTTCACAAAATTTGTCTCCTTTATCCTGAAAAAAATTCTCAAAGTTTCAGGTCTTCAATAATGGAACCAAAATCTGGATACTATTCATCCAGCACACATATCTCAACTTCCAAGCAAAATTCAAAGCTCTTCTAGCTACAATTGGACAGAACTTTCTTCATAGGAATTCTAG
Organism: Erythroxylum novogranatense; assembly: GCA_029891385.1. Classification (NCBI taxonomy): domain Eukaryota; kingdom Viridiplantae; phylum Streptophyta; class Magnoliopsida; order Malpighiales; family Erythroxylaceae; genus Erythroxylum; species Erythroxylum novogranatense. The sequence goes on from CM057224.1 coordinate 28,059,759, forward strand.
CCATACTTCTCAAGTTTAATTTAAACAAACCTCAAATCAATAGCATAACCACATCAAAAGTTATAAACAATTACCTGAAAATGCACAAGTTCCATTTTCCAGATTTCATACCAAACTCTACTCCTTTCATGCAAACATCAATACCACATCAATAAACATCCCATTTAGCCAATGATTCAGCGACAAATTCATCAAGACAATTACTTGAGTAATTAATCACAACTTGGCAGCACACAACATACACAATTTTCTTACTTCATTTCCACTCATCTAACATCATAACCTTCATTGGAAACACTAAATTCACATTCTTTAATTACCATATCATTTACCCTCACACAAGCATACACTTAGACCCAAACAATTAATACACAAACTTCATGAAATTAATACATCAATAAGCACAATAAATACTTCTAACTACCAAGTAAAGGACATAAAACAAAATTCTCACCTAAACAAGCTTCAAGCTCTTCAATTCTTCAAACCACTCAAATTCCTCTACCTCTCACCAACACCTACGACTATCACTCCAATACACACACAATTCACAATCTTCATAAGGCTTAAGTTTGGTCTTGGTTGAGAATAAAGAAAGGCAAGCAAGTAGCAAGGAAAGCTTCTTGTATGGGATGGAAAAAAAATAATCGAAGGAGGAAGGAAGGAAACACCTACGGATGGAGGAGGTTTTTAACTCTCAAAGTAACTTTTTTTTAAACTTTCAAAGTGATTTTCTTATGCATTTAAGGAGAAGAGTCGAGAATTAATGAAGGGAACAAAACAAAACCATTAAATGAAAGAGGACACTTGTCACTTAATGGAGAAAAAGACAAAATCATCAAGTAATACCATTTAATCAAATAACCCTAATAAAAATTAATCTTTAATCCATCTAATGCTAATGGCTCTATAACAACTCCAAAAAAAATCAATTATCCAATATTCCAGTGCTATTGGCCAGAAATTTTCGGTACCGGAAACCAATCATTCCGCCACTTGGCGATTTTTCCGGTCCAGAAATTCTCCCCGAAAATTTCTAAAAAAATTTCTGAAATTCCCTAAAAATGGAAAACACACATAAACCACTCCAAATCAATTTTTCAAACACAATTATCACATCAATCACACAAAATTACATTTAGACCCATATGCCGGGAAATGTCATGAATGCATGTACAATCATGTTCATGTGCAAAAATTACCATTCATATAATTATAGAGGCTATATGATGCATGTTCATGCGGAGATATATTTACACTCGCCTAACCCGTCCTAAATGACCAGATTACCCTTCCCATCGGTGATGGGATATTACAGGAAATGTTAGAATTAAGTTAAGGTATTAGATTTAAATGGCCTAAGGAGTAAGTAGTCTTTAGATTAAATAAAAAAAGGGTAAAATTGGAAGGACAAATAAAGAAGAGGGGTATTTTTGGAAGATCAAGACAAATTATTGTCTTGTAATAAGAGGAAAAAAAGAGAATCATGAGAAGAAAGAAAAGAAGAGAAGAAATCGTGGGAGCTAGGGAAGGAAGAAAAGAAAAACGTGGGGAAGTTAGGAAAGAGGAAGAGTCAACTTGTTAAGGTGAGTTCATCTTTCCTTCTTGCTTAGGTAAAGAAAGAAATAGAGAAATGAGTTTGTGTTGGAAGAAAGAAGAGAAACCATGTTGATTTTTCATGGATTTCTAAACTAGGTTTTGGTTTTTCTAACCTAGATGGACTATGGGTAGGTTAAGTTTAAGCTTAATTATACCCTTTTGATTGTTGAAGTTTTATGAATTTTCATTGAATGTTGTTTTGAATGGAAACTTAGTTTAATTGAAAAGAATCAAGTAAAACTTAACCAAGTGCAAGAGGAAAGGTAATCTTGAGCTTAGATTTATAAGAAATTAGGTGGGTAATTTGTTTATAGTTATTGTCTGAATGGGCAATTGTTTGCTTGTATGTGTATATGTTAAATTGTTTGAAATGGAACTGTTGTGAGTGTGGAAAATGAATTATGATTGTTACCATGTTATGTCATAAATGATGTTATGACATTTTGTATAAGCAAAAGAAGAAATAGCTTGAAAATTATTAAAATGTGAATATGTGATGAATTGAATTGTTCATGAACATTTACTTGTGTTTGGGCAAGAGAGAAACCATTTAGTTAGTCACGTGCACTTTGAGCCAAAACCTTATCCCGGTTGCTTGCTTGTGGTATATGAGATCTTAATATTGGACTCATTTTGTTTATGGTGTAAACTTCGGTTTCACCATTTGGATCCATGAAACTCTTAAACCATTTAGGTGTGCATTTTATTTGATTTGTTGAGCATGATTGAGTGTTATGTTTTGATGGAATGCTTATACATGATATGCTTATGTGATAGCATCCTTAACTTTGAAGTCTTTAGTTATCATTGTTGATGATCAATTGCTATATTCAAATGTAATATATATTGATATGTATATATATTTATATGTTTAATTGTGTGGCTTGTTGCCAATGCTTATAAATATATTAGCCACTGAGCTATGTAGCCCAACCCAGTATTTTCTCCTCAGGTGCAGAAAGAGAAGGTTAGTGATCTTTGCAAGGCATTTGGAAACTCCAAGATAGCTACATTTAGTAATTAAGTTAGTTCAGTTACTTTTGGGTAGCTTTAGCAGCATATCAAACATTAACATCCATATGTATTTTGTAGTAAGTTATTGATATGTTGGTTGAAATGTAACTAAAGATTTGTTCAAACTCTATTTTGATCTAGTAATAAGAATAAGATTTAAAGAAATTCCTTTGTGTATGTTTATGTTTATCTTGGAGTTGAGTTGATGGTTATGGGAAATTGGTAATGTGTAACTGCAAAGTTTTGTGTTGAATGTTGGGTTTCTGGGTTTTAAAATTGAAGATTTCTCCGTGGCGAAGCGAGATCTTGGTCGCGACGAACCTTTCCTGAAGGGTAATTTTACTTGATTATTTTTTGCAAATTCGTCGTGGCAAAGCCAACCTTTCGTCGCGATGTATTTATCTTAAGAGGTACTTAGATTAAATCCGGGGACTTCACCGTGATGAAGCCAGACCTTCTCCATGGTGTATTTATCCTGAAGGGTGACTTTGTTCACGGTGAACTTCTCTATAAAGGTCTATGGAATGCGTTCTATAGTTTCACTGCAGCGAACTCGCTAAATTGTTGCCACTGAATTTTTTATAATTAAATGCTTTCGAATTTCCTTTTGCATGATCCTCACCCGACCGCTCCGAGTGGTTGCCTCGAGATTAGTAACAAGATCCGAACCCAACATTGTTTGGTATCAGAGCTTAGGATTTTAGGATTCCTAGGATTAGAATAAGTACTGGTATAAATTATTAGGATGTGTGAATAAGTGTTTGTATTGTTAATTGATTGAGTGCATTAAGTGACATGCATATCATACATACATGTAGGAAATAAGATTAAAATTGAATGTAAGCTAATCTTTAATGTTTAAATTAAAGGAGTAAGATGCCACCTCTTAGAAGGACGCGAGGTATTTTGTAAGGATCTATTGCACCTGACTCTTCACCAAGAGAGGAGGGTATTGATGAGTCCAGAGCCCCAGGAAACGCTGAGGGTTCTATAGGGCATGATAGTGTTCATTCATAAACTCATGAGTCGCTTATTTCACTGGAGCAAGTGCTTACTCCTTTGGATCACAGAAAGTTCCAAGCCTTTGCTCAGGCTTTTGTCCAGGCCATGGGCCAAATGCCGCAGACTTTTGCTCTAAACCCAATTAAGAAGGGAAAGCAGTTTGGTAAGCTCAGAAAGTATGGGGACTTTTATGGAACGATTGATCTAGAAGAAGTTGAAACCTGATTGAGGAAGACAGAAAGGATATTGAAACAAATGTATTGTGCGGATGATGAAAGGGTTGAGTATGTTACAAGTTAGCTATAGGGAGATGCTCTGCATTAGTGGGAAAGTATGCTGGGGAGTCAAATGAAACCACTAGTGTTGGCATGAAAGGACTTCCTAGCTGCCTATAAGAAGAAGTATCTGTCTGAGGTTTATATCCAACACAAGCAGAGGGAATTTCTGAGTCTCACCCAGAGGGAGATGATAGTGAGTGAATATGACTGCAGATTTATGCAACTGTCTCATATTCACTCATTATCCTGATATTTAGCTAAGATGATTTTAAGTGAGGTGGTTAAGTGTCGCAAGTTTGAATCAGGGTTACATTTATCCATCAGGGAAAAAGTGATGGAATCAAATTTTTGTGATTTTCAATAGCTGGTTGAAGCAACATTAAGGGTTGAGAATGTGGAAAACATAAAGTGCAGTGAACAAAAAGAGGGAAGGGTGATAACAATTCAAGAGGGAAGGTGGCGCTCCTATGTCAAAGAGGAGTGCTAGGACTTTCCCTATGCAGTTGAGGAGAAGAGCAGTGGTGTAAGTAGGTCTAGATAGGTGAGAACTGTTTCTCATCAAGCCTCAACGGCTGGAGCTAGTAAAAGGGGAAAGGGGGACAATTCATTCGTTCCCAACTGTGATCATTGCAGTAAAATCCATAGGGGTACTACTATAGATTTACAGGAGCCTGTTTCAATTATGGAGAAAAAGAAAACAAGGCTAGAGAGTGCCTACAGTATGTAAGACGAGAAGGACGCAAGCGTAAAAAAGAGTTGAGACGGTGGGATATAAGGCTGCAACTGAAGTGGGTAGTTCTGATGCAGTTAAGAAAGTGAATCCTCCAAGAAGACCAAGGGGAAAAGCAACAGCTAGAGTATTTGCAATGACACGGGAGGATGTAGAGACAACTCCGAAAGTTATGACTAGTACAGTTAAATTATTTGATGATGATGTTGTTATTGTAATTGATCCGAGATCTACCTATTCATTTATTTCATCAAGTAGAACTATGCATGGTAGAAATTCAAGCCTATTAGATACTCCTTTGATGGTTAGTACTCCAATCGACTTATATATTATTATTATTCAAGTTTATAAAGATTGTGAAATATGTATCTGTGGAGGAAAATTAGTGGTGGATTTAATGTCATTGAGGATGGGAGGATTAGATGTGATTTTGGGCATGGATATGTTAGAAAAATATAATGTCAGTTTAGATTGCAAACAGAAGATAGTAAAGTTTGAGTTGAATGAAGGTAGAAAGGTGATGTTTCTAGGGGATAGGAAAGCAAGTTCACCTAGGATTATTACGGCTCTGACAGCAAAGAAGATGATGAGGAAAGAATATGTGAAGCATTCTTGGCATATGCGGTAGACATAAACGTAGATGGAGGGAAGTTAGAAGAAATTCTTGTGGTTATGGAATTCTCATATGTCTTTTTAGAGGAATTACTAGGACTACCACCACTTAGAGAAATTGAGTTTCCTATCAAGCTTCTTCCAGGTACTGTAACGATATAAATTATGCCTTATAGAATGGCTCCGACAGAATTGAAGGAGCTTAAAAGTAGTTAGAAGAGTTGCTGGAGAAAGGGTATATTAGGCCTAGCTCTTCACATTGGGGAGCTCCAGTTCTTTTTGTGAAGAAGCAAGATGGATCACTGAGAATGTGTGTGGATTATTGGAAGCTCAATCATGTCACTAACAAGAATGGATATCCACACCCGCATATAGATTATTTGTTTGATCAATTTGCAAGGGCCAAAAGTGTTTTCCAAGATAGATTTGAGATCATATTACAACTAGTTAAGGATAAAAGAGTCTGATGTGTCAAAGACTACTTTTAGAACATGGTATGGGCATTCTGAGTTCTTAGTTATTCCCTTTGGATTAATGAATGCACCTACAACTTTCATGGACTTAATGTAAAGAGTATTCAAGCCTTTCTTAGACCGATTTATCATTGTCTTTATTGATGATATATTGGTTTATTCCAAGAGTGACGAGGAGCATAAGGAACATTTCAGGATTGCCTTGGAGATACTGAGGAAGAAAGAGTTGTATGCCAAATTCAACACATTTGAATTTTGGCTAACGAAGGTGGTGTTTTTTGGACATATAATTTCAGAAAAAGGAGTACATGTGGATTTGAAAAAAATAGAAGTTGTCGTTTAATAGGAAACACCTAGGAATATAAAAGAAGTGAGGAGTTTCTTGGGTTTAGTTGGTGTTGGAGTTATGTAAATATAGTGCCCTGAAAAGCAAGTGTATTTACATGTAACTTTATCTTCTTCAGTTACAGTTTTGTAATGAAAATATTTATTATTAATAAAACAAAAGAGTTTGGTTTTATCTGTGTGAGGTTTATATATCTAGTCAAAAGGTACCAAGATTCTTTTGTAAGTAACATACATATACATAGAGATGTATGGGAAACATGTATATTATTAGAATCTGAATTAATTGATTCACAATTGAATAATCAAGTTGGTCACTTGATTATGGTTTAGACTGTAATGTTGCGATTTATCTCCATATAAGTAAAGGAGTTTACTTAAAGGGAATGATGAGTTTCATATCATGATAGTAGTAGACTATCGATAATGGCACTATTAAACGAATCTAGAATCAAGTATGTTTTCAAGAATAAAGTGGGTTGTTACTTTAATCTTAAAACATACAACTTAAGCATTTACTTATTATAAACCATAATCTTGATGAGTGGTGAACTCATATATGTTTCATTATAATTCTTGATATGATTGGAATGGATTTTTACATAGTATTAATCCAGTGTCTACATGTTGGAATTATTAATTGAAACATGTATCAGTGAATATTCACTCAAATAAAGAGTTTATAGTGCTATCATCACTTCTAGATGTTTTAAGGAGATTTGGTGATTAAACTGGCGCCAGTAGTTTGATGGACTAGCTGCCCATCAAGTCTTGACACCAAGATGAGATCTTGTGTGTTAATCACCATATAATGTAAAACCAGAGATCTAAAAGGAAAAACCAACATAAGGGTAAAACGATAATTTTACCCTTTGTTGTGCGGATGGCTATAATAAGGTTCTAAATAGGGTTTGCAATTGGACATAAAATATGTGTTCTCATAATATTTAATAATTCAAGAGTTCAACTAATTGTCTTTAGTGGAATGACATTTAGTTAATAAGCTAGAATTAATTCTAATGAGATTGAATTAATTCTGGGCTTATTAGCCCTTGAATTATGAAAATCTAATAAGATTCCCCACTTCACTTTAAGGAAGGCTATCAAGCTAAGTGAGAAATATAAATGGAGGTTTTAGAAGCCCATAATTGAATATTGGGCTTGGTCTAATTAATGGTTAATTAGAAGCCCAAATGTACATTTAGAAATGGACCAGATTTTGGTTTAATGTAATTAATTAAATTAATTATATTAAAATAATTTTTTAAAAGGAGAAGTAGCAAATTCTGTTTTGTTAGGTGAAATGTGAAGCTACACATTTGACATTAAAATGCTAAAATAAAGATGGTCTTTATTATGGTTTATCATCATTAAATGGAGTTATGAACTTACCATTAAATGGTTTAATGGTTGTCTTTTAATGTTAGCATGTAACCTATTTGCATTCATTAGATTAAAAATAAAAGATGTACATTAGATGAACCATCTTCCTTCTTTCTTCTTGCCAAAAACTGAAATTGGTTATTCAATTTTAGGTTATAGTCTTTTCATATAGCCATTTTAAAGATAAATGAAGAGAGTCTCATTTATTGGTAATTTTATGATTGATTAATGAAAGAAGTGATGCATTGGATGCCTCTCTCTTCTTCCATTCATGCATAATCGAAATTGAGAGGTAAGAAAGACATCTTGCATGTTCTTGACACCTTCTCTCCTTTCATGCAAGGTAGAATCGAAAATACCAATTGAAAGAGTTTCATTTTTGGTTCTTCTTCTTCTAAGAAAATCTCCTCCAAACTTTTCTTCTCCTTTCCCACCAAGGGATTTTGTTAACCTAATTGTCCTTGAAGAACAAGTGGTAAATCTAATTGGTTGAGGATACAACAACAAGGAGAAAGTAGATTGCTGAAGGAAAATATTCAAAAGCAAAGGATTTGGATACAAGAAGATGGAGAGGATAACGCAGCGAGGATTTAAAGCTGTAGCAAAGGAGTCGGTAATACTCTTGATCTTCTGTATGTTTTATTATCCTTATACCATATCATGTATAGATTAGCATGATGATTTGGATTTGTTGCTTCCGCTATAAGTAATGATTTCTTAAAAGTTTTGAAATCTACCGTTTCTCCAAATATAGCATGCTTTGTTTTCCGATCCAACAGTTGGTATCAGAGCCGGTTTCTAATGCATGATTTTGGTTCCGATATATTTGATGCATAGGTTGGCAATTTTTTATGTGTATGCTGCATATTTTTATGTGATAGAAATATATATGGTGTATATGTTGCTCTTTTGGTTGTCCATAGAAGTTAAATTTGTCTTGTAAGATTTCTTCGTTTGGTTGTAACAAGGAGGGTGGTCTATCATCACCATGTTTCCTCCTTGGTTTCATTTTTTTTATTTTCTTTGATTTTGTAATGTACAAGTTGATGTAATGATGAAGATGGAGCAACCACGGGTTGAAGAAATGGAAAGGCAAAATTTTTCCGGTGTATCCTTTTGTGTATTGGCATAAGTTTTGTGAAAACAAAGATGCTGGAATTTTGTTTCAATGGATCACATTTCAGTTTTTATTGTAAAAACAAGTGCTGGATTTTTGTTTCATAGAATCGAATTTCGTTTTTGATAAAATACTAAGTGCTGGCTTTTTATTTTCATGGAATACGTTTTGGTTTTAATAAAAACTAGTTCTGGAATTTTTTTTCATAACAAAGAATAAGTTTTCTAAAAATCTAGTGTTGGAATTTTGTTTTTCAAAGTGGAAAATTTGGGTTTTAATATATGCCATTACATTTTTTTACCAGAATGGACCGGATCATGTGAGCGAAGAGTTCGAAGCGAAAGATCCAAGTTCAATAAGAATGCTTTTGGGCATAAAAGGCTTGTATTTTTTTATTTCTAGGATGGACAATCAAAAGTGGCTTCATTAGTTCATGTGATGAATGGAGAAATGAATGCTTATAATATGTGATATTATGTGATTGCATGTCATTTAGAAAATTGCCAACCCTAGGCCTTGCCATGCATTCATTATGTATGAGATATATAATGAAACAATATAGGATGGATAATAAATTGCATCTAGATAGGATGGTAATTAAAAAATTAAAGCCCAAAAAGATTGAGTGGGAGAGGATGCTCATATGAGAGTCCACGGTCTCCATATGATGGCCCATTTGCATGTGGTGAATTGTTACTCCCTATCGGAGGGCATGGATCTTAGATCTTGCATGGTATGGGACTTCTTAGGGATAAGTCCACTTATTGATAGCAAATGTGACCTCCCACCTGTAGGAAAATCCCGGGAGGTACATCACATGTACCAGGTGCGGAAAACAAAAATTTTTGTCGCCGGGACCTTCCCGAAGGCCAGGATCTATGTGTCGGTATGAAGATTCAAACCTGAATAGCCAATAGAGACTATCTCTAAAGGTATCCACGCAGAGATCAGAAAACCTAACCGGGACAAATCCTTTTGACCCGGGAATAGCTAGAACAAAGTAAAGGCTGCTAGACCCTACCTTTGTCCTGGAGAGCTCGGAAAATGATGGAGGAGAAGCTTGAAAATCTTGAAGGAGAAGATGAAGAATCGATGGAGAAGATGAAAGCTTTGGTTTTTCTCAAAAACCTTACTTCTTCTCTTTCAATCCACGATCACCATCATCTTTTCTTTCTCCATAAGCCTTTCTCATAGATGAAGAAAAATGAGCATCGTATGCTCTCCTTTTCTCACCAATGAGCATCACTTCATTCATCTTTCTTGTTTGTCTTTTAGTCATTAATGGAATTGATGACTAAGCATGATGACTAAGCTTAAAATGGAAGTTTCTCCATTCTTCCTCCATCCCGTGCATAGCATATATATATATATATATATATATATATATATATATATATATATATATATATATATTTAATTAATTAATCATATATATATATGTATATATTTGTGAAGTGGTCCATCATCTTTGGGGTCGGTCCTACTACCTCTAGGGTCCCGATCTTTGAAACGACTTGAAACCTTTCTTAGCAATATTGATGTCGCGATCTCATCGGACATATCCCAATCTCATCGGGATCCATTTAATCCTAATGCTCTCCATAATTGGAACTCATCCAATCTTATTTTACTGATTCTCTGAAACACTCTTATCGTGTGACCCTTTAGGTTCCGGTTATGTTGGCCACTTAGATTAACAATTAATCTGAGCAAGTCATGGCGGCGTCTAGCAACGCATCATGACCCCAATTGACCGGAAAGTAATTGGTTTGATGAATTCATCACGAACGGATCACAAACCCTTGCATGACAATTCTTGTGCAATTAGTCCTTTCATCATCCTATACCCCACTTGGTTATGAGTATGGTCAAAGTGTCAACTCTTACTAGACTAAGTCTAGCCCAAGTGATATTAGTTCTTTTCTTAGGACTCATTACTTTATATGTCCATGAAGACACTCTTCATGACATATTTATGCTCTGGCCAGAGACTTAAAGTAATGATCCTGACAAGAGGCCAGGGTATCTCTTCTGCTATCACAGAAGTGATGAATCCTCTATTTGCTACTCAATTACCTTCGAATACCTCAAGCTGTACCCAAGCACCACCCTATGAGTAACCTCTGAAAGGCAACAAGGAATGGAGTCAAAGCACAGCATCAGTATCCAAGATATCTTTGAGTACCTCAAGTCTAAGGATACTTGCACCATTGCTATGATGAGATTATCACTGACATTAGAATAGAACATCCATGTGATAATCTCATGACAGGTCATCCAATGTACTTACTACCGCTAGTAAGCATCCACATGTCAACTCTAAATATCCCATATTTACAGTTTCTGAGATCTACTGCTTGATTCAATCAAGGAGTATAACATATGCTAGTCTGTCCGGATTAATGATGTCCAGTCTCATTAATCCTATGACTAGGGAGAATTTAGATACTGACATAATTGCACATGATAGGAATCTCAGGATTATGATCACATCATAATTTCCTTCATGCTATGTCATATATCATGGACTTCATCAATTAGATTAAAGATCAATATCAATTCATAAAGAACATCAAATAAATGAAACATGCCTTTCTTTATTTATTCATAAAGTTTGTACATGACTATGAACAAAAAGCGCTAAAGGGGATTACCTTTAGGGCACTACTCTAACAATCTCACGATACTGTACACGCATAAGTCGACTTACACGGGTATACAAGTCGACTTATTAGTACCGAACTGGTATAAGTCGACTTACATCTCAATACAAGTCGACTTACACCTACAAATCTCCCACTTGACCTAAAGCCAATCGCCTTGGTATCTAATACCATAGCGGTACATGAGAATCAAAATTCTTACGTGACAATGGCTTCGTCAACGGATCGAGCAATGTTACGCTCGTGGGAAATCTCGATCGCGACATAACCTCCGCAATGATCTCTCGAATCGGATGATATCTGCGAGTGCGTGTTTAGATCGTTGGTGAGACCTTGGTTCCTTTGCTCGAGCAATAGCCCCATTGTTGTCACAATACAAGCGTATGGGTCCATCACGACTAGGAACCACACCAAGTTCGATAATGAACTTCTTGATCCAAATAGACTTCCTTTCTTCCTCGATGCGACAATGTACTCGCTGCCTCGGCCGTCGAATCGGCGATCGTCTCTTGTTTGAAACTCTTCCAACTGACTGCTCCGCCGTTCAGTGTGAAAACATAACCTGACTGGGATTTTGAATCATCCTTATCAGATTAAAAACTGGCATCCGTATGCCCGCTCACTTGGAGATTTCCATCTCCATATATCAAGAAAACATCCTTAGTCCTTCGCAAGTACTTGAGGATATTCTTGACAGCCACCCAGTGACCCTCACCAGGATCCGATTGGTATCTGCTCATGACACTCAGAGCATACGATACATCGGGCCTCGTACATAACATAGCATACATGATCGATCCTACTGCAGACGCATACGGGATCTGATCCATGCGCATCCTCTCATCTTGTGTCTTAGGACACATAGATTTCGAGAGTGTTATCCCATGAGACATGGGAAGAAACCCTCTCTTGGATTGCTCCATGCTAAACCTCTTTAGCATCTTGTCTATGTACGATGATTGTGAAAGACCAAGCAACCTCTTCGATCTATCTCTATAAATCTTTATCCCGAGGATAAAAGTTGCTTCACCAAGGTCTTTCATCGCAAATTGTTTGGACAACCAAATCTTGACTGATTGCAACATAGAAACATCGTTTCCGAGTAACAATATGTCATCTACATATAACACAAGGAATACGATTGCAATCCCATTAACCTTCTTGTACACACAGTGTTCATCTAGATTTTGTGAGAAACCAAACTCTTTGATTACCTCATCAAAACGGATATTCCAACTCCTGGATGCTTGCTTCAATCCATAAATGGATTTCTGAAGCTTGCATACCTTTTTGCCATCGATGGAAGTGAAGCCCTCTGGTTGTGTCATGTACACATCCTCGGCCATATCTCATAATCATAATGAGCGGCAATGGCTAGGAGTATTCGAATGGATTTAAGCATTGCTACGGGGCTGAAGGTCTCGTCATAGTCAACTCCTTGTCTCTGACGAAATCCTTTGGCCATAAGCCTTGCTTTATAAGTAATCACATTACCATCCATGTCGGTTTTCTTCTTGAAAACCCATTTGCACCCTATAGGTTTTATCCCTTCAGGTGCATCAACCAAAGTCCATACTTTGTTTTGATACATGGAATCCATTTCGGCTTTCATGGCGCAAAGCCATTTTTCAGACTCTGAACTTTTCAGAACCTCTTTATAGGTAGGAGGCTCATCATCTTCTATGAGCAATACGTCATTCTGTTCACTTACGAGAAATCCATATCTCTCGGGAATAGTGCGTATCCTACTTGACCTACGAACTTGTGTAGTAGAAGGTTGAATTACTTCATCTGAATGAGTGGCGGTCTCGAGTTCGAGCAGTTGAATCGTATGCATTTGAGCATCTTGAACTTCTTTAAGTTCAACTTTGCTCCCACTGTCTTCTTGCAGAAGAAACTCTTTCTCTAAGAAGACAACATGCTTTGAAACAAACACCTTTTGTTCCTCAGCAAGGTAGAATTGATATCCCATGGTCTCTTTAGGATATCCTACAAACAAACACTTGTCAGACTTTGCTTCAAGCTTATCTGACTGAATCCGCTTCACGTAAGCAGGACAACCCCAAACTTTCAAATGAGAAAGATAAGGTTTTCTGTTAGTCCACATCTCATATGGAGTAACATCAACTGTCTTAGAGGGAACTCTGTTTAGCAAGTAAACAGTTGTCTCTAGCAAGCATACCCCAAAATGATTTTGGTAACTGCGAAACCCATCATTGATCGTACCATGTCCAACAAGGTTCGATTTCTCCTTTTAGCCACACCATTGTGTTGTGGTGTGTAAGGAGGAGTCCACTGAGATAAAATGTCATTATCTCTGAGATAATCCAGAAACTGTTGGTCTAAGTATTCTCCACCACGATCGGATCGTAATGCCTTGATACTTTTACCAAGCTGGTTTTCTACTTCATTTCTGAATTGTTTGAACTTTTCAAACGCTTCAGATTTGTATCTCATCATATACAAGTACCCATATCGAGAATAATCATCGATAAAGGTAATGAAGTAACGACAACCACTTCTAGCATGGATGGACATCGAACCGCATACATCTGAATGTATTAGGTCTAATACTCCATTCGCTCGTTCACCCTTTCCCTTGAAGGGTAACTTAGTCATCTTGCCTAATAAACAAGATTCGCATGTGTCATATGATTCATAATCAAATGACCCTAAACTGCCACTCTTATGGAGTTTAGCAATGCATGTCTCATTTATATGGCCAAGCCGACAATGCCATAAGTAAGTTGATTTTAAATTATCTCTTTTATGTCGTTTGGTGTCATTGACATTCATAATTGGATGAGACATATCTAATATGTAAATACCATTGCATAGTGTACCAGTACCATAAAGCATTTCATTAGAATTAATAGAACAACCATTGCGATTAAAATTCAAATGGAAACCAGCTCTATTTAAACAAGAAACAGACAATATGTTCTTTGTCAAAACGGGTACAAAATAACAATCATCCAATTCGAGTACAAGCCCAGTAGGGAGAGACAAAACATAGGTTCCTACGGCTAATGCAGCAACTCTTGCTCCATTTCCAACACGCAGGTCTACTTCTCCCTTCATGAGTTGTCTTATTGTCCCTTAGGCCTGCCAATATCATTACATATGTGTGAGCCACAACCATATCAAATACCCAAATGTTGTGATCAGAAACAGTATTAACCTCGATGACATACATACCGAAGAAGTTGAGGCATCGATGCCTTCTTCTCCTTCGGTGACTCGGATAGACTTTGCAATTGCGCCTCCAATGGCCATCTTTACCTGATGGAAGCAAGTTCCTTTCATGGCAGCTTCTTTGGTCTTCTTCTTGATAGCGCTTCCCTTTGGTTTCTTGGCCTTCTTCTTCTTTGGGTTCTTTTTCTTCTTTGAACCAGAAGAAGAAGCAGCCACCATTAGCACTTGCTTACTATCATTCTTGATAGTCTGCTCAGCTGTCTTAAGCAGATTGATCAACTCAGGTATTGTTGTGGATATTTGGTTCATTCGATAGTTTAACACGAACTGTGAATAACTCTCGGACAATCCAACCAGAATTAAGTCTATACTTAACTCATAATCCATTACAAAACCTAAGACGGCCAATCTCTCAATATAGCCATTCATCTTCAGGGCATACTGCACAGCAGATGTCCCTAGAGCCATCTTTGTGGTGAAGAGAAGCCTGGAGGTCTCGAACCTTTCAGACCGAGCTTGCTCATCAAACAGATCCCTAAGATGAAATACTATAGTGTGAGCATCCATGGACTCGTCTTTGCTTCGCACTCTGGTGACATCGAGGCAAGCATAATGCAAGTAGCCATGTCATCGTCATCCTTTAGATGCTTACGATATGCCTTCTGATCCTCATCAGAAGCATCGACAGCAGGTGCATCTGGAAGTGGAACATCTAGGATGTATCCCAGTTCCTCAGATCTGAGAACAATTCTCAGATTCCTTAGCCAGTCAAGAAAATTCGGTCTAGTTAACTTGTTGGAATCCATTAGCGAGCGTAAGTTCACACTGGAAGACATCTTCAACCAACCTAAACGGAAAGAGAGAAAGAATGTTAGAATAGGAAAAGATGCATAATCATAAGGACTTGAATGATATGCAAAAAGCTCCCACTAGTTTCATAGAATCCATAACCCTCATTACGAATCCAAAGAAACAAGATGACATAATGTCCTAGTGGGTTGATATTCGATATTGCTAAGAATGACCTTGGGTTTACCCAACAAGCCACAACTTAGGTCAATCGGTAGGTATCGAACATACCAATTGCATCATCGATAACCGACATTAAGCATGACCTTGGGTTTACCCAACAAGCCACCTTATGTCTCGGGAGGTATCAGATATACTAATTACATTTTAGACATAACTATCGATCAGTGCTATCAACTTGTTGATGCGTGCACTTACATTGGGTTATCAACTCTTTGATGCGCACACATCTGATGTATGCTACCCAATTTCGCCTCTGTCCACGTTGACCTTGAGTTTACTCAACAAACCAACGCTTCTAGTGAAAACTAACCCATTAATCCGAAAATCACATTTTCATGGTTCGAACATATCCGTATAGAGTGAGCTTGGGTTTACCCAACAACCCAACCCTATAAGAACTCTGGTTCTTACTATATTAATGGAAGGCGTTAGTTTTCATATACCGAGGAGGGATTTCGAACTCTAGACTCCAAGCTGAAGGATTATAGTCGCCAGGACTATATGGAATGATTTAGGTTTCATCAATCACATTGAATCTTTCCTTATAATCATCCATCATCCCTCTTGAGCATGTCACAAGTTGACTTACAAAGAATGCAAGTCGCCTTATGCCCCTGCCCATGCACAAGTCGCCTTATATCATGATACAAGTCGACTTATGGCAAGACCTTGAACAAGTCTACTTATGTCCTGTATAAGTCGACTTATCCAACGAAAATTGCTATTATGTCTAATCGGCTAATTCCTCAATCCATGTAATCCCAATTCACAATACCATCATACCTAGGGTAATATCTGTTAATTTGATGTACCAATGAACACTTCATTGTTACATGATTGCCATATACAGTCAAACCATACAAGAAAAACTTGAAAATGAGTCATTACTCATAAATATCCAAACAATTTAGGAAACACCAAATTATCACCCTAAGCATCTCTAGCTAGTCCATACATTATCAAATTACTTCGGCACAAGTCACAAAAAATTATGACGGCCAAAACAAGCAAAATAATGAAATACACTAACGAGACGCTAATGTGACCTATTCGGCATCCGAAAATTCTTGGAAAACCAAATTCAAGAAATTCAGTTTGGCAAGCATACTAAATCAAGATAACTCATTTTCAATCACATTAAAAATGGTCCAAGGCATTGGAACTGAAAAATACACATTCAATTATGCCAAGCAAAACAGTCCCAGCAATGTTCACAAAACTGCCAAGTACTACACATTGCTCAAAATAATCATTGAAACAATTTCAATAAATTCTGAGAAACTTACACAGGTTACTAAATGTTCAGAACATGCCTCATGAATGTTTTTAGGATTTATAGCCATCAAAAACTCAGTCAACCTAAGCAACAAAACCGATTCAAAATCTGTGTTCATCAACACAGCTATTCCCAACATCATAGAATAAATTCGTTAATAAATAGAAAATCACCTTGAAAACACTTTTCCATCCACATAGATATTCACAAACATCTTAGGGACATGTTGGTGAAAGCCAATCCGAAAAAATTGTTTTCTAGAATTTATTATCGAATTTATACACATGCCTGTTCACAGAATGTGTCACAAAACAGCATCTAGAACCTTAGGGAATAAATTAGCAAAACTATATCAAATCAAATTGATAAATTCTCATATTTCACAGACATATTCTATAACATGTTATGAACAATTCTGGGCAGAAAATTTTTGAAAAACATATCCCTATAATAATTCAAAATTTGGACAGCATACATGCATCAACGTCAAATTCAAATAGGAAGTCCGACCTAGCTAGGGTTTTAGCTTCATACACGACACAAGTGGCTCTGATACCACTGTAGGAAAATCCCGGGAGGTACATCACATGTACCAGGTGCGGAAAACAAAAATTTTTGTCGCCGGGACCTTCCCGAAGGCCAAGATCTATGTGTCGGTATGAAGATTCAAACCTGAATAGCCAATAGAGACTATCTCTAAAGGTATCCACGCAGAGATCAGAAAACCTAACCGGGACAAACCCTTTTGACCCGGGAATAGCTAGAACAAAGTAAAGGCTGCTAGACCCTACCTTTGTCCTGGAGAGCTCGGAAAATGATGGAGGAGAAGCTTGAAAATCTTGAAGGAGAAGATGAAGAATCGATGGAGAAGATGAAAGCTTTGGTTTTTCTCAAAAACCTTACTTCTTCTCTTTCAATCCACGATCACCATCATCTTTTCTTTCTCCATAAGCCTTTCTCATAGATGAAGAAAAATGAGCATCGTATGCTCTCCTTTTCTCACCAACGAGCATCACTTCATTCATCTTTCTTGTTTGTCTTTTAGTCATTAATGGAATTGATGACTAAGCATGATGACTAAGCTTAAAATGGAAGTTTCTCCATTCTTCCTCCATCCCACGTGCATAGCATATATATATATATATATATATATATATATATATATATATATAATTATTTAATTAATTAATCATATATATATATGTATATATATTGCTGAAGTGGTCCATCATCTTGGGAATTGGTCTACCGGCTCTCGGGTCCCGATCTTGAAACAACTCAAAATCTTTCTTAGCAACATTGATGTCGCGATCTCATCGGGACATATCCCAATCTCATCGGGATCCATTTAATCCTAATGCTCTCCATAATTGGAACTCTGTCCAATACTATTTTACGGATTCTCTGAAACACTCTTATGGGTGTGACCCTTTAGGTTCCCGGTTATGTTGGCTACTTAGATTAACAATTAATCTGAGCAAGTCATGAGCGGCGTCTAGCAACACATCATGACCCCAATTGACGGAAAGTAATTGGTTTGATGAATTCATCACGAACGGATCACAAACCCTTGCATAGACAATTCTTGTGCAATTAGTCCTTTCATCATCCTATACCCCACTTGGTTATGAGTATGGTCAACGTGTCAACTCTTACTAGACTAAGTCTAGCCCAAGTGATATCAGTTCCTGTCTTAGGACTCATTACTTTATATGTCCATGAAGACACTCTTCATGACATATTTATGCTCTGGCCAGAGACTTAAAGTAATGATCCTGACAAGAGGCCAGGGTATCTCTTCTGCTATCACAGAAGTGATGAATCCTCTATTGGCTACTCAATTACCTTCGAATACCTCAAGCTGTACCCAAGCACCACCCTATGAGTAACCTCTGAAAGGCAACAAGGAATGGAGTCAAAGCACAGATCGAGATCCAAGATATCTTTGAGTACCTCAAGTCTAAGGATACTTGCACCATTCTATGATGAGATTATCAACGACATTAGAATAGGACATCCATGTGATAATCTCATGGCGAGTCATCCAATGTACTTACTACCGCTAGTAAGCATCCACATGTCAACTCTAAATATCCCATATTTACGGTTTACGAGATCTCTTGCTGATTCAATCAAGGGTATAACATATGCTAGTCATCCGATTAATGATGTCGGTCTCATTAATCCTATGACTAGGGAGAATTTAGATACTGACATAATTGCACATGATAGGAATCTCAAGATTATGATCACATCATAATTTCCTTCATGCTATGTCATATATCATGGACTTCATCAATTTGATTAAAGATCAATATCAATTCATAAAGAACATCAAATAAATGAAACATGCCTTTCTTTATTTATTCATAAAGTCTGTACATGACTATGAACAAAAAGCGCTAAAGGGGATTGCCTTTAGGGCACTACTCTAACAATCTCACGATCTTTGTACGCATAAGTCGACTTACACGGGTATACAAGTCGACTTATTAGTACCAAACTGGTATAAGTCGACTTACATCTCAATACAAGTCGACTTACACCTACACCACCGAGGCATGGTTTGCAGATATCTTTAGTGTATGAACCAAATGGTTAAACACTCAACATTCTTTATCAATAAACTACCTACTGTAGCTCTGTTGGCAAAAGTATGGACCAAATTAAGACGTTTCTTAAAGAAATTGAGCATGAGATGCTTGGTAGTTTTTGAGTGGGAGGGTCCCAGTTTTTCTTTTAATGGATAAGATGGCCCACCATCACTAAGTCTATGATAGAGAAGAAAAATAACCGTTGTATAAGGCTTTAATTTTTTAAGTTTTGTTAAATCTATCATCATGCATACATACATCATCATTTTATACAAAGTTCCATTAATTGTTGACTAGTATGCTCATATTTTAATAATTTATATTTTCAAACATAATCAACCACAAAATGAATCCACTCACCCTACTCTTGACTAATAACAAATTGGAAAATGGAGACAATTTTAATGGATGGAGACGTAACCTTGATAATGTTCTTCAATATGAACGTATTTCATGGGTGTTAACTGAAAGTGAGCCTACATCTCTGGTTGAAGCTTCAACTCCTGAGTAAGTCCAACAATATGAGCATTGGTAAAATGCTGACAAGACTACTAAGTGTTATATTCTGGCTTCTGTCAGCAACATGTTGCAAAAACAAATTGCTTGTATGAAAACTTCTAGTGCAATGGTCCATCACCTACATGAGATGTTTGGTGTGATGACTAGGTCTACAATAGTGAAAGCTATCCAAACCTTTCATAATCTCAGACAAAGACCTCGTGAACCGGTGTGGGATTACATGATGAAGGTAATCTTTGCGGTCACTGAGGCTTTGATGTTTGGGTCGGATATGGATGCGGACACGCAGATGATTATGATTATCAATAGCTTAAACTCTTCTTTTCAGCCGTTTAAGTTGGACTATGAGCTTAACAACAAGGATTACACCTTTCGTGAGTTGATGAATACCCTCTAGAACACGAAGGAGATGTTGAATATTAAGGCTCATGGGCCAGAAGCTAATGTAGCTTCTTTTTCTAAGCCTAAGGGTAATGGAAAGGAAAAAAAGAAGGGTCCAATGAAAAAGAAGGCCCAAACAGGGGTCAAAGCCAAACCCATGAAAAAGAAGGCCAGAGAGGACATCAAAGGAAAGTGTTTCCACTGTGATGAGATGGGTCACTGGAAAAAAAAAACTGTCCAGTCTACCTAGAGTCCCTCAAAAGCAAACAAGATATGGGTTTCCTAAGTTTTTTAGTAACTAGAAATGTGGCAAATTTATCTACTTCTTAGATATTAGATTCAGGAGCCACTAACCATGTTTGTAATTCGTTGCAGGGGTTCTTGCAAAGGAGAAGACTGCCTAAAGGCCAGTTTCAAGTCAAGATAGTAGATGGCTCCTATGTTTCAGCAGAATCAGTGGGAGTAGTTATCTTGGACTTTCCTAGTGGTCATAGGTTATATTTTAAGGATGTTTATTACATACCTATGATTGTAAGGAACATGGTTTTTGTTTTTTGTCTAATAAAATTTGGTTATTCCTTATATTTTGAAAAGGTTGTTTCAATATATGAAAATAAGTATTTTATTTGTGATGTGATAACTAAACAGGGATTGTTTTTTATAGAACCTATGAAAGGCTCACTAAATACCACATAATTGATAAAACCAAGACATTCCAATATCTCTAGCATTAATTCAAAGTATCTGTGGCACTTAAAAATGGGTCATATCAATCAGAAAAAACTTGACAGGTTAGTAAAGGATGGGATCCTTATGGACTTGGATAGTGATCCATTACCCCCTATGAATCTTGTATTGAAGGAAAAATGAACAAAGCCCCATTTCCTTCTAAAGGAAACAGATCTGGATCCATATTGAACCTTGTACATGCTGATGTGTGTGGGCCCATGAATGTACAAGTAAGAGGAGGTTATGAATACTTCATAACTTTTATAGATGATTAGTCAAGACATGGCTATTTGTATTTGATGCATAAAAAGAGTGAATCCTTTGAAAAGTTCAAAGAATTCAAAGATGAAGCTGAGAAGCAACTTGGCAAGCCATTAAAACAAATTCGATCAGATCGAGGTGGTGAGTACTTATCTGGAGATTTCCAGCAATATTTAATTGACAATGGAATTGTTTCCAATTTGTCAACTCCTCGAACACCTCAATAGAATGGTGTAGCAGAGAGGAGAAATAGAACTCTATTGGAAATGGTAAGATCAACGATGTCCTATATTAGCCTTCCAGAATCGTTATGGGGATATGCCATACCAACGGTAACATATCTTCTTAACTTTGCTCCATCCAAATCGGTGCCTAAAACACCTTGGGAGTTGTGGACTGGTCGAGTGCCTTCATTGAGGCACTTAAGGACTTGGGGTTGCCCAGCTCATGTTCTAAAGCCTGAATCCACAAAGATGGAAGCAAGTTTAGAAGTATGTTTATTTGTAGGATATCCTATTGGAACTAAAGGATACTATTTTTACTGTCCTCAGGAAAGGAAGGTATTTGTGTCGACAAATGCGACCTTCTTGGAGGAAGAGTTTGTGAGAAATAAAAAAGAAAGAAGTGAAGTAATACTAAAGGAGTTAGCTATGTCATCTAAACCAAGAGTTGTTTTGGATATGACAGAACAAGATGTCGAAATGGATTCAAGAGTTGAATCAAAAGTGCAACCTGAACATCAAGTTGTGCCTAGACGTAGTGGGAGGGTTGTAAGATAGCCAGATAGGTATCTGGGTCTATGAGAAGGCCTAATTGCCATCTTAGACTAAGAAAAAAAATCCCATTACGTATACATAGGCTATTATTGATGTTGATGCAGGAAAATGGCTTAAGGCGATGGAATCGAAAATAGATTCTATGTATACTAATGAAGTCTAGGTCCTTGTGGATCTACCACCAAGTCTAAAAGCCATAGGGTGTAAATGGATCTACAAAAGGAAAAGGGGATCGGATGGAAAGGTAGAGACCTTTAAAGCTAGATTGGTAGCTAAAGGCTATACTCAAAAAGAGGGTATAGACTATGAAGAGACTTTTTTTTCGGTTGCCATGCTTAAGTCCATCAGGATTCTTTTGGCCATAGCAGCCTATTTTGATTATGAAATATGGCAAACGGATGTCAAGATCGCATTTCTTAATGGGGATCTTGAGGAGGCCATTTATATGGCTCAACCAGAAGGATTCATTGAGCCAGGTAATGAGCATAAGGTTTGCAAGTTGCAAAGGTTCATTTATGGACTTAAGCAAGCATCTAGGTCTTGGAACATTAGATTTGATAAGGCTATCAAAACCTATAGGTTCATACAAAACCTAGATGGGCCTTGTGTTTATAAAAGAATACAAGAAGGTAAGGTTACTTTCCTAATCCTGTATGTCGATGACATTCAACTTTTTGGGAATGATGTGGGAATGTTATCGGCGGTTAAAGGATGGCTGAACGAACAGTTTTCGATGAACGATTTGGGAGAGGCTAACTATGTTCTAGGGATCAAAATTATAAGGGATCGTAAGAACAAACAGATAGCTTTGTCTCAATTAACCTACATTGAGAATATGTTTAAAAAGTTCTCCATGCAAGATTCTAAGAGGGGTTTCACTCCTACTAGACATGGAATCAAACTTTCAAAGGAACAAGCATCTAAAACCCAAGAGGAGGTTAAACACATGCGTAACATTCCGTATGCTTCGGCAGTTGGAAGTTTGATGTATGCAATGCTTTGCACTAGACCAGATATTTGTTACGCAGTGGGACTGGTAAGCAGATTTCAGTCCAATCTAGGAATGGAACATTGGAATGCGGTTAAGTGTATACTTAAGTATCTTCGTAGGACGAAAAACTTAATGCTTGTTTACTCAAGAAGTAATCTTATTCTAATAGGATATATAGATTCTGATTTCCAATCAGATGTTGATTCAAGGAAATTAACTTCTCGTTCTATATTTACTTTGGGAGGTGGAGCCATAGTTTGGAGGAGTGTCAAGCAATCTTGTATTGCTGATTCGACTATGGAGGTTGAGTATGTTGTTGCTTGTGAAGCAGCAAAGGAAGAAGTTTGGCGCCGGAAGTTCCTAAATGATTTGGAGGTAGTTCCAGGGGCAGAAAAAGCCATTACACTTTAATGTGATAACAGTGGGGCAGTGGCTAATTCTAAAAAAACTCAAAACCACAAAGTTGCCAAACATATTGAGTGAAAGTATCACCTCATAAGGGAGATAATACAACGTGGAGAGGTGGATGCGGTAAAGATTCCCACAGAGCAAAACCTTGCTGATCCGTTCACAAAGGAATTGACTCAAAAGAGCTTTGACGATCACCTAAAAGGGATGAGAATGAGGGATATGTCAAACTTGCTTTAGGTCAAGTGGGAGATTGTTGGAGTTATGTAAATATAGTGCCCTGGAAAGCAAGTGTATTGACATATAATTTTATCTTCTTCAGTTACAGTTTTGTAATGAAAATATTTATTATTAATAAAACAAATTAGTTTGGTTTTATCTGTGTGAGGGTTATATTTATGGTCAAAAGGTACCAAGATTCTTTTGTAAGTAATATACATATACATAGAGATGTATGGGAAACATGTATATTATTAGAATCTGAATTAATTGATTCATAGTTGAATAATCAAGTTGGTCACTTGATTATGATTTAGACTGCAGTGTTGCGATTTATCTCCATATAAGTAAAGGAGTTTACTTAAAGAGAATAATGAGTTTCATATCATGATAGTAGTAGACTATCGACAATGGCACTATTAAATGAATTTGGAATCAAGTATGTTTTCAAGAATAAAGTGTGTCGTTACTTTAATCTTAAAACATACAACTTAAGCTTTTGTTTATTATGAACCATAATCTTGATGAGTGGTGAACTCATATATGTTTCATTATAATTCTTTATATGATTGGAATGGATTTTTACAGAGTATTAATCCAGTGTCTGCATGTTGGAATTATTAATTGAAACATGTATCAGGGAACATTCACTCAAATAAAGAGTTTATAGCGCTATCATCACTTCTAGATGTTTTAAGCAGATTTGGTGATTAAATTGGCGCCAGTAGTTTGATGGACTAGCTACCCATCAAGTCTTGACACCAAGATGAGATCTTGTGTGTTAATCACCATATAATGTAATGTAGGAAAATTTCGGTGTGTACATCACATGCACACGGTGCGGAAAACAAAAATTTTTATCACAGGACCTTCCTGAAAGTTAGGATCTATGTGTCTATATATCGAACTCAAACCATAACGGCCAAAAGAGACCGTCTCTAATGATATCCACGCAGAGATCGGAGAACCTAACCGGGATAAACCCTTTGACCCAGGAATAGCTAGAACAAATTAAAGACTGCTAGATCTTACCTTTGTTCTTGGAGAGCTTGGAAGAAACAATGAAGAAGGAGAATGAAGCTTGGAGAGGATGAGCTTGAGAGATGATCGATGATGAGAGAAACAAATTTCTCTTAGGTTTTCATAAAACCCCTTCTTTCTTTTAATCAAAACCAACGACCATACCCTTATATCCTTCATCTTGTCATCTTATGCCATTTGTCTTTAACTTTTAAAGACTCATTAAATGCAAGAATGATGAAGCTTCCACGTTAGTCTCATATATATGTCGATCCTACCGGGTCCCGGTATGGAAAAACCATCGGAAACCTTTTTCAGCAATATCGATGTCGCGATCTCATCGGGACATATCTCGATCTCATCGGGATCCATTTAATCCTATTGCTCTCCATTTATTGGATCTCTGTCCAAAACTATTTTACAAATTCTCCGAGTCACTCTTATGCGTGTGACCCATTAGGTTCCCGGTTATGTTGGCCACTTAGATTAACACTTAATCTGAGCAAGTCATGAGCGGTATATAGCAACACATCATGACCCCCAATTGATCGGAAAGTAATTGGTTTGACGAATGAACCTATATTCATCACGAACCCTATCACGAACCTTTCCATAGACAATTACTGTGCAATTCATCCTTTCACCATGCTATACCCCACTTGGTTATGAGTATGGGCAAAGTGTCAACTCTTACTAGACTGACTACGTCAAATCTAGTCCAAGTGATATCAGTTCTTGTCCTGGGACTCATTACTTTATATGTCACTGAAGACACTCTTCATGACACATGTACTCCAGCCAGAGATTTCCAAGTAATGACCCTGACAAGAGGCCATAGGTATCATCTTCTGCTATCACAGAAGTGGTGAATCCTCTATTGGCTACTCAATTACCTTGAATACCTCAAGTGTACCCAAGCACCACCCTACGAGCGACTTACAGAAGGCAACAAGGAATGGAGTCAAAGCACGAATCAAGATTCAAGATATCCTTGAGTACCTCAAGTCTAAGGATATTGCACCATTCTATGATGAGATTATCACCGACATTAGAATAGGACATTTATGTGATGATCTCATAGCAGGTCATCCAATGTACTTACTACCTCTAGTAAGCATTCACATCTCAACCCTAAATATCTCATATTTATAGTTTCTAAGATCCTTTGCTTGATCAAATCAAGGAGTTTGAAATGTCTAGTCTCCTGGATTCTGATGTCGGTTTGAATAATCCTACGACTAGGATAATTTAGATACTGACATAATTGCACATGATAGGAATCTCAGTAGTATGATCACATCATAATTTCCTTCATGCTATGTCATATGTCATGGACTTCATTAATTTGGTTATAGATCAATATCAATTCATAAATAATGAACATCAAATTAATGAAATATGCCTTTCTTTATTTATTCATAAAGTATGTACACAACTTTGTACAAAACGCGCTAAAGGCAATTGCCTTTAGCGCACTACTCTAACATGTAAAAGGGGAGATCTAGAAGGAAAAACCAACATAAGGGCAAAACGGTAATTTTACCCTTTGTTGTGCGGATGGCTATAATAAGGTTCTAAGTAGGGTTTGCAATTGGACATAAAATATGTATTCTCATAATATTTAATAATTCAAGAGTTCAATTAATTGTCTTTAGTTGAATGACATTTAGCTAATAAGCTAGAATTAATTCTAATGAGATTGAATTAATTATGGGCTTATTGGAGCTTGAATTATCAAAGTCCAATAAGATTCCCCACTTGGCTTTTCGAAGGTTATCAAGTTAAGTAAGAAATATAAATGGAGGTTTTAGAAGCCCATAATTGAATATTGGGCTTGGTCTAATTAATGGTAAATTAGAAGCCCAAATGTACATTTAGAAATGGACTAGATTTTGGTTTAATGTAATTAATTAGATTAATTATATTGAAACAATTTTTTTTTTAAGGAGAAGTAGTAATTTCGGGTTTGTTAGGTGAAATGTGAAGCTACACATTTGACATTAAAATGCTAAAATAAAGATGGTCTTTATTATGGTTTATCATCATTAAATGGAGTTATGAACTTACCATTAAATGGTTTAATGGTTGTCTTTTAATGTTAGCATGTAACCTATTTGCATTCATTAGATTAAAAAAGAAAGATGTACATTAGATGGACCATCTTCCTTCTTTCTTCTTGCCAAAACCAAAATTGGTTATTCAATTTTAGGTTGTAGTCTTTTCATATCGCCATTTTAAAGATAAATAAAGAGAGTCTCATTTATTGGCAATTTTATGGTTGATTAATGAAAGAAGTGATGCATTGGATGCCTCTCTTCTCTTCCATTCTTGCATAACCGAAATTGACGAGGTAAGAAAGAAATCTTGCATGTTCTTGAGACCTTCTCTCCTTTCATGTAAGGTAGAATCGAAAATACTAATTGAAAGAGTTTCATTTTTTGTTCTTCTTCTTTTAAGAAAATCTCCTCCAAACATTTCTTCTCCTTTCCTACCAAAGGATTTTGTTAACCTAATTTTCCTTAAAGAACAAATGGTAAATCTAATTGGTTGAGGATACAAAAAAAAGGAGAAAGTAGATTACTAAAGGAAAAGATTTAAAGGTAAAGGATTTGGATACAAAAACAAGGAGAGGATCGCGCAGCGAGGATTTAAAGCTGTAGTAAAGGAGTCGATAATACTCCTGATCTTGTTTATGTTTTATTATCCTTATACCATATCATGTGTGGATTAGCATGATGATTGGGATTTTTTGCTTCTGTTGCAAGTAATGATTTCTTAAAAGTTTTGAAATGTAACATCCCGTCACGGATGGTATGGGTACAGTTCATCTCATACATATTTTGTATACGTATTTTGCATATGCATTTGTAGCCTCTACATCATTGATAAATGTTCAGTATTGCACAAATACAGGCATGTACATGCATGTATGACAGATTTCTGACTTGATTGTGAAATTGGAGATTTTGTGATTAAGGTTAATTGTGCTTTGATTATAAATTGGAGTGTTAAATTGAATTTAGAAATTAAGAATTGAAAATTGGAGTATGTGATTAGATGTTTTTTAATTTTGAAGACTTATAGGAATTTTTCCGGAATTTTTAGAGTAACGGGTCCGGATCGAGAAAAAGTGGCTTAGTGACTGATTAATTGTGATTTTGATTCCGAATTCGATTGACAATTGATGTGAGGTAATTTGAATTATGATTTGAGGAATTAAGGTATAAACCATTGGAATTCGGGAGAATTTAGAATTAGAAATTGGATTGAGGTTGTTCGGATTGGACTTGTGGCAATTAATTGCCAAACAAGCCTTAAGGTCCTTAGTTTATAAACCCTTTCTTTTGAAAACTTGCTTCCATGATACTTGCTTCTCCCTTGAAGAAAAACTTGATTTTTTTCCTCCTTCTTTGCATGGATTTCCTCTTGGTTTTGCTTCTTGCTTTCTTCTTGCAAGTTGATCCTTCTTTGTCCTTGATGATTCATCCCTTTGGCTTGGATTGAAAGAAAATGGAGTTTGGGTGGATTTGGGAGGAAAACCGTAGATGAGCTTAGGTTTGGAGATTTGAGTTTACTTGGTGATTTTCAAAGGCTTTAAAGCTTTAAATCAAGTAAGTTTCTACTCCTTTGTGTTTTGCATAGATTAATTTAAGCATGGAATTAAGTTATTAATTGTTTAAGAAGTTAGAAATTTTCGGATGATATAGGTTTTAGGGCAAAAGTGGATTTTGATTTGGGTATTTAATGTAAAATGGTTATTTGGTAGATTTAAGATTTGAAATGAGTAGTGTTAACTGTAGAATATTGTTTTGGAGTGTTTGAAAGGGATTTGGATGGATTTGTATCAGAAGATCTGAGAAATTTCTAGGTTTCGGAGGTTTTTATGGGTTCGCACGTCGCGACGTGTGATGAACACGCCGCGGCGAGCCCCCTCTTCCTGCACGTCGCGACGAATAAATAGATATTAGTCACGATGAGCTGATTTGTGGCGCACGCCGTGACGAGTGGATGGGTGCGCCCTTGGCGGATTTCCTTTGCACATCGTGATGACGAAGGTTCCACGCGACAAAGGACCGACGTCATGCAGGGAGTTCAATTTCTAAAATTTGATTTTGTTCCTCTTGAGGTTTTTGAATTAGGGAATTAGGAAGTTATGAATTCAATGAGATATGGATTGAGTTCAATTTAAAGATTATGAATTCGGGAGTACGAAATTTTAATTTAGGAGAATGGAATTTCAGAAATTTATTTCGATGGTTCTCGAAATCGGAAGGTGATTGAATAGTGAATTTGATTCTGATTTAACTATAATTCCTATGTAGTAAAATATGAATGTGGAGAATATAGAACTTAGCCAATTGACATATGGTATTAGAAATTTCTATGGATTAGTCTGAAAGTGCGGAATAGAGATAATTTGGGAATGGGGTCGGAAATGTCATAACTTGCATAGTACAGCATTCATTTGAGGCATAAGCATTTCTGATTATTAAAATTGATACATTTAGTGATATTTGAGTATTATGATTATTGTAGAGGCTCAAGTGGAGCGTCGATCCTCTAACGTAGCAGAGACTTCCCGGCAGTAGCTCGGAAGTTTAGAGGTGAGTAACCTAGTTGGTTCCTTAATCTCTGATGTGTTAAATGCTTTGTGTGAATTATCTGTGCATATGATTAAGTGCTCCACATGAATTATGTTTTTGTGAATTGCGAGCGCATGCTAGGCATGAATAGAAATCGATGGCGATAGTTGTGGTGGAGCACATTCTCGATCGATCGGAGCTATAAGCTCATCTATTGTGATAAGTGTTAAGGGAATAGTGCATACCGGAGGCTCTCCTATCCCTAAGTGCGGCGTGGGCGATAGTGCATACCCGAGGGCTCTCCACCCCGAAAACTCGATTTACGTGTGATGTGTGATGTGCCCGAAATGGGATAATTCTGATGCCCAGTCACAACACTAAAATGAAATGGAAATCATTATGCATTCATGTGTGATTGTGTTATGAGTTGAAATTGGTTAAAGGTAAATGTGTGATAGTTGTGTAGTATGATTATGGTGTGATTACGAATATGATCTTGTGTTGTGTTATGCATGATTTTGCGTAATGCATGAATTGAGTGAACCATCGATTTTTCAGACTGACGATAGTGTGACTCTAGCTCAGTTTTGAGACTTTTCCTGCTGTGTGTGTGCCGGCGAGAGGAGCATGGCCCACAGGTCGGTCAGCTGGGGATCCTTTGGGATATTTTGGGGATGACCTAGTTAGGAGTTGTTACTATTTATTTTGGATCTGTACAGTTGTTCTCAGATAGAAGTGTGAACTTATGATTTAAGAAATGAATGAGAAGTCTTTTAGTTTTAAAATTTAGTGAATGTGATCTTATAGAACTGCTTTATGATTGTGATGCCATGAGAGTTATAGAATTGATCGTATCGTAGTGCACCCTCTTCGTAGGGTATGTGTCGGTATGACCTACGGGCGTCCCAATGTATACTCTACGGTAAGGGGGTGATTGGACCAAATTTATACTATAAATTAGGCCCGTTTTCTTTAATAATTATGCATCTGTTGACTCCTGATTTATGATTTTTATGTTTATTTTGGTCCTGCACATTGAGTTTTGATAAATTGCACATTGTCAGTATTTTGTTGTCATTTGTCATTAATTCTGCATAATCTTTATTGGGACAATTGATACTGCAAATGGGTTGTATTTTGTAGGACCAAAGTAGTCAACAATTAAGAAGTCAACACGCCGCGAGTTCGCTGGGACGAATCAGACTCTCCATTCGCCGCGGCTAATTAATGGTGTTTAATTCATTCGCTGCGACGAGTGACCAAATTCATTCGCCGCAATAAACTACGATCATCGCCCAGCGAATGTCGGGTGACCGGACCAAAATGGCAAAACTATCCACCGTTTCGACCCGGCGCATAGCTTCCTATAAAACCTTACCATTTAGGGCAAATGAGAAGCGGCCGCTACAGTGTTTCTTCTTCGTCTTCTCGGTTTTCGTTCTTCGTTCACTATTTTCTCTGTTTGTTTCCTTTTCTTCTCTGTTTTAGTTTTGATAGTTTTTATATTGTGTTTGTTTGAGTTCATCGCAGAGCGGCGTTCACCGCCTTCATCTTTTCATCTCCAAAGATTCCACGTTCATTGTCTTCATCTTCCAGTTAAATTCGATCATGACTATCGGTGATTCTCCAAAGAAGATGGAGTCATCCGAGTCATGGCTAAAACTCTTAGTCTCCGGAAATGTAACAGAGGTGCGAGTTCTTGAGCTTCAAGGGTAATCAACATTGTTTTAGATTTGGTTATGAACTTGTAACGATCCGAGTTGGTATTATTACGATGTATAACCGATTGAGTCTTGCTATAGTTTAGTAGGACGTTAAACTTTGATTTGTGTTAATGTTTGATTATTGTTGAATGCTGTTTTTAAATACATGGAGTTCATGTATATCGGTTGGATGATTGCATCAATTAATTTAATCGCCTAATTGTGTTTGATTAAGTTGGTTGTGTTTTATTCAAATGATTTGTTGCATTAATCATTCATAGCATACACTAAGGGGTTTTAACAAGTTTTAATTAATCGAGTTGATTAATTAATTCTTGGACTTAACGAGTTGTTAAAGTTTATTTTGAAACTTAGTGGATTTCAAACCCGATATTATTTTGAGCGATGATGACCCGAGCTACATTTTCGTGGATAGTTTTATTAATTGTTTTCAGTCCCATTTAATTTCAATTGCCTTATCTTTCAAAATCCTAAAAATATTTATCTTTGCTTTGGTCTAGTTTAATTTTAGATTAATCACTCAAAACCCCCTTTTTATTGCTTTAATTGCATGCATCATTCAAACATTAGGCTAGTCTAGGATCAATTGATGCATTGGTTCCTTGAGAGTCGACCCGAGGTTGCATCCTGTATTGCAATCCTTGGTATAAATTTAATTTGACCGTTTCCAGGGATCGATTTTAATATTGAGCGATAAGCCGTCGATCAAATTTTGGCCGTTCTTAGGGAATCAAATTAATTGGTTCTCTAGGTTAGCCAGTGTTTGTTTTGATTTTAATTTTTGTTTGCATTTTGTTTGCATTGCATAATTTCATTTAATTTCAGTTCTACTTAAGTGTTTTTAGTGTTAATCCTGTTTGTTATTTCATTCTGCTTTGTTTTAAGTGTTTATTCTGATTGTTCTTGTTTATTGTGCGTAATTTTAAGTTAATTCTGTTTGCCTTGCTTGTCTGTGCTTCTTGGCGTGACGAGTTCCTCATTCGTCACAAGCGAGTTCATCCGTCGCTGCAGCGAGTTTATATTCGCCGCAATGAACATTCTGATTTATTCGATTACGCAATGAAGTTCTTACGTCGCGGCAATGAACTTGAGTGAATTGAAGCCTTGCTATCCGTTGTCGTTTTAGTGAGCTATCTTAGGTGAACTTCTCTTGTGCATGCCCCGTAGACTTAGGCTAGTTCATTTTCAACCTGAAATTGAGCGACACCTTAGACAACTTAGGAAGAACAAGAGAGAGCAAGAAAGACTTAGAACACTAGATCGATTAGAATCGAGATGGTGAACAACAAGAATATCGGTCAACCACCCCGAGATGGAGATCACGGTCTTAACGGTGACCGAGAACGCGTAGATGACAACAATGCGAACATCGGGCGTAGGACCATCCGAGAAGCTACAACCTCGGACGTACACTACGATCCTTTCATCGCACCCTAACTTCGATGTAAATTTGAAGTCAAAGGTTTATTGATTAACTCTCTCCCAAATTTCACGGTTTAACGGAGAGGACCCTATATGCATCTTGAGGCCCTCACCATGATCATCGAGTATGAAGCCTGTAGGAGCACATCTGGACCAGTCTTTGTGGAAAGTCTTCCATTTGTCGTTAGAAGGAAAGGCCCGGAGTGGTACATGAGCCTCCTAAGGCATGTTGCGAATGCCTATCACAGTTGGGCCAACTTACGGAAAGCTTTTACGGAAAAGTATTTTCCGGCTTCTAGGGCGTCGTCAATGAGAAAGGAGATATATTACGCCAAACAAGATTATGACGAGTCCTGTATGATTTTGGAGCAGATTTCAAGATCTGTTGTCTCGGTGCCCCATCATCGGATCCACGATGAACAAGCGGTTCAATATTTTTATGATGGGGTGAAGAATCAAGAGAAAGGGATGTTGGATCTTTGCGTCGGAGGTTCATTGATTGACCTCACCGCGCGGAAGCTGGGCCCCGATTAAGAGAATGGCCTGAATCATCAACGATATAGTGTTAATGATTCCGGAGGCGTTAATGAAGTAGGAGCCATGTCGGCTCAAACTAAGAGGATGGAGAGCCTGGAATCAAAGGTGGATTCCCTGGAGCATAGGATAACTTCACAGTTATCCTCGATCACGGCTGAGCTTAAGAATTTGAATGTGCATCGCCCATCACCTTCCACTGAATTAGTCGCACCTAGTTGCGAATCTTGTGGCTCAGTGATGCACATTTCAAGTGTTTGTCCTGGCAGATATGAAGAAGTCTCAGCAATGTATCAAGGTAGACAGGATCGAAAATGGGACCCGTATTCCAACACATATAATGAGGGATGGAATCCCACCCAAATTTTAGTTGGAGGAATAGCGCGAAAGAGCACCCAACCGCTTTCGGCAAGGGAGTGGAGTGGACAATCTACAAACCAGTTCCAGATCAACAAGTGTTGACGATTACAACAACCACCGCCACCCAAGGAGGACACCAACCAAGCTGCTGCATGGTATGATGGCGTTGATGAAAGAGGAACGAACTTCCACAAAGAAATCAATTCAACGCCATCGCAAACCTCATCCAACAGACTCGACTAAGAATGCTGCCCGCTTTAGTGCCTTGGAGAAACGCATGGATCAATGGGAAACCAAGGCGAGAACTTGAACTCATATGTCACTCAATTGTCTAATAATTTGAGTGACAACCAAGCTAGAAGTAGCGGGACCATTCCCTCCAACACGGTGATTAACCCGAAGAGTTTGAATGCTATAGCCCTCAGGAGTGGAAAGCAAGTAAGGTTCAAGCCTCGAAGAAGATGAGATTTGTAAAGATGAGATTGAGTGTGAGCTAGTACCTCCACCACATGATAAGATGAAGAGATCGAGAAAGTGTGAGGAAGAAGAGCTTTTGAGAGAGAGGAGCAAGCCTCAAAGAACAAGGGAACTACTTTAGAAAGTTCCACAGATAAAGCTGAAGATGGAGAAATGAGTAGGCAATCCAGCAAAGGTAAAGAGGTAAGTATACAAGACCTTCCTTTTCCAAACTCTTATTTGATGAGCAAGCACTTAAGAGAAAAACAACATGAAAAAGAAATCATTGACTTGTTTGGGAAAGTGGAAGTGAATGTGCCTTTGCTAGATTTGGTAAAGCGAGTTCGACCTCGCTAAATATTTAAAGGATCTGTGTACAAATAAGAAGAAGTTTAGGCCCAATGAGAGAGTGCAGGTGAGCTCGAATGTTTCAGCCTTGTTTAAGCCACAGATACCAGTAAAATGTCAGGACCCTGGATCTTTTACCATCCCTTGCACATTAGGGAAAGTGACCATAGGTAGAGCTTTACTAGATCTAGGGGCAGCGATAAATGTGATGCTGAGTCGAGATATAAGACCTTGGGAGTGAAGAGTATTAAGCCCACATCTGTTATTCTCCAGTTAGCTGATAGGTCATTTAGGCATCCCGTGGGAATAATTGAGGACATTCTGGTCCAGGTCAAAGGCTTAGTGTTTCCTGCGGATTTTTACGTGTTGGACATGACCTCTGAAGTGGTGCATGACACTTCTCTGATCCTTGGACGTCCCTTTCTTCGGACAGCAAGTACTATGATTAGTATGAAGGAAGGGAAGATCACCATGGAAGTGGGCGATCAAAAAGTTAGCTTCAACATGTATGAAGCTATGAAGCACCCCCATGAAGATTATTCCTTGCTTGGTGTCAACATGCTTGATGTGGTGATTGACGATGCTTGTTCTGAATTTGTAGAAACTTTGACTCCTACCACTGACAATATTTTTGGGGAAAGTTTCTCCTTTGATGATTTTGCAGGAGCACATCTGGGTGCGAGTATGGACGTGGAACTGACTAGCAACCAAGCTGCTGAGCTGGATCTTGGATATCGAACAGTCGTCCATCCCGAGCTACAAGACCCACCTTGAGTGCCAGGTTTTCTCTTTCCTTCATTTACTATATAATTGTGCTATGTTTTATACCAACGTGCATATTGTTGAACATGATTATATTGTTTAAATGTGGGGGAGGGATCAAACCAGTAGAATTAGAGTAGTAGGTAGGATTTCCCTTTCTGTTTGAATAAAATGTTTCCCCTTTGTTAGCTCTGTGTTCTCCCTAATGAAGCATAATTAGATTGAAGAAAATGGTTCATATTTGGGATGATTAATTGAATGATTATGCAAACTGAGTAGAATCCTTAGATCTTGTGATTCATTACAGGTGGTTCGCCGCAGTTAGCATCGCCGTTGTTATTGCGGCTAACCTAGGGTTTTTCATCTTATTCGCCGCGGCTAGCGACCGCTTCATCGCAGCGAATAAGGACTTTTTGCCCTTCTGGACCGTTGGATTTCTCTTTCGTCCGAGGCCCTTTTTGGTCTTTTCCTCTCTCGCGTCCTCTCGTCTCCCGCTCTTTCTTCTTTTTCTTCTTCTTCCTTCCCCTTTCCTTCTCACTTCGCCGTCTTCCTCGCTGCCTCGCCGTAGTCCTCTCCGTGCCTTCTGCTGTTTGAAGCTTCCATTCTCCTCAAACCCCCTTCCAACTGCGTTTTCACCCTTCTGTAAGTGTTTCTATTCCTTCCTCTTGTCCATTTTCGTTGTTATTCGTTAGATTTAAGGCAAGCAATGACGCCGTTATACCGTGATTGTCATAGAATCGCCATTCGCCGCAGCGAAATTCATACTTCGTCGCAACGAACTTAGGGTTTCAGCTCATCTGCGACGAATGTCTTTGTTCGCCGCAGCGAACGAAGGTACCTAGTTATTGCAATAACATCTGTTCTTCTTGGCGAATGGCGAAGTCTCCTCTCGCCGCAAATAATGATCTTGTTAGGCTGCGGCAAATGGCTAAAAGACTTGATTACGTATGATTTTGTCGATGAAATTATCATTTCTAACTTTTGTGTGTGCAGGATCATGCCTAGAATGAAACAAGCCACCAGACCGGAGCAGCAGTCATCCTCTTCTTCCTCCGATCACACCCTTTCTCCTTCCTCGCAACCTTCTCGTTTTCCTCTCACTAGCAGATCCACGAGTATATACGATTAGCCACGCGAGTTGCTAGCCAAACTTTACTAAAAGAAAATCATTTCCTCTTACTCCGCTACCAACCCTTTTGTAGGTCAACTCTTCCAACTCGAGTTGACCGGCCTCGCTAACCTCGGACCCTTGGCAACCTTTCCTTTGTGCGCCATGATATACCCATGCCGTCAATCTCACACCTACTAATTAACTTCCGAGGTGTTTCTATTCAGATGCTTTTACATCTGTCATAATCCGAGAGCACTACCACCTCCTGTTGTCCCTCGTTGTCCCTATTTTGAACTAATCGTTGCATACCCACAGGGCGGCGTCATTCGTACTCTCTCGCCTCGAGGGTACTCGGTGGCTTCAACCCCGGGCTCAGCGCTATATCCAGCGTTCGATCTCCTTCCACAAGCCGTCCATGGTTACATTTTATATGTAACAACATTTTACCCACCCTCCACCTCACCAACATCCCAAAGGAGCAGGCCCTGTACATATACCTGCTTATGACTGGCCACCCTGTCGACCTAGCTTCTGCCATTTCCTCCGCCCTCCGCCAGTGTGTCCTCGCCACCAACCCCAAACATAAACTCCTCTTTCCCCATCTCATTTCTGACTTGTTCCGGGCCTTTCGAGTCCCAGAACATCCAGCCGACCTCACCTTCCCCCCTGCCTCTCCATTTGTCTATGTCCGTTTAGGACAGCCACGTGCCATTCCACCACCACCTCCACCTTGACCAGCTTCCTCTTCTTCTCCCTCTCCCCCTCCATCCCCTCCAGCCCCCTCTTCCGCACCTCCCGTCCTTCCTCCTGTTTCCTCTCCGCCTCCTATCTCTACACCCGTGTCTTCCCCTCCTTCTGCTCCACCTGCTTCTTCTGAGGTGACTCTGCTGCGCCAAGACGTTCTTCGGCTTGAGGCCCGGCTATCTACTTTCGCGGCCCAGATGACCGCCGACCGCGAGTTCACTCGCTCGATGCTGACCATGATTGCGGCTCACCTCGGGCTGCCTATTCCGACTCTGCCTCCAATTCTTCTGCAGTGCCTCTGCAGATCCGCCTGCTCTCGATCCTGCGAGAATAGTATAAATTTGTTTATTTCCTTTCTTTTATCGTTATTGTTTTTCCTGTATTTTCTTTTCTTAGTTATAATTTTAGTTAGTTCTTTGGATTCTTCATTTCGTCCACACTTTTGAGTTTAATGATATATCCACATTTACATTTTATCTGTTTTTATGGTCTCCTCTATGCCTACTATTTTAGCCATTGTGGACAATGCCATGTTTAAGTGTGGGGAGCCATTCCTTTTATATTTTGCATTATAAACCTTTAGAACATTATGCATAATTTTGTGGCCTTGCTTTAGCGATAAATTTGGTCCCCAAATCAAACAATTTCTGCACTTGTTCTTTTGTGCCTTGCATGCAAAGCATTTATAAGTTTCAACTTGATACTTGAGTTTTGTAAAATGCTCTCCATTCTTGACGATAATTGGATCGACAAAATTTTAACTTTTGAAGTTTTCAAAACTAAGTAAATGGGAGCATGCTAACAAGGTAGCATTTTAAGTTTTAAGACTTGAGATTGATCATTGAGACAAAACCTTGTTGGAAGGATATTGAGCCAAATTTTTCTTCTATATTTTGTGTGTGCATCTGCTTAGTCCATTCTTCTCTAGAACTTGTGTCAATTTTTACTCAAAGCTTGATGGACTAGATTTTTGTGGATATGATAGAGCGTTCTTTCTTTCAGCTCTTTCCCCAAACACCAACCCTTAAACACTTTTTCCTCTTGCTAGCCCTTGAGCCTTTTCTTTATGAGCATTTGCATACATTCTTAGATGATGTCGGTGATACGTGTTTGGATTAAAAAAAAAAAAGTATTGGAAAATGGAAAAGTGTTAGTCTTGTGTATCCCAAAAAGGGATAATAATATGTTGTATCCCAAAAGGGATTAGCATCTCAAAATGAGATAGCCACAATTTAAAAAAAAAAAGTGTGTGTATTCAATTTATTTTAGTGTAGTGTTTTAGTTTCTTTGTTGACATCGATTCCTCACTTTATCGCATGCTCATATTTTTCTTTCTTTCACATCATCCATTCATTTAGCCTTCCGCTCATTACAACCCTTAAAGACCTCTTGATCTTCAAATTGATAGTCCTTGTAGTGGAGAAATAAAATTGATACAAGCCTATGGTAGGAGATGTATTAAGTAGATTGAGAGAAAATATCCCTACTATACAAGTAAGTTGGCGTAAACACCATATCTGAGTGATTCTCTGTTGTTCAATCTCTTGTGCTTAAATTCTTTCAATGTTTGTTTTATTAGCACTCTTTCAATTTGTTGCGTTAGACTTACGATAAAGTGGATTGAGTCAATTTTGGTTATTGTTTGAACATGGGCAAAATTTTCTTTTACTCTTGTACCTTTTGACTCTTATAAGCTTTGTTCAGGAGTACAAAGGTTTAAGTGTGGGGGAATTTGATTGGACCAAATTTATACTATAAATTAGGCCCGTTTTCTTTAATAATTATGCATCTGTTGACTCCTGATTTATGATTTTTATGTTTATTTTGGTCCCGCACATTGAGTTTTGATAAATTGCACATTGTCAGTATTTTGTTGTCATTTGTCATTAATTCTGCATAATCTTTATTGGGACAATTGATACTGCAAATGGGTTGTATTTTGTAGGACCAAAGTAGTCAACAATTAAGAAGTCAACACGCCATGAGTTATTTGGGACGAATCGAGACTCTCCATTCGCCGCGGCTAATTAATGGTGTTTAATTCATTATTGCGACGAGTGACCAAATTCATTCGCCGCAGCGAACTACAGTCATTCGCCGCAGCGAATGTCGGGTGACCCGGACCAAAATGGCAAAAGTATCCACTGTTTCGACCCGGCCCGCACAGTTCCCTATAAAACCTTACCATTTAGGGCAAATGAAAGCGGCCGCTACAGTGTTTCTTCTTCGTCTTCTCCAGTTTTCGTTCTTCGTTCACTATTTTCTCTGTTTGTTTCCTTTTTCTTCTCTGTTTTAGTTTTGATAGTTTTTATATTGTGTTTGTTTGAGTTCGATCGCAGAGCGGCGTTCACCGCCTTCATCTTTTCATCTCCAAAGATTCCACGTTATTTGTCTTCATCTTCCGGTTAAATGATCGATCATGACTATCGGTGATTCTCCAGCGATGATGGAGTCATCCGAGTCATGGCGGCTAAACTCTTAGTCTCCGGAAATGTAATAGAGTCTGAGTTCTTGAGCTTCAAGGGTAATCAACATTTGTTTTAGATTTGGTTATGAACTTGTAACGATCCGAGTTGGTATTATTACGATGTATAACCGATTGAGTCTTGCTATAGTTTAGTAGGACGTTAAACTTTGATTTGTGTTAATGTTTGATTATTGTTGAATGCTGTTTTTAAATACATGGAGTTCATGTATATCGGTTGGATGATTGCATCAATTAATTTAATCGCCTAATTGTGTTTGATTAAGTTGGTTGTGTTTTATTCAAATGATTTGTTGCATTAATCATTCATAGCATACACTAAGGGGTTTTAACAAGTTTTAATTAATCGAGTTGATTAATTAATTCTTGGACTTAACGAGTTATTAAGGTTTATTTTGAAACTTAGTGGATTTCAAACCCGATATTATTTTGAGCGATGATGACCCGAGCTACATTTTCGGAGAGTTTTATTAATTGTTTTCGGTCCATTTAATTTCAATTGCCTTATCTTTTCAAAATCCTAAAATATTTATCTTTGCTTTGGTCTAGTTTAATTTTAGATTAATCACTCAAAACCCCTTTTATTGCTTTAATTGCATGCATCATTCAAACATTAGGCTAGTCTAGGATCAATTGATGCATTGGTTCCTTGAGAGTCGACCCGAGGTTGCATCCTGTATTGCAATCCTTGGTATAAATTTAATTTGACCGATTTCCAGGGATCGATTTTAATATTGAACGATAAACCGCCGATCAGGGGGCACTATATGAAATCTACCATTTCTCCAAATATAACATGCTTTATTTTTCCGATCCAACAGTAACCCAGAAGAAGCAAAAGTCAGAAGGAGCGAGCCGACAAAACACAAAAGATAGAAAAAAAAAAGCAAAAGAAGTTCATAAACAGTAACCCAGAAGAAGTTTATGAACAGTAACCTAGAAGAAGCAAAAGACAGAAGAAGCGAGTCGGAAAAACACAGAAGAAGACATGTTAGCAAAACATAGAAGAAGATGCGTCAGTAAAACACAAAAGAAGACGTGTTAGCAAAACACAGAAGAAGATGCTTCAACAAAACACAGAAGAAGAAGCGTTAGCAAAACAAAAAAGAAGTGAGACTTAAAAGAAACAAAAAGGAAGATGATACGAACACAGAAGATACAATAGACAAACGATTCAAAAGGCAAAAGATACAAAAGACAAACGATACAAAACACAGAAGAAGCGAAATACTGAAGGAACAAAACACAGAAGAAGATGACAACATCAATAACGTTATCACAGAAGAGGCAAAAAGGTAAAAAAAGCAAAACTAAGAAGAAGCAAAATATAGACGATACAAAACACAGAAGAAGATGACATCATCACAAAAGAAGCAAAAAGGTAGAAGAAACATCTTCGTCTTTGAACACCTTCCCTTATAAGGACCATAACCTCCAAGAAGGTTATTTAGATAAATCTATCTAGATTGGTATGAAAGTTTCACAAAAGTTTCAGATCGAGTTATTGCTATTTCAACTTCAACATCACTTTTACATCACCTAAACACTAATAATCTTTCAAAAACTAGATTAACACTATAACCAAATCTATTTAATCCCAACCACACATTAATTATGAACATACACTTAAATGTCATTTTCCATGCAGATGAAAGTAATTCATCAAATTTATTTCATAAATCCCTAACTCTAAAGGATTTATTCACTACTCACCTGCTGAGAACTCCAAAATCTTCAAGCCCTAAACTCCATGCAACTTACGTACTCCACTGTGCACAATGACCAACTTCTGGTTTTTTTCTTAAGGTAGAAGACACAAATAGCAAAGTAGGGTTAGTGAAGGAAAGGAAAAATAGAGAAATCACTTAGAAGGTGTTATAGGGAAAACTCTGTGGATGGGAAGAACATTTGAAGAAGATCTCAATGAAGAATGAACTTAGACAAATAACTTAACCTTTCAACTCTCAGAGAACAGTAGCCTACTTCTAGCAAAAGTACATAAACCTAAGTGACATTTGTCACTTCACTCACATCTAAGCTCTAACTGAGTTTCTTTTAAAACTAACTCCCTTAAACTCTCATCCTTACAATCCAACTATCTCCAATTCTTCATTTGATGTCTTTTTCCTATTTTCTATAATTTTTCCCAAAATCTATGCCTACATTACTGTTACTGTCCAATAGAATTTTCAACATAAATAAATTCAAAATTCTCAAAATAGTCAAAAATCACAACTCAATCTAATTATACCTGGAATTATTCATGAATGCATGTATAATTATTTTCAAGTGTAGCAACTTCACTATTCACATATATGTGTATGTCACATTATGCATGAGCATGCCCAAACACTTCTAAACTCTCATTGTTCACTCATATTCATTATTCTAACCTTCCCATAAGTAATGCGATGTTACAACACTCCCCTCCTTAAAGAAATTTATTCCTAGAAATTCTTACCTGTTTGCTCGAACAGATGGGATATTGTCTCTTCATATGCTCCTCCATCTCCCATGTTGCTTCCTCAGTTGAGTGGTTCCTCCATAGGACTTTCACCAATGGAGTGACTTTGTTCCTCAACTGCTTGATCTTTGATCCCACAATCTTGATCAGCTCCTCAATATAACTTAAGTTACTAGTAACCTCAATCTCCTGAGCTGGTATCACATGTGTCAGATCCGATCGATATCTTCGGAGCATACTCACTTGAAATACATTATGCAATTGAAACATCTCATTCGGTAAAAACAGCTTATAGGCCAAAGGTCCAATCCTCTCAATGATCTCCTAAGGACCAATGTACCTGGGGCTTAACTTGCCCTTTTTATCGAATCTTAACACTCCTTTCCAAGATGACACTCTCAAGAATACTCTGTCTTCGATACCATACTCCATATAACTTCAATGTTGATCCACATAACTCTTCTGTCTATCCTGAACTACTTTAATTCAGTTTCAGATCAACTTCAGTTTATCCACTCTATCTTGTATTAACTCTGGGCCTTCAACCATTCTTAAGCCCTTTTCATCCCAATATAATGGTGACCAACATTTTCTACCATACAGTGCCTCATATGGTGCCATTCTAATACTACTGTGGTAATGATTATTGTAGGCAAACTCTATCAATGCCATATATTGATCCCAAGC
This sequence comes from Erythroxylum novogranatense, assembly GCA_029891385.1. Classification (NCBI taxonomy): domain Eukaryota; kingdom Viridiplantae; phylum Streptophyta; class Magnoliopsida; order Malpighiales; family Erythroxylaceae; genus Erythroxylum; species Erythroxylum novogranatense. The sequence continues at coordinate 28,102,056 of CM057224.1, forward strand.
TCCTCTAAACTCCAATACACAAGATATAAGCAGATCATCAACAGTCTTGATTGTGCTCTCACTCTGTCCATCTGTCTGAGGATGAAACGTTATATTGAAATTCAACTTAGTACCCATAGCAGATTGCAAGCTCCTCTAAAACCTCGAAGTAAATCTTGGGTCCCTGTTTGACACTATAGACACTGGAATCCCATAAAGTCTCACCACCTCATTCATATATTTATGGGCTAACTGATCAAGTGAGTTATTCTCTCTCATTGGTAAGAAGTGGGCTGATTTAGTTAACTGGTCCATTATGACCCATATAGCATCATGTTGCCTCAAAGTCTTAGGCAATCCCATAATAAAATCCATAGTGATCCATTCCCATTTCAACTCCGGAATAGGCAACGAATTAAATTTTCCTATAGGAGCCTGATGCTCCGCTTTCACCTGTTGGCAAGTCATACATTTAGATATATACTCTGCCAACTGCTCCTTCATTCCTGGCCACTAGAAATGTTGCTTTAATGCGTTATACATCTTGTTAGTACCAGGATGCATAGCATAGGCGACTATATGAGCTTCCTCAAGAATCTCCTTCCTCAACTCATCCATATTAGGCACACACAGCCTCTGTTTCAACCATAATGTCTCATCTCATAGCTCAAACAATTTGGATTCATCCTTACTTTCTCCATAAGCTTTACCATATTAGGATCTTTCCCTTGAACTTTTCTGATCCTATCATGTAGCATTGGCCTTAGCTTCAATGTAGCAATCAGGCCCTCATTTTGCTCCAGATTTAGCTCCACATTTAGAGCTCTCAAATGAATCAGATTAGGTAACCTCAATAGCTGAATCTGAGCTGTACTAATATTAGACTTTCTGCTTAAAGAATCTGCCACCACATTAGCTTTTCTCGAGTGGTACTCAATAGTGTATTCATAATCTTTTAGTAGCTCAATCCATCTCATCTGCCTCAAATTCAACTCCCTCTGACTCAGCAAATACCTCAGACTCTTATGATCAGTGAAGATCTAGAAAGTCTCTCCACATAGATAATGTCTCCAAATCTTTAGAGCAAAGACTACTACAGCTAACTCTAAATCATGTACTAGATAATTTATCTCATGAGGCCTTAATTGTCTCGATGCATAGGTGATCACTTTACCATGTTGCATCAATACACATCCCAATCCTTGATGCAAAGCATCGCTATACACCACATAACTTTCGATCCCTAATGGTATAGTCAACGCCGGTGTAGTAGTCAACCGATATTTCAGCTCCTCGAAGCTCTTTTGACACTCCTCATTCCATTTGAATATTACTTTCTTCTTCAGAAGTTTTGTTAGAGGTGTCGAGATCAGAGAAAACTCCTCAAAAAACCTCCGGTAATATCCGGCCAATCATCGAAAGCTTCAAATCTCTGACACATTTCTAGGAGCTTCCCAATTCATCACTACCTCAATCTTGTTCGGATCTACCTGTATGCCATCTCCATTTACTATATGTCCCAAAAACATGGCCTGATCAAGCCAAAATTCACACTTATTGAATTTGGCATGCAGTTGCTTCTCTCTCATTATCTGTAAAATGACTCTCAGATGCTCCGCATGCTCCTTTTTGCTCTTTGAATACACTAAGATATCATTAATAAACACAATCATAAACCGATCTAAGTAGGGCTGAAACACCTTATTCATCAGGGCCATAAAAGCTATCGGGGCATTCGACAACCCAAACGAAATCACTAGAAACTCGAAGTGCCCATACCTACTCCTAAATGCACTTTTTGGTACATCAACCTCAGCTATTTTCAACTGATAGTACCCTGACCTCAAGTCTAGCTTAGTAAACACCAGAGCTCCTTGCAACTGGTCGAATAAATCATCAATTCTAGACAGTGGGTACTTATTCTTCACTGTCATCCAATTTAGCTGCCTATAACCGATGCACAACCGCAGAGTCTCGTCCTTCTTCTTTACAAACAGCAATGGAGCCCCCTAGGAGAAACATTGGGCCTTATAAAGCCCTTTTCCAACAACTCTTGCAACTAAGCCTCCTTCAGTTCCACAGGTGCCATCCTATATGAAGGAATAGATATAGGAACAACACTTAGAACTAGATCAATCGTGAACTCCGTTTTTCGATTCGGTGGTAAACCAAGTAACTCCTTGGGAAAAACATTTGGAAACTCCCTAAATACGGGAATATTCTGTATACTCTGCTCAGTTCTAATATCAATGATGTGGACCAGATAAGCCTCACAACCTCCCTGCATCATCCTCAATGCACTCATAAAGGATATCATCCTGGCTGACACTACCTGACTAACTGCCTTGAATACTGCCCTCGGTTAACCAGGAGATACCAGTACTACCTCCTTGGTGTAGCAGTTCATGATGGCCCTATAGGCAGTGAGCCAATCCAAGCCTAGAATCACATCTATCTCCCTCAACTGTAATACAATCATGTCTACCCTCAACTCTGCTTAATCAATCTTAACTGAACACTTCTTGCAGACCTCTCCTAAGATAATAGTACTACCTAGAGGTGTACTCACCTCAAGCCCATGTTGTAACAATTCCCAATCACAATGCAGTCTATATGTCAAATGTGGTGCGATAAAGGAGTGCGTGGATACTGGATGTAGTAGTGCAAATGCCTCAAAGTCATAAACAAGAAACGCATCTGCTCCCCGGCAACGACGCCATTTTTATCGGCTCTCGTTTGATCTAAAGATTAAACCCTTAGAAACTGCAGCAAAAATTTAATTCCAAGGATTGCAACATAGGATGCAACCTCGGGTTGTCTCACTTAATCAGAGCCTAATGCAAGTGGTCTAAGCTAGCCTAATTGTTGAAAATGCAAACTAAGTTGATAAAAAACAGGAATTTGGATCATTTATAAAAATTTAGAAGATTCAACTAAATGAAATAAAAATGTATAAAAAGGTAATTTTGGATTTTTGGGAAGTGAAAAGTGAAAAACTCAAACAATGATCAAATATGATAAAATCCTCTTGAAAATGAGCTTTAGCTATCATGGTTCAAAACAAATCTTTTGGGAGGGAAATTCACTAAGTCTTCGAATGATAAACCTTAAAGAACTATTTAAGTCCAAGGTTTTAATCAATGAACTCCATTTCTTAAAACCTTGTTAAATGCATCTTAGTGTGTATTAATGGATGAGCTAATGCAAGTGGTCAATATGGATCAAGCTTAATCTCAATATCAAACACAACTAGGCAGATAAAAGAGAGTTAACACAATTACCACAAAGACATATATGAGACCTCATATATTAAACGTCAAAGTTCTACATTAGCAAATCCATAACACAAGCACTATTCAACACTTGATTAAACTCTAATCAAGCTAATTTAACTACACGGCAATAAACCTTAACTCAGAAGTTCACAACTATGCAGTTAAACTTGACAATGTAAAATAACTCCCTTTTGAAACCTATCAAACTCAAGCCATCGCTACATCTTCAAAAGGAAAGGAAAACGCCTAGCCAAACATTGCAACTGGAAACCTCATAACTAGGAATGAATCCAAGCTACCCATGATGGAAGTCGGCAGTGAAAATGCTGGGAAAATGAGATGGAGAGAGAGATGATAGAGAACGATGCAAAATGATGGATAAATGAGGGAGATATGAAAGAACGATGGAGTCGTACCTCCGTCTCTCCCCCTCCAGTTCATGGAATATTAATGTATATATATGTCGACTGCTCTCTCCAACTTATCCAAAATAGGTTTCTTTTCAAAATGGGTGGTCGGGTTGGGTTTGCATAGTAGGTAAAGATCCCAAAAATGTTCGGGTCTTCTAAGGTTCGCCGTAGCAAAACTTCTAACTTCACCGCTGCGATCTTTAATTGTTTCGCCGCGGTGAAACCCTGACTTCGCCGCAGCGATCTTTACCCGAAAAGTCATCTCATAACTTCCATTTCTTTGTTCCACTTTTGGCTCTACTCCTCTTGAGTAACCTACAATGAAAAGTAATAATTTGTAATATCAATTGTCCTACAATTTAAGGGAGTGAAATTGTTAATTAATTATGATAATTTGACCCTCAAATTACATTAATTCAAAACAAGCACTCTTGGGTTAAATTAAGCACAATATCCAACAAAAGCAACCAAAAAGTATAACAAAAAACATGACAATGTCACTAAATAATATAACAAACTTGGGTTCAATCAAATTCCCCCACACTTAGAACTTTGTACTCCTGGACAAACCTTATAAAAGTCAAAGAGATACAAGTGCAAAAGAAAATACCGTCCATGTTTAAAAATTAGAGTAGGAAGTTGGTAAAACCACTTTCTTATAAATCAACCAAAGTAGACCTAAAGGGCGCTAAGAAAATAAACACTTCAAGAATTTAATCCATAAGATTGAGCAAAAGAGATTTCTCTCAAGGGAAACTGTTTCTCTCTCCACTCATTTGTTTTGGGATAATTTTACTCTAAAATTTACTTAGTCCATTCTCAACCATAAGCTTGTGATAGTTCTACCTCTCCACTATAAGAAATATAATTTTGAAAATCAAGAGGGCTTTTCGAGGTTGTAATGAATGAAAGGCTAAATGAATGGATTGAAGAGAAGAAAGAAAAGTGAGTACATGCACCACAATTATTTTCCTAATGAAACAAACACCAACACAACAAACGTAATCTAACACATTTTTTTTTTACTTTTCTCATAAGAGACTTTTTTTTGTTTTGTTTTGTTTTTTAGAAAGTTTTTTGAACTTTTCTTTCTTTCTTGGCTTTTCTCAATAACCAATCTCCTGTGAGAAAGCTTTATGTTATGAATTATACTATCTACAAAGATCAACTTAAAGTAAGGAACTGAAATGAAATATTTACATCACTATGAAGACATATGCATGCACTCAAAAATATGGCTCAAGGGGCTAGCAATGGATAGGTGTTTATGGGATGGTGTTTGGGTCAAAGGGTTCTGAAAGAAATGCCTCTATCATATTAACAAAATTTTAGTTCATCAAGCTTTGATCAAGAATTAAAACAAGTTCTAGAGAGATATGAAATTAAGCAGAAGCACACAACAAATGAAAGAATTCAGGCCTAAATATCCTTCCAACAAAGTTTAGCATCTCAATTAAACAATCTCGAGGTTTAAAAACGTAAAGTGCTACTTTTTAACATACCCTCATTTACTTCGTGTTGAAAACATTGAAAATGAAATTAGCCAAAACCAACTATTATTTAAAAACATAGATGGTGTTTTCAAAAATACAAGGACAAATTTGAAGTTTATAAAATCCTCATGACACAGGAGTGAAAAGAATCTAATTAGGAAGAATTGTTGAAATAAGGGAATTAAAAATAGTTTAAGGATAGCATTGCCGTGGCAAAACGAAGAGCTCGCCGCTGCAAACCACAATTCGCAGTGTCATCGTGGCGAAAAGTTGGAGACATATTGGGAAAATGCAATTCACCTTAATTCCTAAGTTAACAATTTTAAACACACACATGACCTATTAAAAAAATAAATGGCCAAAATTGATGCATGAAGAGGTTGTTTTGATGAATTCAAAAAGATAGAAATTCCTCCCCCACACTTAGACAAAATATTGTCCTCAATGTTAAACAAGCAAAGATAAAGCATAAGGGAAGAAAGCACAAAGGGAGCTTTTCAATCACAAAAAAGGAAGGCAGGAGGCAGAACTAAAAAGGGAAATTATTGAATTGAAAGGTTGCTAATTAAACTAAAAGCTAAGTTATTTTCCTATTAGGGTCGTTTCTCCCCCACACTTACTCAACAAACTAATGCACCAATACATAGTCACGAGCAACCATGATAAACAAGTGAAGGAAAGAAACAACATGGGAGTTATGGAGGTTTTTTATTCTCTCGATAAACCTTCGACAGATGGTCATGTTGTGGCGAAACAACTTCATCCATTTCCATGTCAATGTCACCCTCCACTATGCCAGATTCTCCTGAAATGATTGTTGTGGGAAAAAAGTGAAAGTTAGCCTCAGCGAATTTCCACAAAAGGTGTAGTCTGTCAAATGCTAACTATCAAAAATTAAGGAAAACTATCAATGAGGATGAAGCTAAACTATCTAGAATGCAATGTAAAAGAAAAGACTTCTAACCTCACTTAGCAATAAAAATGACAAAAGCTAACTTAGAGAACCAATTGCTTGGTTCCCCAGCAACGGCGTCATTTTGATCGACTCTCGTTTGATCTAAAGATCAAACCCTTGGAAACCGAAACAAAAATTTAATTCCAAGGATTGCAATATAGGATGCAATCTTGAGTCATCTCACTTAATCGGAACCTATTGAAAGTGGTCTAAGCTAGCCTAATTGTCGAAAATGCAAACTAAGTTGATAAAAAAGAGGGGGGTTTGGATCATTTGTAAAAATTTAGAAGATTGAACTAAATGAAAGAAAAATGTATAAAAAGGTATTTTTTGATTTTTGGGAAGTGAAAAGTGAGAAACTCAAACAATGATCAAATATGATAAAATCCTCTTGAAAATGAGCTTTGGCTATCATGGTTCAAAACAAATCTTTCGGGAGTGAAATTCACTAAGTCTTCGAATGATAAACCTTAAAGAACTCTTTAAGTCCAAGGTTTTAATCAATGAACTCCATTTCTTAAAACCTTTGTGAAATGCATCTTAGTGTGTATTAATGGACGAGCTAATGCAAGTGGTCAATATGGATCAAGCTTAATCTCAATATCAAACACAACTAGGCAGATAAAAGAGAGTTAGCACAATCACCACAAAGACATATATGAGACCTCATATATTAAGCGTCAAAGTTCTACATTAGCAAACCCATAACACAAGCATTGTTCAACACTTGATTAAACTCTAATCAAGCTAATTTAACTACACGACCATAAACCCTAATTCAGAAGTTCACAACTATGCAGTTAAACTTGACAATGTAAAATAACTCCCTTTTGGAGCCCATCAAACTCAAGCCATCGCTACATCTTCAAATGGAAAGGAAAACGCCTAGCCATACATTGCAACCATAAATCTCACAACTAGGAATGAATCCAAGCTACCCATGATGGAAGTCGGCAATGATGGAGAGAGAGATGATAGAGAATGATGCAAAATGATGGATAAATGAGGGAGATATGAAAGAACGATGGAGTCGTCCCTCCATCTCTCCCCCCTCCAGTTGATGGAATATTGACGTATATATATGTCAGCTCTCTCCAACTTATCCAAAAATAGGTTTCCTTTCAAAATGGGTGGTTGGGTCGGGCTTGCATAGTAGGTAACGCTTTTGAAAATATTCGGGTCTTCTAAGGTTCGCCGCGGTAAAACTTTTGACTTCACCGCGGTGATCTTTAATTATTTCGCCACGTCGAAACCCTAACTTTGCCGTAGTAAAGTCGTCGCGGTGAAACACTAACTTCGCCGCAACGATCTTTACCCGAATGGTCATCTCGTAAATTCCATTTCTTTGTTCCACTTTTGGGTCTACTGCTTTTGAGTAACCTGCAATGAAAAGTAATAATTTGTAATATCAATTGTCCTACAATTTAAGGGAGTGAAATTGTTAATTAATTATGACAATTTAACCCTCAAATTACATTAATTCAAAACAAGCACTCTTAGGTCAAATTAAGCACAATATCCAACAAAAGGAGCCAAAAAGTATAACAAAAACCATGAAAATGTCACTAAATAATATAGCAAACTTGGGTTCAATCAACCATGCTGTAACAATTTCCTATCACAATGTAGTCTACATGCTAAATGTGGTGCGATAAAGGAGTGTGTGGATCCTGGATCTAGTAGTGCAAATGCCTCAAAGTCATAAACAAGAAGTGAACCTGTTAATACCTCTGGCGAATCTTGGGCCTCCTGCCTAGTCATAGCATAGACCCTGGTCTGGGACTGGGGTCGGTTGCCCTGTCCCTCAGTCCTCATGGACAAACTCCCAGCTCTCCCTCTACCTCTACCTCGGCCTCTCTGTCCAGATCCACTTCTTTTGCTTTATTGGACTGTCGTATCACTCCCAGATCGCCCATTGATAGCAGACTGAATTCCCAACATATCTGGGAAATCTCTGATTTGGTGGTCCCTGGAGTCATATTTAAAAAAAGCTCCAGTCGATCTCCAACACTCACCACCATGCCTCCTCTCACAATACTCACAAACTGGAAACTGATTCTAAGCTGAGCCTCTCCCATCGTCAATCTGTGACATCCTGCCCCTCTGCCTAGATCCTAACTACCTGGATCCACTTAATGATCTGAATGCTCTATTATGGCGCTTACTAAATGTTGGAACCCAATCTTTAAGTGAATTTTAGAAATATAAAAAGTATGAAATAAGTAAGTTTGTATATGAAGTTGGTAATAGATGTGTTTATGTTCCACGAAAATTGATGAGAAAAGGAATTGATAGATTATGATGACTTTGGGATTTAAATAGATTTGTATGGTTTATAAAAGTTAAAGTGAATGAGGTTATTGAAAATTAAGCTTAAAATCAATAAATAAAGAGAAAAAGTGTGCAAATTTGAAGAATTAAGAAAGTTGACTTTTGGTGATAGAAAGTTTGACTTGAGAGTTGACTTTTTGATTTAGGCCAAATTTGAGTAAATGATCTACATGAAACTTGTAGCTACTGTTGAGAGCTTTCTGTCACTATAAAGTTTGCTATTTTTCGATATCGGGAGTAAAAGTTTTGATCATTCAAAGTTAGGGTTAGTTTATTTTGTTTGAAAAATGCTATAAAGAGTGGAATTGTGTATGCTGTGCTTTGAGGCAAATTGCCGGATTGATGTGGCTTGAATTGGAGTAAATGGTCTACATGAAAGTTGTAGTTTATATTCCCAGATATTTATCGCCATAAAGTATGCAATTTTTCGATATCGGGGCTAGGAGTTATGATCGACTAAAATTTGGAAGTTGTTTAGGAAGAGATGATTAGGACAGAAACTTAGAGTGGATTTTTGACTCCCTTAGGGGACAAATTGATTTTTCTGTCCTTCATGGAAATTGTAGAGATTCCTTTGATCAATCTTTTGATACCAAATTTGTCAAATTTGGAGTTCGGGATCAAGAGTTATGAATTTTGAAATTTTCAGTTATTTGTATACCATTTTGACTCCTTCTGTTTTTGTTATTTCGTTCCCAATCCGACCTTTTTTCAATCTTTTGCTTATAATTTCGTTCCCAATCCGACCTTTTTTCAATCTTTTGCTTATAATTTCTCCGTCCAACATTCGATTGACATGGTTTTCAAAGTGTTTGATTCCTAAGACAATTTTCTACATTCTCAGGGGAAATTTATATTTTTATGAGATTAAATTAAGGATGATTAATTTAATCAAAGTGAGTTAGATAATTTTTTGAACATGGTTCAGTTTTTTGCAAAATTCGGGATCTATGTAGATCCGATTGAAGTGATTCTTGAGGAAAAATAAAATTGAGTCATGGGGCTACAAATCATATGAAGAAATTAAATTTCAATTTATCCCTTAAGATTGTCAATTTCGGACTTGAAGTTCACATTAGTGTTCAGTCTTGGATTAGTAAGATCTGAAGGTATTTTGGACATAACTTTTGCTCTAGTAACCCAAATGAGGTGATTCTTAATTTGGATTAAACTAGCAAAATAGAGCTACAATTGTTATGAAGGACTCGATTTTTATTTTTGTAACATCCCGTCACCGATGGGATGGGTACAGTTCATTTCATTCATATTTGGCATGCTCATGCATGATTTAGTTATGTATAATTGGCAATTATTGTATTGGCATTTGTATGTACATACATTATGACATTTTTCTGGTTTGATTTGGATAACTTGGATTTGGAGATGATTAAGGTATGTGTGATAATTCGGTCATTATAGGCTCGGAGTATTAGGTCCGGATCGAAAAATTGACTAATGATTGGTTAATTGGATTTCCGGTTCCGAAATTGATTATCCAATGGCACGGACAGATTAGGAATTTGATTTGAGGAATTAGGGTTTAGCCATTGGAATTCGGGAGAAATTAGAATTTGAAATTGAATCGAGGTGGTTCGGATTTAGCCTTGTGGCATTTATTTGCCAAACATGTCTTAGTTTAAATCTTTTATATAAAAGCCCTAGCTTTTGAACCTTGCTCCACGATGCCCTCTTGTTTTGGAAAGAAATTTGGTTCTTCTTCCTCCTTATTTCATCGTGGATCTTCCCTTGATTTCTCCTTGGTTTCTCCTTATGATTTGCTTCTTCTTCCATCTTTGAATCTATCCTTGAGTTGGGTGTTGAAAAAGATGAAAATGGGTTTTGCTTAGGTGAATGCCGTGGGTGTGTGAGTTGGAGTTTGGTGTGATCCTTGAAGATTTGAGGTTTTAATCAAGTAAGTTACTTCTTTCTTGCTTTATATAGTTTGATTGGCTGATTTATAGAGTTATTTGGATGATTTAACATGAATGTTTAAGAATTTGGCATTTAGGGTTTCCGATGGTTATTTTCGTAGATTTTAGGGTTGAAATTTTGGGAATAATGGTTGCTTGATGAAATAGAGCTAAGGATTTGTAGTATGATGTGTATGGAATTATTTGAGAGTGATTTGAAAGGAGAAAATTCAGATTTGGAGTTGTTATCAGTCAAAAATCTGGAAATTTCTGGATTTTCTGGGCGATTCTGCGATTGCATGCCGCGGCGCACGAAGAACACGCCGCGGCGAGCAAGGCAACGTAGCATGCAGCGGTGAGCGCGGAAGGCGCGCCACGGCAAGCAGGAGAGGCCACGTCATGACGTCTTGTAATGCGTCTTGCCTTGTGGCGAAGAGAAAAGGACCTCGTCGCGGCGAGGAATGCTGTTTTTTCGAAAATATAAATTGGAGGTTTTAAAAAATTGGGATTTAGGAATTGGATGATTCAATTAGATATGGATTGATTTCAATTTGGAGAATATGAATTTGGGATTTAGAAATTGAGATCGGGAAATTCGGATTAGTGTCGGGAATGTCATAACATGTATAGTACGTACATTGTTTGATTCATATGCATCACTGAACATTGAAAATTGATACAATTAGTAATGTTATCTATGTTTTGATTATTATAGAGGTGCCAGTGGATCGCCGATTGTCCGACGTAGGCGAGACTTCCCGGCAGTAGCTCGGAAGTTTTGAGGTGAATAACCTAGTTAGTTTCTCAACCTATATGTGTTTAATTCTATGCAATTATGCCATGTGGAGTTAAGGATGGATTCTATGTGTTTGTCTTGAGTGATTTCGGACCATAGGTGTTCGAAATATTTGGACTGTGCTATAGAAGTGTTAATTGTATATAAATTGATCATAAGTGGTTTCAAATGCAAAAAGTTGGATAGTGATATTAGGTTGCAACATGACTATTTGTAAATTGGGGATATGTGCATTCATGCCATTATGCATGATCAGATAAAAGGCAGTTGTGACCGGTGCAACCACCGTATTCAAAGCTTTAAACTCAACGCACATGGCCTAGTGTCCAACGATTTCCAGAGCTTTATGCTCAACGTATTAGGGCTTTTGAGCCCAATGTTTTCAGAGCCAATGGCTCAACGTATATGAACTCAGGCGCACGGTCACAACAACGAAATAAAAATGGTAGAGTCACATGCACATTGCATATATGAATGTTCAAATGTGAAATTAAATGTATGTGGTTTCTGTTTGTGCTATATGTACGATATGGTGTGATTATTTGGATATGCATGAGTTGGGTGAACCATCGATGATGGTTTCTCACTGAGTTCGCAAACTCACCCAACATTGCATTTATTTTTTTCAGGATAGTGATAGTTTGACTCCTAGCTCCAGTCCGTGAGACTTTTCCTACTGTGTGTGTGCTGGCGAGAGGAGCATGGCCCACAGGTCGGTCAGCTGGGGATCTTTTAGGATATCTTAGGGATGACATAGTTAGGAGTTATGTTAGTTCTTTTGGACTTGTACAGTTGTAAATGACCGGATGGTGTGTTTAAGGTTTTATGAAATGAATGAAAAGGATCTGTTTGGTTTTTTAAACTTTAGTGAATTTGATATGACTTCTTTATTATATTGATGCCATGAGGTATATAGAAATGATCGAATCGTAGTGCACCCTCATCGTAGGTTATGCATCGGTATGACCTACAGGCGTCCCGATGTATACTCTACAGTGAGGGGGCGCTACATTAGGTAGTATCAGAGCATGGTTTGACATCTTATGTTCATAGTACATTGTAGGCTTGAATCTCGTAAGAAAAAGCAGAAATTGATTAAAATTGTGGTTTTATTGTAGGTCATCCATCTTTGGTGATCAGGTAGCTCAACCAGCTGACCAAGGATCAGTCGGAGCAAGTAGGGAGTCTTCTATACCTCTGCATGAGGAGCAGCCTCCTAGAGTTCCTATGAGACTGGAGCGGAGGTATGATCGTCTGTGTAAGCAGGGAGCTGTGGATTTTTATGGCAGCACAGACCCTGCTGAGGCTGAGGGATGGTTGGAGAGGACCGAGCGGGTCCTAGATCAGATGGATTGCGACCCTGAGGAGCGCTTCGATTATGTTGTTTCTTTACTTCAGGGTCCAACGTATCAGTGGTGGAAGACTGTACCGGGTAGTTCCACCAGACCTTGTGTATTGACTTGGGCTAATTTTCTGAGGGCTTTCCGGGATAATTTCATGCTCAAGGACTATTTAGAAATGAAGATGCAGGAGTTCTTTGAGCTGAGACAGGGGCCGATGTCAGTGGCAGATTATGAGGTCAGGTTCAATGAGCTGTCAGCATATGCGTCTGTTCTGATTGCCTCCGAGGCTGATAGGTGCCGGAGATTCAAGGGAGGGCTTAATCTGGAGATTCGTACCAGGTTAGCCCGGTCAGATATGGGTATCTTTGTGGAGTTGAGATCAGCTGCAGTAAGGATTGAACAGCTTTTGAGACAGAGTCGGGCTGAGACTGGTCAGGGATCTGGAGGCAAGAGGTCTAGTGACAGTCAGGGTAGCTCCGGTAGGAGCATGAGTAGACGCCAGAGCAGGTTCAGATTGGCAGGGGGATTTAGACAGTCGGGTTCCATTCAGAGAGGGAGATTTGGGCAGATTGGTAGTGGCAGCAGTAGTGGCAGAGGATCAGGGCAAGCCATGCCAGTTTGTATACATTGTGATAAGAGGCACAGTGGAGAGTGCTGGAGAGTGACAGGGGCCTGTTTAGCATGTGGTTCGATGGATCACATGATTCGGAGTTGTCCTCTGACTTTGGGAGTTCAGTCAGCTGCTAGTGGGAGAGCCGGTAGTAGTTCGACGGTGCAGCAGAGCTGTAGCAGTGGACCTGGATTTAGGGGCCGAGGTAAAGCCCGAGGTAGAGGCGGAGATTCCTTTGTGGGGACCGAGGGCGAGGCAAGAGGTCGCAGCCCCGTGCCGTGGTCTCTCGCCATGACCAGCAGAGGCCCAGATTCTCCGATGTGGTTGCAGGTTTGCTTCTACTCTCTGATATTGAGATTTATGCATTGATAGATCCAGGGTCCACGCATTCTTTTATTGCACCGCATGTGGCATTTAGATTGCATGTGGATAGGGAGATGTTACAGTGTGGGCTAGAGGTGAGTACGCCTCTAGGTAGTACTACAGTTCTGGGAGAGGTCTGCAAGGGGTGTCCGATTATGATTGATCAGTCGGAGTTGCATGTAGACCTGATTGTGTTTCCCCTTCAAGAGATTGATTTGATTTTGGGGATGGACTTTCTCACTGCCCATAGGGTTGTTATGGATTGTTATACCAAGGAGGTCGTGTTGGAGTCTCCTAGTCAGCCTAGGGCTGTGTTTCGAGGTGTTAGTCAGGCAGTGCCAGCCAAGATGATTTCATTCATGAGTGCTATGAGATTGATGCGAGGGGGTTGTGAGGCCTATTTGGCACATGTGGTGGATTCCAGAGTGCAGCAGAGTTTGCAGGATGTTCCCATGATCAGGGAATTTCCAGATGTGTTTCCCGAGGAGTTACCGGGTTTGTCACCGGATCGGGAGACAGAGTTTGAGATTGACCTCGTTCCAGGTACCGCTCCTATATCGATACCTCCGTATAGGGTGGCACCGGTGGAACTGAGGGAGCTTAAGGCTCAGCTGCAGGAGTTGTTGGATAAGGGGTTCATCAGGCCGAGTGTTTCACCATGGGGAGCTCCAGTTTTGTTTATGAAGAAGAAGGACGGGACTTTGAGGCTGTGCATCGATTATAGGCAGCTCAATCGGGTTACAGTTAAGAATAAGTACCCACTGCCTAGGATCTATGATTTATTTGATCAGTTGCAAGGAGCTCAGGTGTTTAACAAGTTAGACTTGAGATTCGGATACTATCAGTTGAGGATCGCAGAGGCTGATGTACCTAAGAGTGCTTTTAGGAGCAGGTATGGGCATTTCGAGTTCTTAGTGATGCCGTTCGGATTAACTAATGCCCCGGTAGCCTTCATGGCTTTGATGAATAGAGTCTTTCAGCCCTACCTGGACCAATTTGTTATCGTGTTTATTGACGATATTTTGGTGTAGTCGAGAAGTAGACAGGAGCATGTGGAGCATCTGAGGATAGTGCTGCAGATTATGAGGGATAGGCAGTTGTATGCCAAATTCACTAAGTGTGAATTTTGGCTGGATGAGGTGGTGTTTTTGGGCCACATCGTGTCTGGTGAGGGTACCCGAGTGGATCCTCACAAGATTGAGGCAGTGAGGAGTTGGGAGATTCCGAGGAACGTGTTAAAGTTGAGGAGTTTCCTCGGATTAGCAGGGTATTACCGGAGGTTTATCGAGGGGTTTTTTGTGATCTCAGCCCCTTTGACAAGACTTCTGAAGAAGGGTGTGACCTTCAGTTGGACGGATGGGTGTCAGAGAAGTTTTGAGGAGTTAATACATCAGTTGACTACGGCGCCAATATTAGCCCTGCCATATGGAGCAGGAGGTTTCGAGGTTTTCAGTGATGCTTCGCAGCAGGGTTTAGGATGTGTACTGATGCAGCATGGGAGAGTTATAGCATATGCTTCGAGATAGTTGAGATCCCATGAGATTAATTACCCTGTGCATGATTTGGAGTTAGCAGCAGTTGTGTTTGCTTTGAAGATCTGGAGACATTATTTGTATGGGGAGATGTTCCAGATCTTCACTGATTGCAAGAGTTTACGATATTTGTTGAGTCAGCGAGAGTTGAATCTGAGGCAGAGGAGATGGTTAGAGCTGCTTAAGGACTATGACTGCACTATTGAGTACCACCCAGGGAAGGCTATTGTGGTGGCTGATGCATTGAGTAGGAGATCACATGGTAGTGCAGCTCAGATTCAGGTTTCGAGGTTACCGTGTTTAGTTCAGTTGAGAGGTCTTAATGTGCAGATGGATTTGGCTTAGGATGGAGCTCTGATCGCTACTTTGAGGCTCAGGCCAGTATTGCATGATTGGATTAGGAGAGTGCAGGATCGGGACCCAGTGTTGGTGAGATTGATTGAGAGGGTCAAATCTGGATGGCTTTCTGAGTTTGAGCTGAGAGATGGTACTTTGTGGATGGGTCAGAGGCTGTGTGTCCCAGATGTTGATGATCTGAGGCGAGAGATTTTGGAGAAGGCTCATTTGGATACTTATGCCATGCATCCTGGTGTCACTAAGATGTATCGCACTCTTAAGTTACATTTATGGTGGCCAGGTATCAAGAGGCACGTGGCGGAGTTTGCTTTTCGGTGTCTGACGTGCCAGCAGGTTAAGGCTGAGCACCAGGCCCCAGTTGGGAGATTGCATTTGTTACCCATTCCGGAGTGAAAATGGGAGTGCATTACGATGGACTTTATTATGGGGTTGCCCAGGATACCGAGGCAGTGTGATGCGATCTGGGTCATAGTGGACCGGTTGACTAAATCGGCTCACTTTTTGCCAGTGAGGGAGAGCAATACCCTCGATCAGTTGTGTTGGGACCCGATCCGGGAATCGGATCCCAACCGGAAAACGGAACGGAAAGCAGAAAATCGAAAAGCGAGAAATCGCTAATCGGAATACAAATCGCATCATCGGAGTGAAACGAAATACTCGAAAAAATTATGCATCAGAAATACGAATAACAAAGCGGAGAAACTCGAAAAGCAAAATTCTGAATCGAATGCGAATCGAAATAATCAAACTGAAACAAACACCGACATCCGTTACAAACATGAAGCATAGCAAATTCATCGCGTTGGAAACCTTACGACATTCAAATCCGGTATAATTTTTTTTTCCTCTTATTCATTCCTTTTCTCTTTAATCAATCTCATTCAAATCATAACCATTCCATACGATTCCCTTTTTGGAAATTCATCCTCACCAATTTCAATTCACTTAATTCATCTTAATCATTTCTTATACAATCATATAAATCCTCAAACTCATTTCTTTAAACCCATTTTACCGAAATTTTACCGAAATTTCGGCAACATAACGGCTGTATTTTGACAACTCAAAAATTTAAAACACAAGAAACTCACTTCTAATATCACAACTCAATAACACAAGGCATATTTGGACCTCCCGTCCGGAATCCAAACACCAGCAACAACACAATCTTAGTTCTAAACACTTCATAAATGCATTCCATAATACATCTCAATCCAAATATCCACAATTCAATCACAAACCATTCATATACATTCCAATTGCCATTTATATCCATCTCAATTCAAATTTACGTACAAAATCTATTCCACAATCATACATAACTCATAACTGAAATACATCATAAATTTACATAATGACTTTTCAAGCCATAAACAAAAGCAATACATAATCCATAAATCTTTTCCACAACTTCAAAACTAAACTCCAACATTACACATACAACAAAGCATACAAAAACTATCGGGTTGACATCATACTCGTCTTCCATCCGATCTCCTGCGTGAAAACCTGGAGATGGGGATGAAAGGGGTGAGCTCGAAGCTCGTGGATAATATATTTATAAAGCTGAACAATAAGCGGAAAAATCTTTTATTTTCAAACTTTTCAAACATTTCCCATTTAAGAATTTCTCCAAAAACTCATTTTCAAGCTTTTCAATTTCATCAACACTTTCTAAGATTTTTCTCAAAATTTTCATTTGTTTCAAAACATTTATATCCGATTTAGAATTTCATGCTTGAAAAATTTACTTTCTCGTTTCTCAAAATCTCAAACCTTTTCAAAACATGCATAGCCTTAAACATGAATGCATCACATCATAGTGTATCACATCATAATCAAATTAAAACACATAACAAATCGTAATTGGTTTGGTTCGGTCCTAACAGACGTCTCGCACATTCCGCATATAATTCATGCGGCCAAGTGAATGTAGGGGAGTCCGAGATCGAAACTCCTATGCCTATTGCGAGCAGCCGGCGAAGGCTTAAACAGTAGAGACAATACGACTCACAAAAGGACCTGACCAAACCCACTTAACACATAACTAAAACGGATTGATTGCTCAAGGCACTTTTCAAAATCTTGATTTTTTACCTTTTTCAACTCATAACATCAAATTGTGTCATAGATGACGAAGCATATATCCACATAATTGCACAAAATCAATCTAATGCAATTCACGTAAATCACATATCAATATATGCACTAATTCTTTAAATCATTCTAATCATAAGTCACATAATTTGAAAACCATGACATTCATAAGTCTTGTATTTTCTAAAACTCATTTTACTCCTTTGAAATCATAATTTCAAACATTTACATCCTTTTTCAAACATTTTATCAATAATAATTTATCAAAATCAAATTTTGCTTTCTTTAATTTTCAAAATTCACATTTAGCTTATAATTCAATAAATAAATATACTACCCACCTCATATCCATGCTAGCATCTTGTCCAATGCTTCATTTGACCTTTTCTCCTTTCTTCCTTCCAATTGAAAATTCCTAAATCAATTTCATCCAAAATTTAATCTCATAAATAACTTAATCCTTCAATTTGATGCTTAAGTCATCAATTCTTACTAATTCAAGATAGTTACATCACTAATTTCAAAAATCTCCCAAATTACAAATTGAATCTAAACCAATCAATCAAATTTAATATCATAATTAACTTAATTTCTCAAATTGAACTTAGGAAATATCAATTCCTCTCATATTCAAGCTATTTCAATCTCCAATGTTGAAAATCTCCAATTTTCAACATTGACCTAAACCAATTTGCTCAAATTCAATATCATAAAACATAATTTCTTCAAAATTGATTCCATATTTCATCAATTCATGCTAATATTGATGATTCTACACCATTAATTCACAAATTTTGGGAAAATCCCCAAATTTCTAATTTGGCCTAAACCTCCAATTTACAATTTTTCAAATTAAACTTCACCTAAAGCATAAACATCAAAATTAACTTAAGAAATCTAAAATTCATCACTAATTCAAGCAATTTAAAGCAACAATTTCAAAAATCCCCAAATTTCACTATTCATCATCTTCTTCACTAAGCTTTCTCTCTCTAGAATCTTCCATAACCAAAATTAAACATAACCTAAAGCATAAATATCAAAATCAACTTCATGAATCACAAACCCATGTCATGATCCATATTTCTAAACCAAAAATTCATCAAAATCTCAAAGTAGAAAAATTTTTCTTACCTCTTTCTCTTTCAAATTCGGATTTTCATGGCTTAAAGAAAAGCTCTCTTCGTTTCCCATCTTTTTCCTTCATGTATCTACTCCAAACTCATGCTAAAAGCCCTCAAAAATTCAAAAATTTGTTTTCTCTCTCATCTTCCTCCATAACCGAAGCTTCCACTCTCTTCTTCTTCTTATTTTCTTCTTTTCTTCTTAAACCATCGTGACTCTCCCTTAAAAAACGAAAATCCTTTGTTGTTTTGTGCCACATCATTTAAAAATGATGGCTTAAAAGACCAAAATGCCCTTGACTTTACTTTATGCTATTCTCACATGCGGGTTTGATTCGCACTATTGAGTTGAAGGAATTTGTTAAAAATTTCTTCTCGAGAAATGTTCCCCTCAATCATACGAATCCAACGCCACTGACCGCGCTCAATTCCGATCACTACATCAAAAGTTATGCGCAAAACAGTTCGGGTAAAACCATATTCTAACACATTTTCCATGTACGATTATTTCCGTCCAGAAATTCACATTCTTAATCCCAGAATTGAAACTCGATGTCTTCATAACAATTGTATCCTTATGTATCTAGTTTAATTCAAAACAAGAATCACCTCATTTCGATTCCCAGATCAAAAGTTATGCTCAAAATACTCTCAGATGTTCCTAATCCAAAATTTACACCCTAATCCGAACTTAAATTCAGAAATTAAAAGTCTTAGGGGCAAAATTGACATTTAATTTCTTCATATGATTTGTAGCCCCTTGTCTTATCTTTATTGTTCCTTAAGAATCGCTTCAATCGGATCTCTGTAGATCCCGAATTTCACAAAATACTGAACTATGTTCAGAAAATTTCCTGACTCACTTTGATTAAATTAATCACCATTAATTTAATCTCAAAAATTCTCAAATTTCTATGAGAATGTAGATAATTGTTTTAGGAATCCAACGCCATAAGAATCGACTCAATCGGATGTCGGACGGAAAAGATATAAGCAAAATAGTGAACAAAGGTCGGATTGGAGGAAATAACAAGCAAGAAAAATCAAAACGGCGTCGTATTGGAGAAACAAAAATGGCGTCGTATGGAACGAAACGGGCGCGCGCTAGGTGAGGCGAAGGCTCGCTCGCCCCGGGCGACGCGTCACCCTAGCCACGCGAGCCGGACGCGAGCCATCGCTAGGGCGATGAGTCGCCCTAGTGACTGGGAAACTTCATTTTCATTTTTTTTCACAAAAAATCCGAAACTTCCAAAATTCATAACTCTTACTCCCGAACTCCAATTTTGACAAACCTAGTCTCTATAGAAAGCTTAAAGGAAGCTCTTCAACTTCCATGAAGGACATACAAATCAATTCGACTCATAAAGGAGTCCATTTTCCGGTCAAAGATACTATCCTCTAATAATCATGTTAAAACCACAATATAAACATGTAAAAATCATAACTTATTATTCTGAGATTGAAAAATTGCATACTTTATATCGAAATAAAGATCAAAACAAATCCTTAAATTTTCATGAAGAACATCAAAGCTCAATTAACCTCTAACTAGGTTAATTTCTCAGTCAAAGTTTCAATCATAATTAAAGTCAAAAGTCAACTCCATCACACATAAACTTTGACTGATCATAACTTTCTCTCCCGATATCGAAAAATTACAAACTTTATGGCTACAGAAAGCTCTTAACATAACTTACAAGTTTCCAAAAGACCATTTTATCAAATTTTGCCTAAATCAAAAGTCAACTTTCAAAGGCCAAAAAGTCAACTATTTCACAATTTTTCATATTTTCACTCTTTCTCTTTTTAGTCATGATTTTCAACTTAATTTCAATCAACTCATCCACTTAATTTCATAAACCATACCAATCCACTCAAAACTCCAAAGATATCAAAATCAGATCATTTCTTTTCTTCTCAATATTCTTTAAATTTTAAGTCCTCTATTACACAATACATACGCAAAGCACTTCTTAAATTTCATTTTCATAATTCAAATTTTCACTCAAAGATCAGGGTCTAACATTTCTCCCCCTCTTAAAAGAATTTCGTCCTCAAAATTCATACTTACTTAGACTCCAATTAACTCATTCTTGCATAAATTGCTTTCTAAACAAAGATCATCAAGCACTTTCTTACTAATTTCTTTCCAGAAATCATAATCAAATCACTTTTCTTATCTACATTCCTCATCATATCTCTTCACAACATTTCACTTTTTGTATCTCATAACACCCATATCATCTCAAAGCACTATATCTATAACTCATTATTTCTTCATATATGGACACAAGTCAATGGTCCATTTCTTAAGGAACCCTAATATGGTTCACTCATCATTTAATCTTTACCATCACGTCATCTTTCTAAAAGTCATACTCTCATCTCACAGAAATACAAGCTATATCAATTTCTCCCAATTCATTTTGCAATTCACATCTTAAGTTCCACAAACACATGTTTCCAATCGATCATATTCTTAACACCCAAAACAAACAATCACTTTAATTCTTCAAATAAGTCATGACAAGTCATGCACATCAATTTCAAATTCCTAAAGACAATCATATTTCTTTCATCAAAATCAAATGATCACTTAGCACATTCTCATAAATTCACTCTTATCTTTACAAACTCTTATCAATTCCTTATTCATACTCATACGCCCAAATAAGATCATAGTACTGGGCTCTGATACCATAAATGTTGGGACCCGATCCGGGAACCGAATCCCAACCGGAAACCGAAACGGAAAGCGGAAAATCGAAAAGCAAGAAATCGCTAATCGGAATACAAATCGCATCATCAGAGCAAAACGAAATACTCGGAAAAATTGTGCATCAGAAATACGAATAACAAAGCGGAGAAACTCGAAAAGCAGAATTCCGAATCGAATGCGAATCGAAATAATCAAACTGAAACAAACACCGACATCCGTTACAAACATGACGCATAGCAAATTCATCGCGTTGGAAACCTTACGACATTCAAATCCAGTATAAATTTTTTTTTCCTCTTATTCATTCCTTTTCTCTTTAATCAATCTCATTCAAATTATAACCATTCCATACGATTCCCTTTTTTGAAATTCATCCTCACCAATTTCAATTCACTTAATTCATCTTAATCATTTCTTATACAATCATATAAATCCTCAAACTCATTTCTTTAAACCCATTTTACCGAAATTTTACCGAAATTTTGGCAACATAACGGCTGTAGTTTGACAGCCCAAAAATTTAAAACACAAGAAACTCACTTCTAATATCACAACTCAATAACACAAGGCATTTTCGGACCTCCCGTCCGAAATCCAAACACCAGCAACAACACAATCTTAGTTCTAAACACTTCATAAATGCATTCCATAATACATCTCAATCCAAATATCCACAATTCAATCACAAACCATTCATATACATTCCAATTGCCATTTATATCCATCTCAATTCAAATTTACGTACAAAATCTATTCCACAATCATACATAACTCATAACTGAAATACATCATAAATTTACATAATGACTTTTCAAGCCATAAACAAAAGCAATACATAATCCATAAACCTTTTTCACAACTTCAAAACTAAACTCCAACATTACACATACAACAAAGCATACAAAAACTATCGGGTTGACATCATACTCGTCTTCCATCCGATCTCTGCGTGAAAACACGGAGATGGGGATGAAAGGGGTGAGCTCGAAGCTTCGTGGATAATATATTTATAAACTGAACAATAAGCGAAAAAATCTTTTATTTTTCAAACTTTTCAAACATTTCCCATTTAAGAATTTCTCCAAAAACTCATTTTCAAGCTTTTCAATTTCATCAACACTTTCTCATATTTTTCTCAAAATTTTCATTTGTTTCAAAACATTTATATCCAGTTTCAGGAATTTCATGATTGAAAATTTTACTTTCTCGTTTCTCAAAATCTCAAACCTTTTTCAAAACATGCACAGTCTTAAGCATGAATGCATCACATCATAGTGTATCACATCATAATCAAATTAAAAACACATAACACATCAGAATTGGTTTGGTTCGGTCTAACGGACGACGTCGCACATTCCACATAGCGATTACATGCGGTAGTGAGCAGGGGAGTCCGAGATCGAACTCCTATGCCTATTACAGAGCGATCGGTGAAGGCTTAAACAGTAGAGACAATGACGACTCACAAAAGGACTGACCAAACCCACTTAACACATAACGAAAACGGAATTCAGATTGCCCGAAGGCACTTTTCGAAAATCTTGATTTTTTTACCTTTTTTCAACTCATAACATCAAATTGTGTCATAGATGACGCAAGCATATATCGACATAATTGCACAAAATCAATCTAATGCAATTCACGTAAATCACATATCAATATATGCACTAATTCTTTAAATCATTCTAATCATAAGTCACATAATTTGAAAACCATGACATTCATAAGTCTTGTATTTTCTAAAACTCATTTTACTCCTTTGAAATCATAATTTCAAACATTTACATCCTTTTCAAACATTTTTATCAATAATAATTTATCAAAATCAAATTTTGCTTTCTTTAATTTTCAAAATTCACATTTAGCTTATAATTCAATAAATAAATATACTACCCACCTCGTATCCATGCTAGCATCTTGTCGATGCTTCAATTTGACCTTTTCTCCTTTCTTCCTTCCAATTGAAAATTCCTAAATCAATTTCATCCAAAATTTAATCTCATAAATAACTCAATCCTTCAATTTGATGCTTAAGTCATCAATTCTTACTAATTCCAAGATAGTTACATCATTAATTTCAAAAATCTCCCAAATTACAAATTGAATCTAAACCAATCCAATCAAATTTAATATCATAATTAACTTAATTTCTCAAATTGAACTTAGGAAATATCAATTCCTCTCATATTCAAGCTATTTCAATCTCCAATTTTGAAAATCTCCAATTTTCAACATTGGCCTAAACCAATTTGCACAAATTCAATATCATAAAACATTATTTCTTCAAAATTGATTCCATATTTCATCAATTCATGCTATTATTGATGATTCTACACCATTAATTCACAAATTTTGGGAAAATCCCCAAATTTCTAATTTGGCCTAAACCCCCAATTTATAATTTTTCAAATTAAACTTCACCTAAAGCATAAACATCAAAATTAACTTAAGAAATCTAAAATTCATCACTAATTCAAGCAATTTAAAGCAACAATTTCAAAAACCCCCAAATTTTACTATTCATCATCTTCTTCACTAAGCTTTCTCTCTCTAGAATCTTCCATAACCAAAATTAAACATAACCTAAGGCATAAATATCAAAATCAACTTCATGAATCACAAACCCATGTCATTATCCATATTTCTAAACCAAAAATTCATCAAAATCTCAAAGTAGAAAAATTTCTCTTACCTCTTTCTCTTTCAAATTCGGATTTTCATGGCTTAAAGAAAAGCTCTCTTCGTTTCCCATCTTTTTCCTTCATGTATCTACTCCAAACTCATGCTAAAAGCCCTCAAAAATTCAAAAATTTGTTTTCTCTCTCATCTTCCTCCATAACCGAAGCTTCCACTCTCTTCTTTTTATTATTTTCTTCTTTTCTTCTTAAACCATCATGACTCTCCCTTAAAAAACGACAATCATTTGTTGTTTTGTGCCACATCATTTAAAAATGATGGCTTAAAAGGCCAAAATGCCCTTGACTTTACTTTATGCTATTCTCACATGCGGGTTTGATTCGCACTATTGAGTTGAAGGAATTTGTTAAAACTTTCTTCTCAAGAAATGTTCCTATCAATCATACGAATCCAACGCCACTGACCGCGCTCAATTCCGATCACTACATCAAAAGTTATACGCAAAACAGTTCGGGTAAAACCATATTCTAACACATTTTCCATGTATGATTATTTCCGTCCAGAAATTCACATTCTTAATCCCAGAATTGAAACTCGATGTCTTCATAACAATTGTAGCCTTATGTCTCTAGTTTAATTCAAAACAAGAATCACCTCATTTCGATTCCCAGATCAAAAGTTATGCTCAAAATACTCTCAGATGTTCCTAATCCAAAATTTACACCCTAATCCGAACTTAAATTCAGAAATTAAAAGTCTTAGGGGCAAAATTGACATTTCATTTCTTCATATGATTTGTAGCCCCTTGTCTTATCTTTATTTCGCCTCAAGAATCGCTTCAATCGGATCTCTGCAGATCCCGAATTTCACAAAATACTGAACTATGTTCAGAAAATTTATCGACTCACTTTGATTAAATTAATCACTATTAATTTAATCTCAAAAATTCACAAATTTCTATGAGGATGTAGATAATTGTCTTAGGAATCCAACGCCGCAAGAATCGACTCAATCGAATGTCGGACGGAAAAGATATAAGCAAAATAGTGAACAAAGGTCGGATTGGAGGAAATAACAAGCAAGAAAAATCAAAACGGCGTCGTATTGGAGAAACAAAAACGGCGCCGTAGTGACTGGGAAACTTCATTTTTATTTTTTATTTTTCACAAAAAACCCGAAACTTCCAAAATTCATAACTCTTACTCCCGAACTCCAATTTTGACAAACCTAATCTCTATAGAAAGCTTAAAGGAAGCTCTTCAACTTCCATGAAGGACATACAAATCAATTCGACTCATAAAGGAGTCTATTTTCTGGTCAAAGATACTATCCTCTAATAATCATGCTAAAACCACAATATAAACTTGTAAAAATCATAACTTATTATTCCGAGATCGAAAAATTGCATACTTTATATCGAAATAAAGATCAAAACAAATCCTTAAATTTTCATGAAGAACATCAAAGCTCAATTAACCTCTAACTATGTTAATTTCTCAGTCAAAGTTTCAATCATAATTAAAGTCAAAAGTCAACCCTATCACACATAAACTTTGACTGATCATAACTTTCACTCCCGATATCGAAAAATTACAAACTTTATGGCTACAGAAAGCTCTTAACATAACTTACAAGTTTCCAGAAGACCATTTTATCAAATTTTGCCTAAATCAAAAGTCAACTTTCAAAGGCCAAAAAATCAACTATTTCACAATTTTCATATTTTCACTCTTTCTCTTTTAGTCATGATTTTCAACTTAATTTCAATCAACTCATCCACTTAATTTCATAAACCATACCAATCCACTCAAAACCCCAAAGATATCAAAATCAGATCATTTCTTTTCTTCTCAATATTCTTTAAATTTTAAGTCCTCTATTACACAATACATACGCAAAGCACTTCTTAAATTTCATTTTCATAATTCAAATTTTCACTCAAAGATCGGGGTCCAACAAGTTGGCCCAGAAGTATGTGGCAGAGATTGTTCGACTGCATGGGGTCCAAGTATCGATAGTGTCAGATAGGGATCTCAGGTTTACTTCGAGGTTCTGGAGGAGTTTGCAGTCAACTTTGAGTTCGAGATTGAACTTCACCTGACGTTTCATCCTCGAATGATGGGCGAGTGAGAGGACTATCTGATCTGTTGAGGATATGTTGAGAGCACGTATTGGAGTTAGAGTGCGTGGGATCGATATTTTCTTCTGGTAGAATTTGCATATAATAATCAGTACCAGAGTAGCATTGGTATGGCACCGTATGAGGCGTTGTATGGATGACCGTGCAGATCCCCTCTTTATTGGAATGAAGAGGGTATAAGGATGCTAGAGGGTCCCGAGCTGATCCAGGACACTGTGGATAAGGTACAGCTGATTCGGAGTCGCATCAAGGCAGCTCAAGACAGGCAGAAGAGTTATGTGGATCAGCATCGGAGAGAGATGGAGTATGCTGTAGGTGATAGAGTGTTCCTCAGAGTGTCTCCGTGGAGAGGAGTTCTCAGATTTGGCCGTAAGGGCAAGTTGAGTCCTCGGTATATTGGTCCGTATGAGATTACCGAGAGGATTGGACCGTTGGCCTATAGATTGGCGTTGTCGAGTGAGATGTCTCAGTTGCATGACGTCTTTCATGTGAGCATGCTTCGAAGATATCGTTCTGATCCGACTCATGTGATTCCGGCTCAGGAGATTGAGATAGCTAGTGATCTGAGTTATGTTAAAGAGCCAGTGCGGATTATTGGATCGCGGGTCAAGCAGTTGAGGTCTCGGGTGATTCCATTGGTGAAAGTCTTTTGGAAGAATCATTCGACTGAGGAGGCGACTTGGGAGACTGAGGAGCACATGAGGAGGCAGTACCCTCATCTGTTCGACCAGTCAGGTAAGAAATTTCGGGACGAAATTTTTATTAGGAGGGGAGAATTGTAACATCCCGTCACCGATGGGATGGGTACAGTTCATTGCATTCATATTTGGCATGCTCATGCATGATTTAGTTATGTATAATTGGCAATTATTGTATTGGCATTTGTACGTACATACATGTATGACATATTTCTGGTTTGATTTGGATAACTTGGATTTGGAGATGATTAAGGTATGTGTGATAATTCGGTCATTATAGGCTCGAGAATTGAAATTGAGTTAGAAATGAAAGTTAGGAAATTGAATTATGAAATTGGAGTATACGATTGTGAGTTTTCTATTTTGAGGATTTATAGGAATTTTTCTGGAAATTTCGGAGTTTTAGGTCCGGACCAGAAAATTGACTAATGACTGGTTAATTGGATTTTTGGTTCCGAAATTGATTATCCAATGGCACGGACAGATTAGGAATTTGATTTGAGGAATTAGGGTTTAGCCATTGGAATTCGGGAGAAATTAGAATTTGAAATTGAATCGTGGTGGTTCGGATTTGGCCTTGTGGCATTTATTTGCCAAACATGTCTTAGTTTAAATCTTTTATATAAAAGCCCTAGCTTTTGAACCTGCTCCACGATGCCCTCTTGTTTTGGAAAGAAATTTGGTTCTTCTTCCTCCTTATTTCATCGTGGATCTTCCCTTGATTTCTCCTTGGTTTCTCCTTATGATTTGCTTCTTCTTCCATCTTTGAATCTATCCTTGAGTTGGGTGTTGAAAAAGATGAAAATGGGTTTTGCTTGGGTGAATGTCGTGGGTGTGTGAGTTGGAGTTTGGTGTGATCCTTGAAGATTTGAGGTTTTAATCAAGTAAGTTACTTCTTTCTTGCTTTATATAGTTTGATTGGCTGATTTATAGAGTTATTTGGATGATTTAGCATGAATGTTTAAGAATTTGGCATTTAGGGTTTCCGATGGTTATTTTCGTGGATTTTAGGGTTAAAATTTTGGGAATAATGGTTGTTTGATGAAATAGAGCTAAGGATTTGTAGTATGATGTGTATGGAATTATTTGAGAGTGGTTTGAAAGGAGAAAATTCAGATTTGGAGTTGTTATCAGTCGAAAATTTGGGAATTTTTGGGTTTTTTTGGCGATTCTGCGATTGCACGCCGCGGCGCACGAAGAACACGCAGCGGCGAGCAAGGCAACGCAGCACGCCTCGGTGAGCGCGGAAGGCGCGCCACGGCGAGCAGGAGAGGCCCACGTCGCGACATGCGCAATGCGGAAGGCGAAGAGAAAAGGAGCTCGCCGCGGCGAGGAATGCTGTTTTTTCGAAAATATAAATTGGAGGTTTTAAAAAATTGGGATTTAGGAATTGGATGATTCAATTAGATATGGATTGATTTCAATTTGGAGAATATGAATTTGGGATTTAGAAATTGAGATCGGGAAATTCGGATTAGTGTCGGGAATGTCATAACATGTATAGTACGTACATTGTTTGATTCATATGCATCACTGAACATTGGAAATTGATACAATTAGTAATGCTATCTATGTTTTGATTATTATAGAGGTGCCAGTGGATCGTCGATTGTCCGACGTTGGTGAGACTTCCCGGCAGTAGCTCGGAAGTTTTGAGGTGAGTAATCTAGTTGGTTTCTCAACCTATATGTGTTTAATTCTATGCAATTATGTCATGTGGAGTTAAGGATGGATTCTATGTGTTTGTCTTGAGTGATTTCGGACCATAGGTGTTCGAAATATTTGGACTATGCTATAGAAGTGTTAATTGTATATAAATTTATCATAAGTGGTTTCAAATGCAAAAAGTTGGATAGTGATATTAGGTTGCGACATGACTATTTGTAAATTGGGAATATGTGCATTCATGCCATTATGCATGATCAGATAAAAGGCAGTTGTGACCGGTGCAGCCACCGTATTCAGGGCTTTAAGCTCAACGCACAGGGCCTAGTGCCTAACGATTTCCAGAGCTTTATACTCAACGTATTAGGGCTTTTGAGCCCAATGTTTTCAGAGTCAATGGCTCAACGTATATGAGCTCAGGCGCATGGTCACAACAACGAAATAAAAATGAAAGATTCACATGCACATTGCATATATGAATGTTCAAATGTGAAATTAAATGTATGTGGTTTCTGTTTGTGCTATATGTACGATATGGTGTGATTATTTGGATATGCATGAGTTGGGTGAACCATCGATGATGGTTTCTCACTGAGTTCGCAAACTCACCCAACATTGCATTTATTTTTTTCAGGACAGTGATAGTTTGACTCCTAGCTCCAGTCCGTGAGACTTTTCCTGCTGTGTGTGTGCTGGCGAGAGGAGCATGGCCCACAGATCGGTCAGCTGGGGATCTTTTGGGATATCTTAGGGATGACATAGTTAGGAGTTATGTTAGTTCTTTTGGACTTGTACAGTTGTAAATGACCGGATGGTGTGTTTAAGTTTTTATGAAATGAATGAAAAGGATCTGTTTGGTTTTTAAAACTTTAGTGAATTCGATATGACTGCTTTATTATATTGATGCCATGAGGTATATAGAAATGATCGAATCGTAGTGCACCCTCATCTTAGGTTATACATTGATATGACCTACAGGCGTCCCGGTGTATACTCTACAGTGAGGGGGCGCTACATTAGGTGGTATCAGAGCATGGTTTGGCATCTTATGGGCATAGTACATTTTAGGCTTGAATCTCGTAAGAAAAAGCAAAAATTGATTAAAATTGTGGTTTTATTGTAGGTCATCCATCTTTGGTGATCAGGTAGATCAGCTAGCTGACCAAGGATCAGTCGGAGCAAGTAGGTAGTCTTCTGTACCTCTGCATGAGGAGCAGCCTCCTAGAGTTCCCATGAGACGGGAGCGGAGGTATGATCGTCTGCGTAAGCAGGGAGCTGTGGATTTTTATAGCAGCACAGACCCTGTTGAGTTTTATGTCCTTCGTGGAAGATGTAAAGCATCCCTCAAGCTTTCTATAGAGACTAAGTTTGTCAAAATTGGAGTTCGGAATTAAGAGTTATGAATTTTGGAAGTTTCGGATTTGTTTTCATGTGGGGAAAAAAATGAAAAATGAAAAATGATGTATCGCCGTCGCTAGGTCGACGGATCGCCCTAGCAAGGGCGAGCGTCCAGCTCGTATCTCTAGGGCACGCGTTTTGTTTCGTACGGTGCCGTTTTCAGACCCTTCATGCGACGCCGTTTTGATTTTCTTTGTTAGCTTCCTCCTCCAATCCGACCTTTGTTCACTATTTTGCTCATATCTTTTCCGTCCGACATCCGATTGAGTTGATTCTTGCGGCGTTGGATTCCTAAGACAATTCCCTACATCCTCATGGGAAATTTGTAATATTATTAGATTAAATAAATGGTCATTAATTTAATCAAAGTGAGTCAGGAAATTTTCCAAATGTAATTCAGTATTTTGAGAAATTTGGGAGCTGTGGTAATCCGATTGAAGTGATTCTTGAGGCGAAATAAATTTAAGACAAGGGGATACAAATCATATGAATAAATAAAATGTCAATTTTGCCCCTAAGACCTTTAAATTATGAATGGAAGTTCATATTAGAGTGCAGTTTTTGGGTTAGGAACATCTGAGAGTATTTTGAGCATAACTTTTGATCTGGGAATCGAAATGAGACGATTCTTGTTTTGAATTAAAATAGAGATATAAGGCTACAATTTTTATGAAGACATCGAGTTTCAATTCTTGGATTAATAATGTAAATTTCTGGATGGAATTAATCGTACATGGAAAATGTGTTAGAATATGGATATACCCGAAATGTTTTACGCATAACTTTTGATGTAGTGCTCCGAATTGGATGATTCTTATGGAATTATGAAATTAAGACATAGGGGAGCATTTCTCTAGAAGGAAGTTTTGACAAATTCCTTCAAATTGATAGTGCGAATCAACCCGCAAGTAAGCATGACTTTAAGCTTTGAATGGAGGGGCATTTTGGTCAATTGACTATAATTGAATGACATGGCTTTAAATAACAAGTCGGCTGTCGATTTTTTTAGAGGGAAGCCGACTTTGAGTGAAAAGAAGAAGGAAATAAGAAGAAGAAGAGGAGAGCTTGACCGTGGGAGAAGAAGAGAGAGAAAGCTAGATTTTGAAATTTTTGGGTCTTAAAGCTTAGGTTTTGAGTTGTTTTCAAGGAAAAAGGATGGAAAATGAAGGAAGCTTGCTTTGGGAACCAAGAAATCCGAAATTTGAAGAAGAAAAGAGGTAAGGGAAAAATTTGAGCATTGAGTTTTTGATGAATTTTGGGTTGAGAAACATGGAAAAGGACTTGGGTTTGTGATTTATGAAGTTGATTTTGATATCTATGCCTTAGGTTGTGTTTAATTTTGGATGGAAAATTAATTAAGATTTAGGCTTAATTTTGTGATTAAGGATTTTGTGAATTATTGGTGTTGAATTATAGGAAATAATATGGGTTTGTGAAATATGAAATTAATTTTGAAGAATTTGTGAATTATGATAAATTGGTTTAGGCCAATTTTGAGATTTGGGGATTTTTGAAATTGGTGGTTTACATATCTTGAAATTAGTATGAATTGATGAATTATGACATCAATTTTGAAAATTAAGTTATTTATGAGATTGAATTTGAGTGAATTGGTTTAGGTCAAATTTGGAATTTGGGGATTTTAGAAATTCTGGTTTTAAAAAGCTTGGAAAAGTGATGAATTTGGGTTCCTTATAGTTAATTTTGAGAATTATGCAAATTATGATGTGAAATTTGGATGATTATGGCTTAGGTCAATTTTAATTGAAAGAAGGAAAGAAGCAAGGATCAAATTGATGATCGGGACGAGTTCCTAACATCATTTCGAGGTGGGTAGTATATTTATTTGTTGAATTTTAAGCTAAGCATGTGAAATTGAAAATTTAAGAAGTGAATTTTTGATAAATTAATGTTTATATAAGTGTTTGAAAAATTATGATTTCGAATGATTAAATTCCTTATTGTGGAAATGATTTTAGAAAATGCAAGGTTTATGAAATTCGTGGTTTTGAATTATTTGAATAATTTGAGAAATGTGCTTTGTAAATTTTGAATAAGTTTGAATAATGATTGAAAGGAATTATTGCATTCATAGTTATGAATTTTGATTGATTGTGATATGTGATTAAATTGATGATTTGAATTGCATTAGAATTGTTATATGATTTTCATGTGTTATGAGAATGTGTCAAGTATTGACACTATTTGACGATATGATATAAAAAGTTTAAAATAAGATTTCAAAAGTGCCTTGAGCAATCCAATTGTTCGGTTTGAATTATGTGTTATGTGGGTTTGGTCAGTCCCATCTGTGGGACGAAAAGCGCTTATTCTGCATTTTATAGCCTTCTCAAGACTCTGCCTAGTGGCATGGAGCTCCGATTTTGGACTCCTTTCACGGCTACAATTGGACCGCTATCTTGGAAAGTGTAATACGTTCTATTCACTTGTACCGCACAGGACCGCTTTGTCTTGAGAATGTGCAAGATGCTCATTTTGGACCGAACAGCACCATTTGATGTGTTATGTGCTTTTGTTTCGTTTCTAAGTGTGATGCATTCATGCTTTTAAATTTGATTATGAAATAAGAAGGAATTGAGAATTTTGAGAAATGAGAAGATAAGCTTTGAAAGGTTTCTACCGTGAAATGTTTGAAAATATCAAACTTCTTGAAAATGAGTTTTCCGCTTATTATTCAATTTATAAATATATTATCCACGAGCTTTGTGCTCACCCCCCCTTCATCCCCATCTCCAGGTTTCGAGCAGGAGATCGGATGAAAGTATGTCAAGACGTTTGGTTTGATTTGGTATCATTTGGCTTTTTGTGTAAATTAAGATTGGATATGGCTTGAATTGTCATATATGTATATGATTTATGAAGTTCGTATATAATTGGGAATGAGTTAGGGAATTGGTTATGATTACGATTGAGTTGTATTCGGATTACGTTACGGATTTGGATATTGTATTGAAGCATAATTTCTGTTTGATGTGGATTGAGATATATTGAATTGTATTTAGATATAGGAGTGTGTCTATTCTGCTGAGATCCCGGACAGAGGGTCCGGTAGATTTGCTGATTGTATGATTGATTGGGATTTGTTTTAGAAGTGGATTTTGAATACTTTGCAGGTTTGGGTTAGGATAAATGCAGCCGTTATGCTGCCAAAATTTCGATAAAATTGGGATTAAAATGTAATTTGGGATTTGTACGGATATATAAGAATATGATCAAGTTTTGAGATTTGCATGGGAATGAATTTCCAAGAAAAAGGATATAAGATTGCTTTGTATGAGTTTGGTAAATGAATATAAAAAAAAGAAAAAAAATCTATACCGGATTTTCGTATTGGATTAGTTTTAGGTTTCCAACGCGACGCTTCTTTAAGATAATTTATGCACGGATGTCGGACATTTGTTATGCTATTCGATTTGTCCTCATTTGTAGACTTTGATTGTAAGTTTGAATTCGATCCGTATTTGTTTCGCCTTTGATTGTAACTATTCTGATTCGCTTCTTTCACTTTGTGACTCGAGTTCGTTTTTGCTATTGACTTCCACATTTTGTTTCCGATTTGAAATTTCGAGACGAAATTTCCGTTTCCATTCGCTTTCTTTTTCTTCGTTCTTCGCTTTTCGATTGGGATCCGGTTCCCGGATCGGGTCCCAACATTTATGATATCAGAGCCCAGTATTAGGATCTTAACTGGGCATATAAGATTGATAAGAATGTGTGAGGATAAGGTTGAATTAGTGAGGATATGCTGAGTGATCATTTGATTTTGATGAAAGAAGTATGATTGTCGTTAGGAATTTGAAATTGATGTGCATGACTATTTGACGAATTCAAGTGATTGGTTCGATTTGTATGTTAAGAATATGATTGATTTTCAGTGTGTGTTGAGGAACTTAAGATTAGAATTTCTTGATAAATTGTGATGAATTGATATAGATGAAAGAATGATGACATAATGAGAAAGATTAAACGATGATTGAACCATATTAGGGTTCTTAAGAAATGGACCATTGACTTGTGTCCATAAGTGTAGAAACATTGAGTTATGAATATAGTGTTTTTATATGATATGAATGGTATGTGATTTAAGGAAGTGAAAATTGTGAAAAGATTGAAAATATGTATGGTGAGAAAATTAGATAAAAAAAAAGGTGATTGATTATGAGTTTTGGAAAGAAATTAGTAAGAAAGTGCTTGATGATCTTTGTTTAGAAAGAAATTTATGCAAAAATGAGTTACTTGAAGTTTAAGTAAGCATGAATTTCGAGGACGAAATTCTTTTAAGAGGGGGAGAAATGTTGGACCCTGATTTTGAAGTAAAAATAAGAAATATTCAAAGTGGATGAGTTGATTGAAATGAAGTTAAATGGCTAGAACTAAAAAGAGAAAGTGTGAAAATATGAAAAATTGTAAAAATTTTGACTTTTTGGCCTTTGAGGGTTGACTTTTGATTTAGGCATAATTTGAGAAAATTGTCTACATGAAACTTGTAGATTATGTTAAGAGCTTTCTGTAGCCATAAAGTTTGCAATTTTTCGATATCGGGAGTGGAAGTTATGATCAGTCAAAATTTTTGTGGGATAGGGTTGACATTTGACTTTAATTATGACTGAATCTTTGACTGAGAAATTAACCTAGTTAGAGGTTAATTGAGCTTTGATCTTCTTCATGAAAGTTGAAGGATTTGATTTGGTCTTTATTTTGACATAAAGTATGCAATTTTTTGATCTCGGAATAATAAGTTATGATTTTTTTACAAGTTTATTTTGTGGTTTTAGCATGAATATTAGTGGACGGAACCTTTGACCAGAAAATGGACTCCCTTAGGAGTCGAATTGAGTTTTATTTCCTGTATGGAAGATGTAGATCTTCCCTCAAGCTTTCTATAGAGACTAAGTTTGTCAAAATTGGAGTTTCGGATTAAGAGTTATGAATTTTGGAAGTTTCGGATTTTTTTCATGTGGGAAAAAAAATGAAAAATGAAAAATGATGTATCGTCGTCGTTAGGGCGACGCATCGCCCTCGCGAGGGCGAGCGTCCAGCTCGCGTTGCTAGGGCGACGAGTCGCGAGGGCGAGCTAGCCCTCGCCTCGCCCAACGCGCGCGCGTTTTGCTTCATATGGCGTCGTTTTTAGACCCTTCATGCGACGCCGTTTTGATTTTCTTTGTTAGCTTCCTCCTTCAATCCGACCTTTGTTCACTATTTTGCTCATATCTTTTCCGTCCGACATCCGATTGAGTTGATTCTTGCGGCGTTGGATTCCTAAGACAATTCCATACATCCTCATGGAAAATTTGTAATTTTATGAGATTAAATAGATGGTGATTAATTCAATCAAAGTGAGTTGGAAAATTTTCCAAACGTAGTTCAGTATTTTGAGAAATTTGGGAGCTGTGGTGATCCGATTGAAGTGATTCTTAAGGCGAAATAAATTTAAGACAAGGGGCTACAAATCATATGAATAAATAAAATGTCAATTTTTCCCCTAAGACCTTCAAATTATGAATGGAAGTTCGGATTAGAGTGCAGTTTTTGGGTTAGGAACATCTGAGAGTATTTTGAGCATAACTTTTGATATGGGAATCAAAATGAGGCGATTCTTGTTTTGAATTAAACTAGAGACATAAGGCTACAATTGTTATGAAGACATCGAGTCTCAATTCTTGGATTAAGAATGTAAATTGCTGGATGGAAATAATCATACATGGAAAATGTGTTACAATATGGATATACCCGAAATGTTTTGAGCATAACTTTTGATGTAGTGCTCCGAATTGGATGATTCTTGTGGAATTATGAAACTAAGACATAGGGGAGCATTTCTCTAGAAGGAGGTTTTGACAAATTCCTTCAAATTGATAGTGCGAATCAACCCGCAAATAAGCATGACTTTAAGCTTTGAATGGATGGGCATTTTGGTCAATTGACTATAATTAAATGACATGGCTTTAAATAACAAGTCGGCTGTCAATTAGTTTAGAGGGAAGCCGACTTTCAGTGAAAAGACGAAGGAAATAAGAAGAAGAAGAGTGGAGAGCTTCGGCTATGGGGAGAAGAAGAGAGAGAAAGCTAGATTTTGAAATTTTTGGGTCTTAAAGCGTAGGGTTTGAGTTGTTTTCAAGGAAAAAGGATGAAAAATGAAGGAAGCTTGCTTTGGGAACCAAGAAATCTAAAATTTGAAGAAGAAAAGAGGTAAGGGAAAAATTTGAGCTTTGAGTTTTTGATGAATTTTTGGTTGAGAAACATGGAAAAGAACTTAGGTTTGTGATTTATGAAGTTGATTTTGATATTTATGCCTTAGGTTGTGTTTAATTTTGGATGAAAAATTAATTAAGATTTAGGCTTAATTTTGTGATTAAGGATTTTGTGAATTATTGGTGTTGAATTATAGGAAATAATATGGGTTTGTGAAATATGAAATTAATTTTGAAGAATTTGTGAATTATGATATTGAATTTAGATAAATTGGTTTAGGCCAATTTTGAGATTTTGGAATTTTTGAAATTGGTGGTTTAGATATCTTGAAATTAGTATGAATTGATGAATTATGACATCAATTTTGAAAATTAAGTTATTTATGAGATTGAATTTGAGTGAATTGGTTTAGGTCAAATTTGGAATTTGGGGATTTTAGAAATTCTGGTTTTAGAAAGCTTGGAAAAGTGATGAATTTGGGTTCCCTATAGTTAATTTTGATAATTATGCAAATTATGATGTGGAATTTGAATGATTATGGCTTAGGTCAATTTTAATTGAAAGAAGGAAAGAAGCAAGGATCAAATTGATGATCGGGACGAGTTCCTAGCATCATTTCAAGGTGGGTAGTATATTTATTTGTTGAATTTTAAGCTAAGCATGTGAAATTGAAAATTTAAGAAGTGAATTTTTGATAAATTAATGTTTATATAAGTGTTTGAAAAATTATGATTTCAAAGGATTAAATTCCTTATTGTGAAATGATTTTTAGAAAATGCAAGGTTTATGAAATTGAGGTTTTCAATTATTTGAATAATTTGAGAAATGTGCTTTGTAAATTTTGAATAAGTTTGAATAATGATTGAAAGGAATTATTGCATTCATGGTTATGAATTTTGATTGATTGTGATATGTGATTAAATTGATGATTTGAATTGCATTAGAATTGTTATATGATTTTCATGTGTTATGAGAATGTGTCAAGTATTGACACTATTTGATGTTATGATATAGAAAGTTTAAAAGTAAGATTTGAAAAGTGCCTTGAGCAATCCAATTGTTCGGTTTGAATTATGTGTTATGTGGGTTTGGTCAGTCCCATCTGTGGGGCGAGTGTGCACTTATGCATTTTATAGCCTTCTCCGGCTGTCACGCTAGTGGCATGGAGCTCGATTTGGACTCCTTCACGGCTATACTAGACCGCTATCTGGAAAGTGTAATACGTTACATTCACGCACCGCATGGACCGCTATCTTGAGAATGTGCGATACGTTACTCGCTTTGGACGAACTGACCATTTGATGTGTTATGTGCTTTTGTTTCGTTTCTAAGTGTGATGCATTCATGCTTTTAAATTTGATTATGAAATAAGAAGGAATTGAGAATTTGGAGAAATGAGAAGATAAGCTTTGAAAGGTTTCTACCATGAAATGTTTGAAAATATCAAACTTCTTGAAAATGAGTTTTCCGCTTATTGTTCAATTTATAAATATATTATCCACGAGCTCTGTGCTCACCCCCCCCCTTCATCCCCATCTCCAGGTTCCGAGCAGGAGATCGGATGAAAGTATGTCAAGGCGTTTGGTTTGATTTGGTATCATTTGGCTTTTTGTGTAAATTAAGATTGGATATGGCTTGAATTGTCATATATGTATATGATTTATGAAGTTCGTATATAATTGGGTATGAGTTAGGGAATTGTTTATGATTACGATTGAGTTGTATTCGGATTACGTTACGGATTTGTATATTGTATTGAAGCATAATTTCTGTTTGA
The DNA here is from genome assembly GCA_029891385.1 of Erythroxylum novogranatense. NCBI lineage: Eukaryota > Viridiplantae > Streptophyta > Magnoliopsida > Malpighiales > Erythroxylaceae > Erythroxylum > Erythroxylum novogranatense. Next base: position 28,139,878 of record CM057224.1, read on the forward strand.
TGTGGATTGAGATATATTGAATTGTATTTAGATATAGGAGTGTGTCTATTCTGCTGAGATCCCGGACGGAGGGTCCGGTAGATTTGCTGATTGTATGATTGATTGGGATTTGTTTTAGAAGTGAATTTTGAATACTTTGCAGGTTTGGGTTAGGATAAATGCATTCGTTATGCTGCCAAAATTTCGATAAAATTGGGATAAAAATGTAATTTGGGATTTGTACAGATATATAAGAATATGATCAAGTTTTGAGATTTGCATGGGAATGAATTTCCAAAAAAAAGGATATAAGATTGCTTTGTATGAGTTTGGTAAATGAATATAAGAAAAAGAAAAAGAAATTTATACCGGATTTTCGTATTGGATTAGTTTTAGGTTTCCAACGCGATGCTTCTTTAAGATAATTTATGCACGGATGTCGGACATTTGTTATGCTATTCGATTTGCCCTCATTTGTAGACTTTGATTGTAAGTTTGAATTCGATCCATATTTGTTTCGCCTCTGATTGTAACTGTTCCGATTTGCTTCTTTTTCTTTGTGACTCGAGTTTGTTTTTGCTATTAGCTTCCGCATTTTGTTTCCGATTTGAAATTTCGAGACGAAATTTCTGTTTCCATTCGCTTTCGTTTCCTTCGTTTTTTGTTTTTCGGTTGGGATCCGGTTCCTAGATCGGGTCCCAACACGCAGCCTATCATACCTTCTCTGTCTTCTCATTGGGATTCTAGGGGGCATCTCCTGAGATCTAGGCACCAAGGACTCCCTACTGGCTCCTACTGATCCTTAGTCAGCTGGTTGATTAATTTGATCACCTAAAATGGATGACCTATAGCAAACAGTAATTTCAATTATTTTCTACATTTCGCAAGATAATCCATGCCTAACATTCTATGTGACCTAACAGATGCCAACCATGTTGTGATACTAACTAAATGTAACACCCCCTTACCCCAGGACACGCACCGGGATGCCCGAAGGTCATTCCGGCACATACCCTAGGATGAGGGCATGCTATGTTCGATCACTACACTCGCTTGACCTGGCATTGTATCATAATTCACTTATTAAGCATCAATGGAAATTCACATTATTTCTAAATCCATCTTTTTTTTTCATTTCATTTCTCAAACCAAGAGTCTACATGTATCTTTTGACACTCTTTACATGTACATTAACAAAAGCTAGTACAAATGTACTACATGACAAAGGAAAACATGACCATCTATCTAAGTCATCCCAAAATTCCCAGCTGACCGACCTTTGAGCCATGGCTGCTCTTTTTAAAACACAATTTGCACGGTAGTGGAGCCTCTCAGTAGTTAAAGTCGTCTCTTGGTCTTGAAAAGACAACGTTGCAATTTCGGTGAGTTTTGCGAACTCAATGAGTGAACCATCATTGATGAGTTCACCAGATTATAGACACATACCACATATCCCACAGATATTCATTCAGATCATATTAATATTCTTGATATTCACATAACATGGTATCTCATATGACCACACAGATTGATATAGCAAACATCTCATATCAATTTATCACTCATTTCCGCTTTGCATATCATTCAAGAATTCAGTCTTATAATGCTATATGCATAAGACTCACATTCATTCTTATTGTTGTGACTGAGTGCCTAACACATATTTACACAAATACTGGCCCATAGGGCTCAGTTAGAACAGAATTAAGAAGCATAGCTCTACATGTAGAATCAGAAATCACGGAGCAGAGCTCTACGTGGAAGTACTTCAAAATGGCTACTCAAGTCACAACGCCTTTATCTGAGCATGCATTTTATGAAACACATCAATTACTGATTATGCCATATTAGATAATCACATATGTTGTTTAAATCAGAACTCATTATCATCGGACCTAAGTTCGACACTTAACTTTCATTGAGAATTCACATATATCATACAAGATTTCACATCAAATCGAAGCACTTCCAATACAAATATCCATACAACAAACTTCTCGGACTTTAAGTCCAGAATTTAAATCAAATCATAAACAATTCATAATTGGAAGCTAAAAAAATTAAATACATTCAAAGTAAATCAATCCTAGGAAATCATCTAGGTTGACTTACTGAGAGCTCCAATATGCTATTGCCTGGATGGTCCGGTAATGTCCGACTGGCGTCTGATGTGCTCCTCTATAACATACACAACACATTTACACAAATCATATTTTTTCACAAATATACAAATATTTATTAATGCACATCTACTTGTATGAAATGGGTACAATGGATGTTCCATGACAATTCTGGGGTACTTTTATCAGTTTCCATCCTAAACTCGATCCCATATCAAAACTCATCCAAGTATGATTTATACTTAGGTTTATACCCCACTGAAACTGTTGGGACCCGATTCGGTTAAATGTTGGGACCCGATCCGAGAACCGGATCCCAACTCGGAAAATGAAGCACAGAATACAGAATGCGGAAACAAAGTACAAAGCGGAGGCGAAAAAGCAGAACGGAAAACAGAATCGAATGAACATCATCGCGTTGGAAACCCTAAGACGTTCCAAAATTCGGTATGAATTTTTTTTTTCTTATTCTCATTTCTTACATCAATCACATCCATATAATTTCCCATAGGAAATTCATTCTTAAACCCAAAACTCAGCAATCATACAAAATCTTGTACAAATCCATACAAATCTCAAATTACACTTTATTCTCATTTTATCGAAATTTCGGCAGCATAACGGCTGCCTTTGACCTAACCCAAAACCTGCAAGGGTTCAAAATACACTTCTAAAATTTCAGATCACACATACAAACATCAAATCCACCGGACCCTCCGTCCGGGATCTCAGTACACACAAACGCAAACCTAATTCTAAAACATTCTTATAGCTGCAATTCAATATACAGATCTCATAACTCAATCCCATTTCCAAATTCGTACTCAATTTCATATACAATTACCAATCCCAACTTTACACGCAAATACATTTATCCCAAACTTATCTTAAGCCATAAACATATTCATACTACAGATCCAAATTACACAAAATCTAACTGACACAAATGTCGAAACTGATGTCTTCACATTCTTTCATCCGATCTCCTGCTCGAAACCTGGAGATGGGGATGAAAGGGGGGTGAGCTCGGAAGCTCGTGGATAACACATTTATAAATTGAATAATAAGCAGAAATCAATTTTCATAAACTTTTTACCAAAAGGCTAATTTTTCAAACTTTATAATTTTTCAAACAATTTCCTCAAACCCTTTTTTTTTTCATATTTTTCAAACTTTTTCCTCAAACCCTTTTTCATATTTTTCAAACTTTTCATAATAATCTCACTTTTCTCTTTTTTCAAACTTCTCAAATTTTCATAAATATGAATGCAACATTCGAGACAAAATTGAAAACACATAACATATCGAATGGTGCAGTTCGGTCCAAAATAGAGCGTCTTGCACATTCCGCATAAGCGGTCCTGCAACATCGTGAATGAACGCATACCACACTTTCCCGCATAGCAGTCCAGTGTAGCCGTGAGGGAGTCCAAAATCGAAGCTCCGTGCCACTAGCGGGCAGCCGGGCGAAGGCTATACAAATAGAGACAGCGCTGACTCATAAAGAACCTAACCGAACCCACATAACACATAAGTGAAAACAGAAATTCGAATTGCCCGAAGGCACTTTTCAAAATCTTGATTTTCACACATTCACATAGTGCATAATATTCAATCACTTCAATCAATCAGTTCACATATAAATCAAAGTCATAACAATGAATGCAATAATTTCCATCAATATAATTTAGATTTATTCAAAATTTCATTCTCACATTATTCAAACAATCTAAACACAACGGATTTCATAGACTTTGCATTTTCGTAAAATTTATTCCGAAAGCCAATTTTTCAACATTTTTAAAAACAATAATTTATCAAAAATCCAATTCTTGCTTTCTTTAATTTTTGAAACTTTATATATAGCTTACAATTCAAAATGTAAATATGCTACCTACCTCGAATTAAATGCCGAAACTTGATTTCAAGCTCCAATTGATCCTTGCTTCTTTCCTTCTTTCAATTTAAAATTGACCTAAGCCAAAATCATTCAAATTCCACATCATAATTTGCATAATTCTCAAAATTAACTATCGGAAATTCATAATCATCATATTTCCAAGCTTTCTAAAACCAGAATTTCTAAAATCTCCAATTTCAAAAATTCGACCTAAACCAATACATTCAAACTCAATCTCATAAATAACTTAATTTTCAAAACTAACTTCACAATTCATCAATTCACACTAATTCCAAAATATCTAGATCCTCAATTTCAAAATTCCCCAAATCTTAAAATTGGCCTAAACTAATTTATCCAAATTCAATACCATAAAATACAATTTCTTCAAAATTAACCTCACATTCCACAAACCCATAACATTATCTATAATTCTACACCAAAATTTCACAAAATTCTTAATCATAAAATTAAACCTAAACCTTAATCAAATTTTCATCCAAAATTAAACCCAACCTAAAACATATATATCAAAATCAACTTCATAAATCACAAACCCGTATCATTATCTATATTTCTCAATCAAAAACTCAACAAAAACTCATAGTTGAAAATTTTCTCTTACCTCATTTCTCCACCAAATTCGAATTTTCTTCGTTCCTTAGGAAGCCCTCATCATTCTCCACTCTTTTCCTTCTTGGAAAGATCCCAAAAGCCTTAAGAATTGAGTAGAAAAATTAAAGCTTACCTTTCTCCTCTTCTTTCTCCATCTGAAACTTCTCCACTCTTCTTTCTCCTTCTTCTTCTCATTTTCTTCTTCTTTTCTTATGATTTTACAGCCACTTTCGTGGCTTTATTATGCCAAAAATGACATCACCATATGTGTTTCATTAAATGATGGTTAATTGACCATTTTGCCCTCCATTCAAAGCTTAAAGTCATGCTTACTTGCGGGTTGATTCGCACTATCAAGCTGAAAGAATTTGTCCAAACTTCCTTCTAGAGAAATGTTCCTCTCAATCATACGAATCCAACGCCACCAAACGCGCTCAATTCGGATCACTATATCAAAAGTTATGCGCAAAACAGTTCAGGAATATCCATATTCTAACACATTTTCCATGTACGATTATTTCCGTCCAAAAGTTTACATTCTTAATCCCAGAATTGAAACTCGATGTCTTCTTAACAATTGTAGCCTTATGTCGCTAGTTTAATTCAAGATAAGAATCGCCTCATTTCGATTCCCAGATCAAAAGCTATGCTCAAAATACTCTTAGGTGTTCCTAATCCAAAAATTTCACCCTAATCCGAACTTAATTTCAGAAATTAAAAGTCTTAGGGGTAAAATTGACATTTCATGTCTTCATATGATTTGTAGCCCTTTGTCTTATCTTTATTTCTCCTTAAGAATCACTTCAATCGGATCTCTACAGATCCCGAATTTCATAAAATACTGAACTATGCTCAGAAAATTTCCCGACTCACTTTGATTAAATTAATCACCATTAATTTAATCTCATAAAATTACAAATTTCCCATGAGAATGTAGGGAATTGTCTTAAGAATCCAACGCCGCAAGAATCAACTCAATCGGATGTCGGACGGAAAAGATATGAGCAAAATAATGAACAAAGGTCGGATTTGGAGGAAATAACAAGCAAGAAAAATCAAAACGGCGTCGTATTGAAGAAACAAAAACGGCGCCATATCGAGCGAAACGCGCATGCACTGGGCGCGGCGAGGGCTGGGTCGCCCTGGCGACGCGTCGTCCTAGCGACGCGAGCCGGACGCTCGCCATCGCTACGGCGATGCGTCGCCCTAGTGACGCGAGCTAAACGCTCGCCGTCATCAGGGCGATGCGTCGCCCTAGCGACGGGGTACTTCATTTTCCTCTTTTTTTTTTCACATAAAAACCCAAAACTTCCGAAATTCATAAATCAAAAGTCAACTTTCAAAGGCCAAAAAGTCAACTATTTCACAATTTTTTTTTCATATTTTCACTCTTTTTCTTTTTAGTCATGATTTTCAACTCAATTTCAATCAACTCATCCACTTTATCACTCATATTACTAAGTCAAATTGTCACTCAAGGTTCGGGGTCCAACAGAAACTATTGAAATCACAATTTATTACTCATTGGTTTACTTTCATATTTTTCCAAAACACCTTTTGGGTCTACTGTCCTCACTCAATCAGAAGGTGGAATCGAGGTAATTTGGACGAAGTCTCTACTAGAAAAGTGTTCCTCTATAACTTCTCTTTCCACCAATACCAGAATCATTGAATTTAGTTCAGTACATTGGAAGATATGCCTCAAACATTATCGGGTTGTTCACATTCAAAAACAGTGTACTATGCCTAACTTCCATTCAAGGATTAAACATTTTTTAGGCTCAAACCTATTTGGACTCATTGGTATAAAACTTTCATGAGGACACAAGGATGCATTTTATCGTTTGAAGGATCGAAAATGGAACAGAAGATAGTCCATGCAGAAAAACAAAAGAAACAAAACACAGAAGAAGTTTATCAACAGTAACTCAGAAAAAGAAAAAGACAGAAGAAGCAAGTCGACAAAGCACAGAAGGTAGAAAAAGGCAGAAGAAGTTCATAAACAGTAACCCAGAAGAAGCAAAAGATAGAAAAAGCGAGTCGATAAAACATAGAAGATAGAAAAAGGAAGAAGAAGTTCATAAATAGTAACCCAGAAGAAATTTATGAATAGTAACCCAGAAGAAGTAAAAGATAGAAGAAGCAAGTCGGGACAACACAGAAGAAGACACTTCAGTAAAACACAAAAGAAGATGCGTCAGAAAACCACAAAAGAAGTGAGACTCAAAAGGAACAAAACGCAAAAGATAAAAAAAACAAACGATACATAACACAGAAGATACAAAAGGTAGACGATTCAAAAGGCAGAAGATACAAAAGGAAAATGATACAAAACACAAAAGGAGTAAAACACTGAAGGAACAAAACACTGAAAAAGATGAAGTCATCACAGAAGAAGTAAAATGGCAGAAGAAGCGAAACACAAACGATACAAATCACAAAAGAAGATGACGTCATCATAGAAGAAGCGAAAAGGCAGAAGAAACATCTTCGTCTTTGAACACCTTCCCTTATAAGGACCATAACCTCCAAAAAGGTTATTTTGATAAATCTATCTAGATTCGTATGAAAGTTTCATAAAAGTTTCAGATCGAGTTATTGTTATTTCAACCCCAACATCTCTTTTACATCACCTAAACACTAATAATCTTTCAAAAACTACATTAACACTATAACCAAATCTATTTTCTCCCAACCACACAGTAATTATGAACATACACTTAAATGCCATTTCCCATGCAGATGACAGTAATTCATCAAATTTATTTCATAAATCCCCAACTCTAAAGGATTTATTCACTACTCACCTGCTGAGAACTCTAAAATCTTCAAGCCCTAAATTCCATACAACTTACGTACTCCATTGTCTATGATTACCAGCTTCTAGTTTTTTTCTTTGGGTAGAAGACACAAATAGCAAAGTGGGGTTGGTGAAGGAAAGGAAAAACAAAGAAATCACTTAGAAGGTGTTAGAGGGAAAACTCTGTGGATGGGAAGAACATTTGATGAAGATCCCAATGAAGAATGAACTTAGATAAATAACTTAACTTTTCAACTCTCAGAGAACAGTAGAATACTTCTAGCAGAAGTACATAAACCTAAGTGACATTTGTCACTTCACTCACATCTAAGCTCTAACTGAGTTTATTTTGAAACTAACTCCCCTAAACTCCCATCCTTACAATCCAACTATCTCCAATTCTTCATTTGATGTCTTTTTCCTATTTTCTATATTTTTCCCAAAATCTATGCCTACATTCACCAAAATTTACAAATACAATACTCTTACTATCCAATAGAATTTTCAACATAAATAAATTCAAAATTCTCAAAATAGTCAAAAATCACAACTCAATCTAATTATATCCAGAATTATTCATAAATGCATGCACAATTATTTTTAAGTGCAACAACTTCACTATTCACATATATGTGTATGTCACAATATGTATGAGCATGCCCAAGCATTTCTAAACTCTCATTGTTCACTCATATTTATTATTCTAACCTTACCATAAGTAATGGGATGTTAAACAAACAACTGACATTCACCTCATTTGTGCATCACCATGTAACTTTTCAGTCTCGACTTATCGAGGGTCCCAGAGATATCTTTCTCCCATTATATTAGAGAGAAATTTTCCATTTTGTTCATCCACGTTCCTCTAGTTGATTCATAGGATCCTTGAACATTGTTTTTACAATCACCTTTTATGATTGATGTTTGATAATGTCAAAACAAACTAATCCACATGTAAGAAATTATGATAATCTCAAGCCAAAGGACTATATTTAGCTGGTCAGTCCCATTACACGTTCTCAAACACATACCCTTGTGACTAATGTAATATCTCCATATTAATGACCCGTGAAACATGGTCATCAGTTAATCAACATGTTAGCCTCAATTGTCATTATTATCCCTTACATTAATGACATTAACCAGGGACGTTTTAGAATAATTGTATCTATATTACAATAAGGTCTCATTATTAAGTCACATACTTGATGGGCAATTGTGAGATACACATATTCATAGGATCATAATTCAAATTTATTTATAAATCCATTAAATATAAACACATCAAACAATAACTGGGCATTGCAAATGGATTATCCAAAAATATGTCATAAAATTACAATCTTATATGATCACACATCCAAATGTTTAATACTTAATGCTCTAGTATGACGATCATGCTTAGCCTACGGGAAAGGATTAGTCAATGGATAAGCTAATTTAAGATTTGTTGACACTTTGCATACCTTCACATCACCTCTTTCAATAGTGCATTGAATAAGGTGAAAACACCTAAATATGTGTTTGGTATTCTGATGAGATTCTAGTTCCTTAGTTTGGGAAATGGCTCCGTTATTAACACAATAAAGATCCACTGGATTCACAATGTTAAGAGCCATACTAAGTTCAATGATAAACTTTTTAAGCCAAATAGCCTCCTTTGTTGCTTTTGAAGTAGCAATGTAATCAACTTCTACTTTTGAATCAACAATTGTGTCCTACTTGGAAATCTTCCAACACACTTCTCCACCATTCTGGTAGAATACAAATCCTGACTGTGGCCAAAAGTCATTCTTGACTAATAATTTTTAGACATAATCAACCACAAAATGAATCCACTGACCCTGCTCTTGACTAATAACAAATTGGAAAATGGAGACAATTTTAATGAATGGAGACATAACCTTGACATTGTTCTTCAATATGAACGTATTTCATGGGTGTTAACTAAAAGTGAGCCTACACCTCCAGGTGAAGCCTCAACTCCTGAGCAAGTCCAACAACATCCAACAACATGAGCATTGGCAGAATGATGACAAGACTACTAAGTGTTATATTCTGGCTTCTGTCAACGGCATGTTGCAAAAGCAAATTGTTTGTATAAAAACTTCTAGTGCAATGGTCCATTACCGACATGAGACGTTTGGTGTGAGGACTAGGTCTGCAAGGGTGAAAGCTATCCAAACCTTTCATAATCTCAGACAAAGACCTGATGAACTGATGCGAGATTACATGATGAAGGTAATCTCTGCGGTCACTGAGGCTGTGATGCTTGGGGCGGATATGGATGCAGACACGCAGATGATTATGATCATCAATAGCTTAAACTCTTATTTTCAGCAGTTTAAGTTAAACTATGAGCTCAACAACAAGGATTACACGTTGAGTGAGTTGATGAATACCCTCTCGAATACGGAGGAGATATTGAATATTAAGGCTCATAGGCCAGAAGCTAATGTAGCTTCTTTTTCTAAGCCTAAGGGTAAGGGAAAGGAAAAGAAGAAGGGTCCAATGAAAAAGAAGGCCCAAACAGGGGTCAAGGCCAAACCCATGAAAAAGAAAGCCAAAGAGAACATCAAAGGAAAGTGTTTCCACTGTGATGAGATGGGTCACTGGAAAATAAACTGTCCAGTCTACCTAGAGTCCCTAAAAACAAATAAGGTATGAGTTTCCTAAGTTTGTTAGGAACTAGAAATGTGGCAGATTTATCTACTTCTTGGATATTAGATTCAGGAGCCACTAACCATGTTTGTAATTCATTGCAGGGTTTCTTACAAAGGAGAAGACTACCTAAAGGCCAGTTTCAAGTCAAGATAGCATATGGCTCCTATGTTTCTGCAGAATCAGTGGGAATAGTTATCTTGGATATTCCTAGTGGTCATAGGTTATATTTGGAGGATGTTTATTACATACCTATGATTGTAAGGAACATGGTTTCATTTTTTGTCTAATAAAATCGGGTTATTCCTTATAGTTTGAAAAGGTTGTTTCAATATATGAGAATAAGGATTTTATTTGTGATGCGATAACTAAACAGGGATTCTTTTTTATAGAACCTAAGAAAGACTCACTAAACACCACATAATTGATAAAAACCAAGACAATCCAATATCTCTAGCATTAATTCAAAGTATCCGCGGCACTTAAGAATGAGTCATATCAATCAGAAAAGACTTGACAGGTTAGTAAAGGATGGGATCCTTATGGGCTTGGATAGTGATCCATTACCCCCTGTGAATCTTGTATTGAAGGAAAAATGACCAAAGCCTCATTTCCTTCTAAAGGAAACAGATCTGAATCCACATTGAACCTGGTACATACTGATATGTGTGGGCCCATGAATGTACAAGCTAGAGGAGGTTATGAATACTTCATAACTTTTATAGATGATTCTCAAGACGTGGCTATTTGTATTTGATGCATAAAAAGAGTGAATCCTTTGAAAAGTTCAAAGAATTCAAAGCTGAAGCTGAGAAGCAACTTGGCAAGCCATTAAAACAAATTTGATCAGATCGAGGTGGTGAGTACTTATCTGGAGAGTTCTAGCAATATTTAATTGGCAATGGAATTGTTTCCAATTTGTCAGCTCCTCGAACACCTCAACAGAATAGTGTAGCAGAGAGGAGAAATAGAACTCTATTGGAAATGGTAAGATCAATGATGTCCTATGCTAGCCTTCCAGAATCGTTCTAGGGATATGCCATACAAATGGCAACATATCTTCTTAACTTTGCTCCATCCAAATCGGTGCCTAAAACACTTAGGGAGTTGTAGACTGGCTGAGTGCCTTCATTGAGGCACTTGAGGACTTGGGGCTACCTAGCCCATGTTCTAAAGTCTGGATCCACAAAGATGGAACCAAGGTCAAAAGTATGTTTGTTTGTAGGATATCCTATTGGAACTCCAGGGTACTATTTTTACGGTCCTTAGAAAAGGAACGTATTTGTGTCGACAAATTCGACCTTCTTGGAGGAAGAGATTGTGAGAAATCACAAAGAAAGAAGTGAAGTAGTACTAAAGGAGTTAGCTATGTCATCCAAACCAAGAGTTGTTTTGGATATGATAGAACAAGATGTCGAAATAGATTCAAGAGTTGAATCGAAGGTGTAACCTGAACATCAAGTTGTGCCTAGACGTAATGGGAGGGTTGTGAGATAGCCAGATAGGTATCTGGGTTTAGGAGAAGGCTTAATTGCCATCTCAGACCAAGAAGAAATAGATCCCATTACATATGCACAGGCTATTAATGATGTTGATGCAGGAAAATGGCTCAAGGCGTTGGAATCGGAAATAGATTCCATGTACACTAATGAAGTCTGGGTCTTTATAGATCTACCACCAGGTCTAAAAGCCATAGGGTGTAAATGGATCTACAAAAGGAAAAGGGGATCGGATGGAAAGGTAGAGACCTTTAAAGCTAGATTGGAAGCTAAAGGCTATACTCAAAGAAAGGGTATAGACTATGAGGAGACTTTTTCTCCAGTTGCCATGCTTAAGTCGATCAGGATTCTTTTGGCCATAGCAACCTATTTTGATTATGAAATATGACAAATAGATGTCAAGACCGCATTTCTTAATGGGGATCTTGTGGAGACCATTTATATGGCACAACCAGAAGGATTCATTGAGCCAGGTAATGAGCATAAGGTTTGCAAGTTGCAAAGGTCCATTTGTGGACTTAAGCAAGCATCTAGGTTTTGGAACATTAGGTTTGATAAGGCTATCAAAACCTATGGGTTTATACAAAACCTATATGAGCCTTGTGTTTATAAAAGAATACAAGAAGGTAAGGTTACTTTCCTAATACTGTATGTTGATGACATTCTGTTCATTGGGAATGATGTGGGAATGTTATCTGTGGTTAAAGGATGGTTGAACGAATAGTTTTCGATGAAGGATTTGGGAGAGGTTAACTATGTTCTAGGGATCAAACTTATAAGGGATCGTAAGAAAAAACAGATAGCTTTGTCTCAATTAACCTACATTGAGAATATGCTCAAAAAGTTCACCATGCAAGATTCTAAGAGGGGTTTCACTCCTACTAGACATGGAATCAAACTTTCAAAGGAACAAGCACCTAAAACCCAAGAGTAGGTTGAACACATGCATAACATTTCGTATGTTTCGGTAGTTGAAAGTTTGATGTATGCAATGCTTTGCACTAGATGGGATATCTGTTACGCAGTGGGACTGGTAAGCAGATTTCAGTCCAATCCAGGAATGGAACATTGGACTGCAGTTAAGTATATACTTAAGTATCTTCGTAGGACAAAAAACTTAATGCTTGTTTAATCAGGAAGTAATCTTATTCCGATAGGATATACAGATTCTGGTTTCCAATCAGATGTTGATTCAAAGAAATCAACTTCTGGTTCTATATTTACTTTAGGAGGTGGAGCCATAGTTTAGAAGAGTGTCAAGCAATCTTGTATTATTGATTCGACTATGGAGGTTGAGTATGTTGCTGCTTGCGAAGCAATAAAGGAAGCAGTCTGGCTCCGAAAGTTCCTAAATGATTTGGAGGTAGTTCCAGAGGCAGAAAAAGCCATTACATTTTATTGTGATAATACTGAGGCAGTAGCTAATTCTAAAGAACCTCGGAACCACAAAGCTGCCAAACATATTGAGCGAAAGTATCATCTCATAAGGGAGATAATACAATGTGGAGAGGTGGATCTGGTAAAGATTCCTACAGAGCAAAACCTTGCTGATCCGTTCATAAAGACATTGACTCAAAAGAGCTTTGAGGGTCACCTAGAAGGGATGGGAATAAGGGATATGTCAAACTTGCTTTAGGGAAAGTGGGAAATTGTTGGAGTTATGTAAATATAGTGCCCTAGAAAGCAAGTGTATTTACATGTAACTTTATCTTCTTCAGTTACATTTTTGTAATAAAAATATTTATTATTAATAAAACAAAAGAGTTTGGTTTTATCTGTGTGAGCGTTATATATCTGGTCAAAAGGTACCAAGATTCTTTTGTAAGTAATATACATATACATAGAGATGTATGGGAAACTTGTATATTATTAGTATCTGAATTAATTGATTCACAGTTGAATAATCAAGTTGGTCACTTGATTATGGTTTAGACTGCAGTGTTGCAATTTACTCAATATAAGTAAAGGAGTTTACTTAAAGGGAATGATGAGTTTTATATCATGATAGTAGTAGACTATCGATAATGGCATTATTAAATAAATCTAGAATTAAGTATGTTTTTAAGAATAAAGTGGGTCGTTACTTTAATCTTAAAACATACAGCTTAAGCATTCACTTATTATGAATCATAATCTTGATGAGTAGTGAACTCATATATGTTTCATTATAATTCTTGATATGATCATAATGGATTTTTACAAAATATTTATCCGATGTCTGCATGTTGGAATTATTAATTGAAACATGTATCGTGGAACATTCACTCGAATAAAGAGTTTATAGTCTATCATCACTTCAGATGTTTTAAGGGATTTGGTGATTAAACTGGCGCTAGTAGTTTGATGGACTAGCTACCCATCAAGTCTTGACACCAAGATGAGATGTTGTGTGTTAATCACCATATAATGTAAAACGGGAGATCTAGAAGGAAAAACCAACATAAGGGTAAAACGGTAATTTTATCATTTGTTGTGCGAATGGCTATAATAATGTTCTAAATAGGGTTTGCAATTGGACATAAAATATGTATTCTCATAATATTTAATAATTCAAGAGTTCAACTAATTGTCTTTAGTGGAATGACATTTAGTTAATAAGCTAGAATTAATTATAATGAGATTGAATTAATTCTGGGCTTATTGGAGCTTGAATTATCAAAGTCCAATAAGATTTCCCACTTGGCTTTAAGGAAGGTTAAATGGAGGTTTTAGAAGCCCATAAATGAATGTTGGGCTTGGTCTAATTAATGGTTAATTAGAAGCCCAAATGTACTTTTAGAAATGGGCTAGATTTTGGTTTAATGTAATTAATTAGATTAATTATATTGAAACAATTTTTTTAAAAGGAGAAGTAGTAATTTCGATTTTGTTAGGTGAAATGTGAAGCTACACGTTTGACATTAAAATGCTAAAATAAAGATGGTTTTTATTATGGTTTATCATCATTAAATGGAGTTATGAATTTACCATTAAATGGTTTAATGGTTGTCTTTTAATGTTAGTATGTAACCTATTTGCATTCATTAGATTAAAGATGAAAGATGTACATTAGATGGACCATCTTCCTTCTTTCTTCTTGTCAAAACCGAAATTGGTTATTCAATTTTAGGTTATAGTCTTTTCATATAGCCATTTTAAAGATAAATGAATAGAGTCTCATTTATTGGCAATTTTATGATTGATTAATGAAAGAAGTGATGCATTGGATGCCTCTCTCTTCTTCCATTAATGCATAACCGAAATTGAGAGGTAAGAAAGACATCTTGTATGTTCTTGACACCTTCTCTCCTTTCATGCAAGGTAGAATCGAAAATACCAATTGAAAGAGTTTCATTTTTGGTTTTTCTTCTTCTAAGAAAATCTCCTCCAAACTTTTCTTCTCCTTTCCCACCAAAGGATTTTGTTAACCTAATTTTCCTTGCAGAACAAATGGTGAATCTAATTGGTTTAGGATACAACAATAAAGAAAAAGTAGATTGCTAAAGGAAAAGATTCAAAGGCAAAGGATTTGGATACAAGAAGAAGGAGAGGATAGCGCAGCGAGGATTTAAAGCTGTAGTAAAGGAGTCGGTAATACTCCTGATCTTGTTTACGTTTTATTATCCTTATACCATATGATGTATGGATTAGCATGATCATTTGGATTTGTTGCTTCCGCTGCAAGTAATGATTTCTTAAAAGTTTTGAAATCTACAGTTTCTCCAAATATAACATGCTTTGTTTTTCCGATCCAACATTTAATGGTCCTCATATATTAGTATGTATGAGTGCTAATAAATCACTAGTCCTCTAATTGTATCTAGTAAAATGTGTTTTAGTCATTTTTCCAAATAAATAAGATTCACATCTCTCATATGACTCAAAATCAAAAGAATTTAGAAGTTCATTATTATAGAGCTAATGTATGCGCTTCCCGTTTATATGTCCCAAACAACAATGCCAATGGTAGGTGGGATTCAAATCATTGGATTTGAACCTCTTATTATTTATGTTACAAACAGGCCTTTCTAAATTTAAAACACAAAGCCCATTTTCTAACTGGGCACTACCATAAGATATATCATTATGAGAAAATGGAAAATTTTTGTTCTTAATCGTAATATAAAAACCTTCCATGCCTAAAAATGAAAAAAAAAGATAATATTCCTACTTATAGCAGGTACATGGTAGCAATTATTAAGTTTTAAAACCATGCTTGAAGGAAAAGATAAATGAAATATCCCTACAACTAAAGTAGTAACTCTTACTCCATTGCTTACATGCAGGTCCACTTCACCCTTTGCCAAAGTTTTATTATTTTCCACTACCTGCACATTTTCATAAATGTGAGAACCATAACTAGTATCTAATACCCAAGATTTAGAACTAGAAGTAGCAAACTTTACTTCTATAACATAAATACCTGAATTAGAAGTATCGTTACCTAGACACAGCAAAACGGCGGTCACCTGTTTACCACCTGCACCTAACAACATCGGGTATGGGTTGATATGTTTTTTACTGCTTTATATTTACCGTACTGACCCACCCGTTGATTTTTTGGGTGGGTCAAGATCAACTCCATGGTACCCGTGGGTACCATAAAATTATTTAAAATAAATAAATATATATATATATATATATCATATACTTATATGAGATTAAAGGTAAAATGTGAACTCAATAAATCTTTAAAATGTTGGCATAAGATATTTATCATTTATGTTTGTTAATTGTAGATGATGAAGTGGATGAAGATCGTCTTCTTGTGCCATTAATTAATTCGAGAATGTGGAATCATTGGAATCTACCAACACCATTGATTCATGAACGTTACTTGAGGTATTTTACATATATTTTATATCATTGGAATATTTTGGTTTTTCTTTAGGAATTTATATGTTGTTGTTTATAGTGATATTTTATTGATTATTTTATTTGGAGGAATAATATGAATTTTATTTTAATTGCATTCGTGGATTGGATTTTAATTGCTTTTCGTGGAAGAAGTGTATGAGAAGATTGAAGAACAAACTTTAATCGGACGAAATCAATTACTAGTGGTTTTTGTGTTAGCATTGATAAATTAAATTTGATGTTTGTATGTGTTGTTATAACGTATTGTTATTGTGTGGTGTGTGTTGGATTCATGGATTGGGATGGTTTTAATTTATATATATTTTGTAAGTTTAGCTTAATTTATACTATTTAGATAAATTTAGCTTGATTTATATTAGTTTCATTTGTATTAATTAACTTAATTAAATTTGGGTCGCTAAATAGATCAATTCGGTGACATTTTAAACACGCAAAATACGCCTATTTAATGAAAATTTAAACTTGTTGAATAAGTTTATTAATTGAAATTTAAAAAATGAAAAATAAAAAATATATAGCGGGTAACCCGCGGGTCTACCCATACCCGCTGGGCAGGGTATGGATTTTCAAAATCATTACCCGTTTCTATAAATTTACCCGCGAACCCGTACCCATGAGACCCGTACCCTGTGAGACCCATACCCATACCCGGACCACCCGCCCGTTTGCCAGGTCTATCGTTACCCTTCTTCTTCCTTAAACCTTTCAAATATTTTTTACAGTTTCTCTTCTAGTGACCCGACTCATTACAATAATGGCAAAGATCATTATTAGAAGGTACAGGTTTAATCTTGGGGTTAAGATTGGGCTTGTTCCGATTCTTAATCACGCCTTTACTCTTTCCCTTTCCCTTCCCTTTACTATTGCCTTGTTTCTTAAAACCTTTCCCCTTTTAGACTATGAGGACCTTAGGGTTAGGGTCCTTCTTAATGTTCTGCTCAACAATCTTAAGCATCTTATGAAACTCAGTCAAAGATCTATTTAGATTCTGCATATTATGTCAGTAGCCAACCCTTGGCTTATAGGAAATCCCAATCTTTCTAGGCTCTCAACAAGGCCAATCATTTAATGATATATGGGTTGGTTGAGCTTCCTTTTGCCAGCTTGCTCCAAGAGAGACTTCACTAAGAGATAATTCATAGTTTGATATCTCTCATTTCGTGTTTGTTCCTTAAACATATTTTTCAAGCTTGTAATCATCTTATAGGCTTCCACATTTTCAAATTGGTTTTGCAAGTTTGGGTTCAAAGTTGCCAACATGAGATAGCCAGCATCGATGGCATCATCCTTATGCTTCTTATAAACATTCCTTTCAGCAAGGGAAGCAATGGAACGAGGTGCCCATTTGGGGACTAACTTTTCAAAGACATAGTCCTTTTTTTCTTGCTTGAGAACAATTCTTAAGTTTCTATACTAGTCCAAAAATTTTGAATCATTCAACTTGTCCTTCTCAAGGATAGATCACAGTGAAAAACTTAATGAAGAGTTAGTGGTCGTAATTATCTATAATAAAATGTGCAAAGTTTTAGTTACATGTCCATTAATAAAACCTAATTATTAACAATTAAGAATCTCTCACTATACCCATATAGCAAATGTCCCTCATAATGATTATAGTGGTCCAAGATCCATATTTCACCGAGACCCAATAGCCTAAATCTTAGTTATTTAGATCAGAAACTATTTGCTAATTATATCATATATAACTCTTGGTTGTTAGGTGACATCTTATGTCCCAACTCCCAACCACATATCTCAAAGTTCAAAACCGTTTTGGTAACATCGTTAAGTAAACCAATTCTCACTTATAGATAATTGTTACCCAACCTGATGGAGTTAAATAATCAAGAGCACCTTGCTTTAGCATGCCCACTACTCAACGATTCAAGTCCCTACAGGTGTAGAATTAGAAAGGCATGAATTATTACTTAATATTATTGAGGGACTAAGTTGATTAAGAAATTGTTATATATGTTAATAAAATAAATTATAAGTACAAGCATGAATAAAACAATAATAACGTGATATAGTTGAAATAAATCACTTGTTAATATAAAAATCACGTAGAATATGTAAAATACACAAGAAGGGGGGTTGAATTATGTAAAATCTTCAAAAATATTAATCTTTCAGGATTTCTTGAAATTCGTTACAAATTCAGATAATCACAAACATAATTTACTAAATTCGATGAGTAATGCAATTGCAAAAATTATTATCTACTCTTCTAACAACAAGAAAATTAAAACATAAGGGTTAGAGAATAGACGCCACGATTTTATACTGGTTCACCATTAACCTTGGGCTACGTCCAATCCTTAGAGTTTTTCTGAGATTTCACTATACTCTTCAACTTTATAAGTATTCTTTTTACAATTTTTTCTCTAGGAAAGATGTTGTTTGAGCTTCATGTTATAGATGTATTCCCTCTCTTTCTTTCGCACTTGAGTACAGAGTTTCTATAAGTATTGTACAATTAGAATTTCTCTCTTATAAAAAGTATTTATAGCCTAAGTCTTCAACTGTCTTCTTGAGAAACTGCTTCTTCTAGAAAACCATTATTAGTTGATCCAGGTAACTAACTCCAACTAACTAACTTACTGACGTTCTAGAATAGTTTCCATTTGCATCGTCTAGTACTATACTTCTTCTAGTGTTGCTTCATTTGGTATCACGCTTCTTCTGTTGTCATGCTTCTTCTGGCGTCAATGTGTATCTTCTTATGATGATGTGTATCTTCTTATGACGTTCATCTTGTGTTTAAGATATCTTTTGGGTTTGACCACCTATCTTCTGGGTTTGACCATGTATCTTTTGGTGTTAACTTTCTATATCTTTTGGTGTTGACCATATATCTTCTGGTATTGACCATATCTTTTGATTTTATATCTTCTGGTGTTGACTATGTGTCACTTACATTTTTCTGCGTGCTTAACAAACTTATCAAAATAATTCACACACTTTTAAGATTATTATTTTTTGATTGTCATGAAAATTAATAGAAGTAAAGTCTTCTTGACTTAACAATCTCCAACTTTTTGATGATAACAAATAATCATAATATTATAAGATAAGATAATATTCAGAAATAATATTCAGAAGAATAAACAAATATTGTTCAGACGAGTAATAATCAAAGCAAAAACACAAGAAATGCATAAGCTTTTTCTAATATTTTCACTTTTCTCTTTTCTCCTCTCCTTCTCCTCTTCTCCCTCTATTTGTTATTAATCAAAAAGATAGCTCATATTAGATGCTTCAAAATTTCAGAATACATCTATTGAATATCAGTGTGGATCATCTTGAGGTCTTGTTCAATAGAAACACGTAGAAGTGCTATTTTCTCATAAAGATCACCCACTAAATCACCCAGTTCATCAACCTTAGTATGAATTTCCTCAATATCTTTCGCTAAGGCTTTTTGAACTTCCTTCTGTTTGTGACTAGTTTCAATCCAATTGATGAAATGCTTTAAGAGCTCTGAATTAACAATAGGATCTTGTACTAAGTGAATACAGGTTTTCAACAACAAATGGTTCTCTAGGTAAAATGTCTAACTCTATGATTTTGATTGAGGGTAGCTTGAAGGTTTGTTTTCCTTCTAGGAGATCAAGATCATCAAGTCTAGGTATTTTTAGAATTGGCTGCTCAAGAACGCTTAACACTAAAGGTCTGAAATGTATGATTAAATGTACAAAGGTTTCCAAGTTGAAATTGATACCTTCAACCGTGATACTTCTGTACCTTCCTTTTGTCACAGTGCCAACTACCTTGAAAATCTTTAGCAAAAACTCCAAGTTGACTCCCTGATGCCCTTGATATGTGATGTGATACATAGACACCTACAGGTTGAGCTGCATTGCATGCATCATCTATGTTCTTCACAGCCACTTGAATCTATTCTTCTGTAGGATCATCTTCATTCCCTTTAGGAAACATCTTATTCTTCCCTTTTTCTTCATTTATTACGGGGGTTGAACATCTTGGTTGTACATCTAGAACAATCTTTATTGTTGTTCTATTTGTAATCAGATAGATTGTATAACAATCCTTTGAAATCTTCATTAGATATGGTTCTAACTTTTCATCTCCCAGAATACCATATAGTCTTTGTTCTTCATGACTGAGAAGATATATTGTCTGATTGTTTACTGCTATAGGTTCCACTTGCACCTTGACTGTTTTTTTAGAAGGTTCTCTAATAATAATTGAACTTCTGTGTCGATCAGGTACTGATTCTTCTATAATCTTCATTTTCAAATCATTTCTATTGATTGGTTGAGAAGGATTGTAAGGTACTAGCTAGTGTTCAACTATTTGAGCCTTCTGTTGAACATCAGATGAAGAAACCTTTTTCTGACTAAGCTTCATCTTCTTTTGTTTTTCTATTAGTTTAGAAGAAAGTTGTTGTTGAGGTTTCTCCCTCTCAAATACTAACTTCCTTTTTATCTTTGTCTCTCCAGATGATTTTTCTGATTGACTTTGCAAAATCGAGATAAGTGATCTAGTAGGCTGTTGTCGTTGCTCTTTCTTCTTAGAATCTCCACCAAGAATCAGAACTTTCTGTTTCTTCTACTCTTCTTATCGTAAGGTTAATAATCTTAGTGACCTTCTTGACTGTTTGGGCTTTTCTGATTGAAACATCTCAACCTTCCTCTTCAAAGACACTCATTGTGTTGATTGTTAAACCCAGATTTCCTCTCTCTGTAGAATCATCTTAGCTTGTATTGGCACATCAGACGATTGTTTAGCCTTTTCTTCTGTGGATGTTCTTCCTGTCAATCGAGGTTTTGTTTGTCTTTCAAACGTAACATGTTCACTCCTGCTTCGTCTTACTATAAGCTCCCACTCAGACTTTTCTTTTGGTGTAAAACCTGTATCTGCTTTAGCTTTAAACTTTATTCCCATTCTGAGAATAGTAGTGGCATTAATAACACTTTTCACATCCATCTTTACCCTGTTACCTCTATCAAGTAAAATTCCAGATTCTCTAAAAAATCTTGTCAATAGCATATTGTAAGGTAAAGAGCTAGAATAATCTCCCTTAGACTTTATCATGTACTTTAAAATCATGAACAGAAGATTAATAGGTTGGTGATTAAGTAGATGAAATAAACAATGTTCATCGTTCATTGTCACCATGTCCTTCGAGCCTACTCTTAGTAGAACACAATGGATAAGCAGTGAATGTAGAACCCTAGCCTTCGGAATAAGGATTGAAGCCTTCTTGACTCCTGGATCACTACTTCAATATAGTTGTCGATTGATGTTAGCTTTATCTACACGACCTTGAGTAATCCATTATATATTGTTAAACAGTTTTGTTCCAATACTTGGACACCCAATGGCCTTCTCGATAGAATCTTGTGTGACTATAGCTGACAACCCATCTACCATTGATATTAAGGTGTTGTCTACCACCTTTGCATTCTTCCAGAACTCATATATATCATTCAAATAGACCTTTCCATGAATGTTGAAAAAAATTTTTCCAGCCAACTGCTTCAATTTTTGTGTTCGATGTCCATCTGATTTTGTTTCAAGGAAGTGAAATCAACATGTCTCCCATAGATAAGAGATTTCTCCATTTTTGATCTGTAACAACTAGACACTAAACACATAAATGTATTTAGCTTAATGTGGTGAGGTTAGTATCTAAAGAAAATATGAAATGAGAAGAACTTGAAGTTTAGAACAAAGTATTGAATCGTCTTTGTTGAGAGCACTAAACAAGTCGGTTTCAAAGTTTCAAGAAAATTTTAGAGTATAAAGCATTTTAGAATCTTGAGAAGATTTCCTTCTTATACATACTCTTGAAAGGTTACCGTTCATAACTTATAGTTACTATTTACTTAAAAACTTATAACTTTTTATCTTCTTCTTGTACGAATTGTCTAGGTCATGACGTGTCAGACAAATGGTCATTCAACATTACCATATTCAAGTTTCATCTGATTTCCTTGAATCTATCTTTACTCAAGGATTTAGTGAAGATATCCGCCCATTGTTGATTCGTCTCAACAAATTGTAGACTGATGATTCCTCTCTATACATAGTCTCGTATAAAATAATGTATAACTTCAATATGCTTTGCCCTTGAGTGTTGAATTGCATTCTTTGATATATTGGTATCACTTGTATTGTCATAGAAGTTTGGAATTTGATCTTCTTGTATAGAATATTCCTCTAACTGATACTTAGTCCATAATGTCTATGAACAACAACTTGCAGCTGACATGTATTCAACTTTTGTAATAGATAGAGCAATTAAACTTTGCCTCTTGCTTGACCAAGAAATTAGATTATGACTAAGAAAGTGACAACCTCCACTTGTACTCTTTCTATCAATCCTATCTTTAGCATAATCAGCATCACAATAGCCAATTAACCTGAAATCTTTACCTTTCTCATACATTAAACAAAGATCAGTAGAACCTGCCAAGTATCTCAATATTTTTTTGATAGTAATATAATGAGATTCTATAGGATCTACTTGAAATCTTGCACACAAACAAACACTAAACAATATATCAGGTCTGTTTATAATTAGGTAAAGTAAAGAACCAATAATTCCTCTGAAGAGGGTTTAATCAACCTTCTTACCAGCTTCATCCTTAGATAAGAGAATTAAAGGATGCATAGGAGTTGACATAGTTTTGACCTTCTCCATTTTATATTTGACTAACATTTCTTTGATATAATTTTGTTGATGAATAAAAACCATTTCTTCGGTTTGTTTAATTTTTAAAATAAGAAAGAATTTCAATTAACCTATCATACTCATTTCAAATTCACATTTCATAAGATTTTCAAAACTAGAACATAACTTCTTAGAAGTTGCACCAAAAATAATATCATGTACATATATTTGTATAACTGTAAAATCATTTTTAATATGTTTTCTAAAAAAATTCTTATCTACTTGACTTCTAATAAAGTCATTTTTGATAAAAATGGACTCAAACGATCATACCAAGCACAAGGTGCTTGTTTAACCCATACAAGGCTTTATGAAGTCTGTAGACATAGTCTGGTTTATCAGTATCTTCAAAACTAGGGGATTGCTTTACATAAACTTCTTTATATATAAAACCATTAAAAAAAGGCACTTTTTACATCCATTTGAAATAGTTTTATATCATGACAAATAGCATATGCAAGCAAAATCCTAATAGCTTCTAGTCTAGCTACAGGAGCATAGGTTTCATTATAGTATATTCCTTCTTGTTGATTCTATCCTTGAGCTACTAATCTAGTTTTGTTATGGTTTACTATTCTCGATTCATCTAGTTTATTTTTGAATACCCATTTGGTTCCTATGATAGACTTATTGGATGGTCTAGGAACTAAAGACCAAACTTTGTTCCTTGTAAATTGATTTAGCTCCTCTTGCATGGCTAAAATCCAAGCTTCATCTTGAAGAGCTTCATAATTTTTCTTTGGTTCTAATTCAAAAACAAAAGCTACATTTGCCTCTCTTCTAAATTTAGACCTAGTTCTCACTCCTTCTGAGGTTTCTCCTATAATCAGGTTTTTTGGGTGAGAAGATTTGTACTTCCAGTCTTTTCTGAAACTAAAGTTTTCAGAAATATCTTCTATCGTATCAGGTGGATCAGTGGTGACATGTCTAGGTTATTGACTAAAGGAGAAAATAGAATTTTATCATCACAATCATCTCTTCTATCTAGATGAGAATCATCATCAAATTTAACATGCATGGATTCTTCAACAGATTTAGAAACAAGACTATAAACTCTATAAGCTTTAGAAGTAATCGAATATCCTAGAAAAATCCCTGAATTGATTTTAGAATCAAATTTATCCAACTTTTCTTTTGTATTCAATATAGTGCATTTGCAACCAAAAGGATGGAAGTAAGATATTTTTGGTTTTCTTCCTTTCCATTACTCATATGGAGTTTTATTTAACATAGGTAGAAAAAATACTATATTTTGAATATAACAAGTTGTATTTACAACTTCTGCTCAGAAATACTTAGGAAGATTCATTTCATATAGCATAGTCCTTGTCATTTCTTGAATCGTCCTGTTCTTTCTTTCTATAACTCCATTCTATTCAGGAGTTATAGGAGTAGAGAAATTATGGAAAATTCCATTCTCTTCATAAAATATTCTGAATTTTTCATTTTCAAATTCTCCACCATCATCACTTCTAATTCCAGCAATAGAAATTCCTTTTTCATTTTGTAACTTTTTGGATGGAACTTTAAAGCACCTAAGAGATTCATCTTTATGTGATAAAAACAATATCCAAGAAAATCTAATGAATTCATGAACAATTATGAGACCATACTTCTTTCCACCTAGACTTAGTGTTCTACTTGGACCAAACAAATCTATATGTAATAACTCTAAAGGTCTAGACAAAGTTACAACATTTTTAAAGGAAAAAGATGTTTTAACTTATTTTCCTTTTTGACAACTCCCACAAAAAAATCTTTGTTAGAACTTATCTTTGGTAATCCTCTTACCAAATCATGTCTAACCAACTTGGAAATATGTTTAAAAGTAACATGACCTAATTTTTTACGCTAAATCAGCTTTTCCTCATCTGTTAATATAAAACATGAAATATTTCGACTTTTTAAATAATCTAAGTTAATTTTATAGAGATTATTTTGTCTCTTGGCAGAAAAGAATATGGACTCGTCTTTTTTTTTTACTACATAAGAATTTTGATTAAAGAATACTTCAAAACCAAAATCACATAATTGACTTACACTAATTAGATTATGCTTTAAGCCTTCAACTAGAAGAACATTATCAATAGATGAAAAAGAATCTTTACCTATTGAAGTGAATCACACGTTAGTATACGATATACAAAATGCACAAGAAGGGGGGTTGAATTGTGTATTCGAATTTTTTAATTTAATCTCCTTTTTAAAAAATCTGCTTTCTCAAAACGATTGACAAACAATATTAAAAAAATATTTATGTCAGCAATAGAAATAAGAGTTAAGAGTTGAGAGAGAATTGACACAGCAATTTTATACTGGTTCACCCCAAACCGTGAGCCCAATCCTCAAAATCTCTTCTAAGATTTCACTATACTTTACAACAGTATAAGTATTCTTTTCACCAAGCCTCTTTAGGTCTTGTACAGCAAGTATTTTTTTTCTCACTTAGCCTTTTTAGGCTCTCAGCTATTCCTTACAAAAAGATATTGTGAGCTTTGTTACAAAAAATATAGCTCTCGTGTTTTCGCACAAATACAATGTTTAGCTTTTGAATATCACTAAGAAGAAAAATCACTAACTCTTTCAGTCTTCGACTTCAACTCATATTTATAGTCTTCGTCTTCAACTGCTTCTTGATAACTGCTTCTTTCTTCTTGATTCTTGATCTTTAAAGAAACGGTTAATCAGTTGAGTTTTGTAACTAACTTAAACTGATTTGATTCTGCGTCTACGACTCCTTAGTCTCATTTTTCGCTTCGCTTCCGTGTCATTTTCGCTTCCGTCTTATATTGCTTTAGCTTTTGTCTCATTTTTGCTTCCGTCTCATATTACTTTAGCTTCCGTCTCATTTTGCTTCTGTCTCATTTTTCTTCGCTTCTGTCTTATTTTCACTTCCATCTCCTTTTGCTTCTGTCTCATTTTGCTTCGCTTCCATCTCATATTGCTTTAGCTTCCATATCATTTTGCTTCCATCTCATTTTGCTTCACTTCTGTCTCATTTTTTTTCGCTTCCGTCTCATTTTCTCTTCCACTTCATCATTATTTGGTTTTCATCAAAATTAATCATAAAGTCAATTTGACTTAACAATCTCCTCCTTTTTTATGATAACAAATAATCATTAAAAAATTTATCTCCCATCTTCTGTTGTAACATCCCATCACTGATGGAAAGAGTAAAATGGTAATTCGGGATGGGTTATGAGTGTGTAAACTAGTCTCGGTATGTTCATGCATAACATGGCCTCCATATATGCATAAATTGTAATTTTTGTAAATGCACATGATTGTACATGCATTCTTGACCTTTCCCGACATATGTGTTTATTGTGGAAAAATATGAATTGGTGCTTGAACATGGAATTGAAGTCAATTTTTGTGTGTTTTACATTTTTGTGGAAATTTTAAAAAAAATTTGAAAATTTTTCGGGATATCTTTCCGGACCGGAAAATTTACAAGTGACAGACTAATTTGGTTTTCGGTACCGAAAATGACTGTCCAATGGCACTGAAAAATTAGATACATGATTTTGGGATTTAATACTATGAGCCATTGAAATTTGGAGTTGAAATTTCACTGTTTTTGGAAACTGACCGGTAGAATGTAGAAAATCGGGACAAGTGGAAAGTGACACATGTCACTTGCCTACTTAATCTTAGACTTAAAGGTTATTATATTAACCTAAGGAGTTCTAGATTCCACGACTCTTTCCTTGTAAGCTTTAAAAATCACTTGAAAGTTTAAAAAGCTCTCTCCATTCGTAGGTGTTTCTTTCCTTCCTCCTTCTTCTTCGATGGGTTCTTCTTCTTCTTCTTCTTCTTGTTAAGCTGCACCCACACAAGACCCTCTTCCTTTGACTCTCCTAAAATAGCCTAGCATAAATTTTTCTTCTTTAAGAAGAGGGTGACCGTAGGTGATGAAGAGAAGTAGAGCTTTTGATGTCTAAGTGAAGAGTTGAAGCTTTAAAGCTTGTTTAGGTAAGAATGAAGTTATATGTTCTTTAATTTGGTAGTAGAAGCATTTATAGTGATTCTTGCATAAAGTTTGTGGTAGGATTGTTTGAGTATAAGTGTGAGTATGTGTGAGGATGAATGATGAATATGTTGTGGATTGGTATTGGTTTTGATTGGTTGTGATGTTAGAATGATTGTAGATGAGTGAGAATTCAAATAAGGAGAGTGTGTGTTGTGTGCTGCTAAATTGTAATTTTTATTCAAGGGAATGTTTAGGTGAACTTGGGGCTGAATTAGAGATTAAATTGGATGCTTGTTGATGTAGGATTGATGATAGAATGAAATAAGTGGAGTTGATGAGGAAATCTAGAAAATTGAACTTGTGTAGGTTTCAGATTTTTGCTCATAACTTTTAGTATGGTTGTCATATTGCTCAAATTAACTTATGAAGCTTGGCTAGATTTCACATGAAGGGATTTTTGTCCAATTATGGCCTTAAGGGTTTTAAATTTTGCTTGGAAAGTGAGTTATATGTGCTATGTGAATAGTATCTAGCTTTTGGTTCCATTATTGAAGACCTGAAACTTTAAGAATTTTTCTAGGAGAAAGGAGACAGATTTTGTGAAATTGGTCTTCAGGAAAGTTGAATATTTACTTGTTATCTTTCTAACGCCACTAAGTATGATATTTTTCGATGTGTTGATTGAAAGTTATGGTCTGTTAGTGTTTAGGTGGTAATTCAGTCTAAATTGTGTTTTGGTGTGCAAATGCTCTGAGGGCATAGGTTTTGTGCTTTTTGTGTTCTGATATTTATTTTGGACTGTTAAGGGTGAAATTGGCTCAAATGACCTTCTCTAAAGTTGTAGGGGATTGTTGAAGCTTTCTAATGAGGTATTATGTGCTAATTTTGGATGTAAGGATTGTAAGATACAAATTTGTAAAGTTTTGGCTATGGTTAGGTCATGTGCTGTTTCAACCCTCCTTAACAAGACAGCCACATTAATGTGAGAATTTGACCTAGTTAGAGATGGAGTTTGGTTCTAAGTCCTTCTTGATAATTTTAGTATATTGTCTGAGCTTTTTATTGCTATATGGTATGGAATTTTTCTCCAAGGGGGTTTAGAGTTATAAATTTTGAAAGATTGGGTTATTGTTGAGAATAATTTGGGTAGGCAGAAACTTTATTTGAGATTTTGATTTGGTTAGAGATGGAATTGGCTTCCAAGTTGTTCATGAAAGATGTAGCATTTTTTTTTCTCTTTTGATTTATATAAAATTTGGAATTTTTTGCAAAGGGGATGAAAAGTTATGATTTTTAGAAAGATGTTGTACTGTTATGGCAAATGTGTGATGAGGCAGTGTTTTTGAGTGTATTTTTGACACCCTTAGATGTGAAATTGGATTTTTAACTCCTCATGAAACTTGTAGTATTTTTCAAGATCTTTCCAACGAGACCGAATTTGTGATTTTTGGATGAGTGTGGTAAAAGTTGTGTAGTGGGAAAAAAAGGAGAGTTGGTTTTGTGAAAAATAGAAAATTGATTTGGAAAAAAAAATCGAAAATTTCAGACCTCGCATCTCGCAAGGGTGATACGTCGCCCTTGCGAGATTGATTTTTTAAAAGTAATTAATATTTTTTATTATTTTTTATTTATTTATTATTTCTATTTTTATCTTAATTTGTTTCTTTTGTCAATTACTTTTTTATCTGACGTCCGATTGACCTGATTCTCGAGGCATCGGATTTGTATAATATTTAATTTTATTTATATGTGAAATTGGGAATTTTTAGAGATGAAATTGACGGGGATTGACTAGGTCGAAGTGAGAGGATCGGATAATTATTTTTCTGGTCCGTATTTTATTAATAATTGGACCTATAGAGGTCCAAATTCAGTGATTTTGGTATCAATGAGTTTCTAAAATTAGAAGAAAATTTTGTAAAGGAAAATTTTAGTGTAATGCCGGGAATGTCACGAACATGCATACATGTGCATTATTAACTATTTATAAGTGTACATTTGGTAATGTTTAAATATTTTGACTGGTTTAGAGGCGCTTTTGGAATGTCACCCCATAGACTTTGTCGAGACTTTCAGGCTTTTATTTCGGGAGCTATATGTGAGTAACCTAGATGGTTTCTCAATTATTATTGTTTATTATTTTGCAATTATAATACTGTGGAGAAGAATGGTGGGATTGTGCATTGTTTATGCCTGGATTCCGAACCGAAGGTGTCCGATGTATTGGGAGATTATGACATAGAAGTGTTGTTGTCTAAGAATTTGGGAACTTTGTGTTTTAAATGTGATTAAATGTGAGTGTGATTTTAATGTGAAAAATTGTGAACTAATTGGTTGAATGTGATAATTGGAAATGATTGAGATGTTGATATGGTTTCATTTTGACCTATGTATTCCATGTATACAAGGCGTGATCAGATAATAACAGTTATGACCGGAGCAGCCACCGAGAGCTACAAGCTCAACGTTTATATTTGAGTCTCGAGCCCCACAGTGATTCAGAGCCTCGGGCTCAACGATTAATGTGCCCATATTGGGACAGTACAGGCGCTCGGTCACAACACCGAACTAAATTAGAAAAGTGTCACATGCGCATGTCATTTGCATCTAATTTTAATCTCTTTGATTAAGTGAAAGGCTAACTACCTTATGCTTCTGTGGTACCAATCATGTGGTACTTTTGAATGTGATTTATGAAACAAATGTATTATGCTTCAGTGTTGTATGAAATTAATTGGTTGTGACTGCCAAATTAAATGCAATGTATTAAATTGTCTAAGCTCAAGTGAAATTGTGAAATGTGATCCAATATGCAACAATGTGAATAATGTTATGTGACTTGATATGTTGCATAAATTGAGTGAACCATCGATGATGGTTACCTCACTGAGTTCGCAAAACTCACCCAAAATTTGCAATTATTTTTCAGGACCCAGAAGAATATCCCGTTAGACAACAGGCGTATAGCAACCGCATGCAAGTGAGAAAAGAGGTCGGGATCAATTCGCATCTGCATTAGTATCTAAGAAAAATTGTACTTTCTAAATTTTTTTGTACAAATGATTAGGTCATGTTGTAAAGTCAATAGACTGAATTTTATTGTATTTACAAAAGGGCCCCCGTGGTCATTGAACTCACCGATGGTTATTTATGTAAATTGTTTCCGCATAATATATATAATGTATGTGTATGTTTTCAAAAAAAATTATACTGAGTTTTGACTGAGTGATGTAGCACGTCACCCTCATAGGGCACGGACTCGGATATCACCATCGATGTCGGGTTCGGGTCATGCAGGAGTGGGGTGTTACATTTAGGTGGTATCAGAGCCCAGAAGTATGAACTTCTATGGGCATTTATTGAAACATGGGTAAAGTCACTTACATTAAAGTCATGTCATAGCAGACCGTATGAGTTATACACATGGGTATGAGTTATACACATGGAAAAGTGTTAAGTGTTTCAGTGTGAAAAGAGAAACGAAATATCAGCCTTGAGCCAATGTGGATTATGGGCAATTGGGAATGGGAAAAGTAAAAACGAGAGGGTGCGAGGCCCAAAAGGCCGAGGCTCTTTGAGGACGCGAGGCCCGAGAGGTTGAGGTCCTACAGATTGTTAATGATATTCACATTGTACTGTGGTTATAAACCCTTGAATGTGATATGAATGTGAAGACAGTGATATGGGCTGATTTAGGAAAGAAGTGATATAAAATTGAATAATGAGTTTTTAGTGTATAAATTGGGTTGAAAGAAAACGAAATCTGCGATACCCTAGAGGGGTCATTTTGGACATGGGAAGAATATCGGTTAAAAGTGATAAGAGTTAATGAGTTAGCATAAAAATATGTTTATGTTTGATCAAAAGCTCAGGGTTGACTAGGAAATTGTGATTCTGATGAGTATGTCCGATAAAATGGGATAAGTGGAAATGAAAAAAAGGCAAGTAAAGGTTCACTGTATTTGTGTTGATATGAGTATGATGGAATATATTGTAGCGTAAGTGAAGAATTTTTAGAATGAAACGGAAAAGATGAGATTAAAGTGTGCAAGCCCGTCAAAAGAAATAACTTTCTATGACTGTGAAAGGATAGATTTGGATTTGAAGTGTGATAAAAGTTGTGATTTGGCGTAATAATATGTCTGAGATACTGAGATGACATTTCTTGATGCTTCTGCGTCTATAATTTGAAATAGATTGAGAATATACATATGGACGATGAAATAATAGAAACATGGCCTTATCAGTGCGTAAAATGCGCCTGAGTTTGGGTTGCATGTGTGTATGCAATTATGGAAAATATGATGAAGCAAAGGAGTAGAGTGAATGTAAATTCTGTAATTATGATAAGATGTTGCATAAGAAGAAGAGGTAAATATTAGGAAACTGGCGCAGAATCGCTGTCAATATGTGGGGTAATGTGAGGTAAAAGTGCAGGCCACGATATGGGCCTACAAAAATAGGTTTTTGCTATGATCAAATAGCAACCTCCAGTTATGGACAGGAACAAGGATAGAAATGTTATCTAGAGTTAATTGGAATGTAAGTAGCAGTAGCGAATTTGAGTACATGGCTATATGATCTAAAGACATCTTTCAATAAGATGTCAGAATTTTGAATGGTATCAGCCAGGGTGTAAGTGTAAATGAAATTGCTTAATGCCTCATTGAGCCTTAGTATCGATGATACATCGACCATAGAAATCATGAGACAAATTGATCTTTTAAAGATCTTGTGAAAAGTTGTAATTGATTTTTCATGAGCTATTAGGAATGACATTGCTAATAGGTGAGTGACAATATCGAGGTTTGTACCAAGAATTACTGATATAGGGTCAGAAAGCCAGGTAATTAAATTTATGACCAATGAAGACAGGCTTTCCATGACCAGTAGCTGGGATCATAAGCCCTTCTCTCGATTCAACAATGGAATAGAGTAATTCTTCCATAGTGGGCCAAGGCCCCTCGCTTGAGTTAATAGGGTTTGCTTTAGAAAAGAATTGACAGACGCAATGGAGGGAATTTTGAAATAAGATGACAGGTCTCCCGAAAACGTTGTGATGCATTGTCTCCTTTATAAAAAAAATGATAAATAACTAGTGAGGTAAAAGAGAATATTGGAGTTAGTTCCATAGCAAAGATTCAAGCATAAGGGTTAGAAAAGGCTATCGGGAGTATATAGATTTTTATTGATGTAAAATATCCAATAATTCGAGGAGACATTCTTATTAATGTGAGGTGAAATTTGGATCACATCATAGGCTATGTTTTTAAATCTATTTGGGAACCATAAATTATCTCTGATAAAGGGGTTTTCAACGCAGAAAATTATGGTTGTAGATAGATTGAAATGTGTGGAGCAACAGGTATAAGTGAACAGACATTAGCCTAAGTCAATGTATAATCATTGGGAAAGTGATAGAACTGCTGAAATCCATCGAGAAAAAGGAAGTTCAATGAAAAATTGAGGATAGCACGTAATCATATTACTGCATTGAGGAATTAGTTACGCAAGGAATTACAAGAACTAATTATAAGCACAATGAGTTTGAGGTTATATCTATTGGAGTTAACAATACTCCGATAGGATTATGATGTTGAAGGTTAATGTGATCCACGCAAAATGACATCAGTTGATGACTATGGTCATAAAGGTACAGAGCATATATTGAATACGTTAGAGAAAAGTATGTAAGTCGTGTTAGTCACGACTGAAACAAAATAATGATAGTGGTAAGTATGTCATTCGGATTTGGAGAGTTTGTAGTATGTACAATAAAGGTTCCCAATCGAGATCAAGAGGGAATTGGTTATCCTGTATAAGGTGATTTTGTGTACCTAGAGATAAATATAGCTGCATGAGCTAAATTTAGATACATGACTTGAAAAGTTCTGCAATAGTAATTAGTTTGAAAACTTGGAATCATGATGTGTAAAGAAACATAGTGGATATATCTATGAATAGATAAATTTGTAGAGAGTAAGATAAGACTGGAATTGAAAAAGATTGAAAGGATTGTACAGAGGGACCTGTCCTAATAAAGCTAATGTGTCAAGGGACGATATCGAATAAAATATTTCATAGCTGAGTACCACATATGTGGATATTCAGATCACTAAATTTAGTACAATAAAGAGTGTACAGTGACAGGTAGAAATGAAGTAAAAAGGAAATCTTATTAGTTATGGGGAAAAGAAACATCAGTTTTGCAAACAGAAAAGTGAGGATTTGAGGAATAAAGTATGTGTCCTAGTAATGTGTACCTCAAAAGAGCACTTGTCGGCTAAGAATATTGAACTGAGTGAATATATGTGTGAGTTCCTTATAGTCTTGACTATTGGAGACAGATATAAAGCTTATATGTCTGGAATGTTTCTGTTGGGACCCGATCCGAAAACCGGATCCCAACTGGAAAAGCGGAAATGGATACGAAGAACGAGGCGAATTCAAATTGGATAAATTGAATTCGATAACGACAAACAAAGCGAAAGCGGAAGCAAAGCGGAATACTTATCAAATTACACAGCGAAACAGAAAACAAAAGCAGAATCGCATGCAAAAGTGACATAAAGCTGTCCGACATCCAAGAACAAATCCTAGAGAACAAACGATCGCGTTGGAAACCTAGACTAAAACGATCCGAAATTTGGTATATTTTTTTTTCTTTTTCTTATACTCATATTTATTCAAACTTATGCAAAATCCCTACAATTTCCCTTGTCTTGGAAATTATCCTTAAATAAATTCTCAATTCATACACACTTTCTTATACATTCATATAAATCCCAAAACTCATTTTTTTATATTAATTTTTACCGAAATTTCGGCAGCATAACGGTTGCACGTGACCAAACCCAAA
This sequence comes from Erythroxylum novogranatense, assembly GCA_029891385.1. Taxonomy (NCBI): domain Eukaryota; kingdom Viridiplantae; phylum Streptophyta; class Magnoliopsida; order Malpighiales; family Erythroxylaceae; genus Erythroxylum; species Erythroxylum novogranatense. The sequence goes on from CM057224.1 coordinate 28,173,841, forward strand.
CCTGCAAAGTGTTTCAAAACACACTTCTAAATTTCCAATCAATCATACAATTATCAAAATCAACCGGACCCTCCGTTCGGGATCTCAGCATAGGCAAACGCAAACCTATTTCTAAACACTTCCATAGTTCTCAAACAGTAAACCCAAACAATCTCATTTTCCAATACAATCTCTTACATTCTTCATAAACAATTCCATAAACCATACACAAATCTAAATCCATAAATAAAATCTTGATACAATTTCATTAATTCATACATATCACCAATTAGGTGCTTACAAATCCTTAATGGCGTTTCAAGCCATTTGTAAACCAAATACTCAAATCCAAAGAATACGAATTACAAACGAGACATAAATCAGACAAATGACTGGTCTTTCTTTCATCCGATCTCCTGCTTGAAAACCTGAAGATGGGGATGAAAGCGGGGTGAGCTGAAATAGCTCGTGGATAACATATTTATAAATTGAAAAATAAGCAGAAAAATATTTTTCATAAACTTTTTGCCAAAAGGGCTAATTTTTCAAACTTTGTAACCTTTCAAACGGTTTCCTCAAACCTTTCAATTTTTCAAACTTTTCATATAAATCCCATTTTTTTTCTCAATTTCAAACATGAATGCAGCACACAGAAACAAATTAAAAACACGTAACATATCTAAAGGGTTTGGTTCGGTCTGAAATAGAACGTACTGCACATTCCCACATAGCGGTCCTGTGCAGTCGTGGACAGAACGTACTACACCTTTCCGCATAGCGGTCCAGTGTAGCCGTGAAGGGAGTCCGAAATCGGAGCTCCGTGCCATTAGCGGGCAGCCTGGAAAAGGCTATAAACGAATAGAGACAGTGCACTGACTTACAAGGACCTGACCAAACCCACTTAACACATAAGCGAAACGAAAGGTCGGATTGCCCGAAGGGATTTTTCGAAAATCTTACTTTTCAAACATACTAATCTAACTGCCTGAAGGCACATTTTGAAACTTCATTTTCGCACATTCACATAACGCATACAATTCAGTCACTACAATCCATTCAATTAATTCAATTAGTTCAACAATTTTGCATAATTTATCAATGCATACACAACAAATGAATTTTTCAGAAATTTCTACCGAATTCATTAAAGCATTTGAAAGCAATGCATTTAAACTTGTACTCATTTCTCATAAATCATTCGGAAATCATATTTTTAAACATTAATCAACATTGTTTCAACCATTTACAAAAACAATAATTTATCAAAAATCCAATTTTCGCCTTCTTTAAATTTTTCAAAATTGCTTTCTTTAATTTTTGAAACTTTCAAGTATAGCTTACAAATCAAAATATAAATATGTTACCCACCTCGAATTAATGCCCGAAACTTGTTCCATGCTCCAAATTGACTACTTCTTCTTTCTTCCTTCCAATTTAAAATAACCTAAGCCATACATATCCAAATTCAACATCATAAAAAATCATAATCTTCAAAATTAACTATAGGAAACCCAAATTCATTACTTTTCCAAGCTTTCTAAAACCAGAATTTCTAAAATCCCCAAATTCAAAATTTTACCTAAACCAATTCATTCAAATTCAATCTCATTAATAACTGAATTTTCAAAATTGATGTCATAATTTATCAATTCATACTAATTTCAAGATATTTAAATCACCAATTTCAAAAATTCCCAAATCTCAAAATTGGCCTAAACCAATTTATCTAAATTCAATATCATAAATCACAATTTCTTCAAAATTAATTTCATATTTCACAAACCCATACTATTATCTCTAATTCTACACCAAAATTTTACAAAATCCTCTAACACAAAATTAAGCATAAACCTTAATTAATTTTCCATCCAAAATTAAACACAACCTAAAGCATATACATCAAAATTTACTTCATAAATCACAAACCCATGTCCTTTTCCACAATTCTAAACCGAAAATTCATCAAAAATCAAACATTAAATTTTCGACCTTACCTCATTCTTCACTGAAATCCGACTTTTCTTGGCTTGGAAGGAAGCTCTTGTGCTCCTCCATCTTTTTCTCTCTTGGTAAAATCTCAAAATCCCTAAGAATCAAGTAGAAAAATTGAAACTTAGCTTTCTCTCTCATCTTTTCTCTATAGCCGACCTTCTCCTCTCTTCTCTTCTCCTTATTCTTCTTCTTTTCACTAAAATCATATGTTTCACCCTTAAAAACGACACCCTCTTGTATTTTTAAAGCCATGTCATTTAAATGGTAGATAAATGACCATATTGCCCCTCCATTCAAAACTTAAAGTCATGTTTACTTGCGGGTTGATTCGTACTATCAATTTGAAGGAATTTGTCAAAACTTCCTTCTAGAGAAATGTTCCACTATGCCTTAATTTTATAATGCCACAAGAATCATCCAATTTGGAGCACTACATCAAAAGTTATGAGCAAAACATTACGGGTATATCCATATTCTAACACATTTTCCATGTATGATTATTTCCATCCTGAAATTTACATTCTTAATCCCAGAATTGAAACTCGATGTCTTCATAACAATTGTAGCCTTATGTCTCTAGTTTAATTCAAAATAAGAAGCACCTCATTTCGATTCCCAGATCAAAATTTATGCTCAAAATACTCTCAGGTGTTCCTAACCAAAAATTGCACACTAATCCGAACTTCCATTCAAAAATTGGAAGTCATAGGGAAAAATTGACATTTCATTTATTCTTATGATTTGTAGCCCCATGTATTAACTTTATTTCGCCTCAAGAATCACTTCAATCGGATCTCCACAGATCCCGAATTTCTTAAAATACTGAGCCATGTTCAAAAAATTTGTCCACTCACTTTGATTAAATTAATCACCATTAATTTAATCTCATAAAATTACAAATTTCCCATGAAGATGTAGGGAGTTGTCTTAGGAATCCAACGCTTCAAGAATCAACTCAATCGGATGTCGGACGAAAAAGATATAAGCAAAAGATTAAACGAAGGTCGGATTGAAAGAGGAATTAACAAAAGAATTCAAAACGGCATCGTATAGCATGCAGGAGAAACGGCGTCGCACAAGAAGAAAACAACGCGGGCAGAGGAGAGGAAAATATGAAACGACGTCGCGGCAGAGGAGGCAGAAACGACGTCGTTGCAAAGAGCGCGCGCGCGCGTGCAGGGCGAGGGCTCGCTCGCCCTCGCGAGGCGATGCATCGCCCTAGCGATGGCGATGCACCCTATTCTTTTTTTTTTCCACATGAAAAATCTGAAACTTCCAAAATTCATAACTCTTAATCCCAAACTCCAATTGTAACAAACTTAGTCTCTATAGAAAACTTGAAGGAAGCTCTACAACTTTCATGGAGAACTCAAAAATCAATTCTGTCTCTAAGGTGATCAAATTTATCACCAAAATTTCTGTCCAAAATAAAAATTCCCTAATTAATCACAGGACTTTGGAAATTCATATCCTTCAACTCCAAAATCCTATCATGTCATATTTTATATCGATGCGAAGATCAGAAAGTCACCTTCAACTTCCATGAAGGACATAAAAATCAATTTGACTCCTAAGGGAGTCCATTTTCCGGTCAAAGATTCTGTCCTCTAATATTCATGCTAAAACAATAACATAAACTTGTAAAAATCATAACTGATTAGTTCTTGATCGAAAAATTTCATACTTTATATCGAAATAAAGATCAAATCAAATCCTTCAACTTTCATAAAGAACTTAAAGGCTAAAACAACCTCTAACTAAGTAAATTTCTCAGTCAAAGTTTCAGCCATAATAAAAGTCAACCCCAACACACTTAAACTTTGACTGATCATAACTTTCACTCCCGATATCGAAAAATTGCAAACTTTATGGCTACAGAAAGCTCTTAACATAATCTACAAGTTTCATGTAGATCATTTTATCAAATTTTGCCTAAATCAAAAGTCAACTTTCAAAGGCCAAAAAGTCAAACTTTTCACAATTTTTCATCTTCTCACACTTTCTCTCTTTATTTCTTGATTTTCAACTTAATTTCAATCAACTCATCCACTTTTGAATATTTCTTATTTTCACTCAAAAATCGGGGTCCAACAGTTTCAGCATATAAGATGAATGTATAGTGCAAAGTGACCACAAGTAAAAATCATCATTTTCCTGGTGAGGCGACAAAAGAGTCGATCACCCTGGGTAAAATTCAGAACGAGTTGGAATACCGTTACTGAGTGAAATGAATTTTAAAATCTAAATAAAGTGGTTTTGAAAGAAGAATGAATTTTGGTGGATCACATTGCAGTTCTAGAATATATTGAGAAAGATTTGCAAGTTAAGTGTATTAACACCAATGCGAAATAAAACAGATTACTTGTCTTTGAAAGTATCACCTTTATCAAGGTGTAATTAGATGGAAATACAGGAGTAAGTTGGGGAAACTAAGTTTAGCATAACCATATAAAACTATGGCAATAATAGGACTATGCATTTGTGAATAAGTATTACTCCTAAAAGCAGGGTTAGATTCATACGGTGCTATATGGATATGTTTAGGAAGTATTGTTACGATCCGATATATGTGTTGTTGAGAGACTAGAAGTGAAACTGGAAGTGAAAATATGAGTAATCTGAAACTCATTAAGTACATAAACAAGGGATTGAGAGACCTATGGAATTGATCAAATGTGGTCTTATGAAAGAAAACATTGAGTGATAAAGCGAGATAGGAAAAGGAGGAGCGTATACGATAATAGTACCCCTACATCCTTCAGGATCAAAAATGAATTTCGAGCACGAAATTTTTATTAGGAGGGGAGAATTGTAACATCCCATCACCGATGGAAAGGGTAAAATGGTAATTCGGGATAGGTTATGAGTGTGTAAACTAGTCGCGGTATGTTCATGCATAATATGGCCTCCACATATGCATAAATTGTAATTTTTGTAAATGCACATGATTGTACATGCATTCCTGACATTTTCCGACATATGTGTTTATTGTGGAAAAATATGAATTGGTGCTTGAACATGGAATTGAAGTGAATTTTTGTGTGTTTTACATTTTTGTGGAAATTTAGAAATTTTTCTAGAAATTTTTCGGGATACCTTTCCGGACTGGAAAATTTACAAGTGACAGACTGATTTAATTTTCGGTATCAAAAATGACTGTCCAATGACACTGAAAAATTAGATATATGATTTTGGGATTTAATACTATGAGCCATTGGAATTTGGAGTTGAAATTTCATTATTTTTGGAAACTGACCGGTAGAATGTAGAAAACCAGGACAAGTGGCAAGTGACACATGTCACTTGCCACTTAGTCTTAGACTTAAAGGTTATTATATTAACCTAAGGAGTTCTAGATTCCACGACTCTCTCTTTGTAAGCATTAAAAATCACTTGAAAGTTTAAAAAGCTCTCTCCATTCGTAGGTGTTTCTTTCCTTCCTCCTTCTTCTTCGATGGGTTCTTCTTCTTCTTCTTCTTCTTGTTAAGCTCCACCCACACAAGATCCTCTTCCTTTGACTCTCCTAAAACAGCCTAGCATAAATTTTTCTTCTTTAAGAAGAGGGTGACCGCAGGTGATGAAGAGAAGTAGAGCTTTTGATGTCTAAATACAGAGTTGAAGCTTTAAAGCTTGTTTAGGTAAGAATGAAGTTATATGTTCCTTAATTTGATAGTAGAAGCATTTATAGTGATTAATTGTGCATTCCTTGCATAAAGTTTGTTATAGGATTGTTTGAGTATAAGTGTGAGTATGTGTGAGGATGAATGATGAATATGTTGTGGATTGGTATTCGTTTTGATTGGTTGTGATGTTATAATGATTGTAGATGAGTGAGAATTCAAATAAGGAGAGTGTTGGGACCTGATTCGGATAACCGGATCCCAACCGAAGAGACAGGGAAAACGAATACGAAACGAAAGGAAAAATCGAAAGAAAGGAACACAAGGCAGAAGCAAAATCATATACGAATCAATTGTCAAATCGGATAAATCGAATCCGAAGGCGAATCGAATAACACAAACCGGAAGCAACAAATCGATTAACAAATTCGTGAAGCAACGACAGATCTAAGATCAAAGCGAAACAAAATCAATTTCCGACATCCGTGAACAAATATTTTAGGAATCACTTTCTCGTTGGAAACCTTAGACTTAAACTGTCCAAAACCTGGTATAATTTTTTTTCCTTTTCTTTTCTCTCTTTTCTCATTCCTCAATCCAAATACATTCATATACAATCGCACTATCCAATGTCCAATACACGTTCATTCACATGTTTCCATATACAAATCATGCTTATATCTCAATTGAACATACAAAATTTATATGACATATCCATGTGCAATGCCATAACTTAATAACCTCATCAAAATCTCATAATTCAATTACAATTTATACACCATTTCATAAATCAAAGCTTTATACAAAACATAGTAGCATTTTCAAGCCTTATACATTACCCATAACCCAATACCAAAGTACACAATACACAACAATTTTAGACTTCTCAGCAACCACCTAACTTAACAATAATACAATATAAACACATGCAAACAGAAATCTTCAATTTTCTTTACCCGATTTTCTTCTCATCACCTGTGGATGAGAATGAAGGGGGTGAGCTTATAGCTCGTGGGTAACAGTTTATAACAAATAAATAAGCAAAACCTTTTAACAATGCTTTTCTTTTCTTTTCTTGCAGAAACTTTGTTTGAAACCCATAATGCACATTTTCAAAAGTTCTTTTCTCGCAGTGGTCGAAATCACAATTTCTAAAACATGAATGCATCAATCATAACACTTCACAATGCAAATGCACACATAACGGCTCGAGAGTTCCTTAAACACAACGAATAAACTGAATTTTATCGTAAACACAATGAGTCCGATTTCTCAGGATCTCGTGGCCTATAACGGGCAACCGGGGGAAGGCTAAGGGTCATCGTGCACGAGACTACCGAAACAGGTTCTCTCTTGCCCAATCACAATCACATAATCATGCTTAAATCAGTTTATCGAATGCTCTTTTCCGAATATACGAAATGCCATGGAGTTTTTGAGGCATAACACAAATGTATTTTGCAATTCATCAAAAGTTCATACATTGAATCAATAATGATTTTTCAAATCATTCATACAATGATACAACATTTATGATGCAATTGAAATCAGAAAATCTCTTTGTTTAAGGAAAGCAGTAGTGGCTTATAAATCTATTATAAATAGTTACCCACCTCGAATCGATGCTAGAAACTTGTCCTTAGCTTCAATTTGACCTTTTTTCTTTTATTCTCCTAATTGAAAATTCTCTACACCAATGTCACACAAATTCGACCTCATAAATGACATATCTTTAATATTGAACTTAGAAAATACTAATTCCACACATAATCAAGCCATCTAAATTACCAATTTTCAAAAAACCCCAATTCATAAAATTGGGCATAACCCTAATTAATTTACATCCAAAATTAAACCCATAATACTAAGCAATCACCAAACTTGACTTCATAATACACAAACTCATATCATTTTCCATGATTCTAAACCAACAATCTTCCAAAATTCACAAATCAAAATTTCTTGTCTTACCTCATCCTTCACAAATTTTCGGATTTTTCCTTCATGAAGAAACATGGAAAGCTTGCTTGAAGACCCTTAAAAATCAAACCCTAGCTCTCTCTCTTTTCTTTCTCCTTTACTCATTCGAAGGCTTGCTCTCTCTTCTCTCTTCTTTCTCTTATTATTTTTCTTCTTTTGTTTCTTTCAATTGTCGTGCATTCTCTCCTTATAAAGGACCACAATCTTGCCATGTCATTAAATGACTTAAAATTGACCCATTTGCCCTTACTCATAAGCCTAAAACTTAACTCTTTAAATAAACTTCCAAAATTACCCCTTCCTTTTTGATTTAAAAACTTTAGAGAAACTTCCCTCTATGTCTTACGAATCCATCGCTTCAAGAATCGGATCGATCGGAGCTCTATAGCTCAAGATATCTCCAAAATACTGAAGTTTGTTCTTCAGACCCGAGGCTGAACACTACACCTAACTTCCGACCCGAATTTGGAAGTCTTAGAGGCTAAATTATAGATCGACTCTTTCATAACATTTGTAGCCCCATGTCTCTATTTTCATTTTCAAAAAGAATTCGATCTATTCTAGCTCTATAGCTCAACATATCTCCAAAATACTGAACAATATTCAGACCATTACAAAACTGAAACTGAACACTACATCTAATTCCGATCCGAATTTGAAACTGTTAGAGTCGACATTGTCGATCGGCTCCTTTAGATGAATTGTAGATATATGTCTCTGTTTTAACTTGCAAAAAGAATCAAATCGATCGGAGCTCTAACGATCGAGATATCTCCAAAATACTGAACACTATTTAGCCATTACAACACCTAGACTGAACACTACATCTAACTTCCAATCCGAATTTGAAAGTCTTAGATGCTAAATTATAGCTCGGCTCCTTCATTACATTTATATCCCCATGTCTCTATTTTAATTTGCAACAAGAATTCGATCTATTGTAGCTCTATAGCTCAAGATATCTCCAAAATACTGAAGTCTGTTCGGCCATTGCAAAACCGATACTGAACACTACATCTAAATTCCGACCTAAAATTAAAAGTCTTAGAGGCTACATTATAGCTTGGCTTCTTCATAACATTTGTAGCCCCATGTCTCTATTTTAATTTCCAAAAAGAATCAAATCAATCGGATGTCGGACGAAGAAGTTATGCTCAAAAGAGTGAAGGTAGGTCAGAGCTCGGTCAGAAAATCAAAGCTCGGCTAGAACGAAGATCGGTCGGCCAATAGAAGTCAGCTAGTACCCAATCCGACCTTCAAACTTCTAACACTCATAAATTTTGACTCCAAGCTTTGAATTTTACAAACTCAATACCGTTGGAAAGATAAAAGAAAGATATACAATTTTCAAGAAGGACTCGAAGGCAAGCTCGGTCTTTAAAGGGGTCAAAAATGTACTCAAAGATGACCAATCGATAATCTCCTCAAAACTTTACACAGCACCTCAACTTGCAAACATCATAACTTTTGATCCAGAGCTCCAAATTTGACAAACGTGGTGTCTACCGAAAGCTAAAAGAACCCTCTACAACTTTTATGAAGGCTTTAAAAATCCGATCGACCTCTAAATGGGTCAAAAACTCCACACAAAGTGACTGGTCGATCAGCTTCACACTAAACAACATCAGAACTTCTAACAATCATAACTTTCTACTCCCTTGTCCAATATTTTCTTACTTTATATCAATGGAAAGATAAAAATAAGCTCTACAATGTTCATGAAGAACTCTAAAGCAACTTCAATTTTTAACTAAGTCAATTTTTCAATCAAATCTTTTGCCCTGTTAGCAATCACCTAAGCAATATCCAAACTTCACATTATCATATCTTTCAACCTCCACAACCAAGAATCGCATATTATACATCATTTTAATGCTATTCTAATTCTCTATAACTTTCACGTAAACTATTTACTCGAATTCAAACTACATCAGTAAGGAAATCGCCTGAAAACACAACATATACAATCTTACACTTAGAGCATTTTCCAAAACCAAAGCAAAATACACTTAACTTTGAAAACTCATAACTTTTGATTTCGATATCGAAAACTATCAAACTTTATGGCTACAGAAAGCTCTCAACATAATCTACAAATTTTATGAAGATCATTTCCTCAAAATCTGCCTAAATCAAAAAGTCAACTTTTAAGTCAAACTTTCTATTTTCAAAAATCAACTTTCTTAATTTCTTCAAAATATAACACTTTTACTAATTTTCAACTCCATTTAAATCAACCCATTCACTTTAACTTTCATAAATCATACAACTCTACTCAAATTTCAAAGTCATCAAAACCAATCACTTCATTTCTCATCAATTTCCTTTAAGCACAATAACATCTATAACACAATTCATATCCGAAAGCACTCATTGAATTTATTTAATATTTCTAATTTCCACCGAAAGTTCAGGGTCCAACAATTCTCCCCCTCTTAAAAGAATTTCGCCCTCGAAATTTCTATCTGAATAATCACCAAGTAACTTATTCTCTCAAATAATTTCTTCGAAATAATCGTATTCAATCACTTTTTTAACTAATTTCTCATCATACATGTTTCTCAACTTACTCACAATTCATCACTTCTTGTATCAAATACCACCAATATCATATCATATCAATATTTCTTAACAGATTTACATAAGTTAATGGTCCAATTCTTAATAACCGTAATATGGACCAATACCATTCAATTTAATCCTTTTGAACTTCCATATATATATCCATATCTCTATCATTCAACTCATCTATCAAGTATCCTATATTAAATCTCACATATATATATCCGAAAGAAATTCATCCAAATTCATCGTGAAATTCGGACCTCAATCTCCATTATCACATTCTTTTATCATCAATCACGCTTTCGACACCCTAATCAAAACATTCTTATACTCCAAATACATGTTAGGTCATTCACATCAATATCACATTCTCACTAATTCAATCATATCCATTCACTAACTCTTATCATCTTCTCATGCAAATCACTTATACACATACGCGCCATGTAAGATCCTATTACTGGGCTCTGATACCATAACTGTTAGGACCCGATCCGAATTGTTGGAACCCGATCCGAAAACCGGATCCCAACCAGAAAACGAAAAGCGAAGGAAACGAAAACGAATGGAAACGGAAATTTCGCATCGAAATTTTGAATTGAAAAATAAAGCAATCGATAAAGCGAACAACGAATCGAATACAAAGGTATTGGCAGAGAAACAAATACTTATCGATATCAAAAGCGAATCGGATCGAAATAAAAGTAGCGAAGCGAAATAATCGAATACGAATCATAAAGCGAAGCCAAACAAAATAATAATCGAACTGAAACACATTCCGACATCCGTTGGAACCACAAAGTATATAAAACTTCTCGCGTTGGGAACCTAGACTATTCCAAATCCGGTATATATTTTTTTCTTTCTTATGCATCTTTATTCAAACTAATGCAAATCAAATACAAATGATTTCCACTCTTGAAAATTCATCCTTATACAAATCTCAAATACTTAATCACTTTCTTATATATCCATACAAGTTCCAAATCTCCTTTTTATCCCAATTATTATCAAAAGTTCGGCAGCATAACGGCTGCATTTGACCTAACCCAAAACCTGCAAAGCTCGAAAAACACTTCTATATTTCCCAAATCAATCATACAAAATCTCAATCAATCCCATTCGTAATTTAATACCATCATATTTCATATACAATTTATAATCCATGATCAAATCAAATCCCATTCCTGAACAAACTCATACATCCATAATTCATAACTCAATCCAAACACGATCAAAACATATTCAATACTCATTCACTATTTATATACAAATCCATTCATATTCACCTCAATGCAATATACAATTTCATAATGTACTTACATATTCCGATCTCATAATCATACACAAACTCAAATCCATACTTAATTTCAGCATTTATTTACAATCCGAAAAGAATACACTAACATCAAACTTTACACATAAATACAAAACATGCACAAATCGAACTGAAGTCGTGATCGTCTTCCATCTGATCTCCTGCTCGAAAATCTGGAGATGTGGATGAAAGAGGGGGTGAGCTTTCGCTCCATGGATAACATATTTATACTCAAAAATAAGCAAAAATCATTTCATAAAAATGTTTATCATTTCTAAAAATTTCTCAATAGCAAGAATTTCAAAACTTAGTTATTAGGTCTTTCAATTTATTCAAACCATTTTTAATCAATTTCCAAAATTCTCACGATTTCAAAACTCTTTTCTCAAAATCTCACAATTGTTCCTCCAAATCATGCACAATTTCGAAAACATGAATGCATCACAACCATAAACAAAACAAAACACATAACATATCAAATGGTTTGGGTCGGTCCTAACAGAACGTACTGCAAATTCCCGCATAACGATTCTGTGCAGCCGTGAACGGAGGGGAGTCCGAAATAGAAACTCCTAAGCCACTTGCGGGCAGCCAGGAGAAGGCTATCAGAGGGAGACAGTGCACTAACTCTTACGGAGGAGACCTAACCAAACCCACATAATTCACATATTCATCCTTAACAAAAATCAGATTGCCCGAAGGCACATTTTAAAATTTCAATTTTTCATGTTGTGTCTTACAAGACACATTCACCTTCACAAAGTCATCACATCGAAGCGATTCACATAACATAGAACCAATGTTAGAAATCATCAGATGATCAGACAACTTGACATTTTCAAAATTTCACATAATTTTAACAATCATCGGATGATCAGACAACTTGACATTTCTAAAATTGCACATAATTTTACATAGAAATTCTCACATAGCAAATTCGCACATTATTTTAAAAATGCACGCACAATTAGAATACTGATTGAAACCTTCAAACATAATTCAACAATTATTTCAATAATATCAAAACGTTCAAAAATCAATGAATGTACAATGAAGAACATTTTATTGAAATCATCCGAAACTATCAAAAATAACAATTTTAACAATTTTAACGATTTCTTAAATCATTATAACATAAAATAATTTCAGAATCTTTTTAATTTCTTATCTCAATTAAAACTTGTAACATTTTTCAAACCATTCGGAAACAATAAAATTCAATGCTTTCTCGTTTCTCAATCCATTTGAAAACAATGAATTAAACCTTTGTACTATTTTTCGTAATTTCAGAAATTTCTTTAATTCATCAAACATTTAAACTTGCAACATTTTTTTTTTTAAAAAAATATTCGAACTTAACCACTACTTTCTAACAAATTCCAAATAGTTAGAAAATCATAACTTTTCTTTATAACAATCCCAAAATATTCAGAAATCAGATTTTGTTTTTCACACATTTGCCTAAATGATATTTTATGCAATTTCAAAGTATTCTAAATCATCATTTTTCAAACACGTTTATAAACAAAATTTTATAACCAATTCAGAGTATTCGAAATCCCAAATTTTTAAATATTTTCATAAACAATGGTTTATAAGTAATTCCAAAAGTATTTGGAAAATCCTAAATTTTCAAACCTTTTCGAAACTATAGTTTAGAAACACTTTCAAAACTATTTGGAAATTTTCAAACCTTTACATAAACTTTATAACAATTTCAAAAGCAATTAGAAGTCAAAATCTTTCAATCATTTTCATATACAATATTTCACAAATAATTTCCAAAAGTATTATGAAATCCTAATTTTCAAACATTTCCATAAACAATACTTTCTAAACAGTTTCAAAAATAGTCAGAAATCATAAATTTTCAAACACTTTCATAAACGATATTTTATAACAATTTCAAAAGCTTTTGGAAGTCTTAGGTTTTCAAACACTTTCAAATATCAAAGGATGAAACATTTATAGGAATGATTAAAACATTCAAACATAATGAATTTAACAATAATTTCTACTTAATCAAAACCTTCGAAATCAAAGAATGTACCGACTTTCATAATTTATCAAAACAGTCATAAACAACGAATTTCAAAAGTTTTCTTACTTTATCACAATCATTTTAAACGAATAACTTTAATCATTCGGAAATCATAATTTCAAACATTAATCATAAATTTTCAAGCATTTATATAAACAAGAATTTCTCAAAAACCCAATATTTGCTTTCTTAAATTTTCAAAAACTCATATATAGCTTATAATTCAAAATATAAATATGAAACCCACCTCGAATCGATGCTTGCATCTTATCCTAATCATCAATTTCTCCAATCCTTTCTTCTTCCTTCCAAATTAAATTTTCCTAAACCACAAATACCCAAATTCAACATCATAAAAATCATAATCCTCAAAATTCACTTAGGAATTCACCAATTGATCATATTTCAAAGCTATCTAATTCAACAATTTCGAAAATCCCCAATTTACAAAATTGGGCATAACCCTAATTCATAAAATTCAAAATTAACCATCAATAATAGCATAATCACTAAAAACAACCTTATAAATCTCAAATCCATAACAATATCAAGCTACCAAAACCAAGAGTTCATCAAAAAATTCAAAAACAAAACTTTCTATCTCTTACCTTTTTCTCCTCCATTTTCGAATTTATCAAGCTCCAAAGGAAGCCATCTTCTTCTTGCTTCCTCCCCCTTTGAAAAGCATCGAAATCCTCTAGGAAACCCCAAAAAATCGAACCCATATGTAGCTATCTTCTTCTTCTCCTTTGCCATCTCCACCGAATCTCTCCTCTCTTTCTCTATATCGTTTCTTCTTCTCTTCTTCTGCTTATTTTCGACTTTCTATTGCTTCTTTTCTCTCCAAAATGACAGCAGCTCTTGGTGTCTCATATAAGGAGAAAAAAGGACCAACAAGCCCCTACATATAAGCCTAAACCTTAACCTTTTTAAGTGATGTTCCAAATCTGCCCTTGCACATTTCATTTTAAAAATAGCCATCTTGCTTCCAAATTTTGGACAGGTAAATGACATAATATGGCGAAACTTTCTTCTTGAAAAATGTTCCTCGATATCATAATTTCATAATGCCATAAGAATCATCCAATTCGGAGCACTACATCAAAAGTTATGCTCAAATCATTTCGGGTATATTCATATTCTAACACATTTTCCATGTACGATTATTTCCATCCAGAAATTAACATTCTTAAACACAAAATTGAAACTATATGTCTTCATAAAAATTGCATCCTTATTTCTCTAGTTTAATTCAAAACAAGAATCACCTCATTTCAATTCCCAGATCAAAAGTTATGCTCAAAATACTCTCAAATATTCCTAATCCAAGGACTGCACTCTAATCCGAACTTCCCTTCAAACTTTGAAGGTCTTAGGGGAAAAATTGACATTTCATTTCTTCATATGACTTGTAGCTCCATGTCTTAATTTTATTTCTCCTCAAGAATTACTTCAATCGGATCATCACAGATCCCGAATTTCGTAAAATACTGAACCATGTTCGGAAAATTTCCTGACTCACTTTGATTAATTTACTCACCCTTAATTTAATCTCAAAAATTCACAAATTTTCCATAAAAATGAAATTCATTATCTTAGGAATCCAACGCTTCAAGAATCAACTCAATCGGATGTCAAACGAAAAAGTTATAAGCAAAAGAGCGAGAGGAGGACATTTAGCGATTATGCGTGGGCACGTCTAAGGAACTTAGAGACTAGACGTGGCCACGTTTAAGGATGAAATCTGGATCTACAGGAAACTTTCAGAATTTTCAAATCATATCTTTTGCTCCCAAATTCCAAAATTAACAAATTTTTTATCAATAGAAAGCTTAAAGGACTTTCTACAACTTCCATGTAAAGCTCCACAACTAATTCAGTCTCTAATATGGTCAAATTTCTAATTAAAGATCCTATCCAAAAGAATATGCCCTAAGACATAACTCAATTTTGAAAAATTCTATCTTTCAACTCCAAAGTCCAAACATATCATATTTTATATCAATGCGAAGATCGGAAAGTCACCTACAACTTTCATGATCAATTTGACCTCTAAGGAAGTCAATTTTTCATTCAAACGTTCTATCCTCTATTAATCATGCTAAAAACCATAACAGAAACTTGTAAAAATCATAACTTATTATTCCTTAATCGAAAAATTCCATACTTTATATCAAAATAAAGATCAAATCAAATCCTTCAACTTTCATGAAGAACTTCAAGGCTCAATTAACCTCTAACTAGGTAAATTTTTCAGTCAAAGCTTCAGTCCTAATATAAGTCAACCTATAACACAACTAAACTTTGACTGTTCATAACTTTCACTCCCGATATCGAAAAATTGCAAACTTTATGGCGACAGAAAGCTCATAACATAAACTACAAATTTCCAGAAGACCATTTTCTCAAATTTTGCCTAAATCAAAAGTCAACTCTCAAAGGCCAAAAAGTCAAACTTTTCATATTTTCACACTTTTTCCCTTTATTGCTTGATTTTCAACTTAATTTTCAATTTCTCATCCACTTAAACTTGTATAATCCATACAAATCTATTCAAATTTCAAAATCATCAAACTCCATCAATTCTTTTTCTCATCAATTTTTCTTAAAACATAATCACATCTGTTACAAACTTCATATACAAACTTACTTATTTCATATTTTTTTATATTTTT
The DNA here is from genome assembly GCA_029891385.1 of Erythroxylum novogranatense. Taxonomy (NCBI): domain Eukaryota; kingdom Viridiplantae; phylum Streptophyta; class Magnoliopsida; order Malpighiales; family Erythroxylaceae; genus Erythroxylum; species Erythroxylum novogranatense. Next base: position 28,190,011 of record CM057224.1, read on the forward strand.
AAAATTCACTTAAAGATTGGGGTCCAACACGGATAACCGGATCCCAACCGAGGAGACAGGGAAAACGAATACGAAACGAAAGGAAAAATCGAAAGAAAGGAACACAAGGCGGAAGCAAAATCATATACGAATCAATTGTCAAATCGGATAAATCGTATCCGAAGGCGAATCGAATAACACAAAGCGGAAGCAACAAATCGATTAACAGATTCGTAAAGCAACGACAGATCTAAGATCAAAGCGAAACAAAATCAATTTCCGACATCCGTGAAAAAATATTTTAGGAATCACTGTCGCGTTGAAAACCTTAGACTTAAACTGTCCAAAATGCGGTATAATTTTTTTTTCCTTTTCTTTTCTCTCTTTTCCCATTCCTCAATACAAATACATTCACATACAATCGCACTATCCAATGTCCAATACACGTTCATTCACATGTTTCCATATATCAATCATGCTTATATCTCAATTGAACATACAAAATTTATATAACATATCCATATGCAATACCATAACTCGATAACCTCATCAAAATCTCATAATTCAATTACAATTTATACACCATTTCATAAATCAAAGCTTTATAAAAAACATAGTGGCATTTTCAAGCCTTATACATTACCCATAACCCAATACCAAAGTACACAGTACACAACAATTTTAGACTTCTCAGCAACCACCTAACTTAACAATAATACAATATAAACACATGCAAACAGAAATCTTTAATTTTCTTTACCTGATCTTCTTCTCATCACCTGTGGATGGGAATGAAGGGGGTGAGCTTATAGCTCGTGGGTAACAGTTTATAACAAATAAATAAGCAAAACCTTTTAACAATGCTTTTCTTTTCTTTTCTTGCAGAAACTTTGTTTGAAACCCATAATGCACATTTTCAAAAGTTCTTTTCTCGCAGTGGTCGAAATCACAATTTCCAAAACATGAATGCATCAATCATAACACTTCACAATGCAAATGCACACATAACGGCTCGAGAGTTCCTTAAACATAATGAATAAACCGAAGTTTATCGTAAACACAACGAGTCCGATTTCTCAGGATCTCTTGGCCTATAACGGGCAGCCGGGAGAAGGCTAAGGGTCATCATGCACGAGACTAACGAAACAGGTTCTCTCTTGCCCAATCACAATCACATAATCATGCTTAAATCAGTTTATCGAATGCTCTTTTTCGAATATACGAAATGCTATGAAATTTTCGAGGCATAACACAAACGTATTTTGCAATTCATCAAAAGTTCATACATTGAATCAATAATGATTTTTCAAATCATTCATACAATGATGCAACATTTATGATGCAATTGAAATCAGAAAATCTCTTTGTTTAAGGAAAGCTGTAGTGGCTTATAAATATATTATAAACAGGTACCCACCTCGAATCGATGCTAGAAGCTTGTCCTTAGCTTTAATTTGACCTTTTCTTCTTTTATTCTCCTAATTGAAAATTCCTTACACCAATGTCACACAAATTTGACCTCATAAATGACATAATCCTTAATATTGAACTTAGAAAATACTAATTCCACACATAATCAAGCCATCTAAATCACCAATTTTCAAAAAACCCCAATTCATAAAATTGGGTATAACCCTAATTAATTTCCATCTAAAATTAAACCCATAATACTAAGCAATCACCAAAATTGACTTCATAATACACAAACTCATATCATTTTCCATGATTCTAAACCAACAATTTTCCAAAATTCACAAATCAAAATTTCGGGTTTTACCTCATCCTTCACAAATTTTTGGATTTCTTAGCTCATGTTGGAGCTCTCGTCATCCTCCACGTTTTTCCTTCATGAAGAAACATGGAAAGCTTGCTTGAAGACCCTTAAAAATCAAACCCTAGCTCTCTCTCTTTTCTTTCTCATTTACTCATCCGAAGGCTTGCTCTCTCTTCTCTCTTCTTTCTCTTATTCTTTTTCTTCTTTTGTTTCTTTCAATTGTCGTGCATTCTCTCCTTATAAAGGACCACAATCTTGCCATGTCATTAAATGACTTAAAATTGACCCATTTGCCCTTACTCATAAGCCTAAAACTTAACTCTTTAAATAAACTTCCAAAATTACCCCTTCCTTTTTGATTTAAAAACTTTAGAGAAACTTCCCTCTATGTCTTACGAATCCATCGATTCAAGAATCGGATCGATCGGAGCTCTATAGCTCAAGATATCTCCAAAATACTGAACAATATTCAGACCATTACAAAACTAAAACTGAACACTACATCTAATTCCGATCCGAGTTTGAAACTGTTAGAGGCGACATTGTCGATCGGCTCCTTTAGATGAATTGTAGATATATGTCTCTGTTTTAACTTGCAAAAAGAATCAAATCGATCGGAGCTCTAACGATCGAGATATCTCCAAAATACTGAACACTATTTAGCCATTACAACACCGAGACTGAACACTACATCTAACTTCCAATCCGAATTTGAAAGTCTTAGATGCTAAATTATAGCTCGGCTCCTTCATTACATTTGTATCCCCATGTCTCTATTTTAATTTGCAACAAGAATTCGATCTATTGTAGCTCTATAGCTCAAGATATCTCCAAAATACTGAAGTCTGTTCGACCATTGCAAAACCGATACTGAACACTACATCTAAATTCCGACCTAAAATTAAAAGTCTTAGAGGCTACATTATAGCTTGGCTTCTTCATAAAATTTGTAGCCCCATGTCTCTATTTTAATTTCCAAAAAGAATCAAATCGATCGGATGTCGGACGAAGAAGTTATGCTCAAAAGAGTGAAGGGAGGTCAGAGCTTGGTCAGAAAATCAAAGCTCGGCCAGAACGAAGATCGGTCGATCAACAGAGGTCGACCAACAGAGGTCGGCCAACAGAGGTCGGCCGACAGAGGTCGGCCAATAGAGGTCAGCCAACAGAGGTCGGCTAACAGAGGTCGGCCAACAGAAGTCGGCTAGCACCCAATCCGACCTTCAAACTTCTAACACTCATAACTTTTGACTCCAAGCTTCGAATTTTACAAACTCGGTACCGTTGGAAAGATAAAAGAAAGATCTACAATTTTCAAGAAAGACTCAAAGGCAAGCTCGATCTTTAAAGGGGTCAAAAATGTACTCAAAGATGACTAATCGATAATCTCCTCAAAACTTTACACAACACCTCAACTTGCAAACATCATAACTTTTGATCCAGAACTCCAAATTTGACAAACTTGGTGTCTACGGAAAGCTAAAAGAACCCTCTACAACTTTTATGAAGGCTTTAAAAATCATATCGACCTCTAAATGGGTCAAAAACTCCACAAAAAGTGACTAGTCGATCAGCTTCACACTAAACAACATCAGAACTTCTAACAATCATAACTTTCTACTCCCTTGTCCAATATTTTCGTGCTTTATATCAATGGAAAGATAAAAACAAGCTCTACAATGTTCATGAAGAACTCCAAAACAACTTCAATCTTTAACTAAGTTAATTTTTCAATCTAAGTTTTTTCCCTGTTATCAATCACCTAAGCAATATCAAAACTTAACATTATCATATTTTTCAACCTCCACAACCAAGAATCGCATATTATACATCATTTTAAAGCTATTCTAATTCTCTATAACTTTCAAACTATTTACTCCAATTCAAACTACATCAGTATGGAAATCGCCTCAAAACACAACATATGCAATCCTACACTTAGAGCATTTTCCAAAACCAAAGTAAAATACACTTAACTTTGAAAACTCATAACTTTTGATTCCAATATCGAAAACTGTCAAACTTTATGGCTACAGAAAGCTCTCAACATAATCTACAAATTTCATGAAGATCATTTCCTCAAAATCTGCCTAAATCAAAAAGTCAACTTTCAAGTCAAACTTTCTATTTTCAAAAATCAACTTTCTTAATTTCTTCAAAATATAACACTTTCACTAATTATTTCATGTTTTTCAACTCCATTTAAATCAACTCATTCACTTTAACTTTCATAACTCATACAACTCTACTCAAATTTCAAAGTCATCAAAACCAATCACTTCTTTTCTCAACAATTTTCTTTAAGCACAATAACATCTATAACACAATTCATATCTGAAAACACTCATTGAATTTATTTAATATTTCTAATTTCTACCGAAAGTTCGGGGTCCAACAGAGAGTGTGTGTTGTGTGCTGCTAAATTGTAATTTTTATTCAAGGGAATGTTTAGATGAACTTGGGGCTGAATTAGAGACTAAATTGGATGCTTGTTGATGTAGGATTGATGATAGAATGAAATAATTGGAGTTGATGAGGAAATCTGGAAAATTGAACTTGTGTAGGTTTCAGATTTTTTTCTCATAACTTTTAGTATGGTTGTCCTATTGAGATGAGCTTTGGCTCAAATTAAACTTAAGAAGCTTGGCTAGATTTCACATGCAGGGAGTTTTGTCCAATTATGTCCTTAAGGGTTTTAAATTATGCTTGGAAAATGAGTTATATGTGCTATGTGAATAGTATCCAGCTTTTGGTTCCATTATTGAAGACCTGAAACTTTGAGAATTTTTCTAGGAGAAAGGAGATAGATTTTGTGAAATTGGTCTTCAGGAAAGTTGGATATTTACTTGTTATCTTTCTAACGCTACTAAGTATGATATTTTTTGATGTGTTGATTGAAAGTTATGGTCTGTTAATGTTCAAGTGGTAATTCAGTCCAAATTGTGTTTTGGTGTGCAAATGCTCTGAGGGCATAGGTTTTGTGCTTTTTGTGTTCTGATATTTATTTTGGACTGTTAAGGGTGAAATTGGCTCAAGTGACCTTCTGTAAAGTTGTAGGGGATTGTTGAAGCTTTCTAATGAGGCATTATATGCTAATTTTGGATGTAAGGATTGTAAGATACAAATTTGTAAAGTTTTGGCTATGGTTAGGTCATGTGCTGTTTCAACCCTCCTTAACAGGACAGCCATATTAATATGAGAATTTGACCTAGTTAGAGATGGAATTTGGTTCTAATTCCTTCTTGAGAATTGTAGTATATTTTCTGAGCTTTTTATTGCTATATGGTATGGAATTTTTCTCTAAGGGGATTTAGAGTTATAAATTTTGAAAGATTGGGTTATTGTTGAGAATAATTTAGGTAGGCAGAAACTTTGTTTGAGATTTTGATTTGGTTAGAGATGGAATTGGATTACAAGTTGTGCAAGAAAGATGTAGCATTTGTTTTTCTCTTTTGATTGATATAAAATTTGGAATTTTTGGCAAAGGGGATGAAAAGTTATGATTTTTAGAAAGATGTTGTACTGTTATGGAAAATGTGTGATGAGGCAGTGTCTTTAAGTGTATTTTTGACATCCTTAGAGGTGAAATTGGATTTTTAACTCCTCATGAAACTTGTAGTATTTTTCAAGATCTTTCCAACGAGACCGAATTTGTGATTTTTGGATGTGTGGTAAAAGTTGTGTAGTGGGGAAGAAATGAGAGTTGGTTTTGTGAAAATAGATAATTGATTTGGAAAAAATAATTAAAATCAAAAATTTCAGACCTCGCATCTCGCAAGGGCGATACGTCGCCCTCGCGAGATTGATTTTTTTAAAGTAATTAATATTTTTTATTTTTTATTTATTTTTTCTATTTTTGTCTTAATTTGTTTTATTTTGTCAATTACTTTTTTATCTGACGTCCGATTGACCTGATTCTCGAGGCATCGGATTCGTATAATATTTAATTTCATTTATATGTAAAATTGGGAATTTTTAGAGATAAAATTGACGGGGATTGACTAGGTCGAAGTGAGAGGAACGGATAATTATTTTTCTGGTCCGTATTTTATTGATAATTGGACCTATAGAGGTCCGAATTGAGTGATTTTGGTATCAATGAGTTTCTAAAATTAGAAGAAAATTTTGTAACGGAAAATTTTAGTGTAATGCCGGGAATGTCACGAGCATGCATACATGTGCATTATTAACTATTTCTGAGTGTACATTTGGTAATGTTTAAATATTTTGACTAGTTTAGAGGCGCTTTTGGAACGTCACCCCACAGATGTTGCCGAGACTTCCAGGCTTTTGTTTCGGGATCTATTTGTGAGTAACCTAGATGGTTTCTCAATTATTATTGTTTATTATTTTGCAATTATAATATTGTGGAGAAGAATGGTGGGATTGTGCGTTGTTTATGCCTGGATTCTGGACCGAAGGTGCCCGATGTATTGGGAAATTATGACATAGAAGTGCTGTTGTCTGAGAATTTGGGAACTCTGTGTTTTAAATGTGATTAAATGTGAGTGTGATTTTAATGTGAAAAATTGTGAACTAATTGGTTGAATGTGATAATTGGAAATGATTGAGATGTTGATATGGTTTCATTTTGACCTATGTATTCCATGCATACAAGGCATGATCAGATAATAACAGTTGTGACCGGAGCAGCCACCGAGAGCTACAAACTCAACGTTTATATTTGGGCCTCGAGCCCTACAGTGATTCAGAGCCTTGGGCTCAACGATTAATGCGCCCATATTGGGACAGTACGGGTGCTCGGTCACAACACCAAACTAAATTGAAAAAATGTCATATGCACATGTCATTTGCATCTAATTTTAATCTCTTTGATTAAGTGAAAGGCTAACTGCCTTATGCTTCTGTGGTACCAATCATGTGGTACTTCTGAATGTGATTTATTAAACAAATGTATTATACTTCAGTGTTGTATGAAATTAATTGGTTGTGACTGCCAAATTAAATGAAATGTATTAAATTGTCTAAGCTCAAGTGAAATTGTGAAATGTGATCCAATATGCAACAATGTGAATAATGTTATGTGACTTGATATGTTGCATAAATTGAGTGAACCATCGATGATGGTTGCCTCACTGAGTTCGTAAAACTCACCCAAATTTTGCAATTATTTTTCAGGACCTAAAAGAATACCCCGTTAGACAACGGGAGTATAGCAACCGCATGCGAGTGAGAAAAGAGGTCGGGATCAGTTCGCGTCTGCGTTAGTGTCTAAGAAAAATTGTACTTTCTGAATTTTTTTGTACAAATGATTAGGTCATGTTGTAAATTCAACTGACTGAATTATATTGTATTTACAAAAGGGCCCACGTGGTCATTGAGCTCACCGATGATTATTTATGTAAATTGTTTCCGCATAATATATATAATGTATGTGTATGTTTTCAAAAAAATATATACTGAGTTTTGACTGAGTGATGTAGCACGCCACCCTCACAGGGCACGGACTCGGATATCACCATCGATGTCGGGTTCGGGTCATGCGGGAGTGGGGTGTTACATCTGTTGTGTTGTATTCTCCTTTTCTTTCCTTCTTCTCCCCCTATCTTTGTCTTCTTTCTCCCCCTATTTGTTATTGATCAAAAAGAATCATGATCGCAGATGCTTCATAACTTCAGAAAACATTTTTCTCATCTCAATGCAAAGTGACTTGATATCTTGGCGAATATCTGCTACTTCTTTATGCAAGTCACCCACAGTAGCACACAATTAATCAAATTTTTCTTCAATATCTTCATCTGGCTTCTGTTGTATGACTCCAACACCAACAGTCGTAGTATATGCATCTATAGATGTAACATCTGGTTTAATTATTGTAATGGTAGGAGGTTGAACAGATAGGTTAGGTTCTTGAAGATCAAGATCATCAGGGCCAATTAGACGTAGAACTTGTCTTCCCAGTAAGTGTGGAACATTACCAAATGAAGACACAGTTGATAACGATCTAATGTGCATAATGACATGCACAAAAAACTCTACTGAGTAGCTTCGATCTCCAACCTTAATGGATCTATACGGCCCTTCTAAAAGTCTTCCACCTACTTGAAAAGAATCTTCAGTGGTTTGATGACCACACTTGCTTCCTAACGCTATTGAAATGAAATGGGAAACATACGTTTCAGTCTGCTGGTCTACATGACATGCTTCATCAATGTTTCTCACTTTAGCTTCAATCTGTTCATCTGTCAGATCAGTTATCCTTTCAGGATACATTTTCTTCTTCCCTTTATCCTCATTGCGAACAATGAAAGGTCGAGGTTGAATATCAGGCACAACCTTGATCACATTTTTCCTTGTGATTGGGAAAATAGTGTACTTCTATTTTGTCATCTGTGTGGGATATGGTCTGGTTCCTTCATCCTTCAGAATATTATACATACTTTTCTCATCCTCACTCACTAGATGCGTGGTACTACTATTTACCAGTATAGGTTGAAATTGTACCTTAACTGACCTTTTTGGGATTTCTCTAATTATTATTGAATTGTTACTCCTAACAGGTTGAATTTCTTCAATAATCTTGACTCTCAAGTCTTCTTTTCCTAACAATCAAGAAATATTAACCTGTCCTGGACTGCATTCCACTGTCTTCTTCTTCTTCTGAATAACAGTAGGAGTGCTCTTCTCAATACTGATTTTCTCCTTTTTATTCTCCTTAATCAGTATGGAAGTTTGCTGAGGTTGAGGTTTTACTTTCTCAAACTTCAATTTCTTCCTGATTTTAGTCACTTTAGCCAATTTTGGTGATTCTTCTATCAAAATTGAAACTATGGACCTGGTTGCCTGAGATGTTGTCTTTTCAGAGTTTTCACCATGAATCAACTCTTTTATTTTCTTTTTTTCTTGTAGACGCAAGGTTCAAACTCTAGGCGACGTTTTTGCTTGTTTTGGCTTCTCCGAAAGTAGCATATCCCCTTTTATTTTCAAGGTTACTGTCTCTATTTGCTACACCTGGCTTCCTTCTTTAAGAGATATCGTCTTTTCCATTGATTTTCCTAACGATTCCTTTTCTCCTTGTGCAGGTATCCTCTCAACAGATCGAGATTTTGATTTTGTTGAGGGAGATTCTTTTCTAGCACGCTCCCCCTCAATCCTGGCTTTCTTCTTAGAATCAGCTTCTACTTTCTCCAGATTCTTTAAGCCCACCTTGCCACTTATTGCAGAGTTGATGACACTTTTGATATCCATCATCATCCTGTTTCCCCTATCCAGACGTACTCTAGAGTCTCTGAATATCCTTGTTAGTATCATTCCGTATGGTAGAGCAGTCAAGTCTTTCTTAGACTTTAACATATAATGAAAGATAAGGAATGGTAGGTTAATAGGCTGACGATTTAGTAGATGAAATAAGCATTGTTCATCTAGTTTTGTTACCAAATGCCTTGACCCTATTCTCAACAGTACACAATGAACAAGAAGTGAGTGTAATACCCTAGCCTTTGAAACAAGATTGGACGCCTTCTTTTCCCTTGGATCATTGCCCCCATATAACTGCAAATTGATTTGGATTTCCTTCATGCTGGCTTGTGTCATCCATCTAGCTTTGCTTGTGACCTTCTCTCCTTCAAATGGACACTCCGTGATCTTCTCAATCATCTTCATGGTCATAATAATCGACAAGCTATCCACCGAAGATACAAGCGTATTAGCTATCAATTTTATATTCTTCCAGAAATCATAAACTTCGTTCATGTAGAATGTCTCTCAAATTTGAAAGAAATTCCTCCATCCGGCTGCTACAATCTCTAGTTCAATATCCATGTTGTTCTGCTTCAGGGATTCAAAGTTAACAAGTCTTCTGCTTGTCATGACTGTCTCCATTTCTTGTAATTAACAACGAACTAAAAACATAGAAGTTTTTCAAAGAAGTGAAGTTGATTTGTAAGGTTGAGAGTGTGAGAAAAGAAATTTTGAAATCCAAACAGAGTAATGAAAGGTTTTTGTTGAGGGTTCTTCAAGGGTTGGTTGTCAGAATATATCATGAGTGTTCTAGAATAGGTGATGTTCTCAAGGCTATGAGATTATTAGCTGTAACTCATAGTTAAGGTTACCATTAACTCTTTCAACCTTTTCATTTGGGTCATGACTTGTCAGACGGTTGATTACTTAACATCACCATGTTAAGATTTCGTCTGATTTCTCTGAATCATTTTTCACTTAATGGCTTAGTGAAGATGTCTGCCCATTGATGGTTTTTCTCAACAAATTGAAGACTCACGATCTTCCTTTGAACATAGTCTCATAGAAAATGGTGTCTGACTTCGATATGTTTAACTCTCGAATGTTACCGTTCATCGGGGCTTCGGTCGCCGGCTCCCCTGTCATCTGGTCACCAACTTCCTTGACCTTTCGGCACTGGGCAGGCGTCAGCCCCCATACATGGTCTTCGACAGATTGCTGACACTTGTGTTCTCACAGTAGATTGGGATTTCTTCTTCTTGTACTGCATAGTGTTCTAGCTGGTACTTAATCCACAACATATGTGAACAGTAACTTGCGGCTGACATATACTCAGCTTCTGCTGTTGATAGAGCAATTAAGCTTTGCCTCTTACTTGACCATGAAACTAGATTATTGTCAAGAAAGTGGCATCCTCCACTCGTACTTTTTCTATAAATCCTATCTCCGGCATAATACGCATCACAGTAGCCAATCAACCTGAAATCTTTACCTTTCTCATACATTAAGCAAAGATCAGTAGTACCTGATAGATATCTCAAAATTCTTTTGACAGCAATATAATGAGATTCTCTAGGATCTGCCTGAAATCTTGCACACAAATAAACACAAAACAAAATGTCAGGTTTGCTTGCTGTAAGGTAAAGTAAGGAACCAATGATCCCTCTATACAGAGTTTGATCAACCTCCTTGCCAGATTCTCCCTTGGACAAATGGTTTGAAGGATGCATCAGGGTTGACATTGGTTTTACTTTTCCCATATCATACTTTATCAATAGTTCCCTTACATACTTCTGTTGATGAATAAAAATCTTTTCTTCAGTTTGCTTAACTTGCAACCCAAGAAAGAATTTCAATTCACCCATCATGCTCATCTCAAATTCATTTTTCATCAAATTTTCAAAATTAACACATAACACTTCAAAGGTAGCACCAAAAATAATATCATCAACATGAATTTGAACAATAATAAAATCATTCTTCATGCACTTCTGATCGCAGCTCTGTCGATTCGATCTTACGATCAATCCTTGGAAACCGGTCAAAAATAATAAATTCCAAGATTGCGGTATAAGTTACAACCTCGGGTCGTCTCACTTAACAGGAACCAAGTGAAAAAGGTCTAAACTAGCCTAAATGTCAAAAATTTCAATCAAAGTTGATAAAATGGGGGGTTTGGTATTTTGATCAAAACTGATAAAATTAATTAAAATTGGAGAAAAAGTATAAAAGAATATTTTTGGAATTTTGGAAATAATGCAAGTAACAAAAATCAGATAAGAATCAAATTGATAAAATCCTCTTGAAAATGGGCGCAGGCTATCACGGTTCAAAAACAAGTTTTCGGAGATAAATCCACTAAGTTTCTAAAGATTAACCCTAAAGAACTCTTTAGGTCTAAAGATTTAATTAATGAACTCCATTATTTAAATCTTTGTTGAAAACCTTAGTGTGAAAATTTGGCAAGTGAATGCAATTGGGCAATCGGATAAAAACACAACCATCAAAACCAAACTCAACTAGGTAGATTAAGAGAGTAAATGCAATATCCGAATGACATATATGAGACTTCATATATTAAGCATAAAAAATTCTACAAATCACTTGTCGAAATCGCAACATAGCGTTCAACGCATCAGTTAAACTGTTAACCATGCTAATCTAGCCATACATATGCAATCTCTAACTCAGAGTTTACACAGATATAACTAAACTTTAGACACTATATGATTACTCTCCTTTGAAGCTTCCGGTGAACTCAAGCCATTGCTACATCTTCAAGAAGGAATGTGGCTTAGCTACGCATAGCTTCGGACTATCCCTCGACTGCTGGAGATTGAGCAATACTCATAGTAGCAGGAGATGCTGATGAAGGCGATGATGATGGCGGTGAACAACGATGATGAAAACGTGAAATGATGGTGGTCTCCCTGCTGCCTCCAGACGTCTCTCAATTTATGCGTAGTCTCGGCTCTCTCCGAATTCAAAAGTCTCCGAGTATCAAAGTCTGCTTTGACCTAAAATAGCAAGGTTTTTATATGGCAGTGAGACAAACTTTCCATTTAAGGTTGGATATCCGCTCGTACGTCGCGATGTGTAAATGAAAATTCATCACGATGTGTAGAATTGCCTGCTCGTCACGTCGTGCGGATTATAATACGTCCCGATGTGTGGAAATGATGTGCTCGCCGCGACGTGTAAAATGATATTCGTCGAAACGTGCGGATGACCTCATGACTGTTGACTTCCTGATCAGTTGACTCCTTTACTCCTACAATAAAATAACAATTTGCAGTATCAATTGTCCTCATGAAAATTATAGAGAAATTAATATCAAATCATGACAATTTACTGACAAATTGTGAATTAAAAGAGCTCATTAGGAGGAACTAATTTAAGCACAAAAAATCATCAATTAGGAATCAACTAATGCATAAGCAGCTATGAAAATGTAGCCAATTTATAATATAAACTTGGCTCAATCAAATTCTCCCACACTTAGACCTTTGTACTCCTGGACAAAGTTTACAAGAGTCAAAAAGAATACACGAGGAAAAGAAAATATCTGTCATGCTCAAAACAACAAAAGGAAGTTGACGCAATTCATTTCTTCAGAAATCAACCACAGAAAAGTGAAAGAGTGATAATAAAACAAACACTGAAAGAATTCAAGTACAATAGATTGAACAAAAGAGAATCACTCGGGATATAGTGTATATGCTCATCTCACTTGTGTCTAGGGATATTTTTGCTCTCAGTCTGCTTAATTCATCTCCTACCATAGGCTTGTGTCAATTCTATTTCTCCACCACAAGAACTATCATTTTGAAGATCAAGAGGACTTTTAGGGTTGTAATGTATGGTAGGCTAAATGAATGGATGAAGTGAAAGAAAGAAAATATGAGCATATGCACTAAATAAGGAACTGATGTCAATAGTTTTCTGAAACTAAATGTATGTATAAACAGAATGGTTTTTTTCTGCAATATATACTGCATAAATTGTTATTGATCTTGCTTTTCTTCTTTCTCCTTTTTTTTTTTGAAAAACACTTTCTGTCCTCTTTTTGGAACCCTTTTTTTTAATTTTGTGCAATAAGCAAAATAACTAATGATACAATAAAAATATGAATGCACATGCTCATAACAAGAAGGCTCAAAGGGCTAGCAAGGGATAAATGTGTAAGGGACTGTGTTTAGGAAAATGGGTGGAGAAAGGAACGCCTCTATCACATCAACAAAAATCCAGTCCATTAAGCTTCAAGTAAGAATTAAAACAAGTTCTAGAGGAGAATGAAATAAGCAGATGCACACAAAGATAAAAGAAAATTTTGGCTCAAATATCCTTTCAACAAGGGTATTATCTCTATGAACAATCTCAAGTCTCAAAAACTTAAAATGTCACTTTGTTAGCATGCTTCCATTCACTGTGTTTTGAAAACATGAAGAGAAAAATTTTTGTCAATTCCAACTATCATTAAAAGAATGGAAGGTGTTTTCAAAGACTCAAGCATCACTTTGAAACTAGTAAAAACTTTGAAGACAAAAGCCACAAAAAATCAAGTGCAGAAAATGTTTGATTGAATGGAAAAATGAAGCAAAAGTCATTCATGCATACTTGTTACGTCGCGGCGTGCAGAAGCAGACGTCGAGACGTGCGGACGTCGCGGCGTTTACTTGAGTGACGTCGCGACGTATACCCACTCGGAAGAATGGCTTCGTCGCGACGTGTGAGCACTCGTCGCGGCGAAGAGATGCAGAATGATAGAAAACAACTTTAATTCACCAAGTTTATCAACAGAATACACAATTGGCCAACAAGTCATAAACATAGTGTCAACAGTCATGCAATATGGAGGAGAAATGGGGAAACAGCTCCCCCACAGTTAAAGCACACATTGTCCTCAATGAGAATGTAGATGAAGCTCAAATGCAAAGAAGAACAAGGCACAAAAATGAAAGGGTGATCATTAAATGGAATAAGTCAAGTACAAAAGGAACAAAAGAACTAATGAACGAAATACAGAAATAAAAGACAACAAAAGAACAGAAATACAAGAAAAGAAAAGAAATAAAAGACAAAACTATGCCGAAGGATCAGCAGCTGGCGGGTCAAGAGGTGCAGTGTAGCACCCCACTCCCACGAGACCCGAACCCGACATCGACGGTGATATCCGAGCCCGCGACCCGCGAGGGTGGTATGTTAGAGCAGTCAATGCAGTGTAAAAACTCATTATGATATTTTTTTTTGAAAACACTCGAGTGCGCGAAATTAAGAATAAACGATTCGGGCCCGTGATACGAAAACCCATTTCAGTGATACACTTTATCAAAGATCATTTTTCAAACAATATTTATCAATTAGGGCCCTCAAACAATTCAGTACTATTTTTGCGGAATATAAATTTATACATAAGTCAAAATAACACAAATGCAGACGTGAACTGATCCCGACATCGAACACCGACTCTCTTGTAGTAATCATACTCCCGGTTCAGTAACGGGGTACTCTTCGATCCCTGAAAAATATTTGCAATGTTGGGTGAGTTTGCGAACTCAATGAGAAACCATCATCGATGATTCACTCAATTCATGCATATATACACACTTTACCAATTATCACATACAATCACAATTCACAAATGTAAGGCGTATCGCCTTTCATACAGTCCACATTTAATCATACCATATATGCAATGCACATGAGACACTTTCCATTTTCATTACGTTGTTGTCACCGTGCGCCTGAGCTCAATAATGGTGAGCCAGTGGCTCTGAGATTTCGTTGGGCTTGAAGCCCTGATGCATTGAGCCTGAGGCTCTGAATACGTTGGACCCGAGGTCTCGTGCGTTGAGTGAAAGCTCTCATATCGTTAGGCGTGATATGCCCCGACACGGTGGTTGCTCCGCCACAACCGCTTTTATCGATCATGCCAATATGCATGAATGCATATGTTCAATTTCTATTTACATTTCATGCCATTTCCTATTCCTTCGGACCTTTGGTCCGGTATGTCAATCATATCATTTCCAATTTATTGCATTGATGCATCATAATCATTTACACATAATAGCACTTCAACATCACATTTCTAATATTTCGGACACCCATGGTCCGAAATCAATCAAAATCAAACACACATAAACCCTCCATTATCTCCACATGGCATCAATGTGTCATATTAAACACACATAGATTGAGAAACCAACTAGGTTACTCACCTATAATTCCGAGCTAATATCTGGAAGTCTCAGTAACGTCGGTAGATCGACGCTCCAAATGTGCCTCTATAATAATCAGAAAATATACTCATTACCTCTTGTCCAATCAGAACTATTTAATAATGCATATGAAGCAATTTGCAAGTGCGCAATGCATGTTCATGATATTCCCAGCCCTAATCCCATTTTTTTTCTATTAGAAAAATCCGTCTAAAAATTGGAAACCTATTGGCGCTGACGGTGCGCAATTCGGACCTCTATAGGTCCCCAATTAAACAAAACAGTGATTAAAGGCTCCGTTATCCGGGGTCACGTCAATTTTTCGTCTAAAAATTCCCAATTTCTCACAAAATGAAATTCAATATTCTATGCATCCGATGCCTCAAGAATCAAGTCAATCGGACGTCGGACGGAAAAGTAATTGATAAAAGAAACAAGAAATCACAAAATAATAATAAAATAAAAAGAAACAAACTAGTCTCGCTGGGGCGAGACGTCGCCCCAGCGAGGCCGATTGATCCGGTCTCGTTGCTAGGGCGAGGCGTCGCCTTAGCGATGCCGTTCGATCCGAGGCTCGTCGCTAGGGCGAGGCGTCGCCCTAGCGACCCGGCGTGATTCCTCATTCCCTTTCCCCTTTTTTTCCTGATTTCTAATCTAACTTCCAACATCAATAATTCATTGCACACAATTCAGAACATTACCAACTATATCTCATTGGAAAGATCATGAAACCCTCTACAATTCTCAAGAAGACTATAAAAATCAATTTCACCCCTAAGGGTGTCAAATATCCCATCAAAGCTACTGCCTACTCAAATCCCATTAAAACAGAATAGTCCATTGCAAATTTCATAACTCACTGATTCTTCAGCCATAAATTACCACATAAATATGCTCAATAATTTCACAATGTCATCTACAACTTTCATGAACAACCCAAAATCAAAATCACTTGCTAACTAGGTCAAACAATTCCACAAAGAATCTGTCTACTGAAATCAACCAATCTGGACAGTAATTTTCCAAACAGCATAACTCTTACCACAAATGTCACAAAATTCACTACCTTATATCCCTGAAAAGATAAGATCTTAAACTTCAATTTTCATGAAGAACTCAAAATCCAATTCAATTTCTAACAATTTCAAAACTGTCATGCTAGTTACTGCCATGATCAGCAATTCCTAACTTAATGCAGGTTCAATGTTTGAAAAATCATAACTCCCAAATCTGACCTCTAAAAATTATACACCATATATCATTTTCAAGATAATTCCTTCCTCTGCAACTTTGCAGAAGATAACTCACACCAATTCAGTTCACATAATTTGCTAAAATAGCTTCCAATCCGCAAGCTCACAAACTCAACACTTAGGCTAGGTTTCATCAAAATGCTCAAAACCAGTCAATAGTAATCAGTTCATATCTCCCAATATACAACTCGAAAATTAGCAATATCAGTGGAAATGGAAAGCTAACTCAATATTCTACAACTTCCATGAAGACCATTTTCCCAAATTCCATCTCAATTAATTTAGAAAAATCAGCAAAATAATCAGGTCATATATGCGGGTACTGTTCACAGACCCTACAAACAGAAACTTTCCATGCAAAGATTCACCCTTCTAACATTACAATTTAACATCACCTATTTTACACAAAGTTGAAGCCAACATCCCAAAGTTTCATTGGGCACAAACCTCACCTCATTTGCTCACCTACACAATTAGTTATGATCAAAACATTACAATAGGTCAAAGATTCATTTTCCAGCTTTCAACATTAACCTAACTCCTATCACTTCTAACATCAATATTCACCTTAAACAAGTTCAAGCTATCAATTCTCCAAGTCTTTAAACTCTCCACACTTCCTACTTTGATACCTCATCCACGACTATTTCCACTACACAAGCATATCATCATCTTCTCAAGGATCAAGCTTGGTCTTAGGTAGGCACAAAGAGAAGCAAGCAAAGAACCAAAGAAGATCTTCTTATATGGGAGAAGTAGAAGCAAATTTGAAGGAGAAGAAGAAACACACCAAGAAGATGAAGCAAGTTACGGATGAAAAGAAAGAATGAGCTTCCAAAGCTTTCCAAATGATTTATTTGTTTATCAAAACAATGAGAAAGTCGTAGGTGCTTGAGTAGAAGAGACAAAGTTAATAATTAAAGGGACACTTGGCTATTTAAATGAAGAAAAGACAAAAATGAGTTAATCCCAATTAATTAAGCACTAATCCCACTAAAACTCTAAACATGGCACTAACATAATTTCCACAATTATTTATTCACTAATCTCATGCCATTGGGCAATCCTGTTCAACACAAAACAGCTCACTTAGTCAGTCTGTTGGAATTTTCCGGTCCGGAAATTTTCAGGAATTTCCCCGAATCATTTTTTTAAAAATTACCTAAATTGCCCAAAATTGTAACACATATGACAGTCCACTCCCAATAATTTTTTTAACACGAAAACCACATTTTCCACTACAAAAACACATTTAGGTCATTTACTGGCGATTTTGCTGGTCCGGGAATTTTCTCCGGATAATTCCAGAAAAATTCTCATAAATCCCTAAAAATGTAAAACACTCAATGGCACATTCCATATAATTTTCCAAGTACAATTATCCCATAAATTTCACAAAAGATCTCAATTTGAAACCTAAGCTGGAAAATGTCATGAATGCATGTATACCATGTGCAAGTGCAACAAACCATCAATCATAGAAGCTATATGCTGTATGTGCATGCCGAGATATAATTTAATACTCCTAACTCGTCCCAATTTACTAAAATACCCTTCCTATCAGTGATGGGATGTTACAATTCTCCCCTCCTAATAAAAATTTCGTCCTCGAAATTTCATATACGATCGATCAGGAAGGCAAGGGAGTCATTTTGACTATTGATTCTCTGTTATCCCCTTTTTTTTTTGGCTACACGAACAATTTCTGGGCGTATCCAGCTTATAACCAATTTCAATTAACTCCTAATTAATCACCATTATTATCGCATCTTATTTGGAAATGTACTTTCGTCAATTTACCCATTAGTAGTTTATACTACTAGGAATACTTTAATCACATTTAACTCTAGACAACCTTTCCTTCTTTGATACAATTTCTCAATCGCGGGGACCTTGCTACACTCATGTCCCTCCTGACTCTCTCATGCTCATTACTATGCCAACATCATTTACAGTTTCAGTTTCACTTCCTTCCCAATTGATTTGTCATAAACCTTCTCATACACTCGCCACATAACTGAAACAATTTCGCTTAATAATTTCACTTGTCATGGGGTTCCCATAATCTGGTTTGCATTTACTTAGGCAAAACAGCTAAACCTTGACCACTTTTTCCTCTACTATTATCATAGCCTTACATTTCAATCTTTTCACTTATTGCATCATACCCACGTATTAGTACACGCAAATCAATATCACAAATATATGAATACTCTTGATTTCTCACTAACATAATTTGTTCACAGTCATAAATCGTTATTCATAACTCTCATCACAGCCATCAATCCCAATCGTAACCTTTTATTTTCATTCACCTTATACACTGGAAATCTTACCATTATCACATCTCTATTTTCCTCTATTAATTCACAACTATAATCTTTATTTCAAACTCACAGTCAAGGATATACCCCATATCACTCTAATATTGTATTTCACAAGATATCCGTCAATACTAGCACACTAAATATTCGTCTGTCTGATCGAACCATACACTTTTTCCTATTTTGCGATATCCATTTCTTCCTTTTTATCACATTCTAACACATTATCCTTTTCTCACTTTTTCTAACCGCTTAAACGACTGAGACATATTTATGCATACGACTCACATACTACATCGGGATCGATTGTCACTTTGTCTGCGTGACACGACTTAAATGCACATAACTTGACACACTTTTTTTTGAAAGCCCATGTAAGATTGTACTTCGGGCTCGATACCTAAATGTAGCACCCACTCCCATGAGACCCGAACCCGACATCGACGGTGATATCCGAGCCCGCGACTCGCGAGGGTGGTATGCTAGAGCAGTCAATGCAGTGTAAAAACTCATTATGATTTTTTTTTTTGAAAATAGTCGAGTGCGCGGAATTAAGAATAAACGATTCGGGCCCGTGATGCGAAAACCCATTTCAGTGATACACTTTATCAAAGATCACTTTTCAAACAATATTTATCAATTAGGGCCCTCAAACAATTCAAGATAATTTTATGAATATAAATTTACGATAAGTCAAAATAACACAAATGCGACGTGAACCGATCCCGACATCGAACACCGACTCTCTTGTAGTAATCATACTCCGGTTCGAACGGGTACTCTTGATCCCCGAAAATATTTGCAATGTTGGGTGAGTTTATAACTCAAAGAAAACCATCATCGATGGTTCACTCAATTCATGCATATATACACACTTTACCAATTATCACATACAATCACAATTCACAAATGTAAGGCGTATCACCTTTCATACAGTCCACATTTAATCATACCATATATGCAATGCACATGAGACCCTTTCCATTTTCATTACGTTGTTGTGACCGTGCGCCTGAGCTCAATAACGGTGAGCCAGTGGCTCTGAGATTTCGTTGGGCTTGAAGCCCTGATGCATTGAGCCTGAGGCTCTGAATACGTTGGACTTGAGGTCCTGTGCGTTGAGCTGAAAGCTCTCATATACGTTAGGCATGATATGCCCTGATACGTGGTCGCTCCGGTCACAATCGCCTTTATCTGATCATACGAATATGCATGAATGCATATGTTCCAATTTCCATTTACATTTCATGCCATTTCCTATTCCTTCGGACCTTTGGTCCGGTATGTCAATCATATCATTTCCAATTTATTGCATTGATGCATCATAATCATTTACACATAATAGCACTTCAATATCACATTTCCAATATTTCGGACACCCATGGTCCGAAATCAATCAAAATCAAACACACATAAACCCTCCATTATCTCCACATGGCATCAATGTGTCATATTAAACACACATAGATTGAGAAACTAACTAGGTTACTCACCTTTACTTCCGAGCTAATATCTGGAAGTCTCAGTAACGTCGGTAGATCGACGCTCCAAATGTGTCTCTATAATAATCAGAAAATATACTCATTACCTCTTGTCCAATCAGAACTATTTAATAATGCATATGAAGCAATTTGCAGGTGCGCAATGCATGTTCATGATATTTCCGGCCCTAATCCTATTTTTTTCTATTAGAAAAATCCGTCTAAAAATTAAAAACCTATTGGCGCTGACGGTGCGCAATTCGGACCTCTATAGGTCCCCAATTAAACAAAACAGTTATTAAAGGCTCCGTTACCCGGGGCCACGTCAATTTTCAGTCTAAAAACTCCCAATTTCTCACAAAATAAAATTCAATATTCTATGCATCCGATGCCTCAAGAATCAGGTCAATCAGACGTCGGACGGAAAAGTAATTGATAAAAGAAACAAGAAATCACAAAATAATAATAAAATAAAAAGAAACAAACCAGCCTCGCTGGGGGGAGACGTCGCCCTAGCGAGGCCGATTGATCCGACCTCGTCGCTAGGGCGAGGCGTCGCCCTAGCGACCCGGCCGTGATTTCTCATTCCCTTTCCCCTTTTTTTTCTGATTTCTAATCCAACTTCCAACATCAATAACTCATTGCACACAATTCAGAACAGTACCAACTATATCTCATTGGAAAGATCATGAAACCCTCTACAATTCTCAAGAAGACCATAAAAATCAATTTCACCCCTAAGGGTGTCAAATATCCCATCAAAGCTACTGCCTACTCAAATCCCATTAAAACAGAATAGTACATTGCAAATTCCATAACTCTCTGATTCTTCAGCCATAAATTACCACATAAATATGCTCAATAAGTTCCCAATGTCATCTACAACTTTCATGAACAACCCAAAATCAAAATCACTTGCTAACTAGGTCAAACAATTCCACAAAGAATCTGTCTACTGAAATCAACCAATCTGGACAGTAATTTTCCAAACAGCATAACTCTTAACAAAAATGTCACAAAATTCACTACCTTATATCCCTGAAAAGATAAGATCTTAAACTTCAATTTTCATGAAGAACTCAAAATCCAATTCAATTTCTAACAATTTCAAAACTGTCATGCTAGTTACTGCCATGATCAGCAATTCCTAACCTAATGCAGGTTCAATGTTTGAAAAATCATAACTCCCAAATCTGACCTCTAAAAATTATACACCATATATCATTTTCAAGATAATTCCTTCCTCTGAAACTTTACAGAAGATCACTCACAGCAATTCAGTTCACATAATTTGCTAAAATAGCTTCCAATCCGCAAGCTCACAAACTCAACACTTAGGCTAGGTTTCATCAAAATGCTCAAAACCAGTCAATAGTAATCAGTTCATATCTCCTAATATACAACTCGAAAATTAGCAATATCAGTGGCAATGGAAAGCTAACTCAATATGCTACAACTTCCATGAAGACCATTTTCCCAAATTCCATCTCAATTAATTTAGAAAAATCAGCAAAATAATCAGGTCATATATGCGGGTACTGTTTACAGACCCTACAAACAGAAACTTTCCATGCAAAGATTCACCCTTCTAACATTACAATTTAACATCACCTATTTCACACAAAGTTGAAGCCAACATCCCAAAGTTTCATTGGGCACAAACCTCACCTCATTTGCTCACCTACACAATTAGTTATGATCAAAACATTACAATAGGTCAAAGATTCATTTTCCAGCTTTCAACATTAACCTAACTCCTATCACTTCTAACATCAATACTCACCTTAAACAAGTTCAAACTATCAATTCTCCAAGTCTTTAAACTCTCCACACTTCCTACTTTGATACCTCATCCACGACTATTTCCACTACACAAGCATATCATCATCTTCTCAAGGATCAAGCTTGGTCTTTGGTAGGCACAAAGAGAAGCAAGTAAAGAACCAAAGAAGATCTTCTTATATGGGAGAAGTAGAAGCAAATTTGAAGGAGAAGAAGAAACACACCAAGAAGATGAAGTAAGTTACGGATGAGAAGGAAGAATGAGCTTCCAAAGCTTTCCAAATGATTTATTTGTTTATCAAAACAATGAGAAAGTCGTAGGTGCTTGAGTAGAAGAGACAAAGTTAATAATTAAAGGGACACTTAGCTATTTAAATGAAGAAAAGACAAAAATGAGTTAATCCCAATTAATTAAGCACTAATCCCACTTAAACTTTAAACATGGCACTAACATAATTCCCACAATTATTTATTCACTAATCTCATGCCATTGGGCAATCCTGTTCAGCACAAAACAGCTCACTCAGTCAGTCTGTTGGAATTTTCCGGTCCGGAAATTTCTGGGAATTTCCCCAAATCATTTTTTTGAAAATTACCTAAATTGCCCAAAATTGTAACACATATGATAGTCCACTCCCAATAATTTTTTAAACACGAAAACCACATTTTCCACTACAAAAACACATTTAGGCCATTTACCGGTGATTTTGTCGGTCCGGGAATTTTCTCCGGATAATTCCAGAAAAATTTCCATAGATCTCTAAAAATGTAAAACACTCAATGGCACATTCCATATAATTTTCCAAGTACAATTATCCCATAAATTTCACAAAAGATCTCAATTTGAAACCTAAGTTTAAAATGTCATGAATGCATGTATACCATGTGCAAGTGCAACAAACCATCAATCATAGAAGCTATATGCTGTATGTGCATGCCGAGATATAATTTAATACTCCTAACCCGTCCTAATTTACTAAAATACCCTTCCCATCAGTGATGGGATGTTACATGCAGCCTGAGAAGTGCTAGGTCTAGTCGAAGAATCCCGGGCCGCAAGAGGGATGAGCAACTGCAAGTGATCCGCAATCAGTGTAAACATCGAATGGTAAAACTGGCGGTCAGCTGCCATCCGTGCCTCGATGCGCTGGATGTCTGCGCGGAGAAGGGCGACCTGATCAGAGGCGGCAGGAGGGGAAGTAGTGTGGGTGGGAGCGACAGGGGGAGGGGAGGAAGGAGAAGGTGGGGAAGGGTCAGATGGGGTAGGAAGGCTACGAGGTTGGCGGAGACGAATGTATCGGAAAGCAGGGGCAAGCTCAAAAGTTAGATCGGTCGGATGTTCCGAAACCCGATAGGCTCAGAACATGTCGGTGATAAGATGGGGAAATATGAGGGAATGAGTGATGTTGGTGGAGAGAAGGCATTGACGAAGGGCGGAGGTGATGGTTAGAGCGAGGTCAACGGGCCAACCGACCATCAACAGGTAAATATAAAGAGCCTGCTCCTTGGGAACCATGGCAAGGTGGGAAGTGGGGAGGATGTTGTTACAGATAAAATGAATCTACGGACGGGCTTCGGAGCGAAGGTCAGCACGGCGGATATAACGCTGAGCCCCCCCAGGTTGATACCATTCGGTACCCTCAGGACAGAGGGTACGAAGGACATCATCCCAAGGGTACTCATGGATGAGCTCCGAGTAGTGGCAACGGGGTGTAGGAGGAAGATGATAGTGCTCCCGAATGGAGACTGTAGTGAAAGCACGGGGGATGGTAACACCACGGAACTCGATGTCGTAGGTGCCAGAGTAACGGGACTGGGTATAGTAATGGCGGACAAAGGTTAGGTTCCCAGAGGTGCGGGGTTGGGCTAGGTTTGAGAGGTTGAGTTGAAACAGTTGGCGGACGAAGGGGTTGGTGTGGGGGGTTAAAGGAAAGGGTTTTTCCTTGAGAATGGCTCTGGCCTCAATTTTGGCGGCCAGTGCAACATACTCCGGATCAACCGGAAGGGAAGAGGAATGGGTAGGGGAGGGTTGGTGGCGCGAAGAATGTGAGGGTTGAGGAGAGGGAGAATGAGCGGAGAAAACTCCCAAAGAAGACGGAGAAGCAACGGGGTGAGGGGAAATGGAAGGGTCAGAGTAAAACTCGTCAAGCGAGTTGGAGGAAGAGGGGAGGACATGAGAAGGGGTATGGGGTCGGTCGGACCTGCTAGCATTCTTTTTTCGAGGCATATTCCTGCACACAAGAAGAAACAGAACAGAAGAATCAATAAAGAGTTAAGCAAAAATCAGCCACCTCGTCGCGACCTGTGGGTAGACGCCGCGATGAGGTAAAGTCCTTGACCAGACGTCGCGACGTGCAAAAGCAGACGTCGCGACGAGGTAAGGTACAAGATACTTCGTACGTTACGACGAGGCAAGGCGCTCGACGCGACGTATGGAGATTTTCCAGACGCATCGCGGCGAGCAGCGCTCGTCGCGAAAAACCTAACTCAAAAATACTACAAAGAAAACGAAAAACAGGAAAACGAAAGACAATGGAACACTTACAGAAATCGAAGACGCAAGAAGGGAGACAGCGGAAACGGCGGGCTCTGTTGAACAATGGAGAGAATAGAGAAATCAAGAGCGAAGACGGTGGTAAAAGAAGAAAATAAGAAAGGAAGAAGAAGAAGAAGAGACGGCGAATGGAGGTGGAACATCGCGAGGTAAAAAGAAAAAAAGGGCACCGGACAAACGAAAAGACCAAGGGACAAAAGGGGCAAAAAGGTATTTCAAACGATGGCACGTCGCGGCGTAACAACGTGGGCACGTCGCGACGTAAGCGCCAAAAAGAACGAGATACGTCGTGACGTATAACTAAAAATACGTCGCGATGTAGACGTCAAAGAAGAACGAGATACGTCACGACGTATAACTTAAAATACGTCGTGACGCCTCTGCCCGAACAGCAAACACAGACCTAACTTAATCCAGAAACAATCAATCTCACAGAAAATAACCCTTCCAACAATGTCATGCTACTTCAGAAAGATTAAAAGCTCACAATGTGAAAGTAATTTATTGGAACGAGGAAGAGAAATCCTACCTAACTACAACTAATCTACTGGTTAGGTTTCTCCCCCACACTTAATCAAGACACTCATGCAACCCAAAAGTTAACATCTCTTCCAAGCTGGAAGCATGAATATGTTGAGAATGCAAGTAGAGAAACAACCTGGTCTCAAGGTGGGTCCTGAAGCTTGGGATGGTCATCCAGCTGATATCCAAGCTTCATCCCAACAGCTTGGCTCTTGTGCAGCTCCATGTCAATCCCCCTACTTGAAGGTTCTCCTACAAAATCAGCAGCAAGAAAATTCTCTCCAAGAAAATTGTCAGTAGACGATGTTAAGGTTTTTGCAAAATCACTACATGCATCGTCAACAACTGTGTCAAGCATGTTCACTCCAACCAGAGAATAATCCTCATGGGGGTGTTTCATTGTTTCATACATATTGAAGCTCACCTGTTGGTCACCTACCTCCATGGTGATCTTACCTTCTTTCATGCTTATCATTGTGTTCGCAGTCCGCAAGAAGGGTCGCCCGAGAATTAAGGAAGTATCCTGCACAACTTCAGAAGACATATCAAGCACATAAAAATCAGCAGGAAATACTAACCCCTTAACCTAGACCAAGATGTCCTCAATGATACCCACTGGATGCCTAAATGATCTATTAGCCAACTGGAGGACAACAGATGTAGGCTTAATACTCTTCACTCCTAAGGCCTCATAAACTGACTTAGGCATCACATTTATCGCTACCCCCAGATCTAAAAAAGCTCTACCTATAGTCACTTTCCCTAAGATGCAAGGGATGGTAAAAGATCCAAGGTCTTGACACTTGACAGGTATTTGCGATTTGAACAAAGCTGACACATTGGAGCTCACTTGCACTCTCTCATTTGGCCTAAACTTCCTCTTGTTAGTGCACAAATCCTTCAAATATTTTGCATAGGCCGAAACTCGTTTCACCAAATCAAGCAAAGGAACATTTACCTCAACTTTCCCAAACAAGTCAATTATCTCTTTTTCATGTTTAATCTCATTCATGCGCTTGCTCATCAAATATGAGTTTGGGAAAGGAAGGTCTTGAATACTTACCTCCTTACCTTTGCTGGATTGCTTGCTCGATTCTCCATTTTCAACGTGATTATTGGAACTCTCTGAAGTAGTTCCTTTGTTCCTTGAAGCATGCTTTCTCTCTCTCAATAGCTCTTCTTCCCTCACACTTTCTGATTTCTTAATCTTATCTTGTGGTGGAGGTACTGACTCACTATCAATCTCATCCTCACATGTCTCTTCATCATCTTGAGGCTTAAACCTCACCTGCTTCCCACTCCTGAGGGCAATTGCATTCAAACTCTTCGGGTTCATCACAGTATTAGAAGGAATGGTCCCACTGCTTTTCGCTTGATTTTCACTCATGTTGTTGGACAACTGAGTGACATAAGAATTTATGTTCTCCGCCTTGATCTCCCATTGTTCCATTCTCTTCTTCAAGGCACTGAATCTAGCAGCAGTCTTAAAGGAATCTTGTTGAATTAAGGAAGCAATTGCATTAAACTGGTTAGCATTAGAATCCCTCTCTTCCTTCAACAATGTCATCATATTGTGAAGCAGTTGATTGGTGTCCTCTTTTGGGGGAACCATTAGAGCTTGCTGTTGATTTGGGAACTAGCTAGTGGAAGTACTAGCTCCTCCCCCTTGTGTGAATCTATTTGGGCCCTGTTCTCCTCATTCCTCTAACTGAATCTAGGATTGGACTTCCAACCCTCATTGTATGTGTTGGAGTAGGGGTCCCACTTCTGAGCAGCTCTCCTTGGATACACAGCTGACACCTCTTCATATCTTCCAAGGCATACACTTGATATGTGCATCACCGACCCACAATTGTCACAACTGGTTGCAGTAATATCTGTAGAAGATGATGGGCGATGCACATTCAAGTTCTTCAACTCTACAGTAATATAAGACAACTGTGATGTTATCCTGTTCTCCAGCGAATCTACTTTTGTTTCCAGACTTTCCATTCTCTTTGCTTGAGCTGTCAAAGCTCCCAATTCATTCAATCCTCTAGAATCTCTCACATTGTACTGTTGATGGTTGAGGGCCATCTTTTTGATCAAGTCCTACGCTTCCAATGCGGTAAGGTCAATCAAAGATCCTTCAAATGCAACATCTAGCATACCTTTCTCTTAACTCTTCAACCCATCATAGAAATACTGCACCAATTGTTCATCAGGAATTTGGTGATGGGGGCATCTGGAAAGAAGATCTTGGAAGCGGTTCCAGTAGTCATACAGTGATTCATCATAATCCTGGCGAGCTGAGTAAATTTCCTTCCTCATCGAAGATGTCCTGGAGGCTGGAAAATATTTCTCCAAAAATGCTTTCCTCAGGTTGGCCCAGCTATGATAGGCATTAGCCACATGCCTAGGAAGACTCATGTACCACTCTCGTGCCTTTCCTTCTAAGGACAAATGAAACACCTTCCATAGCACTTGATCCAAAGTAGCTCCTACCGGCTTCATACTCTGACAGATCATCATCAAAGCTTGTAGGTGCATATATGGATCTTCTCCTGCCAAACCATGAAATTTAGGAAGGGAATTAATCAACAAACCTTTTATCTCAAAATTAACATCAAAATTAGGGCAAGCAGCAGTAAATGGATCATAATGCACATCAGAAGTAGTTACTTCCCTAATGGTCCTACGTCTCTGGTTCTCATTGTTCTCTCCTACTCTCTCATGCTCACCATTTCCTCCATTTGTCCCATTTCTAGGTTGGTGTACGGGAAAATCAGGATTTGGGAAAACGTTTGGATTCTCAGCCATGTTTTCACTATCTTGCTCAACTACTCTCCTTCTCTCTTGTTCTTTCCTCTCTTTCCTAAGTCTCCTCAAATGTCTCTCAACTTCAGGTTGGAATTGAACAAGTCTACCTCTCCTGGGCATGCACAAAAATCAATCCTTAAATAAAAGAAATGGTAATAAAATTTCTCATAGTCACACCGAATCAGATAAAAGTGAAATGCGATGAATGCGAGTGTATGAGTGTGTATGTGTGAAAAAATGTGCAAAGTAAGAGACAAAATCAAAGTATGGAGTATGCTTGTGCAAAAGGAAATGAAACCTATACTATGAACAAGTGTGAAAATCAAACTATATTAAATGCAAGAAAAAACAATGATTCCGATTATCAACGAAAATTCAAAAGAATGACAATGGCTATCCTTCGGTAAACCAATTTCTTGGTTCCCCGGCAACGGCGCCAATTTGATCGCCGCTCTGTTGATTCAATCTTACAATCAATCCTTGGAAACCGGTCAAAAATAATAAATTTCAAGATTGCAGTATAAGTTGCAACCTCAGGTCGTCTCACTTAACAGGAACCAAGTGAAAAAAGTCTAAACTAGCCTAAATGTCAAAAATTTCAATCAAAGTTGATAAAATGGGGGGTTTGGTATTTTGATCAAAACTGATAAAATTAATTAAAATTGGAGAAAAAGTATAAAAGAATATTTTTGGAATTTTGGAAATAATGCAAGTAAGAAAAATCAGATAAAAATCAAATTGATAAAATCCTCTTGAAAATGGGCGCAGGCTATCACGGTTCAAAAACAAGTTTTCGGAGATAAATCCACTAAGTTTCAAAAGATCAACCCTAAAGGACTCTTTAGGTCCAAAGATTTAATTAATGAACTCCATTATTTAAATCTTTGTTGAAAACCTTAGTGTGAAAATTTGGTAAGTGAATGCAATTTGGCAATCGGATAAAAACACAACCATCAAAACCAAACTCAACTAGGCAGATTAAGAGAGTAAATGCAATATCCGAATGACATATATGAGACTTCATATATTAAGCATCAAAAATTCTACAAATCACTTGTTCAAATCATAACATAGCGTTCAACGCATCAGTTAAACTATTAACCATGCTAATCTAGCCATACAGATGCAATCTCTAACTCAGAGTTTACACAGATATAACTAAACTTCAGACACTATATGATTACTCCCCTTTGAAGCTTCCGGTGAACTCAAGCCATTGCTACATCTTCAAGAAGGAATGTGGCTTAGCTACGCATAGCTCCGGACTGTCCCTCGACTGCTGGAGATTGAGCAATACTCATAGTAGCAGGAGATGCTGATGAAGGCGATGATGATGGCGGTGAACAACGATGATGAAAACGTGAAATGATGGTGGTCTCCCTGCTGCCTCCAGATGTCTCTCAATTTATGCATAGTCTCGGCTCTCTCCAAATTCAAAAGTCTCCGAGTATCAAAGTCTGCTTTGACCTAAAAATAGCAAGGTTTTTATATGGTGGGTGTGGGTCGGGTCAGAGCAGTGAGACAAACTTTCTATTTAAGGTCAGATATCCGCTCGTACGTCGCGACGTGTACATGAAAATTCATCGCGACGTGTAGAATTGCCTACTCGTCGCGTCGTGCGGATTATCATACGTCGCGACGTATGGAAGTGATGTTCTTGCCGCAACGTGTAAAATGATATTCGTCGCAACGTGTGGATGACCTCATGACTGTTGACTTCCTGATCGGTTGACTCATTTGCTCCTACAATAAAATAATAATTTGCAGTATCAATTGTCCTCATGAAAATTATAGAGAAATTAATATCAAATCATGACAATTTACTGACAAATTGTGAATTAAAAGAGCTCATTATGAGGAACTAATTTAAGCACAAAAAATCATCAATTAGGAATCAACTAATGCATAAACAGCTATGAAAATGTAGCCAATTTATAATATAAACTTGGCTCAATCAACTTCCTAAATAAGGTTTTATCCACCTGACCTCTAGTGAACTTATTCTCAATAAGAAAAGAACTCAGACGATCATACCAAGCTTAAGGTGCTTGTTTCAAGCCATACAAAGCCTTATGAAGTCTATAGACATGATCCAGTTTCTTGAAATCTTCAAAACTTGGAGGTTGCTTCACTTAAACTTCTTCATCTATAAAGTCATTTAGAAAGGAACTCTTCACGTCCATTTGAAATAACTTTATATTGTGACAAACAAAATATGCAAGCAATATCCTAATAGCTTCTAGTCCTGCTACAGGAGCATAAGTCTCATTGTAGTCTATTCCTTCCTGCTGATTATAGCCTTGTGCTACTAATCTTGCTTTGTTACGACTCACTCTTCCTAATTCGTCCAGTTTATTCTTAAAAACCCATCTAGTTCCTATGATGGATTTTTTTGGTGCTCTGGGAACTAAGGACTAAACTTTATTCCTAGTAAACTGATTCTGCTCCTCTTGCATGGCTAAAACCCAAGCTTCATATTGAAGAGCTTCATCAATTTTCTTAGGCTCTATTTCAGAAATAAATGCACTATTTGCTTCTCTTTTGAATTTGGACCTAGTTCGCACATCTTCTGAGGTCTCTCCTATAATCAACTCTTCTAGATGAGAAATCTTATATTTCTAATCTCTCTTCAAATCAAGAGTCTCAGGAATATCTTCAACTTTGTCTAAGGAAATTTCTGATTGTGATACTTCTTCATTATCAACTAGGGGTACTGAAAGGGTTTCATTATCAGGATCATCTCTCCTACTTGGTTGAGAACTATCATCAAACTTCACATAAATGGTTTCCTCAACAGTTTTAGAGGTAAGGTTGTAAACCCTATAGGCTTTTGATGATAGAGAATAGCCCAGAAAAATTCCAGAAGAACTCTTAGAGTCGAATTTATCCAGTCTTTCCTTTATATTCAATATAGAACACTTGCAACCAAAAGGATGGAAGTAGGATATATTGGGTTTCCTGCCATTCCATAACTCATATGGAGTTTTCTTCAACAAGGGGTCGCAAAAGTATTCTATTTTGAATATAACATGTTGTATTCACAGCTTCTGCCCAGAAATACTTAGGAAGATTCATCTCACACAACATAGTCCTAGCCATTTCCTGAATCGTCCTATTCTTCCTTTCAACAACTCCATTCTGTTATGGGGTTCTAGGGGCAGAGAAATTCTAGAAAATTTCATTCTCTTCACAGTACATTCTGAACTTCTCATTTTCAAACTCACCACCATGATCACTCTTAATACTTGCTATAGACATTCCTTTCTCAACCTATAAATTTTTGGATAGGACCTTAAAACACTTAAAAGACTCATCTTTATGTGATAAAAACAATTTCCAACAAAATCTAGTGAAATCATCAACAATAACAAGACCATACCCCTTTCCGCTAAGACTCAATGTTCTAGTTGGACCAAATAAATCCGTATGTAACAACACTAGAGGTCTAGAAGAAGTTACAACATTTTTAGAAGAAAACGTTGTTTTAACTTGTTTTCCTTTTTTACAACTTTCACAAAAGAAATCCTTATTAAAACATATTTTTGATAAACCTCTTACCAAATCATGTTTAATCAACTTGGAAATATGTTTAAAACTGATATGATCTAGCTTTTTATGTCAAATCAATTTTTCTTGATCAGTAGATATAAAACAAAAAATATTTTGATTTTGAAAATCTTCCAAATTGATTTTGTAAAGATTGTTTTGTCTCTTGGCAGAAAATAATATGGACCCATCCTTGTTTTTGACTTCACAAAAATTTTGATTGAAGGACACTTCAAAACTAGAATCACATAATTGACTGACACTAATCAAACTGTGATTTAAACCATCAACTAGCAGCATATTATCAATGCATGCAAAGGAATCTTTACCTATTTTACTGATTCTAATTATCTTGCCCTGCTGGTTGTCTCCAAAAGTTACCGATCCTCCCTTCTTATACTGAAGATATAGGAACATAGACCTTCTTCCCATCATGTGTCGCGAGCAACCATTGTCCAAGTACCAATAGTGTTAGCTGCTTTTTCCAAGGAAGGATATCTGCAAGTGGTATTATTTGTCTCTTAGGTACCCAGATTTTCTTGGGTCCTTTAGGGTTAGTCTGTGCATAATTCATAGTATGATGATGCAATTAATGATATCTCCGATAATGATTCGATTGATGAAATTTCTTCCTAAAAGGAGCAGAAACCTTTTTATGTTGAGAATGGTTTTTACTAAAACCTAATCCTGTTTTATCATTAGGATGTCTGTATTTCCCTAGCATATCATTCATCTTCCTCAGACTCTCTGTAAATGTTGATAGATCAGCTGAAAGACTATTTATTCTCTGCTTCAGCTTATTGATTTCATCAAATCTATCTACTACAACCTTTTTCTTCAACTCATATACTTGTTTCTTTAAGCAGACATTTTTCTCTTCTAATGCTTGCGTGTTTCTCAAGTTTTCTACATACTTCTTTTTAAGCAACTTATACTACTTTAGAACTGCATGAGAATCTTCCAATAGTTCTGAGTAAGCATCTTGTAATTCATTAAACTTTGAGGTTACCTCCTCTTCACTTTCTTCCTCAGTTACCAGGTAGATATTTGCCTGCACCGATGCTTCTGTGTCCGTATCTGATTCAGACGAATCTAGATCTTTCCAGGTTGCCATCGTGCTTTTCTTGCCTTCTCTACTCTTCTTTGGCCTTTTTTTCACAATGGACACTCGGACTTGTAATGTTCCGGTTTATTGCATTCATAGCATGTGATGGATGTTTTCTCGTTCTTCCCTTCATCTTTGCTATTCTTCTTAAAGTAGGATTCTTTATTTCCTTTAGCTTTTTTCTTCCACATGCGTCTGATCTTTCTTGAAATAAAGGATAGTTCATCATCTTCCTTGCTTGAAGTATGATTTGATTTATTGGAATCATCATCCTTGACTGCCTCAATCTTCAGCGCTTTTGACGATGAGCTTTTCTTCCTTTGATTGTTTTGATTCTTCTATCCAGGCTTCAATGCTATGGATTTGTCCCGTCTGGGCTTATCTTCAGCATCGAGTTCAACTTCATGTATTTTTAGAGATCCAAGTAATTCATCAAGCTTTAATACGCTTAAATCCTTGGCTTCTTGTATGGCTGTAACTTTTGATCTCCATCTCTTCGGTAGGCTTCTTATGTTGGACCCCGAACCTTGAGTGACAATTTGATTTAGTAATTTGAATGATCAAGTGGATGAGTTGATTGAAATGAAGTTATATAGCAAGAATTAGAAAGAAAAAAATGTGAAAATTTGAAGGATTTAGAAAGTTTGACTTTTTGGAGAGAGAATGTTTGACTTTGAGAGTTGACTTATGATTTAGGCAAAATTTGATAAAATGATCTACATGAAACTTGTAGGTTATGTTAAGAGATTTTTGTGGACATAAAGTTTGTAATTTTTCGATATCGGGAGTGAAAGTTATGATCAGTCAAAGTTTATGTTTGATCGGGTTTGACTTTTATTATGGTTGAAACTTTGACTGAGAAATTAACCTAGTTAGAGGTTAATTGAGCTTTGATGTTTTTCATGAAAATTGAAGGATTTGTTTTGATCTTTATTTCGATATAAAGTATGCAATTTTTCGATCTCGGAATAATAAGTTATGATTTTTACAAGTTTGTATAGAAGATAGTATCTTTGACTGGAAAATGGACTCCCGTAGGAGTTGAATTGAGTTTTATGTTCTTCTCGGAAGATTTAGAGCTTCTCTCAAGCTTTCTATAGAGACTAAGTTTGTCAAAATCGGAGTTCGGGAGTAAAAGTTATGAATTTGGAAGTTTCGATTTTAAGTGAAAAAAAAAAAAGAGAAAGTTTTAATACAGCATAGCCAGGCGACGGCTTCATAATAGCGAGGCGAGGCGCGTAGATGCACCTCGCTAGGCGACGCCTCGCCTAGCGAGGCGGGGCTTCCAAGGCCCTCATGAAGTCAGCGCCTCGCTAGGCGACGCCTCGCCTAGCGAGCGAGGCGTCTCGCCTCATGACGTCGTCTCGCCTCATGAGTTAGGCGTCGATGGCCTTTCCGACGCTGCTTTTGCTCCCTCGATTGCTTGACTTTCCTTCTTCAATCCGACATTTGTTTACCGCTTTTGCCTATATCTTTCCGTCCGACATCCGATTGAGTTGATTCTTTTGCGTTGGATTCCTAAGACAATGAATTTCATTTTATAAGAAATTTGTGAACTTTGAGATTAAATTAATGGTGATTAATTTAATCAAATTGAGTCGGAAATTTTCCGAGCATGATTCAGTGTTTTGTGAAATTCGGGATCTGTAGAGATCCGATTGAAGCGATTCTTGAGGCGAAATAAAGATAAGACAAAGGGCTACAAATCATATGAAGACATGAAATGTTAATTTGCCCTTAGGACTTTTAATTTTGAATTTAAGTTCGGATTAGGGTTTAATTTTGGATTAGGAACACCTGTGAGTAATTTGAGCATAACTTTTGATCTGGGAATCGAAATGAGACGATTCTTGTTTTGAATTAAACTAGAGACATAAGGCTACAATTGTTATGAAGACATCGAGTTTCAATTCTGGGATTAAGAATGTGAAATTTTGGACGGAAATAATCGTACATGAAAAATGTGTTAGAATATGGATATTCCCGAACTGTTTTGCACATAACTTTTGATGTAGTGCTCGGAATTGAGCGCGGTCAGTGGCGTTGGATTCGTATGAGTGAGAGGAACATTTCTCGAGAAGAAAGTTTGGACAAATTCCTTCAAATCGATAGTGCGAATCAAACCGCAAGTAAGTGTAATTTTAAGTTTTGAATGGAGGGTAAAATGGTCATTTGACCATCAATTAATGAAACACATATATGGATGTCGTTTTGGCTTATTAAAAGCCACGAAAGTGGCTGGAATTACAGAAGAGAGAAATAAGAAAGAAGAAGAAGAGTGGAAGCTTCGGTTATGGAGGAAGAGGAGAGAGAAAGTTATTTTTGATTTTTCTACTTGTTTTCTTAAGGATTTTGGGATGGTTCTAAGAGAGAAAAATGTAGAGGGGCATAAGAGCTTCCTTCCAAGCCAAAAAAAATTCGAATTTGGAGGAGAAAAGAGGTAAAAGAAATTGTTCTACTTTGAGATTTTGATTAATTTTCGGTTTAGAATTATGACATATGAGATGGGTTTATGGATTGTGGAATTAATTTTGAAATATATGCTTTTAGGCTGGGTTTAATTTTGGATGGAAATTTGTTTAAAGTTTAGGCTAAATTTTATGATTGAGAATTTTGAGATATTTTGGTGTAGAATTATAGGAAATATGATGAATTGATGATATATGAAATCAATTTTGAAAAATTGGTATTTTATGGTATTGAATTTGGATAAATTGGTTTAGGCCAATTTTAAGATTTGGGGATTTTTGAAATTGAGGATTTAAATAGTTTGGAATTAATGTGAATTGAGGAATTGTGAGATTAATTTTGAAGAAATTATGTTTTATGAGATTGAATTCGAGTGTCTTGGTTTAGGCCAATTTTGAAAATTGGGGATTTTCAAAATTGGAGATTGAAATAACTTGAATGTAAATGGAATTGGTGAATTCCTAAGTTGATTGTGAAAATTAAGTATTTTCGATGTGAAATTTGGATGATTATGGTTTAGGTTTTGGTATTTTGGAAGAGAGAAAAGCAAGGATCAATTGGAGCTTGAAATCAAGTTTAAAATAATTAGAGGTGGGTAGCATATTTATATTTTGATTTGTGAGCAATATGCAATTTTGAAAAATTAAAAGCAATTTTGAAAAATAAAGAAAGCAAAATGTGAAAATTTTGACAAATTATTGTTTTGTAAAGGTTTGAAATTACGATTTAGAATGTTTTACGAAAGATTATTATAAGTTTGAATTCATTGCTTTCAATGATTCGATAAACCGATAGAAATTTCGAAAATGCATTTGTTGTGTATGCATTATTCAATTGTTGAAATTATTGTTTGATTGAATGTTTTGATTGTTGAATTTAGTGAATGATAGTGAATAAATTGAGTGGTATGCATTTTGGGAAAATTTTGAAGAAAAGTACGAAATTGAAAAGTGCCTTGAGCGTCGACTTTTCGTTTTCGATTATGTGTTATGTGGGTTTGGTAGGTCCTTGGTGAGTCATATTTGTCTTTATGTGTATAGCCTTCTCCAGTCGCTTGCCAAGTGTACGGACTCGTTTTCGACTCCTTCACGGCTACAACTGGACCGCATGCGGAAAGTGTAATGCGTTCATTCACGATTGCAGGATCGCTATGCGGGATTTGTGCGATGACGTTCTTTGGACTAGCTGACCATTACGATGTGTTATATGTTTTAATTTGTTTATGTGTTCGCATTCATATTTATGAAAAATTCAAGAAGTTTTGAAAATGAGAAAAAGTGAGATTATTATGAAAAGTTTGAAAATATGAAAAAATGGGTTTGAGGAAATTGTTTGAAAAATTATAAAGTTTGAAAAACTAGCCCTTTTGGCAAAAGCTTGTGAAAAATGATTTCGCTTATTTATCGATTTATAAATGTGTTATCCACGAGCTTTCGAGCTCACCCCTCTTTCATCCCTATCTCGTGTTTTGAAGCAGGAGATCGGATGAAAGAATGTGAAGACGTCAGTTTCGACATTTGAATATGTTAGATTTTGAATATTTGAAATTTGTATATGAAATCATGAATAGCTTGGGCATATATATTTGTGTTTGATTACGAGAATAAGTTTGAATTATGAAAATAGTAGATTGAATGACAAGTATGAGATTGTTTTAGAATTAGGTTTGTGTCTGTCTGCGATATCCGGACGGAGGGTCCGGTGGATTCGATATTTGTGTGATTGATTGGCATTTAGAAGTGTTGTTTTGAACACTTTGCGAGTTTGGAGTTAGGAAAAAGCGGTAGTTATCTTTGAAATTTCGATAAAATTGGAAAAAAATAGAATTTGAGATTTGTATGGATGAATAAGAATTTGTATGATTGTTGAGTTTGTGTTTAAGAATGAATTTTCCTATGGGAAATTATATGGATGTGATTGATGTAAGAAATGAGAATAAGAAAGAAAAAAATTATATCGATTTTGGAACGTCTTAGAATCCCCAACGCGATTCTCGCTTCCGTCTTTCTTAGTCACGGATGTCGGAAAGTGTTTCAGTTTATATTGATTTGTTTGCTTACTTTGTTTTCTATCCAATTCGATTTGCATTCGATTCGATCCCTTTAAACTTATTCGTTCCGCTTTGTGATTCAGATTCGATTATTTAAACCGCTATATTCGATTGAATCTGTTCGTTTGATTCGATTAGTATTTGCTTCCGCTTCGCTACTTTCGGATTTGTGCGCTTCCGCATTTTGTTTTCGATCCGAAATTTCAGCTTCCCTTCGTTTCCGTTGTGCTTCGTTTTCCGTTCTGTATAAGTAGTTGGGTTCCCGTAACGGGATCCAACAATTATGGTATCAGAGCATAGAGTGTAAGTGTTAAGTTTATTCGGTTGGGATCCGGTTCCCGGATCGGGTCCCAACATCTTAAGATCTTTCTAACGTGATCTTGATTGTTGTACGTTCTACCGAGAGCTTTAAGTCCATTGATGATAGTTTGAAATCTTCCAAACATCTGATCGATAGACTCTCCGTCCTTCATTTTGAATAGCTCATACTGGTGTACAAGAATGCTTATCTTGGACTCCTTTACTTGATTTGTGCCTTCATGTACGATGGATAGCGTATCCCACATCTCCTTCGCAGTATCGCATCCATGAACTTTATCATACTCACTTCTGCTTAGGGCACAGCTCAAGAAGAACTTGGCCTTTGAATTCAGCTAGAATCTTGTTTTATGTTCTGTAGACCATCTGACTCGTGGAATGACATTTCCTTCTTCATCTACTAGTGTGTAAGGTTCATTTTCTATTATCTCCCAAGGATCGATATGAGTAGAATCAATGAAGAGTCGCATACTGTCTTTCTAGTAATGATAGTCTTCTCCATTGAACGCCTAAGGTCTAGTTACCGAGGCACCTTCAACTATGTATACGTGTGACTCTACCATGGATCTTTATCCACACTTTGTTATCGTGGCTCTTGGACACCAAGCTCTGATACTAATTGAAGTGAATCACACGTTAGTATACGATATACAAAATGCACAAGAAGGGGGGTTGAATTGTGTATTCGAATTTTTCAATATAATCC
The DNA here is from genome assembly GCA_029891385.1 of Erythroxylum novogranatense. NCBI lineage: Eukaryota > Viridiplantae > Streptophyta > Magnoliopsida > Malpighiales > Erythroxylaceae > Erythroxylum > Erythroxylum novogranatense. The sequence continues at coordinate 28,228,091 of CM057224.1, forward strand.
CCTTTTAAAAAATCTGCTTTCTTAAAACGATTGACAAACAATATTTAAAAAAAAATTATGTCAGCAATAGAAACAGGAGTTAAGAGTTGAGAGAGAATCGACAAAGCAATTTTATACTGGTTTACCATAAACTGTGGGCTACGTCCAATCCTCAGAATCCCTTCTGAGATTTCACTATACTTCACAACAGTACAAGTATTCTTTTCACCGAGCCTCTTCAGGTCTCGTATAGCAAGTATTCTTTTTCTCACTTAGCCTCTTCAGGCTCTCAGCTATTCCTCTTTCTTACAGAAAGATATTGCAAGCTTTGTTACAGAAAATATAGCTCTCGTATTTTCGCACAAATATAGTGTTTAGCTTTTGAATATCACTAAGAAGAAAAATCACTAACTCTTTCAGTCTTCAACTTCAACTCATATTTATAGTATTCGTCTTCAACTGCTTCTTAATAACTGCTTCTTTCTTCTTGATTCTTGATCTTTTAAGAAACGGTTAATCAGTTGAGTTCTGTAACTAACTCAAACTGATTTGATTCTGCGTCTACAACTCCTTCGTCTCTTTTTTTGCTTCGCTTCTGTCTCATATTGCTTCCGTCTCATTTTCGCTTCCATCTCATATTGCTTTAGCTTCCGTCTCACATTGTTTTAGCTTCCGTCTCATTTTGTTTCCATCTCATTTTACTTCGCTTCTGTCTCATTTTTGCTTCCATCTCATATTGCTTTAGCTTCCGTCTTATTTTTCTTCGCTTCTATCTCATATTGCTTTAGCTTTCGTCTCATTTTGTTTCCATCTCATTTTGCTTCGCTTCCGTCTCATTTTTGTTTTGTTTTAGTCTCATTTTTGCTCCCGCTTCATCATTATTTGGTTTTCATCAAAATTAATCGTAAAGTCATTTTGACTTAACACCTATTTTACCAATTTCAACTATTTTTTCCTACTGGTTGTCTCCAAAAGTTACTGATCCTCCTTGCTTATTTTGAAGGTCTAAGAACATAGACCTTCTTCCTGTTATATGTCGTGAGCAGCCACTGTCCAAGTACAATTTGTGCTGGTTGCTTTTTCTAAAAAAGGAGATCTATAGTATATATTATATCTTTCCTAGGTACCCATATTTTCCTGGGTCTTTTAAGGTTAGCCTTACAATTATTCATCGAGTAATAATAATATTGTTTCTTTTACTTTTTGTTAGGAACAAAACTTTTATTATGATAAACATTACTATTATTAAAACCTAAACCACTCCTATCAATTGGATGTTTATATTTTTCGATCATATCATTCATCCTTTTTGTACTTTCAGTAAATGTTGATAAATCTACTAAGAGACTGTTACTTTGTTTTAGTTGATTAATTTCCTCAGATCTATCTACAGTTAGTTTCTTTTTTATATCATCTACATGTTTCTTAAGGCAAACGTTTTCTTTTTCTAAGACTTCTGTGTTCTTCAAACTTTCAGTAAATTTATTTTTCAATATCCTATATTGTTTTAAGATAGCATGTGAATCTTCTAACAATTCTAAATAAGCATCCTGAAGATCATTAAAGTTAGAAATTGCCTCATCGTCGTATTCCCTTTCAGTTACCAAACATATATTTGCTTGTTCTGATGTTTCTGATTCAGAGTCAGATTCAGACGAATCCAGATCTTCCCAAGTTGCCATCATGCTCTTTTTGTTTTCTTTACTTTCTTCTATTTTTTTATCAACAGGCATTTAGACTTGTCATGTCTTGGTTTATTGCACTCATAACAAACGATAGAACTTTTCTCATTCTTTGAATCATCTTTGCTATTCTTCTTAAAAGTGAAGTCTTTATTTCCCCTCGATTTCTTTTTCCACATCCTCCTAATCTTTCTTGAAATGAAGGATACTTCATCATCATCTTCACTTGAATCTTGATTAGATTCACTAGCATCATCATTCTTGATTTCTTCTATATTTAATGCTTTTGAAGATGTGCTTCTATTTTTCTACATTTTTTTATTCTTTTGACCAGTCTTTAATGCGATAGATTTATCTCTTCTAGGTTTATCTTCTGCATCAAACTCTACTTCATGTATTTTCAGTGAACCAAGCAATTCATCTAGCTTCAGCTTACTTAAATCCTTGACTTCTTATATTGCTGTTACTTTGGGTCTCCATCTTTTTGGAAGACTTCTGAGAATCTTTCTGTCATGATCTTGATTATCATAGATTCTCGCAAGAGCTTTAAGTCCATTAACAATTTTTTGGAATCGTCCAAACATCTAATCAATAGACTCGTCATCTTTCATCTTGAGCAGCTCATACTGATGAACAAGAATAATAATCTTGGACTATTTCACCTGATTCGTGCCATCATGTGCAATGGCTAATTTTTCCCACATTTCCTTTATAGATTCACGTCCATAAACCTTATCATATTCACTTCTGCTTAGAGTACAACTTAAAAAGAACTTGGCCTTTAAGTTTAACTAAAATCGAGCTTTCTGATCAGTTGACCATTTGTCACGAGAGATGTTATTGCCTTCGTCGTCTATTGGTGTATATGGACCATTCTCAATGATATCCCAAAGATCAATATATGTGGATTCTATAAAGAGTCGCATCATATCCTTCCAATAATGATAATCTTCACCATTGAATGCAGGAGGTCTTGTGACTGAGGCACCTTTAGCTATAAAAACATGTGATTCAGCCATAGATCTTTGTACTCACTTTGTAATAGTGTTTCTTGGAAACCTTGCTCTGATACCAACTGAAGTAAATCACTTGTTAATATAGAAATAACGTATAATATGTAAAATACACAAGAAGGGGGGTTTAATTGTGTAAAATCTTCAAAAATATTAATCTTTAAGGATTTCTTGAATTTTTTTACAAATTCAGATGATCACAAACACAATTTACTAAAGTCGATGAGTAATGCAACAAAAATTATTATCTACTCTTCTAACAATAAGAAAATTAAAAGATAAGGGTTGGAGAATAGACACCGCGATTTTATACTGGTTTACCCTTAACCTTGTGTTATGTCCAGTCCTCAGAGTTTTTCTAAGATTTCACTATACTCTTCAACTTTGCAAGTATTCTTTCTACACTTGCAGAGCCTCTTCAGGTCTATCTTACAAAGTATTCTTTATTTGTTTTCTTAGCCTCTCCAGGCTCTAGTCTTTCTTTCTCTAGGAAAGATGTTATTTGAGCTTCACGTTACAGATGTATTCACTCTCTTTCTTTCGCACTTGAGTACAGAGTTTCTCTAAGTATTGTACAATCAAAATTTCTCTTTTGTAAAAACGTTATTTAATTTACGACTAAAACTAGTATTTATAGCCTAAGTCTTCAACTGTCTTCTTGAGAAACTACTTCTTGAATCTTCAAGAAAATCATTATTAGTTGATTCCTGTAACTAACTCCAACTAACTAACTGACTGATGTTCTATAATAGTTTCCATTTGCATCGTCTAGTACTATACTTCTTCTAGTGTCACTTCATCTGGTATCATGCTTCTTCTGTTGTCACGCTTCTTCTAGTGTCGACGTGTATCTTCTTATGATAACGTGTCTCTTCTTATGACGTCCATCTTGAGTTTAAGATATCTTCTTGGTTTGACTATGCGTCTTTTAGGTTTGACCATGTATCTTTTAGTGTTGAGTTTCTATATCTTCTAGTGTTGACCATATATCTTCTAGTTCTATATCTTATGATGTTGACTATGTGTCACTTGCATTTTTTTGTGCACTTAACAAACTTATCAAAACAATTCACACATTTCTAAGATTATTATTATTTGATTATCATCAAAATTAAATGAAATAAAGTCTTCTTGACTTAACAATAGTACGACCCCTAAACAATAAAGATCTAATCTTCAATATGAATGTCTTGTACTAAGTGGATAGCCATCCTTGTACCTTTACTCTACTCAAATTTGATTCTCCAATTAACTTGAAAGGTACAATATTACAACTGAAACTACTAGTAATCTAATTATTACATAAAAACCTGACGACACGCAGGCCGTATCCAAAATTACATAAATAAATAAAGGCCGCAGGCTGTATCCAAAATGAAAAACAACTATGGGCCATAGTATTCACTATTCATAATCAAGGCAAGATAACAAATATTAAACCATATAAAACACCAATTGTAAGAAAACATGTGATTGACATAAAAAGTAAAATTTAGCGAGGGTTAGGAGGTCAAGGTGCATTACCTCTAGCAATGATTTTAATTTTAATTATTAATTAATCTTATTAATCTGAAACCCCTTATTCATTCACATTGAATTATCGAAAGAACCCCTCATTCAATCACATTGAATTATCAAAAGAACCCCTCATTCAATCACATTAACTTATCAAAAAATCGTAATTTCATTCGATTAAATGGAATTCAATTTCAATAAACACAAGTGGCTCTGATACCATTGATAGAACTTTTAGATTGTCAACAGCAATACACTTATTAGCTGAGCATACGAAACACCAAGTTCCATGTGAATATTAAAACCAAATCTAGATGAGATTTTACCTTTATACAGTAAAAATATGTAAGGGAATTGGTCAGGAAGAGCATGTCAAATTCTACTCCTCTATCGACATCCACACCCTCGCAAGACTGAAACACCATTTTCTGATGTGCTAGCACCAAACTCATCCCTCTCTCTCTCTCTCTCTCTCTCTCTGGTAGATGAAGATCTCCTTTAGATTTTGAGCAGATGAAACTCTTTAGTTTGTTATTCATCCCATATATCCACATATGAAGGAAAAGCTAAGGCCCAAAGCCCAAATCCGATTCAAGCCCATTGAATGTTCAATCTGATTGGTGTGCAACCTTGTAGGCTTATTTAATATTAGCAATAAACCCAAATTTCTTTTAAGCCCAAAAGTTATAAGCCGTCTCTAGCAAGACATTATAACCACCCAATATTAAATAAGGTCATAATACGACACTACCTAAATCACAATTGATCAATTAGAGTACATTTTGTAATTAGTTCATGGGGTGTACACTAACAGATATAAGATCTCCTTGTCTAAGTCCTTTGGAGCTTTTAAAAGGCTTACCAGGCTGACCATTCACCAACATCTTAAAGGAAGGTAAGCTGATGCATTATGATATCCATTGGATAAAGTTGGCTGAAAATTCCAATGCATGTAAGATGTTCAATATAAAGCCCCAATCGACATTATCAAGGCCTTCTTTAGGCCAACCTTAATAATTCCTGCTTCCCCTCCTTTTGGTGTAAGTCTTAATAAGTTGTTACATTAACATGTGTTGGAAAATCCCGGGAGGAACATCACATGTTCCAGCAGTGGAAACAAAAATTTTTTATTCCCGGGACCTTCCCCAAACCCAGGATCCCGGTGTCGGTATGAAAACTCAAACCTGAATAGCCAATAGAGACTATCTCTAAAGGTATCCACGCAGAGATCAGAAAACCTAACCGGATCAAACACTTTTGACCGGGAATAGCTAAACAGAATAAGAGCTGCTAGACCCTACCTCCGTCCCGGAGAGCTTGAGAAAGCGTTGAAACCTTGTGCTTGGAGAAGGAGAAGTCGATGGTTGCTTAAGGAGAAGAAGAAAATGAACCTTTAAAGCAAAGCTTAACTATTAAGCTTTCATCTTCATTCCTTTCTAAAACCTACGAACCATCATCTTCTTTTTACATGTATATAAGTCTTTTAACTTTTAAAAGACTAAGCATGAGATGATGCCATGTGGAAGCTTCATTACCATTCATTTATTTAACTAATTAAATAAACAAACTTTGACTTTTCAATGGCTTTATCTCTTCTCCCTTTCCAACGCACATGTACATATATATATATATAATAATTAATTAATTAATTAATTAATTAATTAATTAGAATATATTTGCTAAGGTCCAGTCCAACTGGGTTGGTCCTACTGACCCTCTTAGGGCATGATCTTTGAAAGCTTGACTCCTAAACCTTTCTTAGCAATATTGATGTCGCGATCTCATCGGGACATATCCCAATCCATTGGGATCCATTTAATCTAATGCTCTCCATAATTGGAACTCGTCCAATTACTATTTTACGATTCTCCGAGTCACTCTTATGCGTGTGACCCTTTAGGTTCCGGTTATGTTGGCCACTTAGATTAACAATTAATCTGAGCAAGTCATGAGCGGTATCTAGCAACACATCATGACCCCGAATTGACCGGAAAGTAATCGGTTTGATGAATTCATCACGAACCGGATCACAAACCCTTCCATGTACAATTACCGGTGCAATTCGTCCTTTCATCATCCTATACCCCACTTGGTTATGAGTATGGCTAATATGTCAACTCTTACTAGACTAAGTCTAGCCCAAGTGAAATCAGTTCCTGTCTGAGGACTCATTACTTTATATGTCCACGAAGACACTCTTCATGACATAGTCATGCTCTGGCCAGAGACTTAAAGTAATGATCCTGATAAGAGGCCAGGGTATCTCTTCAGTTCTCACAGAAGTGATGAATCCTTTATTGGCTACTCAATTACCTTCGAATACCTCAAACGCACTCCAAGCACCACCCTATGAGTAACCTCTGGAAGGCCACAAGGAATGGAGTCAAAGCACAGGATCAGTATCCAAGATATCCTTGAGTACCTCAAGTCTAAGGATACTTGCACCATTGCTATGATGAGATTATCACTGACATTAAATCCATGTGATGATATCATGGCAGTCATCAATGAACTTACTACCACTAGTAAGCATCCATATGTCAACTCTAAATATCTCATATTTACGCTTTACGAGATCCACCGCTGATCCAATCAAGGAGTATGACATATGTTAGTCCGTCCGGATTAATGATGTCGGTCTCATTAATCCTATGACTAGGAAAATTTAGATCTTGACATAATTGCACATGATAGGAATCTCGTGATTATAATCACATCATAATTTCCTTCATGCTATGTCATATATCATGGACTTCATTAATTTGATTAAAGATCAATATCAATTCATAAAGAACATCAAATAAATGAAACATGCCTTTCTTTATTTATTCATAAAGTTTGCACATGACTATGAACAAAAAGCGCTAAAGGGGATTGCCTTTAGGGCACTACTCTAACAAATCTCCCACTTGACCTAAAGCCAATCGCCTTGGTATCTAATACCATAAGCGAGTACATGAGAATCAAAATTCTTCCGTGACAATGGCTTCGTCAGCGGATCGAGAATGTTACGCTCTGTGGAATCCTCTCGATCGCGACATCACCTCTAGCAATGATCTCTCGAATCGATGATATCTGCGAGTACGTGTTTAGATCGTTGGTGAGACCTCGGTTCTTTTGCTCGAACAATAGCCCCGTTGTTGTCACAATACAATCAGATGGATCCATCACACTAGGAACCACACCAAGTTCGAAATGAACTTCGATCCAACGACTTCCTTTGCCTCCTCGATGCAAAGAATGTACTCTGCCTCGATCGTCGAATCGCAATCGTCTCTTGTTTGGAACTCTTCCAACTGATCGCTCCGCCGTTTAGCGTGAAAACATAACTGGACTGGATTTGAGTCATCCTTGTCGATTAGAAACCGCATCCGTATGCCCGCCACTGAGATTTCCATCTCCATATATCAAGAAAACATCCTTAGTCTTTCGCAAGTACTTGAGGATATTCTTGACACCACCCATGACCCTTACCAGATCCGATTGGTATCCGCTCGTAACTTAGAGCATACGATACATCGGGCCTCGTACATAACATAGCATACATGATCGATCCTACTGCAGATGCATACGGGATCGATCCATGCGCATCCTCTCATCTTGTGTCTTAGGACACATAGATTTGAGTGTTATCCCATGAGTGATGGGAAGAAACCCTCTCTTGGATTGCTCCATGCTAAACCTCTTTAGCATCTTGTCTATGTATCGATGATTGTGAAAGACCAAGCAACCTCTTTGATCTATCTCTATAGATCTTTATCCCAAGGATATAAGTTGCTTCACCAAGGTCTTTCATCGCAAATTGCTGGACAACCAAATTTTAACGATTGAAGATTGAGACATCGTTTCCGAGTAACAAGATGTCATCTACATACAACACAAGGAAAACGATTGCATTCCATTAACCTTTTGTACACACAATAGTCATCCGGATTTTGAAAAACCAAACTCTTTGATTGACTCATCAAATGGATGTTCCAACTCACGGATGCTTGCTTCAATCCATAGATGGATTTACGAAGCTTGCATACCTTTTCGCCATCATCGAAGTGAAGCCTCTGGTTGTGTCATGTACACATCCTCGGCGATTCCGTTAAGGAAAGTCGTCTTCACATCCATTTGCCATATCTCATAATCATAATGAGCGGCAATGGCTAGGAGTATCTGAATGGATTTAAGCATTGCTACTGGGTCAAGGTCTCGCCATAGTCAACTCCTTGTCTTTGACGAAATCCTTTCGCCACAAGCCTTCTTTGTAGGTAATCACATTACCATCCATGTCGGTTTTCTTCTTGAAAACCCATTTGCACCCTATAGGTTTTATCCTTCAGTGCATCAACCAAAGTCCATACTTGGTTTATGTACATGGAATCCATTTCGCTTTCATGGCACAAAGCCATTTTTCGACTCTGAACTTTTGAACCTCTTCATAGGTAGCGAGCTCATCATCTTCTATGAGCAATACGTCATTCTGTTAAACCACAAGAAATCCATATCTCTCGGGAACAAGTCGCATCCTACTTGACCTACTTAACTTAGATGCAATGTAAGGTTGAACTGTTACTTCATCCGAATGAGTGACAGCCTCGAGTTCAGCAGTTGATCATGCTTGTTTGAGCATCTTGAACTTCTTCAAGTTCAACTTTGCTCCCATCGTCTTCTTCGGAAGAAACTCTTTCTCTAAAAACAGATGCTTTGAAACAAACACCTTTTGTTCCTCAAGAAGTAGAATTGATATCCCATGGTCTCTTTAGGATATCCTACAAACAAACACTTGTCGACTTTGCTTCAAGCTTATCTCGACCGAATCCGCTTCACGTAAGCGTGACAACCCCATACTTTCAAATGAGAAAGATAAGGTTTTCGTTAGTCCACATCTCATATGGAGTAACATCAACTGCCTTAGAGGAACTCTGTTTAGCAAGTAAACAATTTGTCTCTAGCATACCCCCAAAACGATTTTGGTAACTTTGCGAAACCCATCATTGATCGTACCATGTCTAACAAAGTTCGATTTCTCCTTTCAGCCACACCGTTGTGCTGCAGCATGTAAGGAGGAGTCCACTGAGATAAAATGCCATTATCTACGAGATAATCCTGGCTGTTGGTCTAAGTATTCTCCACCACGATCGATCGTAATGCCTTGATACTTTTACCAAGCTGGTTTTCTACTTCATTTCAATTGTTTGAACTTTTCAACGCTTCAAATTTGTATCTCATCGATACAAGTACCCATATCGTGAATAATCATCGATAAAGGTAATGAAGTAACGACAACCACTTCTGGCATGGATGGACATCGGACCGCATACATCTGAATGTATTAGGTCTAATACTCCAATCGCTCGTTCACCCTTTCCCTTGAAGGATAACTTAGTCATCTTGCCTAATAAACAAGATTTGCATGTGTCATATGATTCATAATCAAATGACCCTAAACTGCCACTCTTGTGGAGCTTAGCGATCGCGTCTCATTTATAATGGCCAAGCCGACAATGCCATAAGTAAGTTGACTTTAGATTATCTCTTTTATGCCGTTTGGTGTCATTGACATTTAAAATTGGATTAGACATATCTAATATGTAAATACCATTGCACAATGTACCAGTTCCATAAAGCATTCCATTAGAATTGATAGAACAACAATTGCTACTAAAATTCATATGGAATCCAAATTTATTCGCACAAGAAATGATAATATATTCTTTGTCAAACGGGTACAAAATAACAATCATCCAATTCCAATACAAGCCCAATGAGGAGAGACAAAACATAGGTTCCTACGGCTAATGCAAAGAACTCTTGCTCCATTTCCAACACGTGGGTCTACTTCTCCCTTCATGAGTTGCCTCATCGTCCCGAGGCCCCATATCATTACATATGTGAGCCACAACCAGATCAAATACCCGGATGTTGTGATCGATAAAGATTAACTTCAATGACATACAAACCTGAAGTAGTCGAGGCATCGATGCCTTCTTACGCTTCAATGACTCGATAGACTTTGCAATTGCGCCTCTAATGGCCATCTTTACATGATGGAAGCAAGTTCCTTTTAGGGCGCTTCTTTGGTCTTCTTCTTGATGGCGCCTCCCTTTGGTTTCTTTGCCTTCTTCTTCTTTGGGTTCTTCTTCTTCTTGGACCCAAAAGATGAAGAAGCAACCACCAACACTTGCTTACTATCACTCTTGATAGTCGCTTCATTTGTCTTGAAAGCAGATTGATCAGCTCAGGTATTGTAGTGGATATTTGGTTCATCCGATAGTTTAGCACGAACTGTGCATAACTGTCGGACAATCCAACCAGAATTAAGTCTATACTTAATTCATGATCCATTGCAAAACCTAAGACGGCCAATCTCTCAATATAGCCATTCATCTTCGATGCGTCGCATGCCAGATGTCCCCGGAGCCATCTTAGTAGTGAAGAGAAGCCTTGAGGTCTCGAACCTTCGGACCGGGCTTGCTCGTCAAACAGCTCCTAAGATGAAAACTATAGTGTGAGCATCCATGGACTCGTCTTTTTCGCTCTCGGTGACATCGACGCAAGCATAATGCAAGTCGCCATGTCACCGCCCTTTAGATTCTTACTATATGCCTTGATCATCATCGAAGCATTGACGGCAGTGCATCCGGAGGCGAAAAATCTAGGATATATCCTGGACTTTCAGATCGAGAACTATTCTCGATTCCTTAACCATCGAAAATTCGGTCCAGTTAACTTGTTGGAATCCATAAGTGAGCGAAGATTCACACTTGACGACATTTTCAAACAACCTACACGGATAGAGAGGAAGAATGTTAGAATAGGAATAGCTGCATAATCATAAGGACTTGAATGATATGCAAAAAGCTCCCACTAGTTTCATAGAATCCATAACCCTCATTACGAATCCAAAGAAACAAAGTGACATAATGTCCTAGTGGGTCGATATCCGATATTGCTAAGAATGACCTTGGGTTTACCCAACAAGCCATAACTTAGGTCAATCGGTAGGTATCGAACATACCAATTGCATCATCGATAACCGACATTGAGAATGACCTTGGATTTACCCAACAAGCCACCTTATGTCTCGGGAGGTATCAGATATACCAATTACATCTTAGACACAACTATCGATCAGTGCTATCAACTTGTTGATGTATGCACTTACATTGGTTATCAACTCTTTGATGCGCATACATCCGATGTATGCTACCCAATTTCACCTCTGTCCACGTTGACCTTGAGTTTACTCAACAAACCAACGCCCAAAGTGAAAACCAACCCATTAATCAGAAAATCATATTTTCATGGTTTGAACATATCCGTATAGAGTGAGCTTGGGTTTACCCAACAACCCATCCCTATAAGAACTCTGGTTCTTACCATATTAATGGAAGGCGTTAGTTTTCATATACCGAGGAGGGATTTAGAAACTCTAGACTCCAAGCTGAAGGATCATAGTCACTAGGACTATATGGCATAATTTAGGTTTCATCAATCAAATTGAATCAATCCTTATAATCATCCATCATCCGTCATCCAACCTGAGCATGTCACAAGTCGACTTTCATCAAATACAAGTCACCTTATGCTTCTGCCCACACACAAGTCGACTTGTCTGATATAAGTCGACTTATGCAAAAACTTTGAACAAGTCGACTTATGTACAATACAAGTCGACTTATCCAAAAACTTTGAACAAGTCGACTTATGTACAATACAAGTCGACTTATCCAAAAACTTTGAACAAGTCGACTTATGTACAATACAAGTCGACTTATCCAACAAGAATTGCTATTATATCTAATCGGCTAATTCCTCAATCCATGCAATTCCAATTCTCAACACCATCATACCTAGGGTAAAATCTGTAAATTGATGTATCAATGAACACTTCATGATCCATGAATGCCTTATATGGTCAAACCATACATGAAAAGCTTAAAATGAGTCAAAACTCATAAATATCCAAACAATTTAAGAACACCCAAATTCTCACCCTAAGCATCTCAAGCTAGTGTATACACTCTCAAAACTACTCCGGCACTTGTCACAAAAATTGTGACGGCCAAAATAAGCAAGAAAATGAAATGTACTAACGAGACACAAATGTGACCAATTCGGCATTCAAAAATTCTTGGAAAAGCAACTTCAAGCAATTCAATTTGGCAATCATACTACATCAAGATAACACATTTTTAATCACATTAAAAATGCTGCAAGGCATTGGAATTGAAAAAGCAAACTCAATCAAGCCAAGCAAAACAGTCCCAACAATTTTCACCAAAACTGTCCAGTTCTGTACATTGCTTGAAATGATCAGTGAAACAATTTCAATAAATTCTGAGAAAATTATATAGGTTACTACATGTTCAGAAAATGCTACCTGAATATTTTCAGGATTTTAGGCCATCAAAAACTCAGTCAACCAAAATAACAAATCCGATTAAAATTCTGTGTTCATCAACACAGCAATTCCCAACAGCATAGAATAAAATCGAAAATAAATATCCAATCACCTTGAAATCCAATTTCCATGCTCACAGACATTCACCAACATCTTAGAGACATGTAGGTGAAGGAAAATCCAGAAAAAGATTTTTCTATAATTTATTCTTGATTTTATACTACTGCCTGTTCACAGAATCGTTTCAAAAACAGCATCTGTAAGCTTAGGGAAATAATTAGCAAAACTTTATCTAATCAAATCGATAAATTATGAAAATTCATAGACATATTCTCTAACATGTTATGAACATTCCTGGGAAGAAAAATTTCGAAAACCCTATCTATATAGCAATTCGAAAATTGGACAGCAAGCATGCATCAACATCACAAGCAATTAGGGTTTATGATCTAGCTTTAGTTAAAGCTTCATACACGACACCAGTCGCTCTGATACCACTGTTGGAAAATCCCGGGAGGAACATCACATGTTCCAGCAGCGGAAACAAAAAAATTTTATTCCCGGGACCTTCCCCAAACCCAGGATCCCAGTGTCGGTATGAAAACTCAAACCTGAATAGCCAATAAAGACTATCTCTAAAGGTATCCACGCAGAGATCAGAAAACCTAACCGGATCAAACACTTTTGACCCGGGAATAGCTAGAACAGAATAAGAGCTGCTAGACCCTACCTCTGTCCTGGAGAGCTTGAGAAAACGTTGAAACCTTGTGCTTGGAGAAGGAGAAGTCGATGGTTACTTAAGGAGAAGAAGAAAATGAACCTTTTAAAGCAAAGCTTAACTATTAAGCTTTCATCTTCTGTTCCTTTCTAAAACCTACGAACCATCATCTTCTTTTTACATGTATATAAGTCTTTTAACTTTTAAAAGACTAAGCATGAGATGATGCCATGTGGAAGCTTCATTACCATTCATTTATTTAACTAATTAAATAAACAAACTTTGACTTTTCAATGGCTTTATCTCTTCTCCTTTCCAACGCACATGTACATATATATATATAATAATTAATTAATTAATTACTTAATTAATTAATTAGAATATATTTGCTAAGGTCCATCCAACTGAGGTCGGTCCTATCGGCTCTCGGCCCCGATCTTTAAAACAACTCCTAAACATTTTTAGCAATATTGATGTCGCGATCTCATCGGACATATCCCAATCCATTGGGATCCATTTAATCCTAATGCTCTCCATAATTGGAACTCGTCCAATTACTATTTTACAGATTCTCTGAGTCACTCTTATGCGTGTGACCCTTTAGGTTCCGGTTATGTTGGCCACTTAGATTAACAATTAATCTGAGCAAGTCATGAGCGGTATCTAGCAACACATCATGACCCCCAATTGACCGGAAAGTAATCGGTTTGATGAATTCATCACGAACGGATCACAAACCCTTCCATAGACAATTACCGTGCAATTCGTCCTTTCATCATCCTATACCCCACTTGGTTATGAGTATGGCTAATATGTCAACTCTTACTAGACTAAGTCTAGCCCAAGTGAAATCAGTTCCTGTCTGATGACTCATTACTTTATATGTCCATGAAGACACTCTTCATGACATAGTCATGCTCTGGCCAGAGACTTAAAGTAATGATCCTGACAAGAGGCCAGGGTATCTCTTCATTCTCACGTAGTGATGAATCCTTTATTGGCTACTCAATTACCTTGAATACCTCAAACTGTACTCCAAGCACCACCCTATGAGTAACCTCCGAAGGCCACAGGAATGGAGTCAAAGTCAGGATCAAGATTCAAGATATCCTCGAGTACCTCAAGTCTAAGGATACTTGCACCATTGCTATGATGAGATTATCATGACATTAAATCCATGTGATGATCTCATGGCAGTCATCCAATGAACTTACTACCACTAGTAAGCATCCATATGTCAACTCTAAATATCTCGATTTACAATTTCGAGATCCACCGCTGATCCAATCAAGGAGGATGACATATGCTAGTCATCCGGATTAATGATGTCCAGCCTCATTAATCCTATGACTAGGAAAATTTAGATATCTTGACATAATTGCACATGATAGGAATCTCAGGATTATAATCACATCATAATTTCCTTCATGCTATGTCATATATCATGGACTTCATTAATTTGATTAAAGATCAATATCAATTCATAAAGAACATCAAATAAATGAAACATGCCTTTCTTTATTTATTCATAAAGTCTGCACATGACTATGAACAAAAAGCGCTAAAGGGGATTGCCTTTAGGGCACTACTCTAACAACATGATGTTATCCCGTATAATTTCACTAGGTAAATAGGCACCTTGTGAAATGTTAATATATTTGTTAAGACCTCTTTCATTCTTTAAGCCAAGATCTTAACAATGATCTTATACACTGTGTTATAACAAGAAATAGGTCTGAAGTCTAAAAAAGTTCTTTGTTCTCCATTCTTTAGAGTTACAAAGGTGTGATTAGTTTATGATAACATTTGAACATTGTTGAAGAATTCTAGAATGACATTAACTACCATATTCTTTATTAAATGTTAGGATTTATTGAAGACATGAGGGTTGAATCCATCAGGTCTAGGTGCCTTGTTTAGATTTAAAGATCTTTAGACAATCTCAAGCTCTAGACATATAATAGGCTTGCTAAGTAAATCAGCATTTATAAGACTAATCTTGTCTATTATGATTTCACTTTGAAGATACTTGAAAAGGTAGCATTCGTAGGAGAAGACAAGATATTTGAAAGCAACATGAAGTGACGAATCCTAAGAATCAAGAACCAGATTGTTGAGCTATAATGAAATGACTATATTTGAGTTTCTCTTGTTTATGCCAGCTTTGTGGAAAAAAGTTGCATTTTATCTCCACACTTCATCCAATCCATCCTAGATCTTTGTTTCATGCGAGAATAATCATAGAAGATAGCACTAGAAAGATGTTGCGTAGCAACTTTTTCCTAGCAAATCAATCTTTAGGTGATTCTTAGATATTTTATGACCAATGAACTTTAGTATACTCGTTAATATATATCATTATGTTTAAACCATAAGCATCACATTTTATGAGTAACTTATTATTATTATTATTATTATTATTATTATTATTATTATTATTATTAAATTTGATATTTATGAAAACTTTATAATTTGATAACTTTGGTATCTAACAAATGATTCATTACATAAATATCAAACTAAATATATTATTATCATTAAATATGATATACCACTAATTTATTATTAATATAAAATAATTTCATAATAAGAAAAGCAGAATGTATTTATGCAATAATTAAAATAATATAATTTATATACTAAAGGATAAATATTACTATTATATTAATGTTTTTTTGAACATGTTTTCTTAATTCCTTCCTAAGTTAGTTTAGTTACTGAAGGCGTGTGGTTGTTTTGGTGGTCGGAATTTGGCTAGAGGTGATGGGTGATGATAAGTGAAAGTTTGGTCTAGTTTTGTGTTTCTCGGATTAGGAGTTAGCAATGGTTTGGTTTGTAATTTTCGACTACAAGGAATTTGGGGATGGTTCTAAAGGCAAAATTGTAGAGCAAGAAGTCAACTACAACTTTGGTGAACGAAGTTTCATATTTTGATGTATGTGTGAAAAGTTATGGATGAGATAGTGAAATTGGTCAAGAATGATACTATTTTGGGAAAGGAAGAAGAAAATTGAGAAAAACATGGAAGATTTTGGAAAACTAACAAACCTTTATTCTATTTTCAGTAAATAGACAACCCAAGAGCAAATTGACACTAAATTTGAGAATAATACTCAAGAGTTTTCATTCATAAAATTCTACTTCTCAAAAGGAAACAAAACATGACTTAAATAGAAAACTTAGCTAAAAGGAAAGTGGAGAACCACATGATTTAGTTTCTCACCTCCTAATGGATTCTTAATGAAACATTCATAACAAAAAAAAAAAACTATCCATAATTGTCCACTATACATGTATTAATGTGAAAAATTAAGGATAGGAATTAAAACACACTAAATAAGCATTAAACACATTAAATAGGAAACTTATGGGCAATGAATTGCTGTTACTGAAAACGTACATAGGTTGAAATATTATACCTTCTCTTGGCCAAGTCAAGTTATAGGACAACAGGTGACTTGATTTTGGCCGAGAACCTTCTCCCCTGTGGGCTCCATTTGGACTTCAAGATCATCAACTTGGACCAAGGCTTTAGAGTCCCCAAAAGGTTTCCATAAAGCTTGGTATTGTAGGAGAATGTTGAGGCCAACTTCTTCTAACTCTTCATCCTCTTTGGCCGGTTCTTCTTCTTCTGGGGCTCCAAAGTCCATGTTGGACATATCTTCCAAGGCTTTGTTTGATGGTCCTCCGTCATCCTCTCCCCTCTTTAAAGGCTTCTTCTTGGTCTTAGACTTGGGCTTGACGGTCCTCCATCAATTACATTAATATTCTTTTGCTTTTTATTTGTAATAGATAATATCTAGTTTTTAGTTATGGAGATTATCTTTATCCTGAAAAGAATCTATAATTAATACAATAGTTAAAAAAGTAAGCATTTGTGTTTAACAAATACATATCAAATACCAGTGAAAATTCTATGCTCTGAAAAAAAAATTTACAAACTGTCAACTAATTAAAATCCTAAGAAGTTTTCAACTCGTATTTTTTGGCAGCTAGAATTAAAGAGCTCCTTATGTGAATTTCAACCTTAGCAACGGATATTTTGTTGGAGAATGAAATGTCAACCTAAGCAACGGTTGGATACCCTTAGCTAAAGCCTAAATCAAAAGCTATAAATGGATTATGAGCTTAATTTCAGCAAATATACGAATAATAAATAAATAAACCGATACAAAATTTGGTTAATAGAATAATTTAATTTAAATATTTTAAATAAAAACGTTAAGATTAAAAATAAAAAGACCCCCCAATTCAAGGTGGGACCCATTTCATTCTTTTGCTTGCCTGTGACGTCTAAGAACAGACCAGCTGCCCCTGTGTCTGTCTACAAACCCAACTACAAAAACCCAACCCTACCCCCCCGGTTCACCAGCAAAACTCCTCTTTCTGGCATTTTCACCAACAATAAAGGAACGTTTCTTTCTTTTTTCACAGAAATGGCGAGACCACAACAGCGGTTTCGAGGTGTCCGCCAAAGGCATTGGGGTTCTTGGGTATCCGAAATTCGTCACCCTTTATTGTAAGATTAAAACTTTCCGTTGAAAGCAACGTATGTTTCAACATTCTATTTCCGACACTCGAACTTATTCCCCCCTTATTTTTTGGTTTCTGCAGGAAAACTAGAATTTGGCTAGGCACATTTGAGACTGCCGAGGACGCTGCACGGGCCTATGATGAAGCTGCCCGGCTCATGTGTGGACCAAGGGCAAGAACAAATTTCCCTTATAACCCAAATGAATCACAATCATCGTCATCGAAAGTTCTGTCCGCCACTTTGACAGCTAAATTGCACAGATGCTATATGGCCTCCCTACAGATAACGAAACAACGAACATCAACCCAAGAGCAACACAAAAAGACACCATTTTTACTTGTCAACGCTACACCAAATGACATTGCCACCAACAATGAAGAATTTGTCACTCATGTGCCAGAGAAAACGCCAGTGCAAACCCCAGAGACACAGGCAAACTGGGATATCAAGAACACTACCCAGCAGTTTAAACCGCTTGAAGAGCATCACATAGATCAAATGATTGAAGAGTTGCTTGATTACGGATCAATTGAACTATGTTCTGCTGTTTCTTCTCAACAACTGTGATTTACAGCCCTAAACGTCACCATCTTTAGCATAGTCATTAGCCAACGGCAGTCATTTGCTAATTTAACCGCCTCCGTAGCCTCTTAAGTCACTTTAGTACTCGGACTCCTATCCCCTAGGCGAGTCATATCAGGATGCTTAGTGTACAGTTAAATATGTCAGAATTTATCATGTTCTATGAATTGTGTCTTAGTTCCGGTGGAAGATAAATTGCATTAGTTCTGCTGCTTCCTGAAGAAAATTTGGGCTCAATAGCCATCCATGTCAAATGGGAAAGTGATTAAGCATTATGATGCAAAATGGTCCAACATGATTCCACTTCCAGCATTTAATTGCCATATGAACAGTACATGAACGGAGTAATGAAACCGGCAGTCCCTGCTCTTGCTGCTTTTTCAGAACGCAATTTCCAGAATCAATGATGCTTAAACTGGTCCGGCTCACTGTCGGATAGTAAGCAAAACTGTTTCCTCTAAGATCTCCCAAACGTTCACCTTCTCTGTTTACGAAGGACTCAAGAACAGGATCCTAGGAAGTTTCAATTGGTGAAAATGTAACCGTTTGTTTAATTTATACTACCTTTATTAATGATCACCGGATAGAATTGATAACAAGAATATTAAGAGTGCTGAAAGAATCTTCCTTGAAATGATGAAGTACGAAAGCAACTAAGTTCCAGCAAAAACTGGAAAACGCCTTGCAATTGCACAGAACTTGTGTCAAAAGTTGTAGGAAAAAGAACGGAAAGAATTTGGTGGCCACTGTGAATTTGGATCCTGAGATCTTTTCACATGTGAAATCCGGAACAATTAAATGCTCTACCCAGAGCCTGCGAGAACTGCAGCAGATATCGTATTCCTTAGTAAGTAGCAATGTCGATTATTTCCTTTGGAAACATAAGTTGGAGTTCCCTTGTGAAATGTTGGGTTCGACAGGATTTTGGAATTATGCAAACAGAGACTGGCTCTGGAGTTGAGATTGCTGGTCGATAAACAAAAAAGGGACTGAATGTGACAGAAATTAAAATGCATTTTTTTTCTTTGGTTTCATAGGCTCTTTGTACGAGCAGAAGTGACGCACATTTTTCAAGAAGTTCTTTGGTTGATAAGTTTAGGAAGAGTTAAAGGATAAAAAATAAAAAAAGAGTAGTTAGTTACAATGTTATGAATACTGCATCGGGTTGATCGGATTGAACTACAGAACAATCTGATCTGGGTATCGGTTAAGATCGCAAGATCTGCTTTGATATTTTTAAATTTATAAAATAGTCCTAAATTTTTAAAATTGCAAAATAGTCCATATTAATATATATTATACAATTGTACTGTATAACATCAACCCATAAATATAATTAATTTTAAAATATATAAATTTTGATTTAATAATTGAAAATATATAAAATAAATATTAGTTTATAAATAATAATTTTAAAATTATTTATTTTGAAAATAAAATATTTGTATTAATACTTTATTAATAAATATTATATAAAATATTAAAATAAATTTAAATAAAAATAATTTATTAGTAATAATTTATTAGTAATTAAAATTAAAATATTTTATTTTAAGTTTTATTTAATTTATAATTATTATTAGTAATAAAATATTTATTATTATTTTAAAAAGTTTGAAAAAAAGGAGGGAATGAGAGGGAGGGAAGAGATTTTGAAATTTTTTAAAATTTTGCAAAAAAACCCCTAAATTTTTTAAAATTTCCTAATCAAATTAGATTTGACCGGTATTTTGAATACTGGCTTAGTCGATCGAGTATTTAAATCCGGTACCAAAACTTAAATTTCTATGCACGGATTTAGATCGAAACAGATGCGTCTTAAATAATCTCTACTTAGATTTGATGTAAATCCAAAACACTGGTTAGTTATTGATTATTATTATAGAGGCAATAGTTTATCTCAGTTTTAAGAAATTTTTCATACCCTTCATTTAATAGATGAATAAAATTTATTCATTAGCAATGACTATTTTTAAAAATATTTTAATACTAATTTATTAAATATAATTAATTAATTTTATATTATAATTAATCAAAATATAAGTAATTCATTAATTACAATATAATTAATTAAAATATAATTAATTCATTAATTGAAATAATATAATATAATATAATTAAAATAATATTATTTATTTATTTATTATAATTAATTAATTAATTAAAATATAATTCATGACTGAATTTTACAAAGAGAAGAGGATTTTACATGAAACTACGTATGTAGAAATATCACAGCAAAATGAACGAGCTGAAAGAAAACATCAAAACATTCCAAATATAGCAAAAGCATTAAAAATTTAAGCTAACTTGCCTATCAAAATTTAGGCAGATTGTGTTCTCTATGTGGTATGCCTAATAAACCATATTCCGTCTCTCTTTTCCTACAAATATCCTTATTTTATCATTTGTGGTATTGATCTTGACCTAACCTCCTTAAGAGTACCAGTTGTCTTTGTTTTGCTTCCATTAAAAAAGATTATGGAGGAATGTTTGATACTAGGATAAGGAAATATATGCTTCTTGGTTTTTCTATAGGTACTAAAGGTTATAAGGTGTTTAAAGTCAATTCCAAACACTTTATCATGTCTAAAGATGTGATATTCTATGAAGACAAGTTTCCCTCCTTACCTCTTCAACAAATTCAACTATTTCTTCTCCTATTCCACCCACTCACTTAACTTTACCATTTGATGAGTCCTTTCCAACACTCTCACCCTTTATACATTTATTATCTACACTCCACATGTTGGACCCCACACCCCACCCGTAGGTATTTGAGGGTTATACCCTCAGCGTGTTTGCGGGTTATACCACGGCATCCAACCTTAATCAGTATTATCCCCTCTGGCCTTAGGTGAGTTCTAGCCCTCGAATCCAAGACCTCAGGGTTTTGTTCCACCACTCCATTCAAACCAATTTCCTTCATTTAAGCTACATTTTATTAATTGTACAACTCATTACATTAATCCACCTCTTCTCCATCATTTTGACCTGACCTTAACTAACACACATCTTCTCCATTCTTCATCATCAATTCACATCATAAATGTATAATTAACACCATAGAATTCATTTAGACCATCAATTTCAAAAGATATTCAACAATTCACAAACTTTCACCTAAAGGGGACAATTTCAGTTTTGACTCAAAGAACCCTCTTCATGACACATTTCATTCATTTAAACCACGTTTCATGCATATTCAAGCATGGACAACAACATATCTTAACACCAAATTCAAAATCATAATGTAGAGAGAGATGAGACAAAATTTACATATACTTTTCTTTGGTGATATCTTCAAATCCTTGGAGAATTTGTCAAATATAATGATAGATTTGAGTTCCTTGACCACAAATTAGCTTAGAACACCTTGGTTTGAGTTGAAAAACCAAAAAGAATGGTGAATTTTGATGATGGCCAAAACTTCCTCTTCTTCCTCTCTTTTCTCCTTTTTTCTCCTTTCTTTTAATTAAAACTAAGTGTTTTAAGTCTTTGCTAATGGGATGCACGACCTTACATGGATAAGGGTCTAGAATATTGACCCTTTTTTGACCAAATGGGGTGAAATTACTATTTTGCCCTTAGCTTATGTGAAATTACCATTATACCCTCCAAACTTTCCTAAATTTGCAATTAAACCCAAGGTTTAGGAATCTCCAAAAATTTTATTTTTATTTTGGTCCTTGGACTCTTGTAAATAATAACTAAGCCCCTTAACTTTATTAAATTACATATTGGTCCTCTAAGAATTGAAAATTTACAATTAAGTCCTTTAACTTTTGACAATTTGCAAATAAGCCCTTATGTACATCAACTTTTTCAATTAAGCTTTCTAAGTGTCTAATAAGTCTATAAATCATGTCTAATCACCTATAAGGCATTATAACACATTTAACTTAGCCTCCATGGTCATATCCATCCAATGGACTCAGTTTTTCATACTTAAAAGCTTATATGTCAGAAATCTCTAAGATTTCACATACCGATGAAATAACATTATAAATCATTGGCATACGTACCAAAAGGATTCAAATTCACCTTTGAACTCATATACAAACTTGTATTTATCAATATATAGTAGTAACTCTAAATACAGAACAATCACCAAAGGGCTTAGAAAGTTCGGTGTTATAGAATACATCGATGATAGTTCAATCACTAAGTTTGCAAACTCATCAAAATTGCAATGTTAGTTTTTAGAATCAAGGGAGTTCGAGCTACTAAGATTATATAATAGAAGTCTAGAACTTACGTTTTGGGGACAAAAATGGCTCAAAGGTCTGATCAGCTGAATTTGAGGAGTCTAGATAGAAGTCTTATATATTATCATCCCATTTTATGTTATATTTTTGGTACTGAGGCTTATCTAAAACAAATGTTGTGTAATTTATATATGGATTGTGAATTGAAATGATACATATGACTTTCATGTTTGTGAATGAAATGGGAAGATATGAAGTTTTAGAGTGCTTATGATATGTTTAATGCCTTTAATGAGTTAGTTGATTATCCTAATGTGCCATTTTTATAAGGTATTTTTTCAAATATCCTCTAGTATGTTCATGCGTATGCTCTATAGAAGTGCTAAATTACATGCATGATACGGACCTCATATATTAACATAATAAGATCAAACATGACATTGCGATTGATTCAGTAGAATAAAAGTGTAACTTCCTTTGTTTAGTAAAATGACAAATATCACATTATTTTGTGAATTGAAATGTTAATAGAGGGAATCTATCCTAGATAGGATCTGTAGTCTTTGATTAAGAGGTGTCATAGTCTTATATGCCATAGGTTATCTTAATATGACCACAAGGTGGAGGCCAAGGATCTTGAGTTGGTGGAGGGAGATACTATATGCCATTGAATTTTTCAGCAAAGCCAATCATCTTCAATGACTTGGTGTCTTGAATCTAACATAAGTCATGGTTAAAGGTTAGTTGACAATGCTCAGAGCTAGTGAGTTTGCTAATTGAAATCAAATTAGAATAAAAAATATGTATGAAAAGCTTATTATTGAGAGTGAGTGAAGAAATGTTGACAATTCTAACTTGTGTGATTGAAAAAAATATATCTATTTGGTAGTGTACAATTAAAGCATCTAATGTCTTATAGGTTGTGAAATAATCCAAGGAATAGTTGATATGATCTGTAGCTGCAAGATCAAATATCCATATGGATGAACATGAAACAAAAGATGAAACAGGTTTTAATGTATCTCTTTGACCAATATAAATTTTATTGATTTAGGAATTAATAGTTGGTTTGCCTTTTGAATCTCCTTCTTTGTATAAACCTACATTAACTAGACAATATTCTATAGTGAGGTTGTAACTTAAAGTATTCTGGAATGGTTTCTTAATAAGTTAGTAAGCATCTACTTTAAAAGGGGAATTATCTAAGTTAGTGTCCACCTTATTAATTGCTTTGATATGTTTTGAGTGTTGTCTTTGGTGAAGTAAGTATTTCAAGACTACATGAGAGGTTGGAAGGGAATCCATGCTTACGACAACATTTTGCCTTTATATGACCATTGTTTCCACAAAAGTACATATAAGTTTATTGTTCTGTTGGTAGCTCTTTTGGGGTTTGATTTGGCATAAAAAGCTTAGGGTTTAGTGGTAAGTAAGGAAAATGAATGTTATAGAGAATTAGTTCCCTCTTATGTTAAACAACTATAGAAAAAGCCCTTTTAATGTTACGTAGCTAACCTATAAGCATAACATATGACTTTATAGTGGAATAGGATTCATTTAAACCTTTGAAAAATTTGATGTCATAGTCACCATAGTAATAAGATTAGATAATAGACAAAAGATCACATAATCTTTTTGGTTCACATTTGCACCTAAGCATTCATCCCATAACATTTTTAGGTAGGTTTATTAATTTGAGACTAAGAGTGTACCTCGGTGAAAGTTGTAGATTTCTTTTTGTAGGTCAAGATCCAAAATGAATTAGCCTAAGAGTACTAACCCTCTAAGTCTTTCCTCACATCAATAGTAGAGTTAAACCATATCACACTTTGTGTAATATAACTGACCATGATAGTACCATTGTGTTACACCTTTCCAAATACGCAAATAAAGGGTTATCTCTTAGAGACATTATGATGGTTCCATCAATAAACTTAAGCTTTTTTTTTTACATTAATCCCATATGTACATTGCCCATGAATGATAGTTGGTATAATTAAGGAGAAAAGACTAGAACGAGTTAGGAATTTTCATTAAGATGAAGGTAGTGTGGGGTAACTGGGTGGTCTTCTGGTTTGAGTGTTTTTGGTTATGTGGTTGATTTTGATAAGCTTGATTAGTAGCAATACTAGTGTAAAAAGGTCCCGACATAGTGAAGAAAAAGAAGGACATAAGGACAAACTATAAGAGTTGAAAGGGATACAACAGCACATGCTAAAGATAGCTGAGAACATAAAAAAATAAAGCCACTATAGAAAGGTATAGATTTGACAATGCTTTGGTATTGTGACAAAAATTAAAATGTAAATATTATTTTGGGCTACATTTTTATTGAATAGTGACACCCTATTATAATCTTTTTGTATAAGGCTATAGCAAATAGTTACAACCATATCTAGGAATCTTGAAATGGCTTCAACAATTTCTAGAAGCATATACATTACATTTATAGTCTTGCAAAAGAATGAAATAAAAATATCTATAACAAACTTAACCAACTAAAATGAAAAATAAAACAAAAAAAGATGAAAAAATAAAACTATGGGCTCAATTCATTTAAAATATGGCATAACAGGAAATGTTGAGCGAGCCCAAGATTTGCCTTTAGCTAGGTATTATCATCATCTTCTCCCTGCGTCAACATGCCCCTACAAGCTAGACTATACATATTATGTACACCTAACTTGAGTAACAAGGTCTGAATTGTTAGTTGAGGGAGAACTTTTATGAATTCCTTAATAACCTGAGCATTGGAAGTAGCTAGAAGTAGGTAGACGACAACTTACTAAACTTTTTCATGGACAATATAATAATTAATTTTGTTGTGTTTCATTCATTCATGAAAAATAGAGGTTTTTACAATATGAATGGTTATTTTGTTGTGATGGTATTAATAAGCTACTTGAGGATGCTCAATTATAAGATCTCGAAGAAGATACAAGAGCCATTATAGCTCATATGTGGTGGTGGAAATAGCTTGATATTTAGCTTTAGAAGAGCTCTTAGATATGATTAGCAACTTCATAGATTTCCAAGATGCCAATAAAGTGCCTAAGAAAATTTAATAATTAGTGATAGATTTGTGAGTGTTAGAGCAAGTAGCCCAATTTATCAAAAAATGCCCAAAGCTAATGAGATAAGTTATCTCAAAATAATACATATAAAACTAGAGAACCTTTAGAATAGTATTCATTGTGCTGCTTGCATGAGTTGTTTGGTTGGTTTGTTCATGAATTGAGGGAGTTGTTGTACTGCAAAGTATATGTCAAGCCTACTTATTGTCAAGTAAATAAGTTAGCTAGTTAAACACTAATAAGTTATAGTGTTAGAAATAGGTTTGCTTTTAGTACCTAATCTTGTATTTGAAGTCGTGGGAGTTAAGATAGGTATAGAGTGCAAAAACCCTATTTCTTGAAGCAAATCTAGCATCTACTTACCCTGATAGAGATTCTAATAAAAGACAAGATTGCTAATTCAAGACTCAAGAAATACTTAGTTGATATAAGGTCTTTAATTTTGAAGGTATTATGTAGATATTGCATAGTAGACTCAATGAGTTCAAGGTAGTTACCTACTAGTAATACATCATCAACATATACTAATAGGATGATGAAGTGGCCATATTATGTCTTTGTGAGTGCATTGAGTGATCTGAAATTTATTATAAGAAACCATTAAAAATCAAAGTTGAAGTGAGTTTAGAATTGCATTACCTACTTGCTTGTTTCAAGCCATAGAGAGTCTTCTTGAGGTGAAAAACCATATTGGATGTGGAAATTCTAGTCTAGGAGGAGGTTTCATGTACACATCTTTATGTATATATCCATATAAGATTAAGTTACTGATGTCTAACTAGTGTAAATGCTAGTTCTCTAAAGCTACAAGTGTTAGCAAGACTTTGATGGTGGTTGTTTTTACCAATGGGAAAAGAGTTTTTATGTAGTCTAATTGATATGTAGTTAATGTATTATATATTTATTCTATAACACACAGTGATTAATGCTATGAAATGCTTAAGACGTTCACTTTAGTTCATATTTGGTTTTAGCTACAATTTAGAAGTGAAAGAGCTAAAGTGAGTCAAAAATATAATTTTTGAGTTGTCTTCCTAAGATTCACACTCATTTGTCTCTATGGAGAAGGAAGAAGAAAGATTAAAAGAAGAGGAGACAAGAAAATGCATAAAAATGAAATGTGCATGTTGTAGAAAAATAGCTCACAGGTATGCATCTAATTGTTATAGACGTGACCATCATTGTCATGCCCATAACTTATTTTGCATGGTCAGGACACCAATGTCACACCTATGCAAAAGAGGCTCATGGATCATGAATGTAAGCAATATAGTCACACATGTGACTGTGTCCAGCTATCCCCAAACCCTACTTTTTAGTAGAAAAACATCGTTTTGACAGCAAAATGATATGAATATTTTGATGGATCGTTTCGAAAGGATGAAGAAGAGAAGGGGCAAATTATCATTCCTCTGGAGACCCATGAAGGGCTAAGCTTCCTGACACCAGTTTGAAGGTGATATCGACACTAAAGAACCCAGTTAAGCATTCTCTCTATTGTGTTTTTTCTTTGTTCTCTCTTAGGATTTGATTATGTTATCTTGTGTTTATTAAATTGGGTATTGTGTAAGAATGATTGAATATATCTATTTGATTGTTTTTATGTATGAACCCATTGCTAGAATTGAATACAATATGTAACCATTGTGTTTCTGATTCATTTATAACAACTAATGATTTTTAATATAGAGAGATTTTTCCTAACTTGTAATGCAACTGTCTAATTAAATATAGAGAGCTTGTTCTAGGTTGTTCAATAACTAGGTTTAATCAATGAACTCTTCTTAATTAACATGGCCTAATGGGAAATCAGGCTTAACAGAGCTTGCTGTTAACCTACAATTTATAGTTTCTAGAGGTAAGATAATAACAACTAAGTGAAGTATGTTTAATTATGAGTAGGTCGAGATTGAATTGATGACTGGGTCCCTAATGCATTCATCACTTTTTATTTTTTAATTTGTTTTCATTAGTTTAGTTTAGTTTTATTTTCTTATTTGAAAACCAACAAGCCCCTTCCCCTCATAACCTAAATACCGATTGATTTCATTTTAAAAGCTTTACACACACTCACAGTGAGATTGACCTAAACTCATCACTATTATAGTTATAGGTCTAGTTATTTTGAGTAGTGTTATAATAAACTACGACATTTCTAGTATTATTTACGAGGAGTGGTGTTTTGTATATATTTGTTTATAATTAGTTTCTTTTTAGTTATTTATTGATCTTTTCACTTTTTGTTTAATGTTTGTATGAAAAAAAATTATATGGAAGGGGGTATGTCATTGTTAGATATTATCAATGCTCTTGATTGAAAATTTTCCCATAACTCATATTCCCAATCCTATAACCAAGCTCGGAGTGATCCACCAAACTTTAGTTATAACAATCAAAATTACTTCTATGATAGTTTGTAGAATGCACAACAATTTTCATATAGACTATAAGCTTCTTATCACGAATCAGGTTTATATCTAGAAGAATTACTTAATGCTATGGCTACTAATAGTATTCAAATTCAATAAAATAATCTACGGTTTTGGTAGAATAGTCTACAATTCCAACAAGATAGAAGGCAATTTTGGCAAGATACAAGGTCTAGCATCCAAGATTTAGAGAGACAACAAAACTCAGGCACATCTTTGGAAGAATTGGTTAATGTTATGACTGCTAATACTTTGCAATTTCAACAAGGCATGCAGTAATTCTAGTAGGAAGTGATGCAATTCTTCCACGATACAATGTTGAGAATCCAGAACTTGGTAACCCAGGTGGGTCAGATGATGGAAGCTCTCGACCTCTTAGCATCATAAAGTGAAGAAATGCAACCATCTCAATATGAGGAGTACCTAAGGGATGTCAGTGTAGAGACCATATAGAGTGAAGAGGAGCTTGAGAATCTTAAGAATACTACCCAAGGAATTGCTTGTGAAGAAAAAATGAAGAAGGAGCTAGAAGCAGAAAATGATCTATCATTTAGTTTGAAAGAAAAACTGAGTTCTTAATTGTTGTTGAAACTAACCCCTCACCTTTACTTGACAGATTGGAGAAATTGAACGAGGAGGAGAAAGGTAAAGAGATATTCCAAGAGTGTATGGACTTACCAGAGATTGAGATTTTGAAGATAGGGAGGAAATAAAAAATGAGAGTCATCGACCTAGGCCCTATCCTGAAGAACCTTAAGTGGAGGAAGCGCATGTGACACCTGAAGATCACAATTCTATCACGTGATGAGGAGAACAATGAGTCGAGCAAGGGACAATAAACAAAGACGCTACTTAGGAGGCAACCCAAAGGAAGTTTATTTCTTTTCCTTTATATTTTCACATTTCATTCTTATATGCATGTGTGTTTTTAAGTTGTTTTTTTCTTACTTATTTTTAAGTTTTCAATAAAAAGAGAGAGAAAATCAAACAAACAAATAAGCAAGCATTTTCTCTTTTTCTATTAATTCTAGGACTATATAATCATGATTAGAGAGTGCATTGGCTAGAAGAATCCATGGAAACTTATCATGTACTTTTACTCTTGTGATTGGTTGATAAGTATTATCTTTAAAAGAGTAATGACTAGTGGTAGACACAAGCTAGTGAGATTTTGAGCCCTAATAGACTACACATCCATATCATTGTCTTTTGTTTATTTATGACCTTTATAATATGTACATCCAAACTTTGATTTGATTTTCTATTTAAGACCAAATTTTTGTCACATTCATTAACATGGAAATGATATAGGCATTCTTTCTTTTATAAACTACATTAGCCAAATAGCCTACCTATTGAATTGAAATTTTCTTTGTTAAACCCCCTTGAGCTTTATTATCCTCTCTTTTTTAGCTAACCACATTACATGCCTTAAACCTAACCAATTTTCCTACCCAAGTCTTAAAGCTAGTGGAGCATTTATTGATTATTGATGATTGTGGATGTACAAAATTCTAAATGTGGGGGTGTGCATATATATGGGTTAGGTATATTTGTCAAAATGTCATATTATTAATTCCAATGTAGTTGTAGCTTCTTTCAATTTCTATTGAAAAAAAAGAAAAAGAAAGAAGAAAAAGAGAAAAGGAAAAGAAAAAGAAAGAAAGAAAAGGACAAGCAAAAGAAAAAGAAAATAAAAATGTTTTAAAGTATTAAAGATGATATGCATTTTTTTGCAAAGTTATTCATTATTAGTTCCTCCTTCTAAAGTTGTATGGAATTGTTAATTTGAATATAATGCATATAAGGTAGGTGTTTTTTAAGGATCACTATTTATGACTATAATGTATTGTTTGTTATCAATTATGTGAGTGATTCCTTCTAATTCCTTATGCTTCTAAAGTTGTATGGAATGTTTAATTTGAATATAAAGCATATAAGGTAGGTATTTTTTTTTAAGGATCACTATTTATGGTTATAATTTATTGTTTATTATCAATTATGTGAGTGATTCCTTCTAATTCCTTATGTTTCATGTGGTTTGTAGTCTGAGAGCTTGAATTTAAGTTGTGAAACATAGTTTTTGTATTCATTATAGCTGATGGTACTCAGTTTTGAATGAATGTTTGTTTTTATGCTTAATGTCACATTAAATGTTTCTTTTGCTTCACTAGATTTGACGGATTTTGTGCTACATTACCGAAATACATCTAACCTTACCCTTGCCCACATTAATGTGGTTTGTGGTCTGAGAGCTTGAATTTAAGTTGTGAAACATAGTTTTTGTATTCATTATAGTTGATGGTACTCAATTTTGAATGAATGTTTGTTTTTATGCTTAATGTCACGTTAAATGTTTCTTTTGCTTCACTAGATTTGATGGATTTTGTGCTACATTACCGAAATACATCTAACCTTACCCTTGCCCACATTATAACCTAAAAAAGTCCTTTGATTCACGATTATGTATGTGAATCTTAGTGGTGGAGAAATGAAATGATATGCAAAGTTATGCTGTGTATTGATCATAAATTGTTTAAGTAAACCTATGAATATATCCTATTTAAATACATTTTGTCCAAGTCTACCTCTAGATTGCTCAGTTTCTAAAGTTAATGATTATTGATTGATCATGAATAAAAGCGTTGAATGTTGAGATCTTGTTATGGTTTTAGAAGTTATTTCTCTTTACTTATGACTATCTATTCTTGGGAAATATGGAAAATGAGTAAATTTTTAAGGTTGTCACTTTGATTTTGAGGTTTTTCCTAAGGACAGTCAAAAATTAAGTGTAGGAGAACTTGATACATGCTTAATTGATTATAAAATTTTTTCACAACACTTAGTGATTAATGTTATGAAATGCTTAAAACATTCACTTTAGTTCATATTTGGTTTTAGGCACAATTCAGAAGTGAACGAGCTAATGTAAGTCGAAAGTACAATATTTGAGTCTTCTTCTTGACATTCACACTCATTTGTCTCCATGAAGGAAGAAGAAGGGTCTGTTTGGTTCAGCTTTTGGAGTCTTCAAAAGTGCTTTTTTCTACCGCAAAAGCTGTTTTGAGAAAAAAGTGAGTGTTTGGCTATAAATTTCAAAAGCACTTTTGAAGTAGAAATAACTTTTTTAAATGCTCAACTGCAGCTTTTTCAAAAGCTAAAATTTGGAGCTTTTTAGAAAAGCTCCATTTTAGCTTTTTCGGGAAGCTGATTCCGCGTCACTTACGTAAAGAAGAAATGTTTTCAGCTACCAAAACGTCTGCTCTGTTTCTTCCGTTCAGTCACCATGCTTCTGCTCAATGACTCTCAACTCATCTTCTCAAAGGTTAGTTCTTCGAATCTTAGTTCTTCTTTACATTTGAGGTGTAGTGGAGGAAGCTTTGTTTTTGTTTCTAGTAACTTAAAACTACAAGCTTTTTCTCCAAAACAAATCCCTAATATCTTGTGTTTATAGAGGGTCATCCATCCCTCTTATGTGCCAAATTATAATACGCAGGACAATGATCGGTTAAACGCTTAGGAGCCCGATTATATTCAAAGAATTCCCAATTCAATCCGTCGGTTTGTTTGTCCAGAACAACAACATCTTCCAGTCGTCCGTCGCTGTCCAATTCAAATCTTTCGTCACCATCCCTAGCTACTTTCTCCAAAGAGGAGCTCTTGGGAAGTCTCCGTCATTATGTTCCTACCGCCGTCGCTTCGTTTTGAAAAAAAGAACTGTCGACATCAAGGGGTATAGGTATCTCTGCCATACATGGTTGTCTGATACTGTTGGGCCAGATAAGAATCGCATCAAGCAACACCTCCTTGTTGTTTTTGTTTTTTTGTTTGTCGATATCGACGAGGAGAGTAAATAGCACGATTTTCCTTCTTGCCAGTGTTCTCTATTCTGTTGATTGTTTACTGTATTAGTCCTTAGTCATTCATGAGTGTATGGTTTTCGCGATTCACTATCTGCAAGAGCCGACTTCTTCTGCGAGTCTTTCGACTGGATTTGTCACTTATCTACCCACCTAAACATGTTGAGTCAAGTTCTTCGACTTTGATTACCAATTACGTCTTTTAACTCTTGGTACCAGTGATAATTACAATCACTTTGTTGAATCATCTAAAAGTTTGCTTGTTTATGAATTTTTGGTGTAGATATGTGGATTCTATAGTGCCCCATAACAAATAATTGGAATTTTGCGATGTGCCTCCTTTTGAATTGTCTATATATTGTCTGTATGATTTTGACCTTTAATGGAATGTTCTCTGTGCTTATATTTTATCTATGAATCTTTTGGCACCAAGATTCAAATCTTGTCTTGAGATTTTGAAACTTTCAATTTTAGTTTATATATCTTTGAAGAAAGGCCACAATAATGCTTTGTTGTTGGGCATTGCAATCAATAGATTTCTGATTCACTTGAATGTGCTTGGTGATGCTTCCCTATTCAACCGATTGGAGAATACGAAGAAACAATAGGGACATGCCTTGTGTTCTCATAAGATGGTAATCTGTTGCCTATTCTTTCTTGTACATTATAAAAAGAATTGAGGGCAAAGTTACTGAGAAATTATACCAAACTATCAAACTGGAAGGACATTATAGTCGACCTACACACCATGCTACTGTTTTTGGATCATTGACTGTAAATACTAAAGTGTTATGTCTATTAGTTTCTACATATAGTTTCCTCTAATCTTTGCTGGTGGGTCATTAATTGCTTGATTGTACGATTGTACAATCGAAAGAACATTTAGCGTTTGAAAAAATAGGTAAATTTTTTTACATCAAATGCCAAGTTTTCCTTTTCCAAAACAAGTTAAAATTGTAATTGCTTCAATGGCTATTCACAATTTTATAAGATTAAATACTCAAAAGGATTAAGAGTTTTATCCATATGACAAAGATGATGAATTACTTCCTACAAATGAAGAAATTAATAAAAATGAAGACGTTGAAGGAAATCATTTAGACGAGCTACAAAATAACGAGATGAATGATGCGAGGGAACATATTGCAAATCTTCTTGTATTATGATAAAATGCATAGTTTATTATGTATTTAACTATTTAATCAGCTTGAATATTTAATTTGGGATTATAATATTATTTAACTTTTTTTACATATTTTAATATTTATTTTCATATTAATTTTATTTCCTACAAGAAAATGAGACATCTCTTTAAATTATTTTCTACAAGATGGTTATCTAAGAATTAGATAACCGTAAATATAATATATTGTACTTTGCATATTGTTTAGCATAAATAATTTTATTATAAAATAAAATATAGTTAAAATTAATAAAAGTGCTTTTTATTTTATGTTGCCAAACAGTCTCATCGTATGAAGCTCTTTTAAAAGCTATTTTTAATTGACACCAAACAATAAATGGCTTTTTAAAAGCTCTTTTCAGAAAAGCTCTACTGACAAAAGTTCTACTGATAAAAGCTCTACTGATATAAGCTCATCTAAACAGACACGAAGAAGGATTAAAAGAAGAGGATATAAGAAAATGCATAAAAATGGAAAGTACAAGTCGCAAAAAAATGTCTCACAAATATGAACATTTTATTATGGGCATGACCACCATTGTCACACCTATGACTCATATTTCATGGGTGTAACATGAGGCTCATAGCCGTGAGCCTCAACTAGGGCATTCACAGCTATGAGCAATATAGTGACACCCGTGACTTTGGCTAACTATCCCCAAACTCTACTTTTCAATATAAAAACATCATTTTGATGGTAGAAAGATATGAATAGTTTGATGAATCATTTCAGTAGAATGAAGAAGAGAAGGGGCAAAACTCCATTCCTTCAGAGACCCATAGAAGACTAGCCTTCTTGATGTCGGTTCTGAGGTGATATCGATGTTGAAGAACACGGTTAAGATTCTCTCCATTATGTTTTTTATTCTTTCTCTCAGGAATTGATTATGTTATCTTGTGTTTATTGAATTGGGTATTGTGTAAGAATGACTTAATGCTCTTTTTAATTGTTTTTATGTATAAACCTATTGCTAGAATCGAATACAATACGTAATCATTGTGTTTTTGATTCATTTATGACAACTAATGGTTTTTAATCATTAAGGATAACAAACTTAATTTAAATGACCTGAGCTTATTTGGTTGTTGCCTTTATTAATTTGTTTTCCTAACTCATAATGCAATTGTCCAATTACATCTAGAGATTTTGTTCTAGGTTGTTCGATAGCTAGGTGTAATTAACGAGCTCTTCTTAATTGAACACAACCTAAGGGAAAATTGGGGTTAACATAGCTTGTTGTTAACCTACTACTAATAGTTTAGTAACCTTATGACCATTTATGATCCTCAAAATGAGGCTATAGATATTAGTTCTCTTAATATCCATTATGTAGTTAAGTAAAAGAAATTAAAAAACATTACATAGATAAACTAGCCAAACCTAAACTTAAACCTAAATTTAAAAAAAAGGTAATATATCTAAAAATCTTAAAGAACTTGGTCATATGAGTGGAATGAGGAGTCTTGGGGATGTTATATAGAGTATGAGATATTTCCTCTATAAAAGGAAAGATTATAAGAAATGGTACCATATAAAATACAAAGTATGGAAAGAAAAAGCACGAACATTTTGGTAATAAATTGTTGACTATTATTACTCATGAATGTAATGTTGTAATAGACAAAATCAAGTTCCTTCTAACTAGACAATGGAGCTCCTATGGATATTGTTTCCATGATGCATAAGTTCATGTCAGAGAGAGGGCCAATAAATTGTTAGATGTCAATCATAAAGATGTCGATGTAGATTTTATAAGAGTTATTTGTTTAAATTCGATACATAATTTAAAATTATTTTGTATTGCACATTTTATATATTTTCTTTCAAATAGAGTTTGATTTATATATTTTCATAAATAAGGCTATAATTTTATAATAAAAGAATCTAGTGTAAAATTGTCTTTTAATGTAAAACATGTTGGTATAACATTTTATCATATGTTTTATACATGATAAGTTTGACTTTTGATGATATCTATGATTTTCATATATATTTTA
The DNA here is from genome assembly GCA_029891385.1 of Erythroxylum novogranatense. Lineage (NCBI taxonomy): Eukaryota > Viridiplantae > Streptophyta > Magnoliopsida > Malpighiales > Erythroxylaceae > Erythroxylum > Erythroxylum novogranatense. The sequence continues at coordinate 28,263,261 of CM057224.1, forward strand.
ATATGCTATTACTAAAAGACCTTTGATAAAGGAAAATTCCTTTACATAATTGTATAAAACATTAAGTCGCATTTCTAAGAAAAGAGTTAAAAGATTGATAAAGAAAATATACTTTTAATTCTTAATCTTAATAAATAGAAAACATATGTCGACTTTTATAGAGGCAAGTTGACCAAATTAAAAAAGTGGTTAACTTATAACTCTAATCTTCTTGAAATAATTAATATTAATATTTGTTAATTATATGTACCCATTATTTGGGATTTCATAAATTTTCAAACTTTCATTAATGATTATTCTCGATTAAGGTATGTGTTAAAGAAATGGATGAAGTTTTGACAAATTTAATATCTTTAAGACAAAAGTTGATAATTGATCGTAAAAATTAATTAAGATTGGTAATTCTAATCATAATGGTGAGTATTTAAAAAACTAAAAATATTTTTATAAAATAAAATAATTATTTTAAATATCTAGAATCTTATGAAATATATAGCTCAATTTACTATGTCGTAGTCGTAAAAATAATGATTGTTTAAAAGGCATAATCATACCCTAAAGGATATAATGAGTAGTATACAAACAAGATGAACATTTCAAAATAACTTTGGGTGAGGCTATTAATATTGCCTTATGCATTGTAAATAGAGTTTTAAGAAAATCAATATATATAACACCTTTTGAGTTACAAAAAAGTTAGACGCCAAATCTCACTCGTCTTGAAGTTTAGTGTTGTCATATTAAGGTATGTTTTATAGTCCTTATAGAAATAAAATCTATTTTCTTTTGACATGTTTCTATTTTATAGGTTATCTAGATCACTCTAAAGGATAATGTTCTCTATTATAAAGAAATATGATCTAGAATTATAGTTATAAATAGTTAAATTTCTATAATATAATATGTCTAATAATTTTGGTCATTCTAAAGTTTATAAGATAAACATACTATTGTAGTTTCATATCCTTTACCCATTTAGTCGACATTAGTAGATTTTATACATAATGTAATTCAAGTATAAGATCATGAGCCTCACATATGTCGAGTGAGGTTCTTATACCATATGATAATGTTAACATTTTTATTTAAAGAGATATACTAGGGTGAGAAGGTATCTATATCATTTGATTGTATAATTTATCTTGATGGGAATAACTATTACACTAGACATGTTATTGATTTAGTTATAGTTTCAGTTGTTGTTTTATTCCTTATGCAATTTTGTGTTAAGATTCATTAAGAGAAAGAATGTAGTCAATGAAACATAATCAAGTATAGAAACTTATGGAATACCTTAAAATTATAAATAGTGGATATAAATGGGTTTATAAGACCAAAAGGACTCTTAAAATAAGACTGAGTTACTTAAAGCTAGGTAGGTTACCAAGTGTTTCACTTAGAAAGACATAATATAATTAATAAACACTTTTCTCTTATATCTTCCAAAGATGCATTCAAAATGAACTTAGAAATAGTAGCTTTTTATGATATGGAAACATATCAAATGGATGTCAAAATCATTTTCTTTAATAAAAAATTTTTATGAGGACATCTATATAGTATAATTTGAAGGGTTTCAAAAGGACTACAAAAGTTATTTTGTTTATTAATTGAGTAAATACATATATGAATTAAAAAATATTCTTATTAATGGTACCTAAACTTTGATAAGGTAATAATCTCATTTGAATATATAGAAGATAAAATTGAGAGCTTTTATACTATAAGGTTAAAGGAAAGATAATATTTCTAATTTTTTCATAGTATCTTACTTGAATCAAATGACTTTGGAAGTTGCATAAGGTTAGGCAATTTTTGTTCAAGAATTTCGACCTGAAAGATCATGTGAAAGCATCATTTGTCTACATATTTAGATTCATAGAGACATATTTTGAAACTAGTTAGATCTCTCTTATAGAGCATACATTGAATGTGTATTGAAAATGTTTGACACATAATGTTATAACCCTTTTGCAATATTGATCTACCCTAGAGAGATATAATCTCTGACAAAATATCTAAAAAACAAAGTCAGAAGAGAGCTCATAAAGAATGTTCCTTATTTTAATGTGTAGCCTAATGTAAGCTAAATTTTGTAATAGGCTAAACATTGCATTTATTATTAAACAATTGGATAGATATTTATCTAACCGAGATAGAAACTACTAAAATACATTTAAGTTTCGGAGATATATACAATTTGATGAGATATAAAGGGATATAATTTTATATCTCATAATGGATTTATCTAATTCAATCTGATATATAATGAAAGAAATCATATTTTTATATTTTAGTTTAACATAAACTTTAGAGAAATCAAGATTTAAAAATGAGACATGGTATATTATTAATCATTCAAATTCCATTGTCATTTTCTATACTAAATTTTCTCATTCATAGTTGTAAGATTATTAGATGTGGGTGATTATGTTGGATCTCTAATGTATAATATTTGTATATCTTTTGGTATCAAAAGTCTTACGATATTTGATGATGAATTTTGATTATCTGTAAACCAAATAGTTTTCAAAAGTTTAACCAATACATTTTAGTTGACCATCTTAACCTTTATTATTTTTCTATACTAAAATATGATAATTAACATTTTTTCTAAAGGGAGAATGCTATATTTATTATTAGACATTTATTAGTTGTCTAACTTTTAAATTAAAGCTCAAAATAAATTTGAACTAGTATAAAAATAATTAAATGGCTCAATAAGTAATCTAATTAGGTTGGATTGAAGTCTAGTGAAAAATGACACCTTACTAGTGTGAGTTCAGTATTTATTGAACTTGTGATGAGAGATTCAATAAATTTATTATAAATAATTATTAGGTCTCTTACACTTTTTAAGTAAGTGTTCACATATACCTAAATTATCCACTATTAAGAGTTCTATAATTAAGAAAGGTGTATAAAAACTTTATCAACAATTTTATAAAATTTGTATATGTTGATTGAGAATTTCAAAACTTCTTTAAATTTTAATGAGTTTACTTAAACATTCAGTATCTTATTCAAATAAAAATAAAACATTAGACTAATATATTTCACATTATTTTAGCTTATTCATTTTCATAATTTGTTTAGAACCAATCAACAAAAATAGCGGTAAGTTTAAAGGACTTAGATTTATGGAAGTACCATTCTCTAGATGTATAGAAGATGTAAGTTTAAAATTAGTGGTAAATAATCAATAAAATTAATAGTAAAATTTTGCATTTTCTATTTTCTATTTTTTCATTATTTTTATGTATGCCCTAAATTTTGGTATGAACTAAAATTTAAAAAGCTAGCTGGTACCAAATCGGGACGTAGGATTTGCATTGGGCTTGTATGTTTGAAAGCAACTGAGAAGTCAAAAGTAGACTAGCTCTAGTTTCCATAATGGAATAAACACTAGACTCATAATATAACATTTGAGGACATACAAAAATAGAGTTTTATTAATCCTAGGAATAAATTGAAATAGACTTTCACTTTCCTTAAAATTCATATACGTAACCTCAGTGATTACATACTTTTATAGGGGTTGTATAAGGATAAGGTAGTTTTCAAACTATTCTCCTTATATTGTCTTCTCATGGTAATAAAACAAATCTATCTCCTTGCTTATGTATATAGGTTATATATTAGTTGAACCATGCAAATTATATGTTTTTTTTAATTTAGTCTCTTCATATATAGCTTCTGTTTATGCAATAATTAGTAATAGTACCTAAGGTTTATTGTCAAGATGTCTTTCGTAAGTTTAGTATTAAGTAATTCAATAGATTAAATGATTTCACTCTATGGAAAGTGAAGATGAGGGTAGTTCTTATTTAGTACCGATATGTAGTAGTGTTAGAAAGAGAAGAAAAATTTTCAAAGAATTTGGGGACATAAAAAGGAAAGAGATTTTAAAAAGGTGCACTTCATTATACGTTTGGGTTTGGGTGATGAAGTCTTAAGAGAGGTAATTAATGAAACAATTGTTACATTATCATGGAAACAACTTAAAAGTAAGTATTAAAAGAGATCCTTAACAAATCATTTATGTTAAGAGAAACATTTGTATACCTTGAGGATAAAAGAAAGTGCATAGGCTAAAAGATTACATTAGTAATATTAATTACATCATCTTAGGTTTATAAGGCATTGGGGTTAAATTTGATGATGAGGTTAAAGTCATAATCTTTTTGTGTTCCTTACCTAATTTATATGAAAACATTGTTGATAGGATGACAATTTTTGTCAGTGGTATGAAGGATGCTATATATCCAAAAGAATTTAAGAAAAAGGTCTCTTATATATATAAAGAAAAATCAAATGAGGGTATGGTTATTAACAAAGGTAGGAACAAGGAATGGGATTTTAAAAATAGGAGAATGTCATTAACTAAATTGAAGGCTAAAGTTATTTGATGCTTTAACTATAAAGGAAATTAACACTTTAAAAGGGACCATATACAACAAAAGAAGAGAAATGAGAAAAAGGAAATAGATAGAAAAACAAGTTTTATTCTGGTATAAGAAAGTTTCGATAGAGAGAATGAAAGAGGCAATGATGTTATGACTATAACTAATTTTGATTTTACAAATTGGTAGGTGGCGGACATTGATGCATCTTTTCATATAACAATCAATAAAAAAATAAATATGATTTTTTAAATAATGGAATGGTATTAATAGATTGGATAATTATGTAAAGCATGATGTCAAATGTGGTGGTTAAATATAGATTAGAATGCATGATGGAATTGCTAGAACATTGGATGTCTAGTAATTTTCACAAGTACTCTTATTAGTTAAAGGTATAAGTCTTGTGGTGGTGATGGATAGCTCAAGGTGTTAAAGGGTGTCATCACTATAATAAAATAAAAATTAAAACATGGAATTTATATCTTAATAGGAAAAATAATGATGGGATTAGTGGTTAAATCTCAATTATCAAGGTAGAATTATGATAGTATAGAGTTATGAAATTGTAGTTTAGTTTATAAGAGTGAGCAAGGCCTCAAGCTATTGATTAAAAAATGTTTATTAGATGGAGTTGTAACTAGGAAGATGAAATTTTATGAGTCTTGTGTTCTTGATAAGTGTTGTAGGGTCAACTTTAGTTTTATTAAGTATACTTCTACTAGCATCCTTGATCATATTCATTCATATTTAAAGAGTCATGATTTGGTTCAACCCTATAAATGTTGTAATTACTTTGTCACATTTATTGATGATTACTCAAGAAAAGTTTGGGTGTATTTTCTGAAATGGAAGGATGAAGTACTTTTAAATTTTAAAATGTGGAGGAAAATGATTCAAAAACATACTGGAAGATAAGTCAAAACACTCATAACTAATAATGAGTTTGAATTTTGTAATAAAACATTCGATGAGTTTTAAATGAAGTAATATATAGCGAGGTACTGTAATGTACAACATCCACTATATCAAAATTATAACATCTCGTTACTGTTAGCAAGGGCATTATGGCAATATTGGGACTGACTGATAGGCTTTACTGTATTTACTGATTGAGCATGCTACTGGCTTCTAATTCTAGAGGAACTGATCTACTGCATATGCATATTTATTTATTCATTGGTACATGCATTCATGATTTTCTGGTATTTAATTGTGAATTGGAATTGACTGAATTGACTGGTTTGTGAACTGATCGAATTATAAACTGACTGGAACTGACTGGACTGAAATTTGGACTGAATTGGAGACTTATGTCTATATATATATATATAGCTAAGTTGAAATTTGGGGGAAACTTACCTAATGACCTAAGGCAAAATCGATTTCTTCTTTCCTCCCACGTGAGTCTTCTCTCCTTCGACGGTGTCGTCGATTTCTCCATTGGTGAGATTCGTTGATTTTCTCTTATGGTTTTCCCTCAATGTGTTAGACTAACATGTCTATAGTGATTGGTGAAGGTTAGAAGCTTGGAGAGTGTTTGATCGTGGGTTTGAAGGATTTTAGGGTTTACTGATTTGATTCTTGATTGGTAAGTTTCTATAGTTTAATGTTGTTATTCTTGGTTATTTGAGTATTTTATGGCATTTATTGGGTTAGATTTGGTAGTTGGAGTGTTTAATGGAGGTTTTAAGTGTATTAATGGCGGAAGATCAATCGGAGAAGACGATTCGGTCTTCGCATGCGTCGCGACAAACACGAAGTGTTAGGGCTTCGTCGCGACGAGTAATTAGATTTAATTAAACTTATTAGTCGCGACGAGCTTGGGTAGACGTCGCGACGAGAGTGGATTGGTACGTTGCGACGAATGGTTTCCACGTCGCGATGAGCATGGTTTTGTGCTTGACGACGACGGCCTCCTCCACGTTGCGACGAGCGAGCGTTCCACGTCGCGACGAAAGGGGTCAATTTTCTGATTGAATATATATATGTGGGTTTATTGGACATAACTTATGGTGTAGACCTCCGATTGAGGTGATTCTCAATTTACTGTGAACTAGGGAAAGAGGTCTACCATTAAGGAAAAATTGAGAGTTGGAATTTAATTGAAATGGTACTGATTCTTGAGATTAAGGTTAATTATGGGTTATAGTGTGATCTAAGTACTGAATTGAGACAATTGGAGTTCTAATTGAGATTTTCACTGGATAATTTGACTGATGGATATGAAATTGTTATAGGGTATATGAATTGAGAAAATTGAACTGCATTGAGGATTGAACCAAATCAGTGTTGATCCAATAGAGTGGAAAGTTGAATTTGAGCATAGGATATCGAATTTGGGTATTTGCACCGGAAAACGTGAATATGCATTGTACATCATTTCTCTGAGACATATGCATTACTGAATTAGTTAATTGAGCAATTAGTAATGGACTGTACTTTACTGTTATAAAGGCACCGTTGGACCGTCGTTCCACGGACATTCTTTGAGACTTCAGCGAGAGTTCGGAGATTACTGGTGAGTAACCTAGTTGGTTCCTCAATCCTTGTGTGATAAAATGTCTTTGTGATATGTGTGATTAAATTGACAATGTGAGTGATACATGTGTGAAATAAATGTGCTGCAATTATGAATAAGTGTTCTGATTGTGAGTGAATGTGAGCATTAGTGAATGTGAATCAGTGTAAAGAGTTATGAGTCAGTGTTCTGATTAAGGTAGTGAGTGAAGTGATATACATGTGCTAGTGACTGTGCAAGTGTGCTCAATGTGAATTACATGACTCTGAAATATATGTGATCGAATTGCACCGCATGACCATTGAAATGTATAAGAGTGAACTGTATTGTTATTCTTGAAATGTATGTGGTCAATTACGTGTTTTCTTGTATAGGATTGAACAATGTGAATTGTACCGTATGACTGCATGACTACTGAAAAGTGTACGATTGGATTGCACGCTTTTCTTCGAATCTGTCTTTATTACGTGACACCGAGATGAATCTTCGGGCTTTATAGCCATATCGAGCGATTAGAACAACACCGTAATATCGGGCTTTTATAGCATACATCAATCACCGAAAACATCGCATTGCATGCATAACTGCATGATCAGATAATGGAATGTGACCCAAGTCGCGATTATTACTGACCGGGCCTCGAGCCCGAGGGGAGTTATCCCTAAACACTGTACTAACCGGGCCTAGCCCGAGGGGAGTTATCCTCGAACATCGATTGACGGGCTAGCCCGAGGGAGAAATCACAGCGCGTCCCATCGATCATTGGTGAGCGCTTGGGCACAACACTGAATAACTGGAAAAGAGTCTCATATGCATTGCATACACATGAATGACTAAGTTGTGACAATGACTGATTACGTGATGACATGATTTACTGTAAACTGCAATGTGATACTGCAATTGTTTCGTGTTACTGTAAACTGATGCATATCTCGCGAATCGTGACATGACATCGTAAATCGTTATGTATGATTTACATGACCGTTATAAACTATCAGAACTGTGATGCAACATCGTAAACTCATGTATAATCTTGAAATTAGTGTACGATACCGTTAATTGACTAATCTTGTCTTGTCTTTGTATGCGATACGCTGTAATGCATGATTTGAGTGAACCATCGATGATGGTTTCTCCTTTGTTCGCAAGCTCACCCAAAATTGCAATATATTTTTCAGGACCGATAGAGTAGACTCTAGCTCAAAGATATTCTTTTCTGCCGTGCGAAGCTGCTTTGAGACGCGATGGCACACAGTGACGGCCACCGGGTTAGCTTTGAGGATGACTTAGGATAGATGCTTGTATGAGTTTCCTTTTTGGTTTTGTTTAGGGCCGATAGACTTGTCTATTCGCTCTTGGATGACCGTATGAAGACCGATATTGTAAATTTTAATGTCTTGATTTACATTATATTGTGATTTAATTACTGCGATGCCATGTGGATATTAGTGAAACTGTTCTGGTAGTGCACCTTTATCGTGGGATACGTGTCGGGCGTCCCGATGTGTACCCTGCGGTGAGGGGGCGCTACATTAAGTGGTATCAGAGCATGGTTTGGCATCTTTTGGGATTAGTGAAATTGAGTTGGAATCACTGTAAAAGAATAGCAAGACTGATTGGAATTTCTCGTCTGTTTTAGGTCATCCGTAATGGGAGAGCGAGTTGAGTTACCAGCTGACCTGGAATCAGTAGGAGCTAGTAGGGAGTCCCCGATGCCTCATTCAGAGGAGTTGCCTCCTCGAGTTCCTGTGAGACGGGAACGAAGATATGATCGACTGCGCAAGCAGGGGGCGGTTGATTTCTATGGTAGCACCGACCCTGCGGAGGCTGAGGGATGGCTTGAGAGGACTGAGCGAGTCCTCGATCAGATGGACTGTGACCCGGATGAGCGATTTGATTATGCAGTGTCTCTTCTTCAGGGCCCAGCATATCGATGGTGGAGGGCTCGTTAAGGCGGTGCCAGCCCTCCTGACACATGACATGGGATAATTTTCTGAGGGTCTTCCGGGACAATTACATGCCCAAGGTCTATCTGGAAATGAAGATGCAAGAGTTCTTAGAACTGAGACAGGGACAGATGACTGTGGCCGACTATGAGGTACGATTTAATGAACGATGGGTTATGCCTCGACATTGATTATTACGAAGTGATAGGTATCGGCGTTTGAGGCGGACTCGATTGGGAGATCCGTACTGACCGCCAGTCGACATGGATAATTTTATTGAGCTAAGGGTCATGGTGAGGATAGAACGATTCTCGAGACAAAATGTGACCGAGGCTGGTCAGAGACTAGAATAAGAGACCCATGACAGCCGGACAATGCTCGTAGGGGTATAGCAGCGCCATAGAGCCCTTTAGATCTGCTGGAGAGGCGAACAGCCTCGGTCACGTGCCGAGAGATAGTTTTGTACAACCGGTAGTGGTGGCGTAATGCCGAGCTTGAGCGATCTGCTCCTTTATGTGAGCATTGTGGCAAGAGGTATAGTGGAGAGTGTCGGTGGCTATGCGGAGCTTGTTTGAGATGTGGCTCGATGGACCACCTAGTCCGGAACTGCCCAGTGACTATGGGAGCCCAGTCTACTACGACTGGAAGATCTGGTAGCAGTACCACGGTGCAGCAGAGCCGTGGTGGTGGATTTGGATGGAGAGGCCGAGGTCGAGCGGAGGAATCGATGAGTGAGATCGAGGGTCTCGAGCGAGAGCAGCAACCTCAAGCTAGGGTCTATGCCATGACTCGGCGGAGACCTGTGTTTCCCGGATGTTATAAGCGGGTATGCTTCTAATTTTTGTTTTGAAGCATATGTATTATTGGGTATTGGATTTGTTTATTTTCTTTATTGCACTGCATTGACCATATAGACTGCATGAGAATAGACAGAGGTTACTGTATGAGTTAGTGGTAAGTACTCCTTTAGGAAGTACGATCAGTATTAGGAAAGGCACGTATAGAGTGCCTAGTTCAGTCGATCGAGCGCTTTGAGTGCACGAGATTGATGTAGGGACGTAGTGAGGTCACCTGCTCACGTAGTGAATACTGAGTCGAATGATGATTATAATGGAGAATTTAGCAATGAAAGGATAATCTGGAAATAAATTTGTAATGAATGAAAAGTTGTTATTGGGAGACCTGACTCTAGTGAAAACTCAAGTGTGAGAGACAGAATCAGTTACTGAGGAAATGTGCATTATGTGAATGTAAGGAATCCGACGTGTAATAGGATTCTTGAATCAGAAGGAAAAATTTGGATAAAGGAACATGTGTCAGAATATGTTATAATGAAACTGAGAAAGTTATTGAGAATTAACTGAGTGCTGGATCTATCCAGAAATGACAAAAGGTTTGAGGAGAAATGAGTGAAAAGTATGACTGATGATTGTGAAAAAGACATTTGGAGAACTGCTCAACTTAAGTGTTAATCATATTGTTTTGAATTGGAGATGTGGCAATATTTAGTGAAATGTCGATAAAGGTTATGAGACAATTAGTTGATATAGTGCAATGTGGTTCATCGTGATCGGGGACTAGTATAACGTCGTGAAGCTGTCTCGTGATTGATTATCTGAAATTTTGGTGCCCTAAAAGCGTGAGGGTATTAATTGTATAGAGAGGTTATGGATATGTAAATTAATGATGATCGAGATATTTTGGGAATTTGACTTATTCATGAAAGAGATTAAATGACTGAGTAGTCGCAAAGTTAACATAGGCATGAAATTAAATGGACTGAGCAGAAATTCAATAGTGTATAACTGTGTTATTGTTATATGATGATTGACAAATTGGTGAAGGGCAAAAAAAAAAGAGTTATCGGGATTCCAAATTAATTGTGTATAAAAGGATTGACAAAACAAATTGACGATTCAGAAAATGGTAAACCATATTGGGAAATTTTAATGGGATTCAACTCTTGAGAAAATGGTATTTCTGACTGTATTGTGAAGTATGTATTTTACCGCCAAAGAGACTATTAGAGAATTTTAAGGAATCGATGAAGTGTTGTATTTCATCAAAAACGTACCGAAAGAGTAATCAAAGGTTTAGAGAGTGAAATCGAATAGTTAATTGGGAATGAATAATGAATGTGACTGCTGAGGCAAATGTGAGACTAATATCCTTGGAGTCAGTTGTGATTGTCTGAACATAGTCGCAGACTATGATTGATTTGAGTAAATGATGACAGTGAAGTGAATCTGTAATAGGGGTTGAGCGATCCCAGTTTATAAATTTGTTATTAACTGGTCTCTACGTGACTGTCATGTAAACAGATTGGTAAAGTGGTTTAAAATATATGAATTTGGATTGGGAAATAGAGTTAAGAAATGATAAATGTATTTATGGTACCGAATGTAAGGAATTGCGAATATTGATAAGAATATGAGTGAGAATCGAATAGAAAAGAGTGGATTAATTCTCACGTCCTCTTGATTCATCAGATATGAAATTTCGAGGACGAAATTTTTATAAGGAGGGTGAATTGTAACATCCTTCTTCATTAGCAAGGGCATTATGGCAATATTGGGACCGATGATAGTTTTTCTTGTATTCTTGTTGAGCATGCTACTGGCCTCTAATTATAGAGGAACTGTCTCTGCATATGCATATTAATTTATTCATTGGTACATGCATTCATGATTTTTCGGTATTTAATTGTGAATTGGAATTGGTGAATTGATTTGGTTTGTGGTGATCGAATTATAAACCGATTTGGAACCGATCGGACTGAAATTTGGACTGAATTGGAGACTTATGTCTATATATATATATATATATATAGCTAAGTTGAAATTTGGGGGAAACTTACCTAATGACCTAAGGCAAAATCGATTTCTTCTTTTCCCTCCCACGGTGAGTCTTCTCTCCTTCGATGGTGTCGTGCGATTTCTCCCATTGGTGAGATTCGTTGATTTTCTCTTATGGTTTTCCCCTCAATGTGTTAAACTAACATGTCTATAGTGATTGGTGAAGGTTAGAAGCTTGGAGAGTGTTTGATCGTGGGTTTTGAAGGATTTTAGGGTTTACGGATTTGATTCTTCGATTGGTAAGTTTCTATAGTTTAATGTTGTTATTACTGGTTATTTGAGTATTTTATGGCATTTATTGGGTTAGATTTGGTAGTTGGAGTGTTTAATGGAGGTTTTAAGTGTATTAATGGCGAAAGATCGATCGGAGAAGACGATCTGGTCTTCGCACGTCGCGATGAGCACAGAAGTGTTAGGGCTTCGTCGCGACGAGTAATTAGATTTAATTAAACTTATTAGTCGCGACGAGCTCGGGTAGACGTCGCGACGAGAGTGGATTGGTACGTCGCGACGAGTGGTTTTCACGTCGCGATGAGCATGGTTTTGTGCGACGCGACGAGCGGCCTCCACGTCGCGACGAGCGAGCGTTCCACGTCGCGACGAAGGGGCGTAGGTCGCGACGAAAAGGGTCAATTTTTTGATTGAATATATATATGTGGGTTTATTGGACATAACTTATGGTGTAGACCTCCGATTGAGGTGATTCTCAATTTACTGTGAACTAGGGAAAGAGGTCTACCATTAAGGAAAAATTGAGAGTTGGAATTTAATTGAAATGGTACTGATTCTTGAGATTAAGGTTAATTATAGGTTATAGTGTGATCTAAGTACTGAATTGAGACAATTGGAGTTCTAATTGAGATTTTCACTGGATAATTTGACTGATGGATATGAAATTGTTATAGGGTATATGAATTGAGAAAATTGAACTGCATTGAGGATTGAACCAAATCAGTGTTGATCCAATAGAGTGGAAAGTTGAATTTGAGCATAGGATATCGAATTTGGGTATTTGCACCGGAAAACGTGAATATGCATTGTACATCATTTCTCTGAGACATATGCATTACTGAATTAGTTAATTGAGCAATTAGTAATGGACTGTACTTTACTGTTATAGAGGCACCGTTGGACCGTCGTTCCACGGACATTCTTTGAGACTTCGAGCGAGAGCTTCGGAGTTCTGGTGAGTAACCTAGTTGGTTCCTCAATCCTTGTGTGATAAAATGTCTGTGATATGTGTGATTAAATTGACAATGTGAGTGATACATGTGTGAAAGAAATGTGCTGCAATTATGAATAAGTGTTCTGATTGTGAGTGAATGTGAGCATTAGTGAATGTGAATCAGTGTAAAGAGTTATGAGTCGTTGTTCGATTAAGATAGCGAGTGAAGTGATATACCGTGTCTAGTGATTTGTCTGTGAAGTGTGCTCAATGTGAATTACATGACTACTGAAATATATGTGATCGAATTGCACTGCATGACCACTGAAATGTATAAGAGTGAACTGTATTGTTACTGAAATGTATGTGACTGAATTACGTGTTTTTACTGTATAGGATTGAACAATGTGAATTGTACCGTATGACTGCATGACTACTGAAAAGTGTACGATTGGATTGCACGCTTTTACTGAACTGAACTGTACTGTTACGTGACACTGGGACTGAATACTGGGCTTTTATAGCCATATCAGAGCGATTACCGAACACTGTAATACTGGGCTTTTATAGCCGTACACTGAATCACTGAAAACACTGCATTGCATGCATAACTGCATGATCAGATAATGGAATGTGACCCAAGTCGCGATTATTACTGACCGGGCCTCGAGCCCGAGGGGAGTTATCCCTAAACACTGTACTGACCGGGCCTAGCCCGAGGGGAGTTATCCCTGAACACTGTACTGACCGGGCCTAGCCCGAGGGGAGAAATCACGACGCGCGTCCTCGATCAACGATCGAAGCGCTTGGGCACAACATCGAATAATCGAAAAGAGTCTCATATGCATTGCATACATGAATGACTAAGTTGTGACAATGATCGATTACGTGATGACATGATTTATCAGAAATCGCAATGTGATATCGCAATTGTTTCGTATTCTTGTAAACCGCCGCATAATCTCGCGAATCGTGACATGACACTGTAAACTGTTATGTATGATTTCTGTAGACTGTTATAAACTATCAGAAATCGTGATGCAACATCGCAAACTCTCAGATAGTATCGAAATTAGTGTACGATACCGTTAATTGACTAGTACTGTACTGTGTTGTACGCGATACGCGTAATGCATGATTTGAGTGAACCATCGATGATGGTTTCTCACTGAGTTCGCAAACTCACCCAAAATTGCAATATATTTTTCAGGACTGATAGAGTAGACTCCTAGCTCCGAAGATATTCTTTTCCTGCCGTACGAGCTGCTGGCAAGAGACGCGATGGCACACAGGACGGTCAGCTGGGTTAGCTTTTGAGGATGACTTAGGATAGATGCTTGTATGAGTTTTCCTTTTTGGTTTTGTTTAGGGAACTGATAAACTTGTCTATTCTGCTACTAGATGACTGTATGAAGACTGATATTGTAAATTTTAATGTACTGATTTCTGTTATATTGTGATTTAATTACTGCGATGCCATGTGGATATTAGTGAAACTGTTCTGGTAGTGCACCTTTATCGTGGGATACGTGTCGGGCGTCCCGATGTGTACCCTGCGGTGAGGGGGCGCTACAAAAATGGAGTTATAGAATGAATGAATCAAATACTCGCACAATGTAATTAATATAAGTGGTCAAATGCTATACTTTTGAAACATTTTTTTAGTTAAGGTCATTAGCACTATTGCTTATCTAGTGAATAGATATCCATCAATTGTAATAGATTGTAAGACTCCTCAAGAAGTATAGAATCGTACTCCTTCTGATTATTTTAGCATGTAGATATTTAGTTGCCTTACTTATGCTCATATTAATGATGATAAAATGGAGTATATGATGATGAAATGAATATTTCTAAGATATTATGTCGAAGTTAAAATGTGTAGATTATGGTGTATTGAAAAGGAAAGAAGTACAAGGTATATTATTAATAGAGATGTTACCTTTAAATAATATACTATGATTAACCAAAGGAAAGGGCTTGATAATCTTATAAGAAAAAAGGATCAAGGTTTTGACCAGATGATGGAGTTTGAAATTAAAATTTTAATATAGTGAAATTTTAGTCTATGAATGTATATGAGGAACAATCAAGAAGTATAGCAACAAGGAGGACAAAGACATATAATTATGAAACTTACTAGGTATTTAGCTTATATGGATGTTGCTGAAAGAAATCCTATAACTTATGCCTTAGAAGTAGCTGAAATCATAAATTATGGTAAACCACATACTTATGGAGATGTAGCAGAAAGTAATGAAGTAGTAGAATGCTCGATTGGCATGAATGAGGAGAAGTAGTCTTTAAAAATAATAAGAGACATAAGAACTTATACTTTATTTAAGGATGTAAAAATAGTGGGATGCAAATAGGTCTTTAAGAAGAAAGAAATTATCTCTAAAGTTGAGCCAAGTAGGTACAAGGTATTGTTAATGACATAGGTTTTTCACATAGGAGAAAATTGACTACCATAATGTATTCTCAACATTTGTGAAGCATAAAACCATAAGGATCCTTTTAGCCATGGTAAGCATATCCAATCTAGAGTTAAAGCAACTTGATAAGAAAATTGAATTTTTAAATGGAAATTTAAAATAACATATTTATATGTCACAATCAAAAAGTCTCTTCACTATGAGTAAAAAGACTATAAATGTTTGTTAAAAAAATCCTATATCGATTGAAATAGTCATCAAGGCAGTGGTACAAGAGGT
The DNA here is from genome assembly GCA_029891385.1 of Erythroxylum novogranatense. Taxonomy (NCBI): domain Eukaryota; kingdom Viridiplantae; phylum Streptophyta; class Magnoliopsida; order Malpighiales; family Erythroxylaceae; genus Erythroxylum; species Erythroxylum novogranatense. The sequence goes on from CM057224.1 coordinate 28,278,865, forward strand.
TTGATACATTCATATTGTGTTATAGTTTTGTTTAAAATTATTTTGATAATTATGTTTACTTTCGGAACATATCAAATGGTTTATGGATTTGTCTTTCTCTATACGTTGATGACATGTTAATTGCAACTAAAAATAAGGCTAAAATTAACAACCTAAAGAATAAAGAAAATTTTAGGCATAGAGATTTGAAGGGATAGAAAAGGTGACTACTATACTTGTCACAACAAATGTACATCGAAAAGATTCTATAGTCTTTTTAAATGGAACAGTTAAAGTTGGTTTGAATCCTTTGGCAACACATTTTATAATTAATATTAGTGACTTATAGAAGGATTATATAAAGCAAGCTTCATACCTGGGTGTAGTTAGGATTATGATATATTTCATGATTTGTATGAGACAAATCCAATAAATACTATTAAGGTGGTAAGTAGGTTTATGAGAATCTAGGAAAGGCTTATTGGGAAGCTATTAACTGAATTATGCAATACTTAAAAGGTAATGGTTATATTTGATATGTTTATGGTTTTGATGACACAACTGGAAACATTATTAGCTATACCAACTTTAATTATAAAGGATATCTTTTAAGAGGAGATTATTGACATGTTATATTTTTACATTATTTGTACATGTAATTAGTTGAAAATTATCACTTTAGTGAACAATTGCTTTATCTACAACATAAGTCAAATACATATCATTAATGAAAGGGTTTAAAGAAGGGATGTAGTTATATAGTCTTGTTGATAGCTTGTTATGGAAAAACTCTATTATTTACTGTGGTAATTAGAATGCATTAATTTTAGCTAAAAGTCATGTCTATCATGAAAGATTAAAGCATATTGATTTAAAATTAAAATTTATTCAAAATATTATTAAGGATAAGGTATTTTCTATACAGTAAATAGAGACAAATGATAACCTAACAAAATTATCAGAGATTGACATTCCTTATTTCTATTCAATAATGTACTAATAGTTCCTTGATTTTGTTAAAGTGATTATTGAATCCTTGCCTTGGAAAAAAAGGATTAATATTGGTGTGATCTGATCCATTATCAGAGGTCAATCCCGAACCTAATAGATAAATATCTTAACAAAGTTTTTAACTGTACAAAAAGGTTTAGACATAACTTGGATTTTGTGAATGTTCATATAATTTAAAGCCCTTAATGACATATATGGCTGGTGAAATTCTTGGTTAGATATTAGATAATTCAAGGTATAGAATTGTGAGGTATGTCTTGAATTTTGATGGAGAGTGAAATTTTGGAAACTAACTATCCTCAGATAAGGACATGTGATAGGTATAAAACTTAGTATGTTTTCCAGAAAATTAAGTGTGTTTTTAATTGTTTTCTTATATAATAAGTATGTGTTTAAGACTTAGAATTGTGTTCTTGTTAATATTTTTATGTGTTTTAATTGTTCGATTATTTTAGAGCAAGGATTTTATCTAAATGTTTAAAGGGTTGTTTGATGTGTTTATTAACAAGTCCTCATCATCATCGTCAACACCCAGTTGAAGTTCTGCTAAGACATGGGGTCTTACCTAGTAGAAAGGTTATTTCCGATGAACCCACCCACATGCAATGTATCATGAAGATCTTACAAAATTATAAATGGATGTGCATACATATCTAAGAAATAAAGTAAAATCAATCAATCAATCAAATGAACATAAAAGATAAGAAAAACAACTAAATAAAAAAATACAACACAATAAAAATAAATACTAAATAGAAATAATAATCGTAATATTAAAAAAATAATGAGCAAGAGTAGCAAATATAACTTAAAATAACGTATATTTAGAACATGTCTAAGATTAGTAATAGTAAAGAGACCCGTACCGAACATGAAAGGCCCATACAGAAATAACTTTGACCCGGCCTGTTAAAACCTTAATTACACTACATAGGAACCAAACTAAGTTATACACCCTAAAAGGTACATACTACACAATAAATGCAAAGGACATAGGTTATTGTAACCTACAAGAAAGTGAATGATGTTTGTTAGTGAGTAAAAATAAGAAAAATTGAAGAAAAGATGAAGAAGAACTTGAAAAATAGGAAGATGCACAATTGTGCATCATTTTGCACCATCGTGGATGACTAGCTACATGGGAATAAGCCTCGTTCATGATTATGACAGAGATTTTGGATAAGATGCACAATCGTGCACAACTTTTCCAGCACACAAAATTTGTATTCTTAACATTTTGGGTCTATTTTTGGAACCAAAACAATTGGGGAAACCTTAGAAGCCTCAAGAAGTATTTAAGGAAAAACAAAAAACACAAAAAGGATGTTGCACATCATAAATAAAAGTGAAGACTTCAAGATCAACTCTATTTTTTTGAGAATTTTCAAATCAAGACTTAAAGTTATTTTCTTCCTTTTGTCTTTTTATATTTCATTTTCTTGGATGTTAATTTTGATTAATGGGATGTTGAACATTATTATGAATTTCTAAATCTATATTAAGGATTTTTCTTGAACTATTTCATTTAACTTTATTCTTGTTGAATTCAATATATATTAATGCTTTGTGTTATGCTTATACTTGATAATAAATCAAGAGATTGAATAAGGTTATATATGTTAAGGTGCACAAAGAGAGTTGATAATTTAATAAACCTACAAATATCATATTAATAAACAATTGAAGAGAGATCTTAATTGTGAGTTAATTATTCTTTTGTTTGCTTTAAATCTAATTAAGTAGTTAGGAGTAGTTTTGTGAATCAAGAAGTTACAATTCTATTATTATCTATTTCAATTGAAGAGAGATCTTAATTGTGAGTTAATTATTCTTTTGATTGCTTTAAATCTAATTAAGTAGTTAGGAGAAGTCTTGTGAATCAAGAATTTACAATTCTATTATTGTCTATTTCAATTAGTCTTATTCTGCGTCCTGAGTACAAAAATGTGTTTAGTTGCCGTCTTCAGAACAAAAAACAGTGTTAATGACAGAAATGCCCTTGTAGTGTAATAAGACTTGTTGACGTAATTTAATGTTGTTGTTGTTGTTGTTATTATTATTATTATTATTATTATTATTATTATTATTATTATTATTATTATTATTATTATTATTATTATTATTATTATTATTATTATTATTATTATTGTTAATATTATTATTATTATGATTATATTATTATTATTATTATTATTATTATTATAATAATAATAATAATAATAATAATAATAATAATAATAATAATAATATAAATAATATTAATATAACTAATTAATAATAATAATAATAAAATAATATTAATAATGTTAACAAAATAATACTAGTAATAATAATAATATTATTATTAATAATATTAATATTAATATTAATATCAATAATAATATTATTAAACATAATAATAATAATAATAATAATAATAATAATAATAATAATAATAATAATAAACATAATTATAATAATTATAATTATAATAATAGTAATAATAATAATAATTTTATAATAATTATTATTGTTATTATTATTATTATATTAATTTTAATACTATGATTATTTTGTTAATATTATGAATATTATTTTATTATTGTTATTATTATTATTATTATTATTATTATTATTATTATAAGAATTATTATTATTATTACTATTATTATAATTAAAATTATTATTATTATTATTATTATTATTATTATGTTTAATAATATTATTATTGATATTAATAATATTATTATTATTATTAGTATTATTTTTGTTAACATTAATAATAATAATATTATTATTATTATTATTATTATTATTATTATTATTATTATTATTATATTAATTTTAATACTATGATTATTTTTGTTAATATTATGAATATTATTTTATTATTTCTATTATTATTATTATTATGTATTAATATTATTATAAAATTATTATTATTATTACTATTATTATTATTATTATTATGTTTTTGTTAACATTATTAATATTATTTTTATTATTGGTATTATTATTAATATAATTACGTATTATTATTATTATTATTATTATCATTATTATATTAATTTTAATACTATGATTATTTTTGTTAATATTATGAATATTATTTTATTATTGCTATTATTATTATAAGAATTATTATTATTATTACTATTATTATAATAATTATTATTATGCTTATTATTATTATTATTATTATTATTATTATTATTATTGCTAGTATTATTTTTGTTAACATTATTAATATTATTTTATTATTTCTATTATTATTAATATAGTTACGTATTAATATTATTAATTTTATTATTATTATTCTTATTATTATTATGTTTATGTTTATTATTATTGTTATTATTATTATTATTATAATAAATATTATTATGACCTTTTGTTAATATTGTTTTTAACAAGTTGTTAGTCATTTTTAATAAGAGGGTATGTTTGTCATTTTTAATTCTTGTCTTACGGACAAGAATTTTTGTACCATAGTTTTAAATAGAACAAAAAGTTTTTGTCTTTGTCCTTTGAAGATGGAACAAAATTTAAAAAAGATAGTAAGTAAACATGTCATAGAACAAAACGTTTATATCCTCGTCATCCGTCCTTGACTTCGAAGACGGTAATTAAACACTAGGTTAGCTCTAACGTAGGCATTTTGCTTACCTGGATAGTGTTTAAACTGAAAATATTAGATCGTACAGCATGCATTTTAAGATTACAAAATATGTTTGCTTTTTGGGTATTGGCGTCCAGTCAGCGTCAATGACAAATCATGATTGTACATTACCTGTATGGGAATTGATTTTGCTCGCCACAACCAACAAAAATATTAAAGTGGGTTTAGTATCATGATTAGTTTTTTCAACTTTTGATTCAGCAAAAGTGATTAAATAACAGCATGCTAGTGAGTTTACCATCATTACAAGTTTGACCTCGGGCCCTTGGGACGGGCAATTGATCTTTCACCTGGCCAACCACTTACTTCCTTTTAACACCGAACACATAAATACGTATACTTCCGTATTCATCAATTGATGAAGCAATTAACTAATTTATATACTTTTTCTAAATTTGTCGCCCGTGAATGAACTGTTTACGTAATAATTTTAACTTGTTTTAATTAAAATTAATGTTAGAGAAAAGATATGATATATATATCTACTTATTTTTGTTTTGACATTTTATTTATTAATTGGACCTATAAGATATTAATTAAACACTGATAGTTAATTACTAATTCTTATTTGATTTGGATTCAAAAAGTTATTGGGGATAATGTTCATAGTTTGGTATTGAGTTGTTGGAGTAACTCATAGTTGCATAGCTTTTAAGTACTATGTGTGGTTTTTCTGGCTTGGGAGTTTATCAATTTTGCATTGATTTGTTTGGGACCTATTCACACTGAGCGTTCATCTCCTTGAGTGTTTCACAGCTAGCCTATCTTTAAGGATTGGGTGTGTCTTCTGTTGTGAACTACTTGTTGATTGAGCAGTTGTGAACTGATTCTAAAATTGGCATAGATCAACCTAATAGGTGGACAATTATTTAAATATAATTCAGGAAGTTGAACCTATAGGAAAGTCCTTCTTTTATCTATATTCTATTTTTATTCTTTTCTTAGTTGATTGATTACTTAAGTTACTTTAATTAATTGTCTTTCATTAGGAGTAGTAGAGAAAAATCCTCTATTAAGGTTATCACGAGTTGGTCATGTTATCGGATGCGAAAATCTTTCATGGAAACTGAAGTTGAGAGAAAGTTTCAAGGATTATGAGGTATCGGCTTAGTAAGGCTTTGTGTAAATCTATTATACTTTTGTGAAAGTGATTAAGCTGGGTAAGGGCCCAGCAGACATAGGCAAGATATACCGAACCGCGTTACGAAATTTTGGTGTTGATCTATTTAATTTTGTATTTATTTTTCTATTTTCATTTGATCCAGAAAAATTAACAGTTGCTTATACAATTACTTTATATTTATTAACCAATAGATATAGTTACAAGTAACTATAGCAGAAGCTTACAAGTAACTGCAACCAAATCAAATTTTTTATGAAACTACTACACTCCTACAGTTTTTTCAGTTGGTATCAGAGCGGGTCATCAAATTAGGACTTGGTACAGTATGTTGGTGCAAGTCTAAGTTTTGTAAACATGACTACGAGAGAGGATGCATCGATCACTAGGCTACCACTGTTGGACGACTTTAACTATCCTGCATGAAAATCACGGATGAGAGTCTTTATCTAGGCACAATGAACAAGAGCATGGAACTTGGTTTTAAATAGTTGGACATATCTAGTGACGACTGATGAAAAGAGAGAAGCAGTGTTTAAAGATCCATCTGAATGCATAAGAGTCGAAAAATAGAGGGTATTTGGAAGCTCACAAGCAATGCTCGCAATTTTCAATATCGGTGATAAAGGAGGTTTCTCAATGATATCGACCTATGAGTCGGCTAAAGAAGCATGAGATACTTTGCAGACTATTCATGAAGGATCCAAATATATGATAACGTCAAAACTTCAAATGTTAGATGTAAGGATTGAAGAACGAAAGAGGAATGAAAAAGAGACTACTAGAGATTTTCATGAAATATTGCACAATATAGCGAATTAGGCACATCAACTTGGGAAGAAATATTCCATTATGAAACTAGTCAAGAAGACATTAAGATCATTACCTCTGAGATTTATTCTAAAAATTGCAGCAATCGAGGAGGCTCATGACATCAATGACTTTTTGTTGGAGAAGGTAATTGGAATTCTTACCAATTTCAAAATAAATTTGTTAAGGGGCAAATAAGAAAAGAGTAAAAGGTTGACACTACAAGTTGAAACTGGAAAAGACATAAATGATGTCAAAGATGAATATGATGGGAATAAGGATCTGGAATTATTGACAAGACATTTCAGAAAGTGAAGAAGGATAGATCCAAGTTTAAGCAAAACCTTGAGAGTTCATTGAACAACAACTTTAAACAAGTCAAAAGTCAGAAGGTTGAAAGAAAAGCAAGGAGAATTCAATGTCATGAGTGTCAGGGCTTCGAACATGTGCAAATAGAATGTGCTAATACCTTGAAGAAGAGAAAAGGGAAATCTTTTACTAGCACTTGTAGTGAGAATGAATCTAAAAATGAATATGTTAGTGAAGAAGAAATTGGAAATGGTGCCGCGTTAGTTGCTTTGTATAGAAAAAATCCAGTTGCATGTCTAACAGTAACTAAAAAAGAAGTAACTAAAGACAAAAAGGGGAAAATCAAAATTTTTTTAGAAAAACAGAGATAGATCAGGTCAAGGTTCAATATCATATTATGACAGTGATGAAAATGGTTCAGATGATAAAAGAAAAAATATTTACGAGGCTTACGAAATGATGTCTGAAAAATGGGTGAAAATATGTAGAAAGAATGAAAGGTTGAAGAAAGAAAACTTCTCTTAAGAACATTATCTAAGATTTAGAGAAGAAATTGATGGTACCTTTAAGCGAGCTTGGTAAAGCTAGACTAAAGTTAGCAAGTATCGAATAGGGTTTGAGAATGCTAAATGGAGGCGTAGAAAAGTTAAAAAAGCTTATCGAAATCGGTAAGGTTAAGGAAAATTTTCAAGGCATTGGTTACAAAGGCGTGCTTCAAGGTGAATGATGAGAAAATTGATATACCTAAATCTATCCAAGAAGAAACATTGAGAAAGAATCGAAGATTTGTTCTCGCATGTCATTTTTGCGGAGTTATTAGGCACATAAGGCTAAAATGCTACAAGTTACTACAAGTGTTGTTTTAAAGAAGCCAAACTGAAGGACCTTATATCACTTATATAAATTTCATAATCAACCTTTAGTACCGAAATCCACTTAGGATATAAAGGGCCAAGGACAAGCACAAAGACGTAGTGAAGGAAAAACAAGAAATTATAGATGTTTATTTTTTTGAGTAATATTATTTATGATGAAATTATAATATTTTAAATACTACGATCGATATGTGAAAAGTAATATTAACAAAAATTAATCAATTATTGTTGTTTTAAATTTCTATTATTATGATTTTAGAGACAGTTGATGTAAAATTATAAACTTTGTAGTACAATATATTGGATGATTTTTTAATTTAAAAAAGAGACTATTATATAAATTTATAAAATTACTCAAAACAACACTTGATGTTGACCGGTATTAGTACAATATCACACTGTAATCTAATATCAGTACCAATATAGTATTGATAATATTGATTTCAACTAGAATCCATCATAAGTTTATTGGTTGACTTTATTTGAACGAAGAAAAACTTATTTTCTGTAAGAACAATCTTAATAGATATCCAATTTTACAAAGCAGAAGCTACCCCTTTATGTACTTAAAGTTATTTAAGTCTCAAAAGTTCACCGAATTTTGTTTATTGCCTATAATCTTAAAGGAATAATAAACATACATATAATGAGATTCTTGAGATAAAACTTCGATAAGTTTAAATTTCCTCCACTATTTTAAGGTTTCTTCTTTGGATAGTAACGTGTTTTGATACTCACATTAACAAGGAACTCCATCTTTGGGAGTATATTTATATACTTGTTTATCACTAAGGTTTAAATCTATATATATATTTTGTTATAATGTATAAACTATAACATGCAAAATATATCTGTTGAATAAGCCTCATGTCGTAGAAGTTTTCAATTTCATACGAATAAGCCTGTTCATAGTTAAAATATTCATTATAGGTGAGCTTTATTATAATACGTTTATGTAACTTTTTTTTTTTAACGTTGAAACAGTAAAAGTAGAAATTTGGTTTAAATGAAAAAAGGGAAAATAGGGATTCACCAAACTACATTGTCAGTTGGTCTAGCTAGCTAGCTACAAACATGGGTTTAAATTTTGTTGAGTCGTCATCTGGGGAAAAGAAGAGAATGGTAGTCAAAGAAGAGAACTGTCGGAGAAGGAAAAGGTAGTCAAAGGCAATCATTGCTATGTCATAATGGTGTATAGAATTTCATGTGACAAATCATATGGCTTTGTAGCAAAATCTTCTTGCCACAAGTCCGAAAATTAAACAGGTAGAGCATAAATGTCTTGGTAACGGGCGTTTATCATTTCTTTTAGATGCCTTGGATCGAGTGTGCCATGCAGAACTCCAAAAGGCAGAAATCTTTGTTTGGGAGCGGAAAGAAAAAGGAAAAGTTAGTGGGCTGCTACCCAAAAAAGTCAAAATACTTTAAACCCATTTTTCGGAACATATCAACTCTTTTTTATACAAATAAAGCATTGTTTCTCTGTATAAGTTGAAAACTTATGTCCGATCAATTTTTAGCTCTTTTGTCTCCCCTGAAGTCTATTGTAAGGATATTTGGTTCATTTTTTATATTTTGTTCTCAAATTCAATAAATACATTTGTTTAGTTGAATTCCCAATTTCTTCTTATTGTCTTAAAAACATAAAATCTTGTTTTATTTTTGGTTCATATTCCAATTTTTTTACTAACTACATATATATTATTTACTAATTTTTCATTAATTGCTAACAAAATTATGATTAAAATATTTTAATTTTAATTCAAAATAAAATAAAATATTGTTTAATAAACATATTTTAAATTTAAAATATCTTTAAAATACATAACATTTTCAATTTTAGAATTATTTATTTATGAAAATAAATTTAAATATAAAATATCTAATTTTAACTAGTAATATTAATTCTAAAATTTAAAATATTTATTAATAGTCAATATTAATTTAAAAACAAATTCCAATTTTTAATTTTAATTTTCATAAAATATAATGAGCTTATTGTCATTGTTATTAAATATTGTGTAAGAGAATAAAATAAAATTAGTAACTTAAGTAATTTATTAAATTAAATTAAATTTTATTTATACATGGAATGAAAAGTATAACTATATCAATACTAATAAATTGGTTTTGTTTTTATTTTAAAGTCGAAAGAAACAAATTTAAAAATAAACCAAATTATTTCTTAAGTACTATATTTTCAAAAAATTTCTTTATTGGGCCCCTAATTTTTATTTTTATTATTTATTTATTCGCTTACTTTTATTTATTCTCTATTTTTTAGTTGTTTTATTATATTTTTTAATAGTTGAGTCTTGAAATTAGCAAGTATGAATGAGAATTAGAAAATTTGAAATTAGAAGGAAGGGTTAGGATTAAGTTAGATTAATTTGTAGTGGGCTTGTAAGTGTAGAGCCATATGAGACAAAATAAGGGCAAAATAGGGAAGTCCTTGTAAGTGAAGGGCATTTTGGGCGGAATAGGCTTTTGGTGGTTTAAGTTAATGAATTAAAAGAAGAAGAAGCTAGTTGTCATAGAAACCAAAGGGAAAGAAGACAAAAACGTGAGCTAAGGAGAAGAACAAAAGAAAGAGCCGTAGGAAGCTTGAAGGGAGGGAGAAAGAAGAAGAAAAAGAAGAGAAATCCACTTGCTGGAGGTAAGTTACATCTTTGCTTAAGCTAGATTCAAAAAGGGGATAAAATGGAGGTTAGGGTTTGTGTTGGGAATGAAGGAAGAAAGAAGAGAAAGGAGAAATCAAATGGATTTTGGGATTTCTAAGTTAAGGTTTTGGTTATTCTAGCATAGATGGCTTATGGGTAGGTTAGGTTTAAAATTGATTTTTATCTTTCCTTGATTCTTGAATGTTATGACTTTCTTTGGAATGTATTCATTGAATGGAAATTTGCCTAAATGAAGGGAACCAAGGAAACCTCACTCAAGAGAGAGAGGAAGGGCAATCTTGAACTTGGATTTAGACATTTAAGTGGGTAATATTTTTATAGTTGTTATGTGATGGGCAAATGCCCTATGTGTGTATTTTTGTTTAAATTGCGTACATGTTGAGTTGTGGTGTATATTTGAAAGTGTATGATGAAATAGATATGTTTCCTTGATATGAATGAAAAGTACGAAACTATGAGGATTTGATAAAATGAAAGAAGCATAAAAATGCCATTTTTGCGATTGAATATTTGAGCATAGATTGGTTGTGATTGGGCAAGAGAGAACCTTTTCATTAGTGACGTGCACGATGACCCATAGCCTTCTCCCGGCTGCCCGCTTGAGGCCACGAAATCCTGAGAAATCGGACTCGTTTTGTTTACAGTGTAAACCGTTTTGTTTATGGAACTCTCGAGCTATTTGTGTGCATTTCATCATTAATTGTGATTATGATGCATAATTCGTGTTATGACTGATAGAAGTTTTCATGTTATCCTCTATGTGATGAATTTGGTTGATTGTGCTTTATGTGATAAGGTTGGTTAATTATGCATAATATGATAAATTGCAAATGATTTGGATTTCTTGATTTATGTGTTGTATGGCTCATTACCAATGGTTATAAACGTGTTAGCCATTGAGTCGTATTGCTCACCCTACTTTTCCTCCCCAGGTGCAAATCAAGTCAAGCGCTGAACCTTGCAAGGCATCGGAAAAACTCCAAGACTTTAGATACTTTTGTATTAAGTTAGTGACTAGCTTTTGAATAGCTTTACAAGCATATCAAACATTGAGCATCTCATATATTTTGTATCTTGTGCTTAATTCATGATGGATATATTGATATGTAACTAAAGTTATGCATGAACTCTTATTATGATTGGAAAAGAGAATGAGAACTATAGTATTCTCTTTTTCGTGTGTTTGTGTTAGTTTGCGAATTGGGTACGACTTTGCGAATTGTGTATGAATTGTGTATGACCTTGCAAAAAGGAATGTGTATGTGCATATTTATTCATTTTTGAGTTGCTGTTGGGTTTTGCTTTGGAATAGCTCATTGGAAATTTGCAACGGTTTATGAGTTGTTGAAGTTGGGCGTAGGTGCTGTCAATTTCTGGGCTGATGTGTTCATAGGGTTAGTTTTGGGTATGTTATGTGTAAGTGATCTAGAAGGGGGGGTTGAATAGATCCTTAATCTTTTTGTAATTTTTTACAACAAAATCAGAAGTTAATTCACACAAAAACAATTTAAATAAATTTAAATAAACAGAGTAGGAAGAAGATCAAACACTTTGCTTTATAGAGGTTCGGTCTTTAAGACTCACGTCCTCTACCTAAGCTCCCACTTAGGATTTTGCCAATCACTTTATTGCACACTTTGTAATTGAGTGTGAACTTTTTACAACTCCACTTGAATTCCAGCTCAAGCTACCTTACAAACGATTTGTCTTCCGGCACAAATCCTACCTCACTCGTGACCCTTCACTAGTCACTCAATTTGTAAAAGAAATAGGATAAAGATCTAAGAACAAGTGCTCAATACAAATGTAAACAAAGTAAGAACAATAACGAGCAATTTGAAGCAATAGAAGAGTATTTAGACTTGTAGAACTTGTATATACTCTTCTTCCATCATCCTCTATTTATACTTGAAGAAATATAGTTGTTGGAGCTCTTCTAGCCGTTGCTTGATTTGTTATAGCCGTTCCTTGATAATCTCCATTCCATTTTTGGCTAATTGGACCGTTGGAGTTGATTTGGTGCATCCATAAGTCGACTTGTCGAATGTATAAGTCAACTTGTTTCAACCATTTACGTAAAAATTGTAACTCCGCTCTCCAATAAGTCGACTTGTGCTATGTAAGTCGACTTGTCGTCCTCAATAAGTCGACTTGTGTTATGTAAATCGACTTGTGTTGATATATCTTCATATATAAGTCGAGTTATGATTTGCAGGTCGACTTGTTTTGCTTTCAACGGTAACATCCATCTAGATCTTCTATAATCCTCATGTTTTAAGCCATTTTCGTTATAAGGAACCTCCTATCTTGATTCTTCAATGATTAAACACTTGTTCATCTTGATTTGCACGATTCTTTCATTGAATAATACCTGAAATAATTTCTTAACTAATTCTAGATATTTTATTATTATCAAAATATAAAGGGATTTAATTTGTCAACCACCATTGGTCCAACAATCTCCCCCTTTTTGATAATGACAAAATATTTAGAAATTGAAAAGAAATTTGAAAGACATAAAACTTGATCAAGGATTTTAATCCCTTGTCTTGATGGTTAGTTTGTCTCCCCCTTAATTAATAAACCAAGGATTAAAATAGAAATCATAATTGCAAATAAATGAAATAACTTGTCTTGTCTCCCCCTTAATCAAAAATCAATTTCCAATTTTACTCCCCCTTTTTGTCATAATCAAAAATCAATAGGGAAAATAGACTCAAATGAAGATTAATAAAGTGTATGACTAAGCATATCATTAAACACAAACAATATCAAAAGTCATGACAAAATGTATCAAACTAACACAAACACAAAACACATAAAACAAAAACAGAAGTGGAAATGTTGGTCAAGGCACAATGCAATACACATCATGGCGAAGATGTTGGATCGCGTACGGTCCGAGTATTCACAATACACTGCGGAAAAAGACCATACAATAACATGAGTATAATCGAAAACACGAAGGATTAACGAAAATACCTTATTTTCGTGGGTGGATTGTTTCTTTTCGAATTCCAAGACACTGCAAATCACTAATGCCATCTACCGGTATCCACACGAGCATGCACGATCCGGGTTGCGGCTGTAGTGTGTTAGCACGTCCTGAAAACACTTTCTGAACGCCGCACGATCTTTCTCTTGGTTGGCGGCTAGGGTTTCGTGACAATGGTGTCTCCTCAACCTAATGAGACCTAAGCTTCTCTATTTATAGAGAAACCCTAATCCCATTTAGGCCCCATTAAGTTTCGGCCCATTATATCATATATAATAAAAGCCCGACAACTTAATTAAATCTAGCCCAATAAATATATCTAAATATATTTATTCAATACCTAATAAATTAGGCCCAAGAGAATAAGCCCAGATCACATTACTCTTTGTGTGCGACCCTGTAGGCTCATTTGATGTTTACAATGGGCTTGATCACACTTCAAGGCCCATAAGTCATAAGCGGCCTCTAGCAAGACATTATGACTACCCAAATCAAATGAGGATCGATAATCCGATTTAACATGTAACTATGGTTATAGGCTCAGTCCTTTTGTAACACGATATCAAGATTAATCACAAGGCATGGTACATGTCAACCTTTGATTAATCATAATTTCTTGATCCCCAAGTTGACTGATTATAACAAATGACATTTGATGACTCTTCATCAATTCATTTGAGCATGGCCATACATTTCTTCAGTCACACTTGTCAAGAGGCCCAAATGATATCTCTCTCATTTAAGAGAGGTACAAATCTCATCTACGTCATTCACATCCCTCCGCATGATTCATTTAGTGTCCAACATAAGACTATTTGTTATTCGGTTAAAAATAACTTAGTTTAATATCAAAACACTAAATTCCTCATGTAGGGAACCATGATGACTTCAGGTCAAAGGACTAAAGTCAAACCATATAAAGAATCACTAATGACATGAAACCATGTAGTATTCTTTATGTGGGTCGGTCCAATATATATTCTCTAACATATATCTATGTTTCTGATTTGATATCTCATATCCATGATAAGTAAAACGTGATCATCAATCAGAACACATACTAGTCTTAATTCATTATTGTTCCACCAATAATGATCGACCAGGGACAGTCTAGAATAGTATTATAACGCTTATGGTTTTACTATCAAGTCACATACTTGATGACATAAGTCTAATACCATTAATGGAATGTAAATCACATTACATGAAATACATGCATATATGAAACGGAATACCTCATAATATATTATTAACAAGTCATAATGTTAATACATGAATAACAAATATCCATTAGCCTAGGGCACACCACTAACAATCTCCCACTTGCACTAGGCCTAATAGGTCAGATATCTAATACCCATAGACCTCGTATGACTCTCATGTTTAGGCTGTGGAAGAGGCTTAGTAAGTGGATCGGCAATGTTGTCAACTGTGCCCACTTTGCATATCTTCACGCCTCCTCTCCCAATGATCTCTAATCGATGGAAACGCCTCGAGTATGTGTTTGGATCTATGATGCGAGTTTGGTTCCTTAGCCTGTGCTATAGCCCCATTATTATCACAATAAAGGTCTATAGGACTTGCAATGCTAGGAACAACTCCAAGCTCAGTAATGAACTTCCTGATCCATACAGCTTCCTTAACTGCATCCGAGGTAGCAATGTACTCAGCTTCAGTTGTAGAATCAGCAACAGTGTCTTGCTTTGAACTTTTCTAGTTCACTGCACCTCCATTCAAACAGAACACAAAACCTGATTACGATCTAAAATCATCTATGTCAGACCGAAAATCAGCATCAGTGTAACCATTTACAACGAGCTCTCCTTCAAGTCCTCCATAGACTAGGAACATATCCTTAGTTCTTCTCAAGTACTTAAGGATATTCTTAACTGCTATCCAATGACTCTCACCATAATTAGATTGGTATCTACTTGTTATGCTCAAAGAATATGAGACATCTGGTCGAGTACATAACATGGCATACATGATAGATCCAATTGCAGATGCATATGGAATCTTACTCATGCGCTCAAGCTCTTTACCTAAAGTAGGACAATCCTTCTTAGAAAGCTTGATTCCATGTGACATAGGCAAGAATCCTCTCTTGGAATCTTGCATACTGAACCTTTTCAGTATCTTATCTATGTATGTACTCTGACTTAGGCCTATAAGCTTTCTTGATCTATTTCTATAGATCTTAATGCCTAAAACATAGGCAGCCTCACCTAAGTATTTCATTGAGAAACGTTTCCTTAACCAAATCTTGACATTCTGTAAGGTTGGAATATCGTTTCCAATGAGTAATATGTCATCAACATATAAAGCTAAAAAGACAACAGCACTCCCACTAACCTTTTTATAAACACAAGGTTCATCTTCATTCTTGATGAATCCAAACTCTTTGACAACTTCATCAAAACGAAGATTCCAGCTTCTTGATGCTTGCTTCAATCCATAAATGGATCTTTGAAGCTTGCACACCTTTCCGAATTCTTAGGATGGAAAAACCCTCAGTCGTATCATATATACATCCTCAAGTAAGTTTCCATTAAGGAAACCGGTTTTGACATCCATTTGCCATATCTCATAATCATAGTATGCAGCTATGGAAATAAGAATTCTAATGGATTTGATCATGACCACTGGAGAAAATGTCTCATCATAATCAATTCCATGAACTTGTCGATAACCTTTAGCAACAAGTCTTGCTTTATAAGTGTGCACATTTCCATCCATGTCGAGTTTCTTTTTAAAAACCCATTTGCATCCAATGGTCTTCAAGCCATCAGACGGATCAATCAAAGTCCAAACTTGATTGTCATACATGGATTGCATCTCTGCTTTCATGGCCTCTAACCATTTAGCAGATTCTGAACTTTCCATAGCTTCTTGATCGGTTGTGGGCTCATTATGATCAATGAGCATCACATTGTCATCATCGAACGAGAAATCCATATCTCTCGGCTCATGATTAATCCTATCGATCTACGTAGGCCTTGGTTGTTGAAGGTCGCTTCATCAACAACTTGTGAGCTCGCTTCAATCTCCTTTTCAGCTCAATGTCATTTTGTGAAACTTGAATTTCTTCAAGTTGTACATTACTCCCATCGCTTCCTTTGGAAACAAATTCTTCTCTAAGAAAACCATTTCGAGCAACAAACACTTCGTTCTCTCTTGGGATGTAAAAGTAATATCCTTTAGTTTCCTTAGGATATCCCACAAAATAACATTTTTCAGATTTGGGTGCCAACTTGTCGGCAATTGGACGCTTCACATAAGCCACACAACCTCAAATCTTTAGAAAAGATAAATTGGGACGCTTCTAGTCCATATCTCATAAGGTGTCTTTTCTACGACCTTTGAAGGAATACGGTTCAATATGAATCTCGGTTTCTAAAGCATAGCCCCGTATATTTTGGAAGATCATTTGACTCATCATTGATCGAACCATATCTAATAGAGTTCGATTTCTCCTTTCAGAAACACCATTCCATTGAGGAGTTCCTGGAGGAGTCAGTTGTGAAACGATTCTACAATCCTTAAGATAATCATCAAACTCTTGGCTTAAATATTCACCTCCTCGATCAGATCGAAGGATTTTAATATTCTTGCCAAGCTGATTTTGTACTTCATTCTTATACTCTTTGAACTTTTCAAAAGATTCAGATTTGTACTTCATTAAATAGACATACCCATATCTACTGAAGTCATCTGAAAAAGTAATGAAATACAAATAACCTCTCTTTAAACTCTTCCAAATGGAGTTTGCAGTTCCTTTTCCAATGACCAGGTTCATTGCAGTGAAAGCAAACTCCCTCCTTGGGTGCCTTAGTCTTAGCTTTGGGCTTGGGCTTGGACTTGGACTTGGGTACTTTACCTTTGTCCTTTGCTGTGCCCTTCTTCTTGAAAGCTTTTCCCTTTTTGAACCACAAGAACTTCATTGGTGGTCTTAACCTTTCCCTTTAAGTTCTCTTCAGCAGTTTTCAACATCACATGCAATTCGTCAATGGACTTTTCCATATTATGCATGTTGTAGTTAAGAATGAACTGATCATATTCATCAGTCAAAGATGCTAGAATAAAATCAGTTGCCAATTCTTGACTAACAGGTGCACCTAATTTCTCAAAATGATGAATGTAACTCTTCATCTTGAGAACATGAGCACTCACGGGTGTGCCAGGAGTCATCTTGCATGAATTCAATGTCTTAGTGGTTCTAAACCTTTCTTAGCGTGCTTGCTCTTGAAACATAGTTTTCAATTCATGAATTCAATGTCTTAGTGGTTCTAAACCTCTCTTGGCGTGCTTGCTCTTGAAACATAGTTTTCAATTGAGCAAGCATGTCATAGGCCTCCATTTCCTCTAAATCCTTCTGAAGGTCAGAGATCATGGCGCCTAACATAAGGCATGACACATCCGTAGAGTCATTGATATGCTTCATATAAGCATCCTTTTGAGCCTTAGGTGCAATTGCTGGTGGTTCCTTAGGGATGGGCTCTTCTAAGACATAAAGCTTTCTTTCTTGCTTGAGAACAATTCTCAAGTTCCTATACCAATCTAGGAAATTTGTTCCATTAAGTTTTTCTTTCTCTAAGATAGATCGCATAGAAAGGTTTGTGGATGGAGTAGCCATAATCTACAAGAATTATGCAATAAGGGGTCAACATTCATATATTATGAGGTATTAGCTCCCACTCAAATAAATAACCCTCAATTGATTTAATGGGAGAAGCAAGATCCATATTTCACTAAGTCCTAAGAAAGCTTTGGCTTAACACTCAAGACTTAGTTATTTAGGTACAAAACTCTTTTCGCCACATCACATGTAACTCTTGATGGGCTTATGTTAAAATACATCTTATGTATCGCATGTATGTATAAACCCAATCTTATGCCCTAAGCCCAAAACCGTTTTGATAGCTTAGTCAAGTTTAACCATACTTTACCTATGAATAGCACCATTATTCAAATGTCTTCCCTAGATGATCCCTACATGCCTTGCTTTGGCAAAAACCCACATAAGGATAATCTAGAGATAAACATTGGTAAAGATTTATGGAAGCCATATAAACTTGAAATTATGAAGAGGGTCGTTCTTAGTACATTATGAAGGCTACTAATCCTATTAGTAAGGGTGTTTGTACTATGCTATTTCTAATCCTATACTACAACATACTTGAGTATATGTAACATCCCACCCCCGACTGGAAGGGTAAAATAGTAAATTTGGCATAGGATGAGATGGATTGGAATGATTTAGGACGGTTTATGCATAATAGGATTGGTACACAGTATCATTTGTGCACATGAAAGTACTGTACATGCATACATGACATTCCCGGTATTTGGGCCTAAACGGCATTTTATTGTGATTAACGTGGTTATTGTGTGTGAAAAATTATTCTGAGTGCGCCACTGAGTGTTTTATATTTTAAGAGATTTCTAGGAATTTTTCTGGAATTTTCCGGAAGAAAATTCTCGGACTAGAAAAATCGTCAAGCGGCGAACCGGTTGATTTTCGGTAGCGAAAATTGCTATCCAATGGCACTGTAATAGTGGGTATATTTTTTTGGGGATTAGAATTAGGGCCATTGGACTAGAATGGGTCAAATTTCATTAAGGTTCCTAACTCCTATTACAAATTTTGTTTTATTACTATTTTGTCTTTTTCCCATTTTTATATGACAAGTTTTCTCTCATTAAATGATCTTGTCTCATGCTATTTTTCCACTTACGACTCTTTAAGATAAGGAAGAGGAAAAAAGTAAGTGACTTTCCTTCTCTTCCATCCGGATGTCCTCCTTCTTCTCCATCTTTGTGGATTTCATCTTCTACCTTTCCTTGTCTACTAGCTTACTCTTTCTTCCTTGCTACTTAGTTGCTCCTCCTTTATTCACAATCAAGAATAAACTCAAGCCTTGTAAGATGATGTATTGTGGGTGTGTTGGAGTGATGACCTTAGGTGTGGAGTAGGAAGTAGGTGAGTTGATGAAGCTTGGAAGTTTGGAGCTCAAATGGGTAAGTCTTGTGTTTATGTTAGTTAAAGAAATAATTGGGACATCTTGTGTATCACTTGCATGTAGTTGTGCATTGAATAAATGGATATGTTAAGCCTTTGATTGACTGATGATTGATGATTGATGAATTAGAAATGAATAGATGAGATGAATTAAGTGTTGGGATGTTGTTAGTATGATGGTAGATGAGTGGAACTTTAGTAGGAAAATTGTGTATTTGTGTGCTGCCCAAGTATAACTAGGTAGTCAAATAAATGGATTGCTGAGTTTGTGGTTGATTTTATGGCTGAATTGGATGTTTACTAAGTTAAGAGTGGTGTAGGAATGATAGGATTTGGTTTAGGTGTTAAAAGCTGGAAAATTGATTTTGACCTAGTACAATAATTTGAGCATAACTAATTGTGTGGTTATGCAAAGGAGGTGAGGTTTGTGCCAAATGAAACTTTGGCTTGTTGGCTACAATTTTGTGTGAAATAGGTGTTGTCTAATTTTAACATTAAGAGGTTGAAATATGGCATGGAAAATCACTGTTAAGGTTACTGTGAACAGTACCGAAACTATGACCTAAGTGTTTTGCTAATTTTTCTAAATTAATAGAGATGGAATTAGGGAAAATGTTCTAAATGAACGTTGAAGCCTATATTGTTAGCTTTCCTTTCCCACTGATTTTGCTATTTTTAGATCTGTATATTGGGAGATATGACCTGTTTACTATTGACTGGTTTTGAGCATTTTGATGAAACCTAGCCTAAGTGTAAATTTTGTGAGCATTCGGATTGGAAGCAATTTTACCAATTTATGTGAATTGAATTGGCATGAGTGACATTATGAAAAGTTGTAGAGGAAGAAATTATCTTAAAAATTATATATGGCATGTAATTTTTGCATGTCAGATTTGGGAGCAATGAATTTGTAAAAACTGAACCTACATTAGGTTTCTCACTGCTGCCCTGATCAGTACATTGTTTGGCAGATTTGAAATTGTTAGAGGTTTAATTGGAATTTAGGTTCTTCATGAAGATTGAAGTTTGAGATCTTATCTTTTCAGGGATATAAAGTAGTGATTTGTTTGACATTTGTGCTAGGAGATATACTGGTTGGAAATTTACTGCTCATATTGGGACAGTTTAGTAGACAGATGCTTCGGTGAATTATTTGACCTAGTTAGTAAATAAATTGGGATTTTGGTTATTCATGAACGTTTTAGATAACATTGTGATCTTGATGAGCATATTTATTGTCTAATTGTTGACTGAAGAGAATGAAAGTTACTGAATTTACAAGATACTGTACTGTGTTGAGTGACTTTGAGTGAGCAGTAGCTTTCATGGAGTTTTGACACCCTTAAGGGTGGAATTACTTTGAATGGTCTAAATGAAACTTGTAGAGGGTTTCATTATCTTTCCAATGAGATATGGTATTAGCCCCGAGATTTTTATTTATTTATTTAATTAATTAATTAAGCATGATTAGACTAATTAAGAAATTGAGTTAGCATGAATTAAATATGATAGCATTAAATAGCATATGGCATTAATTAGCATGTAGTAACATAAATGAGATACGTGGTGAATAAATGAAATTTAATATGTTGGTTGGTAGTTAGGTTAAGAATTAATGGAATTAAATGTGTTAGTTGGGCTTGAATGAAGTAGGAAAAGAAAAGAGGAATGAGTGGGCTTAAAAGAACAAATGGGCTTAAGTTAAATGAAAGTAGTATAAGGAAGGAAGAAGGAAAGGAAGATGAAGGAGGAGTAAATGGGCCTAAAAAGGATAATGGGCTTAAGTGAAGTGAGTAGGAGTTTAAAAGAAGAAGAAAAGAAGTAGGTTAGTAGAAGAGAAGAGGAAACTTACGAAAATCAAAGGGAGAGAGGAGAAGTTACGGCAAAGTGGAGAAGAGAAGAAGAAAGAAGAAAGTTTGTGATTTTCCAAGAGATTCAAGTGGGTTTTTGAAGAAAGTGCAAGAAGAAAAAGTGTGGAGGAAGGTTCAAGCTACACTTTAAGCTAAGAAACCCTTTGGTTTAGTCAAGATTCAAGGTAAGTCATGTTTTCAAGGTTAAGCTTTTGCTTGGGTTATTGTTAGACCCCGAATTTTTTTTTTATGATCTTATTCAGTATGAATTGTGATTTTTGCCTTAGTTTGCTTAAATTGAGAGAATTATGGATAATTAAGGTCTAAATATGGTTTAAATGAGCATTTGAGGATTTAAATTGTGTAAAGGCTTTTTGAGAGGTTAACTTAAGTTGTTTTGGGCTTGGGCTTATTAGGAGGGTCCATTCCTTAGGGTTTAAAGAAGAGAATGAGAATAGAAAAGAGAAGAAAGGAAAGAGAAAGGAAAATAGAAGAAGAAGAGCGAGACGCCTTGCCGGGGAGAGGAAGAGAGGAAGAAGAGAGGATTTTGATTTCATAGGTTTTCCGACGATTCGAAGCATTTTCCGGTAAGTTTAGTGCCTTCCTAACTTGGTTTGATTAGATTTAAACTTAAGGAATGTTGAATCCGTGAGAATCGAAGGTTTTAGGGTTTTTGGGTGAAAATGTAGAGATTTCCTTATATTGATGTGTTTGTGTTAGATTTGAAGCTTAGAATGGGTTAAAAATGTTGTAGAGGACTGGATCTTGCATAATTTCCAAAATTAACTATAGGAAATTCATAATGATCATATTTCCAAGCTTTCTAAAACCAGAATTTCTAAAATCCCCAAATTTCAAATTTGACCTAAACCAATTCATTCAAATTCAATCTCATAAATAACTTAATTACTCAAATTAAACTTAGAAAACACCAATTCCATATAAAATCAAGCTATCTAAATCATCAATTTTCAAAATCCCCAATTTTTAAAATTGGCCTAAACCAATTTACACAAATTCAACATCATAAAACACAAATTCTTCAAAATTGGCATCATATTTCACCAATTCATCATACTTTCCATGATTCTAAGCCATAAATCTTCAAAAAACCCCAACTTCTAAAATTGGGCAAAATCCCTACTCACATAAATCCAAAATTAAACATAACCTAAAGCATATACATCACAATTAGCTTCATAAATCACAAACCTAAGTCCGTTTCCATGTTTCTCAACCAAAAATTCATTAAAAACTGAAAGTTCAAAATTTCCTCTTACCTCATTCTCCCTTCATTTTCGAATTTTTGCAAAGCCCAAGTTAAGCTTTCCTTCTTTTCCATCCTTTCTCTTTAAAATAAAAACGAAAATCATCTTGGAGGCTCAAAATTTTCGAAATCTCCATCACCGAAATCACCTTTCTCCATTCTCTTCTTATTTTCTTCTCCTTCTCTCTACAAAACGACTTCCACTCTTTCCTTTTCTTCTTTTAATTTCTAGATCTTTCTTTATACGGCACTTACCTCATTGATTAGGTGCCATGTCAATAAAATGAAAGTCAAATGACCATATTGCCCCTCCTTTTAAGCCTATTTCCAAGTTTGTCCCTGCACTTCATTTGAAAAATCTGATACCTTGCGTCCAGAATTTCAGCAGCAAAACGAAATAATTTGGACAAACTTTCTTCTTGAAAATTATTCCTCTCAATCATACAAATCCAACGCCATCGACCCAGCTCAATTCGGATCAGAAACGAAGAAGTTATAGTTGAAATACTATCGGACCTGCGAAAAATCCGAGACTGAACATTACGCTTATTTAATTCCAGAAATTAACAATCTTAGGGATGAAATTAAATTTCGATCCCTTCACAAGATTTGTAGCCCTATATCGTAATTTTATTTGGCCTCAAGAATCAACTTAATCGGAGTTGTACAGCTCCCGAATTTTGCAAAATATCAAACCATGTTCAGAAAATTATCCAACTTATAACCTATAACCAAATCTCCTACTTTGGTTCAATCAATCTCTTTCCATTTAATCTCCTAAAAGTCATAATTTTTCAAGAAAATGAAATTAATTGTCATAGGAATCCAACGCTTCGAGAATCAAATCAATCGGATGTCGGACGAAGGAATTATAAGCAAAAGATTACAAAAGGGATCAGATTAAAAACAAAGTAACGGAACTTCAAAACTGAACTTTTCAAAAATCATATCTCTCGATCCCGAACTCGGAATTTGACAAATTTGGTGTCAATAAAAAGATCAAAGGAAGATCTACAACTTCCCTGAAGTACTCAAAATAAAAGTAGGTCTCAAAAGAGGTCAAAAACTCAATCAAAGATTCTATTCAAAACAGCTTTTCCTAAACGACTTCCAATTTTTAATCGCTCATAACTCCTAGCCCCGATATCGAAAAATTGCAAACTTTATATCAATGGAAAGAGAAAAAGATCATCTAATACTTTCATGAAGACTACTTACTCTAATTCAGACTAAATCCATACGACGAGTGGCCTTGAAGCATAGAACACACAAATCTATACTTAATAACATTTTCAATACAAAGCATATCTTCGGAAACTCATATCTCTCAATCCCGACATCGAAAAATAGCAAACTTTATGGACACAGAAAACTCTTAACATAATCTACAAGTTTCATGTAGATCTTTTTCTCAAATTTTTCCTAAATCAAAAATCAACCCTCAAAGGCCAAAAAGTCAAACTTTTCACAAATTTTCATTTTTTTTTCACTTTCTCTCTTTACTTCTTGATTTTCAACTCAATTTCAACCAACTCATCCACTTTTGAATATTTCTTATTTTTACTCAAAATTCGGGGTCCAACACCCATTTTCAAGAGGATTTTATCAAATTGATTTCTATCTGATTTTTGTTAATTGCATTATTTCCAAAATTCCAAAAATATTCTTTTATACTTTTTGTCCAATTTTGATTACTTTATCAGTTTTGACCAAAATATCAAACCCCTGTTTTATCAACTTGATTGCAAATTTTGACATTTAGGCTAGTTTAGACCTTTTTCACTTGGTTCCAATTAAGTGAGACGACCCGAGAATTGCAACCTATACTGCAATCTTGGAATTTATTATATTTGACCGGTTTTCAAAGATCGATCGTAAGATCGAATCGACAGAGCCGCGATCAAATTGGCACCGTTGGAATTCGCACGTCGCGACGTCTGGTCGAGGACTTTGCCTCACCGTGGCGTCTGCCCACACGTCGCGACGAGATAGCTGATTTTTTCTTAACTCTTTATTGATTTTTCTGTTTTGTTTCTTTTTGTGTGCAGGATAATGCCTCGGACAAAGAATGTTAGCAGGGCCGACTGTCCCCAATCTCCTTCGCATGTTCTGCCCTCCCCCTCCAACTCGCTCGACGAGTTTTATTCTGATCCTTCCGTTTCCCCTCACCCCGTTGTTTCCTCATCTTCTTTGGCGGTGTTCTCCGCTCATTCTCCTTCCCCTCAACCATCACATTCTTCGCGCCACCAACCTTCTCCTACTCATTCCTCTTCCCTTCCGGTTGATCCGGAGTATGTTGCACTGGCCGCCAAAATTGAGGCCCGAGCCATACTCAAGGAAAAACCCTTTCCTTTAACCCCCCACGACAACCCCTTCTTCCGCCAACTGTTTCAACTCAACCTCTCAAACCTAGCTCAACCCCGCACTTCTGGGAACCTCACCTTCGTCCGCCAGTTCTATACCCAGTCCCGTTATTCAGGAACCTACGGCATTGAGTTCCGTGGTGTTACCATTCCCCGTGCTTTTGCTGCCGTCTCTATTCGGGAACATTATCATCTTCCCCCTACCCCCCGTTGCCACTACTCGGAGCTCATCCATGAGTACCCGTGGGCTGATGTTCTTTGTACCCTCTATCCTGAGGGTACCAAATGGTATCAACCCAGGGGGCTCAGCGTTATATCCGCCGTGCTGACCTTCGCTCCGAAGCCCGTCCGTGGCTTCATTTTATTTGTAACAACATCCTCCCCACCTCCCACCTAGCCATGGTTCCCAAGGAGCAGGCTCTTTACATTTACCTATTGATGGTCGGCCGGCCCGTCGACCTCGCTCTAGCCATCACCTCCGCCCTTCGTCAATGCACCCTCTCCACCAACATCAATCATTCCCTCATATTTCCCCATCTCATCACCGACATGTTCCGGGCCTATCGGGTTCCGGAACATCCGACCGATCTCACTTTCGAGCCTGCTCCTGCTTTTAAATACATTCGTCTCCGCCAACCTCGTTGCCTAACCACCCCCTGTCCCTTCCCCACCTTCTTCTCCCTCCCCTACCCCTGCTCCTTCTTCCCCTCTTCCCCCTGCTCCTACTCCCTCTGTTCTTTTCCCTCCATCCGCAGCTCCACCTCGCGACCCTATCCGTCCACCACCTTCCTCTTCCACCTCTCCTGACTCAGTCGCCCTTCTTCGCGACGACTTACGACCCATCGAGGCACATATAGCAGCTGACCGCCAGTTTTATCATTCGATGTTCACACTGATTGCGGATCGCTTACAGTTGCCCATTCCTACTGCACTCCGGGATTCTTCAACAGGCCCTAGCACTTCTCAGGCAGCCCCTTCGAACCCACCGGCTGATGATCCTTCGGCTTAATTTTGTCTTTTAGTTCTTATCTTTTCTTGTATTTCTTTTCTTATGTTGTCTTTTATTTCTGTATTTAGTTTATTCCTTCTGTTGTCCTTTTTGTACTTGACTTATTCCATTTAATGATCAATCTTTCATTCCGTCTTCCATCTTTTTGTGCCTTGTGCTTCTTATCTTTTCCTTCATCTACATTTTCATTGAGGACAATGTGTGCTTTAAGTGTGGGGGGGCTGTTTCCCCATTTATCCTCCATATTGCATGACTGTTGACACTGTGATTATGAATTGTTGGCCAATTGATGCATTCTGTCGATTAACTTGGTGCATTTTACATCTTTCTGTCATTCTACATTTCTTCGCCGCGATGAGTGATCACACGTCACATGTATGCATGAATGACTTGTGCTTCATTTTTCCATTTTTCTATTCAATCAAACATTTTCTGCACTTGATTTTTGTGGCTGTTATCTTTAAAGTTTTTACTAGTTTCAAAATGATGCTTGATGTTTTTGAAAACACCTCCCATTCTTTTAATAATAGTTGAAATTGGCAAAAATTTTGCTCTTCATGTTTTCAAAACACAGTGAACGGAAGCATGCTAATAAAGTGGCATTTTAAGTTTTTGAGGCTTGAGATTGTTCATAGAGATAATACCCTTGTTGGAAGGATATTTGAGCCAAAATTTTCTTTTATCTTTGTGTGCATCTGCTTATTTCATTCTCCTCTAGAACTTGTTTTAATTCTTACTTGAAGCTTAATGGACTGGATTTTTGTTGATGTGATAGACGCGTTCCTTCCTCAACCTATTTTCCTAAACACAGTCCCTTACATATTTATCCCTTGCTAGCCCTTTGAGCCCTCTTGCTATGAGGATTTGCATTCATGTTTTTATGGTGTCATTAGTTATTTTTCTTCTATAAAAAAAAAGAAAGTGTTCCACAAAGGGACAGATAATGTTTTCTTTTCAATTAAAAAAAACAAACGAGAGAAAAAGAAAGAAGAAAAGCAAGATCAATAACTCTTTATGCAGAATGTATTGCATGTCAAATAAAAAAATAAAAAAATAAAAAAAATAATTATGCATTCTGTTTATGCATACATTTAGTTTCAGAAAACTATTGACATCAGCTCTTTGTTTAATGCATGTGCTCATACTATTCTTTCTTTCTTTCACCTTATCCATTCATTTAGCCTACCATACATTACAACCCTCAAAGTCCTCTTGATCTTTAAAATGATAGTTCTTGTGGTGGAGAAATAGAATTGACACAAGCCTATGGTAGGAGATGGATTAAACAGACTGAGAGCAACAATATCCCTAGACACAAGTGAGATGAGCATTTACACTATATCCCGAGTGATTCTCTTTTGTTCAGTCTCTTGTGCTTGAATTCTTCCAATGTTTGTTTTATTAGGACTCTTTCACTTTTCTGTGCTTGATTTCTGAGGAAATGAATTGAGTTAATATCCTTTTATTGTTTTGAGCATGGCAGATATTTTCTTTCACTCTTGTATTCTTTTTGACTCTTGTAAACTTTGTCCAGGAGTACAAAGGTCTAAGTGTGGGGGAATTTGATTGAGCCAAGTTTACATTATAAATTGGCTGCATTTTCATAGCTGCTTATGCATTCGTTGACTCCTAATTGATGATATTTGTTCTTAAATTGGTTCCTCATACCGATCTCTTTTAATTCACAATTTGTCAGTAAATTGTCATGATTTGATACTACTTTCTTTATAATTTTCATGAGGACAATTGATACTACAAATTGTTATTTTTATTGCAGGAACAAAGGAGTCAACACATCAGGAAGTCAACAGTCATGAGGTCAATCCACACGTCGCGACGAATATCAATCCACACGTCGCGACGAGCACTTCAATCTACACGTCGCGACGAATATTAATTTATACATCGCGACGAGTAGGCAATTCTACATGTCGCGACGAATTTTCATTTATACGTCGCGACGTACGAACGGATATCCGACCTTAAATGGAAAGTTTGTCTCACTGCTTTGACCCGGCCCGTACCCACCATATAAAAACCTTGCTATTTTTAGGTCAAAGTAAACTTCGGATACGCAGAGACTGGGAATACGCATACACTGAATCTGGAGGCAGTAGAGAGACGAAACCTTACTCCACCATCATCTTCACGTCTTCACCATCGTCAACTATCGCCATCAAAATCGCCACCGTCAGTATCTTCTGCCAACATGAGTATCACTCAATCTCTAGTAGTCGAGGGACAGACCAGAGCCATGCGTAGCTAAGACACATTTCCTTTTGAAGATGTAGCAATGGCTTGAGTTCACAGAAGCTTCAAAGGGGAGTAATCATATAGTGTCTGAAGTTTAGTTATACTTGTGTAGACTCTGAGTTAGAGGTTGCATCTGTATAGCTAGATTAGCATTGCTATAGTTTAACCGTGTGCTGAACACTATGTTGGGATTTGGACAAAGTGATTTGTAGAATGTTTGATGCTTAATATATGAAGTTTCATATATGTCGTTGGATGTTGCATTTACTGTCTTCATCTGCCTAGTTGTGTTTGATTAAGATTGTCGTGTTTTTATCCAATTAATCGATTGCATTTACTTGTCCATTCTCACACTAAGGTTTTTAACAAGGATTTAAATGATGGAGTTCATTAGTTAAATCTTTGGACCTAAAGAGTCCTTTAGGGTTGATCTTTCGAAACTTAGTGGATTCTACACCTAAAAATCATTTTCGGACCGTGATAGCCTGCGCCCATTTTCAAAAGGATTTTATCAATTTGATTTCTATCTGATTTTTCTTAATTGCATTATTTCCAAAATTTCAAAAATATTCTTTTATACTTTTTGTTCAATTTTGATTATTTTATCAGTTTTGATCAAAATACCAAACCCCCGTTTTATCAACTTGATTGCAATTTTTGACATTTAGGCTAGTTTAGACCTTTTTCACTTGGTTCCAATTAAGTGAGACGACCCGAGAATTGCAACCTATACCGCAATCTTGGAATTTATTATATTTGACCGGTTTCCAAGGATCGATCGTAAGATCGAATCGACAGAGCCGCGATCACCAATATATCACAATCACTATATACCCATCATCACAAGAGAGGCAACGAATGAAGCACGATAAAATGCATCACAAGAGAGACAACGAATGAAGCACAAGAATAAGAAGCAATTTGACAATCAGCACATAAAGGCACTTCTATGTCAAATCTCCCAAATCTTCGGACCATCCGTGTCCGGAGCCCAGTCATAAACAAACACAATCACTATCCCACCATTATTCTCCACAGTTGTATAAGTGCAAAATATAAACAGATAATAATTGAGGAATCATCTAGGTTACTCACCTGTACTACCGAGCTAATACCTGGAAGTCTCAGTAACGTCGGTGGATCGACGCTCCAAATGTGCCTCTATAACAGTGCAATTGCATACACATTACCGAATGTACAGGCAGAACTATTTAAAGATGCACATGTATCAATGAAAATGTATACAATGCATATTCGTGACATTCCCTGTATCATTTCATAAATCACACTGTAAAAATGTTCCTCTATGTCCAAAGAAACCATAGACACTAAAATCACTCAATTCGGACGTCAAAAGGTCCAAAAATCGCTACCCGGTCTCCTCACTTTAACCTAACCAATTTCCGTCAATTTCGCCTTTAAAAATTCCACTTTCACATAGAAATAAAATTAAATAATTCACGAATCCGATGCCTCAAGAACCAGGGCAATAGGAGGTTGGATGGACAAGTTATAAGCAAAAGAAGGAAAATATATGATCCTAGTCGACTTGTCTGAGAATCCTAGTCGACTTATGCTACTGTGTTTGACCTAGTCGACTTGTCTGAGGATGCAAGTCGACTTATGCTACTACAGTGGCAGTTCTGGACAAACGTCCACCAACATCCAAACTTTCCGAATTCCAAATTGGACAAACTTGGTATCTATTTTATAGAAAAAAGATAGCTCTACAAGTTTCATGAAGGACACAAAAACTAATTTCACCTCTAAGGGTGTCAAAAATACACTCAAAGTTACTGCCTTCACAATGCCTCTCAAAACAGTGCAACATTTTATAAAATCCATAACTTCTCATTACCTTTGTTAAAAATTACAAAATTTATGCCAAATGAAAGATAAGAATGTGACCTACAACTTTCATGAACGACATGAAATCAAATTCAATTGCTAAGTAGGTCAAACAATTCAATGAATGATTCTGCCCACTGACATAATCTGAACTGAACAGCAATTTTATAAAAAGTATAACTCCTTGTAAAAATGTCAAAAATTTGCATACTTTATACCCATGAAAAGAAAAAACAGAATACTACACTTCTCATGAAGGGCTTAACAGCCAATTCCATCTCTAAAAAACTCAGAGCTGTCATGCAAGTGGCTGCCCTGATCACTAGTCAATGACCTAACTTAAGTCCAATCTTTGAAAATTCATAAATCCCAATTCTGATATCCAATAATAATATAGTATATCTCATTTTCAATATAATTGCTTCCTATACAACTTTACAGAAGATCACTTGAACCAATTCAAATCACAGAAATCTCTAAATTTGTTTTCAATCACAATACTCCCAAAACCTACACTTATAGCTAGGTTTCACCTAAAATGCACATAACCAGTCAATAGTTAACAATTCATAACTCCCAACGTACATATCGAAAAATTGTAAAATCAGTGGAAATGGAAAACTAACAAGATAGGCTTCAACTTTCCTTAAGACCATTTTCACCAATTCCTCCTAACTCAATCTAGAAAACTCGTCAAAGTTTTAGGTCATCTATTTCGGTTACTGTTCACACAGCCAGTATAGTTCACTTTCAAGGCAAGATTCAACACTCTTCTAATCAAAATTGGCCAGAACTTCCTTCAGAAAAATTGTAGCCACGTGTCTCAATTTTAATTTAAGACAAACCTCACATCAATTTCTTAAGCACACAATTAGTTATGGCAAAAACATGAAACCATGATCAATTTGCATTTTTCAGCTTTGCTCCTAAACTTATATTCTATCACTTCCAATGCCAAATACACATCAACAAGCATCCAATTGAGACAAGAAATCAGCCAATAGATCATCAATAGTTTCACTTAGACCAATAGCCACAATTTGGCAACACTTTTCCAGTCAATAATAGTCATAAAAAATCACTCCAAAATCAAGCTAAATCAAGTTAAAAACACATGATTCATGCTAAATTCATCAAGTCATACACAAACATAACCTTATACCCAACAATTCAAACTATAGGTTTGATGAAATCAAGACATCAGAACACATATTTATTGAACAATAGTTCCCAATTAATGCATCAAACTACTAAGAAAAGAATATAATTAATTTCTTACCTACTTTAAAGCTTCCAACTCCAACTCTTCAATTCTTTAATTAATACTCCAACTATTATCCTCTCTCTCCTTCACACCATCATAGTAAGGAAGTAGGAGGTTTGTAAGCATGAAAAGAAAACACTTAAGTTGGAGGATTTTCGAAAAATTTATAAAGAAGAAGAAGAGGAGAGTTTTCGGTGGAGGAGAACTACACAAAAGCCAGGGAACTCTTTCATTTGTTGCAAATGGATTGTAAGTGCCGTGGGTGAATGGAAGAAAGAAAGCAAGTAAATCATCTTTTCATTCCTTCCACTAGAAGAACCGAGAACACTAGCAACCATTCAATGCAAGTGATATGTATCAATTTGACACTAGTCCAAGTTAAGTAAGAAAAGGACAAAACCAATTAATGGTCTTTGATAAAAACAATAATACAAATAAAAAAATCACATTTTCAAACCATTTTCAAGGGTCCCACAATCGGTCCCAACATAAAATATCCAATAATCCAGTACTATTTGGCAGCAATTTGTTGTACCGAAAACTAGTCGGTTCACCCCTTGGCGGTTTTTTCAGACCGGAAACTTTCCCGAAAAATTCCAGAAAATTTCCTAAAATTTCCTTAAAATATAAAACACACAAAGACTCACTCCAAATAATTTTTCAAATACAATTACCACGTAATTCACAACCACATTCCATTTAGGCACAAATACCGGGAAATGTCATGAATGCATGTACAGTCAAGTTCATGTGCAATTCTACTATTCACGTGTAATGGTATGCATAAATATTGCAACCCAATACTAAACACTCTCGGCCCTTTCCAAATTACTATTTTACCCTTCCCAGTGGGGGTGGGATGTTACATGAACCTTGTTCTGACTCCTTCATAGGTCTCTCTAATAATTAACTCTTCTGGATGAGAACTCTTGTATCTCCAATCTCTTTTAAACCAAGAGTCTCTGGAATATCCTCAACCTTGTCTATCTGAGTTCTTGATGATGAAGCTTCTATTGTATCACCTAAGGGTATTGAGGGGACTTCACTCTCCATGTCATCTTCCTTACTGGGTTGGGAACTATCATCAAACCTGATATGAATGGTCTCTTCAACCGTCTTCGAGGTAAGATTATAAACCCGAAAAGCCTTAGATGATAAAGAATAGCCTAGAAAAATTCCTGAATCGGTCTTTGTGTCGAACTTATCCAACAATTCCTTTGTATTCATAATAGAGCACTTGCAACCAAATGGATGAAAGTAAGATATATTCAGTCTCTTTCTATTCCATAACTCATAAGGAGTTTTCTTCAGCAATGGTCGCAGCAATATTCTATTATGAATGTAACACGCTGTATTCACAGCTTCTGCCCAGAAGTACTTAGGAAGATTCCTCTCACACAGCATAGTCCTTGCCATCTCTTGAATCGTCCTGTTCTTTCTTTCAACAACTCCATTCTGTTGTGGAGTCCTAGGAGCAGAGAAATTGTGAAAATTTCCATTCTTCTCACAGAATATTCTAAACTTCTCATTCTCAAATTCTTCACCATGATCACTCCTGATACGGCTATATGTAACATCCCGTTACTGTTAGCAAGGGTATTTTGGTAATATTGGGTCAGACTGATAGGTTCATTGCATTAACTGATTGAACATGTTACTGGCCTCTAATCATAGAGGAACAGGTTTATTGCATATGCATTTATTCATAGGTACATGCATTCATGATTTTTCGGCATTTTATTGCGAGTATGAATTGATTGGATTGTGAACTGGAAACTGACTGAATTGACTGGATTGTGATTAATTGAGAAATTAGGATAAGTGGGCTCGAATGACTGATTTAGAATAGTCTAAGAGTGATTGGCAATTGATAGTGGCTTATAGGAAATTTTCGGGAAATTCGGGAGAAAATGCCCGGACCGGAAATTTTGAGTGGCGATGATTGATTGATACTCTTGAAAGAATTGTCCAATGGCAATGGAAAAATTTAGAGTTATCTTGTCAGAAATTAAAATGTTGAGCTATTGAAATTTAGAGGCTGAAATTTGGGTGATTGAGAGACCTATGTCTATAAATAGGTAGGTTTGAAATTGGGGATTTATCTAAGGCAAAAGCATTTCTTCTCTTCCTCCTCCCACGGCGATCTTGATTCCTCCCATCGGTAAGGATTCTTTGATCTTTCTTTATGGTTTTCTTCTCATTATGCTAGCCTAACTGGTTTATTGTGATTGATGAAGGTTGAGGAGGATTGAGAGTGGGTTATCGTTGATTTGGAAGGATTTTAGGGTTTACGATGATTTGTGGTTTTGATCTTCGATTGGTAAGTATTTATGACTTTAATGTTGTTATTAATGGTTTCTAATGCATTTATGGCATTTATTATGGTTGAGTTGGGTAGATGGGAGTGTTTTAATGTTGGTTTTAGAGAGAGAAGAGGAAAAATGCGATCGGAGAAGACAGTGGCGTGGTCTCGCCGCGACGAGAAAATTTAGTGCTCGCCGCGACGAGCGCCTGGTTCCACGCCGCGGCGAACAATTCCGCTTATGTCATGGCGAGTCATGAAGAGGACGACGCCATGGCGGCGATCTTCTCTTCGTCGCGGCGAGGGGTGTAGGTCGCGGCGAAGGACAGTTTTCTGATGGAGTGATTTTTAGCTTATTGGGTATAACTTATGGTATAGACCTTCGATTGAGGTGATTCTCGATTCATTATAAACTAGGGAAAGAGGTCTACTGTTGAGGATAATTATAAGAGTCGGAATTTAATTATTATGGTACTGATTCATAGAGAATAAGGTCAATTATGGTTCATAGTGTGACCTAAATATTGAATTGAGACAATTGGAGTTTTAATTGGGAATTTCAATAAAGGTTTTGACTCAATGGATAGGGAATTGCTATAGGGAGTTTAAATTGAGGAAATTGAACTGAATTATAAGATTGGATTAATTATTGTCGATCAATTAAAAGAAGAGATAAAATTGGGCCAAGAGTTCTAAATCGGGTTTTAGCGCCGGAAAAATCGTGAACATACATTGTACATATTTCCACTGAGACATATGCATCACTGAAATGTTTAATTGAGCATTTAGTAATGGGACTATATTTTACTGTTATAGAGGCGTCGTTGGATCGTCATTCCATGGACACTGCTGGGACTTCTAGGCAATAGCTCAGAAGTTACAGGTGAGTAGCCTAGTTGGTTTCTCAAATTCCTGACTATCTAAATGCTCAATGTGAATTACTTGCCACTGTGAAATTGCA
Organism: Erythroxylum novogranatense; assembly: GCA_029891385.1. NCBI lineage: Eukaryota > Viridiplantae > Streptophyta > Magnoliopsida > Malpighiales > Erythroxylaceae > Erythroxylum > Erythroxylum novogranatense. The sequence continues at coordinate 28,313,439 of CM057224.1, forward strand.
TGATTACTAAAATGTACATGATCGAATGACATGTTTCTACTGTATGGGATTGGACTACTGTATTGGATTGGATTACTGTATGATACTGAGGAATGTAATACTGGGCTTTTATAGCCATACACTGTAGATTACTGAACACTGAATTACTGAACACTGCATTGCATGCATAAATGCATGATCAGATAAGGGAATGTGACCCAAGTTGCTATTATCACTGAAAAGAGCCTCGAGCTCAAACACTGTACTGACCGGGCCTCGAGCCCGAGGGGAGAAATCCCTGACGCGTCCCCCACTGAATACTGACTGAGCACTTGGGCACAACACTGAATAACTGGAAAAGAGTCTCATATGCATTGTATACACTTGACTGATTGAATTGCAAACTTACTGAATTATGTGATGACATGAGAGATTGCAAATTGTTACATGCTACTGTAAACTGTTTCATGATTTACTATAAATTGTGATATGATACTATAAACGGTTATATACTATTGTAAATTGCTATTTGATACTGCCAACTGTTATAGACTACTGTAAAATTGTTATATAATACTGTTAATTAAATATTACTGTGCGTCATATGCATGCATTTGCGTAATGCATGATTTGAGTGAACCATCGATGATGGTTTCTCACTGAGTTCGCAAACTCACCCAATATTGCAATTATTTTTCAGGATTTCGCGAGTACCCCGTTAGACAAACGGGAGTATGATTCTGACAAGCAAGTCGAGTTCGTCGGGATCGGTCTCATGTCTCGCATTTGAGTCTTTCGATTTATGTAAATTTGTATTTCGCATAATTGTACTATTATTATAGAGGGCCCTAACTGATTAATATTGCATTGTGAATGGAATATTGAAAGAGTGTTTTGATTGAAAATGTTTCAATATCGCGGGCCCAAATTGTTTATTGATTTCTACGCACTCGAGTGTTTTCAAAAGAAAATGTCATAATGAGTTTTAAACTGAATTGATCGCTTAGCATGTCACCCTTGCATGTCACGGCCGGATATCACCATCGATATCGGGTTCGGGTCTGGCGAGAGTGGGGTGCTACACTATAGACATTCCTTTTTCATTCTGTAACTTTCTAGATAGGGATCTAAAACACTTAAAAGAGTCATCCTTATGTGACAAAAACAATATCTAACAAAATATAGTAAATTCATCAACAATAACAAGTCCATATTTCTTTCAGCTAAGACTTATTGTCCTAGTTGGACTAAATAAATCCATATGTAACAACTCTAGAGGTCTAGAAGATGTTATAGTATTTTTAGAAGAAAACGATGTTTTGACTAGTTTTCCTTTCAAACAACTTTCATAAAAGAATTCTTTGTCAAAACTTATTTTTGATAAACCTCTTACCAAATCATGCTTTAACAACTTTGAAATGTGTTTAAAAGAGACATAACCTAGCTTTTTATGCCAGATTAGTCTTTCTTCTTCAGTTGATAAGAAACATGAAATGTTTTTACTTTGAAAATCTTTTAAATCAATTTTGTAAAGATTATTTCTTCTCTTGGCAGAAAAGAATACAGACCCATTTTTGTTTCAGACTTCACAAAGATTTTGATTGAACGTAACTTCAAAACCAGAATCACATAATTGACTGACACTAATCAAATTGTGTTTCAGACCATCAACAAACAACACATTATCAATGCATGCAAAGGAATCTTTACCTATTTTACCGATTCCAATTATCTTGCCCTACTGGTTGTTTCTGAAAGTTACTGATCCTCATTTCTTATACTGAAGATCTATGAACATAGACCTTCTTCCCGTCATATGTCGCGAGCATCCACTGTCCAAATACCAATGGTGCTTGTCGCATCTTCCAAGGAAGGATATCTGCAAGAGAAACTATTTTATTTTTTAGTACCCATATTTTCTTGGGTCCTCTTGGGTTACTAACATACACAGAATGATACATTTGATAAGGTTGTTGATGAAAACGTGTTTTTTGAAACTTCCTTTTCTGAAAGAAAACCTTTTTATCCTGTTGAGGCTTATTTCTTGTAAAACCTAATCCGGTTTTATCACTCGGATGTTTACATTTTCCTAACATCTCATTCATTTTCTTTGTACTCTCAGTAAAGGTAGCTAAATCAGCTGAAAGACTCTTAATCCTAAGCTTCAGCTAATTGATCTCTTTAGATCTATCTACAACTTTCTTTTTCTTATTCTCCTCTACTTATTGTTTCAAGCATGTATTTTCTCTCTCTAAATCTTGTGTATGTTTGAGGTTTTCTACATACTTTTTCTTTAATAGTTTGTACTATTTCAGAATAGCATGAGAGTCCTCTAGTAGTTCCGAATATGCATTATGCAAGTCATTGTATTTAAAAGTTACCTCCTCGTCACTTTCTTCTTCTTCGGCTACTAAGCAAATATTTGCATGTTCTGACGTCTCAAAGCTTGTATCTGATTCGAATGAATCTAGATCCTCCCAAGTTGCCATCATGCTTTTCTTTCCTTCTCTACTCTTCTTTGGTTTCTTCTTTAGAGTAGGACATTCAGACTTGTAGTGTCCAGGTTTATTGCACTCGTAGCATATGATGGATGTCTTTTCTACTTTTTCATCATCTTTGTTGTTCTTCTTAAAGGATTGACTTCCTTTGGACTTCTTTTTCCACATCCACTTGATCTTCTTTGATATGAAAGATAGCTCGTCATCTTCATCACTTGACTCTTGTTCTGACTCACTAGAATCATCATTCTTTGACTCTTCAATCTTCAGGGCCTTTGATGAATTCCTCTTTCTTTGAGTCTTGCGGTTCTTTTGTCCGGCCTTCAATGCTATCGACTTGTCTCGTTTGGGCTTGTCTTCAGCATCGAGCTCAACTTCATCAATCTTCAGCGATCCAAGCAACTCGTCAAGCTTTAGTACACTTAAATCCTTAACTTCCTGCACCGCAGTAACTTTAGGTCTCCACCTCCTTGGTAGACTCCTTATAATCTTACGAACATGATCTTGAGTATCGTAAGTTTTTCCGAGGGCTTTTAATCCATTGATATTTGTTTGAAATCTTTTAAACATTTGATCAATAGATTCTTCATCTTTCATCTTAAAAGGCTCGTACTGGTGCACAAGAATGCTTATCTTGGATTCTTTGACTTGGTTTGTACCTTCATGTACGATGGACAACGTTTCCCACATCTCCTTCGCAGTATCGCATTCGTGGACTTTGTCATACTCACTTCTGCTTAGGGCACAACTCAAGAAAAACTTCTCTTTAGAGTTTAGTTGGAATCTCGCCTTTTGATCAGCTGTCCATCTGATCCGTGGAATAAGATTTCCTTCTTCATCTACTGGTGCGTATGGTCTATTCTCTATCACTTCCCAAAGGTCAACATGAGTAGATTCTATAAACAGCCGTATTCTATCTTTCCAGTAATTATAGTCTTCTCTATTGAATGCTGGAGGTCTAGCGACTGAGTCACCCTTTGCAATGTACTTATATGATTCCGCCATAATCTTTGATCCACACTTTGTTATAGTGATCCTTGGACACCAAGCTCTGATACCAATTGAAGTGAATCACACGTTAGTACAATGCTTATTATACGATATGTGAATGCACAAGAAGGGGGGTTGAATTGTGTATTCCCCTTTTTGAAAAACCTTCAAAATTGTTTTGTCAAAAGAAAAACTTGTTCTTTTCACAAGAACTACTGCAAATCAAAGTTAATCGTATTCTTCGAAAACTTGTTTGAAAATTAAGTAAAATTGAAACTTTGAAAGATAAGAGAGATAAAGGTAGTGAGAAGTTGACATAGTAATTTTTATACTGGTTCACCCCAAACCATGGGCTACGTCCAATCTTCAGATGTCTCTCTGAGATTTCACTACTTCTCAAATGTTACAAGTATTCTTTCACTTCAAGCCTCTTCAGGTCTCTTACAGTCAGTATTCTTTCACACTTAGCCTCTGCAGGCTATCTGTACTACTTTCTTACAGAAAGATGTTTGAGCTTTGTTACAGTAAGATAGCTCTAGCTATTTGCACAATAAACTATCAAGTATGCTTTGAAACGATCACGTGTATGTGTAACTTTTTTGTAACTTTTTATAACTTTGCAATCTTCGACTTCGACTCTTATTTATAGCCTTCGTCTTCAACTGCTTCTTGATTCTTGCTTTTTGAATCTTGCTTCTTGAATCTTGAAAGAAACGGTTATTCAGTTGAGTTCTGTAACTAACTCAAACTGATTCTTGATTCAGACGCGATTTGCTTCCGTTTGCTTTTCATTGTCTGCTTTTTCTTTCGTCTGCTTTTGGCTTCCGTCTGCTTTTCAATCTTTCATCTGTTTTTCAATCACCGCCTTCTTTTCTATCTCCGTCTGCTTTTCTATCTCCGTCTGCTTTTCAATCTTTCTTCTGTTTTTCTATCTTCGTCTGCTTTTCAGCTATCGTCTGCTTTTTAACTATCGTCTGCTTTTTAATCTTCCGTCTGTTTTTATATCTTCGTCTGCTTTTCAACTATCGTTTTCTTTTTAACTATAGTCTGCTTTTTAATCTTCCGGCTACTTTTCTCTTCTTTCGTCTGTTTTTCAATCTCCGTCTGCTTTTCTCTTCTTTCGTCTATTTTTCAATCTCCGTTTGTTTTTTCAATCTCCGTTTTCTTTTCTCTTCTTTCGTCTGTTTTTCAATCTCCGTCTATTTTTCAATCTCCGTTTGCTTTTTCAATCTCCGTCTTCTTTTCTCTTCTTTCGTCTACTTTTCAATCTCCGTCTGTTTTTCAATCTCCATTTGCTTTTTCAATCTCCGTCTGCTTTTCTCTTCTTTCGTCTGTTTTTCAATCTCCGTTTGCTTTTTCAGCTTCCGTATGTTTTTCCCTTCTTTCGTTATTTGTACTTCATCAAAATCATTTATGTAAAGTCATTTTGACTTAACAAATGAAAATAAACCTTAATTTTTTTTCTCGATTCTAACGCCTATTATGTCTATTTGATAATATAAGATTTGACTTGAATCACCATAACCAACAAAAGAAATAATAATAGAAAGGAGAGCTAACTTGTGATCTTTGTAAAATGAATCAAAGTACATATAGAAGAAACAGGAAAAAGGTTGAAAAAGAATTGAAAACATTGAACAATATTCGTTCAAATAGGAACAAAAATTGAAATCTTTTCCGAGATTGAATAAATCTAAAAAGTCACTAAAAAGTTAAAGTATGTCCTCTAAACATACTTCTTTAAACCTTGGACATTAGTCTTTAACAATCTTAAATTATCCTAATAAAATAATTATCTATACTAAATACTAATTAATAACCTTTTCAATGTCCTTTAAACATATTTCTTTAAAGTTTAAAAATCACTCCTTAACATACTCTTAAGTTATCCTAAACAAAATTAGTTATCTATACTAGATTACTAATTAACAACTTTTTAGTGTCATTCTTTAAACATACTTCCTTAAAGTTTAAACATCACTTTTAACATACTCTTAAATTATCCTAAACAAAATTACTTATCTATACTAAATTACTAATTAATAAATTTTTAGCTTCCTTTTAAATAGACTTCCTTAAAGTTTTAACATCACTCCTTAATACACTCTTAAATTCTCCCCAATTTTATCTATACTAAATTACTAATTAATAGATTTTTAGAAACCTTCTTTAAATACACTTTTAAAAAGTTTAAATGTCACCCCTAAACATACTCTTGAATTATTCTAAACGAAATTATTTATCTATACTAAATTACTAATTAATAACCTTTTAGTATCCTTCTTAAAATATACCTATTTAAAGTTTAAATAAACATTTATTTTGTTTTTATCAACAAACACTAATATTTTTATTGTTACAAAATAATTGAAAATTACATCTTCTTCTTGTTTTTAAGTTTTGCTATTTATGTCAAATATTATCGCTTCTTAGTAATTGTAAATGAAAATAAACCAAATTCCTCCTTTCCTTGCTTTTTTCCTTTTCTAAATGAAAAGAAAGAATATATGACCCTCCATATTAATTATAATTATAATTATTTTATTAATTTCCCCTCGTCTAAATTAGTTCTCTTTTAATGATTCTCCTCCCTCTCCCTCTTATCCCAATCCCAAACCCCTAAAATCATGATCTATTGTGATTGCCTAAAAATAATATCCAACCTCCTCAAACATTTCATTGTTTCACCCTCTTCGATCGATCATTTTGTCTCAATGGTTGAGATACATTTCCTCTCTTATTTCTCTTTCAATATCTAGCCTCCATTTCCCAAGTCTCCTATGACTATGATCTTGCCTTTGCAATCGACGTAATAGACCTTGCCACCATTGGCGTTGCCTCATCTATGTGTGATGGAGGGGGGTTAAAGCTTAGGGCTTGTAAAAGTTTGACAAATTTTATGTTAGGTATGAAGATATAAATGTATGTAAGTGGGGATCTTGGGTTTTTCTAGCCTAGTCCTTGTGATTTATTCAGCGTTCTTGGTCATATTTTTAATGCTATGATGAAGTGGTAACTAATTGTTGTCAAAAAGGGGGAGATAAAATGATTATTATTTTTGGCATCAAAGAAGAAGAAGAAAGCATATTTTATAATTCAAAGAAAATTGTCCAATTTGTTATTTAACTGGTCATTTTCATTCATAATAGTCAAAAACAAAATTTTAACTAAAAATAATTTGGCTTTTTAATCATATTTAAATGAGATTATTTTTGTTCCAAATAAAATGGAGGCATAGAGCTGCAATTTTTTTGAAGAAGTCAATTTGTGATCTTGGTAACTGACTGGTGTGGGTTGCCCCCTTGTGGGAGGCGTGTCCAGATGTCACTTAGGACTTCAGGCGCCTTTAGAGCACTTCTCTAGCAAACTCCCACTCTCATTAAAGCCAATCACTTTGATGTCTAATACAGGTGTGTACATATGACACAAAACTCTTTTAGCAAATAGGGATAGTCAATGGATCTACTATATTTTGATCAGTGGGAACTCTCTCTATCTTGACATCATTTCTACCAATGATCTCTCCAATCAAAGGGCAGCGCCTAAGTACATGTTTGGACTTCTGATGAGACCTCAATTCCTTTATTTGTATTGTAGCCTCGCTGTCATCATAATACAACTACACTGGGTCAGCGATGCTCAGAACCACATCAAATTCCATGATGAACTTCTTGATCCAAATTGCTTCTTTTGTTGCTTCTGAAGCTACAATGTACTCTACCTTTGTCATCAAATCTACAATCGTCTTTTATTTGGAACTTTTCCAACTGGCTACACCATCATTTAGTGTGAATATATATCCAGACTGGGATCTGGAGTCATCTCTATCAAATTGGAAACTTGCATCACTATACCTGCTTACCAAAAGATCACCTTCTCCATATCCCAAGAATATATCCTTACTTCTTCTCAAGTACTTAAAGATATTCTTGACAACCACCCAATGAACCTCACCAGGTTTCGACTAATATCTGATTGTAATGCTTAGAGCATACGATACATCAGGTTTGGTATATAACTTAGCGTACATGATTGATCCTATAGCCAAAGCATAAGGAATCAAACTCATGTGAGTCCTCTCATCTTATGTCTTTGGACACATAGATTTAGAGAGTGTAATCCCATATACTATGGGAAGATAACCACTCTTGGATTACTCTATGTTAAACATCTTTAGCATCCTGTCTATGTATGTAGACTAAGAAAGAGTAAGCAACCTCTTAGATCTACTATAGATCCTTATCCCCAAAATATAAGTTGCTTCTCCAAGATCTTTCATAAAGAAGTTCTTAGTTAACCAAAATTTGACTAATTGCAAAGTAGAGACATCATTTCCTATTGGCAATATGTCATCTACATACAATATAAGAAACACGATTGCTCTCCCAATAACATTCTTATACACACATGGCTTATCTAGATTTTGTGAAAACCAAACTCTTTGATTATCTCATCAAATCAGACATCCCAACTCCTGGATGCTTGCTTCAATCTATAAATGGATTTCTAAAACTTGCATACCTTTTCTCCATTTATGGATATGAAACCATCAAGTTGTGTCATATACACAGCTTTGATTAGGTTTCCATTAAAGAAAATCGTCTTCACATTCATTTTCCATATCTCATAATCATAATGAGTAGTAATGGCTAGGAGTATCCTAATGGATTTAAGCATAGCTACTGGGCTAAACGTTTCATCCTAGTCAACAACTTGCCATTAATGATAACCTTTAGCTACAATTCTAGCCTTATGGGTGACCAGCTCTTCGTATCGATCTAAAGATCAATCCCTTAGAAATCGAATAAAAAATAATCAATTCCAATATTGCAGTATAGGTTGCAACCTCGGGTCGTCTCATTTAATCGGAACCTAATGAAATGGACCTAAGCTAGCCTATATGTCATAAAGTACAAGCGAAGTTAGTAAGGAAAGGGGGGTTTTGTTTTTTTGAAAACATTAACTACACTAAAATGTATTGTGAAAAGTATTTTTTGGTTTTTGGAAAAGTAAATGAAAAGATTAAAACAAGTGATAAAATCCCCTTGAAAATGAGCTTTGGCTATCACCGTTCAAAACTAATTTGATGGGATTAGAAATCACTAAGTTTGAATGGTAAACCTTAAAGGACTCTCTTTAAGTCCAGGGTCTTGATTAATGAACTTCATTTCTCAAGACCCCATTAAGCACTCTTAAGCCTTAGAACCTTAAAGGACTCTTTAAGTCTAGGATCTTGATCAATGAACTCCATTGCTCAAGATCCTGTTAAGCGCATCTTAGTGTGTGCGGTGGATTAAAAATCACTAAGTTTGAAATGATAAACCTTAAAGGACTCTCTTTAAGTTCAGGATCTTGATCAATGAACTCCATTTCTCAAGATCCCATTAAGCACTCTTGAGCCTCAGAACCTTAAAGGATTCTTTAAGTCCAAGGCTTTAATCAATGAACTCCATTGCTTAAAACCTTGTTAAAAGCATCTTAGTGTGTGCAGTGGATTTGCCAATGTAATGGGTCAAATGAAATCTAGCATCAACTCAATATCAAACACAACTAGGCAGATAAAAGAGAATCAACAAGATCACAAGTTGACATATATGAGACTTCATATATTTAAGCACAGAATTTTACATAAACAAATCCACAACACCTTACATTGTTCAACGCTTAATTAAACTCTAATTAAGCAAATCTAACTAAAAAATAATAAACGCTAACTCGGCTATTCATAACAAAGTAGTTAAACTTGACAATGTAAACTACTGATCCAAACAACACATTAAATGTCCACCATTTAATTAAGCTATAATCGAGTAGCTTCACTACAACTTACAAATCCTAGACCTAGACATTCATAAATCATAGCTAAACTACGGATTAAGCTACTCCCCTTTGAAGCTCGGTGAACTCCAACCATCACTGTATCTTCAGGAGAAAATGAATTCCTAACCACGCATTGTAACCGAAAACTTCATAACTCGTGATTAATCCAAGCTACCCATGATGGAGTCGGTGGTGAAAATGGAAAAGAAAACCTAGGTGAAATTGTCCCCAGGGAACCCCGAAGGGAACCTTGGGTGGTAGATGTGAGTGCTTCCTCTTCTTCTCTCTTCGCTCGTCAGTCTCCTTTTTCTCCCTGAATGAATGTTGATCCCCCAAAAGATCCTTTTTCTAAACTAATTCAGCAAGATTTAAAGGATGGGTCACGGGCCGGGTCAGTACAGTGAGAGAAATTTCTATTTGGAGTCCGGGTATTCGTCTGCATGTCGCGACGAGTGAATTATTTGACATTGCGACGCGCGACTGCTTGTTCTCTCGCCGCGACATGTGAATTGTTAGATGTTGCGACGTGTTGTTGTTCGATCATACGTCGCGACGTAAGAATTGTTTGACGTCTTGATGTGCTTTCTGCTGGATGCGCCACGATGTGCATGGAAGGCTCACGTCCTGTTGACTTTCTGATGAGTTGACTCCCTTGTTTTCCTACAAAACAAAATAGCCATTTGCAGTATTAATTGTCCTTAGAAGAATTATAATGCAATTAATATCAATTTGCGACAATTTTACTAACAAATTGCAAATCATATGAGCTCAATATAAGGAACTAATTTAAGCACAAAAGTTACAATTAGGAGTCAAAAAGTGCATTAACAGTTATGAAAGTGTAGCCAATTAATAAGATAAACTTGGGCTCAATCAATAGGTAACTACATTACCCTTCATGTCAGTTTTCTTCTTAAAAACCCATTTACACCCTATGGGTTTTATCCCTTTGGATGGGTTAACCAAAATCCATACTTGGTTTTCATACATGCAGTCCATTTAGGATTTCATAGCTTGATGCCATTTTTTAGAATCTGAACTCTTTAGAACCTCTTCATAGGTAGTAGGCTCATCATTTTCTATGAGCAATATGTCGTTAAGTTCACTTATGAGAAATTCGTATCTCTTAGAAAGATGGCATATCTTACCTGATCTACGAAGTTCTTATGTATCATAAGGTTGAACTATTGTTTCATCTTTATGAACAATTGTCTCAGGTCCATAAAATTGATTTGCATCTGTTTGAGCATTTTTAACTTCCACAAATTCAATTTAGCTTTGATTGTCTTCTCTTATAAGAAAATCTTTCTCTAAAAAGATGACATGTTTTGAAACAAACACCTTTTGTTCTGAAATATGGTATATTTGATATCCTATAGTTTCCTTAAGATATCCTACAAATAAACACTTGTTAAATTTAGCTTTAAGCTTATCTAACTGAATCCATTTCATATAAGGAGGACAATCCCAAACTTTCATATAAGAAAGATAGGGTTTCTTGTTACCTATATCTCATATGAAGCAATTTTAGCTGACTTGGATAGGACTTTGTTTAATACATAAACATAAGTTTCGAGTGCATACCCCTAAAGGATTTTTGGTAAATATGCTCCTATAGCAAGACTAAAAGCTATTAGGATTTTGCTTGCATATGTTGTTGTTTTTCAAGTGTTAGTGATTCCTATAAAATTTTTCTAGAAAAGTTGGGAGATAATGTCCGGACCGGAGAATTTTCTAAGTGATGGACTAATTGACTTTACAGTACTGAAATAACTGTCCAATGGCAATGAGAAAAATTGGATAAATGATTTTAGGAATTTTAATGTCGATCCATTGAAATTTGGAGACAAATTGGACTAGAAATTTCAGACACCCTCTTTCTGAAGACAGAAAAAATCACTTGTAAACCAAAACTTTTCCTCCATTTTGGGGCATTTCTTCTCCTCCCTTCGTTGGTTCATGATTCACCCTCTCTATAGGATTATTTGTTGTCCACTTACTTGCTTCTTCTTCTTTGTATTAAGCCAACCTTAAACCCTTGAGATGATGATAATTTTTGAGAAAATAAGAGATGGCCGTAGGTGTTTGTGAGGAAAAGAATTAGAGAAAATTTTGAAGATTTGAAGAGTTGAAAGCTTGTTTGGTAAGAAAGTTATTTATATGTTCTTCATTGAGTAGTTAGAAGCATTTATGGTGGGATTATGATGAGTTATGAGTGAAATTTGGGAAGAGAAAGATGGTGAAAAATGTCGAAGAAAAGGGTCTGGGATCGCACGTTGCGGCACGACGCGACGAGAAAGAGTGCTCTCGCCGCGACGTGCGCAAGAGCCCTCGCCGTAGCGAGCTACCCATTTCGTCGCGGCGAGCTGTTTCATTCCGCCGTGGTGAGCTTCTGTTAGCCGCGGCGAGCCCCCGTTTTCTATACTGATAGGTTTTGATATTTCGGATATAACAGATGATGTAGACCTCTAAATGAAGTTATTTTTAATTCGTTATAAACTAGAGAAAGAGGCCTACAAATGATATAAAGAAAGGAAGTTTTAATTCAGATTAGTAAGATCTCAAAATCTCAAATAAAAGTTGAGTATAGATTTCTATTTTAACCTAAGGATAGTTCCATGATATTTGGAGTATAATTTTGGGGCTTTTGAAACAAATTCAATGTTTTTGGGGTTTTTAGAAACATAGTACAATGGGTGAATTTGATCTAGTTGAAAGAGACATTGGCTTTGAGGTATGTTATAGTGTTATATAGTATGGTAAATACAGGCAAAATCTGTGGAAGAGTTTTTGACCCTTCATGGAACTTATGGAGTCTTCTATGATCATACTAAGGATATTGGACTTGTCACATTTTGGCCAATTGGGTAAAAAGTTGGTTTTGAGATAAAAGAAAGGAAAATTGAGGAATAGTGTCGGAAATGTCACGAACATGCATTGTACATCTTTTAATTGCGACATGTGCATTATTGAATCTTTCTAATTGTGCATTTCGTAATGTGTGATTATTTTGACTGTTATAGAGGCACAGCTGGAACGTCATTCCACGGACATTGCTGGGACTTCCAAGCATTAGCTCGGAAGTTATAGGTGAGTAACCTAGATGGTTCCTCAATCTTTAATTGTTTAAAGTTCTGCACTTATAACTCTGTGGAGAATAATGGTGGGCTTGTGTGAATTGTTTATATTTCAAATTCAGGACCAAAGGTCCGAGGGATTGGGAGTGATGACCTAGAAGTGTGATCGCCTGAGAATGTGAAAATTTTGTGTTTTTAAAGTGATAAATTATGACTGTGAGTCTAATGTGGATAATTATGACCTATTTGATTGAATGCAATACTTTGGGTTAATAGAAATGTGATATTACTCAATTACGACTTATGTATTCCTTGCATGATCAGTTAATAACAGTTGTGTAGTGCCCCCTTACCGTAGGGTATGCGCTGAGACGCCCGTAGGTCGTTCCGATACATAACCGACGATGAGGGTGCACTACGAACGATCAATTCTATAAACCTCATGGCATCAATATAATTAAACTGCAATATCAAAATTCTAAATTCTGAAAACCAAAGTACTTTTATTTCATAACCTCCAAACAGTGTTTACAAGGATAACAGTTTCCACAGTTTACACATATATCTTCAAAAGGAACTGAAATGAAAGCCTAAGCTAGGTCATCCTCAAAAATCGAACCAAGCTGACCGACCTGTGAGCCATGCTTCCCGAACCAACGCGCTCACACAGCGGAAAAGTCGAACCCTGGAGCTAGGAGTCAACTATCACTGTCCTGAAAAATATTTGCAATGTTGGGTGAGTTTGCGAACTCAGCGAGAAACCATCATCGATGGTTCACCCAACTCATGTATATACAATTAGTTCACATTCTATCATATATATAGCACAATCAGAAAATCATATACACTCAATTTCACATTTATAAGGCGTTTCGTCTTTCACACGATTCATATTTGATCATTTCATATGAAAAATGCATATGTGATACTTTCCGGTTATTACGTTGTTGTGACCGTGCGCCTGAGCTCATTTACGTTGAGCTAGTGGCTCTGAATCTCGTTGGGCTTAAAGCCCTAATACGTTGAGCCTGAGGCTCTAAAATCGTTGGGCTCTAGGCCCTGATGCGTTGAGCTTGAAGCTCTGAAAATATGGTGGCTGCACCGGTCACAACTGTCAATTATCTGATCATGCCTTTATGCATGAATGCACATGTTCATTTCACAATAATCGTGTCACAACCTATCACACTATGTCCAATTTCGAATTAAACCAATCAATTTCAATTTTATGCACAAATTACACTTCTATAACAATTTCAAATATTTCGGACACTTGTGGTCCGAAATCAATCAAAAGCAAACACATAGATTCATCCTTAACTCCACATGGCGTAGGTGCATAAAATGTAACACATACAGGTTGAGAAACCAACTAGGTTACTCACCTCTGAACTTCCGAACTACTGCCGGGAAGTCTCAGCTATATCGGATGATCGACGCTGCACTTGAGCCTCTATAACAATCAGAATAAACCAACATCACTAATTGCATAATTTACTATAGTTGATAATGCATGTGTAGTGAATGCGATGAGTACTATACATGTTATGACATTCCCCATCCTATTCTCGAATCTCCCAATCCAATTCTCTTTTCCTATAAATAAAAGCAATTCCTAATACCATAATTCCATTAACTAAGTTTTGAACTCTCTAAAGTCGTACTCCAATCACAAATCACATTTCCTAATAAATTGCCATCCAATTCCGTGAACCATCGAATTCAATTTCGAGATTCCATTATTCTAGATTGAAATTTCGAGTCTCTAAATCACAATCAATCAATAACCAACTCATTAGGAATTAAAACTCAAAATCATTCAGTAACACAATTTAATTCACCTTCGAAAAAATCAGGGTCCTCGCCGTGGCGTAGAATTAAATGCTCGTCGCGACGTCCAACTCTTCGTTCGTCACGGCGAACGCTCGTCGCGGCGTCTAATTATTTACACGTCGCGACGTGCGAGCTCTGGCTCGTCTTCCCCGATTCTCATTTTTCATTTCTCTCTCTAAATTTCATCCATAACCCCACTTTCCCTTTAAAATCACTCCAAAACAACTCCATACACTAAACACAACTCATCTCTAACCTCAATTCTATCAAATGTTCATTATCTCTCAATTACCCTAAATTAAACACAATAAAATTCTCAAAACCCTATCATCCGAAACTTATAAATTTCCTTACCAATCAATAACTCTAATAAATGATCAAATCAAATTATCTATACTTAAAAGAACAATAACTTACTTGATCTTAACCCTTGCAAAGCTTCAAAACGCTTGAGACACTCCAATTTCCAACCTTAACCCATCCACGGTTTTCATCTCTAACCAACACCATTAATCATCTTCTCTTCACCAAACTCAGAGAGTAAATCAAAGACAAGGAAGGGAGCAATTTAGCAAGGCAAATGGGAACAAAGCAAGCAAACAAGGAGATCACGAAGGAAGAAGAAGAAGAGAAGCAATTGGTCTTTCAAAAGGGGCAAGATCGTGGAAGCAAAAAGTCAAAGGACTTAGGTTTAAATACCTAGGGCTTAGGGCATGTTTGGCCACTCTCAGGCCGCATGCCCAACTTCTTAGGGTCTAGAAATCCACTTCTTATTCTAATTTTCTCCCAATTTCGCAATGACTATTTATAATAAATCCTAAAATCATAACCCAAATAATCTCATACCAATTGTCAGTCAATTTTGGAACCGAAATCCAATTAATCAATCATTAAGCCATTTTTCCGGTCCGGACCCAAAACTCTAAAAATTCCCAAAAAAATTCCTATAAATCCTCAAAAATATAAAACACATAACCCTATTCTCCAATTCCCATTTTCAACCCCTAAATTCAATTTTCATTCCAATTCTATAATCAAAACCTAATCTACACAATTATCACCTGATTTTCCAATTTACACAATTAAGTTGGGAAATTGTCATACATGTATGTCCATTCATATGCTTATGCAATATTAATCATTTATCAATCATCTAGAGGCTATAAATGCATGTGCATTTCAAATTATACATGCACCCAGTCCAGACCATCCGAATTACCAATATGCCCTTCATATTGGTAACGGGATGTTACAAGTTGTGACTGGAGCAGCCACCGAGAGCTACAAGCTCAATGCTTAATGTGCCCGAAATGGAACAGTTCAGAGCTACAAGTTCAATGTTTAATGTGCCCGAAATGGGACAGTTCAGAGCCTCAGTCTCATCGATTAATGCGCCAACATTGGGACAGTTCAGGCACTCGGTCACAACACCGAAATAAAATTGGAAAATGTCATATACGCATTTCATATAAATTTGATTAAATGTTTGGATTGGGTGAAAGGGCGAAATGTCTTATACTTGTGTAATAACTACTATGTGATATTTCTGAATATGCTATTGTGTCATAATCTGTGAATTGCTTGCATGATGCATTAATTGAGTGAACCATCGATGATAGTTCCTCACTGAGTTCGCAAACTCACCCAAAATTGCAACTTATTTTTCAGGATCGAGAGAGTAGACTCCTAGCTCCAGAGGGACTTTTCCTACCGTGTAGATCGTGTTGGCAAGAGAAGTCATGGCACACAATGAAAAACTGATAGAAATGTAAATTTCTGCTTTTGATGAAATGACATGAGAAATCATTTTGGGTTTCAAAAATTAGTGATATTATATTGTGGTTTTATGTTTATGATGCCATGGAAAGTATTATAGTGACTGCATGTAGTTCTCCGTTAGTGTAGGATATGTATCGGAATGACCTACGGGCGTTCCGGTGTATACCTTACGGTAAGGGGGCGCTACATTGAAAATTTGATAAAAAATGAGTTTGAGATGAGCATGATGGGTGAGTTAAAATTCTTTCTTGAGTTGCAAGTTAAGCAAACCAAAGAAAAGATTTTTATTCATCAACAGAAGTATGATAAGGAACTGTTGACTAAATATGATATGGAAAAAGTAAAACTAATGTCAACTCCGATGCATCCTTCAAACCTTTTGTCCAAGGAAGAAACTAGCAAGAAGGTTGATCAAACCCTATATAGAGGGATTATTGGTTCCTTACTTTACCTTATAGCAAGCAAACCTGACATTCTGTTTAGTGTTTGCTTGTGTGCAAGATTTCAGGCAAATCCTAGAGAGTCTCATTACATTTATGTTAAAAGAATTTTGAGATATCTGTCAAGTACTACTCATCTTTGCTTAATGTATAAGAAAGGTAAAGATTTCAGGTTAATTGGCCACTATGATGCATAGAAAAAGTACAAGTGGTGGATGTCACTTGCTTGGCTACAATCTAGTTTCATGGTCAAGTAAGAGGCAAAACTCAATTACTCTATCAATTGTAGAAACCGAGTATATATCAGTCGCAGTTGTTGTTTACAGATGTTGTGGATTAAGTACCAACTAAAGGACTACTTAGTACAAGAAGAAGAAATACCAATCTATTGTGACAACACAAGTGCCATCAACCTGTCGAAGAACCCTATACAACACTCGAGAGTTAAACATATTGAAGGAAAACACCATTTTCTATGAGACTACGTTCAAAGGAAGATCGTAAGTCTTCAGTTTGTTGAGACGAACTATCAATGGGAGGACTTCTTCACTAAGCCATTAAGTGAAGAAAGATTCAAAGAAATCGGACGAAACCTTAACATGGTTATGCTAAGTGATCAATCATCTGACACGTCATGAACCAGATAAAAAGGACAAAAAAGTTAATGGTAACAGTAACAGCGAGTTATAGCTGGTAATGTCTGTTATATGAAAGTTTTGGAGGGAAAGTTTCTTATAGCCTTGAGAACCCCACCTATTCTAGAACACTCTTGACATACCCTGACATCAACCTTTGAAGAAACCTCAACAAAAGCTTTTCATTACTCTGTTTGGATATCAAACCTTCCTTGCTCACACCCTCGACCTCAGAAACTGACTTCACCTCTTTGAAAAATACTTTTGTGCATTCAGTTCGTTTTTAACTATAGAAACAAATGGAGCCAGCTATACCAAGTGGAAGACTTGTTGATTTTGAGTCCTTGAAGCAGGATAAGATGGATATCGAACCAGAGGTTGTGGCAGCCGGGTGGAGGAATTTCTTTCGAAGAGACAGTCTACATGAATGAAGTGAATGACTTTTGGAAAAATATGGAAGTGGTAGACGATACTCTTGTATCTATGGTGGATAAATTGTCGATTATAGTGACAATGAAGATAATCGAGAAGGTCAATGAGTGTCCATATGATGGAGAGAAGCTCACAAATAAATCTAGATGGATGACGCAAGCCAGCGTGAAGGAGACTCAGATCAATTGACAATTATATGGAAGCAATGATCCAAAGGAGAAAAAGGCTTCAAGTTTTGTTCCAAAGGCTAAGGTTCTACACTCACTTCTTTTCCATTGTGTTCTACCAAGAACAGGATCAAGGCATTTGGTAATAACGCTAGATGAATAATGCTTATTTCATCTACTCAATCACCAACCTATAAATCTACCATTCCTTATTTTCCATTATATAGAAAAGACAAAGAAAGACTCGACCGCTCTACCATATGGAATGATGCTGAAAAGAATATTTTGAGACTCTGGAGTCCTTTTGGAGAGAGGAAACAAGATGAAGCTGAATATCAAAAGCGTCATCAATTCTACAACAATTGGTAGAATGGGCTTGAAGAATCTGGAGAAAGAAGAAGCAGATTCTAAGACGAAAGTAAGGATTGAGGGGGAGCATGCAATTGTTAAGGTAATAGAATCTCCCTCAAGAAAATCAAAATCTCAATCCATTGAGAGAATGCCTACAAAAGGAGAAAAGAAATCGTCAGATAAATCAATAAAGGGAAAGGCAATTTCTCATAAAGAAAGAAGCCAGGTGCAATATGGGGAGAAAGTGACCTTGAAAAGAAAAGGGGAAATGCTTTTTTCAAAGAGATCGAAGCAAACAAAAAGGTCGCCTAGAGTTTGAACCCTGTGTCAACAAGAAGAAAAGAAAGGGAAAGAATTGACTCATGGTGAAGACTTTGAGAAGAAAACATCTCAGGCAACTAGGTCTTTAGTTTCAATTTTGAAAGAAGATTCAGCAAAATTGGCTAAAGAGACTGAGATTAAGAGAAAATTGGAGTTTGAGAAAGAGAAACCTCAATCTCAGCAAGCTTCTAGACTGATTGAAGAAAATAAAAAACAAAAAATCAGTCAAAAAAATAGCACTCCTACTGCTATTCAGAAGAAGAAGAAGCTAGTTGAACGCAGTCCAGCACAGGTCAATACCTCTCAATCTTTAAGAAAAGAGGATTTGAGAGTCAAGATTATTGAAGAAAGCCAACCTGTCAGGAGTAGCAACTCTAAAATCATCAGAGAAACCCCAAAAAAGGTCATTCAAGGAACAATTACAACCAATCTTGGTAAATAGTTTTACAATGCATTTATTGAGTGATGACGAGAAAAGTATGTATGGTTTTCTAAGGGATGAAGGAAGCAAACCCTACCCCACACAGATGATAAGGCAGAAGTACACTATTTTACCAATCACAAAAAAGAACTGTGATCAAGGTTGTGCCTGACATTCAACTAAGACCTTACATTCTTCGTAATGAGGAAAAAAGGAAGAAGAAACTGTATCTTAAAGGGATAACAAGTGATCTGACAGAAGAATAGATCGAAGCTGAAGTGAGAAACATTGATGAAGCATGCTATGCAGCCTAGCAAAAAGGAACCTATGTTTCCCACTAAATTTCGAAAGCATCTGGAAGCAATTATGGTCAGCGAACTACTGAAGACTCTTCTCAGGTAGTTGGAAGACTTACAGAAGGGCAGTACAGATCTATTAAGATTGGAGACCAAATGTTGGATCCCGTTTCTGCGACCCAACTTCTTTACACTTAACGCTAGCACTGCTTAAACTGAACATGACCTCACATAACCACTCTTGAAGCGGAATAAAAAAATGAAAGACAAAGCGAATAAAACAAAACAAATGTGAAGCTAATAGGATCGAATCCAACTGAAATCGAATATCAAATAGGTCGAATCGATTACAAATCGGCTACTAATGGAATCGAATACGAATGCCAAACAAATAGCTCAATTCGATAGGATCGAATGCAAATGAGATCGATTCGGACTGAAATAAATCAAGATGGATTCACATCAGATATTAAATGAATTCAAATGCAAATAGAAAATGAACTTGAAGTCAATGCATACAACCGGTGGGTTCGAACTGAATTTCAAATTCCGACATCCGAAACGTGAACATAGAAAACTTGTTGCGTTGGAAACCTTAGTCCAATCCGGAAACCGTATATATATATATATATATATATTTTTCTTCTTATTCGCTTCTTTCATCATTTAGATCCATCTAATTTAATATCAAACAAATAGTTTCCCTCTTTGGGAACTTATTCTTCAACTCATACTAACCTCAAATTTTCTTGATTCTTCTTATTCATCATATTATTATTCTTTACCTTAACAAACTCATACTCATATCAATAAGTTCATAAATCCATACATAATTTCACTTATCCCTATATTACCATATAAAAATCCGGCAACATAACGGCTGCACTTAGACATAACCCAAACCTGCATGGTGAAAAACTCACTTCTATAACTTCTAGACAGTTTCACATACGTCATAATCTACCGGACCCTCTGTTCGGGATCTCAACAAACGCAAACCTATTTCTAACCCTTTTCCAGTCATTTTTCATATTCAATTCATCTTCATCATATTCAAACTTATATCTCATCATCCGGTTCATTCATCCATATCTTAATATATATAACATATATCCCAATTGTATTCATAACTCAATCCAATTGATATACAAAACCAAATTGCACAATCCGAAACCAATACATTTCCAATTCCACCACTCAAGTTCTTATACAATGTCATAATCCAGAATACATTATGAACCAAAAATGCTTACAATACTCTAATGGCATTTCAAGCCATAGACCATTTCCAATAATCTTAGACCAATAACACAAAGTACAAAACATATACAAATGCTAATATCTTGATGTCTTTCATCCAATCTCCTGCTCGAATACCTGGAGATGGGGATGAAAGGGGGGTGAGCTCGGAAGCTCGTGGATAAAATATTTATTAAACAAATGATAGGCAAAAGTATTTTCAAACCTTAGTTTCAGTTGATCGAAAACAGCGAAGGCTTATTTCTCAAAAGCTTCTCAATTCTCAACATCTTTCATAAACATTTACAAACCATTTTTCAAATTTCCCATAGTTGAAAATCCCAATTTCTCATTTGTGGAAATTTCAAACCATTAACAACATGAAATGCATCATGTATAAATGCAGCACATTCCAAACAAAGCAAAACACTTAACACATCAATTGGTTTGGGTTGGTCCATAAAACAGGACGTACTGCACATTCCCACAGAGCGGTCCTGTGCAGCCGTGAAACACATGGGGAGTCCGAAAACGGAGCTCCTATGCCGCTAGCAGGCAGCCGGTAAAAGGCTTTAAAAACGAGACCAGTGCACTGACTCTACATGAAGGACCTAACCAAACCCATGTAACACGTATTCATGCTTAAAAACTCATATTGCCCGAAGGCACATTTCGGAAATTCAACTTTTCATGTCATCACAAATTCAAAATACAATATCAATCATATCACACTATCACACCAGTTCACATAATCAAATTATCAATCAATTTAACACAATGAAATGCAATAAATATTTCATCTATATCAATTCAAGTCATTCATGGAAAATTGTCCGAACCATTGTAGATTTCTTTGTAAATCATTTGGAAACAATGGCTTTAACACTTTATAAATCATTTTAGAAACAATTGGTTCAATCATTTGTAAACAAGAGCTTATAAAACCAACATTTATAAATAGCTTATAATTTGAAAAATAAACACATTACCCACCTCTTATCCATTCTATAAGCTTCTTCCAATCCTCAATTTGATCTTTACTTCTCTCTCTCTTCCAACTTAAAATCACCTAAGCCATAATCAACCAATTCCAATATCATAAACATCATACTTCTCAAATTAACTACAGGAAAATTTGAACTCATCATATTTTCAACCTTTCCAAAACAAGAATTTCTACAATCTCAATTTCTCAAACTTTACCCAAACCTTAACTCACATAAATCCAACAATAAATCAATTCATCATGAAATCTTTCAAAACTAAACAAGGAAATCACAAACCCATCACCTTTTCCATATTTCTAAACTAACAAATCACTAAAAACTCAAACTTGAAGATTCTCTTACCTCTTTCTCTTTCTATTTTCGAAATTCTTTTTGGATTGGAGGGTAGATCTCTTCTCGTTCCCTCTTTTCCTTCATGAATCCATGGAAAGATCAAGCTTGAAAGTTCAGAAACCCTACCTCTTCTTCCTCCTTCTCCTTCTCCTCCACGATTTCTCCTCTTCTCTCTTCCTTCTTCTTCTTTCTTCTTTCTTCTTCTAGAAATTTCGTGGGTCTTCTAAAAAAAACGACACTCCCCCTCTTCTTATATGCCAAGTCATTTAAATTAGAGTGTAAAAGACCCTTTTTCCCTTTTCTTATAAGCCTTATACTCAAATCTTTAAGTTAACTTCCTAATTTGCCACTGAATATTTTTATAAGTCATGCTCACTTGCGGACATGTTTCGCACTATCCATTTGCAGAAATTTGTCCAAATTTCCTTCTATAGAAATGTTCCTCTATGTCTTAATTTCATAATGCCTCAAGAATCATCCAATTCAGAGCACTACATCAAAAGTTATAGTCCAAACATGTCGGACACGTCATTTGCTAACACATTTTCTAATAATTCACTTCCTTCCACAAATAGAAATTCTTAAAGGCTAAAATGAATTTTCATTTCTTCATATGACTTGTAGCCCTATGTCTTAATGTTATTATGCCTTAAACATCGCTTCAATCGGATCTCTACAGATCCTGAAATTTGCGAAGTACTGAACTATGTTCAGAAACTTTCCTATCTCACTTTGATTCAAATAATCTTACTCAATTAAATCTCTAAAATTCATAAATTTTACATCAAATGAAAATTCATTGTCTTAGGAATCCAACGCTTCGAGAACTAAGTCATTCGGATGTCGGATGGAAAAGATATAAGCAAATGATTTATCAAGGTCGAATGAGGAAAGAAGAATTGCAAGATCGGAAGAAAACAAATCATTCCGATTTTCATGAGATTCAATCAAACTCTTTCAATTTGACTCCAATTGATACAACTTTTCATGGAGAGAAGGACACATGTGTTAGGAATTCAATGCTTCAAGAATCGCCTCAATCCGAGGTCGGATGAGTGAGTTATGATCAAAACATTAACCCATGTTTAAACTCTAAATCCATTTGAAACTCTTTTGGCGCAAATGCCATAACTTTCTCTAAAAATATCCAAATGCCTTCGTTCTTGTGCCATTTGAAAGATAACATCGATATCTACAACTCATATGAGAGGCCTTAAAAAGAGATTCGGCCTCAAAACTGGTTAAAATCACGTTTTTCTCAAAGTGACCCGTAACTGTCCGTTAAACGGACATGCATGTCCGTTTAACGGACACATACGGCCAAAACTGTGCCAATTCGTCCGATAATGTCCGTTAAACGGACATGAGCAAGGGAAGGGGTCCTTTTGACCCGAGGCTGTCCGTTAAACGGACTCCCATGTCCGTTTAACGAACATGCAATTTTCCAAAACCTCTTCAATCTTTTTCCAATGCTTCTCTCATCCAAACTACCATCACATACACTTATAATCTTCACATATTTACTCATTCATAGGCCTAAACACTTCATAACATTGCAAGCAACAAAATCACTTCATGAACTTCTCAAATCTCAACTAAATTGATTCATCAAAACCACAATTCTCAAACATGTCATCAAAGCTGTCACTAACATAAATCTTATATAACATCATAACTTGAATCAACTATAACTCTGAACTCCGATATCAAAAACTTACACATGTAGTCTCGTTGGAAAGATACAAGAACAAGCTAAAACTTCAAAGCAGGCAACTTTGACCAAATCTATTTCAATCATTCCTTAATTTCCCTTAAATCAGCATATACATTTAACATTCATCCTAACTTCACTTTCTTAATTGCACAACATTTATAAAAATTCAACTATCATTTTGAATTTATCCAAATCTCAACCTCAAATCATATGATTTCTTACATTCCATATCATCTTGTCATTTAAAATCTCTTGCTTTTCCATAATACCTTACATAGCTAATCATGATTCATGCTTAAGGCTTCTCAGCCCTTCATCTTACACAAATCATATTTCCTCATCTATAACACAAATCACATACAAAACACTCATTTAATTTCATTTTCATGCTTCAAAGTTCGGGGTCCAACACCAAAGCTAATGAATAGAGTCACTTGTGCATCGCATTATGCACATTAGACCCTTAACAACTATGTCTTCAATTGGAGATGTTCTACACCTATTTGGAAGACAAGTTCCACAACTAACCAGTCCTGATGATTTTGATCTCTCGAAACCGAACTTATCTGTCAAACCTCCTACCCTTACAATAACTGAACCATGTGTCATATCTTCATATGCATATACTACGACTGTTGGTGTTGAAGTAGTACAACAAAAGCATGATGAAGAAATTGAAGATAAAGTTGACAATCTGTGTGCTTTTGTGGGTGATTTGCATAAAGAAGTAGAGTAAATACCCCCTTCTTTGGTTGTCCTTCAAATTTTGCCCTTCTTTCATTTGATCTACTAACTCCTTTAATCCATTAATCACCATACTATACTCTAATTTAATTCTTATCTTTCTATCCAAATTTCTAATTTCTACTCAAGCCCACTAAATTAATAACTCAATTCTAATAAAATAAAAAATAAAACTAAAAATAAAAAAAATAAACAAATCATAAATAAATAGTTAAACAAATAATAAAAAATTTAAAAAAATTCGGGGTCTAACATGAAAAATATTGTGCGCCTCATTAAGAATCTCATCTTTTAGCTCTAACATATCTAGAATACACAATCTGTTGCCTATCACCGTCAATCCATCTTCTTTTATCTCTATTTTAGAACCCCTTTTAGTCTCTTCTCTAAGCTTGCTCAAATACTCATCTTGCTCTTGCAATTCCTTAATCTTCTCATTTAGCACTAGCCTCACTCTAAAATTAGTTAATACATAATCAGGCTTGACTTGCCTTAATGTTACCTTGAGCCTAGCTAATTCCTTCAACAAAGGAACATACATTATCTCCACATGTGCTATAGTAGACTTCCTATTCAGTGCATTCGTTACTACATTAGCTTTCCCCCGGTGGTATTCTATCATCTAGTCATAATCTTCCAAAAACTCTAACTACCTTCTTTGTCTCAAATTCAAATCCTTTTGGCTCATCAGATACTTAAGACTTTTGTAGTCTGTAAACACCCTGGTGGTGACTCCATATAAGTAGTCTATCCATATCTTCAATGCAAAAATTATGGTAGCTAACTCCAAGTTATGCGTAGGATAATTCATCTCATAAGGCTTTAATTGCCTAGAAGCATAGGCAATCACTTTATCACTTTGCATCAACACACATCCCAATTCCTTCCTTGAGGCATCATTATACACTGTATATCTCTCACTACTAGAAGGCAAAGTCAAATTTGGTGCAGTTGTAAGCCTATTCTTCAATTTCCCAAAAGTTCTCTGGCACTCCTTTGTCCACACAAATTTTTTATTCTTCCTTGTCAATTTGGAAAGAGGAGCTACTATGATGGAAAAGCCCCCCACAAACTTTCTATAATACCTGACTAAACCCAAGAAACTTCTCACTTCAGCTACATTCTTAGGTGCTTGCCATTTCACAATTGCTTCTATCTTCCTCAGATCCACATGTACTCCTTGCTCCAAAATCACGTGTCTAAGAATACCACTTCCTTTAGCCAAAATTCACATTTATCGAATTTGGCATACAACTCGTTCTTCCTCAGTGTCTCCAAAGAAATTCTTAAATGTTCCTCATGCTCCTTCTCACTCTTAGAATAGACCAAAATATAATCAATAAAGACAACGACAAATTGGTCTAAGAAAGGCTTAGAGACTCTATTCATCAAGTCTATGAAAGCTATAGATGCATTCGTCAACCCAAAAAGCATGACCAAGAACTCAAAATGGTCATACCGTGTTTTAAAAGCAGTCTTTGATACATCGGACTCCCTTATCCTCAACTGATAGTAACCCGATCTCAAATCTATCTTGGAAAAGATCCTTGCCCCTTGAAATTAATCAAATAAGTAATCTATGCATAGAAGCGGATATCTATTCTTGATAATGATATGATTGAGCTTCTTATAATCCACACACATCCTCAACGATCCATTTTTTTCTTACAAAAAGGACCGAAGCTCCTCAAGGTGAAGAACTAGGCCTAATGCACCCTCTCTCCAACAATTCTTCTAATTGCTCCTTAAGTTCCTTCAATTCTATTAGAGCCATTTAGCAAGGCAGAATTGGGATCAGTGTAGTACCTGGAAGAAGTTCAATAGGAAATTCAATTTCCCCAGGTGATGGTGGTCTTAGTAATTCATGGGGAAAGACATCCGGGAATTCCATGACCACAAGATTTTTTGTAACTTTCCTTCATTTCCCTTCGTGTCTACCACATAAGCTAAAAATACTTCACATCCTTTCCTCATCATCTTCTCTACTATCAGAGTTGAAACAATTTTAGTCAAACTTACTTTTCTACCCCTAATAAAAACTACCTTTCTAACATTGCCAATTCGAACTCCACGATCTTCTGTTTGCAATCTAAATTTGCATTATACTTCTCTAAGGTGTCCATACCCAAAATCACATCTAATCCTCCCATCTTCAATGGCATTAGATCCACCACTAATTGTTCTCTTCCAATATGTACCTCACAGTCTTTATAAACTTAACTAATCACAATATACTGGCTGATTAGAGTACTAACCATTAAAGGTATATCCAATGGGCTCAATTCTTTACCATACACAATTCTACTTGATGACACAAACAAATGGGTAGAACCCAGATCAATCAAAACAATTACATCATCATCAAATAATTTAGCTGTATTAATCATAACTTTTGGAGTGGTATCTACGTCCTCCCATGTCATTGCAAACACTCTAGCTGGTGCTTACCTCCTTGGTCTCCCTAGAAGATTCACTCTCCTTGCTGCATCAGAACTTCCCACTTTAATTGCCATCTTGTGCCCCATTATTTTAGTTCTTTTTTAAGCTTGAATCTAGTTCCCTCTCTTCTTGCATACTTCGGACACTCTCTAGCCATGTGCCCCTTTTTTCGCAATTGAAACATGCTACAGTCAATCTGTAACATTCCCCTTCATGGAACTTGCTATAATGATCACACTTTGGGACAAATGACTTGTCCCTTTCTCTCTTTCTATTACCTCCAATCGTTAAGGCTTGATGAGAAACAGTTATCATTTGTCTGGACTTGCTGGCACTACTGCTTCTCTCCTCAGACTGCACAAGGAAGGTCATGGCACTCCTCTCTGGCATAGAAGCACCACCCCCTGTCTTAACCTATTCTCTGCCCTTTCTCTTTTTGTTCACATCACTCTTTATGTCCTAAATGTTTTTAACCCTTACTGCCATTGTAATCAGCTGTTGAAATTCATAGAAGTTCTACACCGCCACTTTTTCTCTGATAGCTAGATGCAGCCCTAATTCAAATCGACGGCACTTAGCTGCCTCACTTAGCATCATCTCAGCTGCATGTCAGGATAACTGTGTAAACTGGCACTTATACTCACTCACCTTCATCTCCTTCTGAGTGAGACTCAGAAATTCCCTCTGCTTCTGCTGAATGTACACCTCAAACAGATACTTCTTCTTATAAGCAGTGAGAAATTCCTTCCATACCAACATTGATGGTTTTAATTGACTTCCCGGTACACATTCCCACCAATACAAAGCATCTCCCTGAAGTAAACTTGCAGCATATACAACCTTCTCATCATCTTCACAATCCATCTACTCCAATACCCTCTTTATCTTTCTCAACTAAGTCTTAGCTTCTTCTGTATCAGTGGTCCCATAGAAGTCCACTCCTCCACACTTTCGCATGTTATGAAATTGTTTCCCCTTCTTAACTGGAGCCGGAGCAAAATTCTACGACATCTGACCCATAGCCTGATGATTGAGCCCAAGTTTATTACATAAGTTGGCGACATTTTCATGAATCTTGTTACACTTTTTGACTCCTATCTCTAGCTTTTGTGCTTAAATTGACTCTCTAGCTTTTGTGCTTAAATTGACTCTTGAGTGTGTACTTTTATTTTATGTAGTTTGAAAGTAAAAATTGTTACAAATCAGTATTAATTGCGCTAATTAATTTTTTAGAGCAATTGATACTGCAAACTACCATTTTTATTGTAGGAGACTCAAGGAAAAAGGACTCAAGAAGAAGATGTACAGTGAAAGAAGTTGAAGTGAAGTCAACAAGAGAAGAGGTGCAATAAGAAGTTCGCCACGGTGAAGTGGATCTATCACCATGGTGAAATACAAAGAATACAGGCTAAACTTTCAGGAAAAGTTCGCCGCGGCGAAGGTACCAGCAATGAAGCAAAACCTTTCAGGAAAAATTTGCGACGGAGAAAAACATCTGTTGCCGCAGTGAACCTTCAAAAACTCGGACCAATTTCAAAAAAATCACCCACTATGCAACCTGACCCAAGCATCCTTTGTTTAAAAACCTACCTAATTAGGTTATAGCCGACAATTATTAACGAACATACAGAAGATACACACACCTCGGCTCTTCCTCTCTTAACTTGACCATCATCCATAACTTCTTTCCATTTTTCTATTGCCACCTTCATCATCTGTTGCTGCTGTCATGGATGCTCTTGATGGGTTTCCAGTTGTGAGTTCTCCGAAAGCAATGCTTGGCTAAGCACCATTCCCTCTTGAACATATAGCAATGGCTTAAGTTCAATGGGCTTCAAAGGGGAGTAGTTTGTTCATGTTTATCTACATTGTGATGAACTCCTTAGTTAGGATTTATGTTTTGTAGTTAGATTTTCTTGATTATAGTTTAATCAAGTGTTGAACAATGTATTGTATTGTTCAATTTGTTGATGTATGACCACGCATCGTAACACAAGTCAAAATTAATTAACTAGACTACTACTGTAGCAGTGGCGAGTCTAGGTCGATCCCATAGAGAGTGTGTGAAAAGTTTATGAAATGAAATTAATCGGTGTTTAGGAAAAAGGGGGTTTTGGATTTTTCAAAGAATAAAATAAAATAAAACTAACTAATAAAAACAAATTAAATAAAAACATACAAAAATGATAAATGTGGAGAATTCGGTAGGGACCCGGTTCTTCGGTTCAATGTCGGCCTACACTCTGACTAAGCACATTTTATTAATTTGTTGTTCTTTGACCTCTCCTAGAAATTATTAATCGTGGGTTAAAAATTAACCAGAGTTTTTTCTTAGGTTTTGTTTAATCAAGATACGATCGTTAATTAAACCTAACTACTGAACAACCTAGGATACGATCTCTAGATTTAATTAGGCAGAAGTATTACGAATTAGGAAAACTGATTAATCAAGGCAACAACAACATATGATGCGTCATTTAACCTAGATCATGTTATCTCTAATGATTACGAATCATTAGTCGCTACACGTGAATTTCAACAAAAAAATTACGGATTATATCGAAATTCTAGCAATGGGTTTGCAATAAGCAATTCAATGAACGCATTAAAATTTCTCAAATCACAATACCCATCGGGTTTATACACAAATAACCGAATAATAACAAAAATTCAATTATCCATGCACAAAACCCAAATCAGTTAACATCAGATAACACAATCAATTCCTAATGAGAGAAAGAAACAACAAAATAAAAATAAAAAATACTTAACTGGGGTCGTCAGCGTCGATTTTACCTCCGAACTGATATCGGGACACCTAACTCTTCATGGATCTTTCCCAAAAAAATTGATTCAATCCCATTCCAAATACCTAGCCAAAAATCCCCTATTTAACACTTGTGCAGCCCTCTTCTTTACAGTAGCACTATCACTGTTGCTTGATTTGAAAATTTAATTTGTAACTCCTTTGTGTGTTGTCTGCGCTACGCCTCACTGTGCTCCTCTAGTGCTACTATTTTTTGTGTGAAGCTTCAACCAAACCGACAGCTCCCAGCTTCACTGGCCAAGTCGCAGTCCTCTCAACTGCCGTCGCCACTCAGCTTATTGCTTTATTGCTTTGTGGAGCTCCTGTGGTGGCACTATTCAATCTCCTCACTATTTGAATGACAAGAAGAATAAGGGTCACTTGTCAACTTAAAACCTTGCACTCTCTGCTTGTTCATTCTTCAAAACGATGCCTGCCTCGCTAGAGCTGATTGCGTGTTTTGCTTCTCCTCATTTACATTTTTATTAAACACAAAAATTGACTGCGTTTGTAGCCAAAACATTGTGTGCTCTATATGAAATGCAGACCATGTTTATACTCCATTCCATGCTGCATTTTTGCCTCAGTTTTATTGTGTCTCTAGCTGTTGATTAATTTCTCTGCCCATTTACCTGTGCGTCGTCGTTCTCTAATGTAGCGTCTTCCACTTGGCTGCCTTCACGCCTCTTGTCTCTTAATTAATTTGTTGCTTCAGCTTTTTGCTCTCTAGGTTACTTCTTCTATTGTTGCTTTGAGCCTCCAACTACTTCTTTTAATTTTTTTTCTTCTTGCTCCATACCGATAAGCAAAAATAAATCTTCAAAAAATAACCCAAATGTAATGCTTCCAACTCACTTTAATTACTTTGCTCCCAAATTGTACCTAAAATCAAATGTGAATTAAAGTGAGTATCTTAAACATTTTTATGTCAATAATTGCTAAGTGTAAATGATTAAAAGTATCGACAGTTAAACACATATCAATGTAGAACTTGGAGCTTGAATATATGAAGTCTCATATATGTCATTATGTGATTTTGTTAATTCTCTTTTATCTACCTAGTTGTGTTTGATATTGAGATGATGCTAGATCACAAATTGACCACTTGCATTAACTTAGCCTTTGCACACACTAAGATGCATTCAATAAGGTTTTAAGCAATGGAGTTCATTGATTAAAACCTTGGACTCAAAGAGTTCTTTAAGGTTTACCATTTGGAAACTTAGTGATTTTCACTTCCAGAAAGATTTATTTTGAACTATGATAGCCAAAGCTCATTTTTCAAGAGTATTTTATTACATTTGATCATTTTTTTAACTTTCAATTTCTTATTCCTAAAAATCTAAAAATACTTTTTGCACACTTCTCTTTTAATTAGTTCAATTTTGTTAGTTTTTTCAAAGAACCAAAACCACCCTCCTAACTAATTTAGTTTGCATTTCATGACATTTAGGCTAGCTTAGATCCATTGCATTAGGTTCCAATTAAGTGAGACGACTCGAGGTTACACTCTATGTTGCAATCCTTGGAATTCAATTTTTGATTCAACCTCCAAGGGTAAAACTGAAAGACGAAGCGGATCAAAATGGCGTCGTTGCCGGAGAACCAAACAATTGGTTTTCTTTAGGTTAGCCGTTGTCATTTTTGTTCACATTGAGTTTAGGAACTTTTCTTCTACGTTTCATTTTCCATAGTTTAGTGTCATATTTGTCAATAGTATAGGATTTTTGTTTTCCTTTGCATAGTTTTAAAATTTTGAAAACACAAACACAAGCATACAATCACAGTTGGACTTTTCATATTTAGCATTCTTTTTTGCATTCGGATAGTTTTTGAGTCTTTTATTTGATTACTGTTTGAGCCATACATACATACTTTCACACACTATACACTTGCATCCATCACAACTCATTTTTTATTTGACTTTGTGTGCTTGCGATTAAATTTTGTTACTTTTTATTTTACTTTGAATTGTTCCTGTACATGCCCCGAAAAGCAAAACTGCTACCTTTTTATCCTAAAATTGAGAGACGTTTGAGAAAAATCAAAAAGGAGAGAATAGCAAAAGAGAGAAGTAAAGGATTTGTTGAAGAAGAGTCAAGTGAGCAAGGTAGTGAGAGCAACCTTTTAGAAGGAGTGAATATGGCTGAGAACCCAGTTTTTCTCCAAAACCCTAACTTTCATGTTAACCAACCTAGGAATGGTGATAATGGAGGCAATGGGGAGCATGAGAGAGTAGGTGAAAATAATAGGAATCCAAGGAGAAGGACTATTATGTGAATTATGATCCATTTACTGCTATTTGTCCTAATTTTGATGTTAATTTTAAAGTTAAGGGATTACTCATTAATTCTCTTCCTAAATTTCATGGCTTGACAGGAAAGGATCCCTACATGTATTTGCAATCCTTGTCTATGATCTGTCAAAGTATGAAACTAGTGGGAGCTTTGCTTGATCAAGTGCTATGGAAGGTTTTTCACCTGTCTTTGGAAGGAAAAGCAAGAGAGCGGTACATGAGTCTTCTAAGGCATGTGGCGAATGCCTACCATAGCTGGGCCAATCTGAGGAAGAATTTCTTGGAGAAGTACTTTCCAGCTTCCCGCACTTCATCAATGAGGAAGGAGATTTACTCAACACGCTAGGATTATGATGAGTCTCTATATGACTATGGGAACCGCTTCAAAGATTTGTTATCTAGATGCCCCCACCATTAAATACCGGATGAACAGTTAGTGCAATATTTCTATGATGGATTGAAAAGTCAAGACAAAGGTATGTTAGATGCGACAACAAGAGGTTTATTGATTGATCTTATAGCTTTGGAAGCATGGAATTTGATCACGAAGATGGCTCTAAATCATCAACAATATAGTGTTAGAGAGACCCGAGCAGTGCATGAGTTGGGCACTACAATAACTCAATCTAAAAAAATGGAGAGTTTAGAGTTAAAAATTGACTCTTTGGAGAGTAAAGTGACATCACAATTATCCTTCATCGCTGTAAAACTGAAGAATATGAATGTGCATCGCCCGACATCTTCTATGGATCTCACAGCACCTAGTTGTGATTCTTATGGGTCAGTGATGCACATATCCACTGTTTGCCCCAATCGATTTAAAGAAATGTCTGCAGTGTATCTAGGACGACCAAATCAGAAATGGGACCCCTACTCCAACACTTATAGTGAGGGATGGAAGGCCAACCCTAGGTTTAGTTGGAGGAATGAAGAGGGACGGGTTCAAAACAGATTTCAACAAGGGGGAGGAGTTGGTACTTCCCCCAACCAGTTCCCCAACCAACAGCAAATCATGACTGTCCCACCAAAGGAGGATACTAACCAACTACTGCAAAATATGATGACTTTGATGAAGGAAGAACGAAATTCTAACAACAATCAATTCAATGCCATCGCTTCTCTGATTCAGCAAGATTCTTCAAAGAATACTGCTTGGTTCAATGTCTTGGAAAAGAGAATGGAGCAATGGAAGACAAAAGTGGAAACATTAACTCTTTTGTCACTCAATTGTCCAACAACATGAGTGAAAACCAAGCAAGAAGCAATGGAACCATTCCTTCAAATATTGTGATGAACCAAAAAAGTTTAAATGTAGTTGCTCTACAAAGTGGGAAACAAGTGAGGTTCAATCACCAGGAGGAAGAAGAATGTGATGAGGAGATTGATAGTGGAGAATTGCCCTTACTACAGAACAACATCAAGAAATTTGAGAGCTCCAAAGAGAAATCACTTTTGAATGAAAGGAAGTCTGAATCAAAGAACAAAAGAGCTACTTCGGAGAGTTATAAGGAAAAAGCACCAACACATGAGCATGGGGAATCAAACAAGCATTGAGCTAATGAAGCAAAAGGTAAGGAGGTAAATCTTTAAGACCTTCCTTTTCCTAATTCATATTTGATGAGCAAGTGAATGACTAACATAAAGCATGAAAAAGATATCATTGATTTGTTTGGTAAAGTAGAAGCCAGCATTCCTTTGCTTGATCTTGTGAAACGAGTTCCTACATATGCCAAATACCTTAAAGACCTATGTACCAATAAGAAGAAGTTTAGGCCCAATGAGAGAGTCCAGGTGAGCTCGAATGTATCAGTCCTTTTCAAACCTCAAATCCCTGTGAAATGCCAAAACCCTGGATCTTTCATTATCCCTTACACTATCGATAAAGTTATCATAGGGGGAGCCTTGTTAGATCTAAGAGCAGCCATTAATGTTATGCCTAAGTCTGTTTATCAATCATTAGGAGTTAAAAATCTTAAGTCTACATCTGTAGGACTCCAATTGGTTGATAGATCAATTAGGCATCCTATGGGCATTATAGAGGATATTTTAGTCTAGGTCAAGGGATTAGTTTTTCCTACTGATTTTTATGTGCTTGATATGTTTTTTGAAGTTGTGCAGGATACATCTTTGATTCTTAGTCGACCCTTCTTAAGGACTGCTAGTACCATGATTAGCATGAAAGAGCGCGGGGTCCAACAGGAGGTGGGAAACCAGCAGGTAAGCTTCAACATGTATGAGGCCATGAAACACCCCCATGAGGACTATTCGCTCCTATGAGTTAACATGCTTGATATTGTTGTTGATGATGCATGCACTGAGTTTGAACTGGCAATGAACCCATTAACTAATGACTCTTTGGAGGAAGTATCTTTTGTTGATGTTTCAGGTGAACTGCAGAGTGTGGGCGTGAGCACAGAAGTAGGAAGTGGTCGAGTTACCTCGCCATAGCATGGCTATGAGCCAAACGTCCCCCAGGAGCTGAAGGATCCACCATGAGCAACAGGTTGTTTCTCTTCCCTCACTTAGAATGTACTTCTGCTTTATGATTAAAGATGGCATTGTTATGCGTGAGTATGTTGATTAAGTGTGGGGGAGAAACTACTTCAATAGGATTAGGTTTAGTTTTTAGTAGGATTTAGGTTTAGGTGTTCTGCTTCATTAATTCATCTTTTCTTTGAATTCTTTATGTTATTAAATGTATGACACATCTTCTATTATAGAGGAAATTGGTGTAAATGGTGAATTGCCTTTTGTTTTATGATGATTAAGGACTTGCATATGAGTTGAGTATCCATTTAGCAATTTTCATGTCTTTTCTCCTTTGCCTCTCGAGAAGACTTCGCTGCAGCGTGGATCACTTCACCGCGGCAGGAATTAATTTTTTCGCCGTGGCGAACTCATCAGTCGTCGCGGCATCAACGCCTCTCAAGCTAATTCGCCGTGGTGTGAATTAATTTTTTCGCCACTGGGAACATTTTTATGTAGCCCTCGCCGCGACGTACATTAATTCTTTTGCCGCGACGAAAGACCATTCAGCATAAAATCTCCGAGTGAAATTTCTTTTTTACCCTTAATGTTCTTCTGATTTTTCAGCTACCCTCTTTCTTTTTCGTCATTTCCCTTCCCCCTCTTTCTCAACTTACCGCCCTCTTCTCCCTCTTTCATTTTCTTCTCTTTCACTCAAACTTTGTTGCAACCAATCTAAGTTACCTTGCGACATCCCCCTTTCTTCTCATCCTCCTTCAGCCATATCCTGTGTGTGGTTGGTGTCTGCATCC
Source organism: Erythroxylum novogranatense (assembly GCA_029891385.1). Classification (NCBI taxonomy): domain Eukaryota; kingdom Viridiplantae; phylum Streptophyta; class Magnoliopsida; order Malpighiales; family Erythroxylaceae; genus Erythroxylum; species Erythroxylum novogranatense. The sequence continues at coordinate 28,348,334 of CM057224.1, forward strand.
CCATCTTCCTTCTCGTAAGTTTTCCCTCTTTTGTTTCGTTCTTTCTTCGTTTAATTTTCTGACGATAGGGTTAGTTTGCCACAGCAAAAACACTTGTTTTGCCGCAGCGTGGCAAACTGACATTCTTTACCGCGGTGTGAGAAGTGCAGTTTTTGCCGCAGTGAAAGACCAATTTCGTTGCAGTGAGCTTTACAGGTTTTGATTTTTAGTGAATTTTGTTTATTCCTTATGTTTATTTTTTGTGTTTTCTGCAGCAATATGCCTCAAACCAAAAACCCTACCCATCACTCCCCCACTACCTCCTCTAACTCCTCCGCTTCCTCTCATCAATTCGATTCCTCCCATCAATCCCAATCTTCCTGTCCATCCCATCCCTCCCCTCACTCCGATCCTCCAGCTGACTCAGATTATACTGACCTAGCTGCCAAAGTAGACGTTAGGCCTTTCCATAGGGACCGACCCTTTCCATTGACCCCTTACAACAATCCCTTTGTTCGCCAACTAGTTCAATCCCAGCTTATGGGCTTAGTCCAACCTCAGGCCTAGGGCAATGACAAATTTGTTCGCCACTTTTACACATATGCCCGCCTCCACAACCCCATGGAAATTAATTTCCGTGGTGTAACAATCCTTACAGCCTTTACCATCGCCAAAATCCGTGAACACTACAACCTTCCTCCTATCTTCCATTGCCATTACGACCAGCTCATCCACCATTATCCCTGGGATGATGTCATTCGTACCCTCTGTCCCGAGGGTGCTGAATGGCATCAACCCCGCATCTATCAATGTTATCTCAAGCGTTCCGATCTCCACCCTGAAGTTCGTCCTTGGCTTCATCTCATCAGCAATAGCATCATTCCTACTTCCCACCTAGCCTACGTCACCAAACAACAAGCTTTATACTTGTACCTTCTTATGGTTGGTCGTTCGGTCGACATAACCCATGCCATTGCTTCCGTCCTCCACGATTCCATCGCAACCGCCAAGCTCACCAACTCCATAATCTTCCCATACCTCATCACCAACATATTCCGGGTTCATAACATCCTAGAATATCTTAATGATAACTATTTTGACCCGGCCCAGTTGTTTCGGTACATCCGACTCAAACAACCTCACCTCCTACCTCCACCCCAACCCACACCAACCCCTACCCATTCCCCCTCCTTTCCTGATGTTGCTGCCAACCATACCGAGGCCTTGCCTCGCGAGGACAATATTCCAGCTCCAGCTCCGCATGAGCCTATCACTCCACATTCCCTAGCTAGCCAGGTCGATGGTTTATCGACTGACCTAGCTACCCTCCGGGCCACTCTTCATCAGGCCATAGCCCAACAAGAGCGAGATCGGCAATATCGGCGGCGAATGAATGCGTTGCTCGCCCAGCACCTCCACTTTCATCTTTCTTCCGATGAAGATGACCCACTTTTTGGTTCTAGCCCATCGGGAGCCAATCCTGCATGTAACATCCCGTCACTGAAGGGAAGGTCAAAGTGGTAAATTGGGACATGCTAGGTTGTATATTGCATATGTGATATGTTTGTTCATTTGACCTCTAATGTTAGAGGAACGAGTCATTGGTATACGCATGTATTTTAGTTATGTACAATTTAAATTGGGTAATGATTGTACTGGTTCAAGTGCAGACATACATGTTTGATAAATCCCGAATTGATTTGGATAAATTGAAAATTTGGAAATTTAGGTCAAATTAAAATGTGAGAATTGAAATTGGAGTTAGAATTGAGAATTAGGAAATTGAATTATGAAATCGGAATACATGACTATGTTTTTTCTAATTTTGAGAATTTATAGGATTTTTTGAAATTTTGAGTAATAGGTGCGGACCAAAAATTGACCTAATAGTGATTGAATTGATTCGGCTCGAAATTGATTATCTAATTGCATAGAATGTTTAGAAACTTGGAATTGAAAAAATTAGGGTTAGAATTACTGAAATTTGGGAGAAATTAGAATCGAAAATTAGACCGAAGTTGTTCGGATCGGATTGCCAATTGCTAAACAAGGCCTTAGAGATTTGGGTATAAAACCCAAACCCTTTGAATCTCCTCTTCCACGATGCTTTCTCCTCCATTTTCTTTCCTTCCTTCTTCGTGGACGGCTACTTGAGGATTTGAAGCTTTTGATCCAGTAAGTTGCTCCTTTCCTACCTATTGTGACCTGATCTATTGATTTATTGTATTAGATTGATGATTTAACTTGTGTATTAAAGGATTTGGCATTTAGGGTTATCGGCGATGGTTTCGGTGATTTTAGGGTTGAATGTTAGGATTTTGATTGTTTGATGAAATAATGGTTAAAGATTAGTTGTATGATGTGTATTGAATTATTTGGGAGTGGTTTGAAAGGAGAAAATCGGATTTGGGAAGTTGCAGAGTCGGAAATCTGGAGATTTTGGGAAAATTTCTGGGTTTAGCGTCGCACGCCATGACGCAGATGATAACGCCAAGAATTTCTTATTGCACGCCGCGACAATGGCGAAGAAGATGGTCGCGACACTGCGTCGCCATTTAAGGAAGTTGGGTTCGCCATGGCGAGGGAGCAAAGGCCACAAGCGGGAATGAGGAATTGGCGAAATTGATTTTGAGTATTTTGATTTGGGAAATTAGGATTTTGATGATGCAATTGATCATGGATTTAGCTCTATTTGGAGATAAGGAATTGAAATGAAATTGAGATTGGGAAATTTGGAATAGGTTCGGAATGTCATAACAGTATAGTACTTATCGCATTTGTCGCATATGCATTGCTAAATATTAGAAATTTTCAATTGGTAATGTTCGATTGCTCGATTGTTCTAGAGGCTCGAGTGGGCGTAGATCGTCGTCGATGGTGAGACTTTTCTACTGTTGCTCGAAGTTCGAGGTGAGTAACCTAGTTGGTTTCTCGGCCTTTATGTGTTTAATATTATGCATTAATGCCATGTGGAGTTAAGGATGGATATGTGGTTGATTGCTATTGATTGATTTGGACCACGTGTGTCTAAAATATTTGGTATTGTTATAGAAGTGTTATTGTGTGTAAATGATTGTGAATGCATGCATGCAATCAATTGGAAATGTATACGATTGGAATCTGGATGAAGGTCCAAAAAGTGGAAAATGGCATCGAAATGTAATCGATTGTAATCAGAATTGGAACATATGCATTCATGCATATTGGCATACATGAATAATGACAGTTGTGACGGTGGTACCAACGTAATTCGAAGCTTTAGCTCGATGCTGAAACCTCACTCGATGATCGAGAGCTATGCCCAACGATATATGAGCTTTAAGCTCAACGCATGTGACCTCGTGTCTAACGATTGATAGAGCCTCGGGCTCACCGCAGGCATATCACGCCTAACGATTTAGGCGCACGGTCACAACAACGTAACGAAATGAAAGTGTCACATGCATACTGCATATATAAATGATTGACTGTGAAATGTGTAATGTAATAAATGAAAATGCATGAATAATTTGGAATATGATAATATGTGCTATGATGTGATTTGACTGTGTATGCATGAGTTGGGTGGACCATCGATGATGGTTTCTCACTGAGTTCGCAAACTCACCCAACATTACATTTATTTTTTAGGAATGAAGAGTACCCCGTTAGACAAACGGGAGTATGATTACCGCTAGCAAGACAGAGTAAAGGGTCGGGATGTCAGGACCCGACCCGTAGACCGGATCCCAACTGTTGGATCCAAGACCCAACCGCATATAACTTACCATTTACCCTCTTACTTTGATACCACAATTTGTCGGGATCCCGCTCCCGGAGCCCGACTTTCATAGTCCTGAAACTTGTACTTATAGACTTGCAGGATTCTTAACCAACCATTCACTTACTTTTATTCAAACATTTTCATTTTAACTCCAATTGTTACATATTTTAATTGATAACAAGACATATGTCTTAGGAATCTAATGGTCCAAACCCCACCCCATTTGGAGGTCGGACGAAGGAGTTATGACCCGACAAACTCAACGTGTTCATGTTTTGACTCCTATCAAACATGTTTTGGCGCAAATGTCATAACTTTCACTATAGGTGTCGGAATGACTTCGTTCTTGGACCATTTTAAACTAGACATCTAGGTCTACAACTCTCAAGAAGACCATAAAACCAAATTCGGCCTCTAACAAGCCCAAAACACTTGACTAAGGATCCTAGTCGACTGGAATAGATGCTAGTCGATCGGGATGAATATTTTGCTGGTTGTAGTCGATCGAAACATTTCAGTCATTGGAACTTACGAGAAATATTCTCCGCCCTCCGGTAGTCGACTGGAACACTTTCCAGTCGACTGGAACCTCCTAGTCGACTGGAACACCTTCCAATCATCGAATCTCTCTCTCAAGACCACTTGGAATCATCATCTTCAAGACTCATAACTTTTATCCCTAGCTCCAATTGGTGCATACTATACCTCTATGGAAAGGTAAGAAGATGAACTACAAATCTTATGAAGGATGCTAAAACTAACTCCATCATTTAATAAGGTAAAATTCACTCAAAGGTCACTGCTCCATTAATACCTATGTAACAAGTTGCTATGGCTAAATGAACAATAACTGGTTGTGTTCTAATCCTCATAACTTCTTAACCCTAGATCCAAATGAGACAAACAATATACCCTTGAAAGCTCTAATCCTCTACTACAAACTTCATGAAGACTCATTTATCTAAATCAAACCCGAAGAGGGTCAAATGTCGAGGCGATGTCCGTCAAATTTTAAGAAAATTTGACAGCACCTCCCTATTTTATTCCTAACCCAAAATCTTCAATCTAGACCATAACCTGCACATAAATTCTACATTCAAGGGCAGCAACACACTCTTAGTTTTCTAGACATTCTCAATTCATACCCAAACCATCACCATGATTCAATTTCCATACACACAAGTATAAATTTCTCAAATACATTCATGATCTAATACTTTTACTTTCAAATTCATTCATTCATTCATCATCATTCAATCATAACATGTTCATACAATGCTTTAGTGGGCATTTCAAGCCCAATTACATAAAGCTTCAAAATACATCATTTCCTTAAAATGCAACTAAAGCATTGATGTTACAAAATGATTTCAAATCCCAAAATAACAAAAGAACTGCTGGAGTAAAATGCCTTATGCTCGCTCCTCGGGTTCCTGCTCATTTCACGAAATTTGTGGGGTGAGCTAATGCTCTGTAGGTAACACATTTACGTTTATATAACAAGCACATCCTTAATTCATGTATTTATCAATTTTCCAAGGAAATCACATCACATGCATAACTCAAACATTTATACATTCATAACAATTTCAATCATTCCATCATTCACGTATCTTATACAATTCATGCATATTCATGGCAAACACAACAATGGCTCGGTAAGTCCAAATCATGGCAACCACATAAGTTCATCAAATGACCTAATGTGGGCAAATTCTTGAGGAGTCCGATATCGGATCATCCTATGCCTCAATCGGGCAGCCGGGCGAAGGCTTTTCATGTCGACGTGCACGTGACGGTTCTTGGGACATTACCTTACCCATACAAAGCATAATTCATTTCATAACAATAAAATTGGATTGTTCTTATCCAAGTTATTGTTTTCATTAAAATCATTCTTTTCATGCATCATTCATGCAAAATTCATAATTCTCATTATATTCATTTCATTTAGCTCTCTAGGCTAATTCACCCATCATCCTAGAATTTACATTTTCTAACATTATGATCACATAGCATAATATTTACAATCATTCAACAACCACAACATCAATCCTTCATATCATCCATTTACAATCATCCAACAACCACAACATCAATCTTTCATATCATCCGTTATGGTTTTCAACAACCATACTAACATTCAACACAATCGTCAATATCAACAACACGAGCAATAAACATCATAAATATCATTCATCCATAACTAACACAAGCATTAACAACCATTATTAATGTCATAATTAAATTTACATTAAATGCTCATAAATATAAAAGTAAAGGTGTAACCCACCTTAAATCCTTGATAATTCCTTGAATAGCTTGCTATAATTCTTGTTCCTCTTCTCTTCCTCTTCTCTCTTCATTAAAAACCAACAACATTCCCAAATCAACATAGGATTTAGAAATTGAAAAACCTAAATGCTTAAATCATGAAATTGGCAAGAGGATAACTAAACCCACTTGGTTCTTAACTCTTCTAACCAAAAACCCATCTAAAAACTTAATATTAAACCAAAGACTTACCTTAAATCTTCCTCCAACCAAAGGATTTCTTGAATCAAAATGAAGCTCTAGTCTTCCTCTATCTTCTTTCTCCTTGAACTTTCTTCAAAATCTTAAAGAAAATCAAGCCTTAACATTTTTCTTCTTTTTCTCCCCCCTTCTCCTCCACGCACGACTTCTCCCTCTCCTTTCTCTCTATTTCACGATTCTTCACTCTTCCTCTCATCCAACTCATTTAATTCACCTCTTTATACCTCCTCTTATTCTCACTTGGGCTCACTCACTTAAGCCCATTGGTTCCCTCTTCTTCCTCCTTCCTTCATCTTCTTCTTCCTTCATTTTCCTACACTCGAGCCCTGAAGCCTAAGCCCATCTTCACTTCATTTCTTCTTCTACTTCATTTCTTACTTAGGCCATCTATCTCCTTCTTCCTTTCTTTCATCCTACAACTTCCTCCTTAACAAACTCAAGCCCAATAACTTAAGCCTCTAAATTTTCTTTAAGCCCATCTCATTTAATTCACCTAACTAACTTGTTTCATTTGGACCCAAAGCCCAATTAACACATAAATCTCACTAACTCATTTAAGTCCAACTAACATATCTAACTTCATTAATTCTTCAACTAACTTATTAATGCTATCATATATTAATTAATGTCACCTTAATTAATGCTAACATAATTTGCTTAATTAGACTAATCATGCTTAATTAAATAAAAAAAAATTTTGGGGCTAACATTTCTCCCCTTAAGAAATTTCGTCCTCGAATTTCTTACAGTTGATTGAAGAGGTGTGGTACCGCTCTGCATTGCATCCAAAGGTTCCCGTCGCCTCTTGATTGCATGATTCTTCCACGGACTTTGACTAGCTTGATTGTCTTGTTCACGAGGATCTTATCCTTGCTATCCAGAATTGCCACAGGCATTTCTTCATAACTGAGATCATCACTCAGCTGAACTTCTGAGGTCTGAATGATGTGAGAAGGATCTGATCTGTACCTTCTCAGCATCGACACATGGAACACATCATGGATCTGTGACAATTCGGGCGGCAATGCCAATCTATAGGCCAACGGACCAATCCTCTCCATAACTTCATAAGGACCCACATAACGAGGACTTAACTTCCCTTTCTTACCAAATCTCATAACTCCCTTCCATGGAGACGCCTTAAGGAACACCTTATCTCCCACTGCATATTCCATTTCCTTCCTGTTGGCATCCGCATAACTCTTCATTCTGTCCTGGGCTGCCTTAAGCCTCTGCTTAATCAAGTCAACTTTTCAACCGCTCATCCGACCAACTCGTCCCACTAGCTTCCTCTCACCTCTTCATCCCAAAGATATGGGAGTCCCGCATCTTCGCCATACAAGGCTTCATAAGGAGCCATCTCAGATGCTCGAATGGTACAATTGTTGTAAGCAAATTCGACCAACGGCAAGTGATCATCCCATGCTCCTTTGAAGTCCATTACACATGCTCTAAGCATCCCTTCTAGAGTCTGAATTGTCCTCTCAGACTGGCCATCCGTCTGAGGATGAAACGCCGTACTGAAATTCAACTTAGTTCCTAATGCTTCCTGTAGACTTCCCCAAAATCTGGATGTGAACCTAGGATCCCTGTCGGATACTATGGAATCCGGAACTCCATGCAATCTTACCACTTCATCAATATACTTTCTGGCTAAAATTTGCGCGAATGTCACTTTGATTGCTAGAAAGTGGGATGACTTCACAACCGATCCACTATTACCCAAATGGCATCATGCTTCTTGCTGGTCTTAGGCAAACCCATCAGAAAATCCATTGTAATCCTCTGCCATTTCCATTCAGGAATGGACAATGGCTGCAACATGCCTGAAGGTGCCTGGTGTTCAGCCTTGACTTGCTGACACACTAGACATCTACTCACATAATCTGCTACATCTCTCTTCATGCCTTTCCACCAGAAATGTTCCTTCAAATCTCTGTACATTCTGGTGCTGCCTGGGTGCATGGAATAAGGCGCATTGTGTGCCTCATCCATGATCTCATCCTTAACTGCTTTATCATTGAATGCATAACTGCTTTCCACCATCATTAATCCATCATCCCTTACTTGCACCATCGATCGCTTACCATTCTCAGATTTCATCTCTCAACTTACTCAATTCCACATCTTGCTCCTGCAACTCCTTAACCTTTTCCCTAAGGATAGGTCTCACTCTAAATTGTGCAATAACACCTCGGATTCATCCTGCGCAAACTAATCTTCAACTTAGCCATCTGCTCCAACAGAGGCAAGTAGATCTACTGAACATGAGCCATCGACGACTTTACGCTCAAAGCATCCGCCACTACATTTGCTTTTCCGGGTGGTACTCAATCATTAAATCATAGTCCTTCAAGCAGCTCCAACCATCTTCTCTCGCCTCAGATTGACTCTTTCGACTCATGATGTACTTGAGACTCTTATGATCAAGAAAACTCGTCCGAACCCCATACAAATAGTGTCTCCAAATCTTGAGCAAAGATCATCGCAGCTAACTCCAAGTCATGAGTCGGATAATTCAACTCATACCGCTTCAACTGCCTTGAAGCATAAGCAATTACCCTATCATCCTGCATCGGACACATCCTAGACCCTTCCTCAAGCATCATCAGAATCATGTATAGCCTCGATCTCCACCGGGTAAAACTAATATTTGGAGCACTTGTCAATTTGTCCTTGAGTTCCTCGAACTCCTCGACAATCATCATTCCGCATAAACTTGATTCTTTCTCAACAATCTGGTCATCGGAGCAAATGCGATAGAAAACCCTCTACAAATCTTACGTAATACCGCCAGCCTAAGAAACTTCTCACTTCCTTCATTGCTTTGGCTCCAGCCAATTGACTACAGCTTCCACTTTTCTGGGATCGACATGAATTCCCTTACTGGAAATCACATGTCCAAGGAATACTACTTCATGAAGCCAAAACTCGCACTTACTGAATTTGGCATACAATTTCTTCTCTCTCAGCCTCTGCAAGACTATCCTGAGATGCTGTTCATGCTCTCCTCCATCCTTTGAATAGACCAGAATGTCATCAATGAACACAATGACAAACTGATCCAAGAAATCATTTAACACCCTATTCATCAGATCCATGAAGGCAGCTGGAGCATTGGTCAATCCGAAAGGCATGACTCTGAATTCATAATGCCCGTATCGGGTCCTGAAAGCTGTCTTCCTAACATCAGACTCCCTGATCCGGAGTTGATGATATCCTGATCTTAGGTCAATCTTCGAAAAGACCCTTGCTCCTCTGAATCGATCAAATAAATCATCTATCCTCGGCGGAGGATACTTGTTCGAATCGTCATCTTATTCAACTTCACGTAATCTATGCACATCCTCCATGTGCCATCTTTCTTTAACAAACAGACCGAGCTCCCGGGGTGAAGAACTCGGCCTGATGAACTGTTTCTCCAATAACTCCTGCAATTGCTCCTTAAGTTCTCTCAACTCAATCGGAGCCATCCTGTAAGGAGGTATCGAGATCGGCGCGGTTCCGGGAATCAAGTCAATTTCGAACTCAATGTCCCTCACCGGCGGTAATCCTGGCAACTCCTCCGGGAATACATCTGGGAACTCCCTCACCACAATGTAATCCTCCAATCTTCCTACATTGACCTCTGGATCCACTATATGCGCCAAGAAGGCCTCACACCCTTGGCTCATCATACTGTCAGCTACCATAGCTGAAATAATCCTCGGCACTGGCAGTTTCCTGTCCCCCTTGAAGACTACCTTCTGATCATCTCCCAGATCAAATTCAACTTCCTTTAGACTGCAATCCAGCTTCGCCTTGTACCTCTCCATGACATCCATCCCCAAGATGACATCCAACCTGAAGGTCTAGCGGTAGTAGGTCCACTACCGCCTAGCACCCTCGATACTAAGCTCACAATTTTATAGATCGCTTATCACTACCTTACTCCCTAAAGGAGTACTAACAACCAGCATATTATCCAAAATCTCGGGACACACAAAGCAGACAAATTCATGCTTGCGAGATATAAATGAGTGTGTAGACCGGTATCAATCAATACATAAACAGTGCATCAAATAGCATAGCCATACCACACTACTTACAGGCGGCTGCAGCTTCCTCCCCGGTCATGGCAAAGACTCTCGGGTGCTGACCACGCCCTCTAGGCCTTCCCGCCTGATAAGTCTTCCTTGTAGCTCTGAACTCCGACTTCTTGGGTCGCCTAGATGCCACTGTCTCTGCTCTTCTTGGCCTCTGAGATCAACCCTTCCTCGCTTGCACTGTGGACAATCCTTGATTCTGTGCCCCTTCTGACCACAGCCAAAACATGCGCCTATCTTCATCAGACACTCCCCCTTGTGAAATCTACCACAGTGATCACACTGAGGATTGCCTCTGCCTGACCATCCTGGGCTTGCCACACTAGAAGCTTGCACCACACGTTTCTAAATCGCTTATTCTTTGTGGGGCCATCTGCCCACTTCACTCACTGTATGACCCGTCTTAGTGCTCTTTGCAAATCTGGGAACTCATGCTTTTCTTTGAAAACTGCTCTCTGTTCTTCCTCTTCTTGGTTACCTCAGCCCTCCTGATATTTTCTAACTTCTCAGCCTGCAATGCAGCATCCACCAGCTGCTTCACCAGCTGCTGATAATTCCTGAAATTGTGGATGACTACTTTCTCCCGAATCCCTAGGTGTAGTCCACCCTCAAACTTTCTGCACTTGTCCACTTCAGTTGCCACGATGTTGGCTGCATATCGTGACAACTGAGTGAACTTCAGCTCATACATACTGCTACACTCGGCTCCTCTCGGTCAAATTCAGAATTCTCTTACTTTCTCTGAACATACACCATGGAAAAGTACTTCCCACGGAAAGCTTCTAAGAACTCCCTCCATGTCAAGATCGAGGGTTCTTCCTGATCACATGCAGCACCGATTCCCACCAAGCAAAGTGATCCCCTGCAAGCTTCTGCATAATCAACTTTCTCTTCTTGAGCATCTCATCTCTTCAGACCCTCTCGGTCCTCTTCACCATCTTGGCTTCCTCGGGATTAGTGGTCCCGCTGAAGTCGACCGCTCCATACTTCCGGAGCTTATCATACTGACCGCTCCTCTCCACTGGAGCTGGCATTGGAGCCTGCCTTCCTTGCCCCATGGCATAGGTAAACGCCTGGGCAAAAGCTTGGAAGAACTGGGGGTCCATCGGATTTACTTGAGGAGGAGGCGGCGGAGGCGCCTCATGTTGCACACTGGGTGCATCAGAGTCGATCACAGGGATAGTCCCTGCATCCGTGGAACGCATTTATTCATCCGCATTCATGCTGTGAGCTAGGTCAGCTGGAGCTCTCGAGTTCTCCTTCGAGGCGCATTACTCCTTCAAGTTTAAAATTCAAAAAATCTTTAGTTTACATGAAACAAATTCAATTCATGTAAATCAATTCAAAACAATTCAATGCATTCATTTGAAAACAACATTGCATTGCATGCAATTAAAACAATGCACATAAGTCATGTAATTCATGTAGAAAAATGCATGATGACTTGACCTTTAAACATTCCACTAGGGTTCCTAGGAAACCGTAAACCCGTTTCGCTCGATACCACGGATGTCGACCCACCCGAGAGACGGATCCCAACTGTTGGATCCAAGACCCAACCGCATATAACTTACCATTTACCCTCTTACTTTGATACCACAATTTGTCGGGATCCCGCTCCGGAGCCCGACTTTCATAGTCCCAAACTTGTACTTATAGACTTGCAGGATTCTTAACCAACCATTCACTTACTTTTATTCAAACATTTTCATTTTAACTCCAATTGTTACATATTTTAATTGATAACAAGACATATGTCTTAGGAATCTAATGGTCCAAACCCCACCCCATTTGGAGGTCGGACGAAGGAGTTATGACCCGACAAACTCAACGTGTTCATGTTTTGACTCCTATCAAACATGTTTTGGCGCAAATGTCATAACTTTCACTATAGGTGTCGGAATGACTTCGTTCTTGGACCATTTTAAACTAGACATCTAGGTATACAACTCTCAAGAAGACCACAAAACCAAATTCGGCCTCTAACAAGCCCAAAACACTTGACTAAGGATCCTAGTCGATTGAATAGATGCTAGTCATTCGACGGTATTTTGCTGGTTGTAGTCATCGAAACATTTCCAGTCATTTGGAACTTACGAGAAATATTCTCCGCCCTCCGAGTAGTCGACTGGAACACTTTCCAGTCGACTGAAACCCTCCTAGTCGACTGGAACACCTTCCAATGATTGAAATCTCTCTTCTCAAGACCACTTGGAATCATCATCTTCAAGACTCATAACTTTTATCCCTAGCTCCAATTGGTGCATACTATACCTCTATGGAAAGGTAAGAAGATGAACTACAAATCTTATGAAGGATGCTAAAACTAACTCCATCATTTAATAAGGTAAAATTCACTCAAAGGTCACTGCTCCATTAATACCTATGTAACAAAGCTGTGGCTAAATGAACAATAACTGGTTGTGTTCTAATCCTCATAACTTCTTAACCCTAGATCCAAATGAGACAAACAATATACCCTTGGAAAGCTCTAATCCTCTACTACAAACTTCATGAAGACTCATTTATCTAAATCAAACCCGAAGAGGGTCAATGTCAAGGCGATGTCCGTCAAATTTTAAGAAAATTTGACAGCACCTCCCTATTTTATTCCTAACCCAAAATCTTCAATCTAGACCATAACCTGCACATAAATTCTACATTCAAGGCAGCAACACACTCTTAGTTTTCTAGACATTCTCAATTCATACCCAAACCATCACCATGATTCAATTTCCATACACACAAGTATAAATTTCTCAAATACATTCATGATCTAATACTTTTACTTTCAAATTCATTCATTCATTCATCATCATTCAATCATAACATGTTCATACAATGCTTTAGTGGGCATTTCAAGCCCAATTACATAAAGCTTCAAAATACATCATTTCCTTAAAATGCAACTAAAGCATTGATGTTACAAAATGATTTCAAATCCCAAAATAACAAAAGAACTGCTTGGAGTAAAATGCCTTATGCTCGCTCCTCGGGTTCTGCTCATTTCACGAAATTTGTGGGGTGAGCTAATGCTCCGTGGGTAACACATTTACGCTTATATAACAAGCACATCCTTAATTCATGTATTTATCAATTTTCCAAGGAAATCACATCACATGCATAACTCAAACATTTATACATTCATAACAATTTCAATCATTCCATCATTCACGTATCTTATACAATTCATGCATATTCATGGCAAACACAACAATGGCTCGGTAAGTCCAATCATGGCAACCACATAAGTTCATCAAATGACCTAATGTGGGCAAATTCTTGAGGAGTCCGATATCGATCATCCTATGCCTCAATCGGGCAAATGGCGAAGGCTTTTCATGTCGACGCACGTGATTTCGGTTCTTGGGACATTACCTTACCCATACAAAGCATAATTCATTTCATAACAATAAAATTGGATTGTTCTTATCCAAGTTATTGTTTTCATTAAAATCATTCTTTCATGCATCATTCATGCAAAATTCATAATTCTCATTATATTCATTTCATTTAGCTCTAGGCTAATTCACCCATCATCCTAGAATTTACATTTTCTAACATTATGATCACATAGCATAATATTTACAATCATTCAACAACCACAACATCAATCCTTCATATCATCCATTTACAATCATCCAACAACCACAACATCAATCTTTCATATCATCCGTTATGGTTTTCAACAACCATACTAACATTCAACACAATCACAATATCAACAACACGAGCAATAAACATCATAAATATCATTCATCCATAACTAACACAAGCATTAACAACCATTATTAATGTCATAATTAAATTTACATTAAATGCTCATAAATATAAAAGTAAAGGTGTAACCCACCTTAAATCCTTGATAATTCCTTGAATAGCTTGCTATAATTCTTGTTCCTCTTCTCTTCCTCTTCTCTTTCATTAAAACCAACAACATTCCCAAATCAACATAGGATTTAGAAATTGAAAACCTAAATGCTTAAATCATGAAATTGGCAAGAGGATAACTAAACCCACTTGGTTCTTAACTCTTCTAACCAAAACCCATCTAAAACTTAATATTAAACCAAAGACTTACCTTAAATCTTCCTCCAACCAAAGGATTTCTTGAATCAAAATGAAGCTCTAGTCTTCCTCTATCTTCTTTCTCCTTGAACTTTCTTCAAAATCTTAAAGAAAATCAAGCCTTAACATTTTCTTCTTTTCTCCCCCTTCTCCTCCACGCATTGACTTCTCCTCTCCTTTCTCTCTATTTCACGATTCTTCACTCTTCCTCTCATCCAACTCATTTAATTCACCTCTTTATACCTCCTCTTATTCTCCTTGGGCTCACTCACTTAAGCCCATTGGTTCCCTCTTCTTCCTCCTTCCTTCATCTTCTTCTTCCTTCATTTTCCTACACTCAAGCCCACAAAGCCTAAGCCCATCTTCACTTCATTTCTTCTTCTACTTCATTTCTTACTTAGGCCCATCTATCTCCTTCTTCCTTTCTTTCATCCTACAACTTCCTCCTTAACAAACTCAAGCCCAATAACTTAAGCCTCTAAATTTTCTTTAAGCCCATCTCATTTAATTCACCTAACTAACTTGTTTCATTTGGACCCAAAGCCCAATTAACACATAAATCTCACCTAACTCATTTAAGTCCAACTAACATATCTAACTTCATTAATTCTTCAACTAACTTATTAATGCTATCATATATTAATTAATGTCACCTTAATTAATGCTAACATAATTTGCTTAATTAGACTAATCATGCTTAATTAAATAAAAAAAAAAATTTTGGGGCTAACATTTCTCCCCCCCTTAAGAAATTTCGTCCTCGAAATTCTTACCTGGTTGATTGAAGAGGTGTGGGTACTGCTCCTGCATTGCATCCAAAGGTTCCCACGTCGCCTCTTCAATTGCATGATTCTTCCACAGGACTTTGACTAGCTTGATTGTCTTGTTCACGAGGATCTTATCTCATATCCGAATTGCCACAGCATTTCTTCATAATCGAGATCATCACTCAATTGAACTTCGAGGTCCGAATGATGTGAGAAGGATCGATCTGTACCTTCTCAAAGATCGACACATGGAACACATCATGGATCTGTGATAATTCGGCAAATGCCAATCTATAGGCCAACGGACCAATCCTCTCCATAACTTCATAAGGACCCACATAACGAGGACTTAACTTCCTTTCTTACCAAATCTCATAACTCCTTCCATGGAGACGCCTTAAGGAACACCTTATCTCCCATCGCATATTCCATTTCCTTCCTGTTGGCATCCGCATAACTCTTCATTCTCGTCTCGGGCTGCCTTAAGCCTCTCGCTTAATCAAGTCAACTTTTTCAACCGTCATCCGGACCAACTCGTCCCACTAGCTTCCTCTCACCCTCTTCATCCCAAAGATATGGGAGTCCCGTGATCTTCGCCATACAAGGCTTCATAAGGAGCCATCAGATGCTCGAATGGTACGAATTGTTGTAAGCAAATTCACCAACGGCAAGTGATCATCCCATGCCCTTTGAAGTCCATTACATGCTCTAAGCATCCTTCTAGAGTCTGAATTGTCCTCTCGAGATCGCCATCCGTCTGAGGATGAAACGCCAGATCAAATTCAACTTAGTTCCTAATGCTTCTCAGAGACTTCCCAAAATCTGGATGTGAACCTAGATCCTCGCTTGATACTATGGAATCCGAACTCCATGCAATCTTACCACTTCATCAATATACTTTCGGCTAAAATTTGCGTGAATAATGCTCTACCGATTGCTAGAAAGTGGGATGACTTCGTCAACCGATCCACTATTACCCAAATGGCATCATGCTTCTTCGGTCTTAGGCAAACCCATCGAAAATCCATTGTAATCCTCCGCCATTTCCATTCAGAATGGACAATGGCTGCAACATGCTGAAGGTGCACGGTGTTCAAATTTGACTTGTCGACACACTAGACATCTACTCACATAATCTGCTACATCTCTCTTCATGCCTTTCCACCGTAAATGTTCCTTCAAATCTCTGACATTACGGTGTCTTGCTGGTGCATGGAATAAGGCGATTGTGTGCCTCATCCATGATCTCATCCTTAATCGCTTTATCATTCTAATGCATAACTTTGCTTCCGACCATCATTAATCCATCATCCCTTACTTGCACCAATCGATCGCTTACCATTCTCAGATTTCATCTCTCAACTTACTCAATTCCACATCTTGCTCCTGCGCAACTCCTTAACCTTTTCCCTAAGGATAGGTCTCACTCTAAATTGTGCAATAACACCCTGATTCATCCTGCTGCAAACTAATCTTCAACTTAGCCATCTGCTCCAACAGAGGCAAGTAGATCTACTGAACATGAGCCATCGACGACTTTACGCTCAAAGCATCTCGCCACTACATTTGCTTTTCCCGGTGGTACTCAATCATTAAATCATAGTCCTTCAAAGCTCCAACCATCTTCTCGCCTCAGATTCACTCTTTCGACTCATGATGTACTTCAGACTTTATGATCAAGAAAACTCGTCGAACCCCATACAAATAGTGTTCCAAATCTTCGAGCAAAGATCATCGCAGCTAACTCCAAGTCATGAGTCGGATAATTCAACTCATACCGCTTCAACTGTCTTGAAGCATAAGCAATTACCCTATCATCCTGCATCAAGACACATCCTAGACCCTTCCTCAAGCATCATCAGAACTCGAGATAGCCTCGATCTCCACTGGGTAAAACTAATATCGAGCACTTGTCAATTTGTCCTCGAGTTCCTCGAAACTCCTCGACAATCATCATTCCGCATAAACTTCGATTCTTTCTCAACAATCGGTCATCGGAGCAATATGATAGAAAACCCTCTACAAATCTTACAGAATACCGCCAGCCTAAGAAACTTCTCACTTCCTTCATCTGTTTTGGCTCCAGCCAATTGACTACGACTTCCACTTTTTCGATCGATATGAATTCCCTACTTGGAAATCACATGTCCAAGGAATACTACTTCACGAAGCCAAAACTCGCACTTCATCAATTTGGCATACAATTTCTTCTCTCTCCTCTGCAAGACTATCCCGAGATGTTGTTCATGCTCTCCTCCATCCTTTGAATAGACCGAATGTCATCAATGAACACAATGACAAACCGATCCAAGAAATCATTTAACACCCTATTCATCGATCCATGAAGGCAAATGTGAGCATTGGTCAATCCGAAAGGCATGACTCAATTCATAATGCCCAGACGGGTCCCGAAAAGTCGTCTTCCTAACATCGACTCCACGATCCGGAGTTGATGATATCCCGATCTTAGGTCAATCTTGAAAAGACCCTTGCTCCTCGCAATCGATCAAATAAATCATCTATCCTCGCAGAGGATACTTGTTCAATCGTCATCTTATTCAACTTCACGAATCTATGCACATCCTCCATGTGCCATCTTTCTTTAACAAACAGACCGGAGCTCCCGGGGTGAAGAACTCGGCCGATGAACTGCTTTCTCCAATAACTCCTGCAATTGCTCCTTAAGTTCTCTCAACTCAATCGGAGCCATCCCGTAAGGAGGTATCGAGATCGGCGCGATTAGGAATCAAGTCAATTTCAACTCAATGTCCTCACCGCGAATCCCGCAACTCCTCCGGAATACATCCGGGAACTCCTCACCACAATGTAATCCTCCAATCTTCCTACATTGACCTCTGATCCACTATATGCGCCAAGAAGGCCTCACACCTCGCTCATCATAATCGTCGACCACCATAGCCAAATAATCCTCAGACCGCAGCTTCTGTCCCCCTTGAAGACTACCTTCCGATCATCTCCCGGATCAAATTCAACTTCCTTTAGACGCAATCCGGCCTTCAGCCTTGTACCTCTCCATGACATCCATCCCCAAGATGACATCCAACCTCAAGGTCTAGCGGTAGTAGGTCCACTACCACCTAGCACCTCGATACTAAGCTCACAATTTTATAGATCAGCTTATCACTACCTTACTCCCTAAAGGAGTACTAACAACCAAAGATATTATCCAAAATCTCGGGACACACAAGCATAAATTCATGCTTGCAGATATAAATGAGTGTGTAGACCCAGATCAATCAATACATAAACAGTGCATCAAATAGCATAGCCATACCCACATTACTTCAAGGCCGCAGCTTCCTCCCCGGTCATGGCAAAGACTCTCGGCAGCTCGACCTCGCCTCTAGGCCTTCCTCGCCGATAAGTCTTCCTTGTAGCTCTGAACTACCGACTTCTTGGATCGCCTAGATGCCACTTCTCTGCTCTTCTTGGGGCTCGAGATCAACCCCTTCTGCTTGCACCTGTGGACAATCCTTGATTCACTGTGCCCTTCCGACCACAACCAAAACATGCGCCTATCTTCATCGACACTCCCCCAGTGAAATCTACCACAGTGATCACACCGAGGATTGCCTCTGCTGACCATCCTGGCTTGCCACACTAGAAGCTTGCAGACCGACACGTACTCTAAACTGCTTATTCTTTGTGGGGCCATCTTGCCCCACTTCACTGTATGACCCGCCTTAGTGCTCTTTGCAAATACAGGGAACTCATGCTTTTCTTTGAAAACGCTCTCTGTTCTTCCTCTTCTTGGTTACCTCAAACGATATTTTCTAACTTCACGAAGAATGCAAAGATCCACCACATTCTTGATAATTCCCGAAATTGTGGATGACTACTTTCTCCCGAATCCTAGGTGTAGTCCACCCTCAAACTTTCTGCACTTGTCCACTTGATTGCCACGATGTTGGCTGCATATCGTGACAACCGAGTGAACTTCACTCATACTCTGCTACACTCGGCTCCCTCTCGGGTCAAATTCAGAATTCTCTTACTTTCTCCCGAACATACACCATGGAAAAGTACTTCCCACGAAAGCTTCTAAGAACTCCTCCATGTCAAGATCGAGGGTTCTTCCCGATCACAAGACCGATTCCCACCAAGGTCGGTGATCCCCCGCAACAAGCTTCTCATAATCAACTTTCTCTTCTTGAGCATCTCATCCGCTTCAGACCCTCTCGGTCCTCTTCACCATCTTGGCTTCCTGGATTAGTGGTCCCATTGAAGTCGACCGCCCATACTTCCGGAGCTTATCATATCGACCTCCTCTCCACTGGAGCCGGCATTGAGCTGCCTTCCTTGCCCATGGCATAGGTAAACGCTTTGGGCAAAAGCTTGGAAGAACTGGGGTCCATCGGATTTACTTGAGGAGGAGGCGGGAGGCGCCATGTTGCACACGGGTGCATCGAGTCGATCATGTGGATAGTCCTCGCATCCTCGTGGAACGTCTTTATTCATCCGCATTCCGCTGTGAGCTAGGTCGAGCCGAGCTCCTCGAGTTCTCCTTCGAGGCGACATTACTCCTTCAAGTTTAAAATTCGGTGAAAATCTTTAGTTTACATGAAACAAATTCAATTCATGTAAATCAATTCAAAACAATTCAATGCATTCATTTGAAAACAACATTGCATTGCATGCAATTAAAACAATGCACATAAGTCATGTAATTCATGTAGAAAATGCATGATGACTTGACCTTTAAACATTCCACTAGGTTCCTAGAAACCGTAAACCCGTTTCGCTCGATACCACAGATGTCGGGACCCGACCAGAGAGACGGATCCCAACTGTTGGATCCAAGACCCAACCGCATATAACTTACCATTTACCTCTTACTTTGATACCACAATTTGTCGGGATCCCGCTCCCTGAGCCCGACTTTCATAGTCCCAAACTTGTACTTATAGACTTGCAGGATTCTTAACCAACCATTCACTTACTTTTATTCAAACATTTTCATTTTAACTCCAATTGTTACATATTTTAATTGATAACAAGACATATGTCTTAGGAATCTAATGGTCCAAACCCCACCCCATTTGGAGGTCGGACGAAGGAGTTATGACCCAACAAACTCAACGTGTTCATGTTTTGACTCCTATCAAACATGTTTTGGCGCAAATGTCATAACTTTCACTATAGGTGTCGGAATGACTTCGTTCTTGGACCATTTTAAACTAGACATCTAGGTCTACAACTCTCAAGAAGACCACAAAACCAAATTCGGCCTCTAACAAGCCCAAAACACTTGACTAAGGATCCTAGTCGACTGGAATAGATGCTAGTCGATCGACGGTATTTTGTTGTTGTAGTCGATCGAAACATTTCCAATCGATCGAACTTACGAAATATTCTCCGCCCTCCGAGTAGTCGACTGGAACACTTTCCAGTCGACTGAACCCTCCTAGTCGACTGGAACACCTTCCAATGATCGAATCCTCTTCTCAAGACCACTTGGAATCATCATCTTCAAGACTCATAACTTTTATCCCTAGCTCCAATTGGTGCATACTATACCTCTATGGAAAGGTAAGAAGATGAACTACAAATCTTATGAAGGATGCTAAAACTAACTCCATCATTTAATAAGGTAAAATTCACTCAAAGGTCACTGCTCCATTAATACCTATGTAACAGTGCTATGGCTAAATGAACAATAACTGGTTGTGTTCTAATCCTCATAACTTCTTAACCCTAGATCCAAATGAGACAAACAATATACCCTTGAAAGCTCTAATCCTCTACTACAAACTTCATGAAGACTCATTTATCTAAATCAAACCCGAAGAGGGTCAATGTCGGGCGATGTCCGTCAAATTTTAAGAAAATTTGACAGCACCTCCCTATTTTATTCCTAACCCAAAATCTTCAATCTAGACCATAACCTGCACATAAATTCTACATTCAAGGGCAGCAACACACTCTTAGTTTTCTAGACATTCTCAATTCATACCCAAACCATCACCATGATTCAATTTCCATACACACAAGTATAAATTTCTCAAATACATTCATGATCTAATACTTTTACTTTCAAATTCATTCATTCATTCATCATCATTCAATCATAACATGTTCATACAATGCTTTAGTGGGCATTTCAAGCCCAATTACATAAAAGCTTCAAAATACATCATTTCCTTAAAATGCAACTAAAGCATTGATGTTACAAAAATGATTTCAAATCCCAAAATAACAAAAGAACCGCTGGAGTAAAATGCCTTATGCTCGCTCCTCGGTTCCCGCCATTTCCTGAAATTTGTGGGGTGAGCTAATGTCTGTAGGTAACACATTTACGCTTATATAACAAGCACATCCTTAATTCATGTATTTATCAATTTTCCAAGGAAATCACATCACATGCATAACTCAAACATTTATACATTCATAACAATTTCAATCATTCCATCATTCACGATCTTATACAATTCATGCATATTCATGGCAAACACAACAATGGCTCGGTAAGTCCAATCATGGCAACCACATAAGTTCATCAAATGACCTAATGTGGGCAAATTCTTGAGGAGTCCGATATCGGATCATCCTATGCCTCAATCGGGCGTAGGCGAAGGCTTTTCATGTCGACGCACGTGATTTCGCGGTTCTTGGGACATTACCTTACCCATACAAAGCATAATTCATTTCATAACAATAAAATTGGATTGTTCTTATCCAAGTTATTGTTTTCATTAAAATCATTCTTTTCATGCATCATTCATGCAAAATTCATAATTCTCATTATATTCATTTCATTTAGCTCTCTAGCTAATTCACCCATCATCCTAGAATTTACATTTTCTAACATTATGATCACATAGCATAATATTTACAATCATTCAACAACCACAACATCAATCCTTCATATCATCCATTTACAATCATCCAACAACCACAACATCAATCTTTCATATCATCCGTTATGGTTTTCAACAACCATACTAACATTCAACACAATCGTCAATATCAACAACACGAGCAATAAACATCATAAATATCATTCATCCATAACTAACACAAGCATTAACAACCATTATTAATGTCATAATTAAATTTACATTAAATGCTCATAAATATAAAAGTAAAGGTGTAACCCACCTTAAATCCTTGATAATTCCTTGAATAGCTTGCTATAATTCTTGTTCCTCTTCTCTTCCTCTTCTCTCTTCATTAAAAACCAACAACATTCCCAAATCAACATAGGATTTAGAAATTGAAAAACCTAAATGCTTAAATCATGAAATTGGCAAGAGGATAACTAAACCCACTTGGTTCTTAACTCTTCTAACCAAAAACCCATCTAAAAACTTAATATTAAACCAAAGACTTACCTTAAATCTTCCTCCAACCAAAGGATTTCTTGAATCAAAATGAAGCTCTAGTCTTCCTCTATCTTCTTTCTCCTTGAACTTTCTTCAAAATCTTAAAGAAAATCAAGCCTTAACATTTTTCTTCTTTTTCTCCCCCCCTTCTCCTCCACGCACGACTTCTCCCTCTCCTTTCTCTCTATTTCACGATTCTTCACTCTTCCTCTCATCCAACTCATTTAATTCACCTCTTTATACCTCCTCTTATTCTCACTTGGGCTCACTCACTTAAGCCCATTGGTTCCCTCTTCTTCCTCCTTCCTTCATCTTCTTCTTCCTTCATTTTCCTACACTCAAGCCCACAAAGCCTAAGCCCATCTTCACTTCATTTCTTCTTCTACTTCATTTCTTACTTAGGCCCATCTATCTCCTTCTTCCTTTCTTTCATCCTACAACTTCCTCCTTAACAAACTCAAGCCCAATAACTTAAGCCTCTAAATTTTCTTTAAGCCCATCTCATTTAATTCACCTAACTAACTTGTTTCATTTGGACCCAAAGCCCAATTAACACATAAATCTCACCTAACTCATTTAAGTCCAACTAACATATCTAACTTCATTAATTCTTCAACTAACTTATTAATGCTATCATATATTAATTAATGTCACCTTAATTAATGCTAACATAATTTGCTTAATTAGACTAATCATGCTTAATTAAATAAAAAAAAAAATTTTGGGGCTAACACGGGATCAGTGTTGTTCACGTCTGCATTAGTGTCCTTCTGTTTTTGCACAAATTTGTATTTCCGTAAATTAGTTGTAATATGATTTCGGGAAGTGTTCAGTTTTGTTACGGGCCTATACATGAATGTCATTATATTATGAATGAAAGTTTGAATTGGTAGCATACCATTTTTGTATGGCGCGGACTCGGATATCACCCACGATATCGGGTTCGGGTCCTGCGGGAGTGGGGTGTTACACTGCAGATGCTGGGAATGATCACCCCCAGGAATAGTTCGAGTGTTTTTTCGTGTATTTTCTTTTTGTTGTCTTTTTCTAGCTAGTTTGTTGGATGCTCAATTCCTTTTTGTAATGTCCAACTTTTTGCATACCATTTGCATATAATTCTCTTTGTTCTTTCAATTTGTTGTTCATGCACCTTTCCCTTTCACCTTATTTATTTCTATTACTTGTTCTTCACAATGAGGACAATATGATGTTTAAGTGTGGGGGAGGTTTTCCCATCTTACAACTCTTATTTGTGTTTCATTTTGGCCATTTAAATGTTTGTGTTAGTCAATTGTGCATAATGTTCAAAATTTTAAACTTGGTGATTGTGGCAAAATTTAGTTTCTAATGTTTTTCTCCGCGGCGCACTATGCCTTCACCGCGGCCATGTGCATGATTTTCGCCGCGGCGAACTCTTTCTTCACCGCGGCAATGCTTGTGAGCATACTTTGGTTTCACCGCAGCTCAATACTCTTATAGAAGTGATTTTTAAATTTTTCCTCCATTCAAAAGTTCTCCCTAATTGGATTCCTATCACTCTCGTATCTTAAAGATTTTATAAGTTTCAAAGTGATTCTTGAGTTTTTGAAAATACCTCCCATTCTTTAAATGATAGTCGGTTTTGGCTAATTTAATTTTCAATGTTTTCAACACAAAGAAAGTGAAGGTATGCTGACAAAGTAGTACTCTATGTTTTTAAAACTTGAGATTGTTCATTGAGATATTAACCTTGTTGGAAGGATATTTGGGCCTCCATTTTTTTCAATTTTTGTGTGTATCTATTTATTTCATATCTATCTAGAACTTGTTTCAATTCTTAATCAAAGCTTTATGAACTAGAATTTTGTTAACATGATAGAGGCATTCTTTCACAACCCTTTGACCCAAATATAATCCTATAAACACCTATCCATTGCTAGCCTCTTGAGCCATAATTTATGAGCACATGCACGCATCTTTATATGGTGTCAATAGTTTATTTCACATTTTTTCTAGTTATTTCAAAAAATTGATTATTGAAAAAGCCGATGAAAAAAATTCCAAAAAAATATACATATATATATGTTCTCAAAAGAACATTTTCTCATCAGAAAAAAGGGTTACGAAATAATTATGTTGTCATTTGTGTAAATATTGCCTTATTGTTGACATATATTTCATGATTGTGGTGCATGTGCTCATACTTATTTCCTCTTATGTCCATTCCATCCATTTCATCTAGCCTTCCGTGTATTACAACCTTGAAAAGTCCTCTTAATTTTCGAAATCATAGTTCCTGTAGTGGAGAGGTAGAACTATTACAAGCTTATGGTACAGAATGGACTAAGCAGATTTTTATTGTGAAATTATCCCAAAATAAGTGAGATGAGAGCAAACACCTTACTTTGAGTGAAATCTCTTTTGCTCAATCTCTTGGATTAATTTCTTATAGTGTTTAGTTTCTTAACATTCTTTCAGTCTGCTTGGATTGATTTATGAGAAAGTGATTTTTGTCAATTTTCTAATTTTATTTTAAGCATGGTCGGAATTTTTCTTTTGCACTTGTGTCTCTTTGTCCCTCATAAACTTTGTCTAAGAGTACAAAGGTCTAAGTGTGCTGGAATTTGATTGAGCTCAAGTTTATTATATAAATTGGACACATTTTCATGGCTCTTGCTACACTTTTTGACTCCTATCTCTAACTTTTGTGCTTAAATTGACTCTTGAGTGTGTACTTTTATTTTATATAATTTGAGGGTAAAAATTGTTACAAATTAGTATTACTTGCACTAGTTAATTTTCTGAGAACAATTGATACTTTAAATTACCATTTTTATTGTAGGAGACTCAAGGAAAAGGGACTTAAAAAGAAGATGTAAAGTGAAAGAAGGCTGAAGTGAAGCCAACAAGAGAAAAGGCGCAATAGGAAGTTCACCGTGGCGAAGTGGATCTTTCACCGCGGCGAAATACAAAGAATCCAAGCTGAACTTTCAAAAAAAGTTTGTCGCGATGAAGGAACCAGCAATGAAGCAAAACTTTTCAGGAAAAGTTTACCGCGGTGAAAAACATCTGTCGTCGCGGTCAACCTTCGAAAACCCAGATCAATTTCGAAAAAATCACCCACTGTGCTACCCGACCTAAGCATCCTTCATTTAAAAACCTTCCAAATTAGGTTATAGCTGACAATTATTAACAGGCATACAGAAGATACGCACACTCTCGGCTCTTCCTCTCTCAACTTGACCATCATCCATAACTTCTTTTCATTTTTCTATCGCCACCTTCATCATCTGTTGTTGCTGCCATGGATGCTCTTGGTGAGTTTCCAGTTGTGAGATCTCTTAAAGCAATGCTTGGCTAAGTACCATTCCCTCTTGAAGATGTAGCAATGGCGTGAGTTCAATGGGCTTCAAAGGGGAGTAGTTTGTTCATGTTTAGCTACATTGTGATGAACTCCTTAGTTAGGATTTATGCTTTGTAGTTGGATTTTCTTGATTATAGTTTAATCAAGTGTTGAACAATGTATTGTGTTATTGAGTTCATTGATGTAGAATTTGGAGCTTGAATATATAAAGTCTCATATATGTCATTTTATGATTTTGTTCATTCTCTTTTATCTACCTAGTTGTATTTGATATTGAGATAATGCTAGATCACAAATTGACCACTTGCATTAACTTAGCCTTTGCACACACTAAGATGCATTTAACAAGGTTTTAAGCAATGGAGTTCATTGATTAAAACCTTGGACTTAAAGAGTTCTTTAAGGTTTACCATTTGAAAACTTAATGATTTTCACTCCCAAAAAGATTTATTTTGAACTATGATAGCCAAAGCTCATTTTTCAAGAGGATTTTATTACATTTGATCATTGTTTTAACTTTCAATTTCTTATTCCCAAAAATCCAAAAATACTTTTTACACACTTCTCTTTCAATTAGTTCAATTTTGTTAGTTTCTTCAAAGAATCAAAACCCCCATCCTAACCAATTTAGTTTACATCTTATGACATTTAGGCTAGCTTAGATCCATTGCATTAGGTTCCAATTAAGTGAGACGACACGAGGTTGCACTCTATATTGCAATCCTTGGAGTTCAATTCTTAATTCGACCTCCAAGGGTAAAGCTAAAAGATGAAGCGGATCACCTGAACAAAGGCCTAAGTAAACGCCTGAAACAATCTTGGATCCCAGGTAGGCACTTATTTTGACGGAATAGGCGACTCCTACATTTGAGACCGAGATGGCCAACTACTATGCTCTACAAATCCTCAGTATTTTCTGGGGCTATTGACTCATCAGTACTCTCCTCTCTTGGTGGAGATTCAGGCGCAACAGACCCTTGCAAAAATCCTCGTGTCCTTCTACGAGGTGACATATTACTCCTTCAATGAAAACACTAATGATTAGTTTACATTTCATTTTAATCTTAGTTCCTACATATATGCATGATATGCATATCACTTAAGGAAATTAATCAATTCACAATGCAAAAAATAATCACATAACACAATAATTCATCCTGATATGCATTCTAAGCCTAGGAAAAGCCTAATGTAACATCCCGTTACCGGCGTGACGGGTATGTTGGTAATTTGGGATTGGATTTGAATTGAGTACAGGCAAAGTGGCATTGCACATGCATTATAGTTTTAATAGTTATTGGTAAATGATTATTGATTTTACAAATATATATATATATGTACATACATGTATGACAATTCTTGACTTGATTGTGTAGATCGGAAATTTGGTTCTAATCGCATGTATGAGAATTTGATTGTGCAAATTGGAAATTGAGAAAGTGTATAAATCAAGTTGTGAATATGGAATTGGAATGAAATGGAAGTCGAGGAATGGAAATTTGAATATGAGTATAGGATTGGTCGCTTCTAATTTTGTAAATTTATGGGAATTTTTCCAAAATTTTAGAGTAATAGATCCTAACCAAAAATTGGCTTGGTGATGATTAATTGGATTCCGAGTCCGAGATTGGTTGGCAATCGACATGGAACAATTGGGATCATAATTTTTGGATTTATTAGTTATGGTTATTGCGAAGTTGGGAGAAAACTAAAATAAGAATCGGACTAATAGACTCTAAGATTTGGACTTGTGGCAACTAAATTGCCAAACAAGCCTTTAAAGCTTACACATATATATAAGTTTAACCGTTTGTTTTCATCATCGACGGTCGTGGGTGAGCATTTTGCGATTCGGAGTTCTTGGAAGATTTTTAAAGGATTAAAGTTTGAATCAAGTAAGTTTTTATGTGTTTATTCCTTGCATCGTTTCATTTGATCATTGATTTGAGTATGAAATGTTTAGAAATTTGGAAAGTGTCGATGATAGGGTTTTCGTTGGTTTTGATTTGGGTTTGTGATGAAAAATGGTTTAAATGATGGATTGAGGTTAGAAATAAATTGGGTTTAAGGCCTAAAACTGATTGAGAGTGTTTAGAATGGATTTAGGGTGGATTTCTATCAGAGGATCTGAGAAATTTCTGGGTTTCGGATGAGTTTCTGGGTTCGCATGTCGCGACGTGTGAAGAACACGCCGCGGCGAGCCCCCTTAGGGTGCACGTCGTGATTAATATTAAATATTTAATTAGATGGTCGCGACGAAGCAGGTTTGTCCTCACGTCGCGATTTAACAACATCGACGTCATGACGAGCAGCGATTTCACGCCATGATTTAAAGATCGGACGTCACTGATTTAAGGAGACCGATTTCAGAAGTAGATTATTGAGGTTTTGAATTTGAGAATTTTGGGATTCAATTTGGATTAGTTATGGATCAAAATGGCATTTGAGAGAATAGGAATTGCAATTTAGAAGAAATGAAATTAAGTGATTATAAGATGATTGTTACAAGTAATGAATTTAAGGTGATTTCAAATGAATTGGTTCTAAATGATTAATTGGAATTTGGAGACTAAGAATATTGAATTGATAAGGATGGGAATTCGGAATGCAATTAGATGATTATCGGAGTTGAGTGGTAAATGAATAGTGATTATGATTTTAATTGGAATGTGACTATAGAGTATGGAATTGAATTATGGTATTGAGAACTGTTATGAATTAGAGTGAGAGTGATCAAATTGAGAAATTCAGGAATAGGATTGAGAATGTCATAACATGTATAGTATTTATTGCATTTGCTAAACATGCATGATTGATTATTGAAATGGGTATAATTAGTGATGTGCGATTATTTGATTGTTATAGAGGCACCATGGAGCAATTCCACGAATATCTTTGGGACTTCCAGTCAGAGTTCTAAGTGCGGTGAGTAACCTAGTTGGTTTCTCAACCTTTATGTGTTTAAGATTTTGCAATTATGCCATGTGGAGATAATGGGGTTTATGTGTGTTTGATTTGATTGATTTCGACCATGGGTGTCCAAATATTGGAAATGTGATATCAAAGTGCTATTATGTAAATGATTATGATGCATCAATGCAATAAATTGAAAATGATATGATTGATATACGGACCAAAGGTCCAAGGAATAGAAATGGCATGAAATGTAAATGGAAATTGGAACATATGCATTCATGCATATTGGTATGATCGAGATAAAGCCGGTTGTGGCCTAATGCCACCGATCGTAAGCATATCACGCCTAACGATATGAGAGCTTTCACCAACGCACGAGACCTCGGTCCAACGATTCGAGCCTCAGCTCAATGTATCAGGGCTTCAAGCCCAACGAAATTTCAGAGCCACTGGCTCACCGTTATTGAGCTCAGGTGCACGGTCACAACAACGTAATGAAAATGGAAAGAGTCTCATGTGCATTGCATATATGGAATGATTACATGTGAATTGTGTGAAAGGCATATCGCCTTATAAAGGTGAATTTGACTGCATGTGATTTCTTGAATGTGATAATATGCGATATTATGTGATTGTCTGTATATGCATGAGTTGGGTGAACCATCGATGATGGTTTCTCACTGAGTTCGCAAACTCACCCAACATTGCATCTATTTTTCAGGAAATGAAGAGTACCCCGTTAGACACACGGGAGTATGTCTACCGCTAGCAAGACAAAGTTTTCGGGTCGGGATCAGTGTCGTCCACGTCTGCATTAGTGTAGTGATTTGATTCAGTAGGCCCCATTGATTATGTGTAAATGTATTGTATAGTGTACCGTAAATGTTCGAAATATCAAGGGCCCGGTTTGGGAATTTGTGTTTTATTGATAAATGTAAATGAGTGCCCTTTTGAATAATATTGTTCTACCGAAAATGATTTGAATTGAAGTGGGCACAAATTGTTTACCGTTTTCTGTATACTCAACTGCTTTTGAAAGAAAAGATAAATGTTATAACGAGTTTTAAAAAGGTAGTGATTGTTCTAGTACGCCACCCTCGCGGGTCACGGGCTCAGATATCATCGTAGATGTCGGGTTCGGGTCTCGTCGGGAGTGGGGTGCTACATTTGTGGTATCAGAGCCCAAAAGTACAATCTTACATGGGCATTCTGAACAAAATGTGTCAAAGTGCATGCATTCAAGTCATGTCTCGGCAGACAGTGACGACTGATCCCCAGTATAGCATATGAGTCTCATCCATGAGCCTGTACTAGTGATTTAAGTGGTTAGAAATAGTAAAGAAAAGATGATATGTAGAATGTGATAAATGGAAGTTGTGGAAATCAAGGAATAAGAACAGGTATATGGTACGATATGATAATTGGAGATTTAGTGTATTATGCGATGGGCGATTATGAAATCGACATTAGAGTTATGATTGGAAGTCTATGACTTAGAGTCAGAATGTGTTAAGTGAGAAAGCATGAATGAATGAACGTTTGTGATATGGATTTGAGTGTAATTGTATAAAACGAAATAATGAAAAGATGTGAGAAAATAATATTGGTAGATGAAAAAGTTGAACAGTTGTTAAGATTCAATGGATTTGCCTATGCGAATGCACACCTGATCATGGGAATACACCATGGATGTGAATGATATCGGAATTGATTGGTGAGTTAGTGGATAACCGCCAATCATAATTCTTATAGTTAAAAATTCATGTGAGTAGAGTAAGAAATGAAAGTCCTTATAGTGATTACTTGGAAATGAATTGAGATTGTGATCCTGATATTGGTATGGTAAAATCCTCATGATTGAGGACATGTGTAAAAAGGAAAAATGCGGTCAAAAATCAAATGAGATTGAGGTATCCTAACGTAAGTGACTAAGTTGTGAGTTGCTTTACGTCTATTTCTTGATGAGATGATGTGAAAAGGATGTCCCGTATGAATTGTGGCATAATTGATCTTCATGAGATATTAAGAGCTATAGTTAACATTGATGATTTAAGGCATTGAAAATGACTGATAAGAAATGTGATGACTGATGATGATTAGGAAGTGAAAGAAAAGTTGCCCCTGATTTGGGTCAAGTTGATCAGATAATTTAATTGGAAGAATTATTGATTCAAGGATAAATTTGAATTGAATTAAAAGTCCATTATTAGGGAGTCCCAAGAATATGTTATTGAGAGGATGTGTGTTATGTTAATGTAAAGGCTTCAATGTATAATAGGATTATTGAACAAGAAAGAGATATTAGTCGTGATTATGCGGAGGATATCGGTTCAGTATATATTCGTGTGAATATGTTCGTGAAGCTTAAAGTGGATCGATGAATGTAAAATGTGTGAGAATCTAGTGTAAGAGAATATGTGTCCAATAGGTTAAGATGAGATTGAGAGAATGGTTAGAACATCGTTCCTCGTTGGAGAAGTATGATAATTAAAGAGTTTTGCAAATTAATCATAGGTAATCAAGAGTGAAATGTTTAGATTGAGTTTAAAGTGGATAGTAATCGTGATCATCGATGATCGATATAATACATTTGAAAAGTGAAGACGATAAATTGGCACAATTGAGGAAATTGTATAGCATGTAAGTTTCATAAAAGTGAATTTGACCTTGATTGAATAATTAGTGGATGAATTTTATTCAACATGGTATTGGGAGATTAAAGGCAAATAGAGGTATTGATAAATGTGAAATTGTAAAGATTAAAATGTGATCTATTGAAATAATGTAAAGAGATTCTATATGTATGGAGATCGAGACAAGCTTATGGGCTGCATTGGTATTTGATGACTTGAAAATTTATTATATTGGACATTGTATTGATAGTGTTGTGAAAGTTTAGAGGTTCTATTCGTATGAAATTGTTACGGATGTATATGCGTTTGTAAAGAAATAATGATTAAGATATTTTAGTAAATGGGGAAAAGGATTATGCGTTTGAGTGTTTGATTTTTCGTTAATAACGCAAATAATTAGATGATAAGGTTATGAAACGGATGTAAGATTGAGTGTTAACTATCAAGTTGGTAAAGTACAAAAAGAGAACGTACTGTGCAGGTATGTGTTGAAAGCATGGCAAAATCCGAATTGAGAATTTTGAATAGGGGACCTTATCGAGAAATTTGCGAATAGCTTTAGCTATAAAGAAAATGAGTATTGTGACTGGACTAAGAAGTATGAGTAAAACTCATTAAAGGAACTGTTAGTGAAAATTCAAGGCATAATCGAAGTTATAGATTATAGTATGAGTGTATTAGAAGAGTAATAGAAAGTAGAATGTGACATTGAGAAATTATGAGTATGTTTGACCTACAGAATTAACTGCTGGTGATAACTGTGAAACTGATACGTGGGGAGTCCATAGGATTGTGAGATTGATGTATAGATCAGAGTGATTGTGAGAATATCAATTGTTATATTGATGATATCACTTGAATAGTGTATAAAAGGTCAAGAGGAATTGTTCGTCCGGATAATAAAGTGAACAGGACCTAATATAGTCAAAGGCCCTGAGTGATTTGAGTTAGAATTGATAAGTGATTTGGATCGGTAATAATAGTTAAGAAATCCAAATTGATGAAAATGAGTCAAATTGATGATTATCGAAGTTTTAAAACCTTATGAGATTTGAAATTGGCATTGGAGAGATGCAATATGATAAGCGATACATGAAATGTCTCTAAATGTGTCACCTCGGCCAAACTATGCATTGACCGAGATAAAAGGTAAATGGGAAATTAAATTAGTTATTAGTGACTTCCATATGATTGTGGTGTGAATAGATTTGTAAGGCAAATTAATATAAACCGAAAAGATGAATTGGATTTGTAAAGTGCTATATGGATAGAAATAGGAATACCGATATGATCGGAGGTGTGTTATTGGTATTGAAAATGACGAATTGTGAGTAATCATAAAGAAATTGTTAAAACAAGTGTAGATTGTGAAAAAAGAGATAAGTAATTGTGTTAATTTCAGAAATTGGCGGACATTGGTTTTATGTTGATATAGTGACAAAAGTTCCCCTATTTTTCTGATAAATCGTATATGAAATTTCGAGACGAAATTTTATAAGGAGGGGAGAATTGTAACATCCCGTTACCGACGTGACGGGTATGTTGGTAATTTGGGATTGGATTTGAATTGAGTACAGGCAAAGTGGCATTGCACATGCATTATAGTTTTAATAGTTATTGGTAAATGATTATTGATTTTACAAATATATATATATATATGTACATACATGTATGACAATTCTTGACTTGATTGTGTAGATCGGAAATTTGGTTCTAATCGTACAGATGAGAATTTGGATTGTGCAAATTGGAAATTGAGAAAGTGTATAAATCAAGTTGTGAATATGGAATTGGAATGAAATGGAAGTCGAGGAATGGAAATTTGAATATGAGTATAGGATTGGTCGCTTCCTAATTTTGTAAATTTATGGAATTTTTCCGAATTTTAGAGTAATAGATCCGCATCAAAA
Organism: Erythroxylum novogranatense; assembly: GCA_029891385.1. Taxonomy (NCBI): domain Eukaryota; kingdom Viridiplantae; phylum Streptophyta; class Magnoliopsida; order Malpighiales; family Erythroxylaceae; genus Erythroxylum; species Erythroxylum novogranatense. The sequence goes on from CM057224.1 coordinate 28,381,676, forward strand.
ATTGGCTTGGTGACTGATTAATTGGATTTCGGTCCTAGATTGGTTGGCAATCGACATGGAACAATTGGGATCATAATTTCTGGATTTATTAGTTATGGTTATCATGCGAAGTTGGGAGAAAACTAAAATAAGAATCGGACTGATAGACTTAAGATTTGGACTTGTGGCAACTAAATTGCCAAACAAGCCTTTAAAGCTTACATATATATAAGTTTAACCGCTTGTTTTCATCATCGACGGTCGTGGGTGAGCATTTTGCGATTCAAGTTCTTGGAAGATTTTGAAGGATTAAAGTTTGAATCAAGTAAGTTTTATGTGTTTATGCCTTGCATCGTTTCATTTGATCATTGATTTGAGTATGAAATGTTTAGAAATTTGGAAAGTGTCGATGATAGGGTTTTCGTTGGTTTTGATTTGGGTTTGTGATGAAAATGGTTTAAATGATGGATTGAGGTTAGAAATAAATTGGGTTTAAGGCCTAAAACTGATTGAGAGTGTTTAGAATGGATTTAGGTGGATTTCATCGAGGATCCGAGAAATTTCGGGTTTGGATGAGTTTACGGGTTCAGACGTCATGACGCGTGAAGAACACGCCGCCGAGCCCCTTAGGGTGCACGTCATTTAATATTAAATATTTAATTAGATGCGCCATGACGAAGCGGGTTGTCCGCACGTCATGATTTAACAAAGATCGTGCGTCGCGACAAGCAATGATTTCACGCCGCGATTTAAGGATCGAACGTCATGACGAAGACCGATTTCAGAAGTAGATTATTGAGGTTTTGAATTTGAGAATTTTGGGATTCAATTTGGATTAGTTATGGATCAAAATGGCATTTGAGAGAATAGGAATTGCAATTTAGAAGAAATGAAATTAAGTGATTATAAGATGATTGTTACAAGTAATGAATTTAAGGCTGATTTCAAATGAATTGGTTCCTAAATGATTAATTGGAATTTGGAGACTAAGAATATTGAATTGATAAGGATGGGAATTCGGAATGCAATTAGATGATTATCGGAGTTGAGTGGTAAATGAATAGTGATTGTGATTTTAACTGGAATGTGACTATAGAGTATGGAATTGAATTATGGTATTGAGAACTGTTATGAATTAGAGTGAGAGTGATCAAATTGAGAAATTCAGGAATAGGATTGAGAATGTCATAACATGTATAGTATTTATTGCATTTGCTAAACATGCATGATTGATTATTGAAATGGGTATAATTAGTGATGTGCGATTATTTGATTGTTATAGAGGCACCGATGGAGCAATTCCACGAATATGCTGGGACTTCCAGGCTGTAGCCCGGAAGTGCAGGTGAGTAACCTAGTTGGTTTCTCAACCTTTATGTGTTTAAGATTTTGCAATTATGCCATGTGGAGATAATGGGGGTTTATGTGTGTTTGATTTTGATTGATTTCGGACCATGGGTGTCCGAAATATTGGAAATGTGATATTGAAGTGCTATTATGTGTAAATGATTATGATGCATCAATGCAATAAATTGAAAATGATATGATTGACATACCGGACCAAAGGTCCGAAGGAATAGGAAATGGCATGAAATGTAAATGGAAATTGGAACATATGCATTCATGCATATTGGTATGATCAGATAAAGGCAGTTGTGACCGAAGCAGCCAACGTATCAGGGCATATCACGCCCAACGTATATGAGAGCTTTCAGCTCAACGCACAGGACCTCAGGTCCAACGTATTCAGAGCCTCAGGCTCAATGTATCAGGGCTTCAAGCCCAACGAAATTTCAGAGCCACTGGCTCACCGTTATTGAGCTCAGGCGCACGGTCACAACAACGTAATGAAAATGAAAAGGGTCTCATGTGCATTGCATATATGGAATGATTACATGTGAATTGTGTGAAAGGCATATCGCCTTATAAAGGTGAATTTGACTGCATGTGATTTCTTGAATGTGATAATATGCGATATTATGTGATTGTGCAGATATGCATGAGTTGGGTGAACCATCGATGATGGTTTCTCACTGAGTTCGCAAACTCATCCAACATTGCATCTATTTTTCAGGAAATGAAGAGTACCCCGTTAGACACACGGGAGTATGTCTACCGCTAGCAAGACAAAGTTTTGGTCGGGATCGATCGCCCACGCTGCATTAGTGTAGTGATTTGATTCAAGAGGCCCCATTGATTATGTGTAAATGTATTGTATAGTGTGACCGTAAATGTTCGTAAATATCAAGGGCCCATTTGGGAATTTGTGTTTTATTGATAAATGTAAATGAGTGCCCTTTTGAATAATATTGTTCTACTGAAAATGATTTCGAATTGAAGTGGGCACAAATTGTTTACCGTTTTCCGTATACTCAACTGCTTTTGAAAGAAAAGATAAATGTTATAACGAGTTTTAAAAAGGTAGTGATTGTTCTAGTATGCCACCCTCGCGGGTCACGGGCTCAGATACCACCGTAGATGTCGGGTTTGGGTCTCGTCGGGAGTGGGGTGCTACACCTAATCTATGATACTAAACAATGTTGGACCTCGCTTTCGAAGCCCAACATTCGTAATCATAAGACGTGAGTAAACTCCTTTCTTTAACTTATACCCTTACTTTGATTCAATCAATCTTTTTCAAATTAATACCAAAAGCTATAAGTTCTTATGAAGAGATAGAGGAATGTTTTAGGAAACTATTGCTTTAAAAATCAAGTCATTTGGAGGTGGGACAGAGAAGTTATGACTAAAAGAATCAAACATGATTTTTCCCTCAATCACATTTTACCTGTTTCGAGAAAATTGGCATCACTTTCACTAGAGATATCAAATTATGGTTATTTTTAGACGGTTTCTAAGAGAACTTCGAGATCTACAATATGAGGACTTCGGAGAGAGATTTTGCCATCTATAGGGTCAAAATCTTGACTTTCTAAAAGTGTAGATGGATCAAACGAAGGGATTCAGTCTAAGACTAAATTAAACGAAGGCAGTCAGTCTAAGACTGAATCAAATGAAGGCATTCAGTCTAGGATTAAATCAGACAGAGGCATTTAGTCTAAGACTGAATCAGACGGAGGCATTCAGTCTAAGACTAAATCTGATGAAGGGAATTAGTCTAAGACCGAATCAAACAAATGGATTCCTACAAGGTCTTCCTCACATCACCAAAAGTTTTAAAACACTACATTTACTAAAGTTGTTTCGTATATACATCCTCTACAACATCCTAACTTGCAATGGTCATAAATCTCGACTCCGATATCTAAAAATCACATACATTATACCATTGGGAAGATAAAATGATAAACTAAAACTTTCTAGAAGACAATGTTATCTAATTCAGCCTAGATTATTCCATATTTTCCTTGGAAGTCAAAACACAATTTTTACACCTATGAAAAGATTTGTAAAAAATGCAATGTAAAGACTTAGAAAGTCATATGAAAAAAAATCATATTGCCTTAACAAATCCAAACACAATTTGAGCCTAGCTTTAATTACATATCAACATACACATCAATAGCTTAATACAAATACAAGTGGATGCTCAATGTTTGATATGCTTATAAAGCTATCCCAAAATGATCGAACTAACTTAGTTACAAAAGTCTCTAACTATTTTGGAGTTTTCGATGCCTTACAAGGAATGTCAACCTTCTTGTTCTGCACCTGAGGAGTGGAAAAATATTGGGTTGAGCTACAATGTTCAATGGCTAATATATTTATAGCCATTGACAATTTATCACAAACTCAAGCATATGCATATATATATATATATATAATTCAATCATTCACCAATTTAGCTCAAAAACTCATAATTAAGTAGGTAATACATAAAACATAACACAGACTTTAGCCATTAAGCAAATCATTCAAATGCATCATACTTGATAATTCAAAGATTTAATGCACAACAAATGGCTCGAGGGGTCCCATGGGTACGAAATGAAGAAACTGAAGTTTACACCATGAATAAAATGAGTTCATTTTCAGAGCTAATATGCCATAAACGGGCAGCCGGGAGAAGGCTCTTGTCTAGGTGCATGTGACAAATGAAATGGTTCCTCTCTCGCCCAAACAAAAACACATATTCATTTTATCATATACTTATACTTTCATACTTTTTCCTTCTTTTCATTTAATTCAAAATGTTATAACCTCTTTCAAGATATAACATAATCACAATGCATCATGCATTTCCCATCAAATCATAACGATTCAATTTCAAGCAATCAACATACACACACACATTTTAATCACACAATAACTATAATTAAATTACCCACCTAATTTGCTTGCAAAAATCCAACTCAAGGTTGTCTTCCCTTTTGCTCTTAGGTAAGATTCTCTTGGTTTCCTAAAACAACCAAGGTTTCATTCAAAACAATATTATAATAAAATCCATAAACTTTAATAATCATAAAAATGCAATAAATACAAATTAAGCTTAAACCTAACCTAACCTACCCATAGTTCATCTAAGCTACTAAAACCAAACCCTAATTCCAAAACTCACAAAAATCAAAATGGGTCTCATCTTCTTTGAACACAACCCATTCTCTACTTCTTTCTCTACCTAAGCAAGAAAGAAAGATGAACTTACCTTACACAAGCTTGATTTTTTCTCTTTCCACGTTTTGTTTCTTCTTCCCTAGCTTCTCCCACGACTCTCTTCTCTTCCTTCTTTCTTCTCTACATTTTTCTCCTCTCTTCTTCTCTTCTTTCGATTTCTTCTTCTCTTCTTTCTTATTCAAGACACATTTTATCCTTTTCTTCCAAAAATACTCCCTTCTTTGGTTGTCCTTCCACTTTTACCCTTCTTTCAAATTTTTACCCTTCTTTCATTTGATCTACTAACTCCTTTAATCCATTAATCACCATACAATACTTTAATTTAATTCTAATCTTTCTATCTGAAATTCTAATTTCCACTTAAGTCCACTAAATTAATAATTCAATTCTAAGAAAATTAAAAAAACTAAAACTAAAACTAAAAATAACACAAATAAATAAATCATAAACAAATAATAAATAATTTAAAAAAATCGAGATCCAACAACGATCGTGAAAAAGGCCCCATGCACAACTTGTTTATATGATGTATCCATTCCTTCTGACAGCACATCTACCACTAGTCAAAACAAACTAGACCTACTACTATAGCAATAGTGAGTTTAGGTCGATCCCACAAAAAGCGTGTGTAAAGTTTATGAAATAAAATTAGTTAGTGTTTAATTATTAGGGGGTTTTAGATTTGTTTGGTTTGAAATAAGAAAATAAAATGAAACTAAACTAAGAAAAACATATTAAAGAGAACATTAAAGTGATGAAAGTGGTGAATTCATTAGGAATCTAGTTCTTTGGTTCTATCTCGACCTATACCCTAATTAAACATATTTTGATGATTTATTGTTCTCAAATTTCTTCTAGAAACTATTAATCATAGGTTAATCTATTAACCCGAGTCTTCCCTTAAGTTGTGTTTAATCAAGATATAATCATTAATTAAACCTAGCAACTGAATAACTTAGAATACGATCTCTAAATTTAATTAGGAAATCGCATTACGAATTAGAAAAATCGATTAATTAAGGAAACAACTGCATACGATGCATCATTTAACCTAGGTTATATTATCCCTAATGATTACAAGCCATTAGTCGCTATAAATGAATTTCAACATGAAGATTACAGATTACATTAAATATTCTAACAATGGGTTTGTAATAAAGCTGTCCAATGAACGTAATAAAATCATCTTTTCATAATACCCAAATTCATAGACATCGGATAACAAAAAGAATTTCTAAGGAGAGAAAGAGACAATAAATACAAGGAAGAAATGTTTCACTGGGTTTTCACTGTTGATATTGCCTTCAAATTGATGTCAGAAAGCTACCTTTCCATGTGTCTTCTCATAATGGAGAGCTTACCTCCCTCTTGTTGCTCTCCTGAAGATCCCTCATGATTTAGCCCAGTCAAAAATATCTTCTCCTCTTTTCTCTATATTTTCATCAATACTGGTTTAAGTGGAAGTTACATTAATCATAATCTAATAAATAATTTAATAAAATTCCACTTAATAGAGCATTATCAATTTATAAATTTCAATGGTGACATACACCAAATAGATAATGCTATAGAAACTACTATTAAGATAGAAGATAATAAAATACCTATACGACTATTAGTTGAATCTGTAGGATTTAATTTAGAGATAATGCTAGGTACTAGTTTTCTCGAGCAAGTCCAATCATATAACATAAATGAATATGGAATACAATTATACTATAACAATAACATCATATATATTCTTAGATAATGACTAGTCTAACTAGTATTTATATTCTTATTAAAATTAATTATAAAGATTATTAAATAGAGAATTTTGGAACTTATATAGATAGTGGAGCGTGTTCATACTTATGTAAATCAAGTTGTTTTCCTAAACAATATCATAAACCTTTAAAACCTATAATAAGGTTAGATATTTCTAATGATCATATACATTTATCTACCGGTATACAACAACCTCAAATCCTTTTAGGGTCATTTTTAATTAAATTTCCTCCCGTTTATTTTTATGATACTTACACAGATACTCTCCTACGAAATAATTTGCTGCAACTATTTCATAAAATCTTATTTGATATTTTAAAACAACAAATCCATTTCAAAACTTCTTGTGCTCACTGGATAATTGTCAACTTTCTTAAACATCCTTATTGTAGGACCTCGACCTCTCGGGCCTCGCGTCCACAGGACCTTGGCCTCTCGGGCCTCGCGTCCTCCAAAAGGCCTCGGCCTCACTCCCACCCACCCGCTTGCAGATATTGTCCGCTTTGGGCCTCGGCCTCTAGGGCCTCGCACCCTCACGGTTTTACTTTTCCACAGGACTTCCCAGGAGGTCACCCATCTTGGTACTGCTCTGGCCCTAACATGTTTAACTTCGGAGTTCTGATGAGATCCGGTGCGTTAGGGTATGGAAAACGAGTCTGCAAAGGAGAGGTTTCCACATCCTTATAAGGCATGCTTCGTTCTCCTCTCCAGTCGACATGGGATACCCCTAAGTATCCACCCCCCTCGGGAGGCCCAGCATTCACGCTGGCATATCGCTCAGGTCCTGTCTCTGATACCAATCTGTAGGACCTCGACCTCTCGGGCCTCGCGCCCACCTACCTGCTTGCAAATATTGTTCGCTTTGAGCCTCGGTCTCTAGGACCTCGCACCCTCATGATTTTACTTTTTCACAGGACTTCCCAGGAGGTCACCCATCCTGGTACTGCTCTGGCCCTAGCACGTTTAACTTCGAAGTTCTGATGGGATCCGGTGCGTTAGGGCATGGAAAACACGGCTGCAAGGAAGAGGTTTCCACATCCTTATAAGGCATGCTTCGTTCTCCTCTCCAGTCGATATGGGATACCCCTAAGTATCCACCCCCCCTCGGTCTTTCCTCATTGGGGAAATTAGATATTTAAAGAGTTATGATAATCAATCAAGGGTATAAGGAGTTTATTATACTATTGAAGAGTAGAGTGTCTCAATTGTGTTTAGATTGGATAAGTGTGTAAAGAGTTATGCATGTTAGAAATTCAGATGGTGAAGAGAGAGAAATAAGTGCAAACCCTCTTATCTTTTGTTTTATCCTAAAGTTTCTTTTGCTTATATCTTCGTCATCCGACCTTCGATTGACCTGGTTCTTGAGGCATCAGATTCGTCTAATATTTAATTTCATTTATTTGTGAAATTGGAAATTTTTATAGCTGAAATTGACGTGGATCGATTATGTCAAAGTGAGAGGACCGGAAAATGATTTTTTTGACTCGTATTTTATTTATAATTGGACCTATAGAGGTCCGAATTGAGTGATTTTTATGTCTACGGGTTTCTAATTTATAAAGGAAAATTTGGTGACGGGAAATTGTGCAATAGTGTCGGGAATGTCATGAACATGCATTGTACACGTTTTAATTGTTCTATGTGCATTGTTTGCTACTTTTGAATATACATTTGGTAATGTGTCACTATTTTGAATGTTATAGAGGCACAGTTGGAATGTCATCCCACGGACGTTGCTGAGACTTCCCCACATTAGCTCGGAAGCTATTTGGTGAGTAACCTAGATGGTTTCTCGATTATTGATTGTTTATAATTTTACACTATAACACTGTGGAGAATAATGGAGGGCTTTGCATTTGTTTATGACTGATTCCGAGCTGAAGGTGCCCGATGTACTAGGAGAATTTGACATAGAAGTGTTATTTGTCTGAGAATTTGAGACCTTCGTGTTTCCAATGTGATAGATCGTGATTGTGATTATATTGTGAATAGTTGTGAAATAATTGTTTGACTATAATAATTTGGGTTCGAGTGTGATGTGATAAATTGTGATACGGAAATTGGTCAGATACGCTTCGCTTATTTGTAACATGTGGATAATTGTGCTGCATTTACTGTTAAATTGGGATATATGCATTTCATACATGAATGCATGACCAGTTAATGAGAGTTGTGACTGGAGTAGCCACCGAGAGCTATAAGCTCAACGTTTATATTGGGCCTCGAGCCCCACAGTGATTCAGAGTCACAGGCTCACCGATTAATGCACCCATATTGGGACAGTTCAGAGCCTCAAGCTCACCGATTAATGCACCCATATTGGGACAGTTTCAGAGCCTCTGACTCAACAATTAATGTGCCCTTATTAGGACAGTTTAGGCGCTCAGTCACAACACCGAAATAAAATAGAAATGTGTCATATGCACATGTCATATGTATCTGATTTTAGTCTCTTTGATTGAGCGAAAGGCTAACTGCCTTATGCTTCTGTGGTATTTCTGAATGTGAATTTTGGATGTTTATGAATTCAATTGGTTATGTATGTCTGTGCAATGTGATAATTAAATATGCAACAATGTGAATATTTGTTATATGGAACGTTGTGTTGCATGAATTGAGTGAACCATCGATGATAGTTTCTCACTGAGTTCGCAAAACTCACCCAAAATTTGCAATTATTTTTCAGGACTCAAAAGAATACCTCGTTAGACAACGGGCGTATGACATCTGCTGGTTAATGAAGTAGAGAAGGGGTCGGGATCAGTTCGTGTCTGCATTAGTGTATTTTATTTTCTGAATTTTTGCATTAATGATATTGTATTTATGGAAAGGGCCCCGAGGTCATTGAATTGTTTATGTAAATTGTTTTCTGCATAAATTATAACGTGTGTGTGTATGTGTTAAAGAAAAAAAATTATACTGAGTTTTGACTGAGTGATGTAGCACGCCACCCTCGCGGGGCATAGACTCGGATATCACCTTCGATGTCGGGTTCGGGTCATGCAGGAGTGGGTGTACACTTATGGTCATTTTACCCCTATTACTTTTAAACCTTGCACTACCCAGCGTAGTGTAGATATAAAAAAAACTAATTTTTCCAAAATGTAACCCTTTATTGAAAATAGAAAATATTATAGAAAACAAATACCAACAGATAAAATATATCAAAGATGGATTAAGTAGTTAAAAAAATAACAAGGAATTACTATGGTAATCCATTACAATTTTATGATAAAACATAGAAGCAATGCTAGAAATGGTAGATAAACAAAAGGTTATTAGAGTAATTACAATGAGATATGATTTGGAAGATAAAGAAGAATTTAAAAAGCAACTCCTTGAACTAGAAAATCTAAAATTATTAGCTCTAGTAAATCCCCATATTTGTTTAGAAACTATACATAGATACTTAGAAATAAAGCAAGGATGGTGGTAAATTATAAAAAATTAAATAATACAATATTTGATGGATTGTTTTGCCTCATAAAGAAACATTAATAAACTTAACAAGAGCAAAACAATTTTTTAAAAATTTTGACTATAAAAGTGCATTTTGGCAGATAAAAATCAATAAAGATAGTATTCCTTACACTGCTTTCTTTACTCCATAAGTTCATTATGAGTGGCTAGCGATGCCCTTTGGTTTAAAAAGTGCCCACAAATATTCCAAAGAAAAATGGATAATATTTTTAAATATCATAATTTTATACATTATTATTTAGACGATATTTTAATCGCTAACAATAACATTTCTCAACATATTATGCATCTCCATATATTTGCAGATTCATGTGAAAATCATGGTCTTGTTATTTCAAAAAAAAACTAAGATATGTTAAACAGAAATAGAATTTAAAGGTGTTAAACTTCAACCTCATATTCTTGAAAAAATTTCGCAATTCCCTAATGGATTACAAGATAAGAAACAAGTTCAAAGGTTTTTAGGTGTATTTAATTATGCATCTGATTTTATTCAAATTTTAACTAAGATCAGAAAACCTTTTCAAATGCTTTTAAAGAAAGATCAAAGATTTTAATTTTCACCTTATTAGATTGAACAGGTAAAGAAAATTAAAGTTCTTTGCTTTACTCTACATAAGCTTTCTTTACCCTCTGATGATGCCTCTAATCATGTATGGAGTGGAATATTTAAAAAAAGATAGATTATGATAATGCTAATGTTAAAGTGAATTAGTCTCTTTGAATGTATACCTCAAGAACTTTTAAAGATACTCAAGAACAATACCATATAAATGAAAAAATTATTGATAATAGTAAAAAGTTGTCAAAATTTTTATTATTTCTTGTTACCAAAAAGATTTTTGTTAAGAACTGATAATACTCAAATAAAAGCATTTATTCATAATAAGTTGCCTACTAAACCTGAATATAAGATGTTGGACCAATGGTGGTTGACAAATTAAATCCCTTTATGTTTTGATAATAATAAAATATCTAGAATTAGTTAAGAAATTATTTCAGGTACTATTCATGAAAGAGTTGTGCAAATCAAGAAGAGCAAGTGTTTAATCATTAAAGAATCAAGATGGGAGTTGCCTTCTAAGAGAAAATGACATAAAACATAAGGATTATCGAGGATTTGGTCAGATGTGACCATTGAAGTCAATACAAGTCGACTTACATGGAGATATGACAATACAAGTCGACTTATCATACACAAGTCGACTTATCGTGGACGACAAGTCGACTTACATGGAACAATCGACTTATTGGAGGCGGAGTTACAATTTTACGTAAATGGTTGAAACAAGTGACTTATATATTAGACAAGTCGACTTATGGATGCACCAAATCAGCTCCAACGGTCCAATAAGCTAAAAATAGAATGGAGATTATCAAGGCAGGCTATAACAAATCAAGCAACAATTTAGAAGAGCTCCAACACTATATTTCTTCAAGTATAAATAGAGGATGATGGAAGAAGAGTATAGAGAAGTTCTACAAGCCTACATACTCTTCTATTGCTCCAAAATTGCTCATTATTGTTCTTATCTTATTACATCATGTATTGAGCTTTGTTCTTCAATCTTTATCTTATTTCTCTTACAATTTGGTGACTAGTGAAAGGTCACGTGTGAGGTAACAGGCCAAAATTAAGCGTTATTGGTAGGATTTGTGTCGGAAGACAAATCAAGTGTAAAGGTAGCTTAGCCGAAATCAAGCGAGATTAAAGAGTTCACACTGAACTACAAAGTGTGCAATAAAGTGGTTAGCGATCCGGAAGGGGTTGAATAGATCTTTAAGCTTTTGTAATTTTACAATAAAATCGAAGTTAATACACACAAAACAATTTAGATAAACTTAAATAAAAGTGTAGGAAGAAGATCAAACACTATTTTTATAGAGGTTCTGCTAAGACCCACGCCCTCTACCTAAGCTCCCACTTAGGATTTTGCAAACCACTTTATCAGCACACTTTGTAGTTCAGGTGAACTCTTACAATATCGCTGATTTCCTACTCAAGCTACCTTTACACTTGATTTGTCTTCCGCACAAATCCTACCAATACCGCTTGATTTTCTACTGTTACCTCACACGTGACCTTTCACTAGTCACTCAAATTGTAAGAGAAATAAGATAAAGATTGAAGAACAAAGCTCAATACATGATGTAATAAGATAAGAACAATAATGAGCAATTTTGGAGCAATAGAAGAGTATGTAGGCTTGTAGAACTTCTCTATACTCTTCTTCCATCATCCTCTATTTATACTTGAAGAAATATAGTTGTTGGAGCTCTTCTAGCCGTTGTTTGATTTGTTATAGCCGTTCCTTGATAATCTCCATTCCATTTTTGGCTTATTGGACCGTTGGAGCTGATTTGGTACATCCATAAGTCGACTTGTCTAATGTATAAGTCGACTTGTTTCAACCATTTACATAAAAATTGTAACTCCGCTCTCCAATAAGTCGACTTGTCCCATGTAAGTCGACTTGTCGTCCACGATAAGTCGACTTGTGTATGATAAGTCGACTTGTACTGTCATATCTCCATGTAAGTCGACTTGTATTGACTTCAATGGTAACATCCGACCAAATCCTCTATAATCCTTATGTTTTATGTCATTTTCTCTTAGAAGGCAACTCCCATCTTGATTCTTTAATGATTAAATACTTGCTCTTCTTGATTTGCACAACTCTTTCATGAATAGTACCTGAAATAATTTCTTAACTAATTCTAGATATTTTATTATTATCAAAACATAAAGGGATTTAATTTGTCAACCACCATTGGTCCAACATAAGAGACATATAAGATGGCAAACTTTATTACCTGAATATACTTTTGATATTGAAATTATTAAATCTAATAATAATATTCTTGTAGATCTTTTAACCAGGGATGACCAGCCCTATAGAAGAGATATTTGATCTTTTAGATCAAATGTCTGAAGATATAGATATCTATCAAGCATAGATAAAAGATCTGCTAGATATTGCAAATTTCCCTTCGATATCAAAAGAAATAGCTGAATTACTTTTCTCTTTTTGCCATGTATGGAAAGAAAAGAGAAACCATTACGACTAAATCAATTCATATTAATATATCACTTTTAAGATCGCGATAAAATATAGGTTTTTATTAGATCTAAACTTTTCAAGATATTGAAGATTAAAGTTATTCTAACTAAATCTTCTTCCTCCAAATTATCATTATCTATTATAATATCAATCACTTCTTCATATAAAGAAGTAATTATTTTGTTTATAGAATTGATAAAATCTAGATCTAATCCAAATAATCCATATAAAAATTTTTCAAGAAAAGAAGTCATGAATAATTTGAAGAGCAAAAATTGTCCATTATGCTTTCGGACCTATTTCCTTAGTGTTTTGATCATAACTTCACTGAGTTTCCATCAAGTATTTTATCGACCATTCTAGATCCAGCCTCAAGAGGTAACCACCCTTGACAAATCCTTTAGTAAAGTCTAGCACAACCTTATTTCATTTCCTACATTAAGATATAGACTAAAGAGTAAGCTGGGAGAGTAAAGTTTTAATATGAAAAATGTAAACTCTATCTGCATAAGAAAAAGGATTTTTATTTCATAAGAAGAGAGTACATGAAGAGATATTATAAAGAGTGAGGCATGCAAGTGATGCCCTTCCATCATTGAAGTTGGGGCTTATTTATACACAAATTTTACAAACAAATTTAAAATCCAAAAGTTAAAGACTACATCTGATCTGTTCTTGAAGTTCATCCTTATCTTTAAGAGATTATCTTTCTCTATATTAGACAAGAGGATTCTCTTATCTTTGCTTTTAAATGATAGGAGATTTCCTTATCTCTTGCTTTATCTTTACATCTTGGAGTCTAATCAGGATCAACATAAGTATTGACTCCAGAATATTCAACTTTTTCTTTTGGTTTTAAAGACTTGATACCACTTGTACAAGCTGGACAGATGCTCTCGGGATGCTTTCTAAGGTGGCAAAAATCTTCTTTATGCTTCAAGACTTAATTTAATTTTTCCTCTCTTGATCATACCAATTTTCACTTTAACAAAATTCTTTGCAACATTTTTTACTAGGGTTATCATTAGTGAAGAAAAATTACTCTTACTAGTATAGAATTTGCATCCATTTTCGAAAACGGCTTCCATGTCAGAAATAATAGTGGATATCAGTTTCATTGAACTTAGAAAATTCTTTCCTTAACTTCAAATCTATCATAATAGGGAAATGTTCTGATTTTTTATCATTATAAAATGATATGTGTTATATCATTCATCTTTGTACAAATTCGAGCCAGCAGATAATATCTTAAGCATTAAAGTGTCTCTAGGAGTTATTGTGGAGTTGTTCAAATAACAATCTTTAACTCCTTCTTGAATTCACTTAGGAAGTAAAGAAATCTCTATAAACTCTTGATTAGTTAAATAGATAGTATTTATGGCCCGAAATTGTACCAATCACAAATAGTTTGAGGATGAGTTCTCTGCAAAAAGTTCAATATAGGGTATATCCCTGAAAATTCAATATAACAAGTATCATTATTTTGTAGAGAACATAAGTCTCTCATTATTTCGAAATGTGCTTGAACAATAGGATGATTTCTAGAATAGCTTTCAATCATAGTTTTTTTTTGGTATCTAGGATTTACAAGAAATAATTAGTCGTAAGGAAATATTATCAGGAGTAACGGCCTCTAGACTTAGATGAAGATCCTGTGGACTTGGAATCTTCATTTATCTTGATCTAATTGAGCAACCTATAAAGTTTTTGCACCGAATAGTGGTAATGGTTTATATTTGCTTGCCATACATGGCAAAAAGAGATAAGTAATTCAACTATTTCTTTTGATATCTATAGGAAATTTGCAAAATCTATTAGATCTTTTATCTGTGCTTGACAAGTATTTATATCTTAAAACATTTGATATAAGAGATCAACTCTTCTTTGGGGTTGGTCATCCTTGGTTAAAAAATCTATAAGAATATTATCATTAGATTTAATAATTTCAACATCATAAGTATATTTGGCTAATAGAGTGTCATCTTACATATCTCTTATATTCAGTTTAGAAAGCAAATTATTTTGAATAAATGTTTTACTTAAGTATTGTCAATTCTTAATAAAAATCTTTTGGTAATAGAAAATAATAAAATTTTTACAGCTTTTTACTACTGACAATAATTCTTTTTCATTTATATGAAATCAATGTTGAGAATCTGTAAGAGCTCTTGAGGTATACCTTCAAAAAGACTCATTCACTTTAACATTAACATCGTCACAATCTATCTTTTTTAATATTCCACTCCATATATGATTGGAAGCATCAGTTTCAAGGATTAGATCATCTTTATCAAAGGGTAAAGAAAGTTTAGATAGAGTACAACAAAGAATTTTAATTTTCTTTACCTGTTCAATCCAATAAGGTGAAAATTCAAACATTTGATTTTTTAAAAACATTTGAAAAGGTTTTTTTATCTCAACTAAATTTTGAATAAAATCATATTCTTAATTTAATACACCTAAAAAACTTTGAACTTTTGTCTTATCTTGTACTCTATTAGGGAATTGCAAATTTTTTTCAAGAATATAAGGTAAAAGTTTAACACCTATACCATCTCTTTCCACTCCAAGAAATTCTATTTCCGTTTGACATATCTTAACTTTTTTCTTTAAAAGAGCAAGACCATTTTTTCACATAAATCTACAAATATATGAAGATGTCTAATATGTTGAGAAATATTATTGCTAGCAGCTTAAAATATCATCTACATAACAATGTATAAAATTTTGATATTTTAAAATATTATTCATTTTCTTTGGAATCTTTATGGGACATTTTTATCAAAGGTATTACTAACCACTGAAAATGACCTTGTGAAGTAAAGAAAGTAGTATCGAAATACTCTCTTTATTCATTTTATCTACTAAAATTCACTTTTATTGTCAAATTTAGAAAAAAATATTTTCCTCTTGTTAAGTTTATTAATGTTTCTTTATAAGGCAAAAATATCCATCAAATACTATATTATCATTTAATTTTTTATAATTTACCACCATCCTTGCTTTATTTCCAAGTATCTCTACATGGTTTCTAACCATAAAACTAGAGAAGAATGTGGGGATTTACTAGATCTAATAATTTTCAGATTTTTTAGTTCAAAAAGTTTCTTTTAAAATTCTTCTTGATCTTCCGGATATGAGTCCTACTAATTTTGACCTAGTAGAATTGGGAGAAGCCAATAGGTATTATTACTGATCAATCCATTGAAGAGCTAGGTACTCAACTAATATTAAGAACGTTTCATACGAGTGGAGTATTCACAAGGGATTGTAGAACATGTATGAGCCCCCCCTCTAATGGAAAAATAAACTTTAATAAGGATTTAGTTCATCCCACATAAATTTTTGCAGAGAGCTTTTCCTCCAGTTATTCATTATTGGTAGATTTTGGTTCCATAAATGCTATATATTTAACTAATCCAGAATTTCTAGAGATTTCTTTACTTGCTAAATAGATTCACGAAGGAGTTAAAGATTGTTATTTGAATAAACTCATAATAACTCCTAGGAGCACTTTAATGCTAAAGATATTATCTACTGGCCCAGATTTTTATGAAGAAGAACAATATGATGCATATCATTTTATCATGATCGGAAAATCAGAACATTTCTCTATTACGATAGATACAAAGTTGAGGAAAGATTTTCTAAGCTCAACGAAACCAATATCCACTATCATAGAGGAAATGGAATAAGGACAATTATTTCTGGCATGGAAGTCGCTTTCAAAAAAGGATTCAGAACCCATGCTAGAAAAAATAATTTTTTCTTACTAATGATAGCTTCAGCCAAAAAGACCCAAATGGTTGCAGAGAATTTTGATAAATTGAATATTGGTATGAACAAGAGAGGAAAAGTTAAATCAAGTCTAGAAGTACAAAGAAGATTTTGCTACCGCAAAAAGCAAACAAAAAACATTTCCAGCTTGTACAAGTGGCATCAAGTCTTTAAAAGTAAAAGAAAAAGTTGAAGATTCTTCAGTCAATACTTATAGTGATTCAGAGCAAAGTCCACGATGCAAAGATAAAGCAAGAGATAAGGAAATCTCCTATCAATAAAAAGCAAAGATAAGAGAATAGTAAAAGGCTATCAAAAATTTTATTATTTTCTATTACCAAAAAGATTTTTATTAAGAACTGATAATACTCAGGTAAAAGCATTTATTCATAATAATTTGTCTTCTAAACCTGAATGTAAGAGATATATAAGATGACAAACTCTATTAGCTTAATAAACTTTTGATATTGAAATTATTAAATCCAATAATAATATTCTTATAGAACTTTTAACCAGGGATGGCTAATCTCGGAGAAGACATATCTGATCTCTTAGATCAAATGCCTTAAGATATAGATACCTGTCAAGCACATATAAAAGATCTACTAGATATTGTCAATTTCCTCTTAATATCAAAAGAAATAGCTTCATTACTTCTCTCTTTTTGCCATGTATGGAAAGCAAAGATAAACCATTACCACTATTCAAAGCAAAAACTTTATAAGTTGCTTAACCAGATCAAGATAAATGAAGATCAAGTCCACAAGATCTTTACCTATACATAAACAGATTCAACTAAAGGAAGTTACTGTTGATAATATTTCCTTACGACCAAATATTTCTCGTAAATCTCAGATATTAAAAAAATATCATGACTGAAAGCTCTTCTAAAAATCATCCTACTATTTAAGCACATTTCTAGATAATGAGAGACTTATATTCTCTACAGCATAATGACACTTGTTATATTGATTGGCATGATTTTGGCACCATAAATGCTATATATTTAACTAATCCAAAGTTTCCAGAGATTTTTTTACTTCTTAAATGGATTCAGGAAGGAGTTAAATTTTGTTATTTGAACAACCCCACGATACCTCCCAGGATACTTTAATGCTAAAGATATTATCTGCTAGTTTGTACTTTTACGAAGATGAATGATATGATGCATATCATTTTATCATGATCGAAAAATCAAAACATTTTCCTATTACGATAACTAAGAAGTTGAGGAAAGAATTTTCCAAGATCAACAAAACCAATATCCACTGTTGTAGAGGAATTGGAATGAGGCCTATTATTTCTGACATGAAAGCCACTCTCAAAAAAGGATTTTGAATCTATGCTGATAAGAGTAATTTTTCCTCACTAATAATAGCTCCATCCAAAAAGACCCCAATAGTTACAGAGAATTTTGTTAAAATGAAAATTGATATGATCAAGAGAGAAAAAACTAAATCAAGTCTAGAAGCACAAAGAAGGCTCTACACAAAGAACATCTGTCTAGCTTGTACAAATGGCATCAAGTCTTTAAAAGCAAAAGAAAAAGCTGGCAATTTTGGAGTCAATATTTATAATGATTCAAATTAGACTCCACGATGTAAAGATAAAGCAAGAGATTAGGAAATCTCCTAACAATAAAAAGCAAAGATAAGATAATCCTATTGTTGAATACAGAGAAAAAGAACCTCTTAGAGATAAGGATGCACTTCAAGAATAGATAAGATGTAGTTTTTAAGTTTTAAATTTGAAATTCATTTGTAATCTGTGTATAAATATGCCCATCTTTGATGATGAAAGGCATCATTTGTATGCATCGCTCTTTGTAATATCTCTTTATGTACTCTCTTTTTATGAAATAAAACCTATGCAATGTTTTAAAAACCGGACCGGACATCGAACCGATCGAAGGAAAGGTTTAAGGTTTAGAGGTTCAACCGGTAATGAACCGCTATTAAACCGGAATATAATAAATAAGATAAAAATTTCATAAAAATAAATAAAAATAAAATATTTTATTAAACATATGCTAGCCTTGTCCACGTGACTTTAATTAAAGACTATCTTTAATTATCTTGTTCTTTTTGCATTAGTCTTTGACTGGGTCCATCACTGTGCATGTGCTTACCTTTCACGTGACTCCATTTACCTTTGTATAATTGAACTTAATGAAGTGCAGCGTTTTATTCATAAAGTTCCCTTGTGCTATGCGTTTTTGTACCTCACTTGTGTCTGAACAAAAGTGTCTTAGGTGAGTTTATGACTTCAGAGTTCAGACAGACAGCTTCTTTGGAACTTTCGAGAGTCACCCATTTCATGTCTCTGCTATTCTTCTTTCTCTTTTGCTTCGACTTATCATCTGTAGTGCTTTAGAGTTGATTTTTTGAAGAATCATATGTTTTTCTTCACACCTTGAAAATGGAGGCTCCCCACCCCAATTCCAAGCGACCCATGTGCCCATCTTGCTCCAAACCCTCACGTCTCTCCCTCTGCACTCGGATTCAGAACCCTGCGCTTGAAAACAAGATCAGTGTTACTATTCTTCAATACATTCTTGAGAGAAAACATCCTCTCAATTCTTCTAGAATAACGAAACTAGGACTTCAATACGTTTCTGTAACTACGGTAACTGACGTTAACGTTGATGCCCAGTACCTTTTTTGGTTGCTTGAGCCTATTCTTGATTAGGATTGGGGTCGAGCTGGTTGTGGTTGTAAAGTTGGAGAAACTCTTAAGCAAAAAATTGAGGATGTTGGTGGATTGAGCTCTGATGCGAAGGATACGGGTTTGATTCAATTTGAAGGACATTTGAGGGTTTCAAATGGTGAAAGCAGCAGCCTAGACAAATTTAAGGGAGGTGGTGTTATGGAAAACAAGGGTTTAAAACCGGACCGGTCCGGTTCGACCAAAAAAGGTTGAACCGTCCGGTTTTTATATAGAGAGGTTATTAAGTGAAACTGAACCGGACCACTGACCGGTTCAAACTTTTTCCGGTCGGACCGGATGGTTCAGTCCAATTTTTAAAACATTGAACTTTTTAAAACATTGAACCTATGATCTACAGCTATAATTTATATTTTTCATCTTAAAACCTTACTCTTTAGGCTACACCTTAAGGTAGGAAACGAAATAAAGTTGTACCGGACTTTGCTAAAAGAGTCAATGGTATATACCTCTTGAAGTTGGAGTTGAAATGCTCGATAAAAAAACTCGATGAAAACCTTGTAAAGTTACGATCAAACTGCTAAGAAATAGATACAGAAGCATAATGAACCCTTTAATTTGAAAATTGTAATTTTGTTTTGCATATTATTTATGACTTCTTTTTTTAAAAAAAAATTATATGGATTATTTAGATTAGATCTATATTTTATCGATTCTATAAACAAAATAATTACTTGTTTTCGAAGAAGTAATTGATATTATAATAGATAATGATAAGAAGCAAGGCTAGAAATGGTAGAGAAACAAAAGGTTATTAGGATTGTCTTTTAACAGTGGGCAGTGCCCCGATTTTTGGACTTTTAGAAACAAAGCTGAAAACATTAGAACAATTTAACCTTTCCTTGCCAACTGACACTCACTTCCATTTATATTATCGTATGCGTATTCTCCATTTACTTTCGGCAGACTAGGCAAACTTCAGCAGTTCTTTGCAATTCTTTCTGTCCTCTTTCAGCCCAACATAGGAAGAGTGACTGGTAGGGAAACTCCATGGAGATTGATAACTATTGGCTTAATAATGGTAAAGGTGCATAATCTTATATTTATGTTGATCACAACTCTAATTGGCTGTAGCACAACTAGAACAACGAGATGACTGCATAGGCACCGAAGTGAGTAGAAAATCGGTAGATCTAATCATGGCACTAAAATTATTACCCGCTAGAGGATGTAGCAAACCAACCCCGGGTCCAACCTACAGGCTAAAGTAGCTCCCCCAGCTTAGAATAGAGGCAAGCCAGATTCGGCTGAAAGGCCAGTTCTACCTGTACTAACTGAATTAAGATCCTAAGACTGATATGAATTGAAGATAGTAAAACCATAGAACTTTTCATTCTTCTGACAAAAGCATTTTTACAAGAAAGCAGAAACGCTGCAATAACTTCAGAGCAGCTGCTTCCCTCAATCATCACAAATATAAGAGAAGCCACATAACAAGGTCAGGCAGAGTCAAACTCTGCTATTTTTCCCAACCTGTAGCTGATTTTAAACGCTATGACCCTAAGCAGTTAAAAAAGAAAACTAATTCCACTAAGTCTTCAATCTCAAAGTTGAAGTTCTATCAGGAACAAAAGATGAAACTGGAGGACGACACAGTCTTTGTCTACTACTTTTGTTTCCAGAACCTGATGGGAAAGATGTCAAAGAAGGAGCAGTTATAGAACTAGACGGAGAAAAATACCTACTTGAATGAGTTCTCAACTTCTTTTCCTCTCCCTCTACCACCCTATCATCCGATCTAACTTGTCGAATTTTCGTTTCAGCCAATTCTGCTGGAAGAACACAGTTGCAGAAAAGACCTGTAGAATGAATCAGACCCAAGATCATGATCAAGCTTGAAGTGATTTTGAAGATGGCAGCTATTTCGGCTTCCAATATTTTACCCCATAAAACTAGGAGGAGGATCATTATTGATGACACAAAACTATAGAAGTCACACTAACGTCAAAATTACAGGTACCCTCTTTAACAAGATACTTTCAGTAGTGTTAATGAACAAACAATTTATGCAAACTATTGAAAGCATACAAATAATCAAAATGTCAAGACGAAAATTGCAACAGTCCCCATACTAGATATCAAAATTAGAAAAAGGATTGGAAAGAAAATTGTTGTAGGTGTTAAAAAGATCCTTCTATTCGTGAACAATTAAACAATTAGGCTTGGGCAGTATGCTGCCGCTGCTATGGGTAAAATCAGAGACTATTGAGAGGTATAACAAAGGAGGCATTAAATTAATATAATAGGAAGTGGCTGTCTAGGTTATAGTGTGGCAATGGCCGTTTACTGTCCATATACGCGGGTACATGCATATATTTTCAGCAAGTGCCTCATGCATATGCAGTGGCTTAAAATAGATTCATCAGTAAAACAAAAAGTTTGAGGACATCCAGTTTTGCATTTCATTAGCTTATTCTACTACCACAAGCTTAATGCTTAATTATTTTTACTTCAAGGGCGCTAGGAAAGGAAAATCCGTATTTGAAAGAAGAAACAAGATGTAAACGGGTTATTACCTAATCGAGCAAGACGATTAACCCAGCTAGGGATTGGTTTGCCGGTCAACTTTACACAGACGTCATTGCAGAAATGATTACAGTTCTTGGTGATAAGATGGTATGTGTTCCCAGGGTAATCTTGAGCTAGTTTCTCCATGAATCCGCGAACATCTTTAGGACCCAAATCAGTCCTACCTATTAATATTGATTTCCTGAAAGTAAAACCAGGGCATTGCTTCGGTTCAACCTCGAAGATCCCTGTGCTTGAATGCTCGTGTGCTCCAAAACCGTATTCTACTCCATGAACTACATAGCAAGAACGACCAAAAAATTTTAATACAATAAAGAATGAAGTAAAAAAGAATTCAAGCTTATAGTATCGTCTGCACTTAGCTAAGAATATAAATGTAGAAGAAAAATGGCAATTGAAAACCTATTACGTTTTAGATTGTGAGAAAAAAGATGTTTCCCATTTCAAAGAAACAAAATCAACGAAAGCATTTTCCTTGGCCAGCCATTGAAAAAAAGAAAAATCAATCATATCAAATGTAAATCAGAGAACGTGAGCAATCACCAGTTATTTCCTCTTAATTACACCCAAAAATTCATATTATACTCTCTCTTGACAAACACGTAAAACCCCTATCTGAAAACACATCCAACTTCATTTCAAAAGTCGAATACATATGATTAAAATAAGCTTTAGAAAATCACAACAAAATTCTTTGAAGAAAATAATAACTTTTCATCTCAGACACATCGGGAAGCTTGGATCAAAAACTCAAAACCCACATAAAAGTTTTACTATTTTCTCCAAAAGGAAAGACAAGGAACCAACCTTGGACGCCAGAGTGATAGATTCCGAGGCCGAGCCAGTAAGCATAGCCGTTGATCGGAGTCAAATCATAAACATTCAAGTAAACCAGAACTTTCCCAGTCATCTTCTTCCGATTCATCAACCCCATTTTACACAGCATTGTTTCTTCTTAACCCGAATTCCTTTTATCAACTTCTTTGCGTCAACAACTACAACATTTTTTTCCACCAACAGCAATAATAAATAATTTGCACGAAACAAGAAAGGCAAGGAATCCAATGTTAGTGGCCTTTTTCACAGGAAGGGTGGGGAATTTGGATCTACACGGACTCGTTTTAGCTTCAACAGAAAGCGACCTCACCGACACCAAAGGAGAGCATCAAGAAAATTCGAGGAACTTTTGGGGGCAGATTAGGAATATCAAGAATTGAATGATTATAATTGTATTTTTTCCTAAGTTAAACTTAAATAGTTTACTTTTCCCTAGGGTTTAAATTTCAGGGAACGGCGTCGGCAGGCGGTGGGGGATGAGGGGTTTCGAAGGAGAAGCTTCTACTAAGATTTCCCCCGGCCCCGTACCCGTCGGTTCTTTGTCTGTGTTTCCTCGTTTTGTGCACTCAATCAAACAATGGTGTTGTTATCAAAAAGGAAAAAGCACGGGAGTCTATGTGCGTTCAAAGTTCAGACAGAAAATCTTGCCTAATTACCATAAATCGCCCCTCGTGGCGGTAATGTGGTTACTTGCTTTTTCTTACGGTAACCTTCTTAGAAAACAAAAAATTAAATGATAATTACATGTTTGTTTTATATATCTTTTTCAAATTCAGTAAAATTATTTTTAAACTTTTTGAATTTCAGTTTTTTAATATTCATAAAAAGTTATTTTATTTTCTTTTTTTTTACAATCTGGTATAGTATAAATTAAAATATATATTATTTAATATTAATTATTAATAATATTTATAAATAAATTAATTTAAAATTATATTTTAATCATTTAGAATTATATATAAATTATTTTAAATAATTAAATTTAATAATTATTAATAAATATAATTTAATTTTAAAATATATAAAATTTTAAATAAATTTAATTTAAAATTAATATTTATTTATTTTATTTTATAAATAAAATTATTTATTTTAATCAAAATTAAATTTTACTAATAAAATATATAATTATTATAAATAATAATAACAAACTTGGGTTTCCTCTGATTTCAACTCTCTCGCCATACCATGTAATTTGATAAGGTAATGTTTACCCATATTTATGTTGTTAACAAAACCTAAACGGAGAGCCTTTTAATGTTAATATTGGTGTAAATTGACATCCAATTTTGATGATATGATCTTCTCCTTGGACATTAATTTCAAATTTCACTCTATTTAAAATATAAAAAAAAAAAACAGGACACAATTTTGTTACTAATTTTACTTTCTTAGCAAATAAGGTCTTTACATGTTATATTTTATTGATATTCCGTCAACTTGAAATATTAAAATTTTATTTTAGGTTTTTATGATATTTTATAATCAATCAAACTCATTATTCATTAACAAAGAGAAGTTCTTCACCCCAAATAGGGTGCATTGGGTTTTATTTTTACTTTCATTACCATTTATAACACTGGAAAATAGTAATTTATTTACCGATACGGCTTCGGAGTATGATAGGTGAAAATTTTTGTTTCGTAAATGAGTCAATGTTAAATCTTCAGAAATTAAATTTCTATTATTATCACACGTCACATAACTATGTGAATTGAAAGAGAAAGTGTGACCAAAGATGCTGGCGTCTTATCCTAGTTGGTGGGGAATACATCTGAAGGGGACTGATCACATAGCTTGTTGGTAATAAATCCTTTGTAGAATGATAAAATAGTAATCTCACAATGTTAAAAAAATTTCTTTGAAACTTTTTTCTTCTTCTTCTTACTCACCATGTTTTATCTTTTTGTTCCGTTATAAATAAGGAACAAGATTTTTTGTTTTTACCAATTACAATAGTTAATTTTGAAAGTTACAAAGTAATCATTTTATTAGATATATTCAGTGCTAAAAGAACATAATAGAGGTACAGTGAAATGATGCGAAAATAATTCTTAAAAGTTGTAAAAGAAAAAATAAGACGCTTAAGAACAATTAAGGTGAAATAAACAAGAGTAATCTAATTTTGCTGGAACTTAGAGAAGACATGGTCGACAATAGAAAATTTCGACCTACTAAGATATATATATATATATAAGATTTCAAGTAGAGAGGTTTAAAAAAACATAAATTTTGTATTTTTGTCAATTGTGACAATTGGTTTTTAAAATAATAATAACGTTTTTGTTAGATTTATTTTATTTTAATTTTCGGTCTTCTGATATTTCTTTTTTTAATTATCATCATTAAATAAAGTTGGTCGGATCGGTTATCTTGAAGCTCGAGTTCAAATTTCAGATGGCATGTAATGATCGGTACCATTCCTATGAGGTTGAGTCAAACACGACAGAGACGTTGAATTAAACGCGTTAGGTATTTACTATATAAGATCATTATCTTCACACGACGCAGGTACGACTCGCATAACTCTGATTTCTCTTTGTTCATAAACACATAAACCTATGACAAAGAGCTAACTTAGGCATCGGAGGGGCAAGCCGACGATCAACCCCCGGTGTGCCTTATTGTTTTTGCAGGTCTCTCTCGATTGAAACTCATCAGGATCATGGATCCAAACAACGACGTCCAGCCCCAACAGAATCAGACTGAACCAAATGACGCCCACCGTGAGGCAGGACGTCAAGACACCACGTCCAGAAACACATAGATAAGTCAGGTGGCAGCAACAAACCCGGATGTAGCTGCCGTCATGGCACTCGCACTGCAACGAATGGATTTGCAATTACCTGCCGCCGCCCTTCCACCTGCGCATCATGATCCTTAGACTCATCCTCCACCTATCACTCATAACCCTAGCGCAGACGACCTACCCTCGTTAAACCCAAATAACCAAACACAATCCTCACATCCGAATGACCAACCACCACCCCAAAACCGAGATCAAGAAAACAACAAAACTCTCTTACCTAAAGACAAATACAAGAAGCGACCGATCTACTGATTCGACAAATCTTACAATCTCAAACAGAACAGCAGCAAACCCCCGCTCGGCGGATGGGTATGATAGTCAATCGTCATTCTGCTGAAACTCTCAAAAAAATCGTGGACGATCGAATCAATATGACTATGAATTCCCGTCCAGATCAGCCATCAACATAATACAACTCTCCTTTACTCAGGAGATCCTGGATAGCTTTCTAGCGTTCAGTACTAAGATACCAATGCCCGAAAAATATACTAGAAAGACCGACTTCCTCGACTATCTTCAATATTTTCAATCAATGATAAACCTACATTTCATCCCCGATGTCATTCAATGTAAGGCTTTCTGTACAACCTTTCAAGAAGGAGCCCGACGATGATTCAACAGTTTACCTCCATGTTGCATCACATGTTTTGAGAATTTTAAGTCGCTATTCCTCAACTAATTTGCCACAAGTAAACGGTCACAGAAGACCGCCTTAGAAGTAATGCAGTTAACCCAAAGATGGAATGAAAGTTTACGGGAGTTCATCGCTCGGTTTAATAATGAGGCTGTTGAAGTCCCTGACCTCACCTGCTCGTCCATGTTGGTTGCCCTTATGAGCAACACGAAAATGAAGAGTTCAAAAAGTCATTAGTCCTCGATCAACCCAGTTCTATTCAAGAGATAAGAAATCGGGCAGATAAATATATTCAGCTCGAGGAAGTGTTGAAAAACACAAAACGCAGGGTGGATAACCGCTCGACAAACGGCAAAACAGACGGTTCACACAAGATACAAAAGGATCAGTCTAGCTGAAAGAAGCCGACCAACCGAAAGGATCAACGACGAGAATCCTTCACCCCGCTCAACAGGCGATATGCGGAAGTACTGAAAGCCATGAGAGCAGAAGGGGAATCCCTCTGAGAACCTAATAAGTTGAAAACTCCTCTCAAAAAGAGGGATCATGATCTATATTGTCGTTTCCATAGAGACGTAGGTCATGACACGGAGGACTGTTGGGATTTAAAGAGAGAAATCGAATCCCTTATTTAAAGGGGAAAACTCGATAGATTTTTGAAGTACAGTAAAAATACCGAAAGGGATAACGAGGGTAAGAGCGGTCGGTCTGATAATTGGCGAAGGCCTTGGAAACAAAACGATACGAACGAAGGAGCGAAGCAGAATAGAAATTCAGATGACCGATGCGACACGAGAAGGCAGTCCAGGGCAAGAGGCGACAGAAATGTCGATCAGTAAGATGACCAACCGGTTAGAGTCATAAACATGATTTATGGTGGGAGTGTAGCAAGAGGGTCCACTGTCAGAGGAAGAAAGAGGTATGTCAGGCAGGTCGCTGAAGACTTGTCAGCAAAGAAAAAGAGGCAAAACGATGGGGTGATCTCGTTTGACGAATCTGATTTGGAGGGTGTTAGCTGTCCTCATGACGATGCATTAGTAGTCACCTTGAATATGGATGGTAGCGAGGTAAAACGGGTTATGATTGACACATGTAGCTCGGTCGACCTGCTCTATTATGACGCATTTAAGTAGATGGAGATACCGGAAGAGCGACTATTGCCAATAGAGGGACTCATCAAAGGGGTAACAGTAGCATTAGCCTACCTATTCACTCGAGTCTTCTTGAAAGTAAAATTCGGGCAAAAGCCACGTCAAATAGAGAAGAATGTCGAATTCTTAGCGGTAAAGTTTGTCGGAGCATATAATGCAATAATTGGAAGAGCGACTCAAAATGCCCTCAGAGCAATTGTTTCCACCTACTATCAAGCAATGAAATTCTCAACATCTCATAGAGTCGGTCTTGTCAGGGGTCAGCAAAGAATCGCTAGGGAATGCTACATTGCTGAAACGAGGACCCTTGATGGGGCGGTAGTTTTAACAAGTTCCCTTGATGTCAGAGCCGACGAAGAAACTGAGAGGATGAACCCTGTCGAAGAAACGCAACAGATAATATTAGACGAAGAAGACCGATCCAAATTCACGAATCTAGGCACTGAGCTCGAAAAAGGGCTGACCAAAGAGATCACAGATTGCTTGATAGAGAACAGATCGATCTTTGCCTGGGTACCGAGCGATATGCCTAAAATTTCTCGAACAGTAGCGCCTCATTCTCTCGGTATTCAGAAAAACTACAAGCCAGTCAAACAGAAGAAGCGGTGGCAGAGCAAAGAAAGGCAGGAGGTGATCGAGAAAGAGATAGGAAAATTACTCGATGCTGGGTTCATCCGGGAAGTCAAGTACCCTGAATGGTTGGCGAACGTGGTACTGGTGAAGAAGAAAAACGGAAAATGGAGAATATGCATCGATTTCACTGACTTGAACAAAGCATGCCCAAAGGACAGCTTCCCTTACCCAAAATCGATCAGCTAGTAGACGCTCAGTTTCTTGGATGCTTTCTCCGATTATCACCAGATACAAATGAGTCTTGAAGACGAAGAAAAGACGGCTTTATAACCCACTGAGACGCGATCGCTACCGAGTAATGCCGTTTGGTTTGAAAAACGCAGGGGCTACTTACCAGCGACTCGTTATGGAATTTTTTAAGAAACAGAACGGTCGGACAATGGAGGCTTATGTGGATGATATGGTAGTCAAAAGCAAGACGGTTGCCGAGCATGTGGAAGACCTCAAAGAAGTCTTCCTGATCCTCAATAAATTCCAAATGAGGCTGAACCCTGAAAAATGCGTCTTTGGTGTGGTATCTGAAAATTTATGTACCATCATCTAATTTAGGGATGGTTTTATTTGTTTAAGGTATTGCTTAAAAATTAAACAAACTTGTTAGACCCATTTATGAAATCATGGTTTCACATTCATAAATACATATACTAAACAATTTTAAGGAAATAATCTAGATCATTGCAACTATAGGTCATGATCGTCTTAATCCATGATGAAATCACCTAGAACATCAATAACCTTGTTTATGTTATTTATAAAATCTGATGATAAATAATAGGTGTTTTATTAATTGAATTTTATTTTAATGTAATTCGACTTTTAACTATTATTTTTATAATTTTATTAAATATTTAGAGCGTTTAGTAAGAAGAGAATATATGATTCAATTGATATCAATTGTATTGGTCATACTAATTTTTGATCGAAGAAGAACCATTAATTGATCTTGATTATAATGAATTTGAGAAGGTGATTTATGAAGAAAATATAGTTGTCATTATGAATGAATTAAGAATATTTATTAATTAGTTGATATTTTATTTTGAACATATTTAAAATTGAAAGGATAACATATTATAATAGAGAACAATCCATATATTACTAATTTGTAATCTACTTAAATGGAGCACAAGTTGTTAATGCAAATATTTTGAATGAAAGCTTAGTTCATGAGTGATGAGTTGCAACCAACTTCAAAAACATAATTTTGAATTTTATTATTATTTTAAGATTTATGTTAATTATAATTGTAATTATAATTATTTGATTTATTATTAATTGATAATACATTAATAGATACTGTTATATTCTTCTTATTCCAATAACATATTTTATTTTATTTATTCTTATAATTTTGATTTCTTATTTATTATATATTATTTGTAAATATACCTCAAATATTTTCTCTTAGCATTTTAATGTCCAATTCAATATTTTAAATATTGGTTTTCCTATCGCAAATGCCATTTAACCACCTGCATATGACCCCTGAAAGTAAGTGATGTGTATTATCCGAGACGTTGTCAACAAAAATCTAAGTGAACAGAGATGGAATCTTCAAATTTTTCGGCTTTAAAGAATTTTAACTTTTTAATTTTTTTAATCTAATATACTATGAGTAGGCACACTTGTTAGCCATGTATCTAATGAATTTACGTTTGAATTAGCATTTCAAAATTGAGTAAATTTTATAAATTTTGCTGTAATTTTCTCAAATTAAAATTTAAAATTTAAAAGATTCAATTAGTATTAGAATGTTATAAATTGATTAAAGATTAAATAAAATTAAAATTCTAAAACATAATTGAAAAAGAATGTACTTATTTATTAAAAATTTAAAGTTTAATTGAAAATGATGATGAAAATAAAAATAATTGACTTATTTTGATTTACAAAATTGAATATTTTTAAAACCGACCTATTAATTAATAAACTGATTAATTTTAATAATAAAAGTTATTAACGTAAATTGAATCAAAATTAAAACTGAACTAAAAAGTAAACCGATTAAGATTTTTATAGTTGAACTGGTTGAATTTTTAAGCCCTAACTTTTCTTAAAAGATTTGTATCTTTTACCTTTTAATTTAATATATGCAAAAATATTTAAAACTCAACATCTATATCATTATTTTAATAATTTTCATTCTCAAGTTTACATTTACTGAAGATGAAATGTAAGCAGACGGGTCAATCAGTGTAAGCAGATGGAAGAAAATGGAGAAAAGAAAGACTGGGCTAGATTTTGTTCTTTTTCGAATTTCTTTCAACTTAATCATTTTAATATTAATTACATTAGTTTCTGACGTAGAACTATTGCCTGTTAAGAATAAAATAAATGGTTCGACTATTTTATTTTATTTTTAATTCAGATTATAAATACAAATTTTAGTAAAATAAATTTTGTATAATTAACCCAAAAGTTATATTTCTTTTACTTAGCAGCAACGAATCTGGCTAAAAGAGATGGAATCGAACAAAGACTAATGAGATATAGTTGTAAAAGACTAACCAAATAGCACATTATATTAATCAGTAAGCAAAGTCAGCTTTAGTTCAGTAGAAAACAAAGTATAAGTTTACACTGTGCTAAAGAATTTATGAAGTATACAAAATGCAGTCATCATTACTGTTCAGGTGAATATCATGACTAGCGACTACACAAGCCTTCCACGGTTCCACCAGAAAAAACCATGCAAACGAAGAAGAGCCCTGCATCCTCCATATGGTGAAAATCCTCAAAAATGGGAGGTATGTGAAGCTTATGCAAAAGCCCAAATCAACAATATCTATCTACTCAATGGCTCTAATTGAACTTCCATACGTCCCAATTCTTGTGATTCCTTTTTTGCAAGAGTTCCATTTGGACTCAAGAGATCAAGAGAATCTTCATCCGGCTCATTACCCAACACCCAATTACTTCTCCCATACATTCTGTCCCTCACTTTCTGTTTTTCTCGATACTCCAAGTACATGACAATTAACGCAGCAATTGAGAACCAAAGTGTTAAGGCCAAAATATATCCGCGGACATTTTCGCCTCCATATCTATCTCCCAAATGCTTCATTCCACTGAAAAGTGATGCTATTCCAGCAATTATGGTACTACGTCCGATTATAATGTGAAAATACTCCCAAAGCAGCCTTTTAGTAGAAACCTCCTCTCCTTGAGCAGGTTTTTTAGGTCTCATGGAAGCATTCACCGGTTGCACACAAGCCAAGAATATAGCAGTAAGACCAAGCTTGACATGCACTGAACTGACATAGAAACCCCGGAGCTCAGCGACTGCAAAAAGAAGGCCAAGGAGGACTATAGCCAAACCTGAATATTGTAAGTAAACATGACTTTGGTACCAGCCATCCCCCTTGCCAACATGCTTCAAGTATCTTGCTGCCAAGATCCCGCCAGGTAGTAAAATACCCCAGGCAAGGAACATCATGAACCCATGAACAGCCAAAACCGGTCTTAGATCTTGCTCAGCCTCTGCAGAACCACGCATAAGCAACACCAGGACAGGCCTTTGACTAGTAGCAGAATGCATATTCGTCTCAGTTAGATGCTTCTCGGACCATTTAGTGCCCATTGCCCACACCACCTTAAGAGGAGTTGTTGGGTCAATGATATTTTTACACTCTACCCTATCATCACTGGGAGTACATGATGGTTTGAAGGGCCGTGTAAACTCTAAAGTAATGACACCATTTTCTGAATTGCATCTGACATATGTCAAACTCTCGTTTGTTGGATGTATACTTGAGGCATCCCTTCCACTAATCCAATAAGTGTTTACATGCCCTTTACCATTATCATCTACCCAGCCGACGTAAGCATAACTATTTACCATTCCTGCACCAAATCCAATAGCAATATAACCACTCTTTTTCTCACCACGAGCTGCAATAGATATAGAATCTTCTGACAATGTCCAAAAGAATGTAACTTGCTGATCATCCAAAAATACACTATTGTTGTACATATCAGATAAACCCCCTTCAACAACCTGAACTCTCCAACCCATTTTCTGCTGATACAAGGAGTGATAATACACATGATCTGGAGTATTCCTATCAGGTGCCCAAACCAATTCCATTGGATTGGCTTGAACACCCTCAGCTTCAGGCCCTCCTGCATAAATGGTCTCTGTTTTGTTCCTCAATGTGGCATTTCCACCAAGCTGATCGGACGTA
Organism: Erythroxylum novogranatense; assembly: GCA_029891385.1. Lineage (NCBI taxonomy): Eukaryota > Viridiplantae > Streptophyta > Magnoliopsida > Malpighiales > Erythroxylaceae > Erythroxylum > Erythroxylum novogranatense. Next base: position 28,413,817 of record CM057224.1, read on the forward strand.
ATGTAAAATGCAACATCATGTCCAGCTTGAACCGAAAATTTTACTGGCACTCCTCTTTCAACTCTCAAAACTGGAGCCTCCTTCTTATTAATGTACAATACTTTCGAAGGATGAGGTGGATTAGGATAAAACATAGCAGGACCACTAGTAACAACAAGAGGGACATTAGCATCAGCAACAATCACATCTTGGTCCTCCTTGTCTGCAGCATCAAGTGGCCCTGAGCACTCGCTAACCTGCTCAGATACATTAAGTACAAGATGCCCATAAGTGACCTGAGCTGATCCTCCATGATTCTGAGGTAGATAGTAAGGCCGAAGTAGATCAGGAGGCCTCATCAATCCCAAAGCCCATATGACAGTCATATTTGAAGTATGATTCACTGCTACATCATACTTCTTATCGATGGAAACCAAGGGCCTCCTATACCTAACAAATGACACTCCATCCTTTCTGTGCCCATAAACCAACTCTGTATTATTCACCAGTCCAACCGAGTCTGAACCCTCATAAATTGTATCAGGACAAACACCTTGAGCAGAACCATCCTTGTTTATAGTACACTCACTATACCTCGTAATATAAAAATCATCAACAAATGGTAAGCCTTCCTCCGTAATTCCAGTCACGGCCACATCTCCACCCAGCATGAACTCCGAATTGGGGATCAGACTCGCCCATCCAAATGCCATATAATACTGCATTCCAACAGCGGCCTCCAATCCGATGTCAATAAAACCCTCATCCGCACTTAAACTCCACCGAAGCCTATAATCTTTAGACAACATTTTGCAATTATCAAACATTGTTGGGACCGAAAAATTCCGAGTCATCACACCCCCACTACTAGTCCCATCCTCAGACAGCGATGGAGGCACACCAGGGCTTAACTCTGAATTCAATGCTGAATCATTTGCAAGAACAACATGACCAAAATCAGAAGCAGAGGGTAGGTCCCAAACGGACAAAACTTGGATCCTGTCCCACGAAACATTTCTCATCAAATGCACAACAAAAGACGCGTTTTTGTACGTTTCATTGAGTTTGTTATCAGAAACGACAAATCCTGCAGTCATGTTGGCGAAATAGGGGCCGACGGCGCCCCACCAGCGAACGTCGGAGCCGGAAAGCATGTCAAATTGGGAAACCCTTAAAGAGCAATCGTCGAGGATGGCTACTCTGCCACGCAACTGGTGCTGGACCATGGTGAAATCGGATTCGAATCCAACGTAGGGGCTGGTCTTGGGGCAGGGTGGAACCGGATCCCCATAGCAAAATAGAGATAAAAGCGCAAAGTTGAAGAGACAACGTAACCCTAACCCAAGAATACCAGCTTGGCAAATGCAGGGCCACATGATCCTGATCGGATCTAAATCTCGCTCCGGATTACAAGTTTTCACAATCCAATCGAGGAAACAGAAAAGGAAAAGAAAAACAAGGAGGTGAATGAGAAGAAATTAAGAGAACAACTAACCTGACAGATAGAGCCGGCCAATGAGAAGAGATAGAAAGAGAGAGAGTTGGAATGGCGGTGGAAAACGAGTATAGTCTCTGGTCGTTGGAATCAAAAATGGGGGACGCCTGAGGGGCAATTTTGTCTAAATATAAAATTTATAATTTTGCCGGAGGGTTTTTTACTATTAGAAAGCATGTACTAAGTAAGGGTGATTAATGTATATAATTTTTCGTGACTGTTTTATGACTCGAACATTTGACTTTCTAGTTACAAAGGAGCAACAGATGTACAAAATAGCCCTTAACGTTTCACTGTATTTAAAACGAACCTTAACATTTGGAAAACTTTCATAGTGAACCTTGATCATTGAAAGCATTAAGGCACCATTATATGACCTAAAAATATCTGACGCAGATTTTTTAAAAATTTTGTGGATGTAGGACCCACCAGATACTGATGTGGGTTCCAACATCTTTGAGTGAAGATGAGAAGATGCTGCATTTTGTTGTTAAACGCAACACTCCTCCCTCAACTTTGAAAAACAAAATGTAGTGTCTTGTATTGAAACGTTGCGTTTTGTTAACTCAACTCTCTTCCGTGATGTAGCATTTCGACAGATCTTGCCACATCGATTCGAAAGATAGTAAACGTTTCTTCCCTCCCCCATTCCCTAATTTTCACACGATCCCTCATCTGCCTGTAATTATTTCTTATTGTTCTAATTGTGTTCTTCCTCAAAAGATTGCAGCGTAATTATTTATTATTGTTGTCGCACACACTAAGAACTTAACTCACACACTCATGGGATGTCGATATCTACATTTCATCATGGTAGGCTCATTGTTGTCTGATTTTTTTTTAAATGTTTTATGTGATCCCCTAAATCTGCTTGTTTGTTAATAATTGTATGTTATGGTTTGCTATACTTGTTGTGGTATTGGATGTAATTCGTGGTCCCCAATGCTTGTTGTTCAACTTGGTCTACCAACTTAGGTCTCACTAAATGCTAATAACAGTGTTATTAAAACTAGGGAACCAAAATGGAAAGTGTAAATAATAGTTTACTTTCATCAAGACACTACTAATTTCAACTGCAAAATGATGCATACAGAGAAGGAATCTTTATCAACATCATTGAGTTTTAGAAGAAAATAAAGAGGTAGTCTCGAGTTTCAACGTAAACGAAACAATTTTAATCTTAGTGTGTAATTTAATATAAACCAAATAGTTCTCTCATTTATATTCTTTTCAATTCAAAATTAAACCAATATAGGCTTATTTTAGAATTATTTGGTTGGTTTTCCTCAGATATTCATCATTTTCTTTATATATTATACGTCAAGTATCAATGTAGTATGTATGTTAATATGGTCACTTATGAAACTATTACCAGTCCTTTGAATCCATTAGAAATAATACACGATTTGTTAGTAAATAATAACAAAAGGTGATTGATTAAGATGAAATGGTTCTCGTTGGCAGAGTTAGAAGAATACAAAGAAAATTAGTTTCTTATTTTGTAAGATTTCTCGAGTGAGGTAATGGATATTGCTAAATTAACTTTCATGTTAGAGGATAAGCTTTTTGTCATTATTATTGAACTTATCATCTTATAGATATGAGATTCTATAACGGGTTCAAATTATGTTAATTCGCTTGTTTAAAAATGTCCCTTTTCCATCTTTTATTATAAATTTTATGGAATTCCCCACACTTTTTCTTAAGTTCTTGATCTACTACACAATCTCATTTTGTTTTAGTATGGTATATTCATTTAACTCATAATGATTTTATGTCATTGAGTAGCATCCATAAATTTTAGCAAGAGGGCTTTATTCAAAGATTATATGATGAAGTTTTTAATCGTTCTACTTATATGGGCTATTAAATCATGTATTAATTAAATTGGAATCCTTATAAGCAAACCAAAGTGACTTAAGGAACATCTTTAACAATAAATCAAGTGGCCTCCTCCTATAGTTGAATTTGATTATTAAAGTGGGAGGGTATCGAGTCGTATCAAATTAGTAACTACATTAGGTTGATTATGCCTAGACTACTCTTCTTCATACATAATCAACTTAGGATTAATTTCCTAATAACTCCTTTCCCTTAAGAAATTAAAGTGCATCTATTCCACTAAAAGAGACTTGCTTTTAGTGAACAGTTTTAGATTTATTTGACTAAGAAAACTTTGTTCAATATCTTTATTGAAAGAATACTTCGGCTTCCCTTATTTTTGGATTGACAAAGATCACTTCACTTGATTCTGTCTTTTTAAGAATCAGATTTGTTATCAGTCTATAAGAAGTTCTTCTTATTTCTCTTAATAGTTTTTTTACCAAATTTAAATGGAGCAATAAATAAATACTCTAGGAAACATGAAGACCATTAAATACAAAATTAATGAATTGAAGCCTCCTTACAAATAAATAAAACTTGTAGATCTGATAATCGCTTATGTTATCCTCTAATTATATAATTATGCATGTAGTATCCATTATATTATTGATGATATCATTTAAATCTATGCTTTTTAGTGATACACTTGCCATTATAAATTTGTCGTGAACAAGTGTATGATGGGAAAATATGGAAGCATAAGGTTATTTTATGGTGGAAAGTTGTTTTAAAGCTATAGTTGAAATATGTTATGGGGAATCAAGTATTTTGATAAAGTAGACATGGATTTTGTTAGCTATAGGTAAAGATGTGAGATGGGGAAGGAGTTAGGATACCTTCAAATCGATAAGGCCTACTCAGATAACTTGGTTTTGAGTTTAATGAGTCTTTGAAGTTGATTGACTCAAATGAAAGTTGTCTAAGGCTTATCAATTTGACAAAAATTCACGAAGGGATTGATGTATGTGTAATTAATATGTTAGACACTCCATCATTTATACCTATCATATTGCTTATATCTGGAGGAGACGATGGAGATGGGGATGGTAAAGAGGAAAGTTGTAGAGATAAAGAAGGTGTTGGTTTAGGAGTTGACGAAGAAATTGATGAAGAGGTGGATGATAATGATGATGAGCATGGTGATGGTTTTATACAAGTTCAGATTCCCGATGGCCACAAACTAGTTAAAATTGAGTTGACAAATTTTGATAGTTCTATTAGTATTGATCAATATCCTAGCAGAGAAGAGCCTGTTGAGGTGTTGCGAAGACCAAGTAGTGGTATTAGGCATAATCCATTCAATGATGAACCAAATTGGAGATTAGGGATGGAGTTTGACTATACAAAAGAATTTAGAGAGTTTGTTGTGAATTACGCAGTGCGGACAAGCTACAATGTGAAGTTTTAAAAAAGTGAAAGATATAGGATGAGAGTGAGATGTATTGAGGGATGACCATGGGAGTTGTATGTCATTTCTGACAACAATGAAGGGTGCTTTAAAATGGTGACATACAATGATAAGCATAGTTGTTTTACGATCAAGAAACCAAAATTGGTTTCCACTAATTCCTAATGAGACATTTTAGGGACAAAATACTTGAAAAACCTAGTATCTCAACGACGAAGATGGTTTAAGAATGTCAAGAAAAGCTCAATATATCTGTCAACTCAAGTACGTATAATGTCAAGAAAAGCTCAATATATCTGTCAACTCAAGTACGTGTGGAGCTTTTAAGAGGAAATTGAGAAAAGAAAGGGTGAGTGATTATGTGAATGAATATGCAAAACTACAAGAATACCAAAGTTCTTGAGTTTGGCCCCAATCCAACTGCTTCATCCTCATCAAGAACAACATACATTCAATGTCTTGAAGTGGAAACAAGTCATATAAATTTTTTTTGGCTAAGCATGAAAAGTACCTAAGAAAATTACTTGACTCGAATTATGTAAGCAGTGAAGATGAAAACGAGTTTGATTGATTAAACTAATATTTGTATTTTGTATATAAGTATATTTTAAGTTGTAATTGTACACAATCAAATTTAACGATATTTTATTTTAATAAAATACTTCAAATTTTAATTTTGTATTATATTTTGTATAACAAATCAACAACAAAAATCTAAATATTATATACAATAATAAAGATTTAAAATGTCACAAATAATTATAATTAACATGGTATAACATTTAGTTAAAATTTATATTAAAAATTTGACTACATTTTATAAAACATAGCTAAATACATTTGACTACGTTTTAGAAAACATAGCTAAAAAGTTTTGGCTACATTTTTGAAATGTAGCTAAAATTTTTTTGCTACGTTTCTGAAATGTAGCTAAAAAAATTTTGCTACGTTTCTGAAAACGTAACTACAAGTAATTACCTATATTTTTTGAATTTAGCTAAAACATTTTAGCTATGATTCCAAAAACATAGATGGAAACGTAGTTAAAACTAATTAACTACATTTTTTGAATTGTAGATAAAAAATTTTATTTACAATTCCAAAAACGTAGCTAATAATATTAAGCTAGTTAAAACTAATTAACTACATTTTTTGAATTGTAGATAAAAACTTTTATTTACAATTCCAAAAACGTAGCTAATAATATTAAGCTACAAAAACTAAGCATAGCTAAAATGTATTGACAACAATTTCTCAAAACGTCACCTACAGTTTTTAGCTATGAAAATAACGCGTAGGAAAAAAACTATTAACAACTATTAAGGAGCCAATAGTTTTCTGTTAGGGTCAACGACGAATATAAATTGTCACTAATGATAATTAACGAAAATTTTGGAACTCTTAGCTACAATTTTTTGTCGCTAAAAGTCCCTTTTGTTGTAGTGATTCTATAAAAATATTAACTCCAATTTTTAGGTTTGCATTTATTTCTAGGGACATGTCATTACAACAAAAACAAGCACCCTTATTATTCAATTGCCTTTGTTATTCTTAAGTGGGTTTGACATTAAGGTTTTTAGAAGGAGGTTTTATAGGTGAAAGTAAAAACTATGTTTTAGTTATGGTTTTAATATTAGGTTAGTTTTAGCGTAAAATAGGAGTTGAACCGAGTGGTTTAAAAGGCTTGGTGGTTGATACTTTATTGAATGAATAGAAAACAAAAGTAATAGCCTCTTGTTTCTTGTCAATGATATAGGCTTGCTATAAGGAATTAGGATTTAGAAGTTCTAGTTCTAGTTTTAATTCTTTCAAAATCTCAACTAGGTATGATTTTAAAATTTGAAATTTGTTACAATACCTATCAAATAAGGAGTAATATTCCTTAACCGTTCTAGTTTGCTTTAAATGCTTAAAATCTCCAACTAGGTCATCAAATGCCTTTATCTAAATCTTTGTTTTAGAGCTACAATATACTTGGTTCATTGAAACTCTTTCATTATTAATTGATTCCATATAAACAACTGATGTCATTATGAGGTAACTCCATTAAAATTATAACATCTATTCTCACTTTCATTTTAAGAGGGGTCTTATCAACTATGAAAAATTGTCCCCTTATATATCTATGACCTCTTAAATCATCAAATGATAAAAAATTATATCTCAATAAAGCATGTAGGAGTCATGTAATGGTTCATCTTCGAGTTAACAACTAGAGTTATTCAAGAAACATTTTAATGAGTAAAATAAGTCCCAAACTTTAGCCAAAAGGTTAATATTACCTCACTCCTAAAACATCACCAAGAAAAGAGAAATGTATAAAATAAATCAAATGGCATATTGCTAGAAAATTAAAGTCCAACAATCAATACAAGAACTTCCACACTAGCAATAATGATGGCAACTCGAATTTATTTAAGGTAGTGTGTAAATTAACATAAAATTCATATCAAAGGGCTTTAGACTTGGTTATATCGACCTTGTATCTCCAGTACCAATTATACCGACCAAAAATTGGTGCATAATTACTTTATGTCGTATTGGGTTATATTAGTTAGTACAATAAAGTATAAAAATATCGAGTCAAATATGTAACCAATGTTGTAGGCTTTGAAAGGGTTATTAGGAATTCAATGTTGGTGCACTAAATTATAATTACTTTGCACTGTATTAGTTTACTTTAGTTATTGTAACCTATCTCTTTATACTTATAGAGGCATAAATTGTTGGATGAAAAATTATCAGTTGATAAGTAAATTAAGAGAAATAAAAGAGGAGCTCAAGAAACTTAACATAAGGCTATTTCCAAACATTGAGCTGAATATTAGAGCAATGAAATAATTGCTTATATCCATTCAGAATGAATGCTATAAGGGTACTTCGTATACTTTTCTTAAAAACCAAGAGCAACAAGCGTTAATGAACTACATTCATATTATTCAAGAAAAAATAAAAAACAAAATGGCCTAATTAAGGTGTCGCAACATAAATTTCCTCCATCACTTGATGTGAACACAAAGGAATTATGATATAATCAATTGTTTACTTGATTCCTGAGGAATTTATGAAACAAACTGTAACATCCCGTTACTGCGAGCAAGGGTATTCTGGTAAATTGGGACGGACCGAAAGGTTTCATTGCATTTACTGATTGATTTTGTTACTGGCCTCTAATTATAGAGGAACTGGTTTCTTGCATATGCATTTATTATGGGTACATGCAGTCATGATTTAGCGGCATTTTAATTGTAATTGTGAACTTATTGGATGATTGGATTATGACCGATTGAGAAATTAAGAGTAAGTGAGTCGAATGACCGATTTAGATTAGTCCAAGAGTGATTGACATCGATAGTGACTTGTAGGAAATTTTCAAAAATTCGGAGGAAATGCCCTGACCGGAAATATTTAAGAGATCCATCGATTGATATGCATCGAAAGAATTGTCCAATGGAAATGGAAAAGTTAGAGTGAGGTTGTTAGAAATAAATATGTGGAGCTACTGAAATTTAGAGACTGAAATTTGGACCGATTTGGAGACCTATGCCTATAAATAGCTAGGTTTGGAAAATTGGGATTATTTTCCTAAGGCAATCGCGAGCTCCTTCTCCTCCTCCCATGGCGTTCTTCGTTTCTTCTCATGGGTGAGGATTCTTTGATTATTTCTTGTGATTTTTCTCTTATTGTGTAAGGCTAACAAGTCTATTGTGATTGATAAAGGACTGAGGAGCTTAGAGTGGATCATCGTTGGGTTTGAAACATTTTAGGGTTTACGGCGTTTTTGTGAGATCCGTGGATTTGGAGCTTGATTGGTAAGTTTTAAAGGTTTTAATGTTGTTATTGATGGTTTTTATGGCATTTATAGCATTTATTATGGTTGATTGAGTAGTTGGGAGAGTTAATGGGAGTTTTTAGAGAGAAAACTGGATGGAAACCGATCGGAGAAGACGACCTGCGACTCGCACGTCGCGGCATGCCTGAGGCCTCGCCGCGGCGAAAGGATTATTATTTTAGCGCGGGCAAAAGGGTTTCATGCCACGGCGAGGGAGAAAGGGACGTCACGACGAGCGTCATTTGGTTGACGCCGCGACGAGCCCGCTTCGCCCCGCGGCGAGCTGGCGTGAGGCGTTCGCCGCGGCGAGCGTGTTACACGTCGCGGCGAAGGCCACAAGGTCACGACGACGGGAACTGTTTTATTGGTTTAATTATGGTTTATTGGGCATAACTTTTGGTATAGACCTCCAATTGAAGTGATTCCAGATTCGTTGCGAACTAGGGAAAGAGGTCTACGATTGAGAATAATTATGAGAATTAGAATTTAATTATGATGGTACTGATTCGTAGAGATTAAGGTCAATCATGGTTAATAGTGTGACCAAAATATTGAATTGAGACAATTGGAGTTCTAATTGAGTTTTTCACTGTATAATTTGACCAATGGATAGGAAATTATTATAGGAAGTATGAATTGAGAAAATTGAACTGAATCGAGGATTGAACTAAATCAAGATTGATCCAATTGAGTGAAGAGTTGAGATCGATCATAGGATATCGAAATGGGGTTTTAGCACCGAAATCGTGATCATGCATTGGACATAATTTCATAGAGACATATGCATTTACTGTTTTGTTTAATTGAGCGATTTTGTAATGGATCTTGTCAGATCATTATAAAGGCACCGTTGGATCGTCGTTCCACGGGCATTCTTTGGGACTTCCAGCGATGGCTTCGGAAGTTACAGGTGAGTAACCTAGTTGGTTTCTCAAATTTTGAGTGTCTAAATGTTCACCGAAATTACTTGATAACGTGAAGTACATGATTCTTGAATTATATGTGATTGGATTGACCTTGTATTATTACTGAAATGTATATGGCTGAGTTGCATGCTCTTACTGTATAGAACTGAACAATGTGAATTGCACTGTATGACTGCATGACTACTGGAAAGGAGTACGATCGCATTGTATGTGTTTACTGTATTGGATCGAATTCTCAAATCATTTGAATCTTGAATTTTTGTATATTCTTGAGAAATACACTCTTGGGCTTTTATAGCCATATATTGAGCTCTTGAATCCGCTATCAATCTCAATTTATTGAACATCGCATTGCATGCATAAATGCATGATCGATAAAGGATCGTGACCCAAGTTGCTAATCTCACCGAAAAGAGCCTGAGCTCGAACATCGCATCGTCTCGGACTTAGCCCGGGGAGAAATCTCGACGCGTCCCATCGATCATCATTATTATCGACCGTGCCTCGAGCCCGGGGATTTATCCTAAATCTTTATCTTGACCAGCCTAACTCGAGGGAGAAATCCACGACGCGTCAATGAAAGCACTTAGCACAACATCAATAATCGGAAAAGAGTCGCGTGCATTGCATCTTATCATCAATGCCTAAAATGACTGTATGTGACTCATGTGAATGATCAGAATCACAATCAAATTATTGTGAATGAATGATGAATTGTGACAATGACATGATTTAATATAATCTTGATAAGTGTTAGTATATCAGAAATTCTGCATAATACCGCAAACCGTGATGAGATATCAAACTATTATAGACTCATCAAATTGTGATGTGATATCGTGAACGCATTATGCTACCGTAATATTGTTACCGATATTGTATATTGATATAGACTATCGTATAATCGTTACATAAACTGCTCTACGCCATCGTATTATTATTATCGACATCAGATATCGTCAGAAGTGGTTATAGACCATCGTAAATCGTTATATAATACATTAATTAATATTATCGTGCCGTGATATACGCAATTTGCGTAATGCATGATTTAGTGAACCATCGATGATGGTTTTCACCGAGTTCGCAAACTCACCCAACATTGCAACTTATTTTTTCAGAAATCAAGAGTACCCCATTAGCAAAACGGAGTATGTTCGCAGGATTCAAGTGAAGGTCGAAGTCGGGATCGGTTCAGGTTGCGCATTGCATGTCTTGACTTTTGTACTAAAATGGTTATTTGTATTCGTAAGATTGATCTCGGTGGCTATTGAAAATGTTTGTACCTATTGGATAGACTTCCGCATTTGTTATTTAAAAGTAATGTACTGATTTCTGATCGAGTGGTTAGCACGCCATTCTCGTGGGGCACGGACCCGGATATCACTGTGGATGTCGGGTTCGGATCCTGCGGGTGTGGGGTGTTACACAAACAAACAATGCTTAAAACCATAGCCTTTAATTACTTCAAATCTCTTCTTGGGGAAGATTCAAAGTGCGAATCTTTTATACATGAGCTCATCATCTTTGTAAATTGAAGTTTAGATCCTTCTCAAATTGATTTTCTCATTAAATCTAATGCTTTTAATATGTAAGCTACTCATTTTAGATTTATTCATAACAAAGCCCCAAGTCCATATGGTTTTAGTCCTTCATGCTTTCAAAGAACATGGAATCTCATCGGAGACACTTACAAAAGTTATGTTGGATTTTTTAAGAGTAAAAAAAATGTTCAAGAAGATTAACATGACCTACAATTTTCATGTTCCTAAAAATGCTAATCCCTCCTCTCTACATAAGTTCAAACCTATCTCTTATTACAATGTAATCTATAAATTCATCACCAAGATCCTAGCTTAATGGTTAAAAGTGTTTTTGAAGCTACTCATCAATCCTTGTCAAAGTGCATTTATCCAAGGAAGGAATATTAGTGATAATAATCTTCTTGTTCAAGAATTCTTCAAGGATTACAACAACAATTACTCAATCAAAAGTTGCAACTTGAAGATTGATTTCAACAAGGCTTTTGATTTATTGAACTAGGGATTAATTATCAATAGCCTCTTTACTTTTGGCTTTCCTAAGTTATTCATTGAATGGATTCAAGCTTGTGTAACCATAACATCCTTTAGCATTCTAGTGAATGGTGAACTTACTATGATGTTTTATGGGGCTAAAGGCTTTCCTTTATCCCCTTATCTATTCACCATAGCCATTAAAATCCTCAACAAGCTTATTGCTCAAAATATAGAGATGAAAGGCATGTTCAAATATCATTACAAATACAAACATATGAAAATATTTAATTTGGAATTGCTAGCAATTTGTTTATATTTTTTTGTACTAATCCTTATTCACTCCCTCAGCTCTTTCTCTAAGTTGTTAGGTTTGTCTATTAATGCTAACAAAAGTATTCTATATGTCTTAACGGTAGCCTTTAATGTAGCTTTCCTTAGCAATATCTTCGATCTCCTTCCCTAACAAACCCCTTCATATATTTGGGAGTCCCTATTATCACTAAGAAACCCTCTTTTAGATACTATGTTCCCCTTCTTGAAGTAATCAAAAAGAGGATTTGTAACTAACAATTTTGTTTTATTTCTATGTAGGAAGACTTCAATATATTTTATTAGTCCTTAAAAACCTTCATATTCATTAGAGCTCCCACTTGGTGCTTCTAAAAAGTCTTATCAAAGATATAAAAAAATTATTAAAAATTTTCTATAGTCTAGTGACGTTCTAAAATCCTCCTCTATAAAGTTTAAATGGACTAATCTATATTGCCCTAAGGAGGAAGGGGCTAGAAATTGCGTCAATAAAATTAATGATCCAGATGCTTATCTAAAAAAGGATATGGAAACAATGCAATGAAAAATAAGCAATATGGTTTAGATGGATCCAAATATATTGTTTAGCTAAGGTATGAATTTAAACAAAGAGCATTTTTGGACATGAACCAAAATGCTAAGGATGAAGAAACAACTTAGAATACAAAAGCTTGATTGGAAATGGATAACACACTTAATGTTAGTATGATAACTGGTGCAATTTAAAGCCATTAGATAAAAGAACTAATTTGAATTCACTAAGGTTAAGATTACCTAGCAATGGAAAAGTGAAAGAAATCATATATAAAGAGGAGTGGTTCTATAAAAAGAAGGGGATTATCCTGATAAGGCCAAACTTGCCTAGTTATATTCTTGACCCACATTCTTCTAATTATATAATTTGGTTAAGGGTTAATACAATAAATTCACATTGGAATATTACTTGAAAATGTTTAACAATAACTTCACAAGGTTAAACTTGAAAATGTTTAGCAATAACTTCACAAGGTTAACTATTTAGAATTGGTATGGATCAAAGCTTACTATCCAAAGTCATGTTTATATTTTGGTTAGCTATTAAACAAAGATTGAAAACTAAAGTTAGGCTTAAAAGTTGCTTAGACATGACTTGCCAACTCTACAAGCTCCTTTCAAAATCAATAAACCAATTTTTTTTGTAATGCCAGCATTCTTAGGTCTCGAGGAATCTATTTCTTCAACTTTTTAATTTTCCATACTAGGAAAGGGATTGACCAAATTTGCGATACAAAGGGAAAAGAGTAATTAAATTTGCAAAGGTAAATTCTATCATAGCTTTGTATTTATTTTCAAAATTATAAATTGAATTAAAGAAGTAATAATGGCCTCTAAAGCGGATGAGAGAGCATCTAATTAAGACACGCTTGGAATTTGCTTAACCATATAGATATAGTATAACATATCCTAATTTGCTTATTTATCTTTTCCGTTATTCAACTTTATTTCACTTAGTTCCTCTTAATTATTAGCTTGTGATTAGATATTTGTAGAGATTCTATGTATTTTATTATAGTTGTTTCCGTAGATGATTAGTTTGGTTTTTTTATTTAATGGTTCTTCTTGGGTTACTGTAACTAAGTAAAATTGATTGAGTGAGTAGCGGTTGTGCTCTCACCAATACAACACTCTGTTATATTTTCTATATGGTATCAGAGCGGTTTTTTCTTTGTAACCGTCTCCAGAGGTAGATCTGTAACGTCGACTTTTGATCGGGGTGTGATTGTAGTAAGATGGCGACGAAGAAAGATACTGATCATCCGGGTGTTAGTCTTGTTACTACTCCCTTGAATGGACTCAATTACAGAACGTGGAGTACGTCTGTGAAGAAAGCTCTCACAGCTAAGCACAAACTCGGTTATATAACTGGTAAGATTCAGATTCCAGCTGAGGATGCAGTAGATTACGAGGAGATTATGAGTGCTAATGCCATGGTGGAATCCTGGATTCTCAACTCGTTAACTAAAGATTTGCATGATGCGTTTTTGTACGTGTCTTCTGCTAAGGATCTCTGGGATAAGCTTGCAAATCGTTTTGGTGATTCTACTGGTCCTCAGGAATATCAGATTCGACGAGAGATTGGCAGTATTTCACAAGGTAATTCCAGTCTTTCCATGTATTTCACGAAGCTTTGCAAGTTATGGGATGAACTACAGTGTATCATACCTGTCCCACAATGTATCTGTGGTTGTTGCACCTGTGATGTATCTGGTAAGATCATGAAACTCAATGATAATACAAAAATTATTCAGTTCTTAATGGGCTTGAATGATTCTTATGGCCATGTCAAGAATCAGATTCTTATGATGGAATCGTACCCTAATATCGACAAAGTATATTCTATGTTGATGAATGTGGAACGAAAAAAGCAGGTTGTAGATTCTTTTGGGGATATTCCAGAAGGGAATGCACTTATGGTTGGTTCTGGTTCTATAAAACCTTATAACTCGGGCAAGGGTAATGGCAAGAAAAAGGACTGGAAGGCTGATAAGGAAGATAAGAAGTGTTCGTTCTGTAAAATGGATGGTCATACAAAGGATACATGTTTTAAGTTACATGGCTATCTCGAGTGGTATCTTGACCTTAAAAATCAACACAAAAAATTTGGGGGGAAAGTAGGCAAGGTAAATTTGGCAGAGACACCGTTGGAGGAGAGTGTAGATGATGTTGGTGGCTTAAGTATAAGGACGATTATTCAACAGGAATTGGCGAAGATGATGAAAGAACAAATGAAGGTATCTAACATGGAGACGGTGAACTTTGGTGTAGAATTTGCAGGTAATATTTCTGCTCTTGAGACAAAATTAGGGCATCGAGCTATTTCTACTTCATGTTGGATAGTAGATACTGGGGCTAGCATTCATGTTTCAGGCAATGTGTCTTTGTTTCATAAGCTGGGTCCAGTAACGCAAGTATCTACAATTGGCCTGCCTGATGGATCGGTTACAGAGGTTAATATGGTGGGAGAGATAAGGCTTAGCAAGGATGTAGTTTTGTGGCATGTTTTTTATGTTCCAAGCTTCAAATATAATTTGTTATCTGTGAGTCGAATCTTGCAACATGAAGCTGGCGTTTTTACCTTTTATCCATCCTTCTGTGTGTTACAGGGCCGGAAATGTAAGAATATATTGGCTGTGGGAAGAGCTGTTAGTCATCTGTATTATCTTACGGCAGAGTCTTTTCATGCAGATATGTTAACCTCTGCTTCTGTTGTTTTACGACGAGATGAAGCTCATGTTGATGGTGGTCAATTGTATAAGGTTGTGAAATGTGTAGATAGGATTCCTCATAATGAATCTGCTGTATTGTGGCATAAAAGGCTGGGGCACCCCTCCTTTGACGTTGTACAGAAAATGCCTTTTGTTAATAAAATTCACGTGATTGGATATTATTTGTGATGTTTGTGCGAAGGCAAAACAGTCTCGTTTGCCCTTTCCTGCGAGTGATAGTCATAGTGATCACATTTTTGAATTACTTCATGTTGATGTTTGGGGGCCGTATAATAGGTCATCTTTAACTGGGGCCTTTTATTTCCTCACGATTGTAGAAGATTATAGTCGTGTTACCTGGACATTTTTTATGCGACATAAGGACCAAGTTAGTTCTATTCTACGACAGTTCTTCCTCATGGTGAAAACCCAGTATAATAGTGTAGTTAAAATAGTTCGAACGGATAATGGGGGTGAGTTCGTTGGTTCTAATTGTCAACAGCTTTTCCTTGATCATGGCATATTACATCAACGTTCTTGTGTTTATTCCCCGCAACAGAATGGTAGAGTAGAACGGAAGCATCGACATCTTCTTCAGGTGGCTCGGGCTTTATTGCATCAAGCACATTTGTCCACTGATTTTTGGGGTGAGGCAATTCTCCATGCTACTTATTTGATAAATAAATTGCCTACTGTTACCTTGCGTTGGAAATCTCCGTATGAAGTTCTGATTGGGAAATCACCTATTCTTGATGACTTGCTGACTTGCGGGTCTTTGGGTGTTTATGTTTTGCTGCGGATACTAAGCCTCACAAGGATAAGTTTGGAGTCCGGGCGTTTAAGTGTGTTTTTTTGGGTTATGTTGCAGGCTCAAAGGGATACAGGGTTTATGATCTTGATACTGGCCGGTTATTTGTCTCCAGGGACGTAACTTTCCATGAACATTTATTTCCTTTTGCAGATAAAAAATGTGTGGCTGATGTTGGTCCACATATCCCTTCTTTACCTATTGTCGGAGACGATATTATTGCTCATCCCCGTGCTCCATCTTCTGTTTTAGACCGTCCACGTGCACCATCTTCTATTTCTGATCCAACGGTGCGTGATTTTATTGAGCCTCGATTAGACCCACCTGTTACAGCTGAGGTTCCCAACACGGTTTCTCCCTCCTCTTCACTTCCTGAAAATCGTCGGAGCTGTCGACCACGGAGAGCGCCGTCTTGGATGTCGGACTATGTGGTGCATTCTGCCCAAGGCGCCAACACCTATTCTTCTCCTCATGTACCTCCCACGTTTCCTTTCTCTGTTCGTTCAAAAGTATCTGCTGATGTTGCAGATTTCCTTTGTCATGTGACTGCTGTGAAGGAGCCTCGGTCTTTTCGGGAAGCGTGTCAAGACGAAAATTGGATTCGGCTATGGGTTCCAGATACGAGCGTTGGAAGATAATCACACTGGAGCTCACTACGCTACCGGGAAGATCGCTATTGGGAGTAAATGGGTTTCGATTGAAGTACAACCCGGATGGCACGATAGACAGGTACAAAGCACGTTTAGTGGCTAAGGGTTATAATCAGGTTTATGGTGAAGATTATACTGACTGTTTTTCCCCGGTGGCAAAGGTCGTAACTGTGAGGATTTTTCTGGCTGTTGCTGCAGCCAGAGGATGGTTTTTGAATCAATTGGATATTAACAATGCTTTTTTGCATGGGGATCTTGATGAGGATGTCTACATGGTGCCACCGGAAGGATATACCAAGGCGCATGCGGGTCAAGTTTGTAAGCTTGTGCGGTCTTTATACGGGCTTAAGCAGGCTTCTCGTCAATGGAACACCGAGCTCACAGGTTTTCTCCTCTATTTTGGTTTTCAGCAGAGTGTGTATGACCCTTGTTTGTTTATATTTTACACGGAAGATTGTTTTTTGATGCTTTTGGTATACGTCGATGACCTTCTTATCAGTGGTACTTCTGTTGCTACTGTAAATCGATTGAAATCTACTCTTCATGAGAAGTTCTCTATTAAGGATTTAGGGGAGGCTAGGTATTTTCTTGGTTTAGAGCTCTTTCGTGATAGTTCTGGTATTTTTCTTAATCAGAGGAAGTATGAGTTAGATTTGTTGACTGATGCGGGTTTGCTTGGTTGTAAACCTAAGCGGGTTCCTTTTCCGAAAGGAGTTGATCTGCAGAGTGATTGCAGTCCTTTGTTGGACAATCCTCAGGAATATCGTCGTATCATTGGTCGGTTATTGTATTTGGGCTTCTAGGCGGATATTACGATTATGTCCAGCAGCTTAGTCAATATTTACAGGCTCCACGAGAGGTTCATCTTCAACATGCTGTTCATATTCTGAAGTATCTTAAGCTTCGTCCGTCTTTGGGTCTTCATTTTTCTGCTTCTTCCGATTTATCTTTACAAGCTTATTCCGATCTTGATTGGGCTTCTTGTTACAACTAGAAAATCGCCATCGGTTTCAGATTTTTCGGGCGATAGTCGATCTCTTGAAGACCAGCGTCAAACCATCGCTCTCGCAGCTCGCCGAGGTGAATACAGGCAATGGCTTGACGATGTGTGAATTACAATGGATTAGCTATTTGTTGGTGATTTGCGATTCCGGTTTCTCTTCCGATTCCTTTTCATTGTGACAAGAATCGCTATTCACATCACTTGTAATCTGTCTTCCATGAGCGCATTTAAACACCTTGACATTGATTGTCATGTTGTTCGCAATCGAGATAAACAAGGATTTATTTCACGGTTCATGTGGCTTCGTCTTTCTGAGTTGCGGATATTTTTACCAAGTCATTGTCTTCACCGGTGTTTCATCGTTTACTGTCCAAGTTGGTTTTGTTGGATTACTTCCAAAGTCCAACTTGAGGGGGAGATGTAGAGATTCTATGTATTTTATTATAGTTGTTTCCGTAGATGATTAGTTTGGTTTTTTTATTTAAAGGTTCTTCTTGGGTTACTGTAACTAAGTAAAATTGATTGAGTGAGTAGCGGTTGTGCTCTCACCAATACAACACTCTGTTATATTTTCTATAATATTTATGTGTCTAAAACCCTTCCTTCTTGTCTAACTCTATTTGTCACCTTTATAATGCCTTTGCCTTTCTTTTAGTAATGCATCATTTAATTTCCAAAAAAAATTAAATTAAGAAAGTAGATTGGAAAAATATTTAAACATTTATTAAATTTTATTTTAATAAGTACATTTATTAAAATAAACATAATAACTATTTTAAAATATTTGTGTTTAAATATTTTCCAATATACTTTCTTAATTTTAATCATAATAGAGGACCAAATTTTATTATATAAAATAACAGACTATTTTATAATTTTAGAAAATAATCTAAAACAATATCTGGTATTAGCTGGCAACAAAACTGTATTATCCTGTACTAATATCACAACTAGTACACGCCGTATTTGCACCTTTATTTAGAACTCGATTTCTACATTAGATGTTCATTGGTTGCTTTCATTTTCTAAACATTATTTTTATTTTTATTTTTTAATTTAATATTTATATTATTATTATTTTCAAATCTTTCTATTTGTTTGTCAATTGTAGTATATAACATAATCTAAATTTAATTTAAGTATAATAAACAAATAATTATTAACAGCTCATCTTTACTTTTTATTTTAAAATTTAATAAAATTATTTATTTTCATTATTTAATTTATGTATATTTTATAACATATGAAATAATCTTATTATTGAATAATAAAACCATTTTACTATTAATTAACTACTAATAAAAATTAAAATTGATATAATTTAATCATTCAAGTCATTATTAGTTTTAAGTTCTCTGCAAAAACTTGAGGAGTTGTAATTTCTAAGAGATAAATTTATAATAAAAGGTTAAATTTTAGTTATATAATATTAAGTAAATATGTAATAAATTAAAAATTAGCTAAAATAGTTCTGATTTTGACTAATGTTAGTACTTAAGTTTGACAAATTAAATCCAACCAATAGACTAAGCACGAATAAACCAAATTCTATGCCACGGTAGAGCCTTAGCAAACCAAAGTCCAACATGAACCCCCTCCCAAAAACTATGTTTATTCAGTTCAACTTTTTAAAATGATGTTGTAGTCTGTAAATTTAACAAATTCAAGACTAATGACATCAGTTTGAAAAGTGAAACAAAAAATGACATTGTTTATAGTGACTAAATGAGCTCGAGTCTTACCAAACGTTGGATACTGTACGGTTCAATATTCGGATCATTACGTGTTTAATACAGGATTCCCAACTTTAACAAGAATATTAAATAGAAGTGGAACAGAAGGTCAATTCGTACAATCAGTTGAAAACGTGTGCCATTAAAGACACATCTACCATAAAAACTACTCCCTCCGTTTTATAATAAGAGTCGTTTTAGAAAAATAAACTTTTATTAAAAAAGCTAATAAAATTATAGATATACCCTTATTAATACTTCCATAAAATTACCTCGATAATCAGCATCTTAAATAAAATTATGAGAAAAATTATCTTAAAATTGTGATCTGTATAATTAAGATGAGAGAAAAATAAAAAGTTAATTTTGAAAGAAAATTTATAAACATACATACAAAGTAAAAAATGACACTTATTTTGAATAATTAAAAAGTATCTAAATCACTCTTATTATGAAACGGAGTGTGTATTAGAAATCTTGCGAAAGCAGTGGAAAAGTCAATTTTCACGGCTAGTGGCAAAATGTCAAAATTTTACAACAGTGAGCACACCTTCTCCGTACTTCAACTCTTTATACCAAACTCTACAAAGTTCAATCGACTCTTGTAAATATCTTATCTCCGTTATACAGAGTTCTTCTAGGTTGAAGGTTTGAGGCAGTATGAGCTCGGAATCCAGTTAAGTGCAAAGCAGAATGCGGAAACCCAGAAAAATCGAACTGCAAAGTAATTCATCTCAGGATATTGTGCCACATCACTATAATCCATCTCAGGATACTGTGCCACGTCACTATCTTCCTTGCAAAAGAATGACGCGAAGAACATACAGATATCTACCCTCCCACCATGTGAGAGAGGGAAAGAGGGCAAGAAGGAGAAGTACGGAATATGCGAGTAGGAACCAGCAATTAAGCCTAGATAATAATACAACACATCCTACGAGCTGGAATTCTTCCAAACTCCACGTGAATTCAAAACGGTGTTCATCAAGAAAAGAACAAACAGTTCAATTCGTGAAGATGGAGCACAGAAGGGGAAAATGTAATAAACAAATTACTGGAACAAAACCAACATACAACAATTGAATAAAAAAAGAATGTACAGCGGCCACTAAGCTGATTTACACTATAATATACACGACCCAAATTTAGTGGCTTCCATATTTTGTTTACAGGGAGAAAAATATTTAAAAAAAGTAGAGAACTAGAGACAAGGAAAGGACAAAAAGATAAGAATCTTCTGATGCCCAAAAGCAATGTTGCATCCTTGAAACAACCAAACAGCAATACAAGCAACAAGAAAAAGACACAGATATTGAATAAATAACATCAGATGTAAATTGCAAAGACTACATTACTATTGAAGCACTAACTACACTAATTTACAAGGAACTCAAGCTACAAAACCAGTTTAAGTTCCAGTTTAAGTAGCAAACAAAGTAAGTCAACACTATAACAATAATCTACTTTTGCCAAAGTATACAAAGCGAATTTCAAGTCACACACAGAAGTAGTCTACAAATATTCATTAATCTTTGCCACGTTATTTCCATTCAATTAGTATTCTGTCCATTGTCGACACCAAGACCGTATAAGACACCAGCATACCTCTCCGTGGAGCCATTGAAGAAGTTATCCCTCAACTTCCTATATGTGCAAGATGTGAGTAAACTATCAGATCCTGCTTGATGGCACACGCCAACTCTTTCCACCTCCAACAACTCTGCAAGCTTGTTCAATCCACCATGCAGACTATTGCAGAACTTCATCAAATGCTTGATATCATATATCACTGGGAAATACATATTGATCAATTCAAAGAATCCTTCTTGTGTGTCCGGCAAGCTTCTGCAAGTCAAAAGCTTAAGCAAGTAGCCGAAATCATAGCCACTATGGAAAGTAACCCAATGAACGCCATCATTCAAAACAATCCCGGATGACATCAACAGCTCACCAAACCGGTTAACATCAATACCCTTTTCACTGTTCTTCTTAAAATCAATCCCACACTGGCGTAACAATTCAATAGAATCACTAGCAAAGATATCCTCAGTTATGTTAAACTCATGGAAATTGAATTGCCAAATGTAGAACTCATCAGTTCCACAAGTGGGCAAATTCCCGTTCTTATCAGAGAACGTGAGACCCAACTGGATTAATTTCAACATATCAACGTTATCTTTCAAAGTTTGGTAGTTATAATCACTGATGTTCTTAAAAGTTCCCACAGGACGCGAGACCACCCCAGGGAACTCCGTATCCATAGCAACATAATTGTACTGATCAACAATATTCCGAATCAACAAGAATTCCTCCTCCAAATTATCGTTCCACACCTCTCGAATTACGATGGAATCGCCTTTGGGTATAATTGACATTTCGAATCCACCAATTAAAAAGCAAAAACGGTAATTAAGAGCGTAATTTTAAAATCCAGATCTGAAATCAAAGAAGCATGAATACTCGAACACCCTGAAACCTGAAGCCGGCAAAAGACTTCCAAAGCAGCTTCGTGGTTGTAGTCTAATATAATAATAGATCCGCAACGACATAAAAAACCATAGGAACAAAAGACTTTAGAAGTTCAGAAGCTTAACATCAAACCCTAGAAAGCCAAAGAAAAGAAGAAGAAAAAGAAACTAGTGAGGAAAGAAATGCGATCTAACCTGGGAATCGAGAAATCGGGGTTTGTAGTAAATAGATCTAGAACAGTGGAAGAGAGATTTTGCTCTTCCTGTAAAAGAATTGCAGGTCAATGAAGAATAAGGCACAAGAAGATAGAGACATACACTCTGGCTGTCGTCTTAAAACAACTGAATGGACACAGTGCAAGTAAAGGACAAAGTCAAAACACCGAGTTCCGAAGTCACCTCAGCCTTTAGAAATTATTTTACACAACTCCATTTCCCATTACCAAAATTAGCATCGTTAAATTGGTGTACATACTGAAATATTTAGATCAAATATAAGAGCAAAAAAATTATAGGTAGTGTCAGAATGAAAAGGATCTTACTTTTTTTTTTTTTCCTTATCTTATTACATCAAAATTTTCTATTGTTAGCTATGTTATCACCACTTTTTAATTTTTAAGCTTTTGTTTTTACGATCTCTAAATAAAATCTTTTGTAATTTCTTACTAGAGTATCTCTTAATTTTTAATAACGTTAGTCACATTTAATTTGTTTACTATTATATTTATTATCTTATCTCTCTAGTAAAGTTACGCATCTAACTTAACATTCTCATTTCGCCACTATTATTTTATAATCATACAAATATTTGATCGGTTGAACACTCCACCTTATAAAATATCACAGCGTAATCTCTAAATTATATAACCTATTTTTAAGCTTGAGTAGTATCTTCTTATCATATAAAACTCTTAATGCACTTCTTTATTTAAGTCACATTGATCTAATATGGTAAATTATGTTTTCATTAATCTTTCAATTACTCAATGATATATATTAGACACTTAAAACACTCATTTTATAATATAAATTTTCAATCAATTTTACCTCCTCATTAATAGCTACTTTATGTCTTAAAAAGTTATACTATATGTACTCAATCTTAGTTATACTTAATTTAATTTAGCATATCCTTCTAAAGTTCAATCTTGACATTGACATCCTCTTTTGGCTCATCTACTAAAACCATATCATCATCAAATAACAATATTCTAAACTCTCGATTTTGTCAATGTCCTCAAAATGATATAGATAAGTCAGAGATGGAAAATGTCTCATATGCTTCTGCTATTGGCAGTCTTATGTATGCTCAAGTTTGTATACGTCCTGATATTGCTTTTATATTATTGGTATACTTAGGAGATACTTGAGCAACCCTGGTGTGGTCATTGACAAGCTATGAAACGAGTTCTGAGGTACCTACAAGGTACTAAAGATTACATGCTCACTTATAGGATGTTTGATCACCCTGAGGTGATAAGTTATTTTGATTCTAATTATGGTGGTTGCCTTGATGATCACAAATCCACATCAGCATATATCTTTATGCTTGTTGGAGGAGTTGTATCTTGAAAAAATATTAAACAAACACTTACAGCAACTTCAACTATGGAGGCAGAGTATGTGGCTTGTTACGAAGCTACTCGATAGGCAATATGGTTGAAGAATTTCATTTCTGAGTTTCATCTCATGGAGAATGTTTCCAGACCTCTAACCATATATTGTGATAACTCTGTTATAGTGGGCTTTTCTCAAATATGCAAAAACTCCAAGCGTTCGAAGCATTTTGATACAAAGTATATGTTTGTTCAAGAGAAGGTTAAGGAGTTTCAGACCCGTATAGAGCATATACCCACCGATCTTATGGTAGTAGATCCTTCAACCAAAGGCTTGACTGTTAAGGCTTTCATGAGTCATGTAACTCGTATAGGTCTACTTAGATCTTTTGATGCCTTAGATTAGTAGGAGTCTGTCTTTTATGTTAATTTTTGATAGCAACATTGTATTTGACTATTTTGTTATTCAGTCTAAAGACTTTTGCTTATAATTGTTGCTATTATTGTTATTGATATATTGCACAAATACGTTTAAATATTTGTATATATATGACATTTTGTTGTAGAAATTTTGTACCCAGTCTTATTTTGTTGTTCTGAGATATTTTGTTAAATCTCAGTTGGCATCTTGAGTGGATACTTAGGCCATTTTGTTTGGAATTGCACAAATGAATCACCATTTTGTGTGCATTTCCTTATGACACATTCTATTTAGGTCATTGAGGTATGGGTATCTTGCATATATATTATTAGTAATCCTATCGGGTCTGATTTCTATACCGTTGAGGTACTTGTAATCTCATTTTAGACTTATGATTGAGACATTATTGGCTCTACTTTGACATCTTATTGTGGCCACATATTTTTATATTAATATGTGGATTTGTTTCTATTGTTCATTGATGTTAGTTATGTTGTCCAAATGGAAGAATGATATAATTTTATCATTATTTTTGTGGACTAGCATAAAAAACATAATTTTGTACTAACTCGATTAATTTAATGTCAAGATAATTGGGTTTGTTAATTCTCTCTTTAGCATGCCATTGGGCCTATATTTATGAGTTTGTTATGATGGGTAGGCTTGGCCCATGTTTTGCAATGCACAAAAGGCCCTACTGCTAATCGACCTTAAATACAGCCGCCCCATTAAAAATTGTATGTGCTTGTTGCTGATTAGGGTTTGGAATAGCAGTAGTCAATCCTCTGCATCTCTGTCACATCACTTCACAAAAAACAACAATGAATTCAATTGTTCCACAATTTTCAAGTATTTGTCCATACAATTATTGAATATATCATGTTGCAATCTTAGGGTTAATTAATTGTATTGATTAATTATAAAATTAATATGTAATTTCGTGTTAAATTTCCTTTCACTTTCATTATGCAAAGTTAGCTATAAAATATGTCCACAATAATTGTCAACCATGTGAAGCATGCTATGAATTCATTGACTGGAGAATCTCAAAGTGCATTCATTTTAAACCGCTTTCTTTAAAGTAGAAGGCTATGACCAAAATCCATTCAAACTTTATTAGGCTCATCATACTTGTCTCTTATTCGATTCTCCTAAACTAAGATGTAGTTGGTCCTAATCCTATTTATTCTACAAGACGATCCACTGTTTTTAAACAAGAAATCTTAGAAAGATTATTGTGGTGCTTGATGCTTCTAATTAAATAGGTATTATCCGATCATATCCCATCTTTTTGGGGATGATGTGTTATTCCTTGTTGACGCTTCATACAAGGACTGTAGCTCCCTTCTTTCTGTTTTTGAAGACTTCGAAGCAGCTTCAGGTCAGGTTGGAGCACCCTATTTTTGTTAGGATGTTCTAGCTCTGCGTTATTTAATATTGTCCAAACACTTGTGTAGACCCTACATAATTTGTGGGTGAGTTTTAATAGAGTAGGGTAAAAACTGGTTAATCGAAACAAAGGATCTAATCTCTTCACCTCTTGACATAAACCGTATGAAATGTTCCTCGTTTTGAGTTCCAATGTTACCATTGAAGCATGGCAAAGGTCTAAAGGATATATGAATTGTTGGGATATTCTCTTCAAGAGGCACAACTCCTATCTTTATTAATAGAAATAAGCGTAATCTCTCTTCTTGGCAAAGTAAGTTCGCCTGATTCAGCAAAAGAAGCCTTCTTATTAGGTTGGTAGCAATGATCCGAGTACTGCATCAGTCTCGGCCGGAAACCGCATACGTCTTCGGATCGAAAATACCGGTTTAATATCAACCGCATCGCCGCTTTCGATTTAGATCGGTGATTCCGGAAAAATACCGGTGATTCCGGTAATTTTCGATTTTCCTAGGGACCTATTTGCAAAAAAAAAATTTAACCCTAAAAATCTACCCAACCCCCTCGGCCCCGACCTACTCGCTACTCTCCTCTTCTTCTCTCTTCTACGCTCCTCCGTCCGTCTCCGCCGTCCTCGCCTGCCAGATCCGTGCCGTTCGTCGCTCTCCCGCCACGTTGCTGCCCTCCCTGGTCTGGATCTGGACTCCGGTGGTCTTCTCGTCCGTCTGTGGAGTCTTCGGCTCTTCGTTCTTCTCCCTCGCGTCGTCGCCTCGTCGGTCCTCCACGCCAGCTTCAGTCGGTTCTCCCTCGCGTCGTCGGTCCTCCACCGTCAGCAGCAGCCTTCGCGGCCTTGTCCGTCGTCCTCCGACGTCAACCCGAGCCGACCCGACATCGACCCAGATCTGTGAAGACCGAATGTATTGTTTTATTTTTCATGGATTTTTTAGATTAATTGCTTCTGTCATTGTGTTGGTTGTTGGATAATGGTAGATTTGTTGTTAAAAATTGGATGACGATGGATTTGTGGTTGTTGGGAATTGCTTCTGTTTTTGCGATGGATACCGATGATGAATTGATGATGGATTTGGGTTGAAGGAGATGTGGTGAACTATTGAACCGTTGAAGTGAAGTTGTGTAAAAAATGTAAATGGTGAAGGTGATTTTGGTTGAAATGTTGAATGGCATTCTTGAAGTGAACTTGACATTTTGCATTTTGGTTTTTGACATTTTGGATTATGGAAGTTGATTTTGGATTTTGGCATTGAATTGATCTCAATGTCTCATTGGAAAATAAATTTAGAATTGTAATTGTGATTGAATTGTTGAATTGTGGATGAATGAGATTTATTTTTAATTTGTGCAATTGAATTTGAGATTGAGTTTGATAATTTGATAATCAAAATCAAATTAACATTTAAACCTAATTTTAATTGTAAAATTGATAATCAAATGTGAAATAAATAATTAAATGTAAGTTTGTAAAATTAATAATCAAAATCAAGAAATTGAAAAAACTTAAATCATTAATTGACATATTGTTAATATTTGTTATATGGTAATTCTTTTTTATATTTGGGTATTGAATTTTGATAAATAATTAGTTAAGTATAAATTTGGGTATTTGGGAATTGGAATTTAATTGAATTAGAATGGATTTGAATTGAATTATAATGGAATTGAATTGAATTAGAATGTAAATTAAATTAGAATTGAATTGAATTGTAATGAAATTGAATGGAATTGGAATTTGAATTTGGATTGAAAATTGATTGAATGGAAATGAAATTATGAATGTTTTGTAATTGTTAGGATTGGAAATTGTTGTTAATGGAATGAATGGAAATGAAATTATGAATGTTTTGTAATTGTTAGGATTGGAAATTGTTGGGAATGGATTGAATGGAAATAGAATTATGAATGTTTTGTAATTGTTAGGATTGGAAATTGTTGGGAATGGATTGAATGGAAATGGAATTATGAAAGTTTTGTAATTGTTAGGATTGAAAATTGTTGGGAATGGATTGTTTGGAAATGGAATTATGAATGTTTTGAAATTGTTAAGATTGAGAATTGTTGGAATTGAATTGAATGGAATGGAATTGAATTGAATGGATTGGATTGGATTGGATTGAATTGAATTGAATTGAGTTGATTTGAATTGGATTGGATTGGATTGTATTGGATTGGATTGGATTGAATTGGATTGGATTGGATTAGATTGAATTGGATTGGATTGAATTGAATTGGATTGGATTGAATTGAATTGGATTGGATTGAATTGGATTGAATTAAATTGAATTTGATTGGATTGGATTGGATTGAATTGCATTGGATATGATTGGAATTGAATTGAATTGAATAGAATGGAATTGAATTGGAATTGGAATTGGAATTGAATTGAGTTGAATTGAATTGGATTGGATTGGATTGAATTTATTTGAATTGGATTAGATTAAATTAAATTGAATTGAATTTGATTGAATTGGATTGGATTGGATTGGATTGGATTGAATTGAATTCAATCCAATTGAATAGAATTGGACTGGATTGGATTGGATTGGATTGAATTGAATTGAATTGGATTGGATTGGATTTGATTGGATTGTTTTGAATTGAATTGGATTATATTGAATTGAATTGAATTGAATTTGATTGGATTGGATTGGATTGAATTGCATTGAATTTGATTGAATTGAATTGGATTGAATTGAATTGGATTGGATTGAATTGGATTGAATTAAATTGAATTTGATTGGATTGGATTGGATTGAATTGCATTGGATATGATTGGAATTGAATTGAATAGAAAGGAATTGAATTGAATTGGAATTGGAATTGGAATTGAATTGAGTTGAATTGAATTGGATTGGATTGGATTGAATTTATTTGAATTGGATTAGATTAAATTGAATTGAATTGAATTTGATTGGATTGGATTGGATTGGATTGGATTGGATTGGATTGGATTGAATTGAATTGAATTGGATTGGATTTGATTGGATTGTTTTGAATTGAATTGGATTATATTGAATTGAATTGGATTGGATTGGATTTGATTGGATTGTTTTGAATTGAATTGGATTATATTGAATTGAATTGAATTTGATTTGATTGGATTGGATTGGATTGAATTGCATTGAATTTGATTGAATTGGATTGGATTGGATTGGAGTGAATTGAATTGAATTTGATTGAATTGGATTGGATTGGATTGGATTGAATTGAATTCAATTGGATTGAGTTGAGTTGAATTGAATTCAATTGGATTTGATTGGATTGTTTTGAATTGAATTGGATTATATTGAATTGAATTGAATTGAATTTGATTGGATTGGATTGGATTGAATTGCATTGAATTTGATTGGATTGGATTGGATTGGATTGGATTGAATTGAATTGAATTTGATTGAATTGAATTGGATTGGATTGGATTAGATTGGATTGAATTGAATTGAATTGGATTGAGTTGAGTTGAATTGAATTGAATTGAATTGAATTAAATTGAATGTGATTGAATTGAATTGGATTAGATTGAATTGAATTGAATTGAATTTGATTGAATTGAATTGGATTGGATTGAGTTGAGTTGAATTGAATTGAATTGGATTTGATTGGATTGTTTTGAATTGAATAGAATTGTTTTGAATTGAATTGAATTGTATTTGAATTGAATTGAATTGGATTGGATTGAAATGGATTAGATTGAATTGCATTGAATTGAATTTGATTGAATTGGATTGGATTAGGTTGAATTGAATTGAATTGAATGTTTTGAATTGTTACCTTTGTGCATATTGTCATTATGTCTTTGAAATTATGTGTTATTCATTTTGTGTATGATAAATGGAAGGAAGTTCAAATATTCCGATCAATCTAGTTCAGGAAGATACAATGATCCAGCTTGGGCTCACGCTGGTGTGGTTCCCGGTCAAAAAAATCATACTATTTGCTTGTTTTGTAACAAGCATTTGAAAGGTGGAGGAATCACCCGATTGAAAAGACATTTAGCTGGGATTAAAGGAGATGTGGAAGCGTGTAAAAGAGTAAGTCATGATGTGAAGTGGCAGATGAAGACATTGCTTGAAGAACATCAATTTGAGAAAGATAGAAGAGAAAGATTGAATCTTGAAATTGGTAGTGGAAGTTCATTTCCCGGTTTCCGTGGTGATTATGGAGATGTTCAAGGTGGAAGTGGTAGTGATAGTGGTAGTGGTACTGGTAGTGGTGCTGGTAGTGTTCCATCTCAGTTTCAGGATCCTGTACAATCTGAAGTGAGGAAGAGAAGAAGGCAGCTGTCTGGTTTCTTTGCACCACGAACAACTCCTGGAGCCCAACCTTCAATTCAGTAGTGCAATGCGATAAGAGATGCGCTCACAATGTGGATATGGCAGTAGCTAGATGGTGGTATGATACAGGTTCGTCATTTAATGCTTCTCAATCATATTATTATCAACCTATGATAGATGCCATAGCCTCTTATGGTCCAGGATACAAAGGGCCATCGGTTGATGACTTAAGAGGTAAACTTTTGAGTTGTGCTGTGTCTGAAATGAGAGCTTATTTAGCTGAACGAAGAGTGAATTGGGGTATTAACGGATGCTCAATTATGTGTGATGGTTGGACGAATAGGAGACAAGAGCCTATCATAAATTTTTTGGTTTATTGTTTTAATGGCTCTATGTTTTTAAAATCGATTGATGCATCTGGCATGATTAGAAATGCTGATAATTTGTTTCGGATATTTGATGAAGTTGTGAATGAAGTAGGGGTGGAAAACATTGTTCAGTTTATTACTGACAATGATTCCGCTTATAAAGCGGCAGGGATAAGGTTGCAGAATACCTATAATTCCTTTTATTGGACTCCTTGTGTTGCACATTGCATTGACTTAATACTGGAGGATATAGGAAATCCTAGGTATTTTCCTGTTTTTGATGAGACCATGCAGAAGGAAAAGAAGGTGATAAAATTTATTTATAATCGTGCATGGGTTTTAAATTTGATGAGAACGAGATTTACCAATGGTAGGAATTTGTGTCGCCCTGCTGTGACAAGATTTGCGACAAATTTCTTATCACTTCAGTCTTTTCTTTCGTTGAGGGTGGAGTTAAGGCAAATATTTACAAGTGATAAGTGGGTTACATCTCAGCATGCTAGGTCTAATGCTGGAATGGAAGTTTGCAGTATCATACTGGAAGATAGGGAATTTTGGTCGCAATGTCAATTCGTTATCCGAGTTTGTGAGCCATTGGTGAGGGTACTTCGGTTGGCTGATAGTGAAGAAAAGCCAACAATGGGTTATATTTTTGATGCAATGGAGAGAGCAACGGAAGCAATCAAGGCCAATATGAAACATAGGCCTTCTTTATACCAGCCATATATCTCAATCATTAATGAGAGAAGGAAAAGACAACTTTCTTCTCCATTGTTTGTAGCTGGGGCATTTTTGAATCTCAGTGTGTATTTTAGGCTGGATGTTGAAAAGCAAGCTGAAGTTAGTAGAGGAATGCTTATGACAATTACAACAATTGTTTCTCATGACTCAATGCAAATTGCTTTAACCACACAAATGGAGGCCTATAAGTACTCTTATGGAGATTTTGGAATGTCGGTCGCGATTCAACAAAGAGGACTTCTTTCTTCAGGTATTACTTATTTCATATTTCTTATTTGTTGAAATTTATTTATCACTTTATTTTGTTTATAACACTACTTTTGTTTTCTTATAACTTGCAGTTGCTTGGTGGGATCTTTTCGGATGTAGTGTTCCAGATTGAGAAAGTTTGCGATTCAATTTTAAGTCAATGTGTAAGTGCAAGAATCGGGTGTGAACGTAAACCGGAGCACATTTGAATTTATCCATTCCAAGAAAAGGAATAGATTGGAGCATAAGAGGTTGAATGACTTAGTTTTTGTTCGTTACAATTTAAAGCTTCGGGAAAGGTACGTTATTTTTATTATTTTAATTATTAATTTTTATATAATTTCTTATAATTTTCTAATAATTAAATGTAATTGTTTACTAGGACTCTTAGTAGCACAAGTTGTTCAAATGATCCAATTGCAATTGATAATATTGATATTTTGGCAGATTGGGTTTCTGAAGAACCGAATTTGGTTGATGTGAGTGATTTGAATGTGGAAGATGATCTTGGATGGGAAAGCATTGACATGTCATTTGGTGCATTAAATTTGAATGATGATGATGATGAAGCTCCTCTCAATGATGAAGATTTTGTACCAAATGATCATTGGGTCAATTGATCTTGATTCAAGCTGTCATCCGCTTTGATTTATTGAACTTGTGTTTTATTTTTCCTCTTCTTTTAATTTTACTTGTATTTGATAATTGATGTTTATGTTAAATTATATGTATGTAATGTAAATGTAATATTTTTGTTTCAGGTTCAACTTCTACTTGATTGCTTATTTCGTCATCAACTTTTTTGTAATGGGTTATTGTTCTTTTTATTGGATGTTTTGAATCTTTTGATGTAAATATGTAATATTATTTATTATAATGATGAAATTGTATGATTGTAATATTTTAAATACTTTGTATTATTCTTAGTTTTATAATTGTATGATGATGATTGTCTTTATTTATATTAATTGTGGTTATTATTTATATGTTAAATATTTACAAATTATTGTTATTTCAAATTAATTGTCATTATTATTTATTATTAAGAGTTTTAAAGTATGGTTGATGTAAACAAGAAACTAGTAAAGTATACAGTACAGTTGTATAATATATCAATATGGACTATTTTGCAATTTTTAAAAAATTTAGGGACTATTTTATAAATTAAAAATATCCTAAACTGCATCTTGCATCTTAGGTATCGTTCCGTTCTAGAGCCCAATCCGGTACCGAGTCCGGTACGGTATTCATAACATTGGTTGGTAGCCCAAGCATTATCAGCGTAGTATAAATGTATGTGTTAGTATATAGCGTATAGCTAATGCGTGGTTGTTTATAATTTAGCAATATAATTATTTAAAATCATTATTTATCTCATAAATATACAAACATATATGATAAAATTTATAAAATATATGTTGTAAATGAAATTACAATAAGGTCGTAATTATATAACAAGTATTATTGTAAATTATTTCGGTTATTATTATATTAAGACTTGATATTAATAAATCATAAAACTAATAATATACATTATTTTTCGTCCTTATAAAAGAAGTAGTTTATCTTATATACTACAATATAGAGATAATTAAACAAACTTTTATTTGAAAATTAATTGCATATTTATGAAAATTCTCATTGTGATAATTTAATAAGTAACTCTTTCACTTGAAATCTCTAAAGTATCTCATATAACAATTGTTATGCTTTGATATTACTTATTGCATATTTTAGTTAATATTAGATCAATTGGTAGTCATTGAATATATCATAAGCAATATGGAGTTAGTTAAATGATAATATATGATTCATTATCCTAAAGCAATTAGAAAAATGCTTTATATTCTTAATTAATATTAATTTAGGATATTATTTGTCAAGTAGAATGACATTTTGTAAAATAGTTTACAAATATCATTAATAGAATCAATTAATAATAGTTGAGAAATAATATGATCGAATTCAAATAAAGTAGACGTTAATTTCAATTTATGTCTAATCGAAACATTATCTAATGAAAAATTGAATTATATAGAAAAATTATGCACGAAAAGTTAGTCAAATCACTTTGACGTTCTTAATAATTTGGATAGTTATAATGTGTTATTAAACATCGGTCTTGATTTATAGATATAAATTATTTAATAAAAATTAAAGATAAATTAAAAGTTTAAGTTATCTAATCTTACATAAGATTTAAGGTTATTAGTTATATTTATTACTAACATTTTGAAACCTAATGATCATACACAAATAACAGTTGAAGAAAGAAAATATATTTTAATAAAGTTGAATTTGATTGTAAAATTTGAAAATTTTATAATTAAATATAAAATATTTAATAAATAAAGATTAATATGAGATATTCGATCTTATTTGGATATATATAATTAATTGTAACTGTAATTAAAATTTAATAGAAATTAAAAGTTTATTTAAGCTAAATTATTAAAATGTTCAAAACTTGTTATAAATAGTTTTAAATTCTAAGTGAGCTAACACTTCTTATCTAACCCTCTCTACAATAACAATTCATGTTTTATATATTAATCATATTATAAAATCGAAGTAATTTTAACTTCTAGAAAATCAAACAAAAATATTTCCTTGTTTAGTTCACTGCGTACGAGATTAAATTTCATCTTAATTTTCTAATGGTGTGTCCATTTATCGACTCCCTTGAAAATTTGCAACAAAAGTAACAACTTGATTAGTAACTTGCGATGATAATGAGTGGAAAACTCACTGGACAAAGTGGGAGCAATTATGATAGTAAGAAAGGCTGTGGCTTGGATTGCGAGACTTAAAACATGTTTTAAAGCACAGCCCTCCTCCCCAACTAATGTGGGGAAAATTCTCAAGGTTTTGTATTTCTCCTCGAGAAGCCAACCTTAAGAAAATTCGTCTCTCTCTTGGCGAGGGTTGTCATTGAAGGATAGGGAATGAGAGAGGTCTATAAATAAACACTTGGCATGATGGGTCTGAGCTGAGCCTCAAAGTTCTCTGTCTTGTCGATACTATTGTATTCTTTAAGGCTTTAACAAGGAGACCAATTTCAGATATTCCAGTTTAAGTGTGCTTTTCTGCCTGACGCAAATGAAACTTCTAATCACTACTTCTGGAAGTGCGAAATTGCTAGATTGAGCTGGTTCGGCTCACCTTTGGAACTTCATGCTGACATGTATAAAACTGAATGGTTACTTGTGATGTTGAAGCGATTAACCGTGAGGCCCTCCGGTATTGCTGCCTTCTTCCTATGGTTTCTACAGTTCTTCCGCAAAGGAAACATGTTTAAATCTCTCATTCAGGAACCTTCAAGTAGGAATGAGTCAAGAATTGGTTGGTTTTATTGAAACCGACTCATTTGAAACTTGTGGTTCATCAGGAAGGGACTTTCAGAAGAAATGTTTGGCCAGCTTCGAATATTATCGTCACTGACATTCCAAACTTCAATAACAAACTTTCCTCCATTTTCTTCTCTTGTACTCCTCATGTATTTACTTACGTAGGTGATGCTTTGGCAGCTCCTGGAAGATGCACCCCCCCGGACCAACAATACTCTTCATGGGTCTGAACCTTGTTTCACCCCCGGACTTGGACTAATATTACTTGGGTTTTCCATAAGATTTTTGAAGTTAATATCCTAACGCAAAACGTCAACACCGACCAGAAAATAAAACGTGTTAAACATTTTCAAGTGCCTGACCCATGTTAATGATCTAATGAGGATTGTCAAATTGCACCCTATCTTTCAATCAAAACCTGACCATGCTAAAACAATACCTTCTAAATGAACCAATTACGTTTTCAAGGAAAGTAAAAAGGCCATCCTGTTTCAACCAAGTGAAAATGCCTGATTACCACACAAAATTAGATAGATGGAACTAAGATCTCTGCCTTTAGATATAACATGTAAATGTCTGCCATATTTCATTCAAGAAATGTGCCTACTGTAAGAATATCAGTTTCTTGCCAATACAGTTTAACTGGAGTAGATATTCACTTCACGGAAATTAAAAAAAAAAAATGGAATTGCCAAATCTTAAAAGAAGAAGCATCTGAGATATTGCATCAACTATGATGAACAGATGGATCTCTCAGTTTGCACGGAACAATTTATGACTAATACCACATAAAGATGCAAGTGCTTATTGATCAATACGAAACAGTGAATAGTAACTACTTGGTAATATCTTCAAGTGTCATGGTTTGAATACAAAGCATTAGTCAGAAGCGTTTAACATTCTTTGGACATAATTTTCTTGTTTAACAGGAGGTCTACAGATATTATGATCACAGGCACCAACCACCAACCACCATTAATGTCAAAACCCGTATGTACCTGTTTCTACTTGGAGTTATGCGTGCAACATGCTTCTACTTGGTTTCAATAACAGGGAGGTACACGCCTTCTGCTGCCAGCCAAACATTATCAGCGCGTTTTTCTCTGACACCACACACCTACAAAAGTAACAAACGGGAGAGTACATAGAATTATTAGTCAGCTCCAAAATGTCAAGCACACTAGGGTTATGGTTGTTCCAGCCAAATGCATTCACAACATTCCCACACCCAAAGAACGATTGATACTAATGATGTTTTACCTACATTGTAGCTAAAGTTAGTCAGCTACCTTAGGTTGTTAACAATTTGGGATTCTACCTATCAAAGAAGAAACAAATGATTCGGGTCTAGACCTTAAACATTTTAAATAAAAAAAAAAATTGAAGGGACCAGCTGAATGATTTCAGTGCTAATTTATATAGTGTACATACATCAATCAACAATGAAAGAAGAAGGTTACCTCTTGCTGGCCTCCAGCTATACGTTGGTATTTCTTGTCGTGACTGTGTAGGTAGCCACCAGTGTCAACATGTTGAAGTCTAATCCTTTGGTCTTGTTTCCATGTCTTTCCACTACCTTCAATGAAAAGCCTGAAAAGAGAAACAGTGTGAATAATGCCGAATAATAGAGGTTAATTGAAGAGAGATATAGTTGGTTGGTGGTCAATCTAACCTCCAGTAATCACCAGTATCAGATTCAGCATCTCCCCCAAAGCAGCTAACCTGCAACATTAAGGTATGAAGCTCCGCTATCTAATAAAACTTAATATTCTGCAATATTGACGTATGGAGCTTCACTACATCATAGATCTTAATATTCTGCAATGTTGACATATGGAGCTCCACTGCATCATTAATCTTAATATTCTTTCCCCGTGTGTTCAGTTCACTCCACTGTTTTAGATCGATTGACCAACCCTTTGTCTATCTCATCTAATGTGCGACTACAATGAGATGTACATTAAGCAAGTATGATAATGGAAATACTAAGGTGGAGTAAATGAGAAGACCTCCAAGTTTCCTGAGATTGGAGACGCATGAAGGTGACTGTGGAGCCACTTTCTAGTCCTCATGTGTTGGAGACGTATAATTGTGCCAGATTTAATGGTGTTGCCTTGTTTAGCATCTATGCCTGGCTCACCTCTCACAATCTAGCACAATATAATACAGAGTTCACCTTTTTAGACTAATTTCAACAACAACAACAACAAAACATATATTTGACTGTCATCAACTTACCCAGTAGCTGTTGGAATCGTCAACACCAGGAAATGCCGTAATGGATTGCTGCCCGCTACCTGAACCATACGGCACTTCGTGTGAATGAAGCCGATATTTTGTCCTTTCGTGCATAAACTTAACAACTGACCCGTACGTTATCTGAAATATAA
Source organism: Erythroxylum novogranatense (assembly GCA_029891385.1). Taxonomy (NCBI): domain Eukaryota; kingdom Viridiplantae; phylum Streptophyta; class Magnoliopsida; order Malpighiales; family Erythroxylaceae; genus Erythroxylum; species Erythroxylum novogranatense. The sequence continues at coordinate 28,450,322 of CM057224.1, forward strand.
AAAGAAAAAACTCCATTATTTTTGGTTAAGGTGATCACAATTATGAAAGACATGAACGAATCAAAAGAAACCAAACCTCAACGCCTTCGGAGGAGGAGGGAGATGAAGCGGAGGCGGAAGAGAAGGAGGCTTGATCGTTGTCGAGGTTAAGGAAAAGAAAAATGGCGAGACCGAAGAAGGAGAGAGCCATCGCGAAAAGCAGTATTATGAACCAGTTGTGCTGCCAGAATGGGATGGGCTTTTCTCTGTACACTATCCTGGTAGCAGTAATTGAAGATGGCGGAGAAGAAGAAGATGGCTTTCTCCTAGAGAGGGCTTGTTGACCTGAGGGCGCCACGGTTATTCTGAGAGTTTGGAAAGACGATTGTTCGTCCAACTTGATCTGTGCGGTCTCTTCTATTTCTATTCTGGCAAAACACAGGAGGAACTCTGAATAGTGAAGGAAAGTGAGGTGGGTGACATTAATACCACCAATAGAAACGCTACAAGTGGTAAATTAGTTGACGTGTAGAATTTTGATTGGGTGCTGACTCTGATCCGTGTGTGGAATTCCTGGTCTTCGGGTCGGATAACTGGTGCGGCTTCATTTTCTATGGTGCTTAGTTACTTCCACTTAAAATAAAACCTGGGCCTTGGTAATTACTAAGCAAATTTATAAATTTATTAATTAAAAGAGGTATTCATTAATCAAATATTAAAGGCCTATTGTTCTACTTCTATTTTTTTATATAGTTTTTAGTTTTTTATTTTTTCAAATAAAATAAAATTCTGTTTGATTGTTAATGTTGATGTTGTTATATTTTATTACTAATAATAATCACGTATTAAATAAAACTTAAAGATAAATTATTTTTAATTAAATAAGTTTATTTAATCTTTTATATAATATTTACTAAAATTTATGTTATTTTAATAAATTAATAATTTAAAATTAAAATTTTATTTATAAATTAATATTTATTTGAAATAAATTTTAATTATTAAATCGTTTTTATTTGAATATTTATATATTTTAAATTGAATTATACTTATTAATAGTTATTCAAATTTAATTACATATTAATTTAATTATTATATTAGATTAAATTATTCATAATTTTATTGATAATTTATTTTAATTTATTAAACATATAATGTTGAATTAAATTATTCATATTTTATTAAAATTTAAATAATTAAATAATATATTAAATGATAATAAATCATATATAAAAAAGAAAATAAAAATCACTTTTATGGTTTTCATAATTTTCGATATAAAAACCAAAACCAAAAACATAAATTAAAACTCAAACAAACAAGTTTTTTTTATGAATTTGAAAACAAAAACAGAAAAGTAAAATAAAAGGAAACAAACATCGTTAACATATCAATTCAATTCAGAATTATTAATACATCAACCATTATATAGTAAAAGTTTTATTGCATTTGATTTAGCTTGAAGATCAAATTAGCCTATAATCAATTTTTAAAACTATTCAATTTTTACTATTTTTACTTTCTATTCAAAGTGTATGTTAGATGTCTAACATTTAGATATAACATAAAGGCATATTTGAATTCTAAAAAAGATTAACTTTATTAGATTCTCCTATAATTTTGCAAATTATTAAAGTGCTCTCTAACTTTAGAAATTATTAATAGCACTCATATGGTTTTTGTTTCTATAACATTTGTCATCCCTCCTACCATCAATATCTACTAAAAACCCAAGTCCAAATGCAAAATCAATGCCATATTTGTAATATGATGGTGCCACCTAACCAACATCATCTAGCATCATGCGACATTATCTTTCATCTCACACTATTCTATATGAAGCAGAGGAGAAATAGGGAGAAATCAGAAATTGCTAGTTGAGGCAAAAGCAAATTGTAACTAAAACACTAGAGAGGAGAAATCATCCTCCATATAGATCATGATCTTTGATTGTTGAACCCCGATCTTTTAGTCGAATTTAGAAATATTAAATGTATGAAATGAGTGTTTTTGTATATGTATTGTGTTATAGATGCTTTTGTGCTTTAAGGAAATTGATGAGAAAAGAATTGATTGGTTTTGATGACTTTGATATTTGAGTAGATTTGTATAGATTATGAAAGTTAAAGTGAATGATTTGATTGAAATAGAAGTTGAAAAGCAAGAAATAAATAGTAAAAATGTGAGAATTTGGAGAATTAAGAAAGCTTGATTTTTTGGGGATGAATAGTAGCAGAAAATTGACTTTTTGGTCTGAAATCTTTGTGAATTTTTCTGGCTTGATCTAGGCAGATTTTGATAAAATGATCTTCATGAAAATTGTAGCTTCTGTTGAAAGCTTTATATCGCTATAAAGTATGACATGTTTCGATATCGGGATTGACATTTATGATCAGTCAAATTGAAGTGCTTGTTACTTTGTTTTTGAAAATGCTCATAAGTGTAGGATTTTATATGCAGTGTTTTGAGGAAAATTATGGACTGATATGTTTTGAATTGAGTTAAGTGGTCTACATAAAAGTTATAGAGAATTTCCATAGCTTTTAAATGATGTATAATATGCAATTTTTGGATGTGGAAATTGAAAGATGTGAATGTTTGAAGTTTGGTTATTGTTTAGGTGATTTTTAACAGGTTAGAAACTTTGTTTGAAAAATTGACCTAGTTAGAGATTGAAATTGCCTTTAAGTTCTTCATGAAAGTTTTAAATTATGTTTTAATATTTCCATTGATGTAAAGTATGAAAATTTGGGGCCATGAAATAGGAAGTTATGATTTTTACAAGTTTCTGTTACTGTTTGGGAAGATTATTAGTGGACAGAAACTTTGATTGAAAATTTGACTCCTTTAGAGGCCAAATTGATTTTTCTGTCCTTCATGAAAATTGTAGGTTGCTTTTTGGTATTTTCATTAATATAAAGTATGATATTTTTGGACCTTGGAGTTGAAAGATAGAAATTTTATAAGTTGTGATACTGTTTAGGGAGACATAAATTGGACATAACTATTGAGAGAGATTTTGACCCCTTTAGAGATGGAATTTGTTTTTAAGCCCTTTATGAAAATTGTAGAGCTTTCTTTTATCTTTCTATTGATATCAAATTTGAAAATTTTAGATTTATGAGTCACAAGTTATAAATTTTAGAAGTTGGAAGGTCGCCTTGGCGAGCGGCCGCGCTCGGTCGTCCTGGCGAACTATCCGCTCGGTCGCTCCCCCTCGTGAGTGCGAGCTTCGATTTGGATGTTTTCCTAACCGACCTCTTTCCATTCTTTTGGCCATAAATTTTTTGTCCGACATCCGATCGACCTGATTTTTAAAGCGTTGGATTCCTAAGACATCCCGCTATCTGTCCATGAAAAATTGTGAATTTTTGAGATTAAATTGAAGATGATTAATTTAATCAAAGTGAGTTGGAAAATTTTCTAAACATGGTTCAGTATTTTGGTAAATTCTTGGTTTGTAGAGATCCAATTGAACTAATTCTTATTGTAAAATAAAATAGAAACATGGGGCTATAAGTCATATGAAGGAATGGAATTTCAATTTAGCCCCTAAGACCTTCAATTTCTGAATTGAAGTTGGGTTTAGTGTTCAGTCTTGGATTAGTAAGACCCGAAAGTATTTTGGCCATAACTTTTGCTCTAGTCATCCAAATTAGGGAATACTTAAATTGGATTAAACTAGAGAGATAAGACTACAAATTGTCAGAAGAAAGTGAATTTTAATTCAGCCTCTAAGATCATCATTTTTTGGATGGAAGTAAAGTGTTGGAAAATGTTTTAGCATAAGAATAGTCCAAAATGTTTGAGGTGTAACTTTTGGAGTAGTGAACCAAATTAAATGATTTTGATGGCATTATGAAATTGAGACAATGAGGAACATTTATCTAGAAGGAAGTTTTAGCAAATTCCTTCAATTTGATGGTTAGAAAAATGTTCTAAAGTAAGCATGAATTAAAATGAATTTTAGGCGCAAACTTGGAAGAACACTTAAGGTTTTAAGTTATAAGGCATATATGTAAGGGCATAATGGTCTTTTAGCATTCATTAAATGCAAGAGGAGTCGGCTGTCATTTAAGAAGGAAGAGAATCATGAAATTAAAAGAGAGAAGCATAAGAAAGAAGGAAAGAAAGGAGAAGAGTGGCTTCGGTGGAGAAGAGAAAGGAGAAAGAAGAAAAGAAGCTAGGTTTCTATTTTTATGGATTTTCAAGAAAGATTTTAGAGATGATCCAAGAAGGAAAAGATGGAAGAAGATGAGAACTCCAAGATGAGACAAGAAATTTTGGATTTGGAGAAGATTAAGGTAAGAGACGATTTTTTTGTCTTTGAAATTTTAAAGAGATTTTGGTTTAGATAGCTTAAGAATGTGATGGTTTTGTAATTTTTAAGTTAATTTTAGTGATTATGCCTTATGTGACATTTAATTTGGGTGTTTATTAATTAGAGATTTTTGTCATGAATTAGGAAATTTTAGTGAGGCATTGGAGAAATTGAAGCTTTGGACAAGTTTTAAGCACGGAAATGAGGTGAGTGCCATGTTTATATTTTGAATTATAAACCATATAAATGTTTTCGAAAAATTAAGAAAGAAATTATCAAATTTTATTATTTCCGAATGTTTTTAGAAAATGGTTACAAGTTTTAAATGATTTAATAAATTAAGAAAATTTGTGAAATTTATTATTTACGAATGAAGTGATTAAATTATGAAAATTGTTGCATTCCTTGTTTGTGAATGATTGTGCATTTGATATATGAATTTGTGTGAAATATGTGACATTATGTATGACATTGTGTTTGAATGATTTGAAAAACTGTTGTGCGAATTTTGTTTGGAATTGTGAATGAAAATTTGTTTGATATGAAAACTAAGTTTTCGAAATGTACCTTTGGACAATCCGATTTTTCAAGTATGAAATGTGTTATCTGGGTTTGGTTAGGTCCTATAAGAGGATCAAGTGCGCTTGTCTAGGCTTCGCTCGCCTGCCCGCTAGCGGCATTGGAGCTTCGTTAAGGACTCCTATAAATTCACGGCTACACCGAACCGTTAAGCGAGAATGTGTAGTACGTTTTGGTCACGGCTGCACAGGACCGCTATGCGAGAATGTGCAGTATATTCTATTTTTGGATCGACCCAAACTAAATTTGTGATATGTAATATGATTGTGTGTTATTATGTGCTGCATTCATGTTTTGAAATTGTTCATGAATTGTGAAAATTTTGAGAATTTTGAGGAATGAGCAATTGAGGTTTTCAACAGTAAAATTTTTGAAATTGAATATGAATGATTTGAAAAGTCAAAAATTTTGAGAAATAAGCATTTTGCCAAATTTCTACTATGAATTTCCATAAAATGGCAAAAGTTTTGAAAAATATGTTTTTGCTTATTTTTCGATTTATAAGCATGTTATCTACGAGCTGTAAAGTTCACCCCCCTTTCATTCCCATCTCCAGGTATCGAGCAAGAGATTGGATAAAAGAAAGTCAAGGTATCTGTTCGATTTTGTATATCTTGTATTTTGTGTTTTGAATTTTTGGTATTGGTATTGTATATGGCTTGGAATGCCATTAATATTTTATAAGCATTTATTTCATGATGAAAATGAGTTATGGATTTGCGTATAGAATTTGTAATATAAATTTGTGTGGATATGGTATATGAATGGTATAGGGATGAGATGAGATGTGAATTTGTGTATGGGACTGAAATATGGAATTGTGTATAGAATTGGAATATGAATGTGTTTGATTGTGTTTGTGTTCCGAACAGGAGGTCCGATGATATTGATGTTTGAGAATTATTGAAGTGTCATAAGCAATGTTCTGAAACCCGAACCGGTCATCGAACCGGTGGCCTTACTGGTCACCGGTTTGACCGGTTCGACCGATTCAACCACCGGTCGAACCGGTGTAACGTAATAATTATGTAATAATTATATTTAATTATATATAATATTTAAAAAATTTAAAAAAAATCAAAAAATAAAAAAAATAGTCTGACCGGTCGGACCGGATCGGTACGACCGGTCTTTTGATCGGTTCAGACTGGGTCAATTTATAGCCAATTTTGAGGGATAAACCGGACCAGACCACCGACCGGTTCGGTCCGGGTTTAAAAACAGAGGTCATAAGTATATAAATGTATACTTATGACACTTGCATAATAAATCAATACACCAATTACATAATAAAAGACCAATCTGTTAACGGTTTTAGGGGGATTTGAAATCTAGATATAATTTTCTAATATTGATAGATTACTAAATGCCATTCATCTATCTTGCTTTAGTTTTATTTTCTTTTAAGTTAAAAATCAAAACCAATTTCGTGGACTAGATCTTAGGATAAAAGTAATTACTAGTACTTATAGTCCTCGTAAAATTGACCTGTACTTGCAGGTACTAACTACAACTACGTTGTACACTTGAAATTATTTTAAAATTGACATTCAGAAAAAAGTCAATAGGAATCCTACATGGCAAAGAGGATTTTTGGGAAAACTAAGGACAAAAGACAAATAAAAGTTCTAGATGAATGACGCTATTTGTGTCTTATGCCAAAGAACTCAAGAATGTCTAAACTATCAACTCTTTGAGGGTGAAACCTCTGCCAGGATTTGGATCCCTATGCTTAACATCTTCAACATGCATTCCTCTATTAGAGGTTCGACCATCAACTAGGTCACTGATATAAAAATGAGGCATAAAGGAGACTTGTAAGTTATTTAAGATGGCTTTTTAATAACAAATCCTGCACTATTGATGAAACTACTAGAAAGATATTTCACAAGATTAGATCATATGCTATGACAAATAAAATCAGGTTGAACTTGCCACCATAATTGTGATGCAAACTGTTGATTAGTTAAGGAACTACATTTATCTTATGCTTATCGTACAATTGCTTAATTAGTTCTTCTTAATGTTTTTGTCAATAGCTTAAGAGTCCTAGTCTTTTAGAATCTACTAAAGCGACCCGACTGCCTTGTTGTGTGATGTACATCACTTTAAATTAACATTAATTCAATAGTTAACTTTCAAAAAAAATCAAAACTCCAGTAAATATGAGGGTTAGAGTAAGTTGAGCCCAATTTTGTCTCATTTTATTCTTTATAAAAATCTAATGTAGGTTCTATTTTACTCTTCATATAAATAGGCCCTAAGAAGGCATCTTTTGGGCCCTTATCGAAGGCCAGGCCTGTGCACAAGTTGGTTTACTGGCGTGAACAAAAAAGCATGTTTGGAAGGGACTCACAGGAGTAAGACAGAAATTCAAAATGTCAAAGTTGGTTACATTGACTTTCAATCTTGGAGGCTATCTGGCTGGACTGGACCCAATCTCCACCGCACCATTCCATACCAATACCATATAAAGTTTGCTCTTTAAATTCCATTAGTTATCAATTAAGTAATCAACAACTAATATCTCTTATTATTAGTACAACATTTCTTAATTTAGCTTCGATTTAAAGAAAAATAATAAATAATAACACCATTTTCTGTGAGTTGACCCACAACATTTATATGCGTACTTACAATATCGCTGATTTCAAAATATAGCACCGATTAACAAGTAACGCAGACCCGGATAGAAAGAGACGAGAAGAGACCGTCCATCCGTGTGTGCGATGTCTTTCACGGCGTCGAATTCGTCGAAAGATCCGATATTGCCCTTATCGGTGGCTTCCAACGGCGAAGAGAAAGAGAGGGAGAGATTTGTAAAAGATGGAGATGAGCGTCTGTTCAGAGGATCCGCCATGACTAGGAGAGGTGCTTATGCTGCCGTCTCTTACATGTCTTGCGCTGGTACCAGTCTACAACTTTTTTTTATGTTCCATTCCAATTCCTATGATTGCATAAACCCTCGACTGTCCAAATCTTTTTTCTTTGTTAATTGTCTCTTCCACGGAATGATTATGTTTCTCTACATATTTTGCTAACTTCGAGTATTGGAGTTTGTTTCGGTTCACTCTGGTAGGATACCTTGAGAAATTATTGTTACTTATGATTTGCTACTGGTTCAATGGTGCTAATTTTGAGCCTCAACTCTCCTATTTGTTTTCAGTTACTGTTAATGGCTATTGACACACGGGGTGGACCTGCATATTTTGAAAATGATCGTGGCTCAAAACGATGGAACAATAACATAATTATTTATTAAATTGAGCCCTTTGTTTAAAATCTCTAGGTACATTTCAGCAGTTTGTTTTCTGGCTTTCCCGGAAATGCACATCATCATTGTTTGTTAATTGCAAACATAACTTTTATTCTTAGTCTGTTGGTAACTGATAATTTCGACTCTTGTGGTCATTGTTATGGACCTGCAGGGAGATCTTTCTTATTTCTGCTATGGCGTTGGGTTCTACTTCTTACTAGTTCTCTTATCTCCTTTGCAGTGCTTTTAGTCTTGTTTAACAAAGCTGCTCTTTCATCTTATAAGTTCCCAAGTGCAAATGTAATAACTTTATGTCAGGTAAATCTTTTCAGAATCTCATAAGTTTCATTAATTCCATTGCATGCTGTACAAAGTATGCTGTCTCTAGGAAAGGATCATGCTTCAGATTTTTTCCTCTAACTCAATGCTTCACTTTTCTATCATCCTTGTTTTTTTCTTTTCAAGTTTCTGATTGAGTTTTGTTTCCTTTTCAATTTATTAGCGAATGAAATTGCTTTTTTAAAAAATTGTAAGATCCCAACTGCTAAACTTAACCTTTGCCGAATCCTGGTCATATGACCATCATACATTTAGATGTGTAATATGTACAGATTGTATCTATTCAATCTAAAACTTAAATGTTCTTAGCAACCATTGTGACCGATATGAGTATATTATATTCACATTCATTTTTTGTTTCCTTACAGATGATATGCTCATGTTCTTTCTTATATGTATTGAGACGTTGGAAGGTTATCTCCTTTTCAGCTGGCGAATCATTAGCCACTTCTGATGGGAAAGCTACTTTTGTACCATTTGAGATATTAATGCGCACCCTCCCTCTTTCAGCGGCATATTTGTTTTACATGGTAGTAATTTTCTCCTTAAGTCTGTTTAGACTTTATATTCCTTCCTTGTAACCATGTCTTTACATTTTCTCAAATTTCCCTTGAAAGCTAGTCACAATGGAATCTGTTCGTGGTGTAAATGTTCCCATGTACACCACCTTAAGGCGGACTACTGTGATGTTTACGATGATTGTGGAGTACATTCTGGCAGGGATGTCGTATACACCTCCTATTGTTGGAAGGTAAATTTTCCATGTTCCTTTTTTCTGTGTGCTGTATCTTTTGTTTGTTTTTAATCTAGGGATCAAAATGTTGTGATGTAGGAGAAATAGAAGACATATTAACTAGTATCTCAAACTAGCAAAATTAGAAAATATGGCTGAAATTAGGTTGCAAGAATATCAAGTTTCAGGTCTAGAATTTAGTTGATAATGCTGAAATTTCAGATTTGATATAGGTAAATTTTTTAGGATTTGTTTGCTAGAAATTTTAGGATAGGATTTTAGGATTTTGGTTGTTATAACTTTAGGTTAGAATTGCTAGAATTTAGTGAGGAACACAATGGAGGGTAGGAAACCAGGAATTAATCCTAGGGTCTAAGAATCACTCTTAGAAGAAAGCATTACGCCTTCTAGTTGAAAACTCAAGTTTGTAGAAAAATTTAAAGATCTGTTATTATTGAGGCTTAAATGTACATATTTATAGAGAAGTTCTTAGAACCCTTATTCTAGTAGGAAAGAGTTCATAACAAATTTAAATCCTATTATAATAAAAATTCTATAAGTTTAAGTCCTAAACAAATAGGATAGCATATCTAAAACTAGAATAACATAGTTATCTTACTACTACTTCCTATCTAATATGGAATTTTAACATAATCTAAATCTCAACATTTGTTGTCATTGCTGTCAACTCAATTCCCACCTTTCATCCCATCAAATTAAAGGTTATGGTTGACTAATTTTTCCCCTGTTATTTCTTCTATAGATCTTAACCTCTTTTGTATCATGTTGTTCTGTTGCCAATATGACATTAAAATTGTCAAATTTTCTCCATTAACAGTGATGGACTCCTATAACCTCTTTCTGGAGTGTGATCACATTGTCTGATATGGGTGCTTTCTGTTGAAAGACCCATAATGTTGTTTGAAAGATTAGAACAGGCAATTATGGAACTTATTCATAGTCCTTTGAAACTTTTTTCTCCTGTTTTGTCTTGTAAATCTATTTTTAACATGTTATATAAGTATCATCCATCTTTTGGTTTGAGTGATGCTTCAAATATTTCTGTAAAATTGTTTCCTGCTGTTCAAAGTCTAAGATATTGTTGGTAACTCACCTTGTTATTTCCATTTATCTACCAAGCCAACCCATATAGTACTTGTCTTTTCATTGTTTGGGCACATAATCTGTGATTCCTTTTGAAGACATGAATGTGCTTAATTCTCATTTTAAAATTTGGTTCCATGTGTTGGTTTTCTGAAGATTTATTATAGACAGAAGTAATGCACTCAGGACAAACAATGTTGGATTTTGAAAAGTTCCTAAGTTACCCCTTTCTTATTATCATTCTGTACGTTCGGGCTTGAATTTGAGTAGGACTATGAAATGCTTAATCTGTAATATTCAAGATTCTTGGTTTTACTTTGTGTCGCAGGAATTTGTTGCACTCGCACTTTTCTGTTTCTGATTTTTCTTTTATCCCAAGAAATTAGGGATATTTTCAGTGTTGGGTTGATTGTTTTTGGTGCAATCCTTGCTGGAGCATGGGACTTGTTTTTCAATTTTATGATTATGCTGTTGTCTTCTTATTCTGTAGTACTCAAGGTTCTTGGTTTTAACGTGTCCCAGGAATTTGTTGTACTTGCACTTTTCTGTTTCTGATTGTTCATTTAACTCAAGAAATTAAGGATGTTGTCAGTGTTGGGTTGATTGTTTTTGGTGCTTTCATTGCTGGAGCACGGGACTTGTCATTTGATTTTTATGGTTATGCGGTCGTCTTCTTAGCCAACATTTCTACAGCAATATATCTTGCAAGCATAGGCCGTGTTGGTAGTACTCTCTTGCCTTCAAAACTACGTTATTTTGTAATTTTTTTTCACATTTTCATCTGTAGCTTTGTCTCTCTTGAAGAATAACTATGATGTTCTTTCTCAGGTAAATCCAGTGGCCTAAACAGTTTCGGTCTTATGTGGTGCAATGGTAATAAACTAATGCCGTCAAATTGTACTTTATGGACTGTCCAATTGTTACACTCAATTTTTTGTCTGGACTGCTATATTGGGTTGCTTTTCTTTTAATAGGAATTATATGTGGCCCTGTTTTATTGCTCTTGACATTTTTACGTGGTGAATTGGAGGCGACAATGAATTTCCCTCATCTGTTTTCAGCTGGCTTTGTGGTATGTTCTGCTTGGTACCTCATTTTGACTTTTTGTCCCTCTGAACTGTCATGTTAAGGTCGCTGCTCTGTGGGGATATAGGACCTCAGACATCTATGTCAATCTAATGAATACTCTTTATATATATACCTTTAACTTAGAGGATATGATTGGATTTATGAATTCAAATATTTTTATGATGCTTATAGTAACTAACAATTTTCCACTTCTCTCTTTCTGTTTTTCCCCACATGCTACATAGAAATAAATTGTCCTTTACCAGTACTCCTTTTTTAGTAGCATGAAGATTTTTGTCTTCCTTGGAACAGGCTGTGCTACTTCTTTCCTGTATGCTGGCTTTTTTCTTGAACTACAGCATATTTTTAAACACCTCTCTGAATTCAGCACTTACACAGACAATATGTGGCAACCTTAAGGTTTGTTTACTAATCCTATTTTGATTTTTCCATGCCATATGCTTGCTGTTTTGCAACTGGAACATTTTAATATTGGTTCATCCCACATGAATGCCACTTTAGTGGCTATATTGTACTCTACAAGCTTTATCAATCAAATGAAAGATGTTACATTTCTTAATTTTTAATTGAACCAGAAAAGTATTACCAAATTCCAAGTTCAATATTTGGATTCTTCTTTCACCTACCTGTCTGAATACCTTCCTGAACCAATTAGGTGTTAGAGACAGCTGGAGTCTCAATTGATTTGCCATTTAGATGGCTGGAGTGAAAGAACAATGAGGTCCAATTAGTATTAGTACTCCAAAAAGAGAGAATGAGAGAATGTTGAATCATGTATTTATCAAGTGTGCTTAAGAGAATAAAAGAAAGATGATAGAAAATATTCTTAGGTTTTTCAAGTTTACTATTGCTCGAAAAGCAAGAGATTTTCCATGCAATTGTAATACATTAAGTGAGCTGCAGTTCTGCATGAGGAGCAGCAATTAGATCTTGTTAAGTTGATTATATGCAATATCACAGTTTTCACGCCTATCTTTGTTTAAATTGCGTGTTTCTTAAGTGTGAAACTTTTCCTCATGTTTTTTGGATATGCTGTTCTAGGACCTGTTCACCATTGTACTTGGTTGGATATTCTTTGGTGGGCTTCCTTTTGATATCGTGAGTTTGAACTCTTCCTGCTTCATTCCTATCTTCTTATATGCTAATAATATATTCCCCGTCTATTATTTCACTCAATAAACTATTTTTCACATGTTTACAGTTTAATGTCATTGGGCAATTACTTGGTTTTGTGGGGTCTGGTTTGTACGCCTACTTTAAGCTCATAGGAAGGTAAATGTTCAAACTATATTGGCAATTGTCACATTCGCTGAAGCGTGTCAGTGGCTTCGTGCAACCGTCTTCTGCTATCGTCACGGGTTTTTAGATGCAATTGCCTGTTGGGAAGGAGGAAGTTTCTCCGTAAGTAGTAGCTAATTCTGTGCTTTTAAGCACATGAAGGCCCGTCTTACTGGCTAAACACCTACCGTTGCACCCATCAGCTCAGACAAAGTGAGATGCTTTGTACTTGTTAATTGGTCAAGCTCATAATACACCAGATTTTATGTGAATAAAATTCTGGAAAGCGTTAATTGTCAGCAGTAACAAGGGCGGGCAGTGCTTTTTATGATGGTGCCTTTTTTTTTTTTTTTTTCATAGTTACATTAGAAAGACATTGTGTATCACCTAATATTGTGACAAATGTGAATGCTTCTTTCCTTCATGGGTTTGCGGCACTGGGGTGTTGGTCCGGGACTAGCTGTAAAAAGTCAAATGCACATAGGAAAGAAAGAGATAACATAAAAGAGATGAATTAAGGAGAGAAAACAAACAGCGAGGAAACGAAAGACCTTTTTATGCTCAAAGTAACTTTGTTTTGGTCAATGTTTTAAAAACTGAACTGAACATCGAACCGGTCGAAGGAAAGGTTTAAGGTTTAGAGGTTCAACCGGTAATAAACCGCTATTAAATCGGAATATAATAAATAAGATAAAAATTTTATAAAAATAAATAAAAATAAAATATTTTATTGAACATATGCTAGCCTTGTTCACGTGACTTTAATTAAAGACTATCTTTAATTATCTTGTTTTTTTTGTATTAGTCTTTGACTGGGTCCACCACTGTACATGTGCTTACCTTTCACGTGACTCCATTTGTCTTTGTATAATTGAACTTAATGAAGTGCAGCGTTTTATTCGTGAAGTTCCCTTGTGCTATGCGTTTTTGTGCCTCACTTGTGTCTGAACAAAAGTGTCTTAGGTGAGTTTATGACTTCAGAGTTCAGATAGACAGCTTCTTTGGAACTTTCGAGAGTCACCCATTTCATGTCTCTGCTATTCTTCTTTCTCTTTTGCTTCGACTTATCATCTATAGTGCTTTAGTGTTGATTTTTTGAAGAATTATGTGTTTTTTTTCACACCTTGAAAATGGAGGCTCCCCACCCCAATTCCAAGGTACCCATGTGCCCATCTTGCTCCAAACCCTCACGCTTCTCCCTCTGCACTCGGATTCGGAACCCTGCGCTTGAAAATAAGGTCAGTGTTACTATTCTTCAACACATTCTTGAGAGCAAACACCCTCTCAATTCTTCCAGGATAGCGAAACTAGGACTTCGATCGCTTTATAACTACTGAATCGACGCGTTAACGTTGATGCCCGGTACCTTTTTTGGTTGCTTGAGCCTGTTCTTGATTCGGATTGGGGTCGAGTTGATTGTGGTTGTGAAGTTGGAGAAACTCTGAAGCAAAAAATTGAGGATGTTGGCGGATTGAGTTCTGATGCGGAGGATACGAGTTTGATTCAATTTGAAGGATATTAGGTTTCAAAAGGTGAAAGCAGTAGCCTGGACGAATCTAAGGGAGGTGGTGTTATGGAAAACAAGGGTTTAAAATCGAACCGGTCCGGTTCGACCGAAAAAGGTTGAACCGTCCGATTTTTATACAGAGAGGTTATTAAGTGAAACCGAACCGGATCACTGACCGGTTCAAACTTTTTTCGGTCGGACCGGACGGTCCGGTCCGATTTTTAAAACATTAGTTTTGGTTATGGGATGCTAGATTTGGGCATTAGACAGAATTAGACATGGTTAATTTAAACAGAATCCGAACAACCCAAGAGTTTGGATCATCTGTACAAAAAACTTAATCTAATGTCCAAAACAACACCATTTTGATCATTGTGAATTTAGAGACTGTTCAATCCTTTATAATGGTCAAAACGACACCTATACCTTCCCTAGGCCGTTTAGATCTTCTCTCCAAAATAATAACTTTGTGTTTGTCTAACCCAATCGAATAGTCAAAACGAGTTTCCTTATCCTTCCAGTAGTCAATAGACTTCAAATAAAGCACCCTCAAATGCCAAGTTAAATTAATACATGCTGTCTATCTCTTCAATTTATTACGCCAATCACCGTTAAACTGTATTGAATTATATTAGACACTCGTTAAATAAATGTGTGATAATAATTCTAAGCATTGTTTTTTAGATTCCAAGATGAGCGCGTGCAATACACATAATCTCAGATGAGCGCGTGCAATACACATTCTGGTCCATTTCGACGAACAACAGCCTCATCAGTATGTGTGGCGAACAATGAGATAGCCCTGTTCTCTAAATTAAAATCTTTCCCACAAGTAGAGACATTCTCAAAATCCATACGTATACACCCAGGTTCAGGGTCATCCCAATAACACTCTCATCTTCTTATTCTAAATTTTGCAATTTCGGAGCTATGGCTACGGTGATCATGGCCTCCTCCAAACTCCTCATCAGACAGTCACCTCCCACTCCCTCACTCTCCACCATTACCAACAAATCCAATAACAAGCTCCAAGTCACACTACCCAAATTCACCAAAACCCACCTCATCGCTCTCTCGTCCACCACCTTCAAATCACTCTCCCTCCTCACCGCAGCCTCCTTCACCTTCGCCCCGCCGTTACTCGCGGAAGAAATAGAGAAAGCCGCTCTCTTCGACTTCAACCTAACTCTCCCAATCATAATGGTGGAGTTCCTAATCCTCATGGTCGCTCTAGACAAGATCTGGTTCACGCCACTGGGGAAATTCATGGACGAGAGAGACGCGGCAATAAGGGAGAAGCTGAGCAGCGTGAAGGACACATCGGAGGAGGTGAAGCAGCTGGAGGAGCAGGCAGCGGCGGTGATGAGGGCGGCGAGGGCGGAGATATCGGCGGCTCTGAACAAGATGAAGAAGGAGACTCAGGCTGAGGTTGAGCAAAAGCTGGCGGAAGGAAGGAAGAAAGTTGAGGCTGAGCTGCAAGAGGCTTTGGCTAATTTAGAGAAGCAAAAAGAGGAGACGATTCAATCTCTAGATTCTCAGATTGCTGCTCTAAGTGATGAGATTGTGAAGAAGGTGCTTCCTATCCAATAAATTTATGGTTCTATTCTATTCTATTCATATGCTGCTCATGTAATTCAATCAATCAGAGTAATTAATATATTTGTAACAACATCCTGGACCTGGAGATGAGATGCTTGGTTGAAATTTACACCTCTGGCTCTGGTTCTTTAAAACCATTATAGGGATTAAAATTATGCTAAGAATGGCTTGTGTTCAAACCATTTTTATGAATTAGTTGATTATGTAAACAAATAAAATTTTCAGAACTAAATAGGTTTTGGTCGATTATTTTGTGTCCGTGGGTGTAAATTGTTTTTTCTTGTTATTTAAATCTTCCCTTACGACTGATTAAAATTAGATTGTAACATGAATGAAAAGGTTCATCAACTTGTAGCTTGATTATAATTTATTTAACTTTTTAAGGTTTAAGTTCACAAATGATCATTGGGCTCTGCAATTAGGTAGGTCCTGGTCGCAGGGTGTTTGTTTAGTTGTTAGGGGAAGCAATGAAAAAAGATGATTTGATAATTTATTAGGATTGAATAAATAAAATTTTTATATTCTTTTTGGAACAATACTCCATATCCCCACACGACGAAAAATAGAATCCATAAAGAAATTCAGAGTTGTAAACGAAAATCTCAAGTCACTTTGATGACGCTCTACATTTCAATTCCAACTTTTTTGTGACAACCATACAAAGTCCCAGCCATTACAATCTTCATCAGTTAAAGAACACGGTTATCTATTAACTTTGCAATCCGCTCCATTGTAGTTATTATTGGTTTATATTTAATAGCTAATCAATTGTAATTTTTATGGCATAATTAATTAAATATATTTTTATCTTATAATAAATATATTTTGCAAATAACATTATTATAACATTATAATTATAAGATTTATATTATATTTAAGTATTGTATTACCTCTAAATTATTTTTAGTCAATCGCTTTATTAAAACTAGACATTAATATAATAGAAAGATGAATATAAATTAATCGATCGTATTTAAGTATTATCTCTAAATTATTTTTAGTAATTGTTTTATTAAAACTAGACATTAATATAGTAGTCTAAAAGTATATAGATGTTTAAATAACTGTATGGATACTTTTAAGAAAAGTCCATTAAACTTACTTAATATGAGAATTTATTTTAAAATATTACTTGTATATTTATGAAAATTCTCATTGTGATAATGTATAAGTGATTATTTGAATTAAAATATTTAAAGTATCTTATATAAGAATTATCTCATTTTGATATTAATATGGACCTATCATGTTCAAAGGTAGCTCAATTAATAGTCATTACAATATGAATTATCTGAAAATAATTAAGTACTTAATTTAAGAAATTTTGGCTAATGTAGAATTGCAACTTGAAAGAGTTTTTAAATATCATTAAAAGATAGTTACTAATATCATTGAACTAACTTATGTCATTAATTTCATACTCTATATTTGATCCAAATATTATATAATGAATAATTGAGTTGCATGAAAAATCATTCATAAAAGGTTAACCAAAACTACTTTAACATTTCTAATATTTTGATAGTTACAATGTATAATTATATACCAATAATAGTCTATGAATATAAATTATTTAATTAGAAATAATAATCAATTAAAGAAGTTTAATTTATCTAACCCTAAATATAGTCTATTACTTTAATTTATACTAACATATTAAAGAACCTAAGGGGTTCTACACATTAAATGATTAAAGAGAGAAAGATAATTTGATCAACTTAGACTTGATTATAAAGTTTGAGAAACATTATGATCAAATACAAGATACATGATAAATAGGCATTAATATTAGCTATTGTATCTTATTTTATCTCAATTGGTACTTAATTAAAATTAATTGTAGTTTTAATTAAAATTATGATTATATTTCAATTGAATTACTAAAATATCTAAGTCTTATTATAAATAGGCATAAGCATTTTTAAAACTAATACCTTTTACCTACTACTCTCCGTATTATTTGTAGATTTTTTTGAATATGTTTATGTTGGATCGGAAAAACAAAACATGCTTTGTTTGGAAAAACGGTAGATTTCAAAACTTTTAAGAAATTATTACTTGAAGCGGAAGCAACAAATCCAAATCAACATGCCAATCCATACATGATATGGTATAAGGATAATAAAATATAAACAAGATCGAGAGTATTACCAACTTCTTCGCTGACTTTAAATCCTCATTGCTTATCCTCTCCTTCTTCGTGTATCCAAATCCTTTGCCTTTGACTTTTTTCCTTTAGCAATTTACTTTCTCCTTGTTGTAGTATCCTCAACCAATTAGATTTACCACCTGGTCTTCAAGGACAATTAGGTTAACAAAATTCTTTGGTGGGAAAGGAGAAGAAATGTTTGGAGGAGATTTCTTAGAAGAAGAAGAAGCAAAATTGAAACTCTTTCAATTGATATTTTCGATTCTCTCTTTCATGAAAGGAGAGAAGGTGTAAAGAACATGCAAGAACTCTTTCTTGCCTACCAATTTAGTATATGCTGTAAGTACAAGTCGACTTGTACTACTGATAAGTCGACTTGTTCTTGAAAAGTACCGATAAGTCGACTTGTACATTGCATAAGTCGACTTATTCAAGGATCGATCTTGTTTATATGCGCCCTAAAGCAATCTCCTTTAGCGCTTTTATTCACAAATGATGCAGACTGGATGAATAAATAAAGAAAAGGCATAATTCATTAATTTGATGTTCATGAACATTGTTTATGAATTGATTGGATCTTTAATCGATTAATGAAGTCCATGATATATGACATAGCGTGAAGGAAATTATGATGTGATCATACTCCCGAGATTCCTATCACGTGCAATTATGTCATGTCTAAATTTTCCTACCAAAGGATTAATGAGACCGACATCATTAATCCGGATAGACTAAAGACATGTCATATTCCTCGATTGGATCAAGCGATGGATCTCGAAACTGTAAATATGAGATATTTAGATTTGACATGTGGATGCTTACTAGTGGTAGTAAGTTCATTGGATGACCGCCACGAGATCATCACATGGATATCTTATCTAGTGTCGGTGATAATCTCATCATAAAGAATTCGTGCAGATCCTCAGACTTGAGCGACTCGAGGATATCTTGAATCGATCCCGCTTTGACTCCATTCCTTGTTGCCTTTCGAGGTAACTCATAGGGTGGTCTTGGAGTGCGACTTGAGGTATTCAAGATAATTGAGTAGCCAATAAAGGATTCACCACTTCGGATTAGCGAAGAGATACCCATAGCTCTTGTCGGGATCATTACTCTGAAATCTCGGCCAGAGTGAATATGTCATGAAGAGTGTCTTCACGGACATATAGAGAATGAGTCCTAGGGCGAGATCTGTTATCACTTAAATTAGACTCGGTCTAGTGAGAGTTGACACTTTGACCATACTCATAACCAAGTGGGGTATAGGATGGTGAAAGGACGAATTGCACTAGAATTGTCTCATGGAAGGTTTGTGATCCGGTTCGTGATGAATACATCAAACCGATTACTTTCCGGTCAATTGGAGGTCATGATGTGTTGCTAGATACCGCTCATGACTTGCTCAGATTAATTGTTAATCTAAGTGGCCAACATAACCGGAGCCTAAAGGGTCACACGCTTAAGAGTGTTTCGAGAATCAGAAATTGTAATTGGACGAGTTCCAATTATGGAGAGCATTAGATTAAATGGTTCCCGATGGGATTGGGATATGTCCCGATGAGATCGCGACATCAATATTCTAAGAAAGGTTTAGGAATGTTTTGACAAAGATCGTACCGATAGTCGATAGACCAATTTCATTGACTTGATCTTTAAGAATTATATATATTAATTAATTAAGTAAATAATTAATTAATATATATAAATATATAGCCATGTGCACGTTGGATGAAGGGAGAAGAGATAAAGCCATTTGACTTTTCAACTTATTACTTTATTAAGTTAAAGAAATGAATGGCTATTAATCCTCCAAATGTAAGCTTCTTAAGGAAGCATCTTTAATGGTTAAAGAAAGACATAAGGAGGCTAAGAATGGGTGATGGTCGTAGGTTTTGCTGGAGAAAAACAAAGGAAGCTTAAGAGTTAAGCTTAAGGTGAAATTGGATTTCATTTCTTCTTCTTCATCAAGCCATCATCGATTTCTCTCTTCTCTCAAAGCAAGGTCCAACGCTTCTTCAAGCTCTCCAGGACAGAGGTAGGATCTAGCAGCTCTTAATCTGTTCTAGCTATTCCTGGTCAAAGGGTTTGACTTTTGTTAGATTTTCCGATCTGCGTGGATCACCTTTTGAGATAGTCTCATCGGCTATTTAGGTTGATGTCTTCATACGGATACCTGGATCCTGGTTCGGAAGGTCCCGGAACAAAATTTTGTTTTCCGCTGCCTGTACATGTGATGTATCTCCGGATTTTCCTACAGTGGTATCGAGGCGTCTGGTATCCCGTATGAAGCTAAAACCTAAGCTAGATCAGAAACCCTAAGTGCTGTTGATGTTGATGCATGTGTACTGCCCAGATTTCGAATTGCTATAGAGATAGGGTTTTCGAAATTTTTCTGCCCAGAAATGTTCATAACATGTTAGAGAATATGTCTATGAATTTTCAGAATTTATCGATTTGATTTGATATAGTTTTGCTAATTAATTCCCTAAGGTTACAGATGCTGTTTTGTGAAACGATTCTGGAACAGGCAGTAGTATAAAATCGAGAATAAATTCTAGAAAAATCGCTTTCTGGATTTTCCTTCACCTACATGTCTCTAAGATGTTGGTGAATGTCTTTGAGCATGGAAATTGGATTTCAAGGTGATTGGATATTTATTCACGAATTTATTCTATGCTGTTGGGAATTGCTGTGCTGATGAACACAGATTTTGAATCGGTTTTGTTATTTAGGTTGACTGAGTTTTTGATGGCCTAAAATCCTGAAAAAATTCATGTAGCATTTTCTGAACATGTAGTAACCTATATAATTTTCTCATGATTTATTGAAATTATTTCATTGATCATTTCAAGCAATGTACAGAACTGGACAGTTTTTGTGAAAATTGTTGAGACTGTTTTGCTTGGCTTGATTGAGTGTGCTTTTTCAGTTCCAATGCCTTGCACCATTTTTAATGTGATTAAAAATATGTTATCTTGATGTATTATGATTGCCAAAGTGAATTTCTTGAAGTTGCATTTCCAAGAATTTTTGAATGCCGAATTGGTCACATTAGCGTCTCGTTAGTATATTGCATTATCTTGTTTGTTTTGGCCGTCACAAATTTTGTGACAAGTGCCGGAGTAGTTTTGAGAGTGTATATGCTAGCTAGAGATGCTTAGGATGATAATTTGGGTATTCCTAAATTGTTTGGAAATTAATGAGTTTTGACTCATTTCAAGTTTTTCATATAGTTTGACTATTTAAGGCTTTCATGGTTCAATGAATTGTTCATTGATACATCAAATTTATCAGATATTACCATAGATATGTAGGTGTTGTGAATTGGAATTGCATTAATTGAGGAATTAGCCGATTAGAGATTTTAGCAAATCTACCTGGATAAGTCGACTTGTTCAAGGTTTTTGGGATAAGTCGACTTGTCTTTAGAAGCATAAGTCACTTGTTCAAGATCTCTGTATAAGTCGACTTGTAGTACCTTATAAGTCGACTTGTTCATGGGCAGGTGAAATAAGTCGACTTGTGTCATACAAGTCGACTTGTGTGTGGGCAGAAGCATAAGTCGACTTGCATTTGATGAAAATCGACTTGTGGCATGCTCAGGTTGGATGATGGATGATTAAAAGGATTGATTCAATGTGATTGATGAAACCTAAATCATTCCATATAGTCCAGGCGACTATAATCCTTCAGCTTGGAGTCTAGAATTCGAAATCCCTCCTCGGTATATGAAAACTAACGCCTTCCATTAATATGGTAAGAACCAGAGTTCTTATAGGGTTGGGTTGTTGAGAAAACTCAAGCTCACTCTATACGGATATGTTCGAACCATGAAAATAAGATTTTCGGATTAATGGGTTGGTTTTCACCGAAGCGTTGGTTTGTTGAGCAAACTCGAGGTCAACGCGACAGAGGCGAAATTGGGTAGCATACATCGGATGTATCGCGTCAAAGAGTTGATACCCAATGTAAGTGCAAACATCAACAAGTTGATAAAGACTGATTGATAGTCAGGTCTAAGATGTAATTGGTATATCCGATACCTCCGAGACATAAGGTGGTTTGTTGGACAAATCCAAGGTCATTCTCAATGCTCGGTTATCGATGATACAATTGGTATGACCGATACCTACCGATTGACCTAAGTCAGGCTTGTTGGGCAAACTCAAGGTCACTCTTAGCAATGTCGGATATCGACCCACTCAGACATTATGTCACATCGCTTCTCTGGATTCGTAAAGAGGGTTATGGATTCTAGGAAACTAGTGGGAGCCATATGCATGTCATGCAAGTCCTTATGATCATGCAGCATTTCTATTCTATCATTCCTTCTCTATCGCGTTTAGGTTGATCAAGAAGTCTTTCGATTAATTTACGCTCTATTCTCGGACCGATTTTCTTGATTGGCTAAGGAATCGAGAATTGTTCTCGATCCGAGGAACCGGGATACGCCCTAGATGTTCCACTTCCAGATGCACTCTTGTCAATGCTTCGATAAGGATCGAAAGCATATCGTAAGCATCTAAGGGATGATGATATGGATACTTGCATTATGTTTGTCTTGATGTCACCAGAGTCTGCGAAGCGACGAGTCCATGGATGCTCACGTTATAATATTTCATCTTAGGGAGCTGTTTGATGAGTAAGCTCGATGCGAAAGGTTCAAGACCTCGAGGCTTCTCTTCATCACAAAGATGGCTCCAAGGATAATCTACATGCGATATACCACAAGATGAATGGCTATATTGAGAGATTGGTCGCCTTAGGATTTGTAATGGATTATGAGTTAAGTAGAGACTTAATTCGGTTGGATTGTCGATGGTTATTCACGGTTAGTGTTAAACTATCGGATGAACCAAATATCCACAACAATTCTGAGTGATCAATCTGCTTTCGTAACATTGAAAGCGTGCTATCGAGAGATAGCAAGTGCTAATGGTGGATGCTTCTTCTTCTAGTTTAAAGAAGAAAAGGTCAAGAAACCAAAGGAAGTGCCAACAAGAAGAAAACCAAAGAAATCGCCCTAAAAGGATTTTGCTTTCATCAGGCAAGACTAGCCACTAGAAGGCTAAACCGTAAAATCTATCTCGAGTCCTTGAAGCGTAAGAAGGCATCGATGCCTCTACTTCTTCAAATATGTTTGTCATTGAGGTTAATACTATTCTCGATCCAAACATATCGGTATTTGATACGGATGTGGCTCATACATATGAAATGATATGCAAGGCCTCAGGGACAGTAGAAAGCTCATAAAAGGAGCACTAGACCTTCGTGCACGTAATGCAGCAAGAGTTGCTACATTTGCCGTAGGCACTTATGTCTTATTACTCCCTACCGGGCTTATATTCAAATTGGATGATTGTCATTTTGTACCCATTTTAAACAAAGAACATATCAGTATGTTTTATGTTTAATTAGAGTTGGTTTCCATTGGACTTTTAGTAGAATGGTTGTTCTATTAGTTGAATGGAATGCTCTATGGTACTCGTACATTATGCAATGGAATTGACATATGAGATATATCATATCCAATTATGAATATCAATGACGCGAAAAGACATAATCGAGATAATTTAAAATCAACTTACTTATGGCATTGTCGGCTTGTCCATATAAATGAGACACGCATCGCTAAGCTCCATGAGAGTGGCAGTTTAGGGTCATTTGATTATGAATCACATGACACATGCGAATCTTGTTTATTAGGCAAGATGACTAAGTTATCCTTTAAAGGAAAGGATGAACGACTGGATTATTAGACCTAATACATTCGGATGTATGTGATCCGATGTCCATCCATGCCAGAAGTGGTTATTTTTACTTCATTACTTTTATCGGTGATTATTCACGATATGGGTACATGTATCTGATGAGATACAAATCAAGTATTTGAATAGTTCAAATAATTCGAAATGAAGTGAAAACTAACTTGGTAAAAGTATGAAGACATTACGATCGATCGTGGTGAAAATGCTTAGACCAACAGTTTTGGATTATCTCGTAGATAATGGGATATTATCTCGATGGACTCCTCCTTACACGCCGCAAAGACAATGGTGTGGTTGAAAGGAGAAATCGAACCTTGTTAGGCGTAGTGCGATTGATGATAGGTTTTGCAGTTTTTAGGGTATGCGCTTGAGACAATCTGTTACTTGCTAAACAGAGTTCCATCAAAGATATTGATGTTACTCCATATGAAGATATGGACTAACGAAAATCCTATCTTTCTCATCTGAAAGTATGGGGTTGTCACCTTCGTGAAGCGGACACGATCAGATTAACTTGATGCAAAGTCGACAAGTGTTTGTTAAATGGAATATCAATTCTACCTTGCTTAGAACAAAAGTTGTTTGTTTCCAAGCACGCTTTTTTCTTAAAGAAAGAGTTTCTTTACAAGAGGACAATGGGGAGCAAAGTTGAACTTGGAGAAGTTTAAAATGCTCGAACAAACATGTATCAATCGCTCAACTCAAACTGCCACTCATATAGATGAGGTAACAGTTCAACCTTCTATTACACACGAATTTCGTAGGTTAAGTAGGATACGCACTGTTCCCGAGAGATATGAATTTCTCGTAAGGGAATAGAATGACGTATTACTCATACGAGATGATGAGCCTACTACCTATGAAGAGGTTCTGAAAAGTTCAGAGTCTGAAAAATGGCTTTGTGCCATGAAATCTGAAATGGATTCCATGTATAAAACCAAGTATGGACTTTGGTTGTTACACCTGAAGGGATAAAACCCACAGGGTGCAAAGGGGTTTTAGAAGAAAACCAACATGGATGGTAATTTGATTACCTATAAAGCAATGCTTCGGTTAAAGGATATCGCCGCATAAAAGAGTTGACTATGATGAAACCTTCACCCGTCAGAAGAATGCTTAAATCCATTCGGATACTCCTAGCCATTGCCACTCATTATGATTATGAGATATGGCAAATGGATGTG
The DNA here is from genome assembly GCA_029891385.1 of Erythroxylum novogranatense. Lineage (NCBI taxonomy): Eukaryota > Viridiplantae > Streptophyta > Magnoliopsida > Malpighiales > Erythroxylaceae > Erythroxylum > Erythroxylum novogranatense. The sequence continues at coordinate 28,475,207 of CM057224.1, forward strand.
AAGATAGCTTTCCTGAGAGGAAATCTACCCGAGGATATGTATGACACAACCTAAGGGCTTCACTTCCATCGATGGCGAAAACGTATGCAAGCTTTAGAAATCCATGTTTGGATTGAAGCAAGCTTCCAGGAGTTGGATTATCCGTTTAGTTGAGTTAATCAAAGAGTTTGATTTCTCACAAAATTCGGATGATCATCAGTGTGTATAAGAAGGTTAATGGGACTGCAATCGTATTCCTTGTGTTGTATGTAGATGACATATCGTTACTCTAAACGATGTCTCTATCTTCGCAATCGCTTAAAATTTGGTTGTCGAAACAATTTGCCTTGAAAGACCTTGGTGAAGCAACTTATATCCTTGGGATATAGATTTATGCAGATAGATCAAAGGTTGCTTGGTCTTTCACAATCATTAGACATAGATGAGATGCTAAAGAGGTTTAGCATGGAACGATGCTATGTCTGAGTTCGATGTATCATATGCTCTAAGTGTTACGAAAGCGATACCAATCGGATCCTGGCGAGGGTCACTAGTGATCATCAAGAATATCCTCAAGTACTTGTGAAGCACTAAGGATGTTTTCGATGTATGGAGATGGAAATCTCCATGTGAGCGAGCATTCAACCGAGATCTAATCGATAAGGATGATTCGAATCACGATCGGGTTATATACATTCACACCAATAGCGTGGCGGTCAATCGGAAGAATTCCAAACAAGAGAGGATGCTGATTCATCAACCGAGGCAGAGTACATCGCCGCATGAGATGCGCAGGAAAGCGGTTTGATCAAAAGTTCATTATCGAACTTGATCTAGTCCCCTAGGCGTGGTGGGCCCATAGGATTGTATTGTGATACAATGGGGCTAGTGCACGAGCAAAGGAACCAAGGTCTTATCGACGATCCGAACTCGTGCTTACCGATTCGGAGATCATTAGTCGAGATGATATCCCGATAGAGAATTCCCACACAAAGAAAGTTCATTGCTCCATTGACAAAGTCATTGTCACAGAGAATTGTGTTTCTCATGGACTCGCTTATGGTATTAGATACTAAGGCGATTGGCTTTAGGTCAAGTGGGAGATTTGTAAGTACAAGTCAACTTGTACTACTGATAAGTCGACTTGTTCTTGAAAAGTACCGATAAGTCGACTTGTACATTGCATAAGTCGACTTATTCAAGGATCGGTCGTTTATATGCGCCCTCTAAAGGCAATCCCTTTAACGCTGCTTTTATTCACAAATGTATGCGTCGAATGAATAAATAAAGAAAAGGCATAATTCATTAATTTGATGTTCATGAACATTGTTTATGAATTGATTGGATCTTTAATCGTATTAATGAAGTCCATGATATATGACATAACATGAAGGAAATTATGATGTGATCATACTCCCGAGATTCCTATCATGTGCAATTATGTCGTTGTCAAATTTTCCTAGTCAAAGGATTAATGAGACTGGACATCATTAATCCGGATAGACTAGCACATGTCATATTCCTTGATTGGATCAAGCAAAGGATCTCGAAAACTGTAAATATGAGATATTTAGAATTGACATGTGGATGCTTACTAGTGGTAGTAAGTTCATTGATGACCGCCATGAGATCATCACATGGATATCTTATCTAGTGTCGTTGATAATCTCATCATAGAATGGTGCAAGTATCCTTGACTTGAGGTACTCGAGGATATCTTGAATCTTGATCCTGCTTTGACTCCATTCCTTGTTGCCTTCGAGGTAACTCATAGGGTGGTGCTTGGGTGCAACTTGAGGTATTCAAGATAATTGAGTAGCCAATAAAGGATTCACCACTTCGGATTAGCGAGAAGAGATACCCACGCCTCTCGTCGGGATCATTACCGGAAATCTCTGGCGAGTGAATATGTCATGAAGAGTGTCTTCATGGACATATAGAGTAATGAGTCCTGGGCGAGATCTGTTATCACTGGGCTAGACTCGGTCTAGTGAGAGTTGACACTTTGACCATACTCATAACCAAGTGGGGTATAGGATGGTGAAAGGACTAATTGCACGAATTGTACATGGAAGGTTTCAGTGATCCGGTTCGTGATGAATACATCAAACCGATTACTTTCCGTCAATCGGGGTCATGATGTGTTGCTAGATACCGCTCATGACTTGCTTCAGATTAATTGTTAATCTAAGTGGCCAACATAACCGGAGCCTAAAGTGGTCACACGCTTAAGAGTGTTTCGTAAAATCTGTAAAATAGTAATTGGACAGAGTTTCAATTATAGAGAGCATTAGGATTAAATGGTTCCCGATGGGATTGGGATATGTCCCGATGAGATCGCGACATCAATATTGCTAAGAAAGGTTTAGAGTCGTTTGAAAGATCGGGCCGATAAATGTCGATAGATCCAATTCAGGTTGACTTGGTCGCTTTAGTAATTATATATATATATTAATTAAGTAAATAATTAATTAATATATATAAATATATAGCCATGTGCACGTTGGATGAAGGAGAAGAGATAAAGCCATTTGACTTTTCAACTTATTACTTTATTAAGTTAAAGAAATGAATGGCTATTAATCCTCCAAATGTAAGCTTCTTAAGGAAGCATCTTTAATGGTTAAAGAAAGACATAAGGAGGCTAAGAATGGGTGATGGTCGAGGTTTTGCTGGAGAAAACAAAGGAAGCTTAAGAGTTGCTTAAGGTGAAATTGATTTCATTTCTTCTTCTTCATCGCCATCATCGATTTCTCTCTTCTCTCCAAAGCAAGGTCCAAAGTTTCTTCAAGCTCTCCGGATGTAGGTAGGGTCTAGCAGCTCTTAATCTGTTCTAGCTATTCCCGGTCAAAGGGTTTGACTCGGTTAGATTTTCTCGATCTCTGCGTGGATCACCTTTAGAGATAGTCTCTATTGGCTATTTAGGTTGATGTCTTCATACGGATACCTGGATCCTGGGTTCGGGAAGGTCCCGGGAAAATTTTTTTTGTTTTCCGCTACCTGTACATGTGATGTACCTCCCGGGATTTTCCTACATATGCATGGATGGAAGGAGAGAGAGGCATCAAATGCATCACTTCTTTCATTAATCACTCATAAAATAGCCAATAAATGAGATTATCTTCATTTATCTTTATGATGACTATTTGAAAAGACCATAACCTAAAATTCCATACCCAATTTCGGTTTTTCCAAGAAGAAAGAAGGAAGATGGTCCATCTAATGTACATCTTTTATCTTTAATCTAATGAATGAAAATAGGTTACAAGCCAACATTAAAAGACAACCATTAAACCATTTAATGGTAACTTCATAACTCTATTTAATGATGATTAACCATAATAAAGACCATCTTTATTTAGCATTTTAATGTCAAATGTGTGGTTACACATTTAACCTAGGAATAACCGAAATTGCTATCTTCTTCTTAAAAAAAATTGTTTTAATATAATTAATCTAATTAATCACATTAAACCAAAAACCAAGCCCATTACTAAATGTACATTTGGGCTTCTTTAATTAGACCTAGACCAAGCCCAAGATTCAATTATGGGCTTCTAATTAACCTCCATTTATATTTCTTACTTAGCTTGATAACCTTCCTTAAAGCTAAGTGGGAAATCTTATTGGATTTTGATAATTCAAGCTCCAATAAGCCCAGAATTAATTCAATCTCATTGGAATTAATTCTAGCTTATTAACTAAATGTCATTCCACTAAAGACAATTAGTTGAACTCTTGAATTGTTAAATATTATGAGAATATGTCCAATTGTAAACCCTATTTAGAACCTTATTATAGCCATCTCGCACAACAAAGGTAAAATTACCGCTTTTGCCCTTATGTTGGTTTTTCCTTCTAGATCTCTCATTTTACTTTATATGGTGATTAACACATAAGATCTCATCTCAAGTGTTAAGACTTGATGGGTAGCTAGTCCATCAAGTAATCGGCGCCAGATTAATCACCAAATCTCCTTAAAACATCTGAAGAGATGATAACACTATAAACTCTTTATTCGAGTGAATGTTCCGATACATGTTTCAATTAATAATTCCAACATGCAGACCTCGGATTAATACTCAGTAAAATCCATTCCGATCATATCAAGAATTATAATGAAACATATATGAGTTCACCACTCATCAAGATTATGGTTCATAATAGCGAATGCTTAAGTTGTATGTTTTAAGATTAAAGTAACGACCCACTTTATTCTTGAAAACATACTTGATTCTAGATTCATTTAATAGTGCCATTATCGATAGTCAACTACTATCATGATATGAAACTCATCATTCCTCAAGTACACTCCTTTACTTATATGGAGATAAATCGCAACACTACGCCTAAACCATAATCAAGACCAACTTGATTATTCAATCGTGAATCAATTAATTCAGATTCTAATAATATATATGTTTCCATACATCTCTATGTATATATATATTACTTACAAAAGAATCTTGGTACCTTATGACCAGATATATAATGCTCATACAGATAAAACCAAACTCTTTTGTTTTATTAATAATAAATATTTTCATTACAAAATCAGAATCAAGAAGATAAAGTTACATGTAAATACACTTGCTTTCCAGGGTACTATATTTACATAACTCCAACAATCTCCCACTTGCCCTAAAGCAAGTTTGACATATCCCTCATTCCCATCCCTTTTAGGTGACCCTCAAAGCTCTTTTGAGTCAATTTCTTTGTGAACGGATCAACAAGGTTTTGCTCGGTGGGAATCTTTACCACATTCACTTCTCCACGTTGTATTATCTCCCTTATAAGATGATACTTTCGCTCAATTTGTTTGGCAGCTTTGTGGTTCTGAGGTTCTTTAGAATTAGCCACTGCCCCACTATTATCACAATAAAGTGTAATGGCTTTTTCCGCCTTTAGAACTACCTCTAAATCATTTAGGAACTTCCGAGCCGATCGCTTCCTTTCACGCTTCACAAGAAAGAACATACTCAACCTCTATAGTTGAATCGATGTACAAGATTGCTTGACACTCCTCCAAACTATGGCTCTACCTCTTAAAGTAAATATAGAACCAGAAGTTGATTTCCTTGAATCAACATCTGATTGGAAATCAGAATCCATATATCCTGTCGGAATAAGATTACTTCCAGAGTAAACAAGCGTTAAGTTCTTCGTCCTACGAAGATACTTAAGTATACACTTAACCGCAGTCCAATGTTCCATTCCTGGATTGGACTGAAATCGCTACCGGTCCCATCGCGTAATGTATATCCATCTATCGCACAACATTGCATACATCAAACTACCAACTAAAAGCATATGGAATGTTACGTCGCTCAACCTCCTCTTGGGTTTTAGGTGCTTGTTCTTTTGAAAGTTTGATTCCATGTCTAGTAGGAGTAAAACCCCTATTGGAATCTTGCATGGTGAACTTATTGAGCATATTCTTAATGTAGGTTAGTTGAGACAAAGCTATCTGCTTGTTCTTTCAATCCTTTATAAGTTTGATCCCTAGAACATAGGTAGCCTCTCCCAAATCCTTCATTGAAAATCGCTCATTCACCATCCTTAACCGCAGATAACATTCCCACCTCATTCCCAATGAGCGTAATGTCATCAACATACTGAGATTAGGAAAGTAACCTTACCTTCTTGTATTCTTTTATAAACACAAGGCTCATTTAGGTTTTGATGAACCCATAGGTTTTGATAGCCTTATCAAACCTAATGTTCCAAGACCTAGATGCTTGCTTAAGTCCATAAATGGACCTTTGCAACTTACAAACCTTATGCTCATTACACGCTCAATGAATCCTTCCGGGCCATATAAATGGTCTCCTCAAGATCCCCATTAAGAAATGCAGTCTTGACATCCATTTGCCATATTTCATAATCGAAATAGGCTGCTATGGCCAAAAGAATCCTGATGGACTTAAGCATGGCAACCGGAGAAAAAGTCTCCTCATAGTCTATACCCTCCTTTTGAATCTAGTCTTTAGCTACCAATCTAGCTTTAAAGGTCTCTACCTTTCCATCCGATCCCCTTTTCCTTTTTTAGATCCATTTACACCCTATGGCTTTTAGACTTGGTGGTAGTTCTACAAGGACCCAGACTTCATTAGTATACATAGAATCTATTTTCGATTCCATCACCTTGAGCCATTTTCCTGCATCAACGTCATTAATAGCCTGTGTATACGTAATGAGATCTATTTCTTCTTAGTCCGAGATGACAATTAATCCTTCTCCTAAACCCAGATACCTATCTGGCTGTCTCACAACCCTCCCACTACGTTTAGGCACACCTTGATGTTCAGGTTGCACTTCTGATTCAACTCTTGAATCTATTTCGACATCTTGTTCTGTCATATCCAAAACAACTCTTGGTTTGGATGAAATAGCTAACTCATTTAGTACTACTTCACTTCTTCCTTTGTGATTTTTCACAAACTCTTCCTCTAAGAATGTTGCATTTGTCGACACAAATACCTTCTTATCATGAGGACTGTAAAAATAGTACCCTCGAGTTCCCGTAGAATATCCTACAAACAAATATACTTCTGACCTTGGTTCCATCTTTGTGGATTCAGGCTTTAGAACATGGGCTGGGCAGCCTCAAGTCCTCAAATGCCTCAATGAAGGCACTCGGCCAGTCCACAACTCCCTAGGTGTTTTAGGCACTGATTTGGATGGAGCAAAGTTAAGAAGATATGTTGCCGTTTATATGACATATCCCCATAACGATTCTGGAAGGCTAGCTTAGGACATCATTGATCTTACCATTTTCAATAGAGTTCTATTTCTCCTCTCTGCTACACCATTATGTTGAGGTGTACGAGGAGCTGACAAATTGGAAACAATTACATTATCAATTAAATATTGTTGAAACTCTCCAGATAAATACTCACCACCTCGATCTGATAGAAGCTGTTTTAATGGCTTGCCAAGTTGCTTCTCAGCTTCAGCTTTGAATTCTTTGAACTTTTCAAAAGATTCACTCTTTTTATGCATCAAATACAAATAGCCATGTCTTGAGTAATCATCTATAAAAATTATGAAATATTCATAATGTAACATCCCGTTATCGGAGTGACGGGTAGATTGGTAATTTGGATCGGGTTAGGATTTGGTACAGGCAAAGTGTTGCATTGCACATGCATTACAGTTTCGATAGTCATTGACAAATGATTATTGACTGTATAAGTATATATATATGTACATACATGTATGAAAATTCCCGACTTGATTGTGAAATTGGAAATTGGTTATAATTGGTTTATGAAAATTGGATATTTAGTAAGTGTATAATTGGGTTTTGAATATGAAATTGGAATGAAATGGATTATAGAGAAAGGGAAATTGGAAATTGAGTATAGGAATGAGCATTTCCTAATTTTGTGAATTTATGAGAATTTTCCAGAATTTTTAGAGTTTTAGATCCTAATAGGAAAATTTAGCTAAGGACCGATAAATTGGATTCGTGTCCGGATTGATTGGCAATTGATATGAGATAATGTGACATATGATTTTGGGTTTTATTATTAATGATCATTGCGAAATTGGGAGAAAAATAGAATAAGAATTGGGTGATAGACGTTAAGATTCGGACTTGTGGCAACTAAATTGCCAAACAAGCCTTTAAAGCTCACATATATATATATATGTTAGCGTTTATTTCATCATCGATGATCGTGGGTGAGCATTTGGCGATTTGGAGTTTCTTGGAGGATTCTCAATGGATTGAAGCTTGAATCAAGTAAGTTTATACTTGTTTATGAGTTAAATCGTTTCATTTGATCATTGATTTGAGTAAGAAATTGGTTAGAAAGTTTGAAAGTTTCGGATGATTAGGGTTTTGTGATTTTCGTTGGTTTTGATTTGGGTTTTTGATAAAAAAAATGGTTTAAATGAGGGATTGAGGCTAGAAATGAGTTTAGTGTAGTAAACTAAACTGATTGAGAGTGTTTAGAATGAATTTGGATGAGTTAGATCAGAAAAATCTAAAAAATTTCTGAGTTTCTGTCGCGATTTTGCGATCGTGCGCCGTGACGTCGATGAACACGCATGAAAGCGAACCAACCCGATGTCTTGGCGTCATGACGAATTAAAATATTTTAATTTATGCGCCATGGCGGGAGGAGGAGGCATAGATACGCATGACGAGCAACGCTCGTCGTCACGACGATGGGATGCGGTTTTGCATGCGGCGATGCCGCTGCGAGGATGCTTTCCAAAATGAATTTGAGGTTTTGAATTTGGAGAATTTTGGGATTTAAATTGGATTGGTTATGGATCAAAGTGGCACTTGAGAAATAGGAATTTCAATCTGAAGAAATGAAATTAAAGGATTATAAGATGATTGTTACAAGTAATGAGCTTGAGAATTGATTTTCAAATGAATTGGTTTCTAAATGACTAATTGGAATTTGGAGACTAAGAATATTGAATTGATAAGAATGGAAATTCGGAATGTAATTATATGATTATTGGAATTGAGTGGTAAACGATTAGTGATTGTGATTCTAATTGAAAGTGTTATGGATTAGTAAGAGAGTGATCAAATTGAGGAATTCGGGAATTTGATTGGGAATGTCATAACATGTATAGTATTTATCGTATTTGTTAAATATGTATTATTGAATTGATATTGGCTAAAATGGTAATGTGAATTATTTGGATTGACATAGAGGTTCCGATGGATCGACACTCCACGGACGATATTGGGACTTCCAGGCTGTAGCTCGGAAGTGCAGGTGAGTAACCTAATTGGTTTCTCAACCTTATGTGTTTATTAATTATATGCATTGATTTCCATGAGGAAGCAAGGATGGATATATGTAATTGAGTGATTTGATTGATTTGAACCATGGGTGTTGAAATATTGGATTAATGTTATTGAAGTGCAAATGTGAATAAGTATGTAAATGCATGAGTAAATTGGATTGTAAATGTGTTAATGAAATGAAATGTAAATGCATAGGAATGAAATACGGACTAAAAGCCCAAGACATTGGAAAATGATTGGAAATGCAATAATTGGAAATTGGAAAGTGACATGTGCATTCATGCATAGTAAATGATCCAGATAATAGTAGTTGTGACCGGTGGTACCAGCGTATGCAGAGCCACGAGTTGATACAATTATGCGTCCACTTCGGGTTTTCGGGGCACATCATGCCCAATGTATATGATAGAGCTTTAAGCTCAACGCACAGACCTCGGTCCAACGATCGATAGAGCCTCGGGCTCACCGCAGGCATATCAAGCCCAACGATTTGAGCCACCGCTCAGCGTAAATGATCGGTATGCAGTCACAACAACGAAACGAAAATTTAAAGTGTCTCACGGTATTGCATCAGATATGACCGATCGAAATGTAAATTGACCGTGAATGACCGTGAAATGTGAATAAGGAAATTGCATGTGATATTCTTGTAAGTGCTACTTGTGTGTTATGTGTATATGATTGTGAATGCATGAGTTGGGTGAACCATCGATGATGGTTTCTCACCGAGTTCATAAACTCACCCAACATTGCATCTATTTTTTCAGAAGTGAAGAGTACCCGTTAGATCAATCGGGAGTATGATCGTTCTAGCAAGAGCAGTATCGGGTCCTGGATCGGTGTCGTCACACTGCATTAGAGTAGTGAATTGTTTGATGGGCCCTTTTGATTTATGTGTACTTGTATGGTATAACCGAAATTGGTTTATAACTGAAATTGTTTTGTAATTGCAAATGTTTTGTTATAATTGGGCCAAATCATTATTGTTTCTTTTCAACTGTTTTCGTAAAAAAGAAAAATGTCATATCGAGTTTTAAAAGGTAGTGATCGTTTAAGACGCCACCCTCGCGAGTCACGGGCTCGGATATCACCATCGATATCGGGTTCGGGTCTCGTCGGGAGTGGGGTGCTACATTCATAACCTCCTCTAGCTTGTACATTCATGGGCCCACACACATCAGTATGTACCAGGTCCAATGTGGATTCATATCTGTTTCCTTTAAAAGGAAATGAGGCTTTGGCCATTTTTCCTTCAATACAAGATTCACAGGTGGGTAATGGATCACTATCCAAACCCATAAGGTCCCATCCTTTACTAGCCTGTCAAGTCTTTTCTGATTGATATGACCCATTTTTAAGTGCCACAGATACTTTGAATTAATGCTAGAGATTTTGGATTGTCTTGGTTTTATCAATTCTGTGGTGTTTAGTGAGCCTTTCATAGTATCTATAAAAAACAATCCCTGTTTAGTTATCGCATCACAAATAAAATCCTTATTCTCATATATTGAAACAACCTTTTCAAAATATAAGGAATAACCAGATTTTATTAGACAAAAACAGAAATTATGTTCCTTACAATCATTGGCATATAATAAACATCCTCCAAATATAACCTATGACCACTAGGAAAGTCCAAGATAACTACTCCCATTGATTCTATTGAAACATAGGAACCATTTGCTATCTTGACTTGAAACTGGCCTTTTGGTAGTCTTTTCCTTTGTTGGAACCCCTGCAAAGAATTACAAACATGGTTAGTGGCTCCTGAATCTAATATCTAAGAAGTAGATAAATCTGCCACATTTCTAGTTCCTAACAAACTTAGGAAGCCCATACCTTGTTTGCTTTTGAGGGACTCTAGGTAGATCGGACGGTTTCTTTTCGATGGCCCATCTCATCACAAAGGAAACACTTTCCTTTGATATTCTCTTTGGCCTTCTTTTCATGGATTTGGCCTCGACCCTGTTTGGGCCTTTTTTCATTGGACCCTTCTTCTTTTCCTTGCCCTTACCCTTGGCTTAGAAGAAGAAGCTACATTAGCTTCTGGCCCATGAGCCTTAATATTCAATATCTCCTCCGTGCTCTGGAGGGTATTCATCAACTCACTCAAGGTGTAATCCTTATTGTTGTGTGACATCCCGTTACCCATGTGAGGGATAAAATTGTGAATTACGAGAATTATTGAGAAATTAAAAAGTGCAATTCATGTTTATGCTAAATTTGATATACACAATTTTTGCACATTAATATGATTGTACATGCATTCATGACATTTTTCCGGGTATAATTGAGTTGTTAATGCGATTAAAATGTGATTTGGCAATTTTGGTCAATTTAGAATATTTTGAAATTTTTGTTGAATTTTTAGAAAATTATTGAAAATTGGACCAATCCTATTGAGAGACGTGGACTGATCATTTAGTGACAAATGACCTACATGCAAAGCTGACATATGGCAGTATGGAATAGCGACATGTGTAGGACGTGCAATGTAGGCACGTAGTGTATAGACTTCGGTATAGCTCATTCCTCCGTTGTTTTCTCTTCACCGAATGCATTGTTGAAAAATCTTCTTCTGGTTTTACCAAACGCCGATCATCAGTCGTTATTGTTGTGTCAGTGATTCACTCTCACTGCTGGGAAATATTGCTTAAGCAAGTAAGTTTACGGTATATATATATATACATGCATGTGAAGTTACACGGTGTAGTCTCGGTGAATGCATAGATTAGAGGATTGTTTTGAGAATAAGAATTGTTTAATATGGTGTTCAATGAACTCTAGATTGAATGATGCGTATATACCCTGTTCGGGTTAGAGAAAACTAAAATGGGTGTGCATGCATTTTGTTAGAAGTGAAGCTGCATGTGTGAGGGTCGAATTTTGATGTTTTAAATGAATCTTGAATTTGATCTTTTGTAAATGATTCGAACTGGATTAGGGGTTAATTGGAGTGAAGTTTTAGAGATTATTTTGGGTATAGAAGTGAAAAATCTGGAAAAAGAAATCGGGGAAGACGAGTTTCAGAACTAGACGTCGCGACGTGTTCTTTTGTACGTCGCTACGTGTAGCTTATTTTGTTTATTCATCGCGGCGTCCATTTTTATCCTCGCTTCGGCTCATCCCTCTTTGTACGTCGCAACGTAGGAGACCTCCCTTGAACTCGTCGCGGCGAACGTTGCAAAAATCCCGAGAAAAATTGAATTCTGGGCTGTTCGTCGCGACGTCACTTTTTGTCCTCGTCGTGACGAGCAACCCCTCCTTCGACTGCTCGAACATCCTTTCGTATTTTGACCATAACGTTCTCTATACGGATCCAAATTGGGTGATTTTTGATTTTTTGTAAACTAAAGACATAGGGATACAACTTTTATGAAGAAATGAAGTTTTAATTCTGTCTCTAAGAGTTTCAATTTTTGGTTGGAAGTTGAGATATGAATTCTGCTGGAACTTATGAACCGTATAGAATATTTTGAGGATATCTCTTGGTATACTAATTCAAATTAAATGATTTCGGTGTCTTTAGAAAGCTAAGAAATGGAAGAACAACTTTACAGAAGGAAGTTTTGTCTAATTTGCTCATTTACCTTATCCAATTTAGTATGGAAAGTTGACCCGAATATGTTTTATAGGAAAAATCCGAAGTGGTCAATGAAGCTATGAAATTATTTGACATTGTTTGGTCTAATTCAGTTGTAATTATACATGGTATTAACGAGGAATTGATATATGAATGATTTTAATAAGGATCGCGTCTTTATACCCCGGAATTGTCATTGAACATGCATTTTGCATACATTCTATACATTGATGTGCATGAAAAAACCACTTGTGTATTTATGCAAAAATGTGATAATTGTGAATGTGTTTTGTATATTTTAGAGGAGCATATCGGACGCCAATCGGATATTGTTGGACCATCCAGGCAATAGCTTATTGGAGCGTACTGTGAGTCAACCTAGATGATTTCCTAGGATTGATTGATTTGATTTGTTTACAACTTCCCATATAATTAAATTGCTTGCGATTTGTTTATGAATTCTGGACTTTAATTGTCTGAGGAGATCAATTTTCGGGAATGTATTGGAAGTGCTTTGATTGTGGCTTTGTGTGCTCTGAAATTCTGAATATTATGTGAATTCTCAACGGAAGTTGAATGCCGGACTTAGGTCCGATGATTATGAGTTTTGTATAAGCACCATATGTGATTGCTATGTAAGTCATATTCAGTTTTGATGCATTGGAATTGTTCTGAATTGATGTGGAATCCTTTATGATATGTGAATTCTCAACGGATGCTGAATGCCGGACTTAGGTATGATGATTATGAGTTTCTGACTGAATATCATATGTGATTGTCTGATATGACATAATCAGTATTTGATGCATTTCATAAATGCATGCTCAGATAAAGGCGTTGTGACTTGAGTTGCCAGTATGAAGCGCTTCCACGTAAAGCTTTGCTCCGTGATATATGTGTGTGCACGTAGAGCTATGCTCCGTGATTCTGTTCTGACTGTGCCCTGTGGGCTAATATTTGTATAAGTATGTGATAGGCACTCAGTCACAACAATAAGAACGAATGTGAGTCTCATGCATATAACATTCATATAAGACTGAAACTCCTTGAATGATTTGCAAAGCTGAAGTGAGTGATACATTGATATAAACCGTTGCTATACTTGGCTACGTGAATTGTATGATCACATGAGATGCCATGTTATGTGAATATCAGAAATAGTTATATGTTCTGAATGAATATCTTTGATATATGTGATGTTTGTTTGTAATTCGGTGAATTCATCAATGATGGTTCACTCACTGAGTTGCAAAACTCATAAAAAATTACAATGTGGCTTTTCAGGTTCTGAGGAATTTTTTCAGCTAGGCTCAATGGAGTATAGCCACTGAGTTCTGATATGGATTTAGGGGTCGGGACTAGTTTGCACCTGCACATGTCTTCATGGACTTTATTTTTGAATTATATTCTACAAAAATTGTACAAAGTGTATGTAAACGATTTGGTAATGAAATGACTTTATGGTTTCAAGTGTTTTGTATATGAAATGGGCCCAAATTTAAGGTTAAATACTAATGTTTGTAAAGATTGTAGCTTGGAAATGGAAACGTTTTCAAATGACATGGGCCCAATTTGATTAGTATTTTCCGCTTGCATGTTCCTTATTTTTAAAGAAACAAAAGTTTTGTAATGAATTTTGACTGAATGATCGTTCTAGCATGCCATCCTTGCGGGGTAAGTACTCAGATATCACCATGGATGTCGGGTATGTGTCTTGTGAGAGTGGGGTGCTACATTTTGGTATCAGAGCCCAGTTTTGGTATCTTACATGGGTAGTTTTCGACATATGTGCTAAGTTACGTGCATTTCAATCATGTCATAGCAGGCAGTAGCAACTGATCCCTAGTCTGAGTTGCATTTATATGGGTCACATACATGAGCATTTGTTAAGTGTTTAAATTGATAGAAGTAGTGGGAAGAATGATGATCTACCTGACTATGAGAAAATGAAAGTTTGTGGATATTTAGAAAAGGAAAATAGTATATGGTTAGCTATGACAAATAATGATGTAATGTATTTGTAGTGGTGGTCGTATTATGGAATACGATATCAATATTGTACTGTGGTAATATATCCCCGAATGTGATATATATGTGAATACATTGTCATAGATTGATTAAGGAAAGTAATGATATAAAGATGAATGACGAGATTTAAAGCGTACAAACCGAGTTGAAAGAAAATAAAAAAAATTTCCTATGACTTTGAGAGGTCAAACTTGGACTTGAAATGGGTGTCGGATAAATGTGATATGAGTTATGATTCACTATAAGAATATGTTGGTGGAATTGCGATCAAGATTTTAGGATGATAAGTCCGAATTGATGGTGAAAATACGTATGTATGACGATATAGTGGTAATTGGATGATGAGATAAAGATAGTGAGAATTGTAAAAGTTGTCATGGTTTGGTTAAATTGTTATTTTGTGAGCACATATTTAATAATGGGATCACCATGACAAATGTGAGAATCGAGCACATAAGAATTATATGTGTGAAGATGATATAGGAAGCAATTTATGATATATGAATAATTGATAGTCATGGTTCCCATAACTCAAGGTCTAAGATGAATTAAAGTAATGCATGAAAGTGCTTATAGTGATTGATCGAAAATAGATTGAGAGTGTTAAAGATGTTAGTGTGTGTGATGAATTCGAGGGAAAAAGAAGAAAAATGTTTTCCTAAATCAAATGGGCTAAAGATATTTTGAGCATGAGTTATTAATTAGTGAATTGTCTTAAATACATCTCTAGATGAGATGTAATGATCGTGAATAGTTGAAAGTGACCTTTTTGGGGTATTAAGAATGTTTGATAAGCAATGATGGGAATAGTTGATTGATAAGGATTAGATGAAAGATATAGTTGATCGTAGCAAGAAATCTTCTTTGGCAGAAGAAGTTCACCGAATAAAGTTAAGTTGACCAAATGGTTTACTTTTAAGAATGAATGAAAACGAAATAAATTAAAGCTTTATTCCTAATGAAGACTTATGCATAAGATATAAAATGTGCTGCTAAGAGTGTATGCATTTTGTTTGAGGTAAAGTATCCAACTATGTGATTGGATTCTTGAATCTGGGGCGACACTAGCTAATGTGAATAGAACTTAGGCCGCATTATATTATGTGAAACTATGTTCTGGGAATACAAATTGATTTGATGAGTATGTTGCTAACACAGGAAGATTACGTTTGTGAATAAATTGAAATGAGTGGAGACACTAGTAAGAATGGTTTGACATTGCAATAAGCCAATGTGAAATAAGAGGAAATCATACAAATGGAAGAATAATTCGAGAAAATAAGTCAATTGGGAAATTAAAAAAAAAATGAGATAATATTATGTCATTGAGGAATCAAGTGCGTAAGGAATTACGAGAACAAATCATGGGAACATAGAGTTTTGACAATATTTGTTAGAGTTAACCACACCCCTGAAAGTGTCATGGTATTGAAGAATAAAGAGATCCAATTTTTTTTTGATCAATTAGTGGTTGTGATCATATCTTGAATGTATTTGAAGAGTTGAAAAGAATATTTTGATTACTTAAGAAAGTGTGTGGTTTCGAATATATGCATGAAATTCTGTCTGTGCATTAAAGTGAAAGCTATGTGTGTAGCACCCCACTCCCGCGAGACCCGAAGCCGACATCTACTGTGATATCTGAGCCCGTGACCCGCGAGGGTGGTATGTTAGAGCAGTCAATGCAGTTTAAAAACTCGGTAATGCATTTTTCTTTTGGAAATCAATCGAGTGCGCATAAATCGGTAAACAGTTTGGGCTCGCAATGTGAAAACATTTTCATATCAGATACTATTTCAGTACTCAACTCAGTTCACATACATATAATCATAGCCAAATTGGGCCCAATACAATAAAGGTATTAATCTGTGAAAAATACAAATTTACACATATTAATCAGTATGACTCAAATGCAGACATGAAACCGATCCTGACTTCAAACTCGCCTCTTGCGAGACTCGTACTCCGTTTGTCTAACGGGTACTCTTGAATCCTGAAAATAATTGCAATGTTGGGTGAGTTTATAACTCAATGAGAAACCATCATCGATGGTTCACTCAATTCATGCATATCTGATAAATTTACCAATTATCACATAATCACACAATAGCATTTACTGAAATATCACATGCAATTTCATTTTCACATTTCACGATCAATCATATACATATGCGATCGCGATGTGACACTTTCATTTTCTTTTGTTGTTGTGGTGCAGCACCAAACCGCTGTCGATGGATGAGAACATTGCGTTGAGCCAGTGGCTCTGAAAACATTGGGCTTGAAGCCCTGATACATTGAGCCTGAGGCTCTGAATACGTTGGACCTGAGGTCCTGTGCGTTGAGCTTAAAGCTCTCATATATGTTTTGTGTGATATACCCTGATACGGTGGCTGCACCGATCACAATTGCCTTTATCTGATCATACTTTTATGCATGCAATGCACATGCCCCAATTGCCAATTTCACTTGCCAAATGTACATTCAATTTCACACATTTAACACTTCAATGACAAATCACCGATCCCTCGGACACCCTTGGTCCGCTCCCAAATCTAATCAATCACGTAACCCTCCATTTCATCCACATGGCATAAGTACGGAATTAAACACACAAATATTGAGGAACCAACTAGGTTACTCACCTGAACTTCCGAGCTACCTGCCTGGAAAGCTCAGCAATATCCGTGGAATCGTCGTTCCATCGGAGCCTCTATAACAATCAATTTATTTTCAATTACTGAAATGTACAATCAGAAATAATTTAATGACGCACATGAATTAATCAAAAGATGTACTATGCCTATTCACGACTTTCCCGGTGTTAAATCCTATATTCCACTTTCTTTTGTTAACTTCTAACTTTTTACTCACATTCTCAATAATGACTAATTTCAATTCAATAACATGATACGGAACTCCCCAATTTCAATTCTAATATTCAGTCAATTTATCACATCATACTCGCTAGGGTATTATCTCACAGTCAACAGCACTATTCTTTAAGTCAAATTCATCCTTTATGCTCAGCTCCTAAAATTCCCAGTAGCAATGAATTTACTTTCAAAGTCTCACATTATACCCCAATTACTAAGTACAATTTTTAGGTTGCAATATAATCAAATTCTTAACTGTCTTTCACTAATTGCAATCTCAAAAACCTGAATTCAAACTCTCATTCATTTCCTCAATTGTAGATCTCTTTATCTAGATCACAACGAATCAAACATCACCTCAATTGGAGGTCTACACCATTAATTATGCCTCTAAAACCAAACTATATTCATTCAGGAAAAACAGCCTCGCGGCGACGTGAGGGCGTTTGTCGCGGCGACAAGGGGATCTCGCCGCGGCGTGGAAGGCTTGGAGGCTCGCCGCGACGTGCTTCAGTAAGCTAGCCGTGGCGAGTAAAAGGAAGGCTCGCCACGGCGAGACCTTCGCGTGCGCTGCGGCGAGAACACAATTTTCTCGCCGCGTCGTAACGCAGACACTCCGCGACGTGCAGACTCCCAGTCATCTTCTCCGACGAGTTTTCGCCATTTTCTCTCTCTAATTAATCCTAACTCACAACCAACTCCCACAATCTTTTATATTTAACCCCATGAATGCATTTAACACATAAATAACAACATTAAAACCAATTCACTTACCTAATCAAGCTTGAATCTCAAATCTCCCAGAAATCCCTACAATTCTTTCATCTTCTCTCTACGCCCACGGTGCTTCTCCAACCTCAACAAATCTTCATCTTCCTCAAGAATCAAACAAGCTAACAATGAAAATCACAAAGAGAGGAAGAGACGATAATCATGGAGGAAGAATCGAAACTCACCAAGGAGAGGAACCGATCATGCCCTAGGAGAGAAGAAGAGAATTTCTTTTCTCTTTAATTCAAATTATAAAGCATTTATAAGTGATTTGTCCCATTTTTCTCTTAATACCAGTAACTCTATTACTCTTTTCACGATCATTTCCAGTCCGATTTGTCTCCGAATTTCGATGACTCGACAAATAAAATTCCTAAAATCATATTTTTAAATTTCCATAGCCATTGGACAATTATTTCAGCACTAGGTAGTCAATCTGTCTGACACTCGAAAAAATTTTCGGTCCGGACTTTTTCTCCCGAATTTTTCAGAAAATTTTCGAAGAGTCACTATCAATTAGCAATTACTCTAGAACATTTCCTATTCACATCTTCAAACACAATTCTTCTGAAATTCCCAATTATTCCCCAATTCTCCTTAGGTCAAAAGCAGACCTAATTATTCACAATTTTACAATTCATAATCGTATCACAATTAAATGCCGGGAAAAGTCATGAATACATGTACCTATATGTGCATGTGCCAAATGACTCAATCCTCTACAATTAGAGGCCAAATGAATGTTCAGTCGATATTATGCGGTAAAATCCTATCCCGTCCCAAATTACCCATTTAACCTTCCCATCGGTAACGGGATGTTACAATTCTGCCCTCTTAATAAAAATTTCGTCCTCGAAATTTCATATACGATTGATCCGAGAAACAGGGGAATGGTTTCGATCACTCTATATACTGTATTCCACTTATTCCACTATATGACCAATTCCTGTCAAATATACTGAATCAATGCAATCGATCACTCTTTTTCCTTTCTTAATCTTTACACTATCATAACTGATACCTCATGATTACTCACAATTCATTACTTTCGGTATCATTAATACATATACCAGATTATAACAATATTTCCTAATCTTGTCCATGTAACACTTAACAAATCCGAATCATCTCTTTGGTTTTAAACTTTCTTACCCATCTATTGACACCACAATCACATAGAGGTCATTTAATCACGAAGTTAATTTCCCCATTTACCTTTATCTCCATCTATTCATTTTGGTCGAGGCGATACATTACGAAGCATTTCATTTGTTACTTATCAGATTACCTCCACTTTAGTATTAAAACACAAATCTCATAAGATTCTAATAATCTCGATAATAATCAACTCGACACATTGTCATTAACTAGAATTTCTCAATCCCTATTATAGATTCATTTCACTCATCAACCTTATACACTATTCAAATGATGTCACCAATTTATCAATTGATATGTTCACAATCAATCTAACCTATACATCAATTTCATGTCCCTATGAACTCCAAATATATCAGTTTTACATTTGTCTCCAACAGTCAAGGTTGTTGGTTATTCACACATATAATCATTCGAGTTTTCATTCTAAACCATCAATTACTCTTTCGATGTACTCTTACTATAGCATAAAACTTTGATTGGTTCCCATATTTTTCTCTAACAGTTTCTCTAGTCTGCACTACACATATTTCATAATCAAACTATACATATCACCTTCATCGAAAATCTGAGTATTTTCAATTCCTCGATAAAGTTCGCAAATTTCAACACCTTAATTTGGTCTTTGCCAACCCTTTTTATGCACACCAATTTCGGAATTCCAATAGTGAATAATACTTTCCTTTTGCCCCTTATTGCTAGCTCGACAAATTGCATTCAGTAATACACTAGATTTAATAACCTTATCGCCCAAAATTGTGATATTCTGCGATTGAAATTTCGGTTCAATCCGTTTAATTGCATCACTATCTTAATTTTGCAATTACTCAATCAATTTATCCTTTTTCGACTCATTCAAATTCCCTAAGTATCTTGACCGTTATCGATTTGCATAGTCATAGACATCTCCAAAAAGTTTCTGTACAATTATTGTCTCCTAGCTTTTTAAAAGCAACACTCAGTACAACCAATTTCAAATCATCAATCATAATACCACCCATAAGATTATCCTTGTCCCTAGGTACATGAAATCACTTTACACAATTTCAACAGATCACATCATAACCTTTACTGGGATACTTCTGTATATATTACAAAATCTCCAAATGTCTCTTGTATAATCATTAATCATGCAATTCACACGTTTTTCCTCAAACATTTTTGTCAAAGCGCTAAGATCAGAAAATCTTTGATAATTTCTAAACGTATCCAGCATTTAGTTAGTTCTAATTAACTCCAATCCCGTATACATATAAGTCCCTTACAATTCTGCATTTTATCAATACCGATATCTTCATTAAGTCTCCCAATGTGCCATGTCCAAGTACTAATTCATTCATAATTTATTTGATCCAATTAAGACTCACTTTCATGAAACTTGCATGACTTCATATTTCCTCAACTATGCAACATATCCTTTTTCACTTTTCAAATGCATTTAATCGATCATCTATGATCATAGTCACTATCCATTCTAAATACAATTAAGACACTTTACTCTTCAGTAATACAATAAACTCCTTATACTCATGATTGATTCGTACAACTCTTCAAATATCAAACGTCTCTAATGAGAAACAATTTTCTTATAATTTTCTCAGTTTCATCATAACATATTCTGACACATGTTCCTTTACCCTAATTTCTCCACATAACCCAATTTATTCGCAATAGATCACTCCCTGGGTAGAATAAACATTCATCAAATCAATCTCGTACATTCAGAACATAATTACGCAAAATATACACGAACCTATTTTCTCCTCATATTCGCAATTAATATTTTCTTAATGTTCAGTAAGTCTCTTACATAATCGGATTCATCTCATCATCATAATGTACACTTCTTCGGTAGCACAGTTTATCTCTTACACTTGAGTTTCCGCTAGGATTAGGACTCCAAAATTCACTTTCATTTCTTCTCAGATTTATCTCTATATTGTCCTTGCATTGATCACCAATCAATTGAACCATTTGATCGACTTAATCTGATTCAGGTAAATTCTTCTTTGAAAGTAAATCTCTTACTATTTTCATCGATACTACTTATGAGGTTCCTCAACTTCATAGTCGTCACATTTCTTGTCAGTCATTCTCAATGCCTTAAGAAATCAATTTCAGCTATACACAATATCCTATGTAGATCAATCTATGCCATAATCCATATAATCAGAACATCCTTTTTAATACTGTTCGTTGAGATACTCATTGGTAGCTTATACTACTAAGAACACTTTAATCACATTTAATTCTAGATAACCTTTCTCTTTTTTTTTTGGTACCAATTCTCAATCATGGGGACCTTGCTATACCCACGTCCCTCTTTTATTCCCTCAAGCTCATTACCTATGCTAACATCATTAACAATCTCTCTTCTTTCCCAATTTATTATCATAAACACTTTCATTCCATAAGAATCGGACTAGCAATTATCAACTAACTCATTAATTTCCTCCCATGCCATCTCCACATATACGAGACAATTACGTTTAATATTTTCACTTGCCACGGGGCTCCCCGAATCAGGTGTGTTCACTTAGGCAAATCAACTGAACCTTAACCACTTTTTCATCTGTCATTATCAGTATCTTACATTTCAATCTTTTCATAATTGCCTCATACCTACGTATTTTCACACTCAAATCAATATCATAGCTATATACAATCATTCTTGGTTTTCCCACTAACCTAATCGATTCACAGTCATAAATCATTATTCATAACACTCTTCATAGTAATTAATCCCAATTATAACATTTTATTTTCATCCACTATGTTTATACACTTTCAATCTTGTCTTTTCTAACATATCTCTATTTTCCTTTATCAATCCAAAACTATAACTTTATTTCTATCCCACATTCAAGGATATACCTCAGTATAACTCCAATATTGTATTTCATAATATATCCACCAATATCGACACACTAAATGTTCATTAGCCAGATCGAATCATACACTTTTTCTTATTCTACGATATTCACAACTTCCTTTTATCTCATTCTAACATATCATCATTTCTCTCACTATCTCTAACCGCTTAACGACTGATACATGCTTATGCATGTGACTCATATGCTAGACTGGGGATCAGTTGTCACTGTCTGCCGTGACATGACTTAAATGCATGTGACTTGACACATTTTTCAAAATGACCATGTAAGATTGTACTTCTGGGCTCTGATACCACAAATGTAGCACCTCACTCCCGCGAGAACCGAAGTCGACATCTACTGTGATATCCGAGCCCGTGACCCGCAAGGGTGGTATGCTAGAGCAGTCAATGCAGTTTAAAAACTCGGTAATGCATTTTTCTTTTAGAAATCAATCGAGTGCGCGTAAATCGGTAAACAGTTTGGGCTCGCAATGTGAAAACATTTTCATATCAGATACTATTTCAGTACTCAACTCATTTCACATACATATAATCATAGCCAAATTGGGCCCAATACAATAACAGTATTAATCTGTGAAAAATACAAATTTACACATATTAATCAGTATGACTCAAATGCAGACATGAAACCGATCCCGACTTCAAACTCTGCCACTCTTGCAGTACTCATACTCTCGTTTGTCTAACGGGGTACTCTTGAATCTCTGAAAAATAATTGCAATGTTGGGTGAGTTTGCGAACTCAATGAGAAACCATCATCGATGGTTCACTCAATTCATGCATATACAATCAATTTCCCAATTATCACATAATCACACAATAGCATTCTGAAATATCACATGCAATTTCATTTTCACATTTCACGATCAATCATATACATATCGATGCGCATGTGAAACTTTCATTTTCTTTTCGTTGTTGTGGACCGTGCGCTGGCTGTCGATGGCGGGCACATTGCGTTGAGCGATGGCTTCGAAAACATTGGGCTTGAAGCCCTGATACATTGAGCCTGAGGCTCTGAATACGTTGGACCTGAGGTCCTGTGCGTTGAGCTTAAAGCTCTCATATACGTTGGGCGTGATATGCCCTGATACGGTGGTACTCCGGTCCTGGCCGCTTTTATCGATCATACTTTTATGCATGCAATGCACATGCCCCAATTGCCAATTTCACATGCCAAATGTACATTCAATTTCACACATTTAACACTTCAATGACAAATCACCGATCCCTCGGACACCCTTGGTCCGCTCCCAAATCTAATTAATCATGTAACCCTCCATTTTATCCACATGGCATAAGTACAGAATTAAACACACAAATATTGAGGAACCAACTAGGTTACTCACCTGAACTTTCGAGCTACTTTCCTGGAAAGCTCAGCAATATCCGTGGAATTGTCGTTCCATCGGAGCCTCTATAACAATCAATTTATTTCCAATTACTGAAATGTACAATCAGAAATAATTTAATGACGTACATGAATTAATCAAAAGATGTACTATGCCTATTCATGACTTTCCCGGTGCTAAATCCCATATTCTACTTTCTTTTATTAACTTCTAACTTTTTACTCACTTTCTCAATAATGACTAATTTCAATTCAATAACATGATACGGAACTCCCCAATTTCAATTCTAATATTCAGTCAATTTATCACAACATACTCGCTAGGGTATTATCTCACAGTCAACAACACTATTCTTTAAGTCAAATTCATCCTTTATGCTCAGCTCCTAAAATTCCCAGTAGCAATGAATTTACTTTCAAAGTCTCACATTATACCCCAATTACCAAGTACAATCTTTAGGTTGCAATATAATCACATTCTTAACTGTCTTTCACTAATTGCAATCTCAAAAACTTGAATTCAAACTCTCATTCATTTTCTCAATTGTAGACCTCTTTATCTAGATCACAACGAATCAAACATCACCTCAATTGGAGGTCTACACCATTAATTATGCCTCTAAAACCAAACTATATTCATTCAGGAAAAACAACCTCTCCACGACGTGAGGACGTTCGTCGCGGCAACAAGGGGCGCTCGCCGCGGCGACAAGGATAGCTCGCCGCGGCGTGGAAGGCTTTGAGGCTCGCCGCGACGTGCTTCAGTAAGCTCGCCGCGGCGAGTAAAAGGAAGGCTTGTCGCGGCGAGACCTTCGCGTGAGCCGCGTCGAGGAACCGATCGTGCCCTAGGAGAGAAGAAGAGAATTTCTTTTCTCTTCAATTCGAAATATAAAGCATTTATAAGTGATTTGTCCCATTTTTCTCTTAATACCAGTAACTCTGTTACTCTTTTCACGATCATTTCCAGTCCGATTTATCTCCGAATTTCGATGACTCGACAAATAAAATTCCTAAAATCATATTTTTAAATTTCCATAGCCATTGGACAATTATTTCAGCACTAAGTAGTCAATCTGTCCGACACTCGAAAAAATTTCCAGTCCGGACTTTTTCTCCCGAATTTTCCAGAAAATTTTCGAAGAGTCACTATCAATTAGCAATTGCTCTAGAACATTTCACATCTTCAAACCCAATTCTTTCGAAATTCCCAATTATTCCCCAATTCTCCTTAGGTCAAAAGCAAACCTAATTATTCACAATTTCACAATTCATAACCGTATCACAATTAAATGCCGGGAAAAGTCATGAATACATGTACCTATGTGTGCATATGCCAAATGACTCAATCCTCTACAATTAGAGGCCAAATGAATGTTCAGTCGATATTATGCGGTAAAATCCTATCCCGTCCCAAATTACCCATTTAACCTTCCCATCGGTAACGGGATGTTACAATGTGTAGCATATTTTGTTATTCGATGCATATCATATAATGCATGTCCTGATAAAGGTGTTGTGATCGGAGTAGCCAGTCTAAAAGGGCTTTAAGCTCAGAATTCTGCACGTAGAGCTTTGCTCCGTGATTTTTGTTTCTAACTGAGCCTAATGGCCAGTACCTTTATCTGTATCGGAAAGGCACTTGATCACAACAAATGGTATCGAATTTGGAGATTTTATATTATGCAATGAGGTTCCACATCAGAAATTAAGATTCACTGCATTGCAGCATACCAAACTGATTTTTGTATGCATAGAGACAATTAGTCTCATGAGTTGAATGTTTGATATATGATTTGAAATTTATTGAAATAGCCATTGCTTTGAAAGCTTGGAGACACTATTGGTGTAGTGAAACATTTTGGATTTTATATTTAGATAAATAAAGTTTAAGGTACTTATTGAGTTTGAAATAATTTTTGTACGAGACTGCGACAATAGACAGAAGTATTGAAGGACTATAGGTATTCAAATGAATACTAATTTGGTAAAACTAGTGTACATATTTGTTGCTTGACCAGAAAATTCAATAAAGGAATAGTACAAATTCAGATATTGTGGTTACTAAATCTAGTGCAATGAAGAGCATAGAATATTGAGTTGATTTTTGGGCAAATCAAAGTACTATTAGCAAACGAAGGTAAAATCAGTTTTGCATGAGCAGATTAGCAAAGCCCAACTTGAGGATTCAGAAATTATGAATTTTATTGAGGAAATTGGAAGTCGATAATGAATATGAATGTTGAGTTGAACAGGAAAAGAGTACCATGTGATTGTAATATGAAGTTTGTGTGCTCAATAAAGATTATTGAGTAAAAGATTGTCAGGGATAGCACAAATAACAACCTATGCTATACATCCTAGTAGGAATTCGATGAAATAATGTTTAAAGTGACTACATGTAATTATGCGAACAGTCTTAACTTTTAGGGATACGTCTCCTCAAAGTTTATAGTTTGGAGTTCATAGAAAATGAGGTCAATGTTTAGTTTTAATTGACTTGAAGCATAACATTCAATATCATTGTGATATCATTCGAAGCTCATATAAGATGTTACATGACAGAATGAGTCAACCACCTTTATATTTGGGTGAATAAGGCCTAAAAATAGTTTAAGGCCAGAAGTGATAGGAGACGTTTATAATAAGTGAAATTGATGTGTATTAGAATTAAGTGACTCAAGAAAGAAGAATGAATTAGGAAAAGCAACACCGAAGATTTTAAATAAAATAAGATAGAGACATGAGTTAAGTGTATTAACACTAAAGAGATGAATTGCTTCTGAGAGTATCACCTTGCTAAGGTGTACTCAGGTTAGGAAAAGGGTGAGTTAAGCTCGACATAAAATTGTCCATATGAAAATTTTGTAAGAAAAGGACCATTAACATGAGTTTGTAACACCGACAAGATGTCTTATATATTTTAAGTATGATATGTGAGTGTGATAAGAAATAGTGATATGATCTGACCTAGATGTAATGTCAGAACTAGAAGTGAAAATTTTGAAGTATCCAAAATTTATTGAGGAGACAGACAAGGTTGTGTGATATCTGAATAAGTAACGGAAAAATTGATTGATTCCGTCGACTATAGTTAAGTAAAAGAAATTATTCAAGTGATAATGCCAAATGGGAAATAGTAGAGAATATGATGAAAACATACCCCTACCTATTTGATCAATCAGGTAAGAATTTCGAGGACGAAATTCTTGTTAGGAGGGGAGAGTTGTGACATCTCGTTACCCATGTGAGGGATAAAATTGTGAATTACGAGAATTATTGAGAAATTAGAAAGTGCAATTCATGTTTATGCTAAATTTGATATGCACAATTTTTGCACATTAATATGATTGTACATGCATTCATGACATTTTTCTGGGTATAATTAAGTTGTTAATGCGATTAAAATGTGGTTTGGCAATTTTGGTATATTTAGAATATTTCAAATTTTTTGTTGAATTTTTAGAAAAATATTGAAATTTGGACCAATCTTATTGAGACACGTGGACTGATCATTTAGTGACAAATGACCTACATGCAAAGGTGACATATGGCAGTATGGAATATCGACATGTGTAGGATGTGCAATGTAGGCTCGTAGTGTATAGACTTCGATATAACTCATTCCTCCGTTGTTTTCTCTTCACCGAATGCATTGTTGAAAAATCTTCTTCTGGTTTTACCAAAAGCCGATCATCAGTCGTTATTGTTGTGTCAGTGATTCACTCTCACTGCTGGGAAATATTGTTTAAGCAAGTAAGTTTACAGTATATATATATATACATGCATGTGAAGTTACACGGTGTAGTCTCGGTGAATGCATATATTAGAGGATTGTTTTGAGAATAAGAATTGTTTAATATAGTGTTCAATGAACTCTAGATTGAATGATGCGTATATACCCTGTTCGGATTTTGATGTTTTAAATGAATCTTGAATTTGATCTTATGTAAATGATTCGAATTGGATTAGGAGTTAAATGGAGTGAAGTTTTAGAGATTATTTTGGGTATAGAAGTGAAAAATCTGGAAAAAGAAATCGGGGAAGACGAGTTTCAGAACCAGACGTCGCGACGTGTAGCTTATTTTGTTTATTCGTTGCGGAGTCCATTTTTATCCTCTCCGCGACTCATTCCTCTTTGTATGTCGTGACGTAGGAGACCCCCCCTTGAACTTGTCGCGGAGAACGTTGCAAAAATCCCGAGAAAAAATGAATTTTGGGTTGTTCGTCGCGACGTCACTTTTTGTCCTCGTCGCGACGAACAACCCCTCCTTCGACTGCTCGAACATCCTTTCGTATTTTGACCATAACTTTCTCTATACTGATCCAAATTGGGTGATTTTTTATAAACTAGAGAGATAGGGATATAACGTTTATGAAGAAATGAAGTTTTAATTATGTCTCTAAGAGTTTCAATTTTTGGTTGGAAGTTGAGATATGAATTCTGCTGGAACTTATGAACCATATAGAATATTTTGAGGATATCTCTTGGTATACTGATTCAAATTAAATGATTTTGGTGTCTTTAGAAAGCTATGGAAAGTTGACCCGAATATGTTTTATAGGAAAAATCCGAAGTGGTCAATGAAGCTATGAAATTATTTTACATTGTTTGGTCCAATTCAATTGTAATTATATATGGTATTAACGAGGAATTGATATCTGAATGATTTCGATAAGGATCGCGTCTTTATACCCTGGAATTGTCATTGAACATGCATTGTGCATACATTCTATACATTGATTTGCATGAAAGAACCACTTGTGTATTTATGCAAAAATGTGATAATTGTGAATGTGCTTTGTATATTTTAGAGGAGCATATCGGACGCCAATCGGACATTGCTGGACCATCCAAGCAATAGCTTATTGGAGCGTACTGTGAGTCAACCTAGATGATTTCCTAGGATTGATTGGTTTGATTTGTTTACAACTTCCCATATTATTAAATTTCTTGCGATTTGCTTATGAATTCCGGACTTTAATTGTCCAAGGAGATCAATTTTCGGGAATGTATTGGAAGTGCTTTGATTGTGGCTTTGTGTGCTCTGAAATTCTGAATATTATGTGAATTCTCAACGGAAGTTGAATGCCCGACTTAGGTCCGATGATTATGAGTTTTGTATAAGCACCATATGTGATTGCTATGTAAGCCATATTCAGTTTTGATGCATTGGAAGTGTTCGGAATTGATGTGGAATCCTTTACTAGCCTGTCAAGTCTTTTCTAATTGATACGACCCATTTTTAAGTGCCACAGATACTTTGAATTAATGCTAGAGATTTTGGATTGTCTTGGTTTTATCAATTCTGTGGTGTTTAGTGAGTCTTTCATAGGTTACATAAAAACAATCCTTTGTTTAGTTATCGTATCACAAATAAAATCCTTATTCTCATATATTGAAACAACCTTTTCAAAATATAAGGAATAACCAGATTTTATTAGACAAAAAACAGAAATCATGTTCCTTACAATCATTGGCATGTAATAAACATCCTCCAAATATAACCTATGACCACTAGAAAGTCCAAGATAACTTCTCCCACCGATTACTTTGAAACATAGGAACCATCTGCTATCTTAACTTGAAACTGGCCTTTTGGTAGTCTTTTCCTTTACTGGAACCCGTGCAAAGAATTACAAACATGGTTAGTGGCTCCTGAATCTAATATCTAAGATGTAGATAAATCTGCCACATTTCTAGTTCCTAACAAACCTAGGAAGCCCATACCTTGTTTGCTTTTGAGGTACTCTAGGTAGACTGGACAGTTTCTTTTCCAGTGGCCCATCTCATCACAATGGAAACACTTTCCTTTGATGTTCTCTTTGGCCTTCTTTTTCATAGATTTGGCCTTGACCCCTGTTTGGGCCTTCTTTTTCATTGGACCCTTCTTCTTTTCCTTGCCCTTACCCTTGGGCTTAGAAGAAGAAGCTACATTAACCGGCCCGTTAGCCTTAATATTCAATATCTCCTCCGTGCTCGGAGGTATTCATCAACTCACTCAAGGTGTAATGCTTGTTGTTGAGCTCATAGTCCAACTTAAACTGCTGAAAAGAAGAGTTTAAGCTATTGATGATCATAATCATCTGCGTGTCGCATCCATATCTCGCTCAAGCATCTCGGCCTCGGTGACCGCAGAGATTACCTTCATCATGTAATCCCTTTTGGTTCACCATGTTTACATGCGAGATTATTAAAGGTTTGGATAGCTTTCACTCTTGCAAACCTAGTCCTCACACCAAACATCTCATGTAGGTGATGGACCATTACCTAGCGATTTTCATACAAGCAATTTGCTTTTGCATCATGCCATGACGAAGCGAATATAACACTTAGTAGTCTTGTCAGCATTCTGCCAACGCTCATGTTGTTGGACTTGCTCAGGAGTTGAATCTCCACTTGAGGGTGTAGGCTCATTTTCAGTTAACACCCATGAAATACGTTCATATTGAAGAACAATGTCAAGGTTACGTCTCCATTCATTAAAATTGTCTCCGTTTTCCAATTTGTTATTTGTCAAGAGCAGGGTGAGTGGATTCATTTTGTGGTTGATAATGTCTGAAAATATAAATTATTAAAACATGAGCATCCTAGTCAACAATTTATGGAACTTTGTATAAAATCATGATGCATGTATGCATGATGATAGATTTAACAAAACTTAAAAAATTAAAACATTATACGACGATTATTTTTCTTATCTATAACAGACTAAGTGACGGTGGGCCATCTTATCCGTTAAAAGAAAAACTGGGACCCTCCCACTCAAAAACTACCAAGCATCTCATGCCCAATTTTTTAAGAAGCATCTTAATTTGGTCCATACTTTTACCAACAGAGCTACGGTGGGCAGTTTATCGATAAAAAATGTTGAGTGTTTAACCATTTGATTCATTCACTAAAGATACCTACAAACCATGTCTCGGTGGGAGGTCACATTTGCTATCATTAAGTGGACTTATCCTTAAGGAGACCCAAACCATGCAAGATCTAGGATCTATGCCCTCCGATGGGGAGTAACACTTCACCACATACAAACGGGTCATCATTTGGAGACCGTGGACTCTCACAGGAGCATCCTCTCCCACTCAATCTTTTTGGGCTTTAAGTTTTAAAAACCATCTTGTCTAAATACAATTTATTATCCATCCTATATTGTTTCATTATATATATCATACATAATGAATACATGGCAAAGCCTAGGGTTGGAAATTTTCTAAATGACATGTAATCACATAATATCACATATTATAAGCATTCATTTCTCCATTCATCACATGAACTAATAAAGCCACTTTTGATTGTCCATTATAGAAAAATTAAATAATTACAAGCCTTTTAGGCCCAAAATATTCTTATTGGACTTGGATCTTCCTCTTCGAACTCTTCACAAACATGATCTGGCCCATTCGGTAAACAAAATGTAATGGCATATATGAAAATCGAATTTTGTCACTTTGAAAAATAAAATTCCAACACCAGATTTTTAGAAAACCAAATCTTTGTTTTGACAAAAAATTCCAGTACTAGTTTTCATTAAAAATGAAGCTCATTTCATGAAAATAAAAAACCAGCACTTAGTATTTTAATAAAACCAAAATTTGATTTTTTGAAACAAAAATCCAGCACTTGTTTTTACAATAAAAACCGAAAAGTGATCCATTGAAACAAAATTCCAGCAACTCTGTTTTCACAAAACTTATGCCAATACACAAAAGGATACACCGAAAATTTTACCTTTCCATTTCTTCAATCCATGGCTGCTCCATCTTCATCATTACATCAATTTGTACATTAAAAAATCAAAGAAAATGGAAAAAAGAAACCAAGGAGGAAACATGGTGATGATAGACCACCCTCCTTGTTACAACCAATGAAGAAATCTTACAAGGTAAATTTAACTTCTATGGACAACCAAAAGAGCAAACATACACCATGTATATTTCTATCACATAAAAATATGCAGTTTACACTAAAAGATTGCCAACCCATGCATCCAATATATAGGAACCGAAATCATGCTTTAGAAACTGGCTCTGATACCAATTGTTGGATCGGAAAAAGAAAACATGCTTTGTTTGGAAAAATGGTAGATTTTAAAACTTTTAAGAAATCATTACTTGCAGCGGAAGCAACAAATCCAAATCAACATGCCAATCCATACATGATATGGTATAAGGATAATAAAATATAAACAAGATCAGGAGTATTACCGACTCCTTCGCTACAGCTTTAAATCCTCGTTGCGCTATCCTCTCCTTCTTCGTGTATCCAAATCCTTTGCCTTTGACTCTTTTCCTTTAGCAATCTACTTTCTCCTTATTGTAGTATCCTCAACCAATTAGATTTACCACCTGTTCTTCAAGGACAATTAGGTTAACAAAATCCTTTGGTGGGAAAGGAGAAGAAATGTTTGGAGGAGATTTTCTTCGAAGAAGAAGAAGCAAAATTGAAACTCTTTCAATTGGTATTTTCGATTCTCTCTTTCATGAAAGGAGAGAAGGTGTAAAGAACATGCAAGAACTCTTTCTTGCCTACCAATTTCGTATATGCATGGATGGAAGGAGAGAGAGGCATCAAATGCATCACTTCTTTCATTAATCACTCATAAAATAGCCAATAAATGAGATTATCTTCATTTATCTTTATGATGGCTATTTGAAAAGACCGTAACCTAAAATTCAATACCTAATTTCAGTTTTGTAACATTCCATCCCCGATAGGAAGGTTATATTGGTAAATTGGGACATGCTAGTTGATTGCATTGCATATTTTGATGTGAACATTTATTTGACCTCTCATTTTAGAGGAATGAGTCTTTTTGCATATGCACATATAGGTACATGCATTTCTAACATTCTCGGCATTTAATTGTGAAAATGATATGATTGATCATTTATTGGGAATTATGGAATATTTGGGTTTGAACGATTCAATTGGGACTGTATTAAAATGATCGCCAGTTGATAGTGAACCTTAGTAAATATTTCTGAAGATTTTGGGAGTGAATGTCCGAACCGGAAATTTTTCGAGTAACGGGCCGATTGATTGTATAGCACTTGAATATCTGTCCAATGGCCATGGAAAATTAGATGTACGATTTTTAGAAATTAATATGTTGAGCCATTGAAAATTGGAGATGAATTGGACTGGAAATAATTTGTGAAAAGAACAAGGAGCTTTATGTGTATTTGAGGAAAAAGGCTAATAGCTTAAGATCAACCCCCTTTAAATGCCTTAGGTTTTAACTTTTTGCATAAAACTTGTTTTTCCCCCCTTTAAGGCATGATTTCTTCTCCTTCGATCGATCCTCCTTCTTCCTCTTGGTGATCTTCGATCTTTGCCTCTCCTCTTGCTTGTTCCCTTCTTATTGTAAAGAACAACCGTAAGCCTTGAAAAGATGAAGTTTTGTGTGGCTATGGGAGAGAACCAAAGGTGTTAGGGCTTGGAGAAGCAAATTTCAGAAATTTGCGAAGGAGAGCTTGATTTGGTAAGTGATTTCTGTATATGTTGTTTATTAGTGAGTTTGATACATTTATAATGGTTATTGTGAAAGATTGGGGTAGTTATGGGTGAGTTATGGAGGTTTTAGAGAGAGAAAGGTGGAAAATTCGTCGGAGAAGACGATCGGACCTCGCGCGTCATGACGTGTCTTTGAGAACCTCGTCATGACGAAAAAACGATTACTACCATGGCGAGCATGGTTGAAACGTCATGGCGGCGTGCAAATTCTACCGCGTCGAGCCCTTTCTTATGCGTCGTGGCGAGCCCCATAAAAGCTGTTACGCACAATGACGACTCAAGCATACGACGAGTGTTCCTTGCATGCAGCGAGGATATTTCTCGATTTGATTTAGTTTGATTTTTGGGGCATAACTAATGGTGTAGACCTCAATTGAGGTGATTCTTGATTAGTTATAAACTAGAGAGGGTCTACAATTGAGGTAAAGAAAGAAAGTTTGAAATCAAATGAGTGAGACCTTAAATATTGAATGAGAGTTGGGTTTAGATTGCTATTACAACCTAAAGGTTGTTTCGTGATCATTGGAGTATAATTGTGAGATTTCTAAATTTAAGGAAATGCTTTTGGGGTTTTAGAAACTGAGCTTAATGGGTGAATTTTGATCTAGAGAATAGTGAAACTGATTTTGAGGTCTTCCTTGAGAATACCCTAATGGGTATAACTTGGTAAATTGACTGAATGTTAGAAATGAAATGAATCATTATGGATCAATTGAGTAAATAGTTAATTTTGAAAAAGAAAGTAGAAATTGGGAAAGAGCGCCGGGAAGGTCATGAATAGGCATAGTACATATTTTATTTAAGACATGTGCATCATTGAATCTTTCTGATTATGCAATTAGTAATGAATGACCATTTGACTGTTCTAGAGGCACCGTTGGAACAACATTTCCACGGATATTGCTGGGACTTTCAAGCGGTAGCTCGGAAGTACAGGTGAGTAACCTAGTTGGTTCCTCAATTTTTAACTGTTAAATGTTCTGTAAACTGTCTGTGAATATGAATTGTTATGTTTGAAATCTCGGATCGAAGGTTCGAGGGATTGAGTGATTGGATATGCTAATATGATTGGTTGTGAATGCTTCTATGGGAAAAATGTGAATGTATGGTAGAGTGGAATTGGAAATGATATGATTGCTTCCAATAAATTGTTTCTGATTGTATGTGGTAAATGAATTCCATAATTGATTGATTAACAACGGTTGTGACTGGAGCTGCTACCGAGAGCTACAACCTCAACGCAACAGGGTCTCGAGCCCAACGTAATTCAGAGCCACAGGCTCATCGTATCAGGGCTTCAAGCCCACCGTAAATTTAGAGCCACAGGCTCACTGTTAATGTGCCCGAAAAGGGACAGACGCATTTGCATCCCTCGAGTAGGGGCGAAGCAAAACCGTGAGGGTGGCCCACTACGCTAAAGCGGACAATATCGAAGGGTGGAAGTGCATTCCCTGAGGGCTCTCCTCCCCCTAAGACACGTTCTTGAATCATTCCTTTGTTAAAGCGCTCGATCCAAATCGAATAAAAAGGAAAAATGGATAATAATGGGAAAAGATTATATGTATGGATTAAATTGTGAATTAAGAAAAAGGGTTAAATGCTCATAATTATGGGATGATTGATTTGCAAAATTTCTGAGTTCTGTGATTGCATGAGAACCTGATAATTGTTATATGATGATATTGAATGTGAAATTGACTGGAATTGTGAATTGCTTGCGATATGCATGAATTGGGTGAACCATCGATGATGATTTCTCATTGAGTTTGCAAACTCACCTAAAATTGCATCTATTTTTCAGGAATAGAAGAATACCCCGTTAGGTCAACGGGAGTATGCTTACAGCTTTCAAGTGACAGATAGAGATCGGGATCAGTTCACGTCTGCATTTATATCATTATGTTATTGTGTAAAATTGTATTTCTGCAAGTTCTGCAGAATAGTGCTTTTTATTGTGGTGGGTCCTAATTGGTTAATGTTGTATTTGTAATGTGACCCCTGCAATTATTAAGGAAAATCATTGGGCCCAGTTTGATTTTGGATTTCTGTATATGAAATGATTGAGCGCTTTTGAGTGCCTTTTTATGACTGAAATTGTGATATGATTGAAAATGTTTTCATATTCAAGCGGGTCCAAATCGTTTACTGAATTCCGCGTATACGATTGTTCTAAAAAATAAAAATGTCTTACTGAGTTTTTGAACCGTTTTGACTGCTCTAGCATACCACCCTCGTGAGGCACGGGCTCGGATATCACCCACGATGTTGAGTTTGGGTCTTGCGGGAGTGAGATGCTACAGGTTTTGCCAAGAAGAAAGAAGGAAGATGGTCCATCTAATGTACATCTTTCATCTTTAATCTAATGAATGCAAATAGGTTACAAGCCAACATTAAAAGACAACCATTAAACTATTTTATGGTAAGTTCATAACTCCATTTAATGATGATTAACAATAATAAAGACCATCTTTATTTAGCATTTTAATGTCAAATGTGTGGTTACACATTTAACCTAGGAATAACCGAAATTGCTATCTTCTTCTTAAAAAAATTGTTTTAATATAATTAATGTAATTAATCACATTAAACCAAAAACCAAGCCCATTATTAAATGTACATTTGGGCTTCTTTAATTAGACCAAGCTCAAGATTCAATTATGGGCTTCTAATTAACCTCCATTTATATTTCTTACTTAGCTTGATGACCTTCCTTAAAGCCAAGTGGGGAATCTTATTGGACTTTGATAATTCAAGCTCCAATAAGCCCAGAATTAATTCAATCTCATTGGAATTAATTCTAGCTTATTAACTAAATGTCATTCCACTAAAGACAATTAGTTGAACTCTTGAATTATTAAATAATATGAGAATATGTCCAATTGCAAACCCTATTTAGAACCTTATTATAGCCATCCACACAACAAAGGTTACCGTTTTGCCCTTATGTTGGTTTTTCCTTCTAGATCTTTCATTTTACTTTATATGGTGATTAACACATAAGATCTCATCTCAGTGTTAAGACTTGATGGGTAGCTAGTCCATCAAATTACTGGCTCTAGTTTAATCACCAAATCTCCTTAAAATATCTAGAAGAGATAATAACACTATAAAATCTTTATTTGAGTGAATGTTCCCTGATACATGTTTCAATTAATAATTCCAACATGCAGACACTGGATTAATACTCTGTAAAAATCCATTCCGATCATAAAGAATTATAATGAAACATATATGAGTTCACCACTCATCAAGATTATGGTTTATAATAAGCGAATGCTTAAGTTTTATGTTTTAAGATTAAAGTAACAGCCCACTTTATTATTAAAAACATACTTGATTCCAGATTCATTTAATAATGCCATTATCGATAGTCAACTACTATCATGATATGAAACTCATCATTCCCTTGAAGTAAACTCCTTTACTTATAAGGAGATAAATCATGACACTACAGTCTAAACCATAATCAAGCGACCAACTTTATTATTCAACTGTGAATCAATTAATTCAGATTCTAATAATATACATGTTTCCCATACATCTCTATGTATATATATATTACTTACAAAAGAATCTTGGTACCTTATGACCAGATATATAATGCTCATACAGATAAAACCAAACTCTTTTGTTTTATTAATAATAAATATTTTCATTACAAAGCATGGCGAAGAAGATAAAGTTACATGTAAATATACTTGCTTTCCAGGGCACTATATTTACATAACTCCAACACACATTACAACCGGAAACTTCACAACTCGTGATGAATCGAAGGCACTCATGGTGGAGTCGGCGGTGGAAATAAAAAGGAAAACCTATCAAGATTCTACCGGGGAACCCCAAGGAACCACAGGTGGTGGCTAATAATTCTTTTGTTATCTCTTCGCTCATCAATCTCTTCTCTCCCTGAATGTTCGATCCCCCCAGCTGATGGAATATTGATGTTTATATCTGTCGGCACTCTCCACTCGTTCAAAAATAGGTTTCTTCTCAAAACGGGTTGCTGGGTCGGGTATGCACAGTATGAGAATTTTCCAATTTTAGTCTGGGTGCCCGACTGTTCGCCGCAGTGAGATGATTCTTTGACGTCGCGACGTGCTCTTCCTAAATCGCTCGTTGCAACGCGTTGATTTGTTGGCGAAGTGGCGTGTTGTTGCCTGTTGATGCGCCGCGACACATTGATTTGTTGGCGTAGTGGCGTGTTCTTCCGGATGCGTCACGACGTGCGTGGAGGAGATCACGTCCTATTGGCTTTCTGATCCTTTTTGACTCCCTTTTCTCCTGCAATACAAAATAACAATTTGCAGTATCAACTGCTCTTAGAAAAATTATAATGCAATTAATGTCAATTTGCAATAATTTTACTAACAAATTGCATAAAATATAAACTCACCGTAAGGGACTAATTTAAGAACAAAATCACGAATTAAGAGTCAAAAAGTATATTAACAGCCATGAAAGTGTAGCCAATTTATAAGATAAACTTGAGCTCAATCACTAGCCATATATAGTTTTTAGGGCTAACTAAACTTAGGTTATAGCTTGGGATCATTTGAGAGAATTTAGTAAGGTAGTTACCCTATTGGTATCCATTTATCTTTTCCTTAACTATAGCATAGTTAGGATTTTAAATATAATATCTAAGAGTAGAGAGGATTAAGGGTCCTTTGTTGTTACCATTCCTTGTACTAAATTGTTCAAGCTAGCTTGTCTTTAAGATTTAGTAATTAATAAAGAAAGTGTGAAGAGTCAGTACTGAATTGGATATATCCTATATGCTCTTATCTCTTAGGAAATAGGAACGGAGTCATCTATTCTAGTGTTTTCGTGTTCTAGGATACTCTACAACCTTTTAAAAGTTAGGAACTTATTTGATAACCCAATTAAATTAATATCTAGTCCTCCTTCATCAATAGGCTTGGTGGCCTCTTTCCAACTCACTTTAGCCTTGCCTTTTTCATTTGATCTGCGTCCCCATAGGAAGCCTCTCATTATCTTCTCTATAGAATCCTCTCATTATTTTATCTATAGATTTAACTATCCCTTTAGATAGAAACATACATGCAGACCAATACAGATATAGGGAGTTAGTCATAAATTTATTATAAACTAGTCTACTAGTAAAATGAAAGGTTTTTTATTGTACCAATTTCCAAGCTTGTTCTAAATTTTTTCTACTAGGAGGTAAGCCTCCTTGAAATGGAGGCTCCTTCTAGAAATTGGGAGGACTAGATGTATGAGGGGAGGGTCTTTAATATGCAACTCTAAAAGCCTTTAAAGCTAGTTTGGATAAGATGAAGCACTAGATGAT
Source organism: Erythroxylum novogranatense (assembly GCA_029891385.1). NCBI lineage: Eukaryota > Viridiplantae > Streptophyta > Magnoliopsida > Malpighiales > Erythroxylaceae > Erythroxylum > Erythroxylum novogranatense. Next base: position 28,513,459 of record CM057224.1, read on the forward strand.
AAGATCATGTGACTCTTATTATAGTTAATCCTTAATCCAAATAAAATCTTAAAGGTATGGAATGAAGTCATTGGACTATATATTAAACTATTATGGGACTTAGAGAAGATAATTAAACCATATGCAAATGGTATACTAAATAATATCACTCCTCTACATTTTCTATGCTATTTGAAATGTGCTTAAGGAATTTGCATAAGGTTTCTATACATAAGATGAAAAGGTACAGGGGATAGGGACCCTTTGCCTTAATCATTTTCCTTATTTGACTAGATTTTTAGCCCCCTTTTGACAACACTAAAGATGATATGTGTTTAATTGTTGATATATTTAATCATTTACACTTAGCAATTATTGGCATGAAAATGTTTAAAATATTCACTTTAATTCATATATGATTTTAGGTACAATTTGGGAGTAAAGAAATTAAAGTGAGTCGGAAGCATTACATTTGAGTCATTTTTTGAAGATTTATTTTTGCTTGTCTTTATGGACCAAGAAAAAGAAAATTAAAAGACAAGATAAATATAAAGAAGACTAGAGAAGAAATAAGCCAAGTAAAGAATCAGCCAAAACGACACTGCCACATGAACAAAATGCAGAAGCAAGGCAGTGAGGCACACCATTAGCAGCGTTTTTAAGGAAAACGCAGATGCGTTTTATTCAAAAACGCAGTGGAGAGGCATGAGCGAGGGTTTAAGAGAAGTTGCAAAATAAATTGCCAAATCAAGTAACAGCAGGAGGCCATAATAGAAAAAAAAACAAGAAGCTTCAGGCGCATGCAACATGGTGTTGCGGCTGGTGGCTCAACTACGTGAAGAGACTGGCCAGTAGAGAAGCTCCAGGCGTGGACCAGCTACAAGAGGCATGAAATGTTTTAAGGAGTGATGATCTCTAAGAAGCACAGACTCGGACTCGGACACGGACACGGACACGGATACGGACACTGGAGACGACACGGACACAGATACCGGGACACACCAACTTTTAAAATTTGGTGGACACGGACACGACATATATATATATTATAAAATTTAAAATTAAGAAAAAAAATTAGAATTGAAGCCATTGAAAGGTGAACCATATCCATTAAAATAGTGTGTTACACTAGGTGGAACTGACAATGAATCAAAGAAGAAATTCCTTAGACATATTGAAGTTAAGAGAACCCAACACACGACTTTAGTCTTGCGTTTCCCATTATACACGACTATGAAAATTGTGTGTAATGGAAACGACTTTGGATGGGAAAGTCATCCAAAGTCGTTGCCGCACCAGTCACCACAAAGAAGGGATAACGTTAACGAACCTGAATGACTTTATGAAGATAGCGTTGTATGAAGAACCAACGCAGACGTGAAGGAGGCAGGAGCAGATGGAAGCTAGCGTCGTATGAAGAAAAAATGGAACTACTGTAGAAGAATTTGAGAAAACAAGGAGGAGAGACGTCGGTTGGAAAACCACAAGGAATTTGAGAAGTTCTAAATAAGGAAGACTACAGTGCAACTAAATAAATTTTTTAATAATTAATAAAAATGTTACGAGCCATATTAAGATGTGTCCGAGTCATTTTTTGCCATGTCCGAGCTGTGTCCGAGCCGATGAAAATAATTTTTTTATTATGACACGTATGAACACGTGTCGGACACGTGTCCACCGCGTGTCCACTGCTTGTCTGTGTCGGACACGTGTTGGACACACGGACACGGCTCTATTTTGCCGTGTCCGTGCTTCATAGAATGATCTTATTTGTCATATCAACACACTACAGGAGACACTACAAGGGGACGGCGCGACAGTTGGGAGTTAATTATGGAATTTTGGCTAGGGACATTATATGGCAGCTGAAATATTTTTTGAAAAAGATCTATGAAGGGTTAGGCATTCCGACGCCGGTTCGGAGGTGACATTGATGCCAACGGTTTGAGTTAAGTATATTTTTATTATTTTATTATTTATTTCTCTTATTAGGAATTGATTGTGTTATCCTATTTTAATTGATTTGGGTGTTGTGTATGGATAATTGAATTTTCATTATTATTCAGTTATTTATATATGAACCCATTGGGTATTGTCATTTGATGATTTTAATGCGTTTATTGAATCGTTAATTTCAAACCCATTGCTAGAATTTAGATATAATCTGTAATTATTTTCTTCTTTCAAAATTTAAAACCCCCATTAGGAGTAAAAACCGATTAATTTCATTTCATAAACTTTACATGCACTCTCTGTGGGATCGACCTAGACTTACCACTGCTATAGTAGTAGTCTAGTTATTTTATTTTGACTAACATAAAGATGCGCGGTCAAAGGATATAGAAGTTATGCACTCTTTGATCAATTCACTAAAAATTACTAGGAAATTAAAAGCTTCGAACATATTCATAAAAAGATCCCAACTTATGGAACTGAAATTTTTATCAAAATCTATCTTCAAGGAAAAATTCCTTAAGGAACTTTTCTTTAAGTATCATTTAAATAGCACTTGTCACATTATGAAATTTTCTTCAACCTTAAGGAAAGGAAGCCCCTTGTGAATCACTTATTTGTTTTCCAGGTGTATTTTTTAACCTTATTTCCAGCAACTTCAATAAGAGATAGGTCTATACACCCATAAGGAACCTAGATTTTGACATTTTAGAATTAAACATATGAAGATCTTATTGACTTCTCTTAATATTATCCCATTCTAAAAAAATGAAACTAATTTTGTTACCATGTGTGTAGTGAGGGCCATTCCTTCTGATAAAAAAACCCAATTAACACATCTATCCTAGGTGTTTTTATAGGTTTAAATAAAAAATAACCTTTTGATACTAATGAAAGAGGATAATAAGTGTACTAAGGATTGGCTAGAAGGTGTTTAGCGAATTGAATCCCTGAAGTAGCTTAATGCTTCCTCTTTTAATTCATTTTGGGTAGTAATCATTTCTCTGTTAGATTTCTTTAAAGAGTAAATTTTGCTAATAGTACTCCTAGCTTTTATGGAATTATTAAAGAATTTTGTGTTTCTTTCTCCTTCCTTAAACCATGTCACATTTTTTTTGGTGATGTTCATTATAATCACCCTTTTTGTATAAGATAGCTAAAGATATTACTCAATTAAACTCTTTGTGGAATAGTTTATTTAAGTGTTACCATAAAAAGATATTATTCAATTAAACTCTTTGTGGAATAGTTTATTTAAGTGTTACCATAAATTTCTAAAAGAACATTAGCTTTAACTTCCCACGCTTCTATTCAAAGATCTTATCATCAACCTTGTTGATGCTAATATCATTTCAATTCATAATCTTTGCCATTTTCCTAAAATTAAAAAGTCAATTTAGGCTTATACACTCAAGATAAAACATTTCTAAATAAAATAAATATCATGACATTTTAATTAATTACATATTCTATTTATGTTTACATATCAATGTTGGATCGAAAAATAAAATATGCAAGATTTGGCTAAAACGATAGATTTCAAAACTTTTTTAGAAATTAAAACACAATAGAAGCAAGATAACCAAATCAACATGCCAAGCCATATATGATACGATATATGGAAAAGAATTATCATAAAAACAAGATGGAGATTATATTACCAACTCCTTCGCTACAGCTTTAACTCCTCGCTGTATTATCCTATCCTTGACAATATATCATCTCCTAAGTGATGTATCCTTTTCTCGATATTCTATCCTTGATTAATCCTATCTACCACTTGTTCTTCTTGGATAACTTGGTTAACAAGATCCTTTGGTGGGAAAGGAGAAGAAAAATTCGGAGGAGATTTTTTTTAGAAGAAAGAAGCCAAAGATGAGACACCTCTCATGCAAATTTTAGCTAACACATGCAAGAAAGGAGAGAGAGTCTAAAAATGCAAGAACACCTTTCTTACACCTTGTCAATTTTGATTATGCATGAAAAGAAAGAAGAGAAGAGCATCCTATGCACCACTTCTTTCTTTAATCAAACATATAGAGGCCATTAAATGAGACTTTTCCCATTTGCTTTAAGATGGTTATATGAAAAGACCAATAATCTAAAATGACATGTCAATTTCAGTTTTAGCGATGAAAGAAGGAAGATGATCCATCAAATGCACCTCTTTCATCTTTAATCAAATAAATGTTAAAAGGTTACATTACATGCTATCATTAAAAGACAACCATTAAACCATTTAATGGTAAGATCATTACTCCATTTAATGATGATAAAGCATGATGAATACCATCTTTATTTAGCAATTCAATGCTAAATGTGTAGCTGCACATTCAACTCTAATAAAACCAAAATTGCACCTTCCAATTCTTTAAGAATTTTGCTTTAATTTAATTAATCAAATTAAACCAAAATCTAACCCATTTCTAATGTTCATTTGGGCTTCTAATTAACCATTAATTAGTGCAAGCCCAACATTCAATCATGGGCTTTAAAACCTCCATTTATATTTTTTTACTTTGCTTGATAACCTTCCTTGAAGTCAAGTGGATAATGTGTTTACAAGTATATGAAATCATGTTTCCAAGAATGTGCCATTTGGGAAAATGGTTTTCAATTCATGAATTACATGTTATGTGGGTTTGGTGTAATCCATTCAAGAATGTCACATGCACGTTAACCAAGTTAAAGGCTTCTCCTGCCTGCCTACCTGTTAATGGCACGGAGCTCCCTCATAAACTCCCTCAAGTTTACGCCTACATAAAACCACTATATGGGATTGCGATAGTGCCTCAAGTTTACGACTACACAGGACCATTATATGAAAATGTGTAGTTCGTCATGTTCATGGATTTACCCAAACCATTCTGATGTGCTTATGTGCTTATGATCTGTGAACAAGTTTGATGCATTCATGCTTTATAGTTTGTAAATTTTGACTATATGATAAGAATTCGAGAAACATATGTTTTATGAACTTAAAGAAAAATTTTCTATAACAAGTAAATGTTTTCAAGGGTTTTGCTTATTTTTCCATTATAAACTATTACCCATAAGCTTTCAAGCTCACCCCCTTTTATCCCATTTTCAAGTGATAACTAAGAGACCAAGTGATCAAGAGTCCAAGGGCATTTCTCCAAATTTGCTTATTTTGTAGTTTGAGTTGATTTTGGGAAAGCAAGAAGATTGTTTGTTCAAGGACCTTTTGTAATTTGAGATTTTGAGATGATGATGTAATGTGGCTTGGAATGCCCTTAAAGATTTGTAAAACTTTATTCTTTTGATGTTAACGAAATGTGAATGGTGTGTAGATGATGTGAGTTGAAATTAAATATACGTGAAGAAGAAATCAACTTAAGTTGATGATTTTGGAACATAAATCTTGGATATATATATATATATATATATATATATATATATGTATGCATAAGCGAGATACTATGGAAAGGAAGATAGGAATTATAACTGATTAGATGTAGTTGAAGGTGATGATGAGACAAATGAGTTGAGATTTGAGAGTTTAATGAAATCATTTTGGTAGCTAAATGGTTATGTTGAGAACATTCCAAGTTTGCATAGTGCAAAATTTCAAGTCTTCCATAAGGGAAAATTTTGTGTTCTACTTTAGGGCCAAATCTGGATTGATCTAGGATGAAAGTTGTATTCATGGAAGTTGTAGCTTGTCTTTCTAGCTTTTCAACGCTATAAAGTATGAAATTTTTTAATAGCGGAGTCAAAAGTTATGATCCTTATAAGTGGAGATGCTAAGGAGTATAGGACTTATTATCTAGTAAGTACGTATCATCTGGTGAGGACATGTCGTCTGGTGAGGATGTATCGTTTGGTGATGATGTATCGTCTGGTGAGGATGTATCATCTAGTGAGGATGCTTAGTCTAGTGAGGGTGTATCGTCTAGTGAGAATGCTTCATTTGGTGAGGATGCTTCGTCTAGTGAGGACGCTTCGTCTGGTGACGACGTATCGTCTGGTAATGACGTCATATTGTCTGGTGCGCTATTCATCTGATCCTATCGTCTGGTCACATTTTTGACCATGTAGACTATCAAATTTGTCTTTAAGGTCATCATAAAATTTGTAGATCTTGAATTTCTCTTTCAATCTGTCAAAAGAACACCTTAATTTGATCTTTAGAGAAATCTATATTAATTGCAAGATATATTCTATGTACTGTTCATAACCTTCTTTTGATCACTGTTCATCTTGTATCGTTTGGTCCAATTATGATCCTTTATATGATAAAATCTCACTTCAATGTCTTCATAAAAGATGTAGATATTGAAGTATTCTTTCAAAACCTTCAAGAATAACCTTGATCTGATATCCCTAGAGCAAGTTATACTATTTGTCCCAAAATAGGTTCAATATGATTAAGGACGGAACCTTGTTTGATTTCCTTCGGCCAATCTTTATATCCGAACTCCAAATGAAGTGATTCTTAAATGAATAGATCCCAAAACACATTGTGATATCTCTCCATAAAAATTGGCAACATTCCAACTTGATTGGAAAAAAGGTTTTGATTAAAGGAAAGTAAAGGAATCTGTTGGAATAATATGAACTGGTGTTATTTTACTGAACTTGCTTCAACATTTTGAATATATCTGGATTTGTAGGGTTCCAAACGAGATGATTTCTAATGTGGATTAAACTAGAGACGTAGGTTTACAAATTATATGAAGAGGTAGAATTTTAATTCAGCCCCTAAGATGTTCAATATCTAGATGGAAGTTGAGCATAGAATATTTGCTTCAGTATAAGAATGATTCGAAAAATAGGGCCCGACACTTACGGTATCAGAGAATGAAGATGAATTGAGGATGACTAATGAGGGTTAATTGGAATAACCATAATGGTAACAAGGACAAGCACATGTTTTATGGTTCCAAATGTTGGGCTTTAGAATCGGTACCCAGCAGTTGTGGTATCAGAGCAAGAGTTGGGCTCCAGAAGCGGCGTCTAACACCTAACACCAGTTTAATCACCAATCTCCATAGAACATCTAGAAGTGATGATATCACTATAAACTCTTTCTTTGAGTGAATTTTCCCTAGTATATGTTTCAATTAATAATTCCAACATGCAGAAACTGGATTAATACTCTGTAAAAATCCATTCCGATCATATCAAGAATTATAATGAAACAAATATGAGTTCACCACTCATCAAGATTGTGGTCAATAATAAGCAAATGTTAAAATGTATGTTTTAAGACTGAAGCAATGACCTGCTTTATTGTTGAAAACACACTTAATTCTAGATTTATTTAATAGTGCCATTATCGATAGTTGACTACTATCATGATATGAAACTCATCATTCTCTTGAAGTAAACTCCTTTACTTACATGGAGATAAATCGCAACACTATAGTGTAAACTATAATCAAGCAACCAACTTGGTTATTCAACTGTGAATCAATGAATTTAGATTCTAATAATATACATGTTTCCCATACATCTTCATGTCTATGTATATTATTAACAAAAGAATCTTGGTTCCTTATGACTAGTTATATTATGCTTATATAAATAAAACCAAACTCCTTTTTTATTAATAATAAATATTTTCATTACAAAACTATAACTGGAAGAAGATTAAGTTACATGTAAGTACACTTGCTTTCTAGGACACCATATTTACATAACTCCAGCAATCTCCTACTTTTCTTAAAGCAAGCTTGACATATTCCTCATTCCTATCCCTTCTAGATGACCCTCAAATCACTTTTGAGACAATGTCTTTGTGAATGAATCAACAAGGTTTTGCTCTGTGGGAATCTTTACTACATTCACCTCTCCACGTTGTATTATCTCCCTTATGAGATGATACTGTTGCTCATTGTGTTTGGCAGCTTTATGGTTCCGAGGTTCTTTAGAATTAGCCACTGCCCTATTATTATCATAATAAAGTGTAATGACTTTTTCTGCCTCTAGAACTACCTCTAAATCATTTAGGAATTTGCAGAGCCAGACTGCTTCTTTTGCTGCTTCATAAGTAGCAACATATTCAACCTCCATAGTCAAATTTGTAATGCAAGATTGCTTGACACTCCTTCAGATTATAGCTCCACCACCTAAAGTAAATATAGGACTAGAAGTTGATTTCCTTGAATCAACATCTGATTGGAAATCAAAATCTGTATATCCTGTCAAAATAAGATTACTTCCTAAGTAAACAAGCATTAAGTTTTTTTGTCTTATGAAGATACTTAAGTATACACTTAACTACAGTCCAATGCTCCATTCCTATATTGGACTGAAATTTGCTTACCAGTCCCATTGTTTAACAGATATCTGATCTAGTGAAAAGCATTGCATACATTAAACTTCCAAATCCCTAATCATATGGAATGTTATGCATGCATTCAACCTCCTCTTAGATTTTAGGTGTTTGCTCCTTTGAAAGTTTGATTCCATGTTTAGTAGGTGTGAAACCCCTCTTTGAATCTTGCATGGTGAACTTATTAAGCGTATTCTCAATGTACGTTAATTGAGACAAGGCTATTTGTTTATTCTTACGATCCCTTATAAGTTTGATCCTAAGAACATAGTTAGCCTCTCCCAAATCCTTCATTTAAAACTATTCATTCAGCCATCATTAACTGTAGATAAGATGTCCACATCATTCCAAATGAATAGAATGTCATCAACATATAGGATTAGGAAAGTAACCTTGCCTTCTTGTATTATTTTATAAACACAAGACTCATCTAGGTTTTGTATGAATCCATAGGTGTTGATAGGCTTATAAAAAGTAATATTTCAAGACCTAGATGCTTGTTTAAGTGCATTAATGAACCTTTGCAACTTTCATACTTTATACTCATTCCCTAGCTTAACAAAACCCTCTAGTTGGTCCATAAAAACGATCTCCTCAAGATCCCCATTAAGAAATGCAATCTTGATGTTCATTTTCCATATTTCATAATCAAAATAGGTTGTTATGGCCAAAAAAATGCTGTTGGACCTAAGCATGCTAACCGGAGAAAAAATCTCCTCATAATCTATGCCCTCTTTTTGAGTATAGCCTTTAGCTACCAATCTAGATTTAAAGGTCTCTACCTTTCCACCTGATCCTCTTTTCCTTTTATAGATCCATTTATAACCTATGGCTTTTATACCTGGTGGTAAATTTATAAGGATCTAGACTTCGTTAGCGTACATGGAATCTATTTCTGATTCCATTGCCTTGATCCATTTTTCTGCATCAACATCATTAATAATCTGTCTATACATAATGAATCTATTTCTTCTTGGTCTGAGGTGACAATTAAGCCTTCTCCTAGACCTAGATACCTATTTGGCTATCACACAACCCTCCCAGTATGTCTAAGCACTATTTAATGTTCAGGTTGCTCTTCTGATTCAACTCTTGAATCTATTTTGACATCTTATTCTATTTTATCCATATCAACTCTTAAATTGGATGAAATATCTAACTCCTTTATTACTACTTCACTTCTTCCTTTGTGATTTCTCACAAATTCTTTCTCTAAGAAGGTCGCATTTATTGACATAAATACCTTCATATCCTGAGGAATGTAAAAATAGTACCCTCAAGTTCCCGTAAGATATCCTACAAACAAACATATTTTTGACTTTGGTTTCGTCTTTGTGGATTCAGACTATAGAATATGGGCTGGGTAGCCCCAAGTCCTTAAGTGTCGTAATGAAGGCACTCGATCAGTCCACAACTCCCTAAGTGTTTTAGGCATCGATTAGGGTGGAGTAAAGTTGAGAAGATATGTTTTCATTTGTATGGTATATCCCCAGAATGATTCTGGAAGGCTAACATAAGACATAATCGATCTTACCATTTCCAATAGAGTCCTATCCCTCCTCTCATCTAAACCATTCTGTTGAGGTGTTTGAGGAGCTGACAAGTTAGAAACAATTCTATTGTCAATTAGAAATTGATGGAACTCTCCAAATAAGTATGTACCACCTCGATCCGATTGAAGTTGTTTTAATGGATTGCCTAGCTACTTCTCAGCTTCAACTTTCAATTCTTTGAACTTTTCGAAGGATTCACTCTTTTTATGCATTAAATACAAATCGCCATGTCTTAAGTAATCATCTGTAAAAGTTATAAAGTATTCATAACCTCTTCTAACTTGTACGTTCATGGGCCACACACATCAGTATGTACAAGGTCCAACGTGGATTCAGATCTATTCCGTTTGGAAGGAAATGAGGCCTTGGTCATTTTTCCTTTAATACAAGATTCGTAAGTGGGTAATGCATCATTATCCTAGCCTGTAAGGATCCCATCCTTCACTAACCTTTCAAGTCTTTTCTGATTGATATGACCTATTCTTAAATGCCAAAGATATTTTGAATTTATGCTAGAGACATTGGATTGTCTTGGTTTTATCAATTCTGTGGTGTTTAGTGAGCCTATCATAGGTTTTATAAAGAACAATCCCTGTTTAATTATCGCATTACAAATAAAATCCTTATTCTCATATAATGAAACAACATTTTCAAAATATAAGAAATAACCAAATTTTATTAGGCAAAACATAGAAATCATGTTCCTTACAATCATTGGCATGTAATAAATATTCTCCAAATATAACCTATGTCTACTAGGAAAGTCCAAGATAACTACTCCCACTGATTCTGTTGAAACCTAAGATCCATCTACTATCTTGACTTGAAACTGACCTTAGGTAGTCTTTTCCTTTAATGGAACCCTTGCAAAGAATTGCAAACATGGTTATTGGCTCCTGAATCTAGTATCCGAGAATCAAATAAATCTGCCACATTTCTAGTTCCTAACAAACTTAGGAAACTTATACCTTGCTTTCTTTTGAGGAACTTAAGGTAGATTGGAGAGTTTCTTTTCCATTGGCCCATCTCATCACAATGGAAACATTTTCCCTTGATTTTCTCTTTGGCCTTCTTTTTCATGGGATAGGCCTTGACCCTTGTTTGGGCCTTCTTTTTCATTGGACCCTTCTTCGTTTGCTTGCCCTTACCCTTGGGCTTAGAAGAAGATGCTACATTAGTTTCTAGCCCATAAGCCTTGATATTTAATTTCTCCTCCATACTTTGGAGGGTATTTATCAACTCACTCAAGGTGTAATCCTTATTGTTGAGCTCATAGTCTAACTTAAACTACTGAAAAGAAGAGTTTAAGCTATTGACGATCATAATCATTTGCATGTCTGCATCCATATCTGCCCCAAGCATCTTAGCCTTAGTGACTACAAAGATTCCCTTAAGCATGTAATCCTGAACTGGTTCACCAAGTTTTTGTCTGAGATTGTGAAAGGTTTAGATAGCTTCCACCCTTGCAGACCTGGTCCTCACATCAAACATCTTATGTAGGTGATGGACCATTGCACTAGCAGTTTTCATACAAGCAATTTTCTTTTGCAACATGCCACTAACAGAAGCTAGAATATAACACTTAGTAGTCTTATTAACATTCTGCCATCACTCATGTTGTTGGACTAGCTCAGAATTTGAATCTCCACCAAGAGGTGTAGGCTCATTTTCAGTTAATACCTATGAAATTTGTTCATATTGAAGAACAATGTCTAGATTATATCTCCATTCATTAAAATTCTCCTCGTTTTCTAATTTTTTATTTGTCAAGAGAAAAGTAAGTGGATTCATTTTATGGTCATTATGTCCAAAAATATAAATTATTAAAGAATAAGCAGACTAGTAAACAATATTGGAACTTTGTATAAAATCATGATGCATGTATGCATGATGATAGATTTAACAAAATTTAAAAAATTATATCTTTATACAACAGTTTATTTTCTTATCTATAACGGACAAAGTGATAGTGAGCCATCTTATCTATTAAAAGAAAAACTAGAACCTTTCCATTAAAAAAACTGTCAAGCATCTTTATGCCTAACTTTTAAATAAGCGTCATCATTTAGTTCATATTTTTACCAAACAGAGCTACGATAGGTAGGTTATTGATAAAACATGTTGAGTGTGTAACCATTTAATTCATCCACTAAAGGTACTTGAAAACCATGCCTCGATGGGAGGTCACATTTGCTACCAATGAGTGGACTTATCCTTAAGGAAACCTAAGCCATGCAAGATCTAGGATTCATGCCCTTCGGCGGGGAGTAACACTTCACCATGTGCAAGTGGGCCATCATATGTAGACCGTGGACTCTCACATGAGCATCCACTCCCACTCAATATTTTTGGGCTTTAAGTTTTAATCAATACCATCTTGTCTAGATGCAATTTATTATCCATTGATTGAGCCCAAGTTTATTATGTAAATTTGCGACACTTTCATGGACTTTACTATACTTTTTGACTCCTAATTCTTGATTTTGTGCTTAAATTAACCCTTGAGTATGCACTTTTATTTTATGCAATTTGATAGTAAAAATTGTCACAATTGTTATTAATTGCATTTCTTAAATTTTCTAAGAACAATTGATACTGCAAATTGCTAATGTTGATTGTAGGAACCTCAAGGGGAAGGGAGTCAATGTGTTGAATTGAACTCAACAGGAGACTAGAGCTTTCGGGAAAAGTTCACCGCAACGAGCCCATCTGTCGCCGCGGTGAAACATGAAGAATCCAGGCTGAGCTTTCGGGAAAAATTCACTGTGGCGAAGATTAATTCTTTCATCGCGACGAAGGATCCAGAATACACGCAAAACCTTTTGGGAAAGTACATCGCGGCGAACTTAAATGTCAGCGAAAACGTCAAAAACCCAAATATTTTTGGAAAAATCTCTCATTTTTTTGACCCGACCCATGGACCTAAAGTTTAAAAACCTGTCAAATTAGGTTATGAAAAAAAGATTCTTGACAGAAGAGCCGACACCCACATCACACATACACCTCTCATCTCTCTTACTCTCGACCTTCATCCATCAACCATTTTTACTTTTCATCGTCGCTCTCATAATTTGTTGCTGTTGCCATGGACACTATCAGTGTGTCTACAGTTGTGGGTGCTCTCGGAGTGATGCTTGGCTAAGGACCATTTCCTCTTAAAGATGTAGTGATGGCTTGAGTTCAATGGGCTTCAAAGGGGAGTAGTTCATTTATGTTTGACTACATTGTTATGAACTCTTTAGTTAGGATTTATGCTTTGTAGTTAGATTTTCTTGATTATAGTTTAATCAAGTATTGTGTTATGGATTGGTTAATGTAAAACCTTGAGCTTTAATATATGAAGTTTCGTATATGTCTTTTTGGTGATTTTGTTAATTATCTTTTATTTGCCTAGTTGTGTTTGATATTGAGATGATGTTAGATCACAAATTGACCACTTACATTAACTTACCTATTGCACACACTAAGATGCATTCAACAAGGTTTTAAGAAATGGAGTTCATTCATTAAAACCTTGGACTTAAAGAGTTCTTTAAGGTTTATCATTTGAAAACTTAGTGATTTTCACTCCTATTAAGATTTGTTTTGAACTATGATAGCCAAAGCTCATTTTCTAGAAGATTTTATCATATTTGATCATTGTTTGATTTTTCACTTTTCATTTCCCGAAAATCCAAAAATACCTTCTTATATACTTTTCTTTCATTTGGTTCAATTTCCTTAGTTTTATCAAAATAATCCAAAACCCCACTATTACAAATTCAGTTTGCATTTCATGACAATTAGGCTAGCTTAGATCATTTGCTCTAGGTTTCGATTAAGTGAGACGACTCGAGGTTGCATTCTATATTGCAATCCTTGGAATTAAAATTTTTTATTCGGTTTCCAAGGGAGTAACCCAAAGACTAAGCCACGACCCAATCAAAATGACGCCATTGCCGGAGAGCCAAGCAATTGGTTTTCTTTAGGTTAGCCGTAGTCATCTTTATTTGTCGATAATGATAGGAATCTTTTCCTTTAGATTTCATTTTGGATAGTTTCATTTCATACCTGTCCATAGTATAGTTTCTGATTTTTCTTCGCATAGCATACATTTTGAAAACACAAACAAAAGCATACTTTCACAGTTGGATTTTTCATGCTTAGCATCTTTCATACATACCCATCTTCATACATACTTCTACACATCATACACTCGCATCCTTCACATCTCGCCGTTTTATTTGATTTTGTGTGTTTGTGAGTAAATTTTGTTACAATTTCTTTCATTTGACTTGTTTTTTTTTGCATGCCCCAGAGAGCTAGACTTGTTCCTTTCCAACCTGAGATTGAGAGACGCCTAAGGAAGATTAGAAAAGAGAGGAAAGAACAAGAGAGAAGTAAGGTAGTTGTGGAAGAGGAGTCGAATCAGCCAACTAGTGAGAGTGAGTCAAGAGAAAGAGTGATCATGGCTGAGAACCCTACTTTTATACAAAATCCTAAATTTCATGCTAACTAACCCAAAAATGGCGATAATGGAGGAAATGGAGAGCATGAGCGAGTTGGAGAGAACAATGGGAATCATAAACTGAGAACCATTAGGGAGGCAACAACTTATGATGTGAATTATGATACATTTACCGCTGCTTGTCTTAATTTTGATGTTAACTTTGAAGTGAAAGGATTACTTATTAATTCTCTTCCTAAATTTCATGGCTTGGCAGGAGAAGATCCCTACATGCACCTACAATCCTTGTCTATGATCTGTCAAAGTATGAAGCCAGTGGGAGCTTCATTAGATCAAGTTCTATAGAAGGTCGCTTAGAGTTCGAACCTCTCGTCAACAAGAAAAAAAGAAAAGGAAAGAGTTGATTCATGGCGAAAACTCTGAAGACAACATCTCAGGCAACCAGGTCCTTAGTTTCAATTTTGAGAGAAGAATCACCAAAATTGGCTAAAGTGATAGAAATAAGGAAGAAATTGGAGTTTGAGAAAGTAAAACCTCAACCTCAACAGACTTCCAGATTGATTAAGGAGAATAAAAGGGAGAAAATCAATACTAGAAAGAACACTCCTACTGCTGTTCAGAAGAAGAAGAAGACAGTGGAACGTAGTCCAACACAGGTCAATACTTCTTGACTGTTAAGAAAAGAAGACTTGAGAGTCAAGATTATTGAAGAAATTCAACCTATCAGGAGTAGCAATTCAATAATAATCAGAGAAATCCCAAAAAGGTCAGTCAAGATACAATTTCAACCTATACTGGTAAATAGTAGTACCATGCATATGTTGAGTGAGGACGAGAAAAGTATGTATAATGTTATAAAGGATGAAGAAACCAGACCATACCCCTCACAGATGACAAAGTAGAAGTACAATATTTTTCCATTCACAAGGAAAACTGTAATCAAGGTTGTGCCTGATATTCAACCTCGACCTTTCATTGTTCGCAATAAGGATAAAGGGAAGAAGAAAATGTATCCTGAAAGGATAAATGATATGATAGATGAACAGATTGAAGTTGAAGTGAGAAACATTGATGAAACATGTTATGCAGTCCAGCAGACTAGAACGTATGTTTCCCATTTCATTTCAACGGCGTCAGGAAACAAGTGTGATCAGCAAACCACTGAAGATTCTTTTGAAGTAGGTGGAAGACTTTTAGAAGGGCTGTACAGATCCATTAAGGTTGGAGATTGAAGCTACTCAGTAGAGTTCCTTATGCTTCTCATTATGTACATTAGACCTTTATCAATTGTGTCTTCATTTGGTGATGCTCTACACCTATTGGGAAGAAAAGTTCCAGACTAATTGGCCCTGATGATCTTGATCTTCCAGAACCTAACCTATCTGTTCAACCTCCTACCATTACAATAATTAAACCAGATGTTACATCTTCATAAGCATATACTACGACTGTTGGTGTTGAAGTCGTACAATAGAAGCCAGATGAAGATATTAAAGAGAAAGTTGATTATCTGTATGCTTCTGTGGGTGATTTGCATAAAGAAGTAGCGGATATTCGACAAGATATCAAGTCACTTCGATTGAGATGAGAAAAATGTTTTCTGAAGTTATGAAGCATCTGTGATCATGATTCTTTTTGATCAATAACAAATAGGGGGAGAAAGGAGAAGACGAAGAAGAAATGACAAAGATAGGGAGAGAAGAAGAAAAGAAAAAGAAAACACAACAAAAGATGGGAGATAAAATCTATTTTTTCTATGATTATTTGTTATCATCAAAAAGGGGGAGATTGTTAAGTCAAAATGACTTTACGATTAATTTTGATGAAAACCAAATAAAGATGAAGCTGAAGAAAAGTGAGACGGAGGCAAAAGCAAAGTGAGATGGAAGCAAAAGCAAAGTGAGACGGAAGCAAAAAAAAATGAGACGGAAGCGAAAATAAAAATAAGACGGAAGCAAAAGAAAAATGAGATGGAAGCGAAAGTAAAAATGAGACGAAAGCAAAATGAGACGAAAGCGAAGCAAAAATGAGACAGAAGAAAAAATGAGATGGAAGGAAAATGAGACAGAAGCAAAAGCAAAATGAGACGGAAGGAAAATAAAACGGAAACAAAAGCAAAATGAGACAGAAGGAAAATGAGACGGAAGCAAAAGAAATGAGACGGAAGAGTAAAAATGAGACAGAAGCCAAAATGAGACCGAAGCCAAATCAAAATGAGACAAAAGAAAAAATGAGAAGGAAGCAATATGAGAAGGAAGCGAAGCAAAAATTAGACGAAGGAGTCGAAGATGAAGAATCAAATCAATTTGAGTTAGTTACAGAACTTAACTAAATAATCGTTTCTTTAAATATTAAGAATCAAGAAGAAAGAAGCAGTTATCAAGAAGAAATTGAAGATGAAGACTATAAATATGAGTCGAAGTCGAAGACTGAAAGAGTTAGTGATTTTTTTAGTGATATTCAAAAGCTAAATACTGTATTTGTACGAAAACACGAGAGATATATTTTCTGTAACAAAGCTCACAATATCTTTCTATAAGAAAGAAGAATAGTTGAGAGCCTGAAGAGGCTAAGTGAGAAAAAGAATACTTGCTGTACGAGACCTGAAGAGGCTCAGTAAAAAGAATACTTGTACTGTTATGAAGTATAGTGAAATCTCAGAAGGGATTCTAAGGATTGGACGTAGCCCATGGTTTAGGGTGAACCAGTATAAAATTGCTTTGTCGATTCTCTCTTAACTCTTAACTCTAGTTTCTATTACTGACATAAATACTTCATAATATTGTTTGTCAATCGTTTTGAGAAAGCAAAATTTTTAAAAGGGGATTGTATTAAAAAAATCCGAATACACAATTCAACCCCCTCTTCTTGTGCGCTTTGTATATCATATACTAACATGTGATTCACTTCAGAGCTCTCGAGAGAACCTATGATAATCAAGATCATGTTTGGAAGATTCTTAGAAGCCTACCAAAAAGATGGAGACCTAAAGTCATCGCATTACAAGAAGCTAACGACCTGAACATATTAAAGCTTGATGAATTGCTTGGATCCTTGAAGATACATGAAGTAGAGTTTGAGGCAGAAGATAAACCCAGAAGGGATAAATCTATAGCATTGAAAGTTGGAAAAAAGAATCACAAGATTTATAGAAAGAGAAGTTCATCATCGAAAGCTTTGAAGATCGAAGAAGTCAAGAATGACGACTCCAGTGAGTCTGAACAAGATTCAAGCGAAGAAGATGATAAATTATCTTTTATCTTAAGAAAGATCAGACGCATGTGGAAGAAGAAAGCAAGAGGAAATAAAGAGTTTTCTTTCAAGAAGATTAACTGTTGGGCCCCGAAATTTTTTTATATATTTGAATTAATTATTTATTGATTTATGGATTTATTCATTAATTATTTTTATTTTTGCCTTAATTGATTTAATTATGCGTTTACATAGACATTTTTTATGTTGGGCTTAGGAATTAGAAGTTAGGAACTAAATGGAGGTTAGAATTAAATGTTGGAAAGAATGGGTTTTATGGAATAAGTGGAATAATAAGGAGGATTAGAAATAAGTGGATTGATGTAGTGGGCTTGTGAGGAGGAGAGCCCAAAGGGATTGTAAGAAGGGTATCAAAACTACATAGTTTTGAGGTAGGGCTTTAAAGAGGAGTTAAATGAGTTAAGTTGTTAAGGAGAAGAGGAAGTGTCGTAGAGAAAGAAAAGAAGAGAAGAAGAAAAACGAGAGAAGAAGGAAGAGGACCTTCGACTAAGTGGAAGAGAGTCGTAGGGAGGAAGAAAGAAGGAGAAAAGAGAAGAAATCGACTTGTTAGAGGTAAGTTCCATCTTTTTTATGATAGGTTCATAAATGGTGTAGGATGGAAGTTAGGGTTTGTGTAGGGTTTGTAGAAAGAAAGAAGAGAAGGTGAGATCTATGGATTTTTGAGATTTCTAAGCTAAGATCTTGGGTATTCTAGCTTAAATGTCCTATGGGTAGGTTAGGTTTAAAGTTTATTTTCATCCTTGCTTGATTTATGAGTATTATGGCCTTCTTTGAAAATGTATTTATTGAATGAAGTATGATTTAACTGAAGGAACTCAAGAAAACCCCACTCAAGACAAGGAGGAAGGGAAATCTTGAATTTGGATACCGACGATAGGTGGGTAACATTTTTTATAGTTGTTGTGTAATGGGCAAATGCCCTATGTGTGCTATCTTTGATAATTATGTGCATATTGAAAGTGTATTTCCTTTGATTTGAAAGTAAAGTGTGAAACTATGATGATTCGAAAGAATGAAAGAAGCATAAAATGCTAGCCTTGCGCTTAAATATGTGATCATAAATTGGTTGTGATTGGGCGAGAGAGAACCTACTTCGATAAGTCATGTGCACGTTGACCCCTTTTGCCTTCTCCCGGCAGCCCGCTTGTGGCCCACGAGATTCGAAAATGGACTCGTTGTGTTTACGATAAACTTCGGTTTATTCGTTGTGTTTAAGGAACTCTCGAGCCAAATGTGTGCATTCCATCATTTATTGTGTTTATGATGCATAACATGTGTTTGATTGATATGAACTCTCATATTATGCTTGTGTGATGATTTTGGATTATTTGAGCTTTATATGATAAACTGCTATTGTTTCGGATTGTTAATGATTTGTTGTGTGGCTCATTACTCGATTGTCAGCACCCGATCCCGAGACCGGATCCCAACTCAAACTATTTATACCTTAACATTAACGCTCATGCTCTTGCTTACATTCCACACCTATTGGACCCATTTCCAGAGCCCAAAATTTCGAAGCCCTAAAGCTTGCGCTCCCTACTTTGCAGCGTTTGATGCTGTGGTTCCATAAGGGTGATGAGCGTACACTACCTAATCATCAAACTCACCTTTGGAATTGTTCATATCAATGTAGCTTAAGGCCTCACGTTCACACAGAGGCAAGAATCACCTTAATCGGAGTCATATAACTCAAGATACACTCCAAAAATCTAAGAGAGTTCATACCCGAAACATGCCCTCTTAACTGACCTTTCACTTGTTTTAGAACAAAATTTCTCAATTTAACTCCAATTGATACCTAATTTTATGGAGTGAAAGATATGTGTCTTATAAATCCAATGGTTCAAGCCTCACCTCATTTGGAGGTCGTATGAGAGAATTATGCCCGAAACATTGGACCATGCTCACTTCTGAAATCGAATCGAAACTCTTTTGGCACGATTGCTATAACTTTTAATCTATAGCTCCAAATGTTTTCTTTCTTTCACCATATGAAAGTAGACATCTAGATCTACAACTCTTATGAATACTACAAAATAATTTTAATCTATAGCTCCTACATTGTGCAGCGTCCTATTTTTTTTTCCATCGTCTGATTTCTATCATCTGGTTTTCTATCGTCTGATTTCTATCTTCTGCTTTCCTTCCTTCTGCTTTTCTATCTTCTGATTTCTATCTTCTGCTTTCCTTCCTTCTGCTTTTCTATCTTCTGATTTCTATCTTCTGCTTTCCTTCCTTCTACTTTTCTATCTTCTGATTTCTATCTTCTGCTTTCCTTCCTTCATACCTTTTCTCTCTTGATTTCTATCTTCTGCTTTCCTTCCTTCTGCTTTTCTATCTTCTGATTTCTATCTTCTGCTTTCCTTCCTTCTGCTTTTCTATCTTCTGATTTCCTTCCTTCTGCTTTTTATTTTCTGATTTCCTTCCTTCTGATTTCTATCTTCTGATTTCCTTCCTTCTGCTTTTTTTTTATCTTCTGATTTCCTTCCTTCTGCTTTTTATTTTCTGATTTCCTTCCTTCT
The DNA here is from genome assembly GCA_029891385.1 of Erythroxylum novogranatense. NCBI lineage: Eukaryota > Viridiplantae > Streptophyta > Magnoliopsida > Malpighiales > Erythroxylaceae > Erythroxylum > Erythroxylum novogranatense. The sequence goes on from CM057224.1 coordinate 28,533,487, forward strand.
GTTTTTTATTTTCTGATTTCCTTCATTCTGATTTTTATTTTCTGATTTCCTTCCTTCTGATTTCTATCTTCTGATTTCCTTCCTTCTGCTTTTCTAGTAAGGATCATATCTTTTGACTCCGAACTCCAAATTTAGCAAACGATATACCCTTGGAAAGCTCTAACCTTCTACTACAATATTCATGAAGGCTCATTTATCTAATTCAAGTCCTACGAAGGTCAAAATCTGAGGCAAAGTTCTGTCAAATTTTGGGAAATTTGACAGCTCTTCCCTTGAAAATACATCTATCCAATTTTTCAATCCTAATACTTCCACCTGCGTAAGACTCATCATACAACCTCATATAACATGATTAAACCCTAAGGTATCTTCAAACACCATTCGAAGCAACAGCCACACTCTTAATCATCTATCATATCCAAACTATAATAATGATGCAATTGGCTTAAACATGCATGGATTTCTCAAATACATTTGAACTTAGCGTTCTTGCATTTCATTTACGTTCAAAGTGAGTAGCTTACAATGCTTTAGTGGGCATTTCAAGCCCTTTTACAACATAGTTCAATTACACTTCCAAAATACTACACTTTTCTTAAAATGCATCTAAAGCATTGTTTACAACAATTTGCTTGAAATACATCAAAAACATAATTCTTGGAGTATGCCTTGAGCTCATTCTTCATGATACCGATCTTTACCTGGAGATGGGACGGGAAGGTGGGGGTGAGCTTTCGCTCCATGGATGACACATTTATATTTAGGCTAATAAGCTACATTGCTTCATTAATCATACTTTTAGCAACTTGCATAGAAATCATGCAATCATGCAATTCATGAAGTTTATCAATCTCAAAACATAATGTTCATGCTTCATATCATTCTCATTCTTGCAAAATATACGCTAACATGTAAACACATAGCTGATGGTTCGAAAAGTCTACGGGTTACTGATGAGCTACATAAGTGTAGTCATATGCTGAGGAGTCCTAAAAGGAACATCCTATGCCACAATCGGCAGCCAGGCGAAGGCTATACTTGGTCGACGTGCGTGACTCTGCTGGTGGACTTAACTAACCCACATAACACTTAATTTCATGCATAAAAGCTGGACTTGTCTTGTCCGCTGACTAATTTTCTGAAAATGGATATTCAAGCATCCATAAAGCTGATCATGCTTAAAGCACATTTCATGCTTAGCTCACATTTCATGACCTCATTCATGCTCATCCAATTTATGGCAATTTCAAGCAATGTCATGCACTAATCAATTTCTCACCTAATGGCAATCATCCATCAATTTATACACAATTAAAAGTCAATCAATGCTCATTCTAAATTAGTTGGAAAAACATTAATTTTCCTTAGTTAAAATAATATTTAAGCATTACTAACATAAAGATAAAAGTGAAACCCACCTTATATCCTTGCTTAAGCTTGCCTAAGGAAGTTCCTCTTCTTGTTCTCCTCTTCTTTCTTGTCCTCCTTCATTCATGGCAAGGAAAGAACCTCACATCATTTAGGGTTTCTAAACTTGAAAACCTAATGAACCTTAATCATGAAATCAACCCTAGAATCACTAAACCCATCTTCTTTCTAAGCTTTCTAAACCATAAATCAAACCAAACTCAAACTACATTTCATAACTTACCTTGAATCTTTACTCAACCCAAGGGTTTCTTGTATCAAAATAAAGCTTAGACTCTCCTCTTCACTTTTTCTTCTTGCTCTTTCTTCAAAAACTCACTCACTTTCATGGAAATGCCAAAACCCTAGCAAGCTCCTTTCTTCTTCTCCTTTCTTTCCTCTTCTACATAAACTTCTCCCTCTTCTCCTTTAAATTTCGTAAATCTCACTTCTTCCTACACTAACTCACTTAAACTCCTCCTTTTATACTTCTTCTCTAATCCACTTAAGCCCAAAAGGCCCAAGCCTTCATTTAATTCCTTCTTCTTTCATTTTTCCTACATCCTCCTTACTTCCTCTTTATCCTACAACTTACTTAGGCCCAATTATCTTTAAGCCCACTTTATCTTTCTTTTCTTTCCTACCTCATTAAAACCCAACTAATTCATTTAATTCCATTAACTCATTACCTAACATCTTTAATGCCAACTCATATTACTCAATGTCAAGTTAATTAATGTTAACATAATTTACTTAATTACTCTAATCATGCTTAATTACATAAAATTTTGGGGCTAACATTTCTCCCCTTAAGAAATTTCGTCCTCGAAATTTTTACGACTCATCAAGAGGTGTGGATACTTCTCCTTCATTGCATCCAAGGGTTCCCACGCCTCTTCAATTGCATGATTTCTCCAAAGGACTTTAACTAGTGAATCGTCTTGTTTATGAGAACTTTCTCCTTGCTATCTAGAATCGCTCTCGCATCTCCTCATAACTCGATCATCACTTTCACCGAACCTCACGAGGTCTGAATTATGTGAGAGGATCGATCTGTACCTTCTCAACATAGAAACATGAAAACGTCGTGGATCCGAGACAACTCGAGGCAATGCTAATCAGTAAGCTAACGGCCCGATCCTCTCTAGAATTTCATACGGACCCACATATCGAGGACTTAACTTCCCTTTCTTGCAATCTCATAACTCCTTCCATGGAGACGTCTTGAGGAACACCTTGTCACCCATCGCATAATCCATTTCTTTTACATTAGCATCGGCATAGCTTTTCATTACATCTGGGCGGCCTTAAGTCGCTGTTTGATTACCTCCACTTTCTCAATCATCTGAACCAACTCTGGTCCCACTAGCTTCCTCTCACCTTCCTCATCCCAAAGATATCGAGTCCTGCATCTTACGCCATAAAGGGCTTCATAAGGAGCCATCAGATGCTCGAATAGTGCGAATTGTTGTAAGCAAATTCGACCAACGGCAAATGATCATCCCATGGTCCTGTGAAGTCCATGACACATGCTCTAAGCATCCCCTCTAGAGTCTGGATTGTCCTCTCAGACTGACCATCCGTCTGAGGATGAAATGCTGTGCTGAAATTCAATTTAGTTCCTAATGCTTCCTGCAGACTTCCCCAAAACCTCGAGGTGAATCGAGGATCCCTGTCGGATACTATAGAATCCGGAACTCCATGCAACCTTACCACTTCATCAATGTATTTCTTTGCTAAGACTTGCAAGGAATCTGTTTGCCTAATTTCCAGAAAATGGGCTGACTTGGTCAATCGATCAACAATAACCCAAATGGCATCATGCTTCTTGCTGGTCCTCGACAAACTCATCAGAAAATCCATTGTGATCCTTTGCCACTTCCATTCAGGAATGGAAAATGGCTGCAACATGCCTGAAGGTGCCTGGTGTTCAGCCTTGACTTGCTGACACACTAGACATATGCTCACATACTCTGCCACATCCCTCTTCATGCCTTTCCACCAGAAATGTTCCTTCAAATCTCTGTACATTCTGGTGCTTTGCTGGTGCATGGAATAAGGCGCGTCAGTGCCTCATCCATGATCTCATCCTTAACTAATTTATCATTCGGATACATAACCTGCTTCCCACTACCATTAGCCCATCATCTCTCACTACCACTTCAGATCGCTTACCATTCTCAGATTTCCTCACGGCTTACTCAGTTCTGCATCCTACTCCTGCAACTCCTTGACCTTCTCCCTAAGGATAGGTCTCACCCTGAATTGAGCAAGAATACAATCTGACTGATCCTGTTTTAGACTTATCTTAAGCTTGGCCATTTGCTCCAATAGAGGCAAGTAAACTGCCTGAACATAAGCTATCGATGACTTCCTACTCAATGCATCCGCCACTACATTAGCCTTGCTCGATGATACTCTATCATCGGTCATAGTCCTGAGCAACTCTAACCATCTTCTCTGCCTCAGATTCAGTTCTTTCTGGCTCATGATGTACTTAAGACTTTTGTGATCCGTGAAAACCCTTGTTTGAACCCCATACAGATAGTGTCTCCATATCTTTAAGGCAAAAATCACTGCTGCCAATTCCGGATCATGAGTCGGATAATTCAACTCATATGGCTTCAACAAATGTGAAGCATAGGGTATCACTTTGTCATTCGCATTAATACACAACCTAAGCCTCTTCTCGAAGCATCATCAGATATCGTATACCCCTGATCTCCATTGGGCAGGATTAAAATGGGAGCACTAGTTAACCGCTGCTTAAGCTCCTCAAAACTCTGTTGGCAATCCTCATTCCAGATAAGCACGATTCTTCCTTGACTTAGTCATAGGGGCAGCTATTTTGAGAATCCTTCCACAAACCTTTGTAATATCCTGCCAGCCCGAAAACTCCGTACCTCTTTTCTTGTCTTAGGCTCTTGCCAATTCACTCACGCTTCCACTTTTCTCGGATCAACATGAATTCCTTTCTTTGGAAATCACATGTCCAAGGAAAACTACTTCATCACCAAAATTCACACTTGCTAAATTTGGCATACACTCCTGCTCTCTCAATGTAGCACTTAACTACATGAGACCCAACCCGACATCTACAAAGGACATCCGAGTCCGTGACCCATGAGGCGGCATGCTAAAGCGACATTACCTTTTTAAAACTCATTATTGCACTTTCTTTTCAAAACAGTTAAACGCGAAATCAATAAACACTTTGGGCGACTTATCATAAAAACATTTTCAATTACCAAACACTCTCGGTCACTAATTAGCACTCAATGGTGCTTAATCAAGACATAAACAGAAGGCATGACCAATTGGGTTCCAATGCGATTTCGAACACATTTCGATAATCACAAACACAATACACTTTTTTTTTCATTTATTAAGCTAGGGCCCACTGAACAAAACATTATACTAATGCAGATGTGACGACACTGATCCCGACCCGATACTCTGCCTTGCTAGCAACGATCATACTCCCGTTGATCTAACGGGTACTCTTGATTCTGAAAACAATTGCAATGTTGGGTGAGTTTGTGAACTCGGTGAGAAACCATCATCGATGGTTTACCCAACTCATGCATATATAGTCAATTCACATTGCATCGCATAATATCACATTTCAAATAATTCATGCATTACCAATTTCACACGTATAAGGCGTATCGCCTTTCGCAAATATCACATTTAATCATTCACATATTTATGATGCACGTGTGACACTTTTCATTCTCATTTTGTTGTTGTGACCGAAAGCATATCGGTGATCGGTATTCAATTTTGTCTAGGGGTAGGAGAGCCCTCTGGTATGCCTAACTCCCCTCGAGCTCAAGCTTCGGTTCATTAATGTAAATCATATTTTTGGCAAGTAGGAGAGCCATCCGGTATGCACTATCGCCCACTCACTTTAGGGATAGGAGAGCCCTCTGGTATGCACTAATCCCTTTCACACAATAGGACCCCACACCCCACCCGTGGGTGTTTGCAGTTTTTTATCATGGTGTGTTTCTTGGGTTTTACCGCGGCATCCTCAAATATTGATGGCGTCTCGGTCCATAACTATCATTCAATCGATCATTTAACTATGCATGAATGCATATGTTCACTATCCATTTTCAGTCATTTCACATTTCTTGGACCTTTAGTCCCAGTATTTCGATCATATACACATTTCAATTATTACTCTAACACTTTTACAATTGATTCACTATTGCATTTATGCACATTTATTCACATTTTGCACTTCCATATCTCATCCAATATTTGAACACCCATGGTTCAAATCAATCAAAACAATCACACATATCCATCCAGTATCTCCACATGGCATATGTACACAAATGTAACATATATAGGTTGAGAAACCAACTAGGTTACTCACCGCACTTCAAGCTACAACTGAAGTCTTAGCATTGCCTGTGGAATTGCTCCATCTAGTGCCTCTAAAACAATCGTAATAATCGAATATCACTCATTGCACAATTTCCAATATTAAAAAATGCAAATGTAGCAAATACATCGAGTATTGTACATGTTATGACATTCCTAAATATTCCCAACTCAATCCTCTTTCACTCTAATTCATAATAATTCTAAATATCATAATTCAATTTACAAATTTTCATACTCTAAAGTCACATTTCAATTGAAATCACATTCACTTATTCATCGCCACTAGATTAGATAATCATCTCGATTAAATTCCAAATTCTCATCTTATCAATTCACAAAATCTTAGCCTCTAAATTCCAATTAATCAGTCTCTAAAATCCAATTAATCATCAAGGAACCAATTCAATTGAAATTAAACCTCAAACTCATTACTTGTAACAATCACCTTAAAATCACTTAATTTCATTCTCCCATATGCAATTCTTAGTCTAAAAAATCAATTGATCCAATAACCAAACTCATAAGAAAATTAATCCTCAAAATTTCCTATAAAAATAAACCATTTCTCTTCGGGTTCACATGTCCTCGCCGCGACGAATCCACACCTCTCGCCGTGTCGTAAAATCCTCCGCTCGTCGCGACGTGCGGACTTATCTCGCTCGTCGCGGCTCACCAATTAAATTATTTCCTTATCGTCGCGACGTGCACGCTGGGTTGGCTCGCCGCGGCGTGTTCATCACACGTCGCAACGTGCGAACCCAGAAAATCGTCCGAAGCCCAGAAATTTCTCAGATCTTCTGGTTTAAATCCGTCCAAAACACTCCAGATCACTCCCAATCAACTACATATACTACACTCAACTCATTTCTAACCTTAAATCCATCAAATAACCATTATTCATTAAAAACCCAAATCAAAATCAACATTTTTCTCAAAACCTAACTTTCGAAACTTTCAAATCCTTATAACGATTTCGTTACTCACTCAATGATCAAATTAAACGATTCAAATCATAAAGAAGAAGAAGCTTACTTGATTCTAGCTTTCAAACCTTTGAAAATCCTCCAAGAATCTCCAAATCCAAGCTACTCTCCACCCACTGCGAAACTCAATCATTTTGAAAGCAAAAACGATTTCGTCGATGCTTTAGACATATATATATAAAATGACTTAGGGCTTGTTTGCTACAAGTCCCAATTCTGAACCACCTCAATCCAATTTCTGATTCTAATTTCTCCCGATTCGCAATAACAATTAATAATAACTCTTAAAATCACAACTCAATTTGTCTCATATCAATTGTCAATAAATCTCGGACCCGGAATTCAATTAATCAGTCACTATACCATTTTTTCGGTCCGGTCTCGATTCTCTAAAAATTCCAGAAAAATTTCCATAAATTCACAAAATTTGGAATTACATATTCCTACACTCCAATCTCATAATTCAATCCTCTAAATTCAATTTTCTCATTCCAATTCCCTATTCGAAACTCATTTATACACTTATCACACAATTTCCAATTTTTCCACAATTCAATCGGGAAATGTCATACATGTACGTATATTAATATACTTATACCATCAATAATCATTTGCCGATGACTATAGAAATTATGATGCATGTATCATGTAAAATTCACATTTGCCTGTACTCTAACCTGACCCGATCCAATTTTCAGATATACCCGTCACTTCGGTAACGGGATGTTACAATTCTCCCCTCCTAATAAAAATTTCGTCCTCGAAATTTCACATACGATCAATTAGGAAGACGGGAGATTTATTCTGATCACTATAACACTGTTTCCCACTATATCAATACTGAAATTCTATTTATGCCAATTCACCCAAATTAACACAATCAATTACCTCTTTTCCTTTCTCAAATTCCACATTTGTACTCACTATTCTTTACTTTCAATCTAATCAAACACACATTCGATCATATCAATATTCCCTATCTCGGTCCATATAACACTTTACAAATCCAAATCACCTTTTTAGTTCACATTAACTTACCAATTTATAGTTCTATTCACAACACAATCACATCGAGGCCACTTATAACAAATTTAATTTCTCCCAAATTTTACCTTTATCTTTATCTCGGTGTATCTTGGTCGAGGCGATACACTTCAAAACATTTCATTAACCGATTATCGATCACATCACTATCGGGTTCAAACGCCAATTTCATAAACTTCTCAACAACCTCGATAAAATCAATTGATTCATCAACATGAACTATGATTTCACAATTCCTATTTGATTCATTTCACCTTATTTACACTTGTCTCTTATAGAGTACACCTTTGACCCTTATACACTTTACCAATGGTAACACCAATAAGCAATTAATATGCACTCAATCAATTTGAATCGTACATCAACCTCACATCCCTATGAACTCTATAATATCGATTTCACATTTATCTCCAACGATCAAGTCTGTTGGTTATTCACACAAACAATTACTCGATGTCACACTCTACTTTTATTACCCTTCAATACACTCTTATTCAACATAAAGCTTTGATCGTTCCTTATAGTTCCTTGATGGGTATTACCCATATTTCTTAATTCATCCTATCAATCATTTTCTCAAAGTTGAATTCATTTTCAATTCCTCAATCTTGCTTTGCCAATCCTTTTGCACACACACATCGATTTAGAATTCAATTACCATTAATATTTCCTTTTGTCCCATCTTTGGTTCGACGACTCACACTCGAGTCACAATAGGTTTTAAAAAACTTATCGCTCAAATTGAAATTTTCGCCATCAAATTTTCCGATTCAATACTTCACATTGCATAACTAACTTAATTTTGAAATACTCAAACACATAATTTGCTCAAATCTTTCAAATTCGAAATACTTGATCGCATAATCTTTTCACTACTCTCGATTTACTAATATGTCAATCATTATCACTTTCATGTATCCATAGATACATCTAAACACATTTATGTGCAAATAGGGTCTCTAAATTTTCCAAACAATAACCAAGACAATATCTATCGGTCATCAAACCACAATTAGGCCCATGAGATTATATTTATCCTATACACATATAATCACTTTATACTATTTCCACAGATTGCATCATAGCCCTTTTGGGACACTTTGGTAAATATTACAAAATCTCCAAATGTCTCATATACACATGTCCTTGCAAATTTAGCATGTTATCATCATCTCTATCGACACTAAGTCTCCCAATGTGCCATATTCAATACTAATTAAATCACTATTTATTTGATCAACTAAGATTCATTCTTCGACACTTACATAATAAACAATTTCCTCAACTGTGCTAATTCATACATTTCATTTTCAAATGCATTCAATTACTCATCTATGCTCATAGTCATTATTCACTCTAAATACGATTGAGACATTTTAATCTTGATAGCATAGTAAACTCTTCATACACATGATCACTTCAGTATAATTTTCTAATTATCGATTGTCTCCAATGAGGAACAATTCTCTTATAACTTTCTCAGGTTTCATCTAGTATAATCTAACCACCTATTCCTTTACACTAATTTTCCACATAATTCAATTTAGTCACTCTCATTTTAAACTAGATCGATAACACATTTATCATATCCAATTGTACTTTCCGAACATTTTTACACCAATATTCGCGAACTGATATATATATATATATATTTTATTTTTTTATTTTTTTTTCCAATTACGCATCCAATGTCTTATCACTGTTCCATAATTCTATTACATAGTCAGATTCTTTACCTTAGCATAATATACATCCTTTCAGTCACATATTTTATTTCTTACTCTTGAGTCTCCGCCAGGATTTAGACTCCCAATAATAACTTTTCATTCGTTTCAAATTTATCTCTAATTAAATCATTTAATCAACTCAACCCAATTCAGGGGAACTCCTCTTTGTAGAAGATTTCTATCTATTTTTATTAATACCACTTATGAAATTCCTAATCATTTACATTCACCACATTTCTTGTCAGTCATTCTCAATGCCTTCAGAAATCAATTTCAACTATACTCATTATATCCCATAAGGATCAATTAAGCCTCAGTTCCAATAAATCAGAACATCCTTGTTAATACTGTTCATTGAGGCACATATCATCTAAATCGTTTCATCAATATCGAGAGACAGATATGAAATAATTCACCCATTAATCACTTACACCGTCGATCTATAATTCCATTTATATCCTATTTACAATCTCAACACATTCCAATAAATCACTATAAACGCTTTGACTTCTCATTCTAACTCAAACTGAACTTTACACTACAAGAACTATGATCGGCGGTTATCCACTAACTTTCGCTAGCCATGGTACCCCATAATCGATATGCGTTCTATAGGCAAATCAACTTAACCTTGACATCTATTTCATCTTCCATTATCATTTTCATACATTTCAATCCTTTCATTATTGATTCATACTACAATCATTCTCAATTTCCCACTTAACACATTCGACTTTAAGTCACAAAGCCCTATTCATAACTCTTATCACCAAGTCAAACCCAATTGTATTCTCTATAAATCGCAGGACATTTTATTTCCATTCACTTTGCTTATACACTATCAATCTTACCAATTTCATCATATCGCTATTTCCTCTATCAATTCACCACTATACATTCATATCTATTTTTCCATTCCAAGATACACTCCAAAGATAACACGGATGTTGCTTTTCATAACATATACACTAATACCAATACACCAAATCCTCATTTGTCAAATCGAACCATACACTTTTTCTTATTTCACATATTCACAATTTCCTTTTAATCACATTCTAACGTATTCTCTTTTCTCACTATTTCTCATCACTTAAACCACTAGTGCAGGCTCATGCGTGCGACTCATATGCTAGGCGGGATCGATTGTCACTATCTGCTTTGGTGACATGACTTGAATGTATGCAATTTGACATATTTTTCTCGAAAGCCCATGTAAGATTGTACTTACGGGCTCGATACCACAAATGTAGCACCTGACTCCCATGAGACCCAAACCCGACATCTGATGACATATCCGAGTCCGTGACCCATGAGGGCTGCATCTTCAAGCGACATTACCTTTTTAAAACTCATTATTGCACTTTTCTTTTCAAAACAGTTAAGCGAAATCAATAAACACTTTGGGCCGACTTATCATAAAAACATTTTCAATTACCAAACACTCTCGGTCACTAATTAGCACTCAATGGTGCTTAATCGATTACATAAATGAAAGGCATGACCCAATTGGGTTCCAATGCGATTTCAACACATTTCGATAATCACAAACACAATACACTTTTTTCATTTATTAAGCTAGGGCCCATCAACAAAACATTATACTAATGCAGATGTGGCGACACCGATCCCGACCCGATACTACGCCTTGCTAGCAACGATCATACTCCGTTGATCTAATCAGGGTACTCTTGATTCTGAAAAACAATTGCAATGTTGGGTGAGTTTGCGAACTCAGTGAGAAACCATCATCGATGGTTTACCCAACTCATGCATATATAGTCAATTCACATTGCATCGCATAATATCACATTTCAAATAATTCATGCATTACCAATTTCACACGTATAAGGCGTATCGCCTTTCGCAAATATCACATTTAATCATTCACATATTTATGATGCACGTGTGACACTTTTCATTCTCATTTTGTTGTTGTGACCGAGCGCATATCAGTGATCAGTATTCAATTTTGTCTAGGGAGTAGGAGAGCCCTCTGGGTATGCACTAACTCCCCTCGAGCTTGAAGCTCGGTTCAGTAACAGAAATCATATTTTTGGCAAGTAGGAGAGCCCTCTGGGTATGCACTACTGCCCACTCACTTTAGGGATAGGAGAGCCCTCTGGGTATGCACTAATCCCTTTCACACAATAGGACCCCACACCCCACCCGTAGGTGTTTGCGAGTTTCTTCACGGCGTGTGTTCTTGGGTTTTACCGCGGCATCCTCAAATATTCAATGGCGTCTCGGTCCACACTATCATTAATCGATCATTTAACTATGCATGAATGCATATGTTCACTATCCATTTTCAGTCATTTCACATTTCTTGGACCTTTAGTCCGTATTTCGATCATATACACATTTCAATTATTACTCTAACACTTTTACAATTCGATTCACTATTGCATTTATGCACATTTTGCACTTCCATATCTCATCCAATATTTGAACACCCATGGTTGAAATCAATCAAAACGATCACACATATCCATCCGTATCTCCACATGGCATATGTACACAAATGTAACATATATAGGTTGAGAAACCAACTAGGTTACTCACCGCACTTCCGAAACTACAGCTGAAGTCTTAGCCTTTGCCTGTGGAATTGCTCCATCTGTTGCCTCTAAAACAATCGTAATAATCGAATATCACTCATTGCACAATTTCCAATATTAAAAAAATGCAAATGTAGCAAATACATGAGTATTGTACATGTTATGACATTCCTAAATATTCCCAACTCAATCCTCTTTCACTCTAATTCATAATAATTCCAAATATCATAATTCAATTTAAAAATTTTCATACTCTAAAGTCACATTTCAATTGAAATCACATTCACTGTTCACTGCCACTAGATTCCGATAATCATCTGATTAAATTCCAAATTCTCATCTTATCAATTCACAAAATCTTAGCCTCTAAATTCCAATTAATCAGTCTCTAAAATCCAATTAATCATCAAGGAACCAATTCAATTGAAATTAAACCTCAAACTCATTACTTGTAACAATCACCTTAAAATCACTTAATTTCATTCTCCCATATGCAATTCTTAGTCTCAAAAAATCAATTGATCCAATAACCAAACTCATAAGAAAATTAATCCTCAAAATTTCCTATAAAAATAAACCATTTCTCTTCGGGTTCACATGTCCTCGCCGCGACGAATCCACACCTCTCGCCGTGTCGTAAAATCCCCGCTTCGTCGCGACGTGCGGACTTATCTCGCTCGTCGCGGCTCACCAATTAAATTATTTCCTTATCGTCGCGACGTGCCGCTTGGGTTGGCTCGCAAGGTTGTGTTCATCTGCGTCATGACGTGCGAATCCGAAAATCGTCCAAAACCGAAATTTCTCGATCTTACGGTTTAAATCCGTCAAAACACTCCAGATCACTCCCGATCAACTACATATACTACACTCGACTCATTTCTAACCTTAAATCCATCAAATAACCATTATTCATTAAAACCCAAATCAAAATCAACATTTTCTCAAAACCTAACTTTGAAACTTTCAAATCCTCATAACGATTTCACATTACTCACTCAATGATCAAATTAAGCGATTCAAATCATAAAGAAGAAGAAGCTTACTTGATTCTAGCTTTCAACCCTTTGAAAATCCTCGAAGAATCTCCAAATCAAGCTACTCTCCACCCACGGCGAAACTCAATCATTTTGAAAGCAAAACGATTTATTCGATGCTTTAGACATATATATATAAAATGACTTAGGGCTTGTTTGCTACTGAGTCCCAATTACGAACCACCTCGATCCAATTTCTGATTCTAATTTCTCCCGATTCGCAATAACAATTAATAATAACTCTTAAAATCACAACTCAATTTGTCTCATATCAATTGTCAATAAATCTCGACCGAATTCAATTAATCAGTCACTATACCATTTTTTCGGTCGGTCTCGATTCTCTAAAATTCCAAAAATTTCCATAAATTCACAAAATTTGGAATTACATATTCCTACACTCCAATCTCATAATTCAATCCTCTAAATTCAATTTTCTCATTCCAATTCCTATTCAAACTCATTTATACACTTATCACACAATTTCCAAATTTTCCACAATTCAATCGGAAATGTCATACATGTACATATATTAATATACTTATGCCATCAATAATCATTTACCGATGACTATAGAAATTATGATGCATGTATCATGTAAAATTCACATTTGCACGTACTCTAACTTTGACGATCCAATTTTCGGATATACCGTCACTTGATAGCAGGATGTTACAATTCTCCTCCTAATAAAAATTTAGTCCTCGAAATTTCACATACGATCAATTAGGAAGGCGGAGATTTATTCCATCACTATAACACTGCTTCCCACTATATCAATACAGAATTCTATTTATGCCAATTCACTGAAATTAACACAATCAATTACCTCTTTTTCCTTTCTCAAATTCCACACTGTACTCACTATTCTTTACTTTCAATCTAATCAAACACACATTCGATCATATCAATATTCCCTATATCGGTCCATATAACACTTTACAAATCCAAATCACCTTTTTAGTTCACATTAACTTACCAATTTATAGTTCTATTCACAACACAATCACATCGAGGCCACTTATAACAAATTTAATTTCTCCCAAATTTTACCTTTATCTTTATCTCAGTGTATCTTGGTCGAGGCGATACACTTCAAAACATTTCATTAACCGATTATCAGATCACATCACTATCGGGTTCAAACGCCAATTTCATAAACTTCTCAACAACCTCGATAAAATCAATTCGATTCATCGACATGAACTATGATTTCACAATTCCTATTTCAGATTCATTTCACCTTATTTACACTGTCTCTTATAGAGTACACCTTTGACCCCTTATACACTTTACCAATGGTAACACCAATAAGCAATTAATATGCACTCAATCAATTTGAACTGTACATCAACCTCACATCCCTATGAACTCTATAATATCGATTTCACATTTATCTCCAATACCAAGTCATTGGTTATTCACACAAACAATTACTCGATGTCACACTCTACTTTTATTACCCTTCAATACACTCTTATTCGAACATAAAGCTTTGATCGTTCCTTATAGTTCCTTCAGTGGGTATTACCCATATTTCTTAATTCAGTCCTATCAATCATTTTCTCAAAAGTTGAATTCATTTTCAATTCCTCAATCTTGCTTTGCCAATCCTTTTTGCACACACACATCTGATTTAGAATTCAATTACCATTAATATTTCCTTTTGTCCCATCTTTGGTTCGACGGCTCACACTCGAGTCACAATAGGTTTTAAAAAAACTTATCGCTCAAATTGAAATTTTCGCCATCAAATTTTCCGATTCAATACTTCACGTTGCATAACTAACTTAATTTTGAAATACTCAAACACATAATTCATTCAAATCTTTCAAATTCGAAATACTTCAATCGCATAATCTTTTCACTACTCTCGGTTACTAATATTTCAATCATTATCACTTTGCGTATCCATAGATACATCTAAACACATTTACTGTGCAAATAGGGTCTCTAAATTTTCCAAACAATAACCAATTACAATATCTATCACCATCAAACCACAATTAGACCCATGAGATTATATTTATCCTATACACATATAATCACTTTATACTATTTCCACAGATTGCATCATAGCCCTTTTGGGACACTTTGGTAAATATTACAAAATCTCCAAATGTCTCATATACACATGTCCCTTGCAAATTTAGCATGTTATCATCATCTCTATCGACCTAAGTCTCCCGATGTGCCATATTCGAATACTAATTAAATCACTATTTATTTGATCAACTAAGATTCATTCTTACGACACTTGCATAATAAACAATTTCCTCAATGTGCTAATTCATACATTTCATTTTTCAAATGCATTCAATTACTCATCTATGCTCATAGTCATTATTCACTCTAAATCTGATTGAGACATTTTAATCTTTAGTAGCATAGTAAACTCTTCATACATGATCACTTCAGTATAATTTTCTAATTATCGATTGTCTCCAATGAGGAACAATTCTCTTATAACTTTCTCAGTTTCATCTTAGTATAATCTAACACCTATTCCTTTACACTAATTTTTCCACATAATTCAATTTAGTCACTCTCATTTTAAACTAGATCGATAACACATTTATCATATCCAATTGTACTTTCGAACATTTTACACCAATATTCATGAATCGATATATATATATATATATATATTTATTTTTTATTTTTTATTTTTTTTCCAATTCGCATCCAATGTCTTATCAACATGCTCCATAATTCTATTACATAGTCAGATTCTTTACCTTAGCATAATATACATCCTTTCAGTCACATATTTTATTTCTTACTCTTGAGTCTCCGCCAAGATTTAGACTCCCAATAATAACTTTTCATTCGTTTCAAATTTATCTCTAATTAAATCATTTAATCAACTCAACCCAATTCAGGGGAACTCCTCTTTGTAGAAGATTTCTATCTATTTTTATCAATACCACTTATGAAATTCCTAATCATTTACATTCACCACATTTCTTGTCACCATTCTCAATGCCTTGAAATCAATTTCAACTATACTCATTATATCCCATAAGGATCAATTAAGCCTCGTTCAATAAATCGAACATCCTTGTTAATACTGCTCATTGAGGCACATATCATCTAAATCGTTTCATCGATATCGAGAGACGGATATGAAATAATTCACCCATTAATCACTTACATTTGTCGATCTATAATTCCATTTATATCCTATTTACAATCTCAACACATTCCAATAAATCACTATAAACGCTTTGACTTCTCATTCTAACTCAAACCGAACTTTACACTACAAGAACTATGACTGGCGGTTATCCACTAACTCGCTAGCCATGGTACCCCCATAATCAGATGTGCGTTCCTATAGGCAAATCAACTTAACCGTGACATCTATTTCATCTTCCATTATCATTTTCATACATTTCAATCCTTTCATTATTGATTCATACTACAATCATTCTCAATTTCCCACTTAACACATTCTGACTTTAAGTCACAAAGCCCTATTCATAACTCTTATCACCAAAGTCAAACCCAATTGTATTCTCTATAAATCGCAGGACATTTTATTTCCATTCACTTTGCTTATACACTATCAATCTTACCAATTTCATCATATCGCTATTTCCCTCTATCAATTCACCACTATACATTCATATCTATTTTTCCATTCCAAGATACACTCCAGTATAACACGGATGTTGCTTTTCATAACATATACACTAATACCAATACACCAAATCCTCATTTGTCAAATCGAACCATACACTTTTTTCTTATTTCACAATATTCACAATTTCCTTTTAATCACATTCTAACGTATTCTCTTTTTCTCACTATTTCTCATCACTTAAACCACTAGTACAGGCTCATGCGTGCGACTCATATGCTAGACTGGGGATCAGTTGTCACTATCTGCTGGTGACATGACTTGAATGTATGCACTTTGACACATTTTTCTCAGAAAGCCCATGTAAGATTGTACTTCTGGGCTCTGATACCACAAATGTAGCACCCCAACTCCCGCGAGACCCGAACCCGACATCTACAGTGACATCCGAGTCCGTGACCCGCGAGGGCGGCATGCTAAAGCAGACATTACCTTTTTAAAACTCATTATTGCACTTTTCTTTTTCAAAACAGTTAAACGCGCGGAAATCAATAAACACTTTGGGCCCGACTTATCATAAAAACATTTTCAATTACCAAACACTCTCAGTCACTAATTAGCACTCAATGGTGCTTAATCAGTACATAAACAGAAAGGCATGACCCAATTGGGTTCCAATGCGATTTCTGAACACATTTCAGTAATCACAAACACAATACACTTTTTTTCATTTATTAAGCTAGGGCCCACTGAACAAAACATTATACTAATGCAGATGTGACGACACTGATCCCGACCCGATTCTAGCTTTCAACCATAAATTCACAAAATTTGGAATTACATATTCCTACACTCCAATCTCATAATTCAATCCTCTAAATTCAATTTTCTCATTCCAATTCCCTATTCGAAACTCATTTATACACTTATCACACAATTTCCAAATTTTCCACAATTCAATCGGGAAATGTCATACATGTACGTATATTAATATACTTATGCCATCAGTAATCATTTACCGATGACTATAGAAATTATGATGCATGTATCATGTAAAATTCACATTTGCCTGTACTCTAACCTGACTCGATCCAATTTTCAGATATACCCGTCACTTTGGTAACGGGATGTTACACTCAATCTCTGCAATACTATCCTGAGATGCTGTTCATGCTCTCCTTCATCCTTAGAATAGACCAGAATGTCATCAATGAACACTATGAAAACCGATCTAAGAACTCTGAAAACCCTATTCATTAGGTCCGTGAATGCAATGGAGCATTGGTCATCCGAATGGCATGACCTTGAACTTCGTAGTGCCGTAGTGGGTCCCGAAGTCGTCTTGTTAACATCGGACTCCACGATTGGAGTTGATGATAACTTTGATCTGAGGTCGATCTTGAAAGACCCTTGCTCCCTGCGGTGATCAAGCAGATCATCTATCTAGGTAAAGGATATCTGTCTTAATCGTCACCTTATTAAGCTTCACGTAATCTATACACATCGCCATGTCCCATCCTTCTTCTTAACAAATAGAATGGCGCTCCCAAGGTGAAGAACTCGACCTGATGAACTGCTTCTCCAACAATTCCTGCAATTGCTCCTTGAGTTCTCTCAATTCAACTGGAGCCATTCTATAAGGTGGTATGGAGATTGGCGCGGTTCCGAGAATCAAGTCAATTTCGAACTCAATTTCCCTCACCGTGGCAACCTGGTAATTCTTCCGGAATACATCGAAACTCCCTCACAACCTCGATAATCTTCTAATCGCCCATTCATTCACTTCAATCCACTACATGCGCCAAAAGGCCTCACACCTCGCTCATCATATTGTCACTAACATAGCGAAATGATCCTCGGTGCCAGCATTTTCCTGTCCCCCTTAAAGATCACTTTCTGACCATCTCCCAGATCAAACTCTACTTCTTTCAAACTACAATCTAACTTCTCCTTATACTTCTCCATGACATCCATCCCCAAATGACATCCAACCTCTTGAAGGTCAGAGGTAGTAGATCTACTACCGCCTAGCACCGTCGATCTTGACTCACAATTCTTATAGATCATACTAATCACCACCTTACCCCTAAAGGAGTACTAACAACCAAAAATTGTCCATAACCTCGGGACACACAACATGCATATTCATACTTGCAGATACAAATGAATGTGTGGAGCCGTATCAATTAACACATAAGCAGAGAGTCAAATAATCGAGCCATACCAATCACAACTTCAGAGCAACTGCAGCTTCCTCTCTCGTCATGGAAAATACTCTAGGCGGCGCTGACCTCGTGCCCTTGGTCTCCTGCAGATTGCCCTCTTGATGCTCCAGGCGCTTACTCATGGCGGCCCGGTTCCCACTGCCTCTGTCGCCTCTGAGCTTGAGCTTGGGAACCCTCATCTCGACCTCTGGGGACAATCTCTCATCATATGCCCTTCTCTCCACACTGAAACAACCACCAAAGCCTTTGAGACACCTCCCGGGATGAAACTTCCCGCATTGATCCTGCGAGGATACTTGCCTTCCATGACTTCCACAGCCTCCCACACTGAGACCTGTTCGAAATTGCCTGGACTGCTGACTCTTGGCAGGACCACTACTGCCCATGCCACTCTGAGTATGATGGGTCCTGGTGCTCCTCCAAGGTGCTAGAGCACTCACTCCCTTCCTGGAAGATTGCTCTCGGTTCTTCCTTTTCCTACTCACTTCAGCCTTAATATTCTCCAGCTTCTCGGCTGAGAGCCTTGCATCTACCAACTGCTGATAGTCATGGAAATTATGGATCAACACCTTCTCCCTGATCCCTAGGTGCAGTCCGCTCTCAAACTTGCGGCACTTATTCTCTTCTGTCGTCACAATATTTGCTGCATATCGAGATAGTTGAGTGAACTTCAGCTCATATTCACTCACTCTCTGCTTCCTCTGTGTGAGGCTCAGAAACTCCCTGGCCTTCTCTTGGATGTAAACCCTCGAGAAGTACTTCCTCCTGAAAACCTCTAGAAACTCCTTCCATGTCAGCTCTGGAGGTACTACTGATGCAGGCACTTGCCTCCCACCAAAGGCAACAGCGTCCCCTGCAATAAACTAGCTGCATACTCTACCCTCTCCCCATCTGAGCACTTCATCTGACTCAGGACCCTCTCGGTCCTCTTCAACCATGCTTCTGCCTCCTCGGGATTAGTAATCCCACTGAAATCGACAGCCCCATACTTCCGGAGCTTGTCATACTGCCCACTCCGATCTGCTGGAGCTGGCATCTGAGCTTGTGGTCCTTGGCCCATGGCATGGATGAAAGCCTGGGCGAAGGCCTGAAAGAGCTGGGGATCTACTTGAGGCATAGGAGGGGGCTGGAGAGGCACTTCATGCTGCACACTCGGTGCCTCTGAATCTGAAACAGGGATGGTCCCTGCATCCTGGGGAATGTGGGATTCATCCGTACCTCCCCTCTGAGAGCCTGATCGAGCTTGAGCTCCTCGAGTTCTTCTTCGAGGCGGCATATTACTCCTTTTAGTGAAAACATTTCAAATCTTTAGCTCATGCTTGTAAGACAAGTTCAAATCATGTAAAACAATTCAAAATCAATGATGCATGTACTGTATTTAAAACAAGTTTAAAGCTCATGTAACATGATGTATGTTGACTCTACTCTTGAGGTTACCCACTAGGGTTCCTAGGAAATCATAAACCTAGAGCTGCTCTGATGCCACAGATGTCAGGACCCGATCCCGAGACCAGATCCCAACTCAAACTATTTATACCTTAACATTAACGCTCATGCTCTTGCTCACATTTCACACCTATTGGACCCGTTTCCAGAGCCCAAAATTTCGAAGCCCTAAAGCTTGCGCTCCCTACTTTTCAGCGTTTGATGCTGTGGTTCCATAAGGGTGATGAGCGTACACTACCTAATCATCAAACTCACCTTTGGAATTGTTCATATCAATGTAGCTTAAGGCCTCACGTTCACACAGAGGCAAGAATCACCTTAATCGGAGTCATATAACTCAAGATACACTCCAAAAATCTAAGAGAGTTTATACCCGAAACATGCCCTCTTAACTGACCTTTCACTTGTTTTAGAACAAACTTTCTCAATTTAACTCTAATTGATACCGAATTTTATGAAGTGAAATATATGTGTCTTATAAATCCAATGGTTCAAGCCTCACCTCATTTGGAGGTCGTATGAGAGAATTATGCCCGAAACATTGGACCATGCTCACTTCTGAAATCGAATTGAAACTCTTTTGGCACGATTGCTATAACTTTTAATCTATAGCTCCAAATGTTTTCGTTCTTTCACCATATGAAAGTAGACATCTAGATCTACAACTCTTATGAAGACTACAAAGGCTGATTCTATCTCCTACATTCTGCAGAGTCCTATTTTTTTTTCCATCGTCTGATTTCTATCATCTGGTTTTCTATCGTCTGATTTCTATCTTCTGCTTTCCTTCCTTCTGCTTTTCTATCTTCTGATTTCTATCTTCTGCTTTCCTTCTTTCTGCTTTTCTATCTTCTGATTTCTATCTTCTGCTTTCCTTCCTTCTGCTTTTCTATCTTCTGATTTCTATCTTCTGCTTTCCTTCCTTCTGTTTTTCTATTTTCTGATTTCTATCTTCTGCTTTCCTTCCTTCTGCTTTTCTATCTTCTGATTTCTATCTTCTGCTTTCCTTCCTTCTGCTTTTCTATCTTCTGATTTCTATCTTCTGCTTTCCTTCCTTCTGCTTTTCTATCTTCTGATTTCTATCTTCTGCTTTCCTTCCTTCTGCTTTTCTATCTTCTGCTTTCCTTCCTTCTGCTTTTCTTCTTCTGATTTCCTTCCTTCGCTTTTTATTTTCGATTTCCTTCCTTGATTTCTATCTTGATTTCCTTCCTTCGCTTTTTTTAATCTTCTGATTTCCTTCCTTCTGCTTTTTATTTTCTGATTTCCTTCCTTCTGCTTTTTATTTTCTGATTTCCTTCCTTCTGATTTTTATCTTCTGATTTCCTTCCTTCTGATTTCTATCTTCTGATTTCCTTCCTTCTGCTTTTCTAGTAAGGATCATATCTTTTGACTCCGAACTCCAAATTTAGCAAACGATATACCCTTGGAAAGCTCTAACCTTCTACTACAATATTCATGAAGGCTCATTTATCTAATTCAAGTCCTACGAAGGTCAAAATCTGAGGCAAAGTTCTATCAAATTTTGGGAAATTTGACAGCTCTTCCCTTGAAAGTACATCTATCCAATTTTTCAATCCTAATACTTCCACCTGCGTAAGACTCATCATACAACCTCATATAACATGATTAAACCCTAAGGTATCTTCAAACACCATTCGAAGCAACAGTCACACTCTTAATCATCTATCATATCCAAACTATAATAATGATGCAATTGGCTTAAACATGCATGGATTTCTCAAATACATTTGAACTTAGCGTTCTTGCATTTCATTTACGTTCAAAGTGAGTAGCTTACAATGCTTTAGTGGGCATTTCAAGCCCTTTTTACAACATAGTTCGAATTACACTTCCAAAATACTACACTTTTCTTAAAATGCATCTAAAGCATTGTTTACAACAATTTGCTTGAAATACATCAAAAACATAATTCTTGGAGTATGCCTTGAGCTCATTCTTCATGATCCCGATCTTTACCTGGAGATGGGACGGGAAGGTGGGGGTGAGCTTTCGCTCCGTGGATGACACATTTATATTTAGGCTAATAAGCTACATTGCTTCATTAATCATACTTTTAGCAACTTGCATAGAAATCATGCAATCATGCAATTCATGAAGTTTATCAATCTCAAAACATAATGTTCATGCTTCATATCATTCTCATTCTTGCAAAATATACGCTAACATGTAAACACATAGCTGATGGTTCAAAAGTCCACGGGTTCTTGATGAGCTACATAAGTGTAGTCATATCTTTGAGAGTCTAAAAGGAACATCCTATGCCACAATCGGCAGCGTGGGGAAGGCTATCTTGGTCGACGGCACGTGACTCTGTGGGTGGACTTAACCCACCCACATAACACTTAATTTCATGCATAAAAGCTGGACTTGTCTTGTCCATGACTAATTTTCTGAAAATGGATATTCAAGCATCCATAAAGTCGATCATGCTTAAAGCACATTTCATGCTTAGCTCACATTTCATGACCTCATTCATGCTCATCCAATTTATGGCAATTTCAAGCAATGTCATGCACTAATCAATTTCTCACCTAATGGCAATCATCCATCAATTTATACACAATTAAAAGTCAATCAATGCTCATTCTAAATTAGTTGGAAAAACATTAATTTTCCTTAGTTAAAATAATATTTAAGCATTACTAACATAAAGATAAAAGTGAAACCCACCTTATATCCTTGCTTAAGCTTGCCTAAGGAAGTTCCTCTTCTTGTCCTCCTCTTCTTTCTTGTCCTCCTTCATTCATGGCAAGGAAAGAACCTCACATCATTTAGGGTTTCTAAAATTGAAAACCTAATGAACCTTAATCATGAAATCAACCCTAGAATCACTAAACCCATCTTCTTTCTAAGCTTTCTAAACCATAAATCAAGCCAAACTCAAACTACATTTCATAACTTACCTTGAATCTTTACTCAACCCAAGGGTTTCTTGTATCAAAATAAAGCTTAGACTCTCCTCTTCACTTTTTCTTCTTGCTCTTTCTTCAAAAACTCACTCACTTTCATGGAAATGCCAAAACCCCAGCAAGCTCCTTTCTTCTTCTCCTTTCTTTCCTCTTCTACGTAAACTTCTCCCTCTTCTCCTTTAAATTTCGTAAAAATCATTTCTTCCTACACTAACTCACTTAAACTCCTCCTTTTATACTTCTTCTCTAATCCACTTAAGCCCAAAAGGCCCAAGCCTTCATTTAATTCCTTCTTCTTTCATTTTTCCTACATCCTCCTTACTTCCTCTTTATCCTACAACTTACTTAGGCCCAATTATCTTTAAGCCCACTTTATCTTTCTTTTCTTTCCTACCTCATTAAAACCCAACTAATTCATTTAATTCCATTAACTCATTACCTAACATCTTTAATGCCAACTCATATTACTCAATGTCAAGTTAATTAATGTTAACATAATTTACTTAATTACTCTAATCATGCTTAATTACATAAAATTTTTAGGGCTAACACGATGGCTATAAACTTGTTAGCCACTGAGCCGTGTTTCGCTCACCCCATTCTCCCTCCTCAGGTGCAAATTCTAGTTGATTGCGGAACCTTGCAAGGCATCGGGCATAACTCTAAGAATCCTAGAAACTTTTGTATTAAGTTAGTAACTAGCTTTTGGAATAGCTTTGTAAGCATATTGATCATTGAGCATCTCATCTCTTGTATTTTGTACTTGATCTTGGTGAATATGTCAATATGTAACCAAAGCTATGCATGAATCTTTGTTATGATTTGGAATGAGAATGAGAGCTCTAGCACTCTCTTCATGTGAACTTGTTGTTTTGCGGCTTGTGTATGGCCTTGAAAGAGTATGGGTATGAGTATTTTTTTTATTTTTGAGTTGCTGCTGGGATTTTGCTTTGGGAGAGCTTGCTGGGGATTTTGAAAAGGGTTGTGAGCTGTTGAAGTTCTGCAAATTCTGGGTTGTTTTAGGTTGAACAGGATCATTTAGACTTGTTGAGAGTGTTAGTCGAGCTATAGAGCTTTTCCCATGATGTTATGAGCTATTTATGATGTGTAAATTGGTAGGTGTGAGTCGTTGGAGCTAAATGCAGGTGCTGTCAAAATGACAGGTTGCCAGGCAGAGCTTTGAGTCTACTTTTGACCCCCTTAGAGTTGGAATATAGTTGGTAGTCTTCATGAAAGTTGTAGATTTTTCTCTTAGCTTTCCAACGAATCAAACCGTGTCTAATTTGGAGTTCTGTGTAGAAAGTTATGCATCTTTTAAGTAGAGACGTTCTGGAGAGAAGTGAGACACAGTTACTGTTTTTGCGTCTCAATTGACTTTTTGCGTCTCAATTGACTTTCTGCGTCTCAGTTGACTTCTGCGTCTCAGTTGACTTTTGTGTCTGCTTCTGTTTATCGACCCCTCTTCCTTCTTTTGGCCATAACTTTTTGTGTAGACCTCCGATTGATCCGATTTTTGAAGCGTTGGATTTATAAGAAAATTTTCTATCTTTTTACACCTGATTTATCATTTTTTTTTAAAATTGAAAAAGGTGGTTTGAAACAAAGTGTGGAGGTCTGTTGATCAAGTCCGAATATACTTTACTAATTTTGAAATATCTTGAGCTATAGAGCTCCGATTGAGACGATTCTTATCTTAAATTAAACTAGAGACCTAAACCTACAGGTTTTATGAAGGAACCAATCAGCAAACTAGCCTCTAAGGTTTTCAAATTTTGACACGAAGTCAGTAAAGTGTTCGGTTTGACTATTTTGGTTATAACTTTTTCATTTCTAATCCGAATTGAGCGTTTTTAGTGGCGTTGGAACCGTGAGAGCGTAAGGAGCATATTTTCTTAAAAAGACAAATCCAAATTTTCTATTGCAAGCTTTCTCCTTTTTCGGCCAATTTTGTGTTTGGTTTAGGTGTTGGGACCCGATCCGAGAACCGGATCCCAATCGAAAGACGGAACGGAAAAATGGAAAATTGAAAAGCAAAAAATCGCTAATCGGAATACAAATCGAATCATCGGAGCGAAACAAATACTCGGAAGGTTTCGAATCGGACCGAATCAGATCAAATCGAAGGTAGCGAAGCGGATCAAATACAAATCGAAAGCGAAGACAAACACTTAGCAAAGCGGATCCGACATCCGAGAACAAAAACCAGAGAACAAAAACCAGAGAAAAATGATCGAACGAACATAATCGCGTTGGAAACCCTACGACATTTCAAATCCGGTATAATTTTTTTTTCTTTCCTTTTCTCTTTAATCAAACTCATTCAACATATAAACAATCCCTACATTTCTATTCTTTTTCACTTCATCCATCTTAATCATTTCTTATACATTCATATAAATCCTCAAACTCATTTTTTAAAACCCATTTTACCGAAATTTTACTAAAATTTTGGCAGCATAACGGCTGTATTTTGACAGCCCAAAAATTTAAAACAAAGCAAACGCACTTCTAATATCGTAATCCATCCAATAACACAAAGCAATATCGGACCTCCCGTCCGGCATCCAAACACCAGCAGAAACACAATCTTAATTCTAAACACTTCATAAATTCAATCCATAACCATCTCAACTCAAAATCTCAATCAATCCCAACCACATTCAAAATCCAATTTCATACATAAAGTATAATCATACTTATAACTCATTCCGAACACAATACAATCTTATACATTTACTGGCTAACTATCCATAAAGATCTAATACCACATCAAACTTTAAACATAATACGAACATGCACAAGTCGGACTGTGATCATACTCGTCTTCCATCCGATCTCCTGCGTAAAACACGGAGATTTGGGGATGAAAGGGGTGAGTTCTAAGCTCGTGGATAATACATTTATAAACCGAACAATAAGCGAAAAATATTTTCTTTTAAACTTTTCAAACTTTTCAAAAATTTCCTATTTCACATTTATCCAAAATCTCATTTTCAAACTTTTCAAAACTTACATAAACCTTCCAAATTTCATGATTATAAATTTATTGTCTTATTTCTCAAAATCTCGAACCTTTTTCAAATCATGCACAGCTTTAAATATGAATGCATCACATTATAAACAAATCAAAAACACATAACACATCAGAATTGGTTTGGTTCGGTCTAACGAGACGTCTTCGCACATTCCGCATAGCGGTCATGTGCGGTAAGTGAATGAGGGGAGTCCGAATCGGAACTCCTTTGCCTATTCTGAGCAAAATGCTAAGGCTTAAACAGTAGAGACAATGACTCACAAAGGACCTGACCAAACCCACTTAACACATAACGAAAATGTAATTTGATTGTCCAAGGCACCTTTTAAAATCTCTTGATTTTCATATTTTCAACTCATAATATCAAATTGTGTCATAATGGCACAAGCATATATCCACAAAATTCACATAATCATCTAATGCAATTCATAGCATCAAATAAATCACATAATAATCACATTCATGACAAAATATGCACTAATTTCTTTAACTCTTTAAATCATAAATCAAATAATTTGAAAACCATGAATTTCATAAATCTTGTATTTTCTAAAACTCATTTTACTCCTTTGAAATCATAATTTCAAACATTTACATCCTTTTTCAAACATTTTTATCAGTAATAATTTATCAAAAACCAAACTTTGCTTTCTTTAATTTTCAAAAATTCACATTTAGCTTATAATTTAATAAATAAATATACTACCCACCTTATTTCCATGCAAGCAACTTGTCCAATGCTTCAATTTGACTTTTGCTTCTTTCTCTCTTCCAATTTAACAAAACCTAAACCATAATAATCCAAATTCACATCATAAATAGCATAATTTTCAAAATTAACTTAGGAATTCACCAATTTACCATAATTCCAAGCTATTTCAATCTCCAATTTTGAAAATCCCCAATTTTCAAAATTGGCCTAAACCAATACACCCAAATTCAATCTCATAAAACATAATTTCTTCAAAATTGATTTCACATTTCATCAATTCCCACTCTTAATTATGATTCTACACCATTAATTCACAAAAACCCCAATAATTCACAAAAACCCCAAAATTCCTAATTTGGCCTAAACTCCAAATTTACCAATTTTCAAATTAAACTTCACCTAAAGCATAAACATCAAAATTAACTTAGGATATCTCAAATTCATCACTAATTCAAGTTATCTACAACATCAATTTCACAAAACCAATTTCAAAATTTGACATAAACTCAAATTTTCAATTTATCCAAAATTAAATATAATTATAGCCTAATCTCTTGATTAATCATAGATAAGCTCAATCCATATCAATCTTAAGTCAATTAACCAAAATCTCACTAAAACCTCAAATCCCAAATTTGACATAAACCTTAATTAATCAAATTAATCATCATTTAAACAAAATCTCTAAAATTAACTTCATAAACTCAAATCCATAACAATATCAAGCTAAACCAACCAACAAAATTCATCAAAATTGAAACTTGAACTTTCTCTCACTTACCATTTTCTCCACCATTTTCGTTATTTTTCAAGCTCCAAAGACAAGCTTCCTTCTTCTTCCATGTCTTCCCTTTCTTTCCTCTTGATGAAGCTCGAAAATCCCTTTGAAAACCATCAAAAATCGTTGGAACGTTGCATTCTTCTTCTCCACCGATTCCCTCTTCTCCTTCTCTCCCTTCTCTCTTTTATTTCTTTCTTCTCTCTTCTTTTGCTGTTATGTTTCGTTCCTTCTCTCATTTCAGCTAATTTCCAGACTTCCAAACGACAATCCCTCATGTGTTTTGATGCCATGTCATTAAAAATGATCAAAAGACCAAAATGCCCCTCACTTGTTTGCTTATTTTCAAAATTACCCCTGTGCAGGATTTTGACAAACTGATAACTTGCGTCCTGATTTCCAGCATCTAGAAGAAATAATTTGGATAAACGTTCTTCATGAAAATTGTTCCTCTCGATCTTACAAATCCAACTCCACCGACGGCGCTCAATTCGGATCTAAAACGAAGAAGTTATGGCCAAATTACTAACAGACCTGCACAAAATCCGAAACTGAACTTTAACATAACTTCAGTCCAGAATTTGACAATCTTAGGGATGAAATTAAATTTCGATCCCTTCACATGATTTATAGCCCTATGTCTTAACTTTATTTTCCCTCAAGAATCAACTCAATCGGAGTTGTACATCTCCCGAAAATTGCAAAATACTGAACCATGTTCAGAAAATTATCCAACTTACAACCTATAACCCATCTCTTCCTGTAGTTCAATCAATCTCTTTTCATTTAATCTCCTAAAAATCATATTTCTTCATAAAAATGAACGTAATTGTCTTAGGAATCCAACGCTTCAAGAAGCAAATCATTCGGATGTCGGACGAAAGATTTATAACAAAAGATTGCAAAAGGGTCGGAGTTCAAGCAAAATTTACAAAACCTTAAATACCCACTTATAACTGAATTTTTCAAAAATCATATCTCTTAATTCCGAACTTGGAATTTGACGAATTTGGTGTCTATGGAAAGGTAAAAGGAAGCTCTACAACTTCCCTGAAGAACAGAAAAATCCAATTGGCTTCCAAAGAAGTCAAATTTCTACTCAAAGATTCTGTCTTAATCAGCTTTTCCTAACCAACTTCCAATTTTTAATCGCTCATAACTCCTTGCCCCGATCTCGAAAAATTACATACTTTATGGCGTCGGAAAGATCGAAATACAAGCTCCAACTTTCATTAAGACCACTTATTCCAATTCAGACTAAATCTATACGACGAGTGGCCTCGAAGTATAGCACATGCAAATCTATACTTAATAACATTTTCAAAACAAAGCATATCTTCCGAAATTCATATCTCTCAATCCCGACATCAAAAAATAGCAAACTTTATGTTCACGAAAAGCTCTCGATAGAGGCTACAAGTTTCACGTTGATCATTTTCTCGAATTTGACCTAAATCAAATAGTCAACTTTTTACCCTAAAAGTCAAAATTCAAGCTAACTTTGACTGATCGTAACTCTCACTCCCGATATCGAAAAATATCAAACTTTATATCTACGAAAAGCTCTTGACATAAACTACAAGTTTCCAGAAGAACATTTTATCAAATTTTGCCTAAAACAAAAGTCAACTATCAAGTCAAACATTCTCTCTCCAAAAAGTCAAACTTTCTAAATTCTTCAAATTTTCACACTTTTTCTCTTTAATTCTTGCTATTTAACTTTATTTCAATCAACTCATCCACTTTCCTCTCATAATCCATATAAGTTCACTCAAATATCAAAGTCCTAAAAAATTAAACAATTCTTTTCTCATAAATTATTTCTTAATTTCATCAAATTTCCTTAAATTCATAATTTTCTCACCAATTTCTTTCTCATTTAAAATTCATTTTAATATTTCTATTTTTCATCAAAAGTTCGGGGTCTAACATTAGGTCTTCCATGTTTTATGGGTCTGAATGTTGGGTCTCGGAGACGGGGTCCAACATTGTTTGGTATCAAAGCTTAGGTTTCACTCCTAGGCTTTTGTTGTGATATATGATTAAATTTTTGCATTATGAATTGATGGTTTGCATTAAGTGACATGCATCTCATGCATACATATAGGAACTAAGATTAAAAAAAGAAATGTAGCTAATCAGTAAATGTTTTCATTGAAGGAGTAAGATGCCACCTCGTAGAAGGACATGAGGAGTTTTGCAAGGTTCGATTGCACCTGACTCTCCACTGAGAGAGGAAAGCACGGATGAGTCCGTAGCCCCGGGAGTGGCCCCAGCTGAGGCTTCTCTAGGGCAGAGTAGTGAGCCCCTTCGATCTCAGACTCAACCGTCGCCTAGTCAGTCTGAGCAAGTGCCTGCTCTTGATCCGAGATTGTTCCAGGCATTTACCCAAGCATTCGTTCAGGCCATGGGTCAAATGCCACAGGCTTCTGGTTCGGCCCCAGCTAAGAGGGGGAGACAGTTTGACAAGCTGAGGAAGTATGGAGCGGTGGATTTCCACGGGACCACGGATCCTGAGGAAGCTGAGACTTGGTTGAGGAAGACCGAAAGGTCTTGGATCAGATGGAGTGCTTGAGGATCTTTGAGAGTGGTTTATGCTGCTAGTTTGCTCCAGGGTGATGCCTTGCAATGGTGGGAGACTGTGCCAGGGAGTCAGATGAGACTAGTAGGATTAACATGGGGAGACTTCCTGACTGTGTACAGGAAGAAGTATATGTCTGAGGTGTACATTCGGCAGAAGCAGAGAGAGTTTCTGAGTCTCACCCAGAGAGAGATGACTGTTGCTGAGTATGAGCGCCAGTTTACTCAGTTGTTGAGGTATGCTTCAGATTTGATTTTTAGTGAGGCTGCTAAGTGTCACCGATTTGAGTCAGGTTTGTATCTCGCCATCAGAGAGAAGGTAGTGGTGCGAATTTTCCTGATTTTCAGCAGCTGGTTGAAGCGGCTCTGAGGGTTGAGAACATTGAAAACATTAAGAGCGCAGTTAGTAGAAAGAGGAAGGGAAGAGAACAGTTCAGGAGGGGAGGTGATACTTCTATGCCTGAGAGAAGTACCAGAACCTTTCCTGTGCAGTCTGAAGAGAGGAGCAGCGGTGGAAGCCGACCTAGATCTATGAGGACTCCTAATGTTTCTCACCAAGCTTCGACGGTGGGCGGCAGTAGGAGGGGTGATAGGGAGAGGCCACCTCTTCCTAAGTGTGAGCACTATGGATTTCATCATAGAGGAGAATGCTTCAGGGTATCTGGAGCATGTTTCAATTGTGGGCAGAAAGGACACATAGCCAGACAGTGTCCTAAGCCAGATAGAAGAGAGGGATCACAGATGCAAGCTTCAAGGAGGACAGAGACAAGTGGGATGTAAGGTCAGGATCAAGTGGGTAGCTCTGTGTACTAAGAGAGCTTATCCTCCAGACAGATCCAGGGGCAAGCACCACCTAGAGTGTTTACTATGACTCGAGAGGAGGCGAGATACCTCGTAAGTGGTAACGTATGATTAAACTGTTTGATGTTGATGTTATAGCTTTGATTGATCCGGGTTCTACCCTCTTTTGTGTCGTCGGGTAGACTGTTTGTGGTAGAGACTGAGCCCATTGGATACTCCGCTGATAGTGAGTACTCCGATCGGCGATATATTATTATAAGTCAAGTGTATAGAGGCCGTGAGATAGAGATTAGTGGAGGAAGTTTGTGGTGGATTTGATGCCTTTGAAGATGGGAGGATTGGATGTGATCCTAGGTATGGATACATTAGAAAGTATCATGCCAACTTAGACATAGCAAGAAGGCGGATAGCATTTGAGCTAGAGGATGGCGAGAAAAGTGGTATTTGTGGGAGATAGAAAAGCCAGTTCGCCTCAGATTGTTTCGGCTATGTCAGCAGAGAGATTGATGATTAAGGGGTGTGAGCGTATTTGGCCTATGTGTTGAACACGGAGGCAGATAGAGGAGGTTGGAGGATATTCACAGAGTCGTGGAATTCCGGACGTCTTTCCCAAGGAATTGCGGGACTACCTCCTCCAAGAGAAATTGAGTTTCCCGTTGAGCTTCTTCCAGGTACTGCGCCGATTTCGATTCCGCCTTACCGAATGGCTCCGGCGGAATTGAAAGAGCTTAAGGTGCAATTGGAGGATCTATTAGAGAAGGGTTATATTAGGTCGAGCTCTTCGCCTTGTGGAGCTCCGGTTCTCTTTGTGAAGAAGAAAGATGGATCGTTGCGGATGTGTGTGGATTATAGGAAGTTGAATCATGCCACCATTAAGAACCGATATCCGCTCCCGCGCATAGATGATTTGTTTGATCAATTGCAAGGGGCAAGAGTCTTTTCCAAAATAGATTTGAGATCGGGTTATCATTAGTTGAGGATTAAGGAGGCCGATGTGTTAAAGACTGCTTTTAGGACGAGGTATGGCCATTTTGAGTTTTTGGTTATGCCTTTCGGGTTAACAAATGCTCCCGCAGTCTTTATGGATTTGATGAATAGAGTTTTCAAGTCTTTCTTAGACCGATTTATCATTGTCTTTATTGATGACATATTGGTCTATTCTAAGAGTGATAAGGAGCACAAAGATCATTTGAGGGTTGCTTTGGAGACTTTGAGAAAGAATGAGCTGTATGCCAAATTCGATAAGTGCGAATTTTGGTTAAGGGAAGTGGTATTTCTCGGGCATGTGATTTCAGAGCGTGGAGTGCATGTGGATCCACAAAAGATAGAGGCTGTGGTTAAATGGGAAGCACCTAAGAATGTGGCTGAGGTGAGAAGTTTCTTGGGATTAGCTGGATATTATAGGAGGTTCGTGGAGGGCTTTTCTTTGATAGCTGCTCCACTTTTCAAATTGACGAGAAAGAATCAGAAGTTTGAGTGGACTGAAGAGTGTCAGAGTAGTTTTGAGGAATTGAAGAATAGGCTTACTACTGCGCCGATTTTGACATTACCCTATGGTGATGATGGATACATTGTGTACAGTGACGCTTCCAGGAAGGGTTTAGGATGTGTATTGATGCAAGGAGAGAAAGTGATTGCTTATGCTTCTAGGCAATTGAAGCCTTATGAGATGAACTACCCCATTCATGACTTGGAATTGGCTGCTATAATATTTGCATTGAAGATTTGGAACACTACTTGTATGGAGTTACTACTAGGTATTCTGGACCACAAGAGTCTTAAGTATTTGTTGACTCGGAAAGAACTGAATTTGAGGCAGAGGCGATGGTTGGAGTTATTAAAAGATTATGATTTGGTGATAGACTACCATCCGGGGAAAGCTAATATGGTAGCTGATGCATTGAGTAGGAAGTCCACTATGGCACATGTGGAGACAGTGTACCTTCCTTTGCTGAAGGAATTAGCCAGACTTGATGTGACATTGAGGCAAGTTGAGCCTGACTATATTTTGGCAAATTTCAGAGTGAGACCAGTGTTGAGGG
Source organism: Erythroxylum novogranatense (assembly GCA_029891385.1). NCBI lineage: Eukaryota > Viridiplantae > Streptophyta > Magnoliopsida > Malpighiales > Erythroxylaceae > Erythroxylum > Erythroxylum novogranatense. The sequence continues at coordinate 28,566,769 of CM057224.1, forward strand.
GGAACATCAAAGAATTGCAGGAACGGGATGAGTACTTGAGTAAGCTTAGAGCGGAGATAAAAGATGGCAAGCCCTCTGATGTAGAGGTAAAGGAAGATGGATTGATGGTTATGGGTGACAGATTGTGTGTTCCAGATGTGTTAGAGCTTAAGGATGAGATCCTTGATGAGGCGCATAATGCTCCTTATGCAATGCACCCAGGAAGTTTTAAGATGTATCAAGATTTGAAAGAGCATTTTTGGTGGAAGGGAATGAGGAAAGATGTGGCAGAGTATGCTAAAAAATATTTAGTGTGCCAGCAAGTGAAAGCTGAACACCAAGCACCTTCCGACAAGCTTAATCCCTTGCCGATTCCGGAATGGAAATGGGAGAAGATTACCATGGATTTTCTGATGGGATTGCCAAGAACTAGCAAGAAGCATGACGCTATTTGGGTGATTGTGGATAGGTTGACTAAGTCAGCACACTTCTTGCCAATTCGACAGACAAATTCTTTAAATGTTTTGGCTAAGAAGTATGTGGACGAGGTGATCAGACTTCATGGGATTCCGAGTTCGATAGTGTCTGATAGGGATCCTAGGTTTACCTCTAGATTCTGGGAAAGTTTGCAGGAGGCTCTGGGGACTAGATTGCATTTCAGTACAGCTTTTCATCCTCAGACTGATGGACAGTCGGAGAGAACGATACGGACTTTGGAGGCTATGTTGAGAGCTTGCGTGTTGGATTTCAAAGGTTCGTAGGATGATCACCTACCTTTGATTGAGTTTGCTTACAATAATTCCTATCACTCGGGAATTCAGATGGCACCTTATGAGGCTTTGTATGGAAGGAGATGCAAGACTCCTATATGTTGGGATGAGGAAGGTGAAAGGAAGCTTGTAGGACCTGAGTTAGTACAGGTTACAGTGGATAAAGTCAAATTGGTAAAACAGAGGCTTAAAGCAGCTCAAGATAGGATGAAGAGCTACACGGATGCCCATAGGAAAGAGATGGAATTTGAAGTGGGTGAGAAGGTATTACTTAGAGCTTCTCCATGGAAAGGTGTTTTGAGGTTCGGTAAGAAGGGCAAGCTTAGCCCGAGGTATATAAGTCCCTATGAGATCATTGAGAGGATTGGACCGTTGGCTTATAAGTTAGATTTGCCATTGGAGTTGTCTAAGATCCACAATGTGTTCCATGTGTCGATGCTGAGGAAGTACAGATCGGATCCTTCGCATATAGTTCAACCTGCAGAGGTTCAGTTGAGAGAGGATTTGACGTATGAGGAGCAACCAGTGGAGATCTTAGATTCAAAGGAAAAGGTGTTAAGGAATAAGATTGTGAAGCTGGTTAAGGTCTTGTGGAGGAACCATTCGACCGAGGAGGCAACTTGGGAACGTTTGGAAGCCATGAAGGAGAAGTACCCGTACCTCTTCATGGACTCAGGTAAAGATTTCGAGGACGAAATTCTTTTAGGAGGGGAGAATTGTTGGGCCCCAAAATTTTTTTTTATTTGAATTAATTATTTATTGATTTATGGATTTATTCATTAATTATTTTTATTTTTGCCTTAATTGATTTAATTATGCGTTTACATAGACATTTTTTATGTTGGGCTTAGAAATTAGAAGTTAGGAACTAAATGGAGGGTTAGAATTAAATGTTGGAAAGAATGGGCTTTATGGAATAAGTGGAATAATAAGGAGGATTAGAAATAAGTGGATTGATGTAGTGGGCTTGTGAGGAGGAGAGCCCAAAAGGGATTGTAAGAAGGGGTATCAAAACTACATAGTTTTGAGGTAGGGCTTTAAAGAGGAGTTAAATGAGTTAAGTTGTTAAGGAGAAGAGGAAGTGTCGTAGAGAAAGAAAAGAAGAGAAGAAGAGAAAACGTGAGAGAAGAAGGAAGAGGACCTTCGACTAAGTGGAAAAGAGTCGTAGGGAGGAAGAAAGAAGGAGAAAAAGAGAAGAAATCGACTTGCTAGAGGTAAGTTCCATCTTTGTTTATGATAGGTTCGAAAATGGTGTAGGATGGAAGTTAGGGTTTGTGTAGGGTTTGTAGAAAGAAAGAAGAGAAGGTGAGATCTATGGATTTTTGAGATTTCTAAGCTAAGATCTTGGGTATTCTAGCTTAAAAGTCCTATGGGTAGGTTATGTTTAAAGTTTATTTTCATCCTTGCTTGATTTATGAGTATTATGGCCTTCTTTGAAAATGTATTTATTGAATGAAGTATGATTTAACTGAAGGAACTCAAGAAAACCCCACTCAAGACAAGGAGGAAGGGAAATCTTGAATTCGGATACCGACGATAGGTGGGTAACATTTTTTATAGTTGTTGTGTAATGGGCAAATGCCCTATGTGTGCTATCTTTGATAATTATGTGCATATTGAAAGTGTATTTCCTTTGATTTGAAAGTAAAGTGTGAAACTATGATGATTCGAAAGAATGAAAGAAGCATAAAATGCTAGCCTTGTGCTTAAATATGTGATCATAAATTGGTTGTGATTGGGCGAGAGAGAACCTACTTCGATAAGTCACGTGCACGTTGACCCCTTTTGCCTTCTCCCGGCAGCCCGCTTGTGGCCCACGAGATTCGAAAATGGACTCGTTGTGTTTACGATAAACTTCGGTTTATTCGTTGTGTTTAAGGAACTCTCGAGCCAAATGTGTGCATTCCATCATTTATTGTGTTTATGATGCATAACATGTGTTTGATTGATATGAACTCTCATATTATGCTTGTGTGATGATTTTGGATTATTTGAGCTTTATATGATAAACTGCTATTGTTTCGGATTGTTAATGATTTGTTGTGTGGCTCATTACTCGATGGCTATAAACTTGTTAGCCACTGAGCCGTATTTCGCTCACCCCATTCTCCCTCCTCAGGTGCAAATTCTAGTTGATTGCGGAACCTTGCAAGGCATCGGGCATAACTCCAAGAATCCTAGAAACTTTTGTATTAAGTTTGTAACTAGCTTTTGGAATAGCTTTGTAAGCATATTGATCATTGAGCATCTCATCTCTTGTATTTTGTACTTGATCTTGGTGAATATGCCAATATGTAACCAAAGTTATGCATGAATCTTTGTTATGATTTGGAATGAGAATGAGAGCTTTAGCACTCTCTTCATGTGAACTTGTTGTTTTGCGGCTTGTGTATGGCCTTGAAAGAGTATAGGTATGAGTATTTTTTTTATTTTTGAGTTGCTGCTGGGATTTTGCTTTGGGAGAGCTTGCTGGGGATTTTGAAAAGGGTTGTGAGCTGTTGAAGTTCTGCAAATTCTGGGTTGTTTTAGGTTAAACAGGATCATTTAGACTTGTTGAGAGTGTTAGTCGAGCTATAGAGCTTTTCCCATGATGTTATGAGCTATTTATGATGTGTAAATTGGTAGGTGTGAGTCGTTGGAGCTAAATGCAGGTGCTGTCAAAATGACAGGTTGCCAGGCAGAGCTTTGAGTCCACTTTTGACCCCCTTAGAGTTGGAATATAGGTAGGTAGTCTTCATGAAAGTTGTAGATTTTTCTCTTAGCTTTCCAACGAATCAAACCGTGTCTAATTTGGAGTTCTTTGTAGAAAGTTATGCATCTTTTAAGTAGAGACGTTCTGGAGAGAAGTGAGACGCAGTTACTGTTTTTGCGTCTCAATTGACTTTTTGCGTCTCAATTGACTTTCTGCGTCTCAGTTGACTTCTGCGTCTCAGTTGACTTTTGCGTCTGCTTCTGTTTATCGACCCCTCTTCTTTCTTTTGGCCATAACTTTTTGTGTAGACCTCTGATTGACCCGATTTTCGAAGCGTTGGATTTATAAGAAAATTTTCTATCTTTTTACACCTGATTTATCAAAATTTTTTTAAATTGAAAAAGGTGGTTTGAAACAAAGTGTGGAGGTCTGCTGATCAAGTCCGAATATACTTTACTAATTTTGAAATATCTTGAGCTATAGAGCTCCGATTGAGACGATTCTTGTCTTAAATTAAACTAGAGACCTAAACCTACAAGTTTTATGAAGGAACCAATCAGAAAACTAGCCTCTAAGGTTTTCAAATTTTGACGCGAAGTCAGTAAAGTGTTCAGTTTGACTATTTTGGTTATAACTTTTTCATTTCTAATCCGAATTGAGCGTTTTCAGTGGCGTTGGAACCGTGAGAGCGTAAGGACCATATTTTCTTAAAAGACAAATCCAAATTTTCTATTGCAAGCTTTCTCCTTTTTCGGCCAATTTTGTGTTCAGTTTGGGTCTTCCATGTTTTATGGGTCCGAATGTTGGGTCTCGGAGATGGGGTCCAACAATAACAAAGATGAAGGCAAGAACGAGAAAACATCTGTCATTTGTTACGAATGCAATAAACTTGGACACTACAAGTCTGAATGTCTATTGTTGAAAAGAAAACCAAAGAAAAATGGAGAAAACAAGAAAAGTATGATGGCAACATGGGAAGATTTGGATTTGTTTGAATATGATACTGATTCTGAGGCATCAGTTCAAACAAACATTTGCTTGGTAGCCGAAAGAGAAAGTGACGAGGAGGTAACCTCTAATTTTAATGAATTACAAGATGCATATTTAGAATTATTAGAAGATTCTCATGCTATATTTGAGTAGTATAGATCATTAAAGAAAAAGTTTGTAGAAATCTTGAAGAATACACAAGTGTTAGAGAGATAAAATGTTTTCCTAAAGAAACAAGTAGACGATATGAAGAAAAAGATAGCTATAGATAGATTTGATGAATCAGTCAGCTGAAACAAAGAAATAATATCCTTTCAGCTGATCTATCGACATTCACTGAGAGTACAAAAAAGATGAATGACATGCTAGGAAGATACAGACACCCTAATGATAAGACTGATTTAGGGTCTGCTAAAAAGAATACTCAGTATAAAAAGAATTTTGTTCCTTATAGGAAGAAATTTCATCAGTCACATTATCATCATACCATGAATCATTTTAAGACTAACCCCAAAGGACCCAAGAAAATCTGGGTACCTAAGGAAAATATAATATCTACTACTGATCTCCTTCCTTGGAAAAAACAACCAGCACCAATTGTATTTGAACAGTAAATGCTTGCGACATATAGCGGGAAGAAGGTCTATGTTCCTAGATTTTCAAAATAAGAAGGGAGGATCAGTAACTTTTGGAGACAACAAGCAGTGCAAAATAATTGGAATCGGTAAAATTGGTAAAGATTCTTTTGCATCTATTGATAATGTTTTGTTAGTTGATGGTTTAAAACATAATCTGATTAGTGTCAGTCAATTATGTGACTTTAGTTTTGAAGTATCCTTTAATCAGAATTCTTGTGCAGTCAAAAACAGGGACGGTTCCATATTCTTATCTGCCAAAAGATGAAACAATCTTTATAAGATTGATTTAGAAGAATTACAAAGTCAAAATATTTCTTGATTTATATCAACAGATGAAGAAAAAATGATTTGGCATAAAAAGCTAGGTCATATTAGTTTTAAACATATTTCCAAGTTGATTAAACATGATTTGGTAAGAGGATTACCAAAAATAAGTTTTAACAAGGATTTCTTTTGTGAAATTTATCATAAAGGAAAACAGGTTAAATCATCTTTTTCTTTTAAAAATATGATAACTTCGTCTAGACCGCTAGAGTTGTTACATATAGATTTATTCGATCCAACTAGGACATTGAGTCTTGGCAAGAAAAAGTATGGTCTCGTAATTGTTGATGACTTCACTAAATTTTGTTGGATATTATTTTTATCACATAAGGATGAGTGTTTTAAGTGTTTTAAAATGCTTTCCAAAAAGTTACAGAATGAAAAAGGAATTTCTATTGCTAGTATTAGAAGTGATCATAGTGATGAGTTTAAGAATGAGAAATTTAGAATATTTTGTGAGGAGAATGGAATTTTTCATAATTTCTCTGCTCCTAGAACTTCACAGCAGAATGGAGTTGTAGAAAGGAAGAATAGGACAATTCAAGAAATGGCAAGGACTATGCTGTGTGAAATGAATCTTCCTAAGTATTTATGGGCAGAAATTGTGAATTCAACTTGTTATATTCAAAATAGAATACTTATGCGACCTTTGTTGAAGAAAACTCTATATGAGTTATGGAAAGGAAGGAAGCCTAATATATCTTACTTCCATCCATTTGGTTGCAAGTGTACTATATTGAATACAAAGGAAATTCTGGATAAATTTGATTCTAAGACTTATTCAAGAATTTTTCTAAGATATTCATTATCTTCAAAAGCTTATAGGGTTTACAATCTTACTTCCACGACTGTTGAAGAAACTATTTATGTTAGATTTGATGATAGTTCTCAACCAAATAAGAGAAATGATACTGATAATGAAACTCTATCAGTACCTTTGGTTGATAGTGAAGATGTGTTGCCATCAGATACTCCTTTAGACAAAGTAGAAGATATTTCTAAAATACTTGATCTGAAAAGGGACTGGAGATATAAGAGTTCTCATCCTGAGAATCTGATTATAGGAGAGACCTCAGAAGGAGTGAGAACTAGGTCCAAATTTAGAAGAGAAGCAAGCTTTTATTTCTGAAATAGAGCCTAAGAAAATTGATGAAGCTCTTCAAGATGAAGCTTGGATTCTAGCCATGCAAGAGGAATTGAATCAATTTACTAGGAATAAAGTTTGGTCTGTAGTTTCCAAACCCTCAAAAAGGTCCATCATAGGAACTAGATGGTTGTTTTTTAAGAATAAACTAAACGAATCAAGTAGAGTGAGTCATAATAAAGTGAGATTAGTACTACAAGACTATAATCAATAGGAAGGAATAGACTACAATGAGACCTATGCTCCTGTAGCAAGATTAGAAGCTATTAGGATTTTGCTTGCATATGCTATCGGCCATGATATAAAGTTATTTCAAATGGATGTTAAAAGTGCATTTTTGAATGGTTTTATAGATGAAGAGGTTTATGTAAGGCAACCTCCTAGTTTTGAAGATTCCAAGAAACCAGACTATGTCTATAGACTTCATAAAGTTTTGTATGGATTGAAACAAGCTCCTCGAGCTTAGTAAGATCGTCTAAGTTCTTTTCTAATTGAGAATAACTTTAGTAGAGGACATATAGATAAGAAGTTATTTAGAAAATGCATTAAGAATGATTTCATCATAGTTCAAATTTATGTTGATGATATTATCTTTGGTGTAACGTCTAAAAAGCTATATACTAGTTTTGAGAATTTAATGAAGAATGAGTTTGAGATGAGCATGATGGGTGAGTTAAAATTCTTTCTTGGGTTGCAAGTCAAGCAAACCGAAGAAAAGATTTTTATTCATCAACAGAAATATATCAAAGAACTGTTGATTAAGTATGGGATGGAAACAGTGAAACCAATGTCAACTCCTATGCATCCTTCAAATCTTTTGTCTAAGGAAAAAGCTGGTAAGAAGGTTGATCAAACCCTGTATAGATGAATTATTGGTTCTTTACTTTACCTTACAGCAAGTAGATCTGATATATTGTTTAGTATTTGTTTGTGTGTGAGATTTCAAGCAGATCCTAGAGAGTCTCATTATATTGTTGTTAAAAGAATTTTGAGATATCTATCAGATTCTAATGATCTTTGCTTAATGTATGAAAAAGGTAAAGATTTCAGGTTAATTGGCTACTGTGATGTTGATTACGCCGGAGATAGGATTGATAGAAAGAGTACGAGTGGAGGATGTCACTTCCTTGGCTACAACCTAGTTTCTTGGTCAAGTAAGAGGCAAAGCTCAATTGCTCTATCCACTGCAGAAGCTAAATATATGTCAGTCACAAGTTATTGCTCACAGACGTTGTGGATTAAGTACCAGTTAGAAGATTATTCAATACGAGAAAAACAAATTCCAATCCTCTATGACAACACAAGTTCTACCAACCTATCGAAGAATCCAATACAGCACTCAAGGGTAAAGCATATCGAAGTCAGACATCATTTCCTACAAGACTACGTACAGATGAAGATCATAAGTTTACAGTTTGTTGAGACGAATTATCAATGGGCAGATATCTTCATTACGCCATTGAGTGAAGAAAGATTCAAAAAAATTAGATAAAACCTAAACATGATAATGTTAAGTGATCAACTGTCTGACACGTCATTACCTAGATAAAAAGTCGTAAAAATTCAAGGTAATAGTAACAGTAAGTTACCGACGGTAACTTCTGTCATGAGAAAGTTTTGGAGGGAAAGCGTCTCAAAGCCTTGAGAATATCACCTACTCTAGAACACTCGTGAAATACCCTGACATCGGCTCTTCAAAAACACTCAACAAAACGTTTCATTACTCTGTTTCGATATCAACTCTCTTTGTTCACACTCTCAATCTCAGAAACTAACATCACCTCTTTGAGAAATACATTTATGCGTTTGGTTCTTTATTGACTACAGATACAAATGGAGCAATCAATGACTAGTGGAAGACACGTTGATTTCGAGTCCTTAAAGAAGGACCAGATGGATATCGAACCGAAGATTGTGGCAGCTGGATGGAAAAACTTCTTTCAGGTTCATAAGACAGTTTACCTGAATGAAGTATATGATTTCTGGAAGAATGTACAAGTAGCTGAAGATACGTTAGTATCAGTGGTGGATAGATTGTCGGTTATAGTAACACTGAAGTCAATCAAGAAGGCTACTGAGTGCCCATATGTTGGAGTAAAGCTCGCTTATAAAGCAAGATGGATGACTCAAGCCAGTGTAGAGAAGATACAGATCCATCGACAACTATATGGATGTAGTGACCCGAAGGAGAAGAAGGCCTCAAGTTTTGTGTTGAAGGCTAGGGTTCTACATTTGCTACTCTTCCATTGTGTTCTACCAAGAACAGGATTGAGAAATTTGGTAACGATGTTAGATGAGCAATGTTTATTTCATATACTCAATCACTAGCCCATAGATCTTCCATACCTAATCCTCAATTACATGGTAAAGTCAAAGAAAGATTTGACTGCCCTACCGTATGGAATGATACTAACAAGAATCTTCAGAGAATCTGGAATTCATCTTGAGATAGGAAACAGAATGAAGATGAACATCAAAAATTTCATTAACTCTGCAACTATCAGTAGAATGGGTTTGAAGAATCAGGAAAAAGAGGATACACATTTCAAGATGATAGCAAGGATTGAGGGGGAGCATGCTGTCAAACAAAGTTTGAGTGAAAAAGTAACTCCCACAAGAAGATCAAAATCTCAATTCACTATAAGAATTCCTACAGAAGGATTGAAGAAATCGTCAAATGATGCAATGAAAGTTAAGACGATTTCTCAAAAAAAAGAAAGTCAGGTGCACCAGACAGAGAAACAAGTGTCCTTGAAAAGAAAAAGGGGAGACATTGTTTTCGGAGAAATCCAAACAAGCATAAAGGTCACCTAGACTATGGACCCCGTGTCAACAAGAGAAGAAGAAAGATAAAGAATTGACTCATAGTGAGGAATCTGGAAAGAAAGCATCGCAGGCAACCAAATCTTTAGTCTCAATTTTTCAAGAAGATTCAGTAAAATTGGCTAAAGAAACTGAAATTAAGAGGAAGTTGGAATTTGAGAAGAAGAAACCTCAACCTCAACAACAACCTCTTAGGCTGATTGAAGAAAGTAAGAAGCAGAAAATCAGTCAGAAAAAGAGCACTCCAACTGCTGTTCAACAAAAGAAAAAGTAAGTTGAACACAGTCAAACACAGGTTAATCCTTCTCAACCAATGAAAAAAGTTGATTTGAAATTAAAGATCATTGAAGAAATTGAATCTGCAAGGAGTAGAAGCTCTATAATCATAAGAGAACCCCTGAGAAGGTTGTTCAAGGTACAATTTGAACCAATTATAGTAAATAGTCATACAATACATCTGTTGAATGATGGAGAGAAAAGGTTGTATAGTGTTTTACGGGATGAGAAATCAAAACCATATCTAACACAAATGACCAAGCAAAAGTACACTATTTATCAACTTACAAAAAGAACTGTGATAATGATTGTACTTGACATTCAGCCAAGAACTTACATTATTCATAATGAAGATAAGGGAAGAAGAAAGTGTATCCAGAAGGGATTACAAGTGATTTGACAAAAGATCAGGTTGAAAAAGAAGTGAGGAACATAGATGCAGCATGTTATGTAGCTCAACAGAAAGGAATCTATGTTGCGCACCATATTTCAAAGGCATCAGGAAGTCATTGTAGTCATCTTACCACTAATGGAACTTCTCAGGTAGATGGAAGAATAACAAAAGGGCAGTACAGAACCATCAAAGTTGGAAATATTACTTTCAACATAGAGACTCTTGTGCACCTAATTATGCACCTTAGACCCTTGAGCTCTATATCATTAATTGGAGATGTACCACACCTGTTTGAAAAACAAATTAAAAAATTACCTCAACTTGATGAAGTTGATCTCCTTGATAGAAACTTATCTTTCAAACCTCCTATTATTACAATCATTGAACCGGATGTCATACCTTCATAATCATTTAGTACTACTATTGTTTGGAAAAAGTTCAACAGAAAATTGATGCAGCCTTAGACGAAGAAATTGAAGAAGTTCATGACAAGGTTGATGATCTGCATGATCTGTGTGTTTCAGTGGGTGATTTACATAAAGAAGTAGCTCATAGATGACAAGACCTCAAGTCACTCCGCACTGAGATACAACTAATGTTCTCAGAGATTATGAAGCATCTACGGTGAATTTTTTATTTATTAATAACAGATAGGGGGAGAGGAGAAAATGAGAAAGATAAGAGGATAAAATGAGAAAGATAAGAGGAGAAAATGGGAGAGGAGAAGAAGAGAAGAAAGAAGAAGAAGAGAAGAAGTGAAACAAGAAGATAGTATAGCTTACAATTTTTTTTCAATTGTATATCTTCTTATAAATCATACTCAATTATCTTTCTAAAATTATGATTATTTGTTATCATCAAAAAGGGGGAGATTGTTAAGTCAAAATAACTTGACGTCTAATAATTTTGATGACATTCAAATAATAATAACAATAGAAATTGTTGAACCGTTTTGTTCAGGAAGAAAGTAAGACGGAAGTTGAAGCAAAAGTAAGACGGAAGAAAGTAAGATGATAGCTGAAGCAAAAATAATACAGAAGAAAGTAAGATGAAGCGGAAGCAAAAGTGAGACGAAGCAGAAGCAAAAGTAAGACGAAGCGGAAGCAAAAATAAGACAAAAGAAAGTGAGACAAAATGGAAGCAAAAATAAGACAAAAGAAAGTGAGACGAAGCGGAAGCAAAAATAAGACAGAAGAAAATGAGACAAAGCGGAAGCAAAAGTGAGACGAAGCAGAAGCAAAACTAAGATGAAGTGGAAGAAAAAATAAGACGAAAGAAAGTGAGACGAAACAAAATAAAAAATAAGACGGAAGAAACTAAGACGAAACATAAGCGAAACTAAGATGAAGAACCGATACTACATCAAACAGTTAACTAGTTTGAGTTAGTTACAGAACTCAACTAAATAATTGTTTCTACAAGAATCAAGAAGAAAGAAACAGTTATCAAGAAGCAGTTGAAGACGAAGGCTATAAATACAATTCGAAGTCGAAGATTAAAAATTTAATTATTTTGAAAATAGAGATCTTTAAAATTTTTTTGATCTTTAGCAAACACTATATTCATTGTACGAAACATTAGAGCTATCATTACTGTAACAAAGCTCGCAATATCTTTCTGTAAGAAAGAAGAAAAGCTGAGAGTCTGAAGAGGCTAAGTAAGAAAAAAATACTTGATGTAAGAGACCTGAAGAGGGTCTGTGAAAAAGAATATTTGAACTTTTGAGAATAATAGTGAAATCTCAGAAAGGATTATGATGACTGGATGTAGCCCACGGTTTGAGGTGAACCAGAATAAAATTACTGTGTCAACATCTACTCTCTAACTCTCAACTTTTAATTTTTATTGTTTTATACAAGTATATAGAAGTTAATTGCATTACATAGTGATTGTTTACTTAATAGTTTTTGAAAAAGTTATTTTTCAAAGAAATTTGAAAGGAGATCGTATTAACAAAAAAGGATACATAATTCAACCCCCCTTCTTATGCATTTTGTCTATTGAACGTAAAGTCTATACTAACGCATGATTTACTTCAACTGTCCCAACCAAAGAGGACACCACTCAACTGCTACAGAATATGATGGCTTTGATGAAGGAAGAGAGGAATTCTAACACCAATCAATTTAATGCAATAGCCACTCTCATCCAACAGGATTCCTCCAAAACAACTGCTCAGTTCAATGCTTTAGAAAAGAGAATGGAGTAATGGGAGACAAAGGCAGAAAATATCAACTCTTATGTGACTCAATTGTCCAACAAGTTAATCCAGAACCAAGCAAAAAGCAGTGGAACAATTCCTTCTAACACTGTGATGAATCCAAAAAGTCTGAATGCAATTGCCTTGCGAAGTGGGAAACAAGTGCGGTTTGATCATCAAGGAGAAGAAGCATGTGATGAGGAGATTGAGAGTGAAGAAATGCTTCTGCCAAAGGAGAAAATCAAGAAGTCTGAAAGTTTCAAGGAAGAATCCTTATTGAACGAAAGGAAGTCTACATTAAGGGACAAAGGAGCTACTTCAAAGAGTTCCAAGGACAAAGCTGAGTATAGGGAATCAAGCAAGCATGAAGCCCAAGGTAAGGAGGTAAATCTTCAAGACCTTTCTTTTCCAAATTCATGTTTAATGAGCAAGTGCATGACTAAAATTAAGCATGAAAAAGATATAACTGATCTGTTTGGAAAAGTCGAAGTCAATATTCCCTTACTTGATCTAGTGAAAAGAGTTATGATCTATGCTAAGTATCTTAAGGACTTGTGCACCAATAAGAGGAAGTTTGGATGTTTAGGCCCAATGAGAGAGTCCAAGTGAGTTCGAATGTGTTAGCCCTTTTCAAACCTCAAATACCTGTAAAGTGTCAAGACCCAGGATCTTTCACCATTCCATACACAATAGGGAAAGTCACCATAGGAAGAGGCTTGTTAGATCTGGAGGCAGCAATTAATGTGATGCCTAATTCTGTCTATCAATCAATAGGAGTTAAGAGTTTAAAGCCCACATATGTTGTGTTACAATTGGCTGATAGATCATTTAGGCATCCAGTGGGGATTTTTGAAGACATTTTGGTCCAGGTAAAAGGTTTGATTTTTCCAGCTGATTTTCATGTGCTTAATATTTCTTCTGAAGTTGTGTAGGGCACTTCCTTAATTCTAGGGCGACCATTCTTGAGGATAGCTAGCACTATAATTAGCATGAAGGAAGGTAAGACCACCATGGAGGTGGGGGATCAACAGGTGAGCTTTAATATGTATGAAGCTATGAAACACCCCCATGAGGACTATTCACTCTTAAAGGTGAACATGATTAATTTTGCTGTAGATGATGCCCACCATATATGTGAATTGCAAAAGAATTCCTCAGATTCTGGATTACATTCACTTAATCTTGGGGAAAGGTTTTCTTTCCATGTTTCAGGAAGTAGGATGGATTGGATATAGCTGATTACCAGGAGATGGATTCCACGTCAGAAGAAAAAAGGAGTGATATTTTCTCTCTTGAACTTCATAAGTTGATTCCTTCTGTTGAACAACCTCTTGCGCTTGAGTTGAAACCCCTACCCACCACCTTAAAGTATGCCTTTCTTAATTCCGATGAGCACTTACCTGTCATAATTGTCAATACCTTCTCTCCCACTGAAGAAAAGAGACTCCTTAAAGTTTTGAAGGAACATAAGAAAGTTATAGGGTGGACTTTAGCGGATATACCTGGAATTTGCCTAGCTATTTGCACACATAGGATCTTATTGAGTGAGGGTTCTAAATCTGTTAGGCAACCTCAAAGGAGACTAAACCCACTTATCTTAGATGTGGTTAAGAAAGAAATCACGAAATTGCTGAGTGCCGGGATCATATATCGCATTTCTGATACTGAGTGGGTTAGCCTAATACATGTAGTGCCTAAAAAAAGTAGGATAATGGTGATAAAAAATGATAGGGATGAGCTTATTCCTACCAAAGTGCAGAATTCGTGGCGAGTGTATATAGATTATAGAAGATTAAATGATTCCACGAGGAAAGACCATTCCCCCTCCCTTTTATTGACCAAATGTTTGAAAGGCTTGTGGGCAAATCACATTACTATTTTTTAGATGGTTTCTCTGGGTACTTTCAAGTACCCATTGCACTAGAGGACCAAGATAAAACCACCTTCACATGTCCCTTTGGCACCTTTGCATATCGAAGGATGCCCTTTGGTTTATATAATGCCCCATGAACTTTCCAATGTTGTGTGATGACTGTTTTCTGTGAATTTTTAGAAAATGCATGGAAGTTTTTATGGATGATTTCACAGTCTATGGTGGTTCTTTTGATGCTTGCTTATTGAGTCTTGCAAAAGTTTTAAAAAGATGCATTGAAAAGAATTTGATTTTGAACTTTGAAAAATGCCATTTCATGGTCAATGAAGGTATAGTGTTGGGTCATTTGATTTCTAGCAAAGGGATTGAAATTGATACAGCTAAGATTGAGGTTATATCTTCTTTGCCTTATCCTGTCTGTGTGCGAGATATAAGATCATTTTTAGGCCATGCAAGATTTTATAGACGATTCATAAAAGATTTCAGCAAAATTACCTTACCTCTCTCCAAGCGTTTACAAAAAGATGAAAAATTTGAGTTTGATGATTCTTGCAGACATGCCTTTGACACATTGAAATTAAAACTCATTTCACCACCCATTTTAGTTGCTCCTGATTGGAACCTACCTTTTGAGCTTTTATGTGACCCTTTTAATTGTGTTGTAGGGGCTATGTTGGGCCAACGAGAGGAGAAACTGACAAGAGTTATCTCTTATGCCTCGAAAACATTGGATCCAGCTCAGATTAACTATACAACAACTAAGAAAGAGCTGTTTGCAGTAGTTTTCACTTTAGAAAAATTCAGACAATATCTGTTAAACTCACATGTAATCATTTTTACTGATCATGCAGCCATTCAATATCTCCTCAAGAAACCGCAGTCGAAGCCTAGGTTGATACGATGGACATTGCTTCTCCAAGAATTTAATATTGAGATCAAGCATCGAGCTGGGGAGACAAATCACGTAGCTAATCATTTGAGCAGGCTACCCGACGATACACAGGGAGTGGACTCTTCTGAACTAACTTGCGATTCTTTTCCTGATTCAGTCCTATGTGCTTCGATTTTCAAAGAACCTTGGTATGCACTTATCGTCAATTATCTTATGACTGGACTCACTCCTCCTTTTATGTCTCAGGCACAGGCTCAAAAACTAAAAAGAGAAGCTCGACATTACATTTAGGATGCCCCTTATCTATAGAGAATGTGTAGTGACCAGGTAATCCGAAAATGTGTGCCTTATGAGGAATTTGACGCTATAATTTCAACTTGTCATTCAATGGTTTGTGGTGGGCATTTCAGTGCAAGGAGAACATCTAGGAAAATTCTAGATTCTTGTTTTTATTGTCCTACCCTTTTTAAAGATTCATTCAACTTTTGTCGGTCATGTGACAAATGTCAGTGCTTTGGAGGTTTAGGAAAACGGCATGAAATGCCACAACAATCTCTATTATTTTGCGAAATCTTTGATGTTTGGGGAATTGATTTCATAGGCCCCTTTCCCCCATATTTTGCCTTTGTGTATATCCTTTTAGCCATTGACTATGTGTCCAAATGGATAGAGGCTATTCCTACTAGAAAAGATGATGCCCAAGCCGTATCCAAATTCCTTAAGTCAAATATTTTTTGCCGATTTGGGATTCCTAAAGATATGGTTAGTGATCGAGGGACACATTTTTGTAATAGGGTCATTAGTAACTTGTTTTCCAAATTTGGTTTCACTCACAAAACCTCCACTGCATACCATCCACAAACCAATGGTCAAGCTGAAGTTTCGAATAGAAGGGTGAAACACATCTTGGAGAAAATAATAAAACCATCAAAGAAAGATTGGAGCCTTCGCCTCGAAGAAGCACTATAGGCCTATTGCACTGCCTACAAATCCCCAATCGGCATGTCCCTTTACTAGTTGATCTACGGAAAAGTTTTTCATTTGCCCGTGGAGTTGGAGCATAAAGCTTATTGGGCAGTTAAGCAATGCAACATAGACTTGGAATCTTCCAGTATAGAGCGGAAACTATAACTCCAAGAACTAGAGGAGATAAGGCTAGAGGCATATGAACATTCACACTTGATGCATGATAAGATTCTTCAGAGGAAAAACTTCAAGGAAGGGGACAAGGTCCTATTATTCAAGGCTCGTTTCACCTTTAAACATGGAAAATTCAATACTCGTTGGGGTGGATCGTATTTGGTCACTAAAGTGCATAACTTCGGCATGGTAGAGCTTGTACACGAAGCAACTGGTACACAACTCAAAGTAAATGGCCACCTTTTGAAGCTCTACCATAAGAACCACAAATCGCCATAAATATCAGGTTCCTTCTCTCTTTCACTTGTTTACTTACTTTTGATCTTTGCCTCATTATAGTTTGTTTTGGTGTACTACTTTTCTTACCAAGTGTGGGGGAGAACCATCTCAGTAGGTAGTTTTTTGGGCCCGGGTCCCGAATCCCTATTCCCGAGGTGGCCCCTCAGGCTGCGCCAGCGACGAGTGCCCCAAAACTTCGAACCCGATCCTAACATCTATACATAAGTTCGATTCACACAAACATATACTCATACATACATTCTACACATGCATTCCATCTATGAAGTAAACACCCCATAAACGAAGGGGTTTCATGTCATAACAACCCAAAGGAATTTATACAAGTATTCTCAAAATAGCATAATACAAAATAAAGTTTAAATCCAAAATACATGAATATGCTCCATGATGATATGCTTCGCGGGCTAACCAAAATACTAACTTAAGACAAAGCTCCTAACTAGCTTGAAGTTTCTGATGCCTTGCAAGATCAGCGATCGTCTCGATCTGCACCTGAGGAGGGGGAAGATAATGGGGTGAGCTGCGAAGCTCAGTGGCATATACATTTATAGTCATTGGCAACGAGCCACACAATCAAGCATATGTATATATATACAAGCATAGCAAGTCAACACTTCACAATTGATTCACATTCATATCGCCATCAAAAGCATAGGTCATGCAATTCCTGCTTCACAACATAACAATTACTATGCATCATTTCTAACAAATCAATTATGAATGCACACAATGGTTTGAGAGTTCCGTAAAATGATCCGGAATAAACCGAAGTTTATACCGTAAACTATCCGAGTCCGATTTCTCAAGGATCTCGTGGCCTCAAGCGGGTAGCCGGGAGAAGGCTATACATCAACGTGCACGTGACTCCATCCGTTACTCTCTCACCCAAACAAAGCACATAACCATTCGTTTCATGCTCAAAACATTTTATCAAAGCTTTCATACTTTTCGTTCTTTTCATTTTTGCAAAATGCCATAAGGCCTATCAATGCCATACATAATCATCATACATTTCTAATATTTCTTATAATGCAACACAAGTAATATCACACAATGCAAGCAAGCATACACAGGGCAATTTGCCCATACACACAATAACTATAAATGTATTACACACCTAATATCGCTCGAGAATCCAACTCACTGTTATCCTTCCTCTTGCGATTGGGTCAGATCGGCTTGGTTTCCTATAACAAACCAAGTTTCCATTCAAATAATATTCAAAGGAAATATTCAATAAGCTTTACAAATTGAAAACACTAACACTAAAGATCCATTCTCAACTTCCATCAAAATTCCCAAATCCTAAGAGGTGAATTCCGAACTTCCCTTCTTCATAAAACTTGTAGCCCTTTATCTCTAGTTCACAAAGAATCCAAAATCACCTCATTTGGACATCCACAGCAAAAGATATGCCCAAAAATCTCTTTCGGAAAAATTGGGGGCTTGCCGTGACAAAGGCTCGCTGCGACGTGCACCAAAGTGTGCGTCGTGGTGTGCTCATCTCACGCACGTCGCGACGTGCACACTTTGTGCGCCGCAACGTGCACACTTTGTGCGCCGCGACGTGCACATCTTTTGTGCAAGCCGCGATGTGCACCTGTATGCACGCGGCGTGCCTCCCCTTCTCCGCACACCGCGGCGTGCTCATGAGCACGTCGCGACGTGCGAGTTCTAGAGACGACTCCAAACCCCATTTTCCAGAAATTTTCCAACTTCAAACCATCCCTTTAGCAAATGCAATACACCTCAACCTTGATTCAAGTTCTATACTACATTTCTAACCTATTAACAACTTAAAAACCTACACAAAATCATCAACCCAAAGAAATCTATCCATTTTTGCTTTTAAACCCTAAACCACCGATTATTCACACATTCAATCCATCTTAGGGTTAAATCTAACCACAATATAAAGGAATGAAGTTAAACTTACCCAAAAACACTTCAAATCTGTCGGAAATCACTAGCTTCACAAAACTCTATTTTCCTCTTCTTTTTTTTCAAGCTACGACACCTTCCTCTTCTCCTTTCTCCTTCTTTTATTTTCTTCCTTTCTTTCTTCTAATTCTTTCTAACTCTTTCTTAAGTCTAAAGACCAACTTACCCCTCCTAGACAAGCCTAAATCACTACACCTCAAGCAATCTTCCCAAAATGCCCTCATATATTTTTATCCTATAATTCTCATTTAAACCATATGAAACCTTAATTATCCACTAAAACTCCCAATTTAAATCACACTAAGTCCTAAACACATAATCAACACAATTCATGCTTAATGACATCATAAAAAAAATTCGGGGTCCAACATAGCTAGCTATATTTTTACTTTCATCAGTAGTTTCACATTCTAATAAAATTCCCTTTTTATCTCTTACTGTCGCTACTCTTTATCTCCCGTCTTGTTCCCCTTGTGATTTTGATTATGTTCTGATTCTTTTTCATTGAAGACAATGTGTTATTTAAGTGTGGGGGAGCTTTTCCCATTTTACACCTCTTGTTTGCGCTCCATTTTTGCCATTTACATGTTTGTGTTAGTCAATCATGCATACTGTTAAAATTTTAAACTTGGTGACTATGGAAATTGAGTTTCTGCCATTTTTCGCCGCGGTGTACTGTGCCTTCATCGCGGCCAAATCCACGTTTTCATTCTTCGCCGCGTCAAACTAATTTTTTACTGCAGTGCCAAACTGTTGCAAGACCAATTTATTTTTAAAAATTTTGCCTCAATTTAATAATTCTCTCTCATTCGACTCTTGTCACTTTTTTTTGTCAAAGAATTTATAAGTTTTAAAGTGATTCCTGAGTTTTTGAAAATGTTTACCATTCTTTAAATGATAGTCAAATTTGGCTAATTTTATTTTCGATGTTTTCAATACAAAGTAAATGAAGGTATGCTGACAAAGTGGCCCTATATGTTTTTAATACTTGAGATTGTTCATTGAGATATTACGCTTGTTGGAAGGATATTTGTGTTGGAACCCTGATCACGGCTTTGTCGATTCGACCTTAAGATCGATCCTTGAAAACCGGTCAATAATAATAATAATTCCAAGGCTTGCAATACAGGATGTAACCTCAAGTCATCTCACTTAATTGGAACCAAGTGAAAAAGGTCTAAGCTAGCCTAATTGTCAAAAATTTCAATCAAAGTTGATTAAATGGGGGTTTTGGTCATTGAAAGAACTAAAGAAATTTAACTAAATTGAAGGCAAAAGTGTAAAAAGTATATTTTTGGATTTTACGGAAATAAATGAAATTAAAAATTTAAGTAGCAAACAAATGATAATAAATCCTCTTGAAAAAGAGCTTAGGCTATCATGGTTCAAAACAATTTTCGGGAAGTGAAATTCACTAAGTTTTCAAATATCAACCTTAAAGACTTCTCCTCAAGTCCAGGATCTTGATCAATAAACTCCATTTCTCAAGACCGCAATAAGTGCTCTTAAGCTTTAGAAACTAAAGGAATTCTTTAAGTCCAAGGTTTTAATCAACGAACTCCGTTAACTAAAACCTTGTTAAATGAAACTTAGTGTGTAAAATGGACAAGCTAATGCAATTGGTCAATTGGTTCAAGCATAATCTCAATATCAAACACAACTAGATAGATAAAGAGGGTTAACACAATCACCAAAGACATATATGAGACTTCATATATTGAGCATCGAAGTTCTACATTAAGCAATCCATAACACAATACATCGTTTAACACTTGATTAAACTATAACCAAGCTAATCTAATTACAAGAAGTAAACCCTAACTCAGGAATTTACAACAATGTAATTAAACTTGACGATGTAAGATTAACTCCCTTTTTAGAACCAATGAACTCAAGCCGATGCTACATCTTCAAGAGGAAATGTGGTTTAGCTACGCTTGTCTCCGGACTCTCTCACAACTGGTGAAGATTGGACGTCTCCCATGGTAGCAGAAGATACTGACGGTGGCCTAGAAAATGTTGATGATGAATGACGATGATGAAAATGGAGAATGATGATGGTCAGAATGCTCGTATCTCCTGCCTCCAAAACGTCTTTCCAAGATATTCGTCCCTTTGATCTAAAAATAGCAAAGTTTTTAAATGATGGATGTAGGTCGGGTTGGAACAGTGAGAGATCTTTCCAAATGAAGTCCGGGTATTAGTCTGTTTGCCGCGGCGAGATGTTTTGTAGGCGCCGCGGCGTGCTCCTTCTAGATCGCTCGCCGCGGCGACGAGTGGAAGTTTCGTCGCGGCGTGCTCCTCTTGATCCTCACCGGGGCGAGATGCTTTGTAGGCGTCGCGGTGTGCACTTCTTGGTTCCTCGCCGCGACGTGCAACATATATTATGTCACGACATACAGACTTCTTCAGATGCTTTTGACTCTTCTTTTCCCTACAAATTAAACAGAAATTTGGCAATATCAATTGTCCTTAGAAAAATTATGATGGAATTAATGTTAATTTGTGACAATTTTACTATCAAATTGAATAATTGTAAGCTCACTGTAAGGGACAAATTAAAGCACAAAGTCACAAATTAAGAGTCAAAAAGTACATTAAAAATAGTAAAAGTGTAGCCAATTAATAAGATAAACTTGGGCTCAATCAAATTCCCCCACACTTAGACCTTTGTACTCCTGGACAAAGATTATAAGAGTCAAAAAGATTCAAGTGTAAAAGAAAAATTCTTCCATGCTCAAAACAATAACAAAAACTTGGCGTAAATCACTTTCTCAAAATTCAATCAAAGCAAATAGAAAGAGTGCTAATAAAATAAACACTAAAAGAATTCAATTCAAGAGATTGCACAAAAAGATGTCACTCAAGATAAGGTGTTTGCTCTCTCCTCGCATATTGGGGATATTTCACTCTCAATCTACTTAACTCATTCTCTACCATAAGCTTGTAGCAATTCTATTTCTCCACTAAACTATAATTTGAAGATCAAGAGGACTTTTCAGGGTTGTAATGTACGGAGGGCTAGATGAATGGATGGAATGGAAGAAAGAAAAAGTATGAACACATGCACTACAATTACAAACTGGATGTCGAAAGATAAACTAATAATTACACCCTTCTGTTTTTATTTATTTATATGCAATGCATACTGTTGGAGTTGTTATTGCTCTTTCTTTTCTTTTTGCTTTTTTTTATATTTTTTTTATTTTTTATGGATAAACACTTTCTGTCCCTTTTTGGAAAACACTTTGTTTTTTTAGCAATCAAATTAAACTCCTGACATCATGTAGGGGTGCATACATGCAAGTGCTCATAAATTAAAAAAAATGGCTCAAGGGGCTGGCAAGTGATAAGTGTTTGTGGGATAAGTGTTTTGGGAAAAAGGGTTGAAGAAAGAATGCCTCTATCACATCAACAAAATTCTTGTCCACAAAGCTTTGATTAAGAATTGAAACAAGTTCTAGAAAGATATGAAAGAAGCAGATGCACACAATATCAAAGAAAAATTTAGGCTCAAATATCCTTCCAACAGGGGTAATATCATAATGAACAATCTCAAGTCTCAAAAACTTAAAGTGTTACTTTGTTAGCATGCCTTAATTCACTTTGTATTGAAAATATCAAAAGTAAAATTAGCCAAGACCAACTATCATTAAAGGAATGGAAGGTATTTCCATAAACCCAAGTATCACTTTGAAACTTATAAGGTCTTTGAAACACAAAAGTGACAAGAGTCAATGCGGAAAAGTTAGAATTGAGGAAAAAAAATTTGCAGAAACCTTCTGTAAAAAGAGTTGATGTCGCGACGTGTAGCATGCACGCCGCGACGTGTATGGTGAATCAGGCCTCGCCACGGCGACATGCAGCATGCACGCCGCGACGCGTTGGTGTGGACCGTGACTCACCGCGGCGTGCGAACTGTTGTCGCGGCAAGAAATAACAGGAAGGCAGAAAAAAATTAGTTGCACCAACTCTAAAATGTGTAACATCATGCAAAATTGGCTAACACACACATAAAAAATGCACTATGGAGCAGAACAAAAATAAGAAAATAAGAACAACTCCCCCACACTTAAACAACACATTGTCCTCAATGAAAATGAAACAAAAACTTAACTACAGAGAAGGCATGAAGAAAAAAAAGGTAAAGTTATTAAAAAGGGAAAGGAAAATAAAATAAGCTATCTATTGAAATGGCTCTCCTTTATACTAGTTAAAAGAAACAGTACATCCAAAACTCAAAAGTAAGAAACAAATGAAGGAGGGAAAGAACCTGATGTTTATGGTGGGTTCTGGTTCTCATGATAGAGCTTTAGAAGGTGGCCATTCACCTTGAGTCGTGTTCCAGTTTCTTCATGTAAAAGCTCTACCATACCAAAGTTGTGCACCTTCGTGACCAGATATGGTCCATCCCAACGAGTATTGAAAGTCCCATGTTTGAAAACAAAAAGAGCCTTTAATAATATGACTTTGTCCCCTTCCTTGAAGCTTTTCCTCTGAATGATCTTATCATGCATCAATTTTGCCTTTTCTTTGTAGAGTCGTGCGTGTTCATATGCCTCTAACCTCAATTCCTCAAGCTCTTGAAGTTGCAACTTTCTCTCCATTCCTGAAGATTCTAAGTCCATATTGCATTGTTTAACTGCCCAATATGCTTTATGCTCCAGTTCCACAGGTAAATGGCAAGCCTTTCCATAAATCAAACGATAAGAGGACATGCCTATTGGAGATTTATAAGCAGTCTGATATGCCCATAGTGCTTCCTCCAGGTGAAGGCTCCAATCCTTCTTTGATGGTTTCACAATTTTATCCAAAATGTGCTTCACCTCTCTGTTTGAAACTTTAGCTTGTCCATTGGTTTGTGGGTGGTATGCAGTAGAGACCTTGTGAGTGACCCAAATTTGGAAAATAAGTTTTCAATGACTCTATTACAAAAATGTGTTCCCCTATCACTCACCACATCTTTTGGTATGCCAAATCGACAAAAAATGTTGGACTTAAGAAACTTAGACACGGCTTGGGCATCATCTTTTCTAGTGGGAATGGCTTCTATCCATTTGGACATATAATCAACAGTAAAAGGATATACACAAAGCCAAAAGACGGAGGAAATGGACCCATGAAATCAATTCCCCAAACATCAAAGATTTTGCAAAATAAAAGAGGTTGTTGCGGCATTTCATGTCGCTTCCCTAATCCTCTAAACCGTTGACATTTATCACATGACCGAAAAAAGTTAACTGAATCCTTAAAAAGTGTAGGCCAATAAAAACCAGAATCGAGAATTTTCCTAGATGTTTTCCTGGCACTGAAATGCCCACCGCAAACCATTGAATGACAAGATGAAATTATATCATCACACTCTTTATGAGGCACACATTTTCGGATCACCTGGTCACTACACATTCTCCACAGATGAGGGGCATCCCAAATGTAATGTCGAGCTTCACTCTTTAGCTTCTAAGCTTGTTCCTGAGACATAAAAGGGGGAGTGAGTACAGACATTAAGTAATTAACAATATGTGCATACCAAGGTTCTTTAATAATTGAAGCACGTAAAACCGAATCAGGAAATGAATCACAGGTAAGTTCGGAAGAATCCACTCCCTGTGTGTCCTTCGGTAGCTTGCTCAAATGGTCAGCTACATGGTTTGCCGCTCCTGTCTGATCCTTTATCTCGATATCAAATTCTTAGAGTAGCAATGCCCACCGTATCAACCTAGTCTTTGATTGTGGTTTCTTTAGGAGATACGGAACAACTGCATAATCAGTAAAAATGGTAACATGTGAGTTCAACAGATATTGCCTAAATTTTTCCAAATCAAAAACTACTGTAAACAGCTCTTTTTCAGTTGTTGTATAGTTGATCTGAGCTGGATCCAGTGTTTTCGAGGCATATGCGATAACTCTTAGTAGTCTCTCCTCTCGTTGACCCAGCATAGCCCCTACAGCACAATTAGATGCATCACATGAAAGCTCAAAAGGTAAGTTCCAATCAGGAGCAACTAAAATAGGTGGGGAAATGAGTTTTGATTTCAGCATGTTGAAAGCATTCTTGCAGGAATCATCAAATTCAAAATTTTCATCTTTTTGTAAAAGTTTTGAGAGAGGTAACGCAATTTTGTTGAAATCCTTGATGAAACGCCTTTAAAATCCTGCATGAACCAAAAAAGATCTTATGTCACGAATACAAGCAGGGTAAGACAAAGATGATATAACATCAATCTTAGCTTTATCTACTTAAATCCCCTTGCTAGAAATTAAATAATCGAGCACGATACCTTCACTGACCATGAAATGACATTTCTCAAAGTTCAAAATCAAATTGTTTTCAATGCATCTTTGTAAAACCTTTGCAAGGCTGGACAAGCAAGCATCAAAAGAATCACCATAGACTATGAAATCATCCATAAATATTTCCATACATTCCTCTAAAAATTCACAGAAAACAGCTATCACGCAACGCTGGAAAGTTCCTGGGCCATTACATAAACCAAAAGGCATCCTTCGGTATGCAAAGGTGCCAAAAGGACATGTAAATGTGGTTTTGTCCTGGTCCTCCGGTGCAATGGGTACTTGAAAGTATCCAGAGAAACCATCCAAGAAACAATAATGTGATTTGCCCGCAAGCCTTTCAAGCATTTGGTCAATAAAAGGAAGAGGGAAATGGTCTTTTCTTGTGGCGTCATTTAATCGTCTATAATCTATACACACACGCTACGAATTTTGCACTCTGGTAGGAATAAGCTCATCCCTATCATTTTTTACCACTGTTATCCCACTCTTTTTTGGCACTACATGTATTGGACTAACCCGCTCACTATCAGAAATGGGATATATTATCCCTGCACTTAACAACTTTGTTATTTCCTTCTTCACAACATCTAAAATAAGTGGGTTTAGTCGTCTTTGAGGTTGCCTCACCGAATTTGACCCTTCACTCAATAAGATCCTATGTGTGCAAATAGCTGGGCAAATGCTGAGTATATCTGCTAAAGTCCACCCTATAGCTCTCTTATGTTCTCTCAAAACATTCATGAGTTTCTCTTCCTCAGTGTGGGACAAAGCACTAGCAATTATGACAGGTAATCGCTCATCAGACTCAAGAAAGGCATACTTTAAAGTAGAAGGTAAGGGTTTGAGCTCAAGCTCAGGAGGTTGCATAACAGAAGGAATCAATCTATGAAGTTCAAGAGAAAAGAGATCACTCCCTTTTTCTTCTGGCGTGAAGTTTGTCTCCTAGTAAGCTATCGTGGCTAATCCTTCCTGCTTCCCTGAAACATGGACAGAAAACCTTTTTCCAAGATTAAGTGAATGTAATCCAGCATCCAAAGAATCTTTTTGTAACTTATATTTTTGGCAAGCATTATCCACAACTAAATCAATCATATTCACACTCAAAAGAGAATAATCCTCATGTGGATGTTTCATTGTCTCGTACATGTTGAAGCTTAACTTTTGGTCGCCAACCTCCATGGTGATCTTACCTTCCTTCTTGCTGATCATGATGCTTGCTGTCCGCAAAAAGGGTCACCCGAGAATCAAAGAAGTATCTTGCACAACTACAGAAGACATATCAAGTACATAAAAATCAGCAGAAAATACTAAACCCTTAACCTGGACCAAGATGTCCTCAATTATACCCACTGGATGCCTAAATGATCTATCAGCTAACTGTAGGACAACAGATGTAGGTTTCAAACTTTTCACACCTAAGGACTGATAGACATATTTAGGCATCACATTAATACCAGCCCCCAGATCTAACAAAGCTCTTCGTATAGTTACTTTCCCTAAGATGCAAGGAATGGTGAAAGATCCAGGGTCTTGACATTTCACAGGTATTTGCAGTTTGAACATGGTTGACACATTGGAGCTCACTTGGACTCTCTCATTTGGCCTAAACTTTCTCTTATTAGTGCACAAGTCCTTCAAATATTTAGCATAGGCCGAAAATCTCTTCACTAAATCAAGCAAGGGAACATTCACTTCTACTTTTCCAAACAAATCAATGATTTCTTTTTCATGCTTGATTTCATTCATACGCTTGCTCATCAAATATGACTTTGGAAAAGGAAGGTCTTGAAGACTTACCTCCTTACCTTTGCCGGCTTGCTTGCTTGACTCTCCATGTTCAGCTTGATCTTTGTAACTCTCTGAAGTAGCTCCTTTATTTTTCGACACATGCTTCTTTTCTTTCAATAATGCTTCTTCCGTCACACTCTCAGATTTCTTGATCTTTTCCTTAGGTGGAGGCACTTCCTCACTCTCAATCTCCTCATCACATGCCTTTTCATCTTCGTGAGGATTAAACCTCACTTGTTTCCCACTCCGGAGGGCAATTGCATTGAGACTCTTGGGATTCATCACAGTATTTGAAGGAATAGTTCCACTGCTTTTTGCTTGATTCTCACTCATGTTGTTGGACAACTGAGTGACCTATGAATTAATGTTCTCTGCCTTGGTCTCCCATTGTTCCATTCTTTTCTCCAAGGCATTGAACCTAGCAACAATTTTTGATGTTGAATAAGAGAAACAATGGCATTAAACTGGTTAGTGTTAGAATCTCTCTCTTCCTTCATTAGAGTCATCATGCTATGAAGCCACTGGTTGGTGTCTTCCTTTGGTGGGACCATTAGGGCTTGTTGTTGATTGGGGAACTGGTTAGTGGAAGTATCAGCTCCTCCCCCTTATGGAAATCTGTTTTGAGCCCTGCTTTCTTCATTCCTCCAACTGAATCTTGGATTAGACTTCCATCCTTCATTGTATGTGTTGGAGTATGGATCCCACTTCTGGTTTGCTCTCCCTGGATACACTGCTGACACCTCTTCATATCTTCCAGGGCATACACTTGAAATGTGCATCACCGACCCACAAGTGTCACAACTAGGTGCAGTAAGGTCCATTGATGATGATGGGCGATGCACATTCAAGTTCTTCAATTCGGCAGTAATACAAAATAACTGTGATGTTATCCTGTTCTCCAGTGAATCTACCTTTTTTTTTTCAGACTCTCCATTCTTTTGGCTTGAGCTGTTAAAGCTCCCAATTCATGCACTCCTCTGGAATCTCTCACACTATACTGTTGATGGTTCAAGGTCATCTTCTTGATCAAGTCCCAGGCTTCCAAGGCTGTAAGATCAATCAAAGAACCTCCAGATACAACATCCAACATACCTTTCTCTTGACTCTTCAACCCATCATAGAAATATTGCACCAATTGCTCATCAGGAATTTGGTGATGGGGGCATCTAGATAATAGGTCTTGGAAGCGGTTCCAGTAGTCATACAATGATTCATCATACTCTTGGCGAAATAATAAATTTCCTTCCTCATTGATGAGGTCCCGAAGCTGGAAAATACTTCTCCAAAAAGGCCTTCCTCAGATTGGTCCAGCTATGATAAGCATTGGCCACATGCCTCGGAAGACTCATGTACCACTCCCGTGCTTTTCCTTCCAAAGACAAATGAAACACCTTCCATAACACTTGGTCCAAAGTAGCTCCTACTGGCTTCATACTCTGGCAGATCATCGTCAAAGCTTGTAGGTGCATGTACGGATCCTCTCTTGCCAAGCCATGAAATTTAGGAAGGGAATTAATCAACAAACCTTTAACCTCAAAATTAACATCAAAATTAGGGCAAGCAGCAGTAAATCAATCATAATGCACATCAGAAGTTGTTGCTTCCCTAATAGTCCTACGTCTCTTATTCTCATTGTTTTCTCCTACTCTCTCATGCTCACCATTTCCACTATTAGTTCCATTTCTAGGTTGGTGTGCAGGAAAGTCAAGATTTGGGAAAAGGTTGGGATTTTTAGCCATATTTTCTCTTTCCCGCTCAACTAATCTACTCCTCTCTTGTTCTTTCCTCTCTTTCCTAAGTCTCCGCAAGTGTCTCTCAATTTTAGGTTGGAATTGAACAAGTCTACTCCTCCTGGGCATGCTCAAAATCAATCCACAAATAAAAGATGCAGTAATAAAATTTTCTCACAATCACACAAAGCCAAATAAAAATAAAATGTGATGAATGCGAGAATATGAGTGTATAGATGTATGTATGAGTGTGTATGTGTGAAAAATTTGTTAAGTAAGAGAAAGATTAAAGTATGAAGTATGCTTATGCAAAGGAAAATCAAAACCTATACTATGAACAAGTATGAAAATTAAACAATCCCAAATGCACTACAAAAATAATGATTCCGATTATCAACGACAATTGAAATTAGATGGCAATGGCTATCCTATGGTAAACCAATTTCTTGGTTCCTCGGCAACGGCACCATTTTGATCGCGACTTTGTAGATTCGACCTTAAGATCAATCCTTGGAAACCGGTCAAAAATAATAATAATTCCAAGGCTTGCAATACAAGTTGCAACCTTAGGTCGTCTCACTTAATTGGAACCAAGTGAAAAGGTCTAAGCTAGCCTAATTGTCAAAAAATTCAATCAAAGTTGATAAAATGGGGGTTTTGGTCGTTGAAAGAACTAAAGAAATTTAACTAAATTGAAGTCAAAAGTGTAAAAAGTATATTTTTGGATTTTACGGAAATAAATGAAATTAAAAATTTGAGTAACAAACAAATGATAATAAATCCTCTTGAAAATGAGCTTAGGCTATCATAGTTCAAAACAATTTTCGGGAAGTGAAATTCACTAAGTTTTCAAATATCCTCAAGTCCAGGATCTTAATCAATGAACTTCATTTCTCAAGACCGCATTAAATGCTCTTAAGCTCTAGAAACTAAAGGAATTCTTTAAGTCCAAGGTTTTAATCAACGAACTCCATTAACTAAAACCTTGTTAAATGCAACTTAGTGTGTGAAATGGACAAGCTAATGCAATTGGTCAATTGGTTCAAGCATAATCTCAATGATGATGGTCGGAATGCTCGTATCTCCTCCCTCCAAAACGTCTCTCCAAGATATTCGTCCCTTTGACCTAAAAATAGCAAAGTTTTTAAATGATGGATGCGGGTCGGGTCGGAACAGTGAGAGATCTTTCCAAATGAAGTCCGGGTATTAGTCTGTTCGTCGCGGCGAGATGTTTTGTAGGCGCCGCGGCGTGATCCTTCTGGATTGCTCACCGCGGCAACGAGTGGAAGTTTCATCGCGGCGTGCTCCTCTTGATCCTCGCCGGGGCGAGATGGTTTGTAGGCGCCGCGATGTGTGCTTCTTGGTTCCTCACCGCGACGTGCAACATATATTATGTCACGGCGTACAGACTTCTTCAGATTTTTTTGACTCTTCTTTTCCATACAAATCAAACAGAAATTTGGCAGTATCAATTGTCCTTAAAAAAATTGTGATGGAATTAATGTTAATTTGTGATAATTTTACTATCAAATTTCATAATTGTAAGCTCACTGTAAGGGACAAATTAAAGCACAGAGTCACAAATTAAAAATCAAAAAGTACATTAAAAACAATAAAAGTGTAGCCAATTAATAAGATAAACTTGGGCTCAATCAAACCCCTCCCCAATGAGTCACGGGTCCAACGTCCTGCGTGACATCTAGACGCGTATCCCCCTAAGGAGGGATTCCTCACCACGTACTCAAACTCAAAACATACTTTTTTTAATCATCCGAACAAATCTTGAAAAATTCATCCTAACAATCTGCCAATAAAAATTAATCTGCTTCGGGCCCAAAATAAAATACAATTCCTAAGCTAGAATGAAATTCCATGTCTCTGGGTTAATAAGCATAAAAAATCACCTTAATCGGATCTCTCTAGATTAAGAAAATCCCAAAATACGAAAGCGTGTTCCCATTTTACGTCTAATTGTCTCTTTTTGATCAATCCGAGAAATTCAACTTAATCCCAACAATTCTAAATATTTGCATGAGGGGGTAGAAAATTTTTTTAGAAAATCAATGCTTCAAAAATCGAGTGAATCGGAGGCCAAACGAAAAATTTACAAGCAAAAGAGTGAGAGGAGGTTTAATTTGGAAAAAGAAAAAAAATCAGAAAATGAAAGAAAATAAAAAACACACAAATGGCCTCGCCTCGCGCGCGCAGGCCGCTTGCGGTCGCGGTCGCAAGTTGCTCGTTGGGGCGAGGCCCTCGCAAGGTCAGGCGCTCGCCCTCACGAGGGTGCCAGCGAGTCCGAAATTCCATATATATATATATATATATATATATATATACATATGATTTTTTTGTTTTTCTTTGGAAACCAAACATTACACCTGAAATTTTTGAAAATTCATAGCTCTTCATACCAAATTCCAAAACTCGCAAATTTTTTATCAATAAAAAGGTAAAAGGGAATCCTACGACTTCCCTGAAGGATTGAAAAACTAGTTTGGCCTTTTAGGGAGTTGTTTCAAAGATTCTGCTAAAATTGAAAAAGTCCTACACTATACCGGAAGTTTGAAAATTTATAACTTTTAACACAAAAGCCTAAAAATGTCACACTTTACCTCATTGGAAAGATAAAGAGATGATTTACACCCTTCATGAAGGGAGAAAAATCAACTCAGTCATTTAAAGAGGTAAAAACACTTTCAAAGTTACTGCCTGTATAAAAACCAATGGAACAGTGTAATTGACCAAATGAAAAGTATCTGCAATCTTTCTAACCTTATAAATTTTTGCTCCTAACTCCAAAAATTGTATATTATACATCATTGGAAATATAGGAAGATGATATACATTTTCTATGAAGGATGGAAAAACCAAACTAGGTTCTAAGGAGGTGAAAATCCCTTCCAAAGATACTGTACAATCCTAAACCTTATCAACAGTAACTGAAATCTTTAAACCCTTATAACTTCTTCATCCTAATTCCAAATGTGACAAATTTTATATCATTGGAAATCTCTAAACAAGTTCTACAATCTTCAAGAAGACCTCCCAAAAAAATTCAAGCTCTAAGAAGGTCTAAAACCTAAGCAAAGTTTCTGCCCATTTTAGGAAACATTGGACAACACCTCCCCTATAATGTAACTAGCCAAAATCTTCAATCCAACTCCATTACCTGCATAAAAACTCAATTTACACAATCCTCAAATTTCCCAAAGCACAAACCAATCCAATATCCCATAATATCTACTCCAATGGCAGCCACACACTCTTTGGATTCTACTCATTTCTTATTCTTTCTTTTTGTCAATTGTAACAATACAACCATACATTCTTAGAAAGCACATACAAGATACATTTAAACTTCAAAACCCTTATATTTACATGGAAACAAGTTAATACAAAGCTTTAGAGGGCATTTTAGCTCGATTACATCCAAAATAGCAAAAGTCGAAGTACAAACAATTCAAGTCTCCAAAATGCAATCTAAAGCTTTGTTTCCTCAAATAGAACTTCAAAGGCAAAAAGCATCGGAATAATGCCTCAATCCCGATGCAGTAGCTCGATTTCTCACTCGTCAAATGTGGAGGGGAAAATGGGGGGTGAGCTCGACAGCTACGTGGGTAATAACTTAATAATAGAGAATAAGCAAAAACCATTATTCATTCATTCATTTTCAAAACAATTTCACCTTGATGAAAACTTTTCCGATTGTTCATATATTTTCAACAAATTCATCACATCAGTTTATTTACAACCTACATATCACAAAATAACATACCATATCGCAAAATCACAAACAAAGTGGTTCGGATGGATCCGAAATGGAATGTACTACACATTCCCGCGAAGCGGTCATGTGTAGCCGTGAACTTATGAGAATCCGTGAGGAACTCCAATGCCACTAGCGGGCAAGCGGGAGAAGCCTATGGTTAGACAAGTGCATCTGACTCTTATGGGACCATCACAAAACCAAACAAAACAAGCATTTCACATAATTCACACAATTCATAATCATTAGCCTCAGTTGGCCTTTACAAAATTCATTGTCACATAATGGGCCAAAATGGCAAGCTTTTTCCGAAATCACAAATTCTCGTCTTTTTCACTTAACAAACCATTATACAAATTATTCCAACATGAATTCACAATCAAAGAACATCACATACAAGTTAAAAACATCGCAAAGAGTAATTCATACAAAAATTCTAATTCATTGGAAAGCATTAATTAACAGTTATTATAAAAACGTTAAGATGCCTATAAACTCAATTATTAAGGAATCACCCACCTTAGTTCCTTTAGCGTGGAGGTTGGTCAATTGGCTCTTCCTCTAACTCCAATTGCCTCATTTCACCTTCATTAAGCATAAAGATCCTATAAGAATAGGAGATAACAAAATTGGAATTTCTAAGGAAAGGAAAACATGAATTCGATCCTATCTCACCTTACCCATAAAATTTCGAAGCTATTAGAACCTACACCTATCTATAAAACCATAAGAAATTTCGAAATCTCCTTACCTTAAAGCCACCCACGAAAATCTGATTTTGCCTTTAATGGAGGATTTAACCTTCCTCTAATCTTATCCTTCTTAAAGAACTTCTTAAATCTCCTTTCTCAAGCAAGAAATCAACAAAGCCCTAGCTTTTCCCTCTTCTTCTTCTTCTTCTTCAACCGAAAGTCTCCCTCTCTTTTTCTCTATAAGTTTCGTAATTCTCCTCTCTTTTGATAGTTTCGGTGAAATGCCTTAGGAAAAAATCTTTCTAACTGAATAAACCTAAACTCAAAACTACGTCGTTTTATAATTCCCTTCCTTTCCTTGATATTTTCGCAAGTCTTTTAAAAGACTTAGGTAAATTAAGTTTCTTCCTCTAGTCTTCTCACATACGGCTACAAGCTTGGTTTCCTCCCTTCTTTTTTTCTTTTAATTGAACCTTAAAAAGACTATGATGCCCCTCCTTATAAGCCTTAAGCCTTAAAAACATAAACAAATTTCCAAAATTACCCCTACACCATTGTATTCTTTTTAATTCTAACAATACATCACAACTCTAATTTTAATTAAATCCCTTCAATTTATTTCCATTAATTAAGCACTAAAAACCCCAAATTCTTATAACTAAAAGGAAATTGTAAACTAAGCCTCAAAATAAATTAAACAAGCTTATTTACTATGAAAAAGAAATCGGGGTCCAACATTTCTCCCCCCTTAAAAGAATTTCGTTCTCAAAATTCGTACCTGAATCACTGAAGAGATAAGGATACTTCTCCTTCATAGCTTCCAATGGCTCCCACATGGCCTCTTCCACCGAATGGTTTCTCCACAAGACTTTTACCAACTGCATTGTCTTGTTCCTAAGAACCTTTTCTTTTGTATCCAAAATCTGCACTGAAAGCTCTTCATAACTCAAATCATCACTCAACTGAACTTCATCAGCTTGAATGACATGAGAAGGATCAGATCGATATCTCCTCAACATAGAAACATGAAAGACATCATGAATCTGTGATAGCTCAGGAGGCAATGCTAACTTATAAGCCAACGGACCAATCCGTTCTAGAATCTCATAAGGCCCCACATACCTCGGACTCAGCTTACCCTTCTTTCCAAATCTCAGAATCCCTTTCCAAGGAGAAGTCTTAAGAAACACCTTCTCGCCGATCTCATACTCTATCTCTTTCCTATGAGCATCTTCATAACTTTTCATCCTGTCCTGAGCTGCTTTCAGCCTGTGCTTTATCAAGTTGACCTTATCAACGGTCATCTGAATCAACTCTGGACCCAAAAGTTTCCTATCTCCCTCTTCATCCCAACACACCGGAGTCCTACATCTCCTCCCTTACAGAGCCTCATAAAGAGCCATCTGAATGCTCGAATGATACAAATTATTGTAAGCAAATTCGATCAATGGCAAGTGTTCATCCCATGCTCCTCTAAAATCCATCACACAGGCCCTGAGCATTCCCTCAAGGGTCCGAAAAGTCCTCTTAGATTGAGCATCGGTCTGAGGATGGAAAGCAGTGTTGAAACTCAACTTAGTGCCCAAAACTTCCTGCAAACTGCCCCAAAATCTCGAGGTAAAACGAGGAACCCTATCAGACACAATCGAATTCGGAATCCCATGCAATCTCACGACCTCATCAATATACTTCTTAGCTAGCACATGCAGAGGATCTGTCTGTCTGATTGCCAGAAAATGGGCTGATTTTGTCAGTCTATCCACAATCACCCATATGGCATCATGCCTCCTACTGGTCTTGGGCAATCCCATCAGAAAATCCATAGTCACTTTCTGCCACTTCCACTCAGGAATGGACAATGGCCTCAACTATCCCGAAGGTGCCTGGTGTTCAGCCTTAACTTGCTGACACACTAGACACTTACTCACATACTCGGCCACATCCTTCTTCATACCTCTCCACCAGAAATGCTTCTTGAGATCCCTGTACATCCTGGTGCTACCTGGGTGCATAGCATAAGGCGCATTGTGCGCCTCATCTAGAATCTCATCCCTCACCTCCTTGACATTTAGAATATAAAGCCTATTCCTGACTGTAAGGAGTCCATCATCACTCACCACCATATCGGACTTCTTACCCTGCTGAATCTCATCCCGTAGCTTACGCAGTTCTGCATCCTGAACCTGCAACTCTCTCACCTTCTCTCTGAGGATCGGTCTTACTCTAAAAGTAGCAATTATGCAATCAGACTCCTCCTGCTTCAAACTGATCCTGAGCTTAGCCATCTCTTCCAATAGCGGCAGATACACTGTCTGAACATATGCTATGGAAGACTTCTTGCTCAAGGAATCTGTTACTACATTAGCCTTGCCTGGGTGGTATTCAATCAGCAAGTCATAATCTTTAAGCAGCTCAATCCACCTCCTCTGTCTCAAATTCAGTTCCTTCTGACTCAACAAGTATTTGAGACTCTTGTGATCTGTAAAGATCAGAGTTTGGACCCCATACAAATAATGCCTCCAGATCTTCAAGGCAAAGATCACAGCTGCTAACTCCAGATCATGGGTCGGATAATTTACCTCATAAGGCTTTAGTTGCCGCAAGGCATATGCTATCACCTTATCTCCCTGCATAAGTACACATCCTAACCCCTTTCTGGAAGCATCACTATACACTGTATAACCCCCCTCTCCTGTAGGCAAAGCCAACACTGAAGCACTAGTCAACCTGTGCTTGAGCTCCTCAAAACTCTGCTGGCACTCATCACTCTAGACAAACTTCTGGTTCTTCCTCAAAAATCTAGTCAAAGGAGCGGCAATCATCAAGAATCCCTCCACGAATCTCCTATAATAGCCTGCTAAACCCATAAAGCTCCTCACCTCAGTCACTGATGTCGGGGCATGCCAATTCACTACTGCTTCAATCTTATTTGGATCCACATGCACCCCCTTCTCAGAAATAATGTGACCAAGGAAGACCACTTCACGAAGCCAAAATTCACATTTGGTGAATTTGGCATACAGCTCTCTCTCTCTCAACCTCTGCAATACAAACCTCAAGTGCTCCTCATGTTCTCCCTCACTCCTGGAATATACCAGAATGTCATCGATGAACACGATAACAAACTGATCCAAAAACTCCTTAAAGACCCTATTCATCAGATCTATAAAAGCAGCAAGAGCATTGGTCAGTCCAAAAGGCATAACCAAAAATTCATAATGCCTATACCGTGTTCTAAAAGCTGTCTTGCTCACATCAGACTCCTTAATCCTGAGTTGATGGTAGCCCGACCTGAGGTCAATCTTAGAGAAGACCCTTGCCCCCTGCAGCTGATCAAACAAGTCGTCTACCTGAGGTAAAGGATATTTATTTTTCACTGTTACCTTATTGATCCTCCTGTAATCAATACACATTCGCCAAGTTCCATCTTTCTTTTTAACAAACAAGACCAGCGCTCCCCAAGGTGAGGTGCTCGGCCTAATAAACCCCTTCTCTAATAAATCCTCTAACTGCTCCTTAAGCTCCTTCACCACCGAGCCATCCTCAGACGGTGGAATAAAATAGAGTCGTCCCGGAGCCAAATCAATAGAAACTCGATCTCCCTCTCCGGTGGCAATCCGGGCAACTCCTCAGGAAACACATCAGGAAATTTCCTCACAATGGGAATATCCTCCACCCTGCTCTCCTTCACACTAGTATCCATGACACATGCCAAGAAGGCTTCACAGCCTCTTCCCATCAGTTTATCAGCTAACAAAGCTGAAATAAGCCTTGGCAGTGTCAACTTTCTGTCTCCTCTAAAAATTACTTTCTGACACTCATCCAGATCAAACTCCACTTCCTTTCGACCACAATCAAGCTTTGCCCTATATTTCTCCATCACGTCCATTCCGACGATCACATCTAACCCCTTCAGATCTAGAGGTAGCAAATCTACTACCAAACTAGATCCCTCGATGACAAGCTAACAATCTCGAAAGATCTGGCTTACAATAACATTCCTCCCTAACAGAGTACTAACAAGCAGAAAATTATAAAGAAGAACTGATTGCATACCAAGCAATATCATACTTGCAGAGACATAGGAATGTGTAGAACCATAATCAAATAGAACATATACATCTGAATGAAAAAGCTGAGCCATACTAGTAACAACCTCCGGTGCGGCTGCAGCCTCCTCCCGTGTCATGGCAAACACCCTAGCCTGTGCTTGCCCTCTCTGGCCTCCCCGAGGATTAGGCTTCACTAACTCTGTAATCGCCCACCCCAAAGAAATGGTCTGGTCCCTACTGTCTCTGCTCTCCTCTAAGCCTGTGGCGGAGATCCTTCCCCTCTATTCATCTGAGGACAGTCTTTAATCCTGTTTCCCTTCTCTCCACACTTGAAACAGGAACCCAAAAGCTTATAGCATTCTCCCTGATGCAGCTTCCCACAGTGCTCACACTGACGGTTCTGGTTCCTGCTTCTCTCAGTTTTGCTGTTTCCTCCCACTAAGGAAGCTTGTACTGACCCTATCCTAATCTGCTTGCTCACGAGGGTACTATCGCCACCCCGACTCGAGTACGGCACTCTTCCCACCCTTTCACCTGCTCGCACACCGCCTCTCTTGATGATCGCCTCTGCTTTTTCTCTTCCTACTCACCTCCTCGCTCGATATTCTCCAAATTTTCACCGGAGGCAAGATCCACCACCGCCGATAATCACAGAAATTGTGAATGATCACCTTCTCTTTGATGCCCAAGTGAAGGCCTCCCTCAAACTTGCGGCACTTGTCTTCCTCACTGGCCACAATGTGTGCTGCATATCGAGACAACTGGATGAATCTCAGCTCATACTCGCTAACAAACATCTCCCTCTGAGTCAAATTTAGGAACTCCCTTGCCTTCTCCTGCATATAGACCCGGGAGAGGTATTTCTTCCTGAATAACTCTCCAAAATCCCTCCATGAAAGCATCGTGGCACACCGATCATGGCATTGACTCCCACCAGTGAAGTGCATCCCCCTGCAATAAACTCACAGCATACTCTAGCTTCTCCTCATCAGAGCATTTCATCTGAATAAGTACCCTCTCTGTCCTCTTCAGCCAAGATTAAGCTTCCTCCGGATTGGTGGTACCATGAAAGTCTACCGCTCCAAACTTTCGCAATTTATCATACTGTCTGGCCCTAACAACTGGAGCAGGCACTGGAGCCTGAGATCCCTGGCCCATGGCAAAGGTGAAAGCCTAGGCAAAGGCCTGGAAAAACTGCGGGTCCATCGCAGACATAGTGGGAGGAGGAGAAGGTGGCGGCTCCTCAGGTTGCACACTAGGTGCCTCAGAGCCAGGAGCAGAGTGTGTCCCTGCATCTTGTGGGACATGGGACTCATCTGTGCTCACCTGGTGAGAGCGAGAACAAAGCCGAACTCCTCGAGTTCTACTCCGAGATGGCATATTACTCCTTCAAAAGAAAACCAGTAAAAAAACTTTAGTTCATGCAAAAACAATTTGTCAAAGTGTATTGTATGATTTAAATAATGCAAAATCTAGTTTAAATCATACAAAATCAACATTTAGTCAAAAATCAACATTTAGGCATGTAAAATTAATATAGGTCATAAAAACCCTAAGTTTCTCCTTCGACCTGAACCTAAACCGAAAGCTCGATATATAGTAGTTTTTCAGTCAGGGTTCAAGTCCTCAGGAGTCACTGGACCTGGTCTGCTCCACACACAAATTCAATTCATCACCTGAGTTCAATCAGGCTGAATATTGCTGCCATAATTCAATTCCATGTCTCAAAAAATGCACAGCACTCAATTCAGATTCAAAAATCATCATGTTTCATTTGATCAATTTTGAGAAATTAAATTAATGAAAATTTCTAATTTTGAAAATGAAGAAAATCAAATGAAAGAAAATCAAATCGCACAATGGCAGCTGCGAGGGCCTCACTGTAGTAGCTTTTGCACCTGATCATGAAGCACCAGCTGCAAAGGCGAGGCCATTTGTGCGTTTTTTATTTTCTTTCATTTTCTGATTTTTTTTCTTTTTCCAAATTAAACCTCCTCTCACTCTTTTGCTTGTAACTTTTTAGTTTGGCCTCCGATTCACTCGATTTTTTAAGCATTGGTTTTCTAAGAAAATTTTGTACCCCCTCATTCTAAAATTTAGAATTTTTGGGATTAAGTTGAATTTCTCGAATTGATCAAAAAGAGACAATTAGACGTAAAATGGGAACACGCTTTTGTATTTTGGGATTTTCTTAATCTAAAGAGATCCGATTGAGGTATTTTTTTATGCTTATTAACCCAAAGACATGGAATTTCATTTTAGCTTAGGAATTGGATTTTATTTTGGGCCCGAAGTAGATTAATTTTTATTGGCAGATTGTTAGGATGAATTTCTCAAGATTTGTTCGGATGATTAAAATAAGTCTGTTTTGAGCTTGAGTGTGTGGTGAGAAATCCCTCCCTAGGGGGATGCACGTCCAGATGTCACGCAGGACGTCGGACCCGCGACTCACCGGGGAGGGGTTCCAACAATTTGGGCCTAAAATTTTTCAATTCTTGTGTGCATCTGCTTATTTCATATCTCTCTAGAACTTGTTTCAATTCTTAATCAAAGCTTTATGAACTAGAATTTTGTTAACATGATAGAGGCATTCTTTCAAAACCATTTGACCTAAACACTTATCCATTGCTAGCCCCTTGAGCAACAATTTTTGAGTACATGCATGTATCTTTATATGGTGTCAATAGGTTATCTTGCATTTTCTTCTGGTTATCTCATTAAAAAAAAGTGTTGTACATATGTGTTCTAAAAAAAGAGCAAAGAAAGAAAAAGAGAAAAATATTTTAAAAAAGAGAAATTAAAAAAAAAGGATTATCCTTTGTGTAAATATTGTCTTACTGTTGACATCTATTTCATAATTGTAGTGCATGTACTCATACTTTTTCTTCTTTCATCCATTCCATCCATTTCATCTAGCCTTCCGTGCATCACAACCCTGAAAAGACCTCTTGATTTCAAAATTGTAGTTCTTTTAGTGGAGAAGTAGGACTATTACAAGCTTATGGTAGAGAATGGACTAAGCGGATTTCAGAGTGAAAATATCCCTAAACACAAGAGAGAAGAGAGCAAACACCTTACCTTGAGTGAAATCTCTTTTGTTCAATCTCTTATATTAAACTCTTATAGTGTTTATTTTCTTAGCACTCTTTCAGTCTACTTTGGTTAATTTCTGAGAAAGTGATTTTTTACCAATTTCCTATTATTGTTTTAAGCATGGTCGGAATTTTTCTTCTGCACTTATGTCTCTTTGACTTTTATAAACTCTGTCTAGGAGTACAAAGGTCTAAATGTGGGGAAATTTGATTGAGCCCCAGTTTATTAAGTAAATTGGTGACACTTTCATGGCCTCTACTATACTTTTTGACTCTTAATACTTGATTTTGTGCTTAAATTAACCCTTGAGTGTGCACTTTTATTTTATGCAATTTGATAGTAAAAATTGTCACAATTGGTATTAATTGCACTTCTTAATTTTTCTAAGAACAATTGATACTGCAAATTGTTATTGTTGATCGTAGGAACCTCAAGGAGAAGGGAGTTAATGTGCTGAATTGAAGTCAAACGGAGACCAAAGCTTTCGGGAAAAGTTCGACGCCTAGCCCATCTGTCGCCACGGCGATGTTGGATAGGAAAAAGAAAACATGCTTTGTTGGGAAAAACTGTAGATTTCAAAACTTTTAAGAAATCATTACTTGCAGCGGAAGCAACAAATCCAAATCAACATGCCAATCCATATATGATATGGTATAAGGATAATAAAATATAAACAAGATCAGGAGTATTACCAACTCCTTCGCCATGCCTTTAAATCCTCGTCATGCTTATCCTCTCCTTCTTCATGTATCCAAATCCTTTGCCTTTAACTCTTTCCTTTAGCAATCTACTTTCTCCTTGTTGTAGTATCCTCAACCAATTAGATTTACCACCTGTTCTTCAAGGACAATTAGGTTAACAAAATCCTTTGGTGGGAAAGGAGAAGAAATGTTTGGAGGAGATTTTCTTAGAAGAAGAAGAAGCAAAATTGAAACTCTTTCAATTAGTATTTTCGATTCTCTCTTTCATGAAAGGAGAGAAGGTGTAAAGAACATGCAAGAACTCTTTCTTGCCTACCAATTTCCTATATGCATGGATGGAAGGAGAGAGAGGCATCAAATGCATCACTTCTTTCATTAATCACTCATAAAATAGCCAATAATTGAGATTATCTTCATTTATCTTTATAATGGCTATTTGAAAAGACCATAACCTAAAATTCAATACCGAATTTCGGTTTTGTCAAGAAGAAAGAAGGAAGATGGTCCATCTAATGTACATCTTTCATCTTTAATCTAATGAATGCAAATAGGTTACAAGCCAACATTAAAAGACAACCATTAAAAAATTTAATCGTAAGTTCATAACTCCATTTAATGATGATTAACCATAATAAAGACCATCTTTATTTAGCATTTTTAATGTCAAATGTGTGGTTACACATTTAACCTAGGAATAACCGAAAAAGCTATCTTCTTCTTAAAAAAATTGTTTTAATATAATTAATCTAATTAATTACATTAAACCAAAAACCAAGCCCATTACTAAATGTATATTTGGGCTTCTTTAATTAGTCCAAGCCCAAGATTCAATTATGGGCTTCTAATTAACCTGTAATTATATTTCTTACTTAGCTTTATAAGCTTCCTTAAAGCCAAGTGGAGAATCTCATTGGACTTTGATAATTCAAGCTACAATAAGGCCAGAATTAATTCAATCTCATTGGAATTAATTCTAGCTTATTAGCTAAATGTCATTCCACTAAAGACAATTATTTGAACTCTTGAATTATTAAATATTATGAGAATATGTCCAATTGCAAACCCTATTTAGAATCTTATTATAACCATCCGCACAACAAAGGGTAAAATTACCGTTTTGCCCTTATGTTGGTTTTTCCTTCTAGATCTCTCATTTTACTTTATATGGTGATTAACACATAAGATCTCATCTCAGTGTTAAGATTTGATGGGTAGCTAGTCCATCAAACTACTGGTGCCAGTTTAATCATCAAATCTCCTTAAAACATCTAGAAGAGATGATAACACTATAAATTCTTTATTTGAGTGAATGTTCCCTGATACATGTTTCAATTAATAATTCCAACATGCAAACACTGGATTAATACTCTATAAAAATCCATTCCGATCATATCAACAATTATAATGAAACATATATGAGTTCACCACTCATCAAGATTATGGTTCATAATAAGTGAATGCTTAAGTTGTATATTTTAAGATTAAAGTAACGACTCACTTTATTCTTGAAAACATACTTGATTCCAGATTCATTTAATAGTGCCATTATCGATAGTCAACTACTATCATGATATGAAACTCATCATTCCTCAAGTAAACTCCTTTACTTATATGGAGATAAATCGCAACACTATAATCTAAACCATAATCAAGTTTACCAACTTGATTATTCAACTCAGAATCAATTAATTCAGATTCTAATAATATACATGTTTCCCATACATCTCTATGTATATATATATTACTTACAAAAGAATCTTGGTACCTTATGACCAGATTTATAATGCTCATACAGATAAAACCAAACTCTTTTGTTTTATTAATAATAAATATTTTCATTACAAAACTATAACTGAAGAAGATAAAGTTACATGTAAATACACTTACTTTCTAGGGCACTATATTTACATAACTCCAACAATCCCCCACTTGCCCTAAAGCAAGTTTAACATATCCCTCATTCCCATCCCTTTTAGGTGACCCTCAAAGCTCTTTTGAGTTAATGTCTTTGTGAACGGATCAGCAAGGTTTGCCTCGGTGAGAATCTTTACCACATCCACTTCTCCACTTTGTATTATCTCCCTTATAAGATGATACTTTCGCTCAATGTGTTTGGCAGCTTTGTGGTTCCGAGGTTCTTTAGAATTAGCCACTGCCCCACTATTATCACAATAAAGTGTAATGGCCTTTTCCACCTCTGGAACTACCTCCAAATCATTTATGAACTTCCGGAGCTAGATCGCTTCTTTCACGCTTCACAAGCAAAGAACATACTCACCTCCATAGTCGAATCAGCAATACAAGATTGCTTGACACTCCTCCAAACTATGGCTCCACCTCCTAAAGTAAATATAGAACCAGAAGTTGATTTCCTTGAATCAACATCTGATTGGAAATCATAATCCGTATATCCTATCGGAATAAGATTACTTCTAGAGTAAACAAGCATTAAATTCTTCATCCTACGAAGATACTTAAGTATACACTTAACAGCAGTCCAATGTTCCATTCTCGATTGGATGAAATCATTACCGGTCCCCATCAAGTAATGATATTCGGTCTAGTCTGCAAGATTGCATACGCCAAACTACCAACTGCAAGCATATGGAATGTTACGCATGCGCTCAACCTCCTCTTGGGTTTTAGGTGCTTGTTCCTTTGAAATTTTGATTCCATGTCTAGTAGAGTAAACCCTCTTGGAATCTTGCATGGCGAACTTATCGAGCATATTCTCAATGTAGGTTAGTTGAGACAAAGCTATCTACTTGTTCTTTCGATCCCTTATAAGTTTGATCCCTAGAACATAGGTAGCCTCTCCCAAATCCTTCATCGAAAACTGCTCATTCAGCCATCCTTAACCGCAGATAACATTCCCACATCATTCCCGATGAGCGTAATGTCATCAACATACGTGATTAGGAAAGTAACCTTACCTTCTTGTATTCTTTTATAAACACAAGGCTCATCTAGGTTTTGTATGAACCCATAGGTTTTGATAGCCTTATCAAACCTAATGTTCCAAGACCTAGATGCTTGCTTAAGTCCATAAATGGACCTTTGCAACTTGCAAACCTTATGCTTATTACCTGGCTTAATGAATCCCTCTAGTTGGGCCATATAAATGGTCTCCTCAAGATTCCCATTAAGAAATGCGATCTTGACATCCATTTTCTATATTTCATAATCGAAATAGGCTGCTATGGCCAAAAGAATCCTGATGGACTTAAGCATGGCAACCGGAGAAAAAGTCTCCTCATAGTCTATACCCTCCTTTTGAGTTTAGCCTTTAGCTACCAATCTAGTTTTAAAGGTCTCTACCTTTCCATCCGATCCCCTTTTTCTTTTTGTAGATCCATTTACACCCTTTGGCCTTTAGACCTGGTGGTAGTTCTACAAGGACCCAGACTTCATTAGTATACATAGAATCTATTTCCGATTCCATCGCCTTGAGCCATTTTCTTGCATCAACATCATTAATAGCCTGTGTATACGTAATGGGATCTATTTCTTCTTGGTCCGAGATGGCAATTAAGCCTTCTCCTAAACCCAGATACCTACCTGGCTATCTCACAATCCTCCCACTACGTCTAGGCACACCTTGATGTTCAGGTTGCACTTCTGATTCAACTCTTGAATCCATTTCGACATCTTGTTCTGTCATATCCAAAAGAACTCTTGGTTTAGATGAAATAGCTAACTCCTTTAGTACTACTTCACTTCTTCCTTTGTGATTTTT
Source organism: Erythroxylum novogranatense (assembly GCA_029891385.1). Taxonomy (NCBI): domain Eukaryota; kingdom Viridiplantae; phylum Streptophyta; class Magnoliopsida; order Malpighiales; family Erythroxylaceae; genus Erythroxylum; species Erythroxylum novogranatense. Next base: position 28,611,000 of record CM057224.1, read on the forward strand.
CACAAACTCTTCCTCTAAGAAGGTTGCATTTGTTGACACAAATACCTTCTTATCATGAGGAATGTAAAAATAGTACCGTCGAGTTCCCGTAGGATATCCTACAAACAAACATACTTCTGAACTTGGTTCCATCTTTGTGGATTCAGGCTTTAGAACATGAGCTGGGCATCCCCAAGTCCTCAAATGCCTCAATGAAGCCACTCGGCCAGTCCACAAATCCCTAGGTGTTTTAGGCACCGATTTGGACGGAGCAAAGTTAAGAAGATATGTTGCCATTTGTATGACATATCCCTAGAACGATTCTGGAAGGCTAGCGTAGGACATCATTGATCTTACCATTTCTAATAGAGTTCTATTTCTCCTCTCTGCTACACCATTCTGTTGAGGTGTACGAGGAGCTGACAAATTCGAAACAATTCCATTTTTAATTAAATATTGCTGGAACTCTCCAGATAAATGCTCACCACCTCGATCTGATCGAAACTGTTTTAATGGCTTGTCAAGTTGCTTCTCAGCTTCAGCTTTGAATTCTTTGAACTTTTCAAAAGATTCACTCTTTTATGCTTCAAATACAAATAGCCATGTCTTGAGTGATCATCTATAAAAATTATGAAATATTCATAACCTCCTCTAGCTTGTACATTCATGGGCCCACACACATCAGTATGTACCAGGTCCAATGTGGATTCAGATCTGTTTCCTTTAGAAAGAAATGAGGCTTTGGTCATTTTTCCTTCAATACAAGATTCACAGGTGGGTAATGGATCACTATCCAAGCCAATAAGGATCCCATCCTTTATTAGCCTGTCAAGTCTTTTCTGATTAATATGACCCTTTCTTAAGTGCCACAGATACTTTGAATTAATGTTAGAGATTTTGGATTGTCTTGGTTTTATCAATTATGTGGTGTTTAGTGAGCCTTTCATAGGTTCCATAAAAAAACAATCCCTATTTAGTTATCGCATCACAAATAAAATCCTTATTCTCATATATTGAAAGAACCTTTTCAAAATATAAAGAATAACTAGATTTTATTAGAAAAAAAAAACAGAAATCATGTTCCTTACAATCTTTGGCATGTAATAAACATCCTCCAAATATAACCTATGACCACTAGGAAGTCCAAGATAACTACTCCCACTGATTCTGCTGAAACATAGGAACCATCTGCTATCTTGACTTGAAACTGGCCTTTAGGTAGTCTTTTCCTTTGCTGGAACCCTTGCAAAGAATTACAAACATGGTTTGTTGGACCCACCCCCCACACCTGGGCTAGCATTTCCCACCCAGCGTGTGTTTGCAGGTTATACTGCGGCGAGTGTTTGCGGGTTATACCGCGGCATCCAACCTTAATCAGTATTGTCCTCTTTGGTCATGGGTGAGCCACGGCTCGAACCCATAACCTCAAGGTTTTATAGCTTCCACATGCTAGCCTCTTACCATTTGGCTAGTTGGTAGGCGCGGCATGTGAAGCTATAATTCGAGGTCACGGGTTCGAGCCGTGGCTCACCCACCACCAAAGAGGACAATATCGACAAGGTCGATACTGCAGATAACCCACAAACACTGGCCAAAGATAACCTCCAAACACACGCAGGTGGGAAATACTAGCGATATAACATTAAAAGGCAGTATAACCTGCAAACACACGCTGGGTGGGAAATGCTAGCCCAGGTGTGGGGGGTGGGGTCCAACATTAAAAGGTGCCTTAATCAGTATTGTCCTCTTTGGTCATGGGTGAGCCACGGCTCGAACCCATGACCTCAAGGTTTTATAGCTTCCACATGCTCGCCTCTTACCATTTGGCTAAGTTTAAATGTTGGGACCCGATCCGGGAATCGAATCCCAACCGAAAAGCGGAACGAAAAGAAGGAAAATCGAAAAGCGAGAAATCGCTAATCGAAATACAAATCGCATCATCGGAGCGAAACGAATACTCGAAAAAATTGTGCATCAGAATTACGAATAACAAAGTGGAGAAACTCGAAAAGCAGAATTCCGAATCGAATGCGAATCGAAATAATCAAACTGAAACAAACACTGACATCCGTTTCAAACATGAAGCCTAGCAAACTCATCACGTTGGAAACCTTACGACATTTCAAATCCGGTATAAATTTTTTTTCCTCTTATTCATTCCTTTTCTCTTTAATCAATCTCATTCAAATCATAACAATTCCATACAATTCCCTTTTTGGAAATTCATCCTCACCAATTTCAATTCACTTAATTCATCTTAATCATTTCTTATACAATCATATAAATCCTCAAACTCATTTCTTTAAACCTATTTTACCGAAATTTCGACAGCATAACGGTTGTATTTTGACAGCCCAAAAATTTAAAAACCAAAGAAACGCACTTCTAATACACATAATCCAATAGCACAAGGCAACAGCAGACCTCCCGTACGGCATCCAAACACCAGCAGAAACACAATGTTAGTTCTAAACACTTCATCATTCCAATCCATAATACATCTCAACTCAAATTTACGCACAAAATCTATTCCACAATCATACATAACTCATAACTAAAATACATCATAAATTTACATGATGACTTTTCAAGCCATAAACAAAAGCAATACATAATCCAAAAACCTTTTTTCATAACTTCAAAACTAAATTCCAACATTACACATAAAACAAAGCATACAAAAACTATCGGGTTGACATCATACTCGTCTTCCATCCGATCTCCTGCGTGAAAACCTGGAGATGGGGATGAAAGGGGTGAGCTTCGGGCTTCGTGGATAATATATTTATAAAGCGAACAATAAGCGGAAAAATCTTTTATTTTTCAAACTTTTCCCATTTAAGAATTTATCCAAAAACTCATTTTCAAACTTTTCAATTTCATCAACACTTTCTCAGATTTTTCTCAAAATTTTCATTTGTTTCAAAACATTTATATCCATTTAGAATTTCATGCTTGAAAATTTACTTTCTCGCTCCTCAAAATCTCAAACCTTTTCAAAACATGCACGATCTAAAACATGAATGCATCACATCATAGTGTATCACATCATAATCAAATTAAAACACATAACACATCGTAATTGGTTTGGTTCGGTCTAACAGACGTCTCGCACATTTCCAAGATACGGTTCATGCGGCAGTGAATGAGGGGAGTCCGAGATCGGAACTCCTATGCCACTAGCGGGCAGTTGGGAGAAGGCTTAAATAGGTAGAGACAGCGCTGACTCACAAAAGGACCTGACCAAACCCATTTAACACATAACGAAAACGGAATTCAGATTGCCCGAAGGCACTTTTCGAAAATCTTGATTTTTTTACCTTTTTCAACTCATATCATCATATTGTGTCATAGATGACACAAGCATATATCCACATAATTGCACATAATCAATCTAATGCAATTCACGTAAATCACATATGCATCACAATATATGCACTAATTCTTTAAATCATTTAAATCATAAATCACATAATTTGAAAACCATGAAATTCATAAGTCTTGTATTTTCTAAAACTCATTTTACTCCTTTGAAATCATAATTTCAAACATTTACATCCTTTTCAAACATTTTATCCATAATAATTTATCAAAATCAAATTTTGCTTTCTTTAATTTTCAAAATTCACATTTAGCTTATAATTCAATAAATAAATATACTACCCACCTCATATCCATGCTAGCATGTTGTCCAATGCTTCAATTTGACCTTTTCTCCTTTCTTCCTTCCAATTGAAAATTCCTAAATCAATTTCATCAAAATTTAATCTCATAAATAACTTAATCCTTCAATTTGATGCATAAGTCATCAATTCTTACTAATTCCAAGATAGTTACATCACTAATTCCAAAAACCCCCAAATTACAAATTGAACCTAAATCAATCCAATCAAATTCAATATCATAATTAACTTAATTTCTCAAATTGAACTTAGGAAATATCAATTCCTCTCATATTCAAGCTATTTCAACCTAAACCAATTTGCACAAATTCAATATCATAAAACATAATTTCTTCAAAATTGATTCCATATTTCATCAATTCATGCTATTATTGATAATTCTACACCATTAATTCACAAAATTTGGGAAAATCTCCAAATTTCAAATTAAGCCTAAACCCCCAATTTATAATTTTTCAAATTAAACTTCACCTAAAACATAAACATTAAAATTGACTTAGGATATCTTAAATTCATCACTAATTCAAGCAATCTAAAGCAACAATTTCAAAAACCCCCAAATTTTACTATTCATCATCTTCTTCACTAAGCTTTCTCTCTCTAGAATCTTCCATAACCAAAATTAAACATAACCATAGTCTAATCTCTTCAAATAATCATAGATAAGCTAAATTCATAACCATTCCAAGCTTAATCAACCATCAAACAAATCAAAAACTCAAAACTCAAGCTTTCTCTCTCTTACCTTCTCTCTCTAATTTCGGATTTCACCATGTTGCAAGCTTCCATGTTCTTCTTCCTCCTCTTTGCTCTTAGAAACCACGAAAATCTCTAAGAAAACCCATAAAATCCCCTTCCTTCTTCTTCTTCTCTCCATTGCCGTAAGCTTCTTCTTCTTTCCCCTCTCTTCTTCTTTTTCTTCTATTTTCTTCTCTTCTTTTCTACTTATTTCTTAAGTTGCAGATGTAAAAACGACAATCCCTTATGTTTTCTACCATGTCATTAAAATGGAGGGTAAATGACCATTTTGCCCTCACTTGTTGGCCTAATTCCAAAATTGCCCCTGCAGGAATTTGAAAAACTGATACATTGCGACCTGATTTCAAGCATCTAAACGAAATAATTTGGACAAACTTTCTTCTTAAAAATTGTTCCTCTAGATCATACGAATCCAACGCCACCGACGGCGCTCAATTCGGATCTAAAACGAAGAAGTTATAGCCAAAATACTATTAGACCTTCACAAAATCCGAGACTGAACATTACGCGAATTTAATTCCAAAAATTAACAATCTTAGGGATGAAATTAAATTTCGATCCCTTCACAAGAGTTGTAGCCCTATGTCTTAACTTTATTTTTCCTCAAGAATCACCTCAATCGGAGTTGTATAACTCCCAAAAATCGCAAAGTACTGAACCATGTTCAGAAAATTATCCAACTTATAACCTATAACCCATTTCTTACTTTGGTTCAATCAATCTCTTTCCATTTAATTTCCTAAAAATCATAATTCTTCATAAAAATGAACGTAATTGTCTTAAAAATCCAACGCTTCAAGAATCAAATCAATCGGATGTCGGACGAAGGATGTATAAGCAAAAGATTACAAAAGGGTCGAAGTTCAAACCAAGTTACAAAACTTCAAATACATACTTATGCCTGAATTTTCCAAAGATCATATCTCCTAGCCCCGATATTGAAAAATTACATACTTTATGGCGTTGGAAAGATTGAAATACAAGCTCCAACTTTCATTAAGACCACTTATTCCAATTCAGATTAAATCCATACGACGAGTGGCCTCGAAGTATAGCACATGCAAATATACACTTAGGTCATTTATACAAAACAAAGTTAGATCACTTAACTTTGGAAAATCATAACTCTCAATCCCGACATCGAAAAATAGCAAACTCTATGGCCACAGAAAACTCTCAACAAACACTACAAATTTCATGTAGATCATTTTCTCAAATTTTGCCTAGATCAAAAGTCAATTGTCAACCCCAAAAGTCAAACTTCAAACAAATTTCATACTTAACTTTGACTGATCATAACTTCCACTCCCGATATCGAAAAATATCAAACTTTATGTCTACGAAAAGCTCTTAATATAAACTACAAGTTTCCAGAAGATCGTTTTCTCAAATTTTGACTCAAATAAAAAGTCAACTCTCAAGTCAACCATTTAATCACTATTTATCCCCAAAGTCAAACTTTCTAAATTCTTCAAATTTTCACACTTTTTTTTTCTTTTCAATTCTTGCTATTTAACTTCATTTCAATCAACTCATCCACTTTCTTCTCATAATCTATACAAGTTCACTCAAATATCAAAGTCCTCAAAATTTATACTTTCATCAAATTTCCTTAAACTCAACATTTTCTCACCAATTTCTTTCTCACTTAAATTCATTTTAATATTTCTAATTTTCATCAAAAGTTCGGGGTCCAACATGGTTAGTGGCTCCTGAATCTAATATCCAAGAAGTAGATAAATCTGCCACTTTTTTAGTTCCTAACAAACTTAGGAAGTCCATACCTTGTTTGCTTTTGAGGGACTCCAGGTAGACTGAAAGGTTTCTTTTCCAGTGGCCCATCTCACCACAGTGGAAACACTTTTCATTGATGTTCTCTTCGGCCTTCTTTTTCATTTATTTGGCCTTGACCCTTGTTTGGGCCTTCTTTTTAATTGGACCCTTCTTCTTTTCCTTGCCCTTACCCTTGGGCTTAAAAGAAGAAGCTACATTAGCTTCTGGCCCATGAGCCTTAATATTCAATATCTCCTCCGTACTCTGGAGGGTATTCATCAACTCACTCAAGGTGTAATCCTTGCTGTTGAGTTTATAGTCCAACTTAAACTGCTGAAAAGAAGAGTTTAAGCTATTGTTGATCATAATCATCTGCGTGTCCGCATCCATATACGCCCCAAGCATCTCAGCCTCAGTGACCGCAGGGATTACCTTCATCATGCAATCCCGCACCGGTTCACCAGGTTTCTATCTGAGATTATGAAAGGTTTGGATAGCTTTCACTCTTGCAAACCTATTCCTCACACCAAACATCTTATGTAGGTGATGGACCATTGCACTAGTAGTTTTCATACAAGCAATTTGCTTTTGCTGCCGCTGACAGAAGCCAGAATATAACACTTAGTAGTCTTGTTAGCATTCTGCCAATGCTCATGTTGTTGGACTTACTCAAGAGTTGAATCTCCACTTGGAGGTGTAGGCTCATTTTCAGTTAACACCCATGAAATACGTTCATATTGAATAACAATGTCAAGGATACGTCTCCATTCATTAAAATTGCCTCAGTTTTGCAATTTGTTATTAGTCAAGAGCAGGGTGAGGGGATTCATTTTGTGGTTGATTATGTTTGAAAATATAAATTATTAAAACATAAGCATACTAGTCAACAATTTATGGAAATTTGTATAAAATAATGATGCATGTATGCATGATGATAGATTTAACAAAACTTAAAAAATTAAAACATTATACTACGGTTATTTTTCTTATCTATAACAAACTAAGTGACGGTGGGCCATCTTATCCATTAAAAGAAAAACGGGGACCCTCCCACTCAAAAACTACCAAGCATCTCATGCTCAATTTTTTAAGAAGCGTCTTAATTTGGTCCATACTTTTACCAACAGAGCTACGGTGGGCAGTTTATTGATAAAAAATGTTGAGTGTTTAACCATTTGATTCATTCACTAAAGATACCTACAAACCATGCCTCGGTAGGAGGTCACATTTGCTATCATTAAGTGGACTTATCCTTAAAGAGACCCAAACCTTGCAAGATCTAGGATCCATGCCCTCTGATGGGGAGTAACACTTCACCACATGCAAACGGGCCATCATTTGGAGACCGTGGACTTTCACAGGAGCATCCTCTCCCACTCAATCTTTCTGGGCTTTAAGTTTTAAATACCATCTTGTCTAGATGCAATTTATTATCCATCCTATATTGTTTCATTATATATCTCATACATAATGAATGCATGGCAAAGCCTAGGGTTGGCAATTTTCTAAATGACATGCAATCACATAATATCACATATTATAAGCATTCATTTCTCCATTCATCACATGAACTAATAAAGCCACTTTTGATTGTCCATCCTAGAAAAATTAAATAATTACAAGCCTTTTAGGCCCAAAGTATTCTTCTTGGACTTGGATCTTCCGCTTCGAACTCTTCATAAATTTAATCCGGCCCATTCGGTAAACAAAATGTAATGGCATATATGAAAATTGAATTTTGTCACTTTGAAAAATAAAATTCCAGCACCAGATTTTTAGAAAACCAAATCTTTGTTTTGACAAAAAATTCCAGCACTAGTTTTCATTAAAATCGAAGCTCATTTCATGAAAATAAAAAACCAGCACTTAGTATTTTAGTAAAACTGAAATTTGTTTCTTTGAAACAAAAATCCAGCACTTGTTTGTACAATAAAAACCGAAAAGTGATCCATTGAAACAAAATTCCAGCAACTCTGTTTTCACAAAACTTATGCCAATACACAAAAGGATACACCAAAAAGTTTTACCTTTCCATTTCTTCAATCCATGGATGCTCCATCTTCATCATTACATCAATTTGTACATTACAAAATCAAAGAAAATAGAAAAAAGAAACCAAGGAGGAAACATGGTGATGATAGGTCACCCTCTTTGTTACAACCAATAAATCTTACAAGGTAAATTTAACTTCTATGGACAACCAAAAGAGCAAACATACACTATGTATATTTCTATCACATAAAAATATGCAGCATACACAAAAAGATTGCCAACCCATGCATCCAATATATAGGAACCGAAATCATGCATTAGAAACTAGCTTTGATACCAATTGTTGGATCGGAAAAAGAAAACATGCTTTGTTTGAAAAAACGGTAGATTTCAAAACTTTTAAGAAATCATTACTTGCAACGGAAGCAACAAATCCAAATCAACATGCCAATTCATACATGATATGGTATAAGGATAATAAAATATAAACAAGATCAGGAGTATTACCGACTCCTTCGCTACAGTTTTTAATCCTCGTTGTGCTATCTTCTCCTTCTTCATGTATCCAAATCCTTTGCCTTTGACTCTTTTCCTTTAGCAATCTACTTTCTCCTTGTTGTAGTATCCTCAACCAATTAGATTTACCACCTGTTCTTCAAGGACAATTAGGTTAACAAAATCCTTTGGTGGGAAAGGAGAAGAAATGTTTGGAGGAGATTTTCTTAGAAGAAGAAGAAGCAAAATTGAAACTCTTTCAATTGGTATTTTCGATTCTCTCTTTCATTAAAGGAGAGAAGGTGTATAGAACATGCAAGAACTCTTTCTTGCCTACCAAATTCGTATATGCATGGATGGAAGGAGAGAGGGGCATCAAATGCATCACTTCTTTCATTTATCACTAATAAAATAGGCAATAATTGAGATTATCTTCATTTATCTTTATGATTGCTATTTGAAAAGACCATAACCTAAAATTCAATGCCCAATTTCGGTTTTTCCAAGAAGAAAAAAGGAAGATGGTCCATCTAATGTACATCTTTCATCTTTAATCTAATGAATGCAAATAGGTTACAAGCCAACATTAAAAGACAACCATTAAACCATTTAATGGTAAGTTCATAACTCCATTTAATGATGATTAACCATAATAAAGACCATTTTTATTTAGCATTTTCAATGTCAAATGTGTGGTTACACATTTAACCTAGGAATAACCGAAATTGCTATCTTCTTCTTAAAAAACTTGTTTTAATATAATTAATCTAATTAATTACATTAAACCAAAAACCAAGCCCATTACTAAATGTACATTTGGGCTTCTTTAATTAGACCAAGCCCAAGATTCAATTATATGCTTCTAATTAACCTGTAATTATATTTCTTACTTAGCTTTATAAGCTTCCTTAAAGCCAAGTGGAGAATCTCATTGGACTTTGATAATTCAAGCTACAATAAGGCCAGAATTAATTCAATCTCATTGGAATTAATTCTAGCTTATTAGCTAAATGTCATTCCACTAAAAACAATTAGTTGAACTCTTGAATTATTAAATATTATGAGAATATGTCCAATTGCAAACCCTATTTAGAACCTTATTATAGCCATCCGCACAACAAAGGGTAAAATTACCGTTTTGCCCTTATGTTGGTTTTTCCTTCTAGATCTCTCATTTTACTTTATATGGTGATTAACACATAAGATCTCATCTCAGTGTTAAGACTTGATGGATAGCTAGTCCATCAAACTATTGGCGCTAGTTTAATCACTAAATCTCCTTAAAACATCTAGAAGAGATGATAACACTATAAACTCTTTATTTGAGTGAATGTTCCCTAATACATGTTTCAATTAATAATTCCAACATGTAGACACTGAATTAATACTCTATAAAAATCCATTCCAATCATATCAAGAATTATAATGAAACATATATGAGTTCACCACTCATCAAGATTATGGTTCATAATAAGTGAATGCTTAAGTTGTATGTTTTAAGATTAAAATAACGGCCCACTTTATTCTTGAAAACATACTTGATTCCAGATTCATTTAATAGTGCCATTATCGATAGTCAACAACTATCATCATATGAAACTCATCATTCCCTTAAAGTAAACTCCTTTACTTATATGGAGATAAATCGCAACACTACAGTCTAAACCATAATCAAGCGACCAACTTGATTATTCAACTTTGAATCAATTAATTCAGATTCTAATAATATACATATTTCCCATACATCTTTATGTATATATATATTACTTACAAAAGAATCTTGGTACCTTATGACCAGATATATAATTCTCATATAGATAAAACCAAACTCTTTTGTTTTATTAATAATAAATATTTTCGTTACAAAACTGTAACTGAAGAAGATAAAGTTACATGTATATACACTTGCTTTCCAGGGCACTATATTTACACAACTCCAACAGGCGAAACACGAAGAATCTAAGCTAAACTTTCTGGAAAAGTTTGTCGCAGCAAAGGATCCAAAATATACGCAAAATCTTTTGATAAAAGTATACCGCGGCGAACTTTTCTGTCGTCGCGGAGAAAACGTCGAAAACCCAAATATATTTGGAAAAATCTCTCACTGTTTTGACCCAACCCATCTACCCAAAGTTTAAAAACCTGCCAAATTAGGTTATGAAAAAAAGATTCTTGACAGAAGAGCCGACACCTACATCACACATACACTTCTCATCTCTCTCACTCTCAACCTTCATCCATCAACCATTTTTACTTTTCATCGTCACTCTCACCATTTGTTGCTGCTGCTATAGATGCTATCAGTGTGTCTGCAGTTGTGAGTGCTCCCGGAGTGATATTTGGCTAAGCACCATTTCCTCTTGAAGATGTAGTGATGGCTTGAGTTCAATGGGCTTCAAAGGGGAGTAGTTCATTTATGTTTGACTACATTGTTATGAACTCTTGAGTTAGGATTTATGCTTTGTAGTTAGATTTTTTTTTATTATAGTTTAATCAAGTATTGTGTTATGGATTGGTTAATGTAGAACCTTGAGCTTTAATATATGAAGTTTCATATATGTCTTTTTGGTGATTGTGTTAATTCTCTTTTATCTGCCTAGTTGTGTTTAATATTGAGATGATGCTAGATCCCAAATTGACCAATTGCATTAACTTAACCATTGCACACATGAAGATGCATTCAACAAGGTTTTAAGAAACGAAGTTCATTGATTAAAACCTTGGAATTAAAGAGTTCTTTAAGGTTTATCATTTAAAAATTTAGTGATTTTCACTCCCATCAAGATTTGTTTTGAACTATGATAGCCAAAGCTTGTTTTCAAGAGAATTTTATCATATTTGATCATTGTTTGAGTTTTCACTTTTCATTTCCCAAAAATCCAAAAATACGTTCTTATATACTCTTCTTTCATTTAGTTCAATTTCCTTAGTTTTATCAAAACAATCCAAAACCCCACTCTTAACTAATTCAGTTTGCATTTCATAACAATTAGGCTAGCTTAGATCCTACCCGAGGTTGCACTCTATATTGCAATCCTTGGAATTAAAATTTTTGATTCAGTCTCCAAGGGAGTAACCCAAAGACTAAGCCACGACCCGATCATCCATCCTATATTGTTTCATTATATATCTCATACACAATGAATGCATGATAAAGCTTAGGGTTGGCAATTTTCTAAATGGCATACAATTATATAATATCACATAGTATTTGCATCCATTCATCTCATGAACTAATGAACCACTTTTGATTGTCCATCCTAGAACATACAAATGATTACAAGGCTTTTAGGCCCAAAAAAATCTTCTTGGACTTAGATCTTCTACTTCAAACTCTTCGCTCACATGTGACAGCCCATTCGGTAAAAATTGTTTAATGGCATTTTATAAAACTGAATTTTGTCACTTTGAAAACAAAAATTCCAACACTAGATTTTCATAAAAATAAAATATCGTTCCATTAAAAAAAAGCCCTTTGTTTTTTATCAAAACTGAAACTTGATTCATTGAAACAAAAATCCAGTGCTTATTTTTACATAAAAACCGAAACTTGATTCATTAAAACAAAAATCCAGCATTTTGGTTTTCACAAAACCTAAACTATGCCAATACACAAAAAAAGGATACACCAAAACCATTACCTGTTCATTTCTTCAACCCATGGCAGTTTCATTTTCATCATTAGATCAATTTGTACATTACAAAAACAAAGTAAACAGAAAAATAAAACCAAAGAGGAAACATGGTGATGAGAGACCACCGTCCTTGTTATAAAACAAATGAAGAAATCTTACATGGTAATGTAAATTTTGTGGACAACCAAAAGAGCAACAAATATACCATATATATTTCTATCAAATAAAAATATGCATCATACAAAAATAATTGCCAAGCCAGGTATCACATATAGGAACTGAAATCATATATAATAAAAATGGCTCTGATACCAATTTTTGGTTCGGAACATATAACATGTAAGATTTGGCTAAAACGATAGATTTTAATACCTTTTTAGAAATCAAAACACAGCAGAAGCTAGATAACCAAATCAACATGCCACGCTATACATGATATGGTATATGGAAAATAATTATCATAAGAACAAGATGGAGATTATATTACCGAATCCTTCGCTATAACTTTAACTACTCGTTGTGCTATCCTATCCTCGACAATATATCCGTTCCTAAATGATGTGTCCCTTCTCATTATTGTATCCTCTTCTCAATATTATATCCTCAACTAATTCGATCTACCACTTGTTCTTCTTAGACAACTTGGTTAAAAAGATCCTTTAGTGGGAAAGGAGAAGAAAACTTTGGAGTAGATTTTTCTTAGAAGAAAGAAACCAAAAATGAGACACCTCTCAAGTAAATTTTAGCTAACACATCCAAGAAAGAAGAGAGAGTCTAAAAAATGCAAGAGCTCCTCTCTTACAGCTTGTCAATTTCGGTTACGCATGAAAAGAAAGAAGAGAAGAGCATCTAATGCATCACTTCTTTCTTTAATCAAACATAAAGAAGCCATTAAATGAGATTCTTCTCATTTGTTTTAAGATGGCCATATGAAAAGATCAATAACTTAAAATGACATGTCAATTTTGATTTTAGTGATGAAAGAAGGAAGATGATCCATCAAATGCACCTCTTTCATCTTTAATCAAATGAATGCTAAAAGGTTTCATTACATACCATAATTAAAAGACAACCATTAAACCATTTAATGGTAAGATCATTACTCCATTAATTGATGATACAATATGATAAATACCATCTTTATTTAGCAATTCAATGCTAAATGTGCATCTGCACATTCAGACCTAACAAAACCAAAATTGCACCTTCTAATTCTTTAAGAATTTTGTTTTAATTTAATTAATCAAATTAATCAAATTAAACCAAAATCTAGTCCATTTCTAAATGTTCATTTGGGCTTCTAATTAACCATTAATTAGTGCAAGCCCAACATTCAATCATGGGCTTTAAAACCTCCATTTGTATTTCTTACTTTGCTTGATAACCTCCCTTAAAGCCAAGGGAGAATCTTGTTGGACCTACATAATTTAAGCTCCAATAAGCCCATAATTAATTTATTCTCATTAGAATTAATTCTAGCTTATTAACTAAATGTCATTCAACTAAAGACAATTAGTTGAACTCTTGAATTACTAAATATTATGAGAAAACATATTTCAAATAAAATGTCCAATTGCAAACCCTATTATGAACCTTATTATAGTCATTTGCACAATAAAGGGTAAAATTATTGTTTTGCTCTTATATTGGTTTTTCCTTCTAGATCTCCTGTTTTACTCTATAAGGTGATTAACACACAAGATCTCATCTTGGTGTTAAGACTTGATGGGTAGCTAGCTCATCAAAACCCCTGGCGCCAGTTTAATCACCAATCTTCATAAAATATCTAGAAGTGATGGTATCACTATAAACTCTTTATTTGAGTGAACATCCCCTGATACATGTTTCAATTAGTAATTCCAACATGTAGACACTGGATTAATACTTTGTAAAAATCCATTCCGATCATATCAAGAATTATAATGAAACACATATGAGTTCACCACTCATCAAGATTGTGGTCCATAATAAGTAAATGCTAAAATATATGTTTTAAGACTAAAGTAACAGCCTACTTTATTGTTGAAAACATACTTGATTCCAGATTCATTTAATAGTGTCATTATCGATAGTCGACTAATATCATGATATGAAACTCATTATTCCCTTAAAGTAAACTCCTTTACTTACATAGAGATAAATCGCAACACTATAGTCTAAACCATAATCAAACGACCAACTTGATTATTCAACTGTGAATCAATTAATTTAGATTATAATAATATATATGTTTCCCATATATCTTCATTTATATGTATGTTATTAACAAAAGAATCTTGGTTCCTTATGACTAGTTATATTATGCTTATACAAATAAAACCAAACTCTTTTGTTTTATTAATAATAAATATTTTGATTACAAAACTGTAACTAGAAGAAGATTAAGTTACATGTAAATATACTTACTTTCCGGGGCACTATATTTACATAAATCCAACAATCAATTCATAAAATTCAATTTTGTAGGATGCGTGACTCATTATCAATAGATCTATGTGTTCACCATTGCACGTAACATCTTGGCCTCTATAACTTCATATGCTCTCGCTGACTTCTGCCTTTATTTTCCCTTTTCTCTACTGCATTGACCGTTTTACCCCTTATTCTTTCCTTTTTTTGGATATTTTATTCCTGACTTCCCCTTTGGTGCTCCTCTCTAGTCTTCATCTAAGAAATACTAAACAGAGGTGGTACCTTTATAGAGGGCCTTTTAAAGGCCACGTTAATTTCCATAAAAGATGGTGGGACACTTTCAACCATATCCATATTTTTTCGTGTTGATTGAGCCTAAGTTTATTACATAAATTGGCGACATTTTCATGACTCTTACTACACTTTTTGACTCCTATTTCTAGATTTTGTGCTTAAATTTACTCTTGAGTGTGTACTTTTATTTTATATAGTTTGAGAGTAAAAATTGTCACGAATCAGTACTAATTGTACTAATTAATTTTCTGAGAACAATTGATATTACAAACTACCATTTTTTATTGTAGGAATCCAGGCTAAACTTTCGGGAAAAATTCAACGCGGCGAACCTTCGAAAACTCGAACCATTTTTGGAAAAATCACCCACTATGCAACCCTACCCTATCATCCTTCATTTAAAAACCTACCAAATTAGGTTAAGAGCCAACACATTTTAGACATATACAGAACATATTCATACTCTCGGCTCTCTATCTCAACTTCGACCATCATCCATCACTTCTTTCCATTTTTCATCGCCATCTTCATCAGCTGTTGCTGCCATGGATGCTTTTGGTGGGTTTCTGGTTATGAGTTCTCTCGAAGCAATGCTTAGTTAAGCACCTTTTCCTCTTGAAGATGTAGCAATGGCTTGAGTTCAATGGGCTTCAAAGGGGAGTAGTATTCATGTTTAGCTACATTGTTATGAACTCCTTAGTTAGGATTTATTCTTTGTAGTTGGATTTTCTTGATTATAGTTTAATCAAGTGTTGAACAATTTATTGTGTTATTGGGTTGTTGATGTAGAACTTGGAGCTTGAATATATGAAGTCTCATAGATGTCTTTTTGTGATTTGTTAATTCTCTTTTATCTACCTAGTTGTGTTTGATATTGAGATGATGCTAGATCACAAATTGACCACTTGCATTAACTTACCCATTGCACACACTAAGATGCATTCAACAAAGTTTTAAAAAATGGAGTTCATTGATTAAAATCTTGGACTTAAAGAGTTCTTTAAGGTTTATCATTTGAAAACTTAGTGATTTTCACTCCCACCAAGATTTATTTTGAATTATGATAGCCAAAGCTCATTTTTCAAGATGATTATCTCACATTTGATCATTGTTTTTAACTTTCAATTTCTTATTCCCAAAATTCCAAAAATAATTTTTAAACACTTCTCTTATAATTAGTTCAATTTTTTTAGTTTTCTTAAAGAACCAAAACCCTTTCCTAACGAGTTTAGTTTGCATTTCATGACATTTAGGCTAGCTTAGGTTGTAAACGATCTGGAAGGGGGGTTGAATAAATCTTTAAAGCTTTTTGTAAAATTCTACAATAAAATCAGAAGTTAATTCACACAAAAACAATTTAAACAAATTTAAATGTAAAGAGTAGAAAAGAAGAGCAAACACTGTTTTTATAGAGGTTCAGTGCTAAGACCTACGTCCTCTACCTAAGTTCCCACTTAGGATTTTGCAACAACTTTATTGCACACTTTTTAGTTTAGTGTGAACTCTTACAATTCCACTTGATTTCCGGCTCAAGTTACCTTTATAAATGATTTGTTTTCCGGCACAAATCCTACCTTACAAGTGACTTTTCACTAATCACTCAAATTGTAAGAGAAAAATGAGATACTAATGAAAGAACAATGCTCAAAATAAATGTGTAACAAGCTAAGAGAAATAATGAGCAAATTTGGAGCAATAAAGGAGTCTTTTGCTTATGGAACTTCGGTGCCTTTCTCCCTTAATCATTCACTCTTTATACTAATAAGAAAATGGTCGTTGGAAGCCTTTCTAGCTGTTGCATGATTTCATATGACCGTTCCTTAACTTCCTTCTTTCCATTTGTGAATGATTCGTATAAATCTTGTCCAGCTCTACCTGTTAGTCGACTAGTCGAGTTGTTATAGTCGACTAGTGTTAACATATTTCACTGTAGGCTTGACTTTGCTCCTCGATAAGTCAACTATTGACATGATAGTCGACTAGTATTACTATTCCAATGATTTGTAGTCGACTTGCAGCATATTAGTCGACTTGTTTTAACCACCATCTGATGATCTTTAATTCTTAGTCAACTTATGAAATACTTAGTCAACTTGTTGTTGATTCCAACGGATACATTTAATCAAATCTTCATTTTTTGTTGTCTAAATCATGTTGATATTGTTTCCTTATTGATTCCTCAATGATTTATAATGTCTTCTAGATTTCTTTCAATCCAAAACACCTGAAATAAATTTCTTAACCAATTCTATACATTTTATTATTATCAAAACATAAGTAGGATTTAATTTGTCAACCACCATTGATCCAACAATCTCCCCCTTTTTGATAATGACAAAATACTTAGAATGTAAATCATTGAATGTAATAACCTTGTAAAATCAATTTTATAAATGGAAGTGGAAATCAAGATAGTCTCAGATATTTTAACAAGCTCCCCCTTAATCACATGACTAAAGAATATCAAGTTCAATTTCCAATCAATTTCCAATATGACTCCCCCTTTTGTCATAATCAAAAGAAACAGTCAATTTGAAACATAAAAATATCAGTAATAACAGACACAAATATGAAGAGAAGAAGTAATTTCAAAGTCATTACGTAACAAAACATGACAGCAAACATAAGAAGTCCTAAGAATCACTCAAGTACAAATAGGACAATAAAAACACACATACTAGAAGGAGCACAAGAAAATAATGTCGGTCAAGGTAAAGTGTAAGATACATCATGATGAAGAATCATCATGCCTACAACCTAGTTTGTCAAAGATCTTCTTGATATTCTTCTCCAAGCGGGTAAGCATACTGCATTGATCATCAATATTTCTCTCCATACTCATAAGCATATCCAGTTGATCATCATTGCGTTCATTCAACTCTTCCAACTGATCTCGAATCACCTAAAGATCATCATGAGAAACTTTACCCCTTTGCATATTACTGGGTTTGGAACTGTTAGGGCGATCAGTTGCCCTTCTCGAACACTGCCTCTTAGGCGCTTGCTCACTCTCCAATGTCAAACCTATCTTCTCAACATGATAGGAATAGACTCAACCTTTTTCCACTATTTTGACAAGTTTTATGCTACAGAGATTATAAGGAGTGAATCTCCAACTCTGAGGATAGGGATAATGGTCATAGGCCTTGAGATTGCATTTTTGGAGGTTGGCCATGTGAGTGATCAGTGCTCCATAGGGCATGCCTTTATGCTTTGTAGTTTTGCCCTTAAGTTCACCCCTAAACAGATTGGCTTTCTTCCTCATCATTTGTACAATCAAGCTTGGAAAGTTTATTTTTCGGCCTTCTTGCAAGTGCCAAAGTATCTCCTTATCCAAGTTTGTGATATGATTGTTGCTTGCCTTTTTGGGATACACCACACGATTGATTGCATAATGTAGTAGCCTATAGTTCAAAGGTAAATCCATTGCCTCAAAAGGTGGCGAATTATCTGGACATAGTCTTGCAAGCAATTCATCACCCTTGGCTTCGGTGTAACCGAAGTTATCCTCAGCCTCCTCATCTATCTCACCATCCTCATGCCTTAAGATATCTAAATCTAACAGAGAGGCATTAGGCCGAACTCCGCCTTTAGGCAATTGAAATCCTTTAGCCAAATAATCTTCATAAATAAACATTTCGTGGCCGTGGATATGTGATTTCAAGTGCATTCCCGTATCTACATTGCTTCTAATTACCATGAGATTAGCATAGAATTCCCTCACCATATCCTTATATATGTCATCGGTATAACCCAGGAAATAACGCAACCTATAACTAGTGATTTTAGAAAATAGATCCTTGTATTCACTATGCTCTAATTCACTCCAATCAAATATCATAGAGGGTATCAATACCTCATATTTGAGCACCGTATGATATAGAGTCTAAGCATCTCGGGAGATGAATCTTGCGTCTAACTCCTCATTTTCTCGATCACCACCTCCTCTTGAGGAAGACCCACGGACCCTTAGACCTCGTGGAGGAGAGGCAGTCTTTTTTCCTTTTCCACTAGTCTTGCGTGGAGCCATTTAAATATTTGAGAAGGATTTAAGGAAGAAGAAGTGAGATTTGAATGTTAGGGTTTTAAGAGTGATGAAAGGGGATTTTGAGAGAAAGATGATGATTTGAAGAGATAAGCAATGGGTTTGGTGTAGGTGAGGATCGATTGACTGAGGGTATAGAGTTTTTGAAAAAATCAGGGGAGAGTAGTCGACTGGTAGGGAGGTTTTTCAAGGAAGAGCTTTTCGGATGATTTGGGGAAAAAGATGTTTTAAAGGGTTCTTATAGTCGACTGATGTGAGTGTAGTCGACTAATAAAATTAAAAGGATAAGTGGGGGTCATCTGAAGGAAAACTAGTCGACTGGTTGTGAGATGTTAGTCGACTGGTTTTGAAAAATAGGTGAGTTAGTCGACTAGTCGTATCCTGTTAGTCGACTATAACGATGAAAAGTTGAACCCACTTGAGCAATTCCTCTACCTCAGTCGACTTAGACTACAAGTAGCCGACTGGAATATTACAAAACTCCAAATAAAATCCTAAGTGTAAACATGATGATATAATCCTCAGATGGAGTGCACATTTACCTCATATTTTGACCATTTTCATTAACTAATGTATGCAGTAAATAGGAATCAACCAAATGAATTTAAGTCACACATGCCAAACTTCAATTTAATATCCACAAACAGATCTTCCTTAAAGGGTTTAGTAAATATATCAGCTAATTGGTCACTAGATGAAACATGTTTCAAACAAATGTCACCTTTCAAGCAATGATCACGTATAAAATGATGTCTAATTTCTATATGCTTTGTTCTACTATGCAAAATTGGATTTTTACTCAAACAAATTGCACTGGTATTATCACAATAAATAGGAATATTTTTAATCACAATACCATAATCAAGCAATTGATGTTTAATCCAAAGAACTTGAGCACATGCACTTCTAGCTGCTACATATTCAGATTCAGCAGTGGAAATAGCTACACTAACTTGCTTTTTACTTGCCCAAGAGATCAAAGATGATCCTAAGAAATGACACAAACCACTAGTGCTCTTTCTATCTATCCTACAGCCACCATGATCAGCATCACTATAAGCATATAAATCAAATGATTCACAACTGGGGTACCATAAACCATGATTAACGGTTATACTCAGATATCTAAAAATTCTTTTGCAATCACTCAAGTGAGAGATTTTAGGACAATATTGAAATCTGGCATAAAGACACATAACAAACATAATATCAGGTCTAGAAGCAGTTAAATACAAGAGAG
Source organism: Erythroxylum novogranatense (assembly GCA_029891385.1). NCBI lineage: Eukaryota > Viridiplantae > Streptophyta > Magnoliopsida > Malpighiales > Erythroxylaceae > Erythroxylum > Erythroxylum novogranatense. The sequence goes on from CM057224.1 coordinate 28,631,307, forward strand.
ATCCAATCATACCTCTATAAAGTTTTTGATCAACATCTTCTTCATGTTCATATTTCTCCAAGACCACATTAGTTGCCATTGGTGTTGCTTCCACTTTGCATCCTTCCATTTTGAACTTCTTTAGAAGCTCCTTGGTATACTTTGATTGGTGAATGAAGATACCATTTTTGTGTGTTTGATTTGCAATCCAAGAAAGAACTTGAGTTCTCCCATCATGCTCATTTCAAATTCACTTTGCATTAAATCACTAAATTCTTTGCACAAAAATTCATTAGTAGCACCAAACACAATATCATCAACATATATTTGACAAATTAGCATATCTTAATCAACATGTTTAATAAACAATGTATTATCAATCTTACCATGAACATACCCATGTTGAGTTAAAAAAGTACTTAACCTTTCAAGCCAAGCTCTAGGTGCTTGCTTTAACCCATAGAGTGCCTTCTTGAGTTTGTAGACATAATCTGGATGTTCATGATCTTCAAATCCCGGTGGTTGTTTGACATAAACTTCCTCTTAAATATATCCATTGAGAAACACACTTTCGACGTCCATTTGATTTAATTTGATCCTTTTATGTGATGCAAACGTACATAACAATCTAATTGCCTCTAACCGAGCCACAGGAGCATATGTCTCATTATAATCAAGGCCTTCTTCTTGATAAAATCCTTGAGCTACTAACCTTGATTTATTCTTGATTGCTTCACCATTCTCATCATACTTTATCCTATTTACCCACTTGACTCCAATGATAGTTTTGTCTTTTGGTGGAGCTACCAAATCCCATACATTATTCCGCTTGAATTGATTAAGCTCTTCTTGCATAACTAATAGCCAATTTCTGTCCTCAAGAGCCTCTTTTATATTCTTGGGTTCCACTATTGAGATACAGGCTGAATTGCTCATTTGCTCATAGACATTTCTCCTGGTCCTCAAACCATCATCCAAGTTACCAATGACTTGCTCCAAAGGATGGTTCTTTGCTTTTGCCCATGCTTTAATGTTGGGAACATGATCTTTATCATCTAACTTCATTTCTTCAGTCTTGGATTGAAATTCTTCAACTCCATTTCCTAAATTCCCTGCATCATCATCAAAACAAACCTTTCTCAGGGGTGAAATCATATCATCGAATTTAACATGAATGATTTCTTCAACACACTTAGTTCTATTATTATAGATTCTAAATGCATTACTAGTCAGAGAATAGCGAACAAACACACCAACATCAGATTTTGAATCAAATTTTCCTATATTATTTTTCCCATTATTATGAATAAAAATTTTGCAACCGAAAGGATGAAAATACGAAATGTTGGGTCTCTTACCTTTCCATAGCTTGTATGGTGTCTTGTTTTTGTCTCGTCTAAGACGCACTCTATTGATGACGTAGCACGTGGTATTAATTGCTTCTGCCCAAAAAGACTTTTGAAGATTGTACTCATTTAATATTGTTCAACTCATTTCTTCAAGTGAGTGATTCTTCCTTTCTACTACACCATTTTGTTGTGGTGTTCTTGGTGTTGAGAAGTTGTGTTCCATTCCATATTTGTCACAAAGCCTTTCAAATGGTTCACACTCAAATTCACCTCCATGATCGGTTCTAATTGCAACAATTGTCAAATCCTTTTCATTTTGAACCAACCTACACCACTTAGTAAACTCGTTAAAAGCATCATTTTTATTTTCAAGAAATCTCTGTTGGATCGGAAAAGGAAAACATGCTTTGTTTGGAAAAACGGTAGATTTCAAAACTTTTAAGAAATCATTACTTGCAGCGGAAGCAACAAATACAAATCAACATGTCAATCCATACATGATATGGTATAAGGATAATAAAATATAAACAAGATCAGGAGTATTACCGACTCCTTCACTACAGCTTTAAAACCTCGCTGCGCTATCCTCTCCTTCTTCGTGTATCCAAATCCTTTCCTTTGAATCTTTTCCTTTAGCAGTCTACTTTCTTCTTGTTGTAGTATCCTCAACCAATTAGATTTACCACCTGTTCTTCAAGGACAATTAGGTTAACAAAATCCTTTGGTGGGAAAGGAAAAGAAATGTTTGGAGGAGATTTTCTTAGAAGAAGAAGAAGCAAAATTGAAAATCTTTCAATTGGTATTTTCGATTCTCTCTTTCATGAAAGGAGAGAAGGTGTAAAGAACATGCCAGAACTCTTTCTTGCCTACCAATTTTGTAAATTCATGGATGGAAGGAGAGAGAGGCATCAAATGCATTACTTCTTTCATTAATCACTCATAAAATAGCCAATAAATGAGAGTATCTTCATTTATCTTTATGATGGCTATTTGAAAAGATCATAACCTAAAATTCAATACCCAATTTCGGTTTTCCCAAGAAGAAAGAAGGAAGATGGTCCATCTAATGTACATCTTTCATCTTTAATCTAATGAATGCAAATAGGTTACAAGCCAACATTAAAAGACAACCATTAAACCATTTAATGGTAAGTTCATAACTCCATTTAATGATGATTAACCATAATAAAGATCATCTTTATTTAGCATTTTAATGTCAAATGTGTGGTTAAACATTTAACCTAGGAATAACCGAAATTGCTATCTTCTTCTTAAAAAAATTGTTTTAATATAATTAATCTAATTAATTACATTAAACCAAAAATCAAGCCCATTACTAAATGTACATTTGGGCTTCTTTAATTAGACCAAGCCCAAGATTCAATTATGGGCTTCTAATTAACCTCCATTTATATTTCTTACTTAGCTTGATAACCTTCCTTAAAGCCTAGTGGGGAATCTTATTGGACTTTGATAATTCAAGCTCCAATAAGCCCAAAATTAATTCAATCTCATTGGAATTAATTCTAGCTTATTAACTAAATGTCATTCCACTAAAGACAATTAGTTGAACTCTTAAATTTTTAAATATTATGAGAATATGTCCAATTGCAAACCCTATTTAGAACCTTATTATAGCCATCCGCACAACAAAGGGTAAAATTACCGTTTTGCCCTTATGTTGGTTTTTCCTTCTAGATCTCTCATTTTACTTTATATGGTGATTAACACATAAGATCTCATTTCAGTGTTAAAACTTGATGGGTAGCTAGTCCATCAAACTACTGGCGCCAGTTTAATCACCAAATCTTCTCAAAATATCTAGAAGAGATGATAACACTATAAACTCTTTATTTGAGTGAATGTTCCCTGATACATGTTTCAATTAATAATTCCAATATGCAGATAATGGATTAATACTCTGTAAAAATCTATTCCGATCATATCAAGAATTATAATGAAACATATATGAGTTCACCACTTATCAAGATTATGGTTCATAATAAGCGAATGCTTAAGTTGTATGTTTTAAGATTAAAGTAACGGCCCACTTTATTCTTGAAAACATACTTGATGCTAGATTCATTTAATAGTGCCATTATCGATAGTCAACTACTATCATGATATGAAACTCAGCATTCCCTTGAAGTAAACTCTTTTACTTATATGGAGATAAATCGCAACACTACAGTCTAAACCATAATCAAGCGACCAACTTGATTATTCAACTGTTAAATCAATTAATTCAGATTCTAATAATATACATGTTTCCCATACATCTCTATGTATATGTATATTACTTACAAAAGAATCTTGGTACCTTATGAACAGATATATAATGCTCATACAGATAAAACCAAACTCTTTTGTTTTATTAATAATAAATATTTTCATTACAAAATCAGAATCAAGAAGATAAAGTTACATGTAAATACACTTGCTTTCCAGGTCACTATATTTACATAACTCCAACAATCTCCCACTTGCCCTAAAGCAAGTTTGACATATCCCTCATTCCCATCCCCTCTAGGTGACCCTCAAAGCTCTTTTGAGTCAGTGTCTTTGTGAACGGATCAGCAAGGTTTTGCTCGGTGGGAATCTTTACCACATCCACTTCTCCACGTTGTATTATCTCCCTTATAAGATGATACTTTTGCTCAATGTGTTTGGCAGCTTTGTGGTTCCGAGGTTCTTTAGAATTAGCCACTGCCCCACTATTATCACAATAAAGTGTAATGGCCTTTTCCGCCTCTAGAACTACCTCCAAATCATTTAGGAACTTTCGAAGCCGACCGTTTCCTTTCTTTGCTTCACAAGAAGAACATACTCAACCTCCATAGTCGAATCAAGCAATACAAGATTGCTTGACACTCCTCCAAACTATGGCTCCACCTCCTAAAGTAAATATAGAACCAGAAGTTGATTTCCTTGAATCAACATCTGATTGGAAATCAGAATCCGTATATCCTGTCAGAATAAGATTACTTCCAAAGTAAACAAGCATTAAATTCTTCGTCCTACGAAGATACTTAAGTATACACTTAACCATAGTCCAATTTTCCATTCCTGGATTAGATTGTAATCGCTTACCGTCCCATCAAGTAATGATATCCGGTCTAGTGCTGCAGATTGCATACGTCAAACTACCAACTGCCGAAGCATATGGAATGTTACGCATGCGTTCAACCTCCTCTTGGGTTTTAGGTGCTTGTTCCTTTGAAAGTTTGATTCCATGTCTAGTAGGAGAAAAACCCCTCTTGGAATCTTGCATGGCGAACTTATTGAGCATATTCTCAATGCAGGTTAGTTGAGACAAAGCTATCTTCTTGTTCTTTCGATCCTTTATAAGTTTGATCCCTAGAACATAGGTAGCCTCTCCCAAATCCTTCACTGAAAACTGTTCATTCAGCCATCCCTTAACCGCAGATAACATTCCCACATCATTCCCAATGAGCAGAATGTCATCAACATACAGGATTAGGAAAGTAACCTTACCTTCTAGTATTCTTTTATAAACACAAGGCTCATCTAGGTTTTGTATGAACCCATAGGTTTTGATAGCCTTATCAAACCTAATGTTCCAAGACCTAAATGCTTGCTTAAGTCCATAAATGGACCTTTGCAACTTGCAAACCTTATGCTCATTACCTGGCTCAATGAATCCTTCTGGTTAGGCCATACAAATGGTCTCCTCAAGATCCCCATTAAGAAATGCGGTCTTAACATCCATTTGTCATATTTCATAATTGAAATAGGCTGCTATGGCCAAAAGAATCCTGATGGACTTAAACATGGCAACCGGAGAAAAAGTCTCCTCATAGTCTATACCCTCCTTTTGAGTATAGCCTTTAGCTACCAATCTAGCTTTAAAGGTCTCAACCTTTCCATCTGATCCCCTTTTCCTTTTGTAGATCCATTTACACCCTATGGCTTTTAGACCTGGTGGTAGATCTATAAGGACCCAGACTTCATTAGTATACATAGAATCTATTTCCGATTCCATCGCCTTGAGCCATTTTCCTGCATCAACATCATTAATAGCCTGCGTATACGTAATGGGATCTATTTCTTCTTGGTCTGAGATGGCAATTAAGTCTTCTCCTAAACCCAGATACCTACCTGGCTGTCTCACAACCCTCCCACTACCTCTAGGCATGCCTTGATGTTCAGGTTGCACTTCTGATTCAACTCTTGAATCCATTTCGACATCTTGTTCTGTCATATCCAAAACAACTCTTGGTTTGGATGAAATAGCTAACTCCTTTAGTACTACTTCATTTCTTCCTTTGTGATTTTTCACAAACTCTTCCTCTAAGAAGGTTGCATTTGTCGACACAAATACCTTCTTATCATGACGACTGTAAAAATAGTACCCTCGAGTTTCCGTAGCATATCCTACAAACAAACATACTTCTGACCTTGGTTCCGTCTTTGTTGATTCAGGCTTTAGAACATGGGCTGGGCAGCCCCAACTCCTCAAATGCCTCAATGAAGGCACTCGGCCAGTCCACAACTCCCTAAGTGTTTTAGGCACCGATTTGGACGGAGCAAAGTTAAGAAAATATGTTGTCGTTTGTATGGCATATCCCCGTAACGATTCTGGAAAGCTAGCATAGGACCTCATTGATCTTACCATTTCCAATAGAGTTCTATTTATCCTCTCTACTACACCATTCTGTTGAGGTGTACGAGGAGTTAACAAATTGGAAACAATTCCTGTTGGACCCCGATCTTTCAGTGGAAATTAGAAATATAAAAATGAAAATTTGATAAGAGTTTTTATATATGAATGGAGTTATAGATATTTTTGCCTTAAGGAAATTGATGAGAAAAGATTTGTTTGATTTGATAACCTTGGGTTTCAAATAGATTCGTATGGGTTCTGAAAGTTCAAGTGGATTGAAATGGAAGTTGAAATCAAGAAATAGAAAGTAAAAGTGTAAAATTTTGAAGAAATTAGAAAGAAAAGACAATTTGGTTGGTTATGCATGTGGTGTTTTAAGTTAGATTATTGCAAGAATAAGATTTCAGTCATATGTGGAGAATGATGGAGTTTTGTATCTTTTGTACTTGGACTTGAATACTGATGTTGTAATATGGCTTGGAATGCCATTTCATTTTATAAACATTTATCTTATGATGTTAATGAGATTTGGATTTATATATGGATATGAAAGATCAATTATGTATGAATATCAATTGTGTATAGATTTGTGTGTATTGTGTTTGAGAGAAATTAGTTGAAGAGCTTGTGGTGATGTGTTGATATGTGAAGTTGATGTGTTGGAATGAGGTTTAGAAACTTCAATGGCAAATCTGTACTGATCTAGATATATTTGGCCAAAGTGGTCTTAATGAAAGTTGTAGTTCATGTTGCCAGCTTTCTAACGCCATAAAGTATGCAATTTTTCGATATCGGGGCAAGAAGTTATGATAAATTGAAGTTTGGATATTGCTTAGGTGATTGCTAAAAGGGCAGAAACTTTGATTGAAAAATTGACTTAGCTAGAGGTTGAAGTTACTTTGGAATTCTTTATGAACATTGTAGAGGTTGTTTTATCTTTCCATTGATATAAAGCATGAAAATATTGGACAAGAGAGTAGAAAGAGTGATCTTGGTATGAGTTGTGATAAGGAAAGATTTGGAGACAAGATTGGTAGTGATCTGAAAAATATTCACTGAATATGCTTCAGTATTTTAACCATAACGTTTTCTTTAGTAATCCAAACGAGATGATTCTTAATTTGGATTAAACTACAGACATATGGCTACATTTTGTGAGAAGACATCGAATTTCAATTATGTGCCTAAGAGTCTCAAATATTGTCATGAAGTTAAGAATTGGGTGCAGTGTTGGTGCAGTAATGAAAGTCTTATCTTCTGAATTTAGGGGCAATTTTGGAATTGATAAAGATAGATTTTGGCAAAATTTCCTTCTGGAAAGTTGTAGATGTTTCTCTTAGCTTTCCAACGAATCAAACCGTGTCTAATTTGGAGTTCTTAGTAGAAAGCTATGATCTTTCTAAGTGGGGATATTTTGGAGAAGGGGGTCAGACGAAATTTTGCGTCTGTGCTGACATCATCACAGACGTATTTTTGCGTGCATCGACGCCACCACGCACGAAATTTTATGTCTGTGCTGACGCCACCACAGACTTTAATTTTTTATGTCTGTGCTAACGCCACCACAGATTTAATTTTTGCGTCTGTCTTGGACGTCACCATAGACGAAATTTTGCGTCTTTCGACGTCATCACCGATTTAATTCGTCTGTCTTTACGACATCATCGTCTCGCTTTTGTGTTTTTGACCCCTCTGCCTTCTTTTGGCCATAACTTTTTTTGTAGACCTCCGATTGAGTCGATTTTTGAAGCGTTGGATTCCTAAGACATTTTTCTATCTTTTCATACTATATAGATCAGTTTTGGAATTAAATGGAGAAAGATAGCTCGGATTTTCGTGAACTGATAGGTTATAAAAGTTTGAATAGTATTCAGTATTTTAGAGATATCTTGATCGGTAGAGCTTCGATTGATTTGATTCTTTTTGCAAATGAAAATAGAGACATGGGGCTACAAATGTTATGAAGGAGCCGATCAACAATGTAGCCTCTAAAACTTCCAAATTCGGGTCGGAAGTTAGGTGTAGTGTTCAGCCTCGAGTCTGAAGAATAGACTTCAGTATTTTGGAGATATCTTGAGCTATAGAGCTCCGATTGATCCGATTCTTGAAGGGTTGGATTCGTAAGACATAGAGGAACATTTCTCTAGAAGAAAGTTTTGTCAAATGGCTTCATTTACCTGATCGAAATAATCAGACAAGATGTCAGTTTTAAAGACCAATGGAGGGGTAATTTTGGAAGTTTACTTAAAGGGTTAAGTTTATAGGCTTAAATGGAGGGACTTATGGGTCATTCCTCATTCATTAAATGTCATGGCACTATAAAAGCAAGTGGGCTGTCATTTTAAGAGGCAACCCACGACGCTTAAGAGAAAAGAAGGAATAAGAGAAGAAGAGAGAAGAGAGAAAGGAGAGCAAGTTTCGGTGGAGAAAAAGGGGAGAAAGCTAGGGCTCAATTTTCTACCACTTGAGAGAGATTTTAATGTCATTCCAAGAGAGAAAAGGTGGAGGATGAAGAGCTTCCCTTGAACCAAGAAAATCCGAAAATGAAGGAGAAATGAGGTAAGAGCAATTTTTAAGATTTGAGTTTCTCTTGAAGTTTTGGTTTAGAATCATGGAAAATGGAATGGGTTTGTGGAGTATGAAGTTAATTTTGTTGATTTCTATGTATTATGGGTTTAATTTTGGATGGAAATTAATTAGGGTTTATGCCCAAATTTGGAATTTGGGGATTTTAGAAATTTGTGATTTAGAAAGCTTGAATATATGAGGGATTTATGTTTTCTAAGTTTAATTTGAGGATTAAGTTATTTATGATGTTGAATTTGGGTGAAATTGCTTTAGGTGAAGTCATATTGGAAGAAAGAAGGAACCAATGGACAAATTGGAGCTAGGAACAACTTTCTAGCATCGAATCGAGGTGGGTAATGTGTTTATAATTTGAATTTATAAGCCACTACCGCTTTCTTTAAATAAAGAGATTTTCTGATTTCAATTGCATCATAAGTGTTGCATCATTGTGTGAATAATTTGAAAATCATCATTAATTCCATACATGAGCTTTTGATGAATTGCAAAATATATTTGTGTTATGCCTCGAAAGATTCCATGGCATTTCGTATATTCGAAAGAAAGAACATTTTGATAAATGATCTTGAGCATTGCTTATATGCTTTTGTGTGGGCGAGAGAGTTACGGATGGATAGTCACGTGCACGTCGATGTGTGGAAAATTATAGCCTTCTCCCGGTTGCCCGCTTGTGGGCCTACGAGATCCAAAATCGGACTCGTTGTGTTTACGGTATAAACTTCGGTTTATCCGTCGTGTTTACGGAACTCTCGAGCCATTTGTGTGCATTGCATATGTGATATGACATTGCATCTATGAATTGTCAAGTTGATGCATTCACGTTTTATAAACTTATGAGTTTATGGCTGAAAGCCTAAAAATCATATGTTTTGCAAATGGAGATTTTGGCTACAGCAAGGAAAAGAACCTTTTGAAAATGTGCTTTACGGATTTCAAAGAAATGTTTTCTAAGACCAGAAAAGAAAAAGAATTTCAAGGATTTTGCATATATATATTCATTATAAACTGTTACCCACGGGCTGTAAAGCTCACCCCCCCTTCATTCCCATCCACAGGTGATGAGAAGAAGATCGGGTGCAAGAAAATGAAGATTTCTGTTTGCATGTGTTTATATTATATTATTGTTAAGTGAGATGGTTGTCGAGAAGTCTGGAATTGTTGTGTGTTGTGTACTTTGGTTTAGGGTTATGGGTAATGTATAAGGCTTGAAAATACCACTATGATTTGTATAGAGCTTTAATTTATGAAATGGTGTATAAGTCGTAATTGAATTTATGAGGTTTGGATGAGGCTATTGAGTTATGGTATTGCACATGGATATGTTATATAACTTGTGTATGTTCAATCGAGATATAAGCATGATTTTTATATGGAGAAATGTGAATGAACGGGTGTTAGACGTGGGATAGTGCGATTGTATGTGAATGTTATTGGATTGAGGATATTGAAGTCACTTGCAAGAGATGGAATGAAAATGAAAGAAAGAAAAAAAAAAGATATACCGATTTCGGATTGGATTAGTTTTGACTGATAGTCTTAAGGTTTCCAACGCAAACGCTTTCTTTGATATTTGTTCACGATTTCGGCTCCGTTTTGTTACGTATCGGAAATTGGTTTCGATTCGATTTGTATTCGATTCGTTTTGATTCGATACCTTCGTATTTGTTTCGCATGTTGTGATTCGATTTATTCGATTTGAATCCGCTTTGTTCCTTCATTTTTCGGTTGGGATCCGGTTCCGGATCGGGTCCCAACATGTGTGGTATCAGAGCCCGGTAATATGATCTTACTTGGGCGTATGTGTATGAGTATGCTAAGTGATCGTTTGCTTTTGATGACAAGAAGTATGATTGAATTAGTGAGAGTGTGATATCTATGTGGATAAGTTTGCTTTGAAGAACAAAGGTGATTATTTGATTGATTTTAGGAATATGTGAATGAATGAGAGTGAAATTTCATGATGATTAGGCTTCGAAAATTTTGTGAATTGATTTTGGGCATTGATGACTTGAATAATGAGATGGTGATGGAGATATATGTATAGAAAGTCAAAAGATTAATGTGAAGGATGAATTGATTTTGAATATTTGCGAGCTAAAATGAGAAATGCTAGAAAGATGAGATTAATGACAGAAATATATGTATGGAAGATCAATAGGTTGATTTTGAATGATAAAGATATAGATATATATATGGAAGTTCAAAAGGATTAAATTGAATGGTATGGGTCCATATTACGGTTATTAAGAATTGGACCATTGACTTGTGTAAATCTGTTAAGAAATATTGATATGATATGATATTGGTGGTATTCGATACAAGAAGTGATAAATTGTGAGTAACTTGAGAAATATGTATGATGAGAAATTAGTTCAGAAAGTGATTGAATATGATTATTTGAAGAGATTATTTGAGAGAATAAGTTACTTGGTGATTCTTTCGATAGGAATTTCGAGGGCGAAATTCTTTTAAGAGGGGGAGAAATGTTGGACCCCGATCTTTCAGTGGAAATTAGAAATATAAAAATGAAAATTTGATAAGAGTTTTTATATATGAATGGAGTTATAGATATTTTTGCCTTAAGGAAATTGATGAGAAAAAGATTTGTTTGATTTGATAACCTTGGGTTTCAAATAGATTCGTATGGGTTCTGAAAGTTCAAGTGGATTGAAATGGAAGTTGAAATCAAGAAATAGAAAGTAAAAGTGTAAAATTTTGAAGAAATTAGAAAGCAAAGACAATTTGGTTGGTTATGCATGTGGTGTTTTAAGTTAGATTATTGCAAGAATAAGATTTCAGTCATATGTGGAGAATGATGGAGTTTTGTATCTTTTGTACTTGGACTTGAATACTGATGTTGTAATATGGCTTGGAATGCCATTTCATTTTATAAACATTTATCTTATGATGTTAATGAGATCTGGATTTATATATGGATATGAAAGATCAATTATGTATGAATATCAATTGTGTATAGATTTGTGTGTATTGTGTTTGAGAGGAATTAGTTGAAGAGCTTGTGGTGATGTGTTGATATGTGAAGTTGATGTGTTGGAATGAGGTTTAAAAACTTCAATGGCAAATCTGTACTGATCTAGATATATTTGGCCAAAGTTGTCTTAATGAAAGTTGTAGTTCATGTTGCCAGCTTTCTAACGCCATAAAGTATGCAATTTTTCGATATCGGGGCAAGAAGTTATGATAAATTGAAGTTTGGATATTGCTTAGGTGATTGCTAAAAGGGCAGAAACTTTGATTGAAAAATTGACTTAACTAGAGGTCAAGTTACTTTGGAATTCTTTATGAACATTGTAGAGGTTGTTTTATCTTTCCATTGATATAAAGCATGAAAATATTGGACAAGAGAGTAGAAAGAGTGATCTTGGTATGAGTTGTCATAAGGAAAGATTTGGAGACAAGATTGGTAGTGATCTGAAAAATGTTCACTGAATATGCTTCAGTATTTTAACCATAACATTTTCTCTAGTAATCCAAACGAGATGATTCTTAATTTGGATTAAACTAGAGACATATGGCTACATTTTGTGAGAAGACATCGAATTTCAATTATGTGCCTAAGAGTCTCAAATATTGTCATGAAGTTAAGAATTGGGTGTAGTGTTGGTGCAGGAATGAAAGTCTTATCTTCTGACTTTAGGGGCAATTTTGGAATTGATAAAGATAGATTTTGGCAAAATTTCCTTCTAGAAAGTTGTATATTTTTCTCTTAGCTTTCCAACGAATCAAACCGTGTCTAATTTGGAGTTCTTAGTAGAAAGCTATGATCTTTCTAAGTGGGGATATTTTGGAGAAGGGGGTCAGACGAAATTTTGCGTCATGTCGACATCATCACGACGTATTTTTGTCGTGTCGACGCCACCACTGAGAGCGAAATTTTGCGTCAGTCTTGACGCCACCACGCATTTAATTTTTTGCGTCTGTGCTGACGCCACCACAGACAATTTTTTTTATCTGTCTTGACGCCACCATAGACGAAATTTTGCGTCTTTCTTGACGCCATCACCGATTTAATTTAAGTCTGTCTTGACATCATCGCTCTTTTGTGTTTTGACCCTCTGCCTTCTTTTGGCCATAACTTTTTTTGTAGACCTCCGATTGAGTCGATTTTTGAAGCGTTGGATTCCTAAGACATTTTTCTATCTTTTCATACTATATAGATCAGTTTTGGAATTAAATGGAGAAAGATAGCTCGGATTTTCGTGAACTGATAGGTTATAAAAGTTTGAATAGTATTCAGTATTTTAGAGATATCTTGATCGGTAGAGCTTCGATTGATTTGATTCTTTTTGCAAATGAAAATAGAGACATGGAGCTACAAATGTTATGAAGGAGCCGATCAACAATGTAGCCTCTAAAACTTCCAAATTCGGGTCGGAAGTTAGGTGTAGTGTTCAGCCTCGAGTCTGAAGAATAGACTTCAGTATTTTGGAGATATCTTGAGCTATAGAGCTCCGATTGATCCGATTCTTGAAGGGTTGGATTCGTAAGACATAGAGGAACATTTCTCTAGAAGAAAGTTTTGTCAAATGGCTTCATTTACCTGATCGAAATAATCAGACAAGATGTCAGTTTTAAAGACCAATGGAGGGGTAATTTTGGAAGTTTACTTAAAGGGTTAAGTTTATAGGCTTAAATGGAGGGACTTATGGGTCATTCCTCATTCATTAAATGTCATGGCACTATAAAAGCAAGTGGGCTGTCATTTTAAGAGGCAACCCACGACGCTTAAGAGAAAAGAAGGAATAAGAGAAGAAGAGAGAAGAGAGAAAGGAGAGCAAGTTTCGGTGGAGAAAAAGGGGAGAAAGCTAGGGCTCAATTTTCTACCACTTGAAGAGAGATTTTAATGTCATTCCAAGAGAGAAAAAGGTGGAGGATGAAGAGAGCTTCCCCTTGAACCAAGAAAATCCGAAAATGAAGGAGAAATGAGGTAAGAGCAATTTTTAAGATTTGAGTTTCTCTTGAAGTTTTGGTTTAGAATCATGGAAAATGGAATGGGTTTGTGGAGTATGAAGTTAATTTTGTTGATTTCTATGTATTATGGGTTTAATTTTGGATGGAAATTAATTAGGGTTTATGCCCAAATTTGGAATTTGGGGATTTTAGAAATTTGTGATTTAGAAAGCTTGAATATATGAGGGATTTATGTTTTCTAAGTTCAATTTGAGGATTAAGTTATTTATGATGTTGAATTTGGGTGAAATTGCTTTAGGTGAAGTCATATTGGAAGAAAGAAGGAACCAATGGACAAATTGGAGCTAGGAACAACTTTCTAGCATCGAATCGAGGTGGGTAATGTGTTTATAATTTGAATTTATAAGCCACTACTGCTTTCTTTAAATAAAGAGATTTTTCTGATTTCAATTGCATCATAAGTGTTGCATCATTGTGTGAATAATTTGAAAATCATCATTAATTCCATACATGAGCTTTTGATGAATTGCAAAATATATTTGTGTTATGCCTCGAAAGATTCCATGGCATTTCGTATATTCGAAAGAAAGAACATTTTGATAAATGATCTTGAGCATTGCTTATATGCTTTTGTGTGGGCGAGAGAGTTACGGATGGATAGTCACGTGCACGTCGATGTGTGGAAAATTATAGCCTTCTCCCGGCTGCCCGCTTGTGGGCCTACGAGATCCAAAATCAGACTCGTTGTGTTTACGGTATAAACTTCTGTTTATCCGTCGTGTTTACTTAACTCGAGCCATTTGTGTGCATTGCATATGTGATATGACATTGCATCTATGAATTGTCAAGTTGATGCATTCACGCTTTATAAACTTATGAGTTTATGGCTGAAAGCCTAAAATCATATGTTTTGCAAATGGAGATTTTAGCTACAAGAAGGAAAAGAACCTTTTGAAAATGTGCTTTACTTGATTTCAAAGAAATGTTTTCTAAGACCAGAAAAGAAAAAGAATTTCAAGGATTTTGCATATATATATTCATTATAAACTGTTACCCACGGGCTGTAAAGCTCACCCCCCCTTCATTCCCATCCACAGGTGATGAGAAGAAGATCGGGTGCAAGAAAATGAAGATTTCTGTTTGCATGTGTTTATATTATATTATTGTTAAGTGAGATGGTTGTCGAGAAGTCTGGAATTGTTGTGTGTTGTGTACTTTGGTTTAGGGTTATGGGTAATGTATAAGGCTTGAAAATACCACTATGATTTGTATAGAGCTTTAATTTATGAAATGGTGTATAAGTCGTAATTGAATTTATGAGGTTTGGATGAGGCTATTGAGTTATGGTATTGCACATGGATATGTTATATAACTTGTGTATGTTCAACTGAGATATAAGCATGATTTTTATATGGAGAAATGTGAATGAACGGGTGTTAGACGTGGGATAGTGCGATTGTATGTGAATGTTATTGGATTGAGGATATTGAAGTCACTTGCAAGAGATGGAATGAAAATGAAAGAAAGAAAAAAAAAAGATATACCGATTTCGGATTGGATTAGTTTTGACTGATAGTCTTAAGGTTTCCAACGCAAACGCTTTCTTTGATATTTGTTCACGGATTTCGGCTCCGTTTTGTTACGTATCGGAAATTGGTTTCGATTCGATTTGTATTCGATTCGTTTTGATTCGATACCTTCGTATTTGTTTCGCATGTTGTGATTCGATTTATTCGATTTGAATCCGCTTTGTTCCTTCATTTTTCGGTTGGGATCCGGTTCCCGGATCGGGTCCCAACATGTGTGGTATCAGAGCCCAGTAATATGATCTTACTTGGGCGTATGTGTATGAGTATGCTAAGTGATCGTTTGCTTTTGATGACAAGAAGTATGATTGAATTAGTGAGAGTGTGATATCTATGTGAATAAGTTTGCTTTGAAGAACAAAGGTGATTATTTGATTGATTTTAGGAATATGTGAATGAATGAGAGTGAAATTTCATGATGATTAGGCTTCGAAAATTTTGTGAATTGATTTTGGGCATTGATGACTTGAATAATGAGATGGTGATGGAGATATATGTATAGAAAGTCAAAAGATTAATGTGAAGGATGAATTGATTTTGAATATTTGCGAGCTAAAATGAGAAATGCTAGAAAGATGAGATTAATGACAGAAATATATGTATGGAAGATCAATAGGTTGATTTTGAATGATAAAGATATAGATATATATATGGAAGTTCAAAAGGATTAAATTGAATGGTATGGGTCCATATTACGGTTATTAAGAATCGACCATTGACTTGTGTAAATCATTAAGAAATATTGATATGATATGATATTGGTGGTATTCGATACAAGAAGTGATAAATTGTGAGTAACTTGAGAAATATGTATGATGAGAAATTAGTTCAGAAAGTGATTGAATATGATTATTTGAAGAGATTATTTGAGAGAATAAGTTACTTGGTGATTCTTTCGATAGGAATTTCGAGGGCGAAATTCTTTTAAGAGGGGGAGAAATGTTGGACCCGATCTTTCAAAGGAAATTAGAAATATAAAATGAAAATTTGATAAGAGTTTTATATATGAATGGAGTTATAGATATTTTGCCTTAAGGAAATTGATGAGAAAAAGATTTGTTTGATTTGATAACCTTGGGTTTCAAATAGATTCGTATGGGTTCTGAAAGTTCAAGTGGATTGAAATGGAAGTTGAAATCAAGAAATAGAAAGTAAAAGTGTAAAATTTGAAGAAATTAGAAAGCAAAGACAATTTGGTTGGTTATGCATGTGGTGTTTTAAGTTAGATTATTGCAAGAATAAGATTTCAGTCATATGTGGAGAATGATGGAGTTTTGTATCTTTTGTACTTGGACTTGAATACTGATGTTGTAATATGGCTTGGAATGCCATTTCATTTTATAAACATTTATCTTATGATGTTAATGAGATCTGGATTTATATATGGATATGAAAGATCAATTATGTATGAATATCAATTGTGTATAGATTTGTGTGTATTGTGTTTGAGAGGAATTAGTTGAAGAGCTTGTGGTGATGTGTTGATATGTGAAGTTGATGTGTTGGAATGAGGTTTAAAAACTTCAATGGCAAATCTGTACTGATCTAGATATATTTGGCCAAAGTTGTCTTAATGAAAGTTGTAGTTCATGTTGCCAGCTTTCTAACGCCATAAAGTATGCAATTTTTCGATATCGGGGCAAGAAGTTATGATAAATTGAAGTTTGGATATTGCTTAGGTGATTGCTAAAAGGGCAGAAACTTTGATTGAAAAATTGACTTAACTAGAGGTTGAAGTTACTTTGGAATTCTTTATGAACATTGTAGAGGTTGTTTTATCTTTCCATTGATATAAAGCATGAAAATATTGGACAAGAGAGTAGAAAGAGTGATCTTGGTATGAGTTGTGATAAGGAAAGATTTGGAGACAAGATTGGTAGTGATCTGAAAAATGTTCACTGAATATGCTTCAGTATTTTAACCATAACATTTTCTCTAGTAATCCAAACGAGATGATTCTTAATTTGGATTAAACTAGAGACATATGGCTACATTTTGTGAGAAGACATCGAATTTCAATTATGTGCCTAAGAGTCTCAAATATTGTCATGAAGTTAAGAATTGGGTGTAGTGTTGGTGCAGGAATGAAAGTCTTATCTTCTGAATTTAGGGGCAATTTTGGAATTGATAAAGATAGATTTTGGCAAAATTTCCTTCTAGAAAGTTGTATATTTCTCTCTTAGCTTTCCAACGAATCAAACCGTGTCTAATTTGGAGTTCTTAGTAGAAAGCTATGATCTTTCTAAGTGGGGATATTTTGGAGAAGGGGGTCAGACGAAATTTTGCGTCTGTGCTGACATCATCACAGACGTATTTTTGCGTCTGTGCTGACGTCACCACAGACGAAATTTTGCGTCTGTGCTGACGTCACCACAGACGAATTTTTGCGTCTGTGCTGACGTCACCACAGCCGAATTTTTGCGTCTGTGCTGACGTCACCATAGACGAAATTTTGCGTCTTTGCTGACATCATCGTCTGCTTTTGTGTTTTTGACCCCTTTGCCTTCTTTTGGCCATAACTTTTTGTGTAGACCTCTGATTGAGTCGAATTTCGAAGCGTTGAATTCCTAAGACATTTTTCTATCTTTTCATACTACATAGATCAGTTTTGGAATTAAATGGAGAAAGATAGCTCGGATTTTCATGAACTGATCGGTTATAAAAGTTTGAATAGTGTTTAGTATTTTAGAGATATCTTGAACGGTAGAGCTCCGATCGATTTGATTCTTTTTGCAAATGAAAATAGAGACATGGGGCTACAAATGTTATGAAGGAGCCGATCAATAATGTAGCCTTTAAAACTTCCAAATTCGGTTCGGAAGTTAGGTGTAGTGTTCAGCCTCGAGTCTGAAGAACAAACTTCAGTATTTTGGAGATATCTTGAGCTATAGAGCTCCGATTGATCCGATTCTTGAAGGGTTGGATTCGTAAGACATAGAGGAACATTTCTCTAGAAGAAAGTTTTGTCAAATGGCTTCATTTACCTGATCGAAATAATCAGACAAGATGTCAGTTTTAAAGACCAATGGAGGGGTAATTTTGGAAGTTTACTTAAAGGGTTAAGTTTATAGGCTTAAATGGAGGGCTTATGGGTCATTCCTCATTCATTAAATGTCATGGAACTATAAAAGCAAGTGGGCTGTCATTTTAAGAGGCAACCCACGACACTTAAGAGAAAAGAAGGAATAAGAGAAGAAGAGAGAAGAGAGAAGGGAGAGCAAGTTTCGGTGGAGAAAAAGGGGAGAAAGCTAGGGCTCGATTTTCTACCACTTGAAGAGAGATTTTAATGTCATTCCAAGAGAGAAAAAGGTGGAGGATGAAGAGAGCTTCCCCTTGAACCAAGAAAATCCAAAAATGGAGGAGAAATGAGGTAAGAGCAATTTTTAAGATTTGAGTTTCTCTTGAAGTTTTGGTTTAGAATCATGGAATATGGAATGGGTTTGTGGAATATGAAGTTAATTTTGTTGATTTCTATGTATTATGGGTTTAATTTTGGATGGAAATTAATTAGGGTTTATGCCCAAATTTGGAATTTGGGGATTTTGGAAATTTGTGATTTAGAAAGCTTGAATATATGAGGGATTTATGTTTTCTAAGTTCAATTTGAGGATTAAGTTATTTATGATGTTGAATTTGGGTGAAATTGCTTTAGGTGAAGTTATATTGGAAGAAAGAAGGAACCAATGGACAAATTGGAGCTAGGAACAACTTTCTAGCATCGAATCGAGGTGGGTAATGTGTTTATAATTTGAATTTATAAGCCACTACTGCTTTCTTTAAATAAAGAGATTTTTCTGATTTCAATTGCATCATAAGTGTTGCATCATTGTGTGAATAATTTGAAAAATCATCATTAATTCCATACATGAGCTTTTGATGAATTGCAAAATATATTTGTGTTATGCCTCGAAAGATTCCATGGCATTTCGTATATTCGAAAGAAAGAACATTTTGATAAATGATCTTGAGCATTGCTTATATGCTTTTGTGTGGGCGAGAAAGTTACGGATGGATAGTCACGTGCACGTCGATGTGTGGAAAATTATAGCCTTCTCCCGGCTGCCCGCTTGTGGGCCTACGAGATCCAAAATCGGACTCGTTGTGTTTACGGTATAAACTTCGGTTTATCCGTCGTGTTTACGGAACTCTCGAGCCATTTGTGTGCATTGCATATGTGATATGACATTGCATCTATGAATTGTCAAGTTGATGCATTCACGTTTTATAAACTTATGAGTTTATGGCTGAAAGCCTAAAAATCATTGTTTTGCAAATGGAGTTTTTGGCTACAGCAAGGAAAAGAACCTTTTGAAAATGTGCTTTACGGATTTCAAAGAAATATTTTCTAAGACCAGAAAAGAAAAAGAATTTCAAGGATTTTGCTTATATATATTCGTTATAAACTGTTACCCACGAACAGAAGCTCACCCCTTCATTCCCATCCACAGTGATGAGAAGAAGATCGGTGAAAGAAAATGAAGATTTCTGTTTGCATGTGTTTATATTGTATTATTGTTAAGTGAGATGGTCACGAGAAGTCTAAAATTGTTGTGTATTATGTACTTTGGTTTAGGGTTATGGGAAATGTATAAGGCTTGAAAATGCCACTATGATTTGTATAGAGCTTTAATTTATGAAATGGTGTATAAGTCGTAATTGAATTTATGAGGTTTGGATGAGGCTATTGAGTTATGGTATTGCACATGGATATGTTATATAACTTGTGTATGTTCAACTGAGATATAAGCATGATTTGTATATGGAGAAATGTGAATGAACAAAAGTTAGACGTGGGATAGTGCGATTGTATGTGAATGTTATTGGATTGAGGATATTGAAGTCACTTGCAAGAGATGGAATGAAAATGAAAGAAAGAAAAAAAAAGATATACCGATTTCGGATTGGATTAGTTTTGACTGATAGTCTTAAGGTTTCCAACGCAAACACTTTCTTTGATATTTGTTCACGGATGTCGGCTCCGTTTTGTTACGTATCAGAAATTGGTTTCAATTCGATTTGTATTCGATTCGTTTTGATTCGATACCTTCGTATTTGTTTCGCATGTTGTGATTCGATTTATTCGATTTGAATCCGCTTTGTTCCTTCGTTTTTCGGTTGGGATCTGGTTCCCAGATCGGGTCCCAATAATTCCATTGTCAATTAAATATTGCTGGAACTCTCCAGATAAATATTCACCACCTAGATATGATCGAAGCTGTTTTAATGGCTTGCCAAGTTGCTTCTCAGCTTCAGCTTTGAATTCTTTGAACTTTTCTAAAGATTCACTCTTTTTATGCATCAAATACAAATAACCATGTCTTGAGTAATCATCTATAAAAATTATGAAATATTCATAACCTCCTCTAGCTTGTACATTCATGGGCCCACACATATCAGTATGTACCAGGTCCAATGTGGATTCAGATCTTTTTCTTTTAGAAGGAAATGAGGCTTTGGTCATTTTTCCTTCAATACAAGATTCACAGGTGGGTAATGGATCACTATCCAAGCCCATAAGGATCCCATCCTTTATTAGCCTGTCAAGTCTTTTCTTATTGATATGACCCATTCTTAAGTGCCACAGATACTTTGAATTAATGCTAGAGATTTTGGATTGTCTTGGTTTTATCAATTCTGTGGTGTTTAGTGAGCCTTTCATAGGTTCCATAAAAACAATCCCTGTTTAGTTATCGATCACAAATAAAATCCTTATTCTCATATATTGAAACAACCTTTTCAAAATATAAGGAATAACCAGATTTTATTAGACAAAAATGTAAATCATGTTCCTTACAATCATTGGCATGTAATAAACATCCTCCAAATATAACCTATGACTACTAGGAAAGTCCAAGATAACTACTCCCACTGATTCTACTGAAACATAGGAACCATCTGTTATCTTGACTTGAAACTGGCCTTTAGGTAGTCTTTTCCTTTGCTGGAACCCCTGCAAAGAATTACAAACATGGTTAGTGGCTCCTGAATCTAATATCTAAGAAGTAGATAAATCTGCCACATTTCTAGTTCCTAACAAACTTAGGAAGCCCATACCTTGTTTGCTTTTGAGGGACTCTAGGTAGACTGGATAGTTTCTTTTCCAGTGGCCCATCTCATCACAGTGGAAACACTTTCCTTTGATGTTCTCTTTGGCTTTCTTTTTCATGGATTTGGCCTTGACCCCTGTTTGGGCCTTCTTTTTGATTGGACCCTTCTTATTTTCCTTGCCCTTACCCTTCGGCTTAGAAGAAGAAGCTACATTAGCTTCTGGCCCATGAGCCTTAATATTCAATATCTCCTCCATGCTCTAGAGGGTATTCATCAACTCACTCAAGGTGTAATCCTTGTTGTTGAGCTCATAGTCTAACTTAAACTGTTGAAAAGAAGAGTTTAAGCTATTGATGATCATAATCATCTGCTTGTCCGCATCCATATCCGCCCGAAGCATCTCATCCTCAATGACCGCAGAGATTACCTTCATCATGTAATCTCGCACCGGTTCACCAAGTTTCTGTCTGAGATTATGAAAGGTTTGGATAGCTTTCACTCTTGCAGACCTAGTCCTCACACCAAACATCTCATGTAGGTGATGGACCATTGCACTAGCAGTTTTCATACAAGCAATTTGTTTTGCAACATGCCACGATGAAGCGAGAATATAACACTTAGTAGTCTTGTCGATTCTCGCCAACGCTCATATTGTTGGACTTGCTCAGGAGTTGAATCTCCACTTAGAGGTGTAGGCTCATTTTCAGTTAACACCCATTAAATACGTTCATATTGAAGAACAATGTCAAGGTTTCGTCTCCATCCATTAAAATTGTCTCCGTTTTCCAATTTGTTATTAGTCAAGAGGAGGGTGAGCGGATTCATTGTGGTTGATTATGTCTGAAAATATAAATTATTAAAACATGAGCATAGTAGTCAACAATTTACGGAACTTTGTATAAAATCATGATGCATGTATGCATGATGATAGATTTAACAAAACTTAAAAAATTAAAACATTATACGACGATTATTTTTCTTATCTATAGCAGACTTAGTGACGGTGGGTCATCTTATCCATTAAAAGAAAAACTAGGACCCTCCCACTCAAAAACTACCAAGCATCTCATGCCCAATTTTTTAAGAAGCGTCTTAATTTGGTCCATACTTTTACCAACAGAGCTACGGTGGGCAGTTTATGTAAGTACAAGTCGACTTGTACTACTGATAAGTCGACTTGTTCTTGAAAAGTACCGATAAGTCGACTTGTACATTGGATAAGTCGACTTATTCAAGGATCGGATCGTTTATTTGTGCCCTAAAGGCAATCCCTTTAGCGCTTTTATTCACAATCGTATGCGCATGAATGAATAAATAAAGAAAAGGCATAATTCATTAATTTGATGTTCATGAACATTGTTCATGAATTGATTGGATCTTTAATCGATTAATGAAGTCCATGATATATGACATAGCATGAAGGAAAATATGATGTGATCATACTATCGAGATTCCTATCATGTGCAATTGTCAAGATTCTAAATTCTCCTAGTCATAGGATTAATGAGACCGACATCATTAATCCGGATAGACTAGATATGTCATACTCCTTGATTGGATCAAGCGGTGGATCTCGAAACCGTAAATATGAGATATTTAGAATTGACATGTGGATGCTTACTAGCGGTAGTAAGTTCATTGATGACCCGCCATGAGATCATCACATGGATATCTTATCTAAGTGTCAGTGATAATCTCATCATAGCAATGGTGCAAGTATCCTTAGACTTGAGGTACTCAAGGATATCTTGGATACTGATTATGTACTTTGACTCCATTCCTTGTTGCCTTCCAGAGGTAACTCATAGGGTGGTGCTTGGGTGCGACTTGAGGTATTCAAGATAATTGAGTAGCCAATAAAGGATTCACCACTACGGATTAGCGTAAGAGATACCCATGGCCTCTTGTCGGGATCATTACTCGGAAATCTCGGCGAGTGAATATGTCATGAAGAGTGTCTTCATGGACATATAGAGTAATGAGTCCTAGGGCGAGATCTGTTATCACTGGGCTAGACTCGCCTAGTAAGAGTTGACACTTTGACCATACTCATAACCAAGTGGGGTATAGGATGGTGAAAGGACGAATTGCACCAGAATTGTCATGGAAGGGTTTGTGATCCAGTTCTTGATGAATACATCAAACCGATTACTTTCCGGTCAATTGGGGTCATGATGTGTTGCTAGATACCGCTCATGACTTGCTTCAGATTAATTGTTAATCTAAGTGGCCAACATAACCGGAGCCTAAAGGGTCACACGCTTAAGAGTGTCTCGGAGAATCAGAAAATAGTAATTGGACAGAGTTCCAATTATGGAGAGCATTAG
The DNA here is from genome assembly GCA_029891385.1 of Erythroxylum novogranatense. Taxonomy (NCBI): domain Eukaryota; kingdom Viridiplantae; phylum Streptophyta; class Magnoliopsida; order Malpighiales; family Erythroxylaceae; genus Erythroxylum; species Erythroxylum novogranatense. Next base: position 28,654,738 of record CM057224.1, read on the forward strand.
ATTAAATGGATCCCAATGGATTGGGATATGTCCCGATGAGATCGCGACATCGATATTGCTAAGAAAGGTTTAGGAGTTGCTTGAAAGATCGGGACCCTAGAGAGCCGTAGGACCGATCCCGCTAGATCGACCTTAGCATATATATTCTAATTAATTAATTAAGTAAATTAATTAATTAATTATTATATATATAAGTGTACATGCACATTGGAAAGTGGGAGGAGAGGATGAAACTTTGAAAAGTCAAAGTTTGTTTCTTTTTCATTTAATAAATGAAAGGCCATTAAGCTCCCACATGGCACCTTCTTATGGATTGAATTTTTAAGTGTTAAAACAACATAAGAGGGTTTTGAAGGAGGTGACCGTCGATGATGCTTAAGGATGGAGGAGAAGAAAATTTCCTTAAGTGTTAAGGAAAGTATGAAAGTGATTTTTCAAGTCTTCCTTCTTCATCATCATCATTTCTCTTCTTCTTCCAAGCAAGGTTTCAACGTGCTCCTCAAGCTCTCCAGGACAGAGGTAGGGTCTAGCAGCTCTTAATCTGTTCTAGCTATTCCGGGTCAAAGGGTTTGACTCGGTTAGGTTTCGATCTCTGCGTGGATCACCTTTAGAGATAGTCTCTTTTGGCTATTTAGGTTGATGTCTTCATACGGATACCTGGATCCTGGGTTCGGGAAGGTCCCGGGAACAAAAATTTTTGTTTTCCGCTGCCGGTACATGCGATGTACCTCCCGGAATTTTCCTATAGTGGTATCAGAGCGTCTGGTATCCCGTATGAAGCTAAAACCTAAGCTAGATCAGAAACCCTAAGTGCTGTTGATGTTGATGCATGTGTACTGCCCAGATTTCGTTTCTGTATAGAGATGCATTTTTCGAAATTTTTCTGCCCAGAAATGTTCATAACATGTTAGAGAATATTTCTATGAATTTTCAGAATTTATCGATTTGATTTGATATAGTTTTGCTAATTAATTCCCTTAGGTTACAGATGCTGTTTTGTGAAACGATTCTGGAACAGGCAGTAGTATAAAATCGAGACTAAATTCTAGAAAAATCGTTTTCTGGATTTTCCTTCACCTACATGTCTCTAAGATGTTGGTGAATGTCTGTGAGCATGGAAATTGGATTTCAAGGTGATTGGATATTTATTCACGAATTTATTCTATGCTGTTGGGAATTGCTGTGCTGATGAACACAGATTTTGAATCGGTTTTGTTATTTAGGTTGACTGAGTTTTTGATTGCCTAAAATCCTGAAAAACTTCATGAAGCATGTTCTGAACATGTAGTAACCTATATAATTTTCTCATGATTTATTGAAATTGTTTCATTGATCATTTCGAGCAATGTACAGGACTGGACAGTTTTGGTGAAAATTGTTGGGACTGTTTTGCTTGGCTTGATTGAGTGTGCTTTTTCAGTTCCAATGCCTTGCACCATTTTTAATGTGATTAAAAATGTGTTATCTTGATGTAGTATGATTTCCAAACTGAATTGCTTGAAGTTGTTTATCCTAGAATGTTTGGATGCCTAATTGATCACATTAGCGTCTCGTTAGTATATTGCATTATCTTGTTTGTTTTGACCGTCATATTTTTTATGGCATGTGCTGAAATAAATTTGATAATGTATATGCTAGCTAGAGGTTCTTAGGATGATAATTTGGGTGTTCCTAAATTGTTTGGACATTAATGAGTTTTGACTCATTTCAAGTTTTTCATATAGTTTGACTATTTAAGGCTTTCATGGTTCAATGAATTGTTCATTGATACATCAAATTTATCAGATATTACCTTAGGTATGTAGGTGTTGTGAATTAGAATTGCATTAATTGAGGAATTAGCCGATTAGAGATTTTAGCAAAATTCCTGAATAAGTCGACTTTGTATGTGAAATAAGTCCACTTGTTCGAAGTTTTAGGATAAGTCGACTTGTCATGTAATAAGTCGACTTGTTCAGATCTCGATATAAGCCCACTTGTAGTTCCTCATAAGTCCACTTGTTCATGGGCAGGTGACATAAGTCCACTTGTGTCATACAAGTCGACTTGTGTGTGGGCAGATGCAATAAGTCGACTTGAATTTGATGAAAGTCGACTTGTGGCACGCTCAGTTGGATGATGGATGATTATAAGGATTGATTCAATTTGATTGATGAAACCTAAATCATTCCATATAGTCATGGTGACTATAATCCCACGGCTTGGAGAAGAAGAAGAAGAGACTCGAAATCCCTCCTCGGTATATGAAAACTAACGCCTTCCATTAATATGGTAAGAACCGTAGTTCTTATAGGTTGGGTTGTTGAGCAAACTCAAGCTCACTCTATACGGATATGTTCGAACCATGAAAATATGATTTTCGGATTAATGGGTTGGTTTTCACTGGAAGCGTTGGTTTGTTGAGCAAACTCAAGGTCAACGTGGACAGAGGCGAAATTGGGTAGCATACATCGGATGTATGCGCATCAAAGAGTTGATACCCAATGAAGTGCACACATCAACAAGTTGATAGCACTGATCGATAGTTGTGTCTAAGATGTAATTGGTATATCTGATACCTCCCGAGACATAAGGTGGCTTGTTGGACAAATCCAAGGTCATTCTCAATGTCGGTTATCGATGATGCAATTGGTATGACCGATACCTACCGATTGACCTAAGTTGTGGCTTGTTGGGCAAACCCAAGGTCACTCTTAGCAATGTCGGATATCGACCCACTAGGACATTATGTCACATTGTTTCTTTGGATTCGTAAAGAGGGTTATGGATTCTAGGAAACTAGTGGGAGCCATATGCATGTCATGCAAGTCCTTATGATCATGTAGGCATTTCTATTCTATCATTCCTTCTCTCTATCGCGTTTAGGTTGATTGAAGAAGTCTTTCAGTGTGAATATACGCTCTCTATTCTGGACCGATTTTCTTGATTGACTAAGGAATCTGAGAATTGTTCTCAGATCTAAGGAACTGAGATACGTCCTAGATGTTCCACTTCCAGATGCACCTGCTGTCGATGCTTCTGATAAGGATCAGAAAGCATATCGTAAGCATCTAATGGACGGGGACATGGCTATTTGCCTCGATGTTACCAGAGTGCAATGAGAAGACGAGTCCATGGATGCTCACTCTATAGTATTTCATCTTAGGGAGCTGTTTGATGAGTAAGATTGGTCCGAAAGGTTCAAGACCTCAAGGCTTCTCTTCATCATTAAAGATGGCTCTGTGGACAACTAGCAGGCAAGATACCTCAAGATGAATGGCTATATTGAGAGATTGGCCGCCTTAGGATTTGTAATGGATTATGAATTAAGTAGAGACTTAATTCGGTTGGATTGTCGATGGTTATTCACGGTTTGTGATAAACTATCGGATAAACCAAATATCCACAACAATTCTGAATGATCAATCTGCTTTCATGACAATTGAAAGGTGCTATCAAGATAGATAGCAAGTGCTAATGGTGAATGCTTCTTCTTCTAGTTCAAAGAAGAAAAAGGCCAAGAAACCAAAGGGAAGTGCCAACAAGAAGAAAACCAAAGTATTCTGCCCCAAAAGGATTTTGCTTTCATTGTGGCAAGTCTAGCCACTAGAGGCGAAACTGTAAAATCTATCTGGAGTCCCTGAAGCAGTAAAAGGCATCAGATGCCTCTACTCCTTCAATTATGTTTGTCATTGAGGTTGATACTATTCCTGATCCAAACATATCGGTATTTGATACCGGATGTGGCTCATACATATAAAATGTTATGCAAGGCCTCAGGGACAGTAGAAAGCTCATAAAAGGAGAACTAGACCTTTGTGTAGATAATGGAGCAAGAGTTGCTACATTAGCCGTATGCACTTATGTCTTGTTACTCCCTGGTGAGCTTGTAATCAAATTGGATGATTGTCATTTTGTACCCGTTTTAAACAAAGAACATATTGTATGTTTTATGTTTAATTAGAGCTGGTTTCCATTGGACTTTTAGTAGCAATGGTTGTTATATTAGTTGCAATGGAATGCTCTATGGTACTCGTACATTATGCAATGGAATTGACATATGAGATATATCATATCCAATTATGAATATCAATGACGCGAAAAGACATAATTGAGATAATTTAAAATCAACGTATTTATGGCATTGTCGAACGGCCATATAAATGAGACACGATCGCTAAGCTCCATAAGAGTGGAAGTTTAGGGTCATTTGATTATGAATCATATGACACATGCGAATCTTGTTTATTAGGCAAGATGACTAAGTTATCCTTTAAAGGAAAGGGTGAACAAGTGAATGGAATATTAGACCTAATACATTCAGATGTATGCGGTCCGATGTCCATCCATGCCGAAGTGGTTGTCGTTATTTCATTACCTTTATCGATGATTATTCACGATATGGGTACTTGTATTCGATGAGATAAAATCAAGTGTTTGAAAAGTTCAAATAATTCAGAAATGAAGTAGAAAACTAACTTGGTAAAAGTATGAATACATTACGATCGATCGTGGTGGAAAATACTTAGACCAACAGCTTTTGGATTATCTCGTAGATAATGAGATTTTATCTCGAAGACACTCCACCTTACACGCCGCAGCACAATGGTGTGGCTGAAAGGAGAAATCGAACCTTGTTAGACATGGTGCGATTGATGATAGGTTTTGCACAGTTTTAGGGGTATGCACTCGAGACAACTGTTTACTTGCTAAACAGAGTTCCATCAAAGACAGTTGATGTTACTCCATATGTAGATATGGACTAACTGAAAGCCCTATCTTTCTTAGCTGAAAGTTTGGGGTTGTCCTGCTTATGTGAAGCGGACACAGTCAGATTAGCTTGATGCAAAGCTGACAAGTGTTTGTTCGTGGAATATCAATTCTACCTTGCTTAGCAACAAAAGTTGATTGTTTCAAAGCATGCTGTTTTCTTAAAGAAATAGTTTCTTTTACAAGAGGACAGTGGAAGCAAAGTTGAACTTGGAGAAGTTCAAGATGCTCGAACAAACACGTATCAATCGCTCGAACTCAAACTGCCACTCATATAGATGAGGTAACAGCCAACCTTCTACCACACACAATTTCAGAGGTCACGATACGCCTGCTCTGTTCCTGAGAAATATGGATTTCTCGTGGGGAACAGAATGACGTATTGCTCATATGAGATGATGAGCCTGCTACCTATGAAGAGGTTTTGAAGAGTTCAGAGTCTGAGAAATGGCTTTAAGCCAGAAATCTGAAATGGATTCCATGTACATAAACCAAGTATGGACTTTGGTTGTTACACCGAAGGATAAAACCCACGTGGTGCAAAGGGTTTTAGAAGAAACCAACATGGATGGTAATTTGATTACCTATAAAGCAATGCTTCGTTAAAGGATATCGTCACGCATAAAGAGTTGACTATGACGAAACCTTCAAATTTCAGAAGCAATGCTTAAATCCATTAGGATACTCCTAGCCATTGCCGCTCATTATGATTATGAGATATGGCAAGTAGATGTGAAGACAGCTTTCCAGAATGGAAATCTACCCGAGGATGTGCATGACACAACCTGAGGGCTTCACTTCCATCGATGGCGAAAATGTATGCAAGCTTCAGAAATCCATGTTTGGATTGAAGCAAGCATCCAGGAGTTGGATTATCCGTTTAGATGAGTCAATCAAAGAGTTTGATTTCTCACAAAATTCGAATGATCATTGTGTGCATAAGAAGGTTAATGGGACTGCAATCGTATTCCTTGTGTTGTATGTAGATGACATACTGTTACTCGGAAATGATGTCTCTATGCTGCAATCAGTTAAAATTTGGTTGTCCAAACAATTTGCCTTGAAAGACCTTGGTAAAGCAACTTATATCCTTGGGATATAGATTTATGCAGATAGATCAAAGGTTGCTTGGTCTTTCACAAGCATCGTACATAGATGAGATGCTAAAGAGGTTTAGCATGGAACAATGCTATGTACGAAGCTCGATGTATCGTATGCTCTAAGGGTTACGAGCAGATACCAATCGGATCCTGGTGAGGGTCACTAGGTGGCTGTCAAGAATATCCTCAAGTACTTGTGAAACACTAAGGATGTTTTCTTAATCTATGGAGATGGAAATCTCCACATGAGCGGGCATTCAGATGCCAGTATCTAATCTGATAAGGATGATTCTGAATCACAATCAGGTTATATACATTCACACTGAATAGCGTGGTGGTCAGTTGGAAAGAATTCCAAACAAGAGATGACTGTTGATTCATCAACCGAGGCAGAGTACATTGCAGCATCGGATGCGCAAAGGAAGCAGTTTGGATCAAGAAGTTCATTACTGAACTTGATCTGGTCCCTAGCTGTGGTGAGCCCATAGGATTGTATTGTGATACAATGGGGATAATGCGCAGGCAAAGGAACCAAGGTCTTATCGACGATCCCAACTCGTACTTCGCCGATTCGGGAGATCATTAGTCGAGATGATATCCCGATAGAGAATTCTACGAGCAAAGTGTTCTTTGTTCGCTGACAAAGCCATTGTCACAGGAGAATTGTGATTCTCATGGACTCGCTTATGGTATTGGATACTAAGGCGATTGGCTTTAGGTCAAGTGGGAGATTTAGAAGTACAAGTCGACTTGTACTCTTGATAAGTCGACTTGTTCTTGAAAAGTACCGATAAGTCGACTTGTACATTGGATAAGTCGACTTATTCAAGGATCGGCATCGTTTATTTGTGCCCTAAAGGTAATCCCTTTAGTGCTTTTATTCACAAATGTATGCGCATGAATGAATAAATAAAGAAAAGGCATAATTCATTAATTTGATGTTCATGAACATTGTTCATGAATTGATTGGATCTTTAATCGATTAATGAAGTCCATGATATATGACATAGCATGAAGGAAATTATGATGTGATCATACTATCGAGATTCCTATCATGTGCAATTGTATCAAGATTCAAATTCTCCTAGTCATAGGATTAATGAGACCGGACATCATTAATCCGGATAGACTAGCATATGTCATACTCCTTGATTGGATCAAGCAGTGGATCTCAGAAACTGTAAATATGAGATATTTAGAATTGACATGTGGATGCTTACTAGCGGTAGTAAGTTCATTGGATGACCGCCATGAGATCATCACATGGATATCTTATCTAAGTGTCGGTGATAATCTCATCATAGCAATGGTGCAAGTATCCTTGACCGAGGTACTCAAGGATATCTTGATATTGATTCATGCTTTGACTCCATTCCTTGTTGCCTTCGAGAGGTAACTCATGGGTGGTGCTTGGGTACAGCTTGAGGTATTCAAGATAATTGAGTAGCCAATAAAGGATTCACCACTTACGGATTAGCGAAGAGATACCCACGGCCTCTTGTCGATCATTACTCGAAAATCTCGGCGAGTGAATATGTCATGAAGAGTGTCTTCATGGACATATAGAGTAATGAGTCCTAGACGAGATCTGTTATCACTGGGCTAGACTCGGTCTAGTAAGAGTTGACGCTTGACCATACTCATAACCAAGTGGGGTATAGGATGGTGAAAGGACGAATTGCACGGTAATTGTCTATATGGAAGGGTTTGTGATCCGGTTCTTGATGAATACATCAAACCGATTACTTTCCGGCCAATTAGGGGTCATGATGTGTTGCTAGATACCGCTCATGACTTGCTCGATTAATTATTAATCTAAGTGGCCAACATAACCGGAGCCTAAAGGGTCACACGCTTAAGAGTGTCTCGAGAAATCAGAAATAGTAATTGGACGAGTTCCAATTATGGAGAGCATTAGATTAAATGGATCCCAATGGGATTGGGATATGTCCCATGAGATCGCGACATCGATATTGCTAAGAAAGGTTTAGAGTCGTTTGAAAGATTTGGGGCCCTGGAGGTTAGGGACCAGCCCAGCTTGGATCGACCTTAGCATATATATTCTAATTAATTAATTAAGTAAATTAATTAATTAATTATTATATATATAAGTGTACAAGCACGTTGGAAAGTGGGAGGAGAGGATGAAACTTTGAAAAGTCAAAGTTTGTTTCTTTTTCATTTAATAAATGAAAGGCCATTAAGCTCCCACATGGCACCTTCTTATGGATTGAATTTTTAAGTGTTAAAAACAACATAAGAGGGTTTTTGAAGGAGGTGACCGTCGATGATGCTTAAGGATGGAGGAGAAGAAAATTTCCTTAAGTGTTAAGGAAAGTATGAAAGTGATTTTTCAAGTCTTCCTTCTTCATCATCATCATTTCTCTTCTTCTTCCAAGAAAGGTTTCAACGTGCTCCTCAAGCTCTCCGGATGAGGTAGGGTCTAGCAGCTCTTAATCTGTTCTAGCTATTCCCGGTCAAAGGGTTTGACTCGTTAGGTTTTCTCGATCTCTGCGTGGATCACCTTTAGAGATAGTCTCTTTGGCTATTTAGGTTGATGTCTTCATACGGATACTGGATCCTGGTTCGGGAAGGTCCCGGAACAAAAATTTTGTTTTCATTGCGGTACATGCGATGTACCTCCCGGGATTTTCCTACAGTTTATTGATAAAAAATGTTGAGTGTTTACCCATTTGATTCATTCACTAAAGATACCTACAAACCATGCCTCGGTGGGAGGTCACATTTCCTATCATTAAGTGGACTTATCCTTAAGGAGACCCAAACCATGCAAGATCTAGGATCCATGCCCTCCGATGGGGAGTAACACTTTACCACATGCAAACAGGCCATCATTTGGAGACCGTGGACTCTCACAGGAGCATCCTCTCCCACTCAATCATTTTGGGTTTTAAGTTTTAAATACCATCTTGTCTAGATACAATTTATTATCCATCCTATATTGTTTCATTATATATCTCATACATAATGAATGCATGGCAAAGCCTAGGGTTGGCAATTTTCTAAATGACATGCAATCACGCAATATCACATATTATAAGCATTCATTTCTCCATTCATCACATGAACTAATAAAGCCACTTTTGATTGTCCATCCTGTTAGAGTAGTGCCCTAAAGGCAATCGCCTTTAGAGCATTTTGTACATAGTTGTGTACATTCTTGATAAATAAATAAAGAAAGGCATATTTCATTAATTTGTTGTTCATTATTTATGAACTGATATTGATCTGTAATCAATCAAATTAATGAAGTCCATGATATATGACATAACATGAAGGAAATTATGATGTGATCATACTACTGAGATTCCTATCATGTGCAATTATGTCAGTATCTAAATTATCCCTAGTCATAGGATTACTGAGATTGGACATCGGTAATCTAGAAAGACTAACACATCTCAAGCTCCTTGATTTGATCAAGCAGTGGATCTCAGAAACTGTAAATATGAGATATTTAGGGTTGAGATGTGGATGCTTACTAGAGGTAGTAAGTACATTGGATGACTTGCCATGAGATCATCACATGGATGTACTATTCTAATGTCAGTGATAATCTCATCATAGCAATGGTGCAAGTATCCTTAGATTTGAGGTACTCAAGGATATCTTGGATGCTGATTCTGTGCTTTGACTCCATTCCTTGTTGCCTCACAGAGGTCGCTCATAGGGTGGTGATTGGGTACAGTTTGAGGTATTCGAAGGTAATTGAGTAGCCAATAGAGGATTCACCACTTCGTGATAGCGTAAGATGATACCCATGGCCTCTTGTCGGGGTCATTACTTGAAATCTCGATCGAGTACATATGTCATGAAGAGTGTCTTCATTGACATATTTAGTATTAAGTAATGAGTCCCGGACAATAACTGAAATCACTGACTAGATTTGACATAGTCGGTCTAGTGAGAGTTGACACATTGCCCATACTCATAACCAAGTGGGGTATAGGATGGTGAAAGGAAGAATTGCACCAGTAATTGTCTATGGAAAGGTTCGTGATCCGTTCATGATGAATATAGATTCATTCACAAATCAATTACTTTCCCCAATTGGGGTCATGATGTGTTGCTAGATACCGCTCATGACTTGCTTAGATTAAGTGTTAATCTAAGTGGCCAACATAACCGGAACCTAATGGGTCACACGATAAGAGTGTCTCGGAGAACTCAGAAATAGTTTTGGACAGTTCCAATATATGGAGAGCAATCGGATTAAATGGATCCCGATGAGATCGAGATATGTCCCGATGAGATCGCGACATCGATATTGCTGAAAAACGTTTCCGGGGGTTTTTCCCATACCGGGACCCGATAGGTCGGTAGGACCGACCCCAGTGTGATTGGACCGCTTCAGCAATATATATACATATATATATATGATTAATTAATTAATTAATTAATTAATTAATATATGTTGAATACGTGGATGGAGGAGAGGAAGCATAAGAAGCTTCCATTTATATGCTTAGTCATTAATGAATTTAATGGCTAAATGACAAAAACAAAAAGGTGAGATGATGATGCTCGTTGATGATGAATAAGAAGAAGGTTTTGGAATAAAACCTAAGGTCTTGAAAGAGCATCTTCGTGGGTTTTTTAAAGAAAGAAGAAAAAGAGTTCTCCATCTTTCAAGCTCTCCAAAATCATCATCTCCAAGCTTCATCCTCCTTCCTTCTCCATCATTAATCAAGCTCTCCATAGAACAAAGGTAAGATCTAGCAGTCTTTAATTTATTCTAGCTATTCCCGGGTCAAAGGGTTTGTCCCGGTTAGGTTTTCCGATCTCTGCGTGGATACCGTTAGAGACGGTCTCCTTTGGTCGTTAGGTTTGACTTTGTTATATATACACATGGATCCTGACTTTTGGGAAGGTCCCGGAACAAAAAAATTTGTTTTCCGCACCGTGGGCATGTGATGCTCACACCAGGATTTTCCTACAATGGTATCAGAGCCACTTGTGTCGTATATAACAACGAAACCATGACTAGGTCGGAGTTGCCTATTGCTTGTGATGATGATGCATGTTATATATGTGAATTTCGAATTCAGTATAGAGATCATGTTTTCGAAATTTTCTTGCCCAGATATGTTCACAAGATGTTTTTGTATATGTCTGTGGAATCTTGGAATTTATCAATTTGATTTGATATGGTTTTGCTAATTTATTCCCTAATGTTCTGGTTGCTGTCTTTGTACACATTCATTGGACAGGCATGCTTATAAATTCGATAATAAATTGTAGAAAATTTTTTTTTTGGATTTTCTGTCACCAACATATCTCTAAGATGTTTATTAATGTCTATGAGAAAGGAAAAATGTTTTCGAGGTGATTTACTATTTATTTGAGAATTTATTGTGTGCTGCTGGGAATAACTGTGTTGAGGAACACAGATTCTACATTGGCTTTGTTGCTGAGGTTGAATGAGTTTTTGATGGAAATAAATCCTGAAAAAATTCATGGAGTATGTTGTGAACATGTTGTAACCTCTGTAATTTTCTCAGAATTTATTGAAATTGTTTCAATGGGTTTTTCAAGCAAAACACAAAGCTTGGCAGTTTTGAGAAAGTTGCTGGAGCTGTTTTGTTTGGAATGAGAAATTGTGTAATTTTCAGTTACAATTCCTAGGATCATTTTTAATGTGATTAAAAATGTGTTACATTGATTTTGTATGCTTGCAAAATTGAATTTCTTGAAATTAGGTTTCCAAACAATTTTCGGATGTCAAATGTGTCTCATTAGCGTCTCGTTAGTATATTCCCTTATCTTGATTGTTTTGGCCGTCAAAAATTTTGTGACAGGTGCCGAAATAGTCTTGATAAAGTGTAGATTACCTAGAGATACTTAGGGTGATAATTTGATATTCTCAAATTATTTGGAAATCTAGATGAATAAGAGTGTATTCATCAATTTCAAGTTACATGTATAGTTTGACTATATATGGTAAGCATGGTACAATGAAAGTGTTTCATTGGTACATCATAATAAAGGATATTACACTTGGTATTGTGAATTTGATTACACGGATTGAGAAATTAGCCGATTAGAGAGCAGGCCAAATTCCAGTCGACTAGAACATGCACCAGTCGACTGGAAAGTGGATTCCAGTCGACTATAATATGTTCCAGTCGACTGGAAAGTGCACAGTAATCAATTCCAGTCGACTAGAACATGTTCCAATGACCGAACGCACAAAGAACCTATAGTCAATTAGCACAAGTTCCAGTCGACTGGCACATGCACCAGTCGACTAGAACATGCACCAGTCGACTACAACAACATGCATAGGTGGGATGATGGATGATTTTAGGTATAAACTCAATGTGATTGATGAAATACCCTAAATCATTCCATATAGTCATGGTGACTATAATCCTATCGCTTGGAGAAGAAGAAGATGAGACCTGAAAACCCTCAAATAATATGAAAATTAACGCCTTCCATTAATATGGGGAGAACCATAGTTCTTATAGAGTTGGGTTGTTGGGCAAACCCAAGCTCACTCTATACGGATATGTTCGAACCATAGAAAATGAGATTTTCAGATTAATGGGTCGGTTTTCACTAGAAGCGTTGATTTGTTGAGCAAACTCAAGGTCAACGTGGACAGAGGCGAAATTGGGTAGTGTACATCAGATGTACACGCATCAAGAGTTGATGACCCAATGTGTGTGCATACATCAAAAGTTGATAGCACTAGTCGATAGTTGCACCTAAGATGGAAATAGTATGATTGATACCTACCGATTGAACTAAGGTGGCTTGTTGGGCAAACCCAAGGTCATTTTTTAGGAATGTCGGATTTCTATCTATGATGCAATTGGTATGACCGATACCTACCGATTGAACTAAGGTGGCTTGTTGGGCAAACCCAAGGTCATTTTTAGGAATGTCGGATATCGACCCACTAGGACATTATGTCATAATTTTTCTTGGATTCGTTATGAGGGTAATGGATTCTTTGAAACTAGTGGGAGCCATATGCATATCATGCAAGTCCTTATGATTATGCATCTATTCCTATTCTAACATTCTTTCTCTCTTTTCCCTATAGGTTATTGAAGATGTCTTCTAGTGTGAATCTTCGCTCACTAATGGATTCCAACAAATTAACTGGACCGAATTTTCTCTATTGGCTGAGAAATCTGAAAATTGTTCTCAGGTTTGAGGAACTGGGATATATCCTAGATGTTCCACTTCCTGATCCACCTGCTGCTGATGCTTCTGATGTAGATCAGAAAGCATATCGAAAGCATCTTAAAGACAGTGACATTTATACCTGCATTATGCTTGCCTCGATGTCACCAGAGCTGCAGAAGCAGCGTGAGTCTATGGATGCTCATACCATAGTGTTTCATCTTAGGGGAGTCGTTTGATGAGCAAGCTCGGTGCGAAAGGTTCGAGACCTCGAGGCTACTCTTCACTACTAAGATGACTCGAGGTTCATCTGCAGCAAGATGCACCAAGATGAATGGGTATATTGAGAGGTTGGCCGCCTTAGGTTTTGTCATGGATTATGAATTAAGTATTGACTTATTCGGTTGGATTGTCGATAGTTATTCACGGTTTGTGTTAAACTATCGGATAAACCAAGTATCCACGACAATCCCTGAGTTGATCAATCTGCTCAAGAGAGCAGAGCAAGCTATCAAGAAGGATAGTAAGCAAGTGCTTATGATGGACTCTTCTTCTGGTTCAAAGAAAAGGAAGCGAAGAAGAAAAGGTCTAAGAAACCAAAAGGAAGTGCAGCGAAGAAGAAACCAAAGAGATCGCACTAAGGAACTTGCTTCCATTGTGGCAAGATCGCCACCGAAGCGGAACTATAAGGTCTATCTGGAAGAATCAAGCGAAGAAGGCATCGATGCCTCGACTTCTTCGTATGTTTGTCATCGAGGTTAACATCGCTTCGATCATAACATATGGGTATTAGATACCGGTTGTGGCTCACACATATGCAATGATATGCAGGGCCTCGTGGACGATGAGATGACTCGTGAAGGAGAGGTGGACTGCGTGTGGGAAATGGAGCAAGAGTTGTTGCATTAGCCGTAGGCACTTACTTTTGTCACTCCCCACCGGGCTTGTAATTAAATTGGATGATTGTTATTTTGTACCAGTATTAACAAAGAACATATTATTCTGCTTCTTGTTTAAATAGAGTGGTTTCTATTTGACTTTTAGTCACAATGGTTGTTCTATTAGTTTGAATGGAATGCTTTATGGTACTGGTACATTATGCAATGGAATTTACATATTAGATATGTCACATCCAATTATGAATGTCAATGACACGAAAAGACATAAACGAGATAATTTAAAATCAACTTACTTATGACATTGTCGTCTTGGCCATATAAATGAGAGACGCATAGCTAAGCTTCATAAGAATGGAAGTTTAGGGTCATTTGATTATGAATCATATGACACATGTGAATCATGTTTATTAGGCAAGATGACTAAGTTACCCTTCAAGGGAAAGGGTGAACGAGCGACTGGAGTATTAGACCTAATACATTCAGATGTATGTGGTCCGATGTCCATCCATGCCAGAAGTGGTTGTCTTTACTTCATTACCTTTATCGATGATTATTCTCGATATGGGTACTTGTATCTGATGAGATACAAATCTGAAGCATTTGAAAAGTTCAAACAATTCAAAAATGAAGTAGAAAACCAACTTGGGAAAAGTATCAAAACATTACGATCCGATCATGGTGGGGAATACTTAGACCAAGAATTCTTAGATTATCTCAGAGATAATGGGATTTTATCTCAATGGACTTCTCCTTACACACCACAGCATAATGGTGTGGCAGAAAGGAGAAATCGAACCTTGTTAGACATGGTACGATCGATGATGGGCTTTGCAAAGTTACCTAAATCCTTTTGGGGTATGCAATCGAGACAATTTGCTTACTTGCTAAACAGAGTTCCATCAAAGACATTGATGTTACTCCATATGAGATGTGGACTAACAAAAACCCTATCTTGCTCATTTGAAAGTTTGGGGTTTTCCTGCTTATGTGAAGCGGACACAGTCAGATAAGCTTGATGCAAAGTCTGACAAGTGTTTGTTCGTAGGATATCCTAAGGAATCAAGGGATATCGCCTACTACGCCGAGGAACAAAAGGTGTTTGTTTCAAGCATCTGTCTTTTTAGAGAAAGAGTTTCTTTTACAAGAAGACAAGGGAGCAAAATTGAACTCAAGAAGTTCAAGATGCTCGAATGCACGCAGATCAACTACTCGAACTCAAAATCGTAACTCATACAGATGAAGTAATAATTCAACCTTCTACTTCACACGAAGTTCGTAGGTCACGTAGATACGCCTGCTTCAGAGATATGGATTTCGTGAATGAACAGAATGACGATTGCTCATAGAAGATAATGAGCCTACTACCTATGAAGAGGTTCTCAAGAGTTCAGAGTCGAGAAATGGCTTCATGCCATGAAGTCCTAAATGGATTCCATGTATGAAAACCAAGTATGGACTTTGGTTGATGCACCGAATCTAATAAAACCCATAGGGTGTAAATGGGTTTTCAAAAGAAAACCGACATGGATGGTAATGTAATTACCTATAAAGCAAGGCTTGTGGCTAAAGGCTTTCGTCAAAGACAAGGAGTTGACTACGACGAGACCTTCAGCCCAGTAGCAATGCTTAAATCCATTAGAATACTCCTAGCCATTGCCACTCATTATGATTATGAAATATGGCAAATGGATGTGAAGACAGCTTTCCTAAATTGAAATCTAGCTGAGGATGTGTATATGACACAACCTGAGGGCTTCACCTCCTATGATGGCGAAAAGGTATGCAAGCTTCAAAAATCCATCTATGGATTGAAACAAGCATCCAGGAGTTGGAACATCCGATTTGATGAGGTAATCAAAGAGTTTGGTTTCTCACAAAATGCAGATGAATACTGTGTGTATAAGAAGGTTAGTGGGACTGCAATCGTATTCCTTGTGCTGTATGTAGATGACATATTATTACTAGGAAACGATGTCTCGATGCTACAATCAGTCAAGATTTGGTTGTCCAAATAATTTCCCATGAAAGACCTTGGTGAAGCAACTTATATCCTAGGGATAAGGATCTATAGAGATAGATCAAAAAGATTGCTTGGTCTTTCACAATCAACGTACATAGACAAAATGCTGAAGAGGTTTAGCATGGAGCAATCCAAGAGAGGGTAC
This sequence comes from Erythroxylum novogranatense, assembly GCA_029891385.1. Taxonomy (NCBI): domain Eukaryota; kingdom Viridiplantae; phylum Streptophyta; class Magnoliopsida; order Malpighiales; family Erythroxylaceae; genus Erythroxylum; species Erythroxylum novogranatense. The sequence goes on from CM057224.1 coordinate 28,670,806, forward strand.
CTTCCCGTGACTCATGGGATAACACTCTCGAAATCTATGTGTCCTAAGACACAAGATGAGAGGATGCGCATGAATATGATCCCGTATGCATCTGCGGTTGGATCTATCATGTATGCTATGCTATGTGATTGAGCCAAATTTATACTATAAATTGGCCCTAATTTCTTAAGTGATTATGCACTTGTTGACTCCTAATTCATGATTTTTGTGCTTAAGTTGGGTTCTCGTATTGAGCTTTTATAATTTGCATATTGTCAGTATTTTGTTGTCATTTGATATTAATTTCTGCATAATTTTTATTGGGACAATTGATACTGCAAATGTGTTGTATTTTTTTTTAGGAACAATGGAGTCAACAAGAAAAAGTCAATATGCCGTGAGAAGCCATCCATTCGTTAGAGCGAACCAACGCAGCCATTCGTCGCGACAAATTTATTAGTATAAATTAATTCGTCGCGACGAGTTACCATTTTTATGCGTCACGACGAACTTTATTCATTAGTCGCGACGAATGTCGGATACCCGGCCCTTAAATGGCAAATTTTCGCACTGTTCCGACCCGGCCCGCTTACAGCTCCTATAAAACCTTCCATTTTAGGTTAAAACACAGGGCCGCATTCCCGAGGTAGCTCTCCATCTTTCGTCTTCTCTATTTTTCTGATAGGTTTTGTTGCCTCTGTTTTGCAGATTCGGCGCCACCTCCAGACGACGTCCACCATCACCATCTTCATCTCTTCCATCGTTCATCGCACTCACTCTCAACTATTCGTCGTTGGAGTCATGGACCGAGGTGATATTCCAGCAGTGATGGACTCACCCGGCATCATGCTAGGCTAAGGGTCCTGTCTCCCGAAGATGTAGCAACGGTCTGAGTTCCATGAGCTTCAAGGGGTAATCGATCGCTGTTTTGAATTTCTGTCATGGTTTTGTAACAACTCTGAGTTGGAGATTGCATTGTATGATCGAATGAATCTTGCTATAGTTTAGTAGGATGTTAAACTTTGATCTATGTTAAGGATTGGTTTGTGTTGAATATTGTGCCTGAATACATGAAGTCTCATGTATATCGATCGATTTTGCATTAATTAACCTAATCGCCTAGTTGTGTTTGGTTGTTGGTTATGTTATTATCGATTGATTTATTGCATAAATCATTTCATACCATACACTAAGGGTTTTAACAAGTTTTAATTTATCGAGTTGATCAATTAGATCTTGGACTTAACGAGTTGTTAAGGTTGTGTTTTCGAAACTTAGTGGATTTCAAACCCCGACTTTTATTTTGAACGAGGATGACCCGAGCTGTATTTTCAGGAGAACTTTAATTAATTGTTTTCAATCTTAATTATTTCAAATTGTCTTGCCTTTCAAAAATCTCAAAAATATTTATTTCATACTTAGCTTTCTTTAATTTTAAAGATCAAGCCAAAACCCCCTTTAATTGCTTTAATTGCATGCATCATTAGACTAGGCTAGTGTTAAGATCAATTCTACACTGGTTCCTTGAGAGTCGACCCGAGGTTGCACCCTGTGTTGCAATTCTTGGTATAAATTGATTTTGACCGGTTTCCAATGATCAATCTTAGGATTGAACGATAAGCCGCGATCACTATGTACGAGACCCGATGTATCATATGCTCCAAGTGTTACGAGCAGATACCAATCGGATCCTGTGAGGGTCATCTGGTAGTATCAAGAATATCCTTAAGTACTTGCGAAGGATAAGGATGTTTTCTTGATATACGGGATGGAGATCTCCGGTGAGCGGGTATACAGATGCCGCTTTCAACTGATAAGGATGATTCCAAATCCCAATCAAAGTTACGATTCACATCGAATCTACGGGCGCCGGTTGGAAGAGTTCCAAACAAGAGACGATTGCCGATTCAACAACCGAGGCAGAGTATATTGCCGCTTCAGAAGCAGCAAAAGAAGCCGTTTGGATCAAGAAGTTCATTACTGAACTTGGTGTGGTTCCTAGCAGTGATGGGCCCATACAGTTGTATTGTGACAACAATGGGGCTATTGCACAGGCGAAGGAACCAAGGTCTCATCAACGATCCAAACACGTACTCCGCAGATATCACCTGATCAGGGAGATCATTGGTCGAGGTGATGTGTAGATAGAGAGAATTCCCACAGAGCAGAATATTGCTGATCCGCTGACAAAGCCATTGTCACAAAAGAGTTTTGATTCTCATGTACTCGCCTATGGTATTAGATATCAAGGCGATTGGCTTTAGGTCAAGTGGGAGATTGTTAGAGTAGTGCCCTAAAGGCAATCGCCTTTAGAGCATTTTGTACATAGTTGTGTACATTCTTGATAAATAAATAAAGAAAGGCATATTTCATTAATTTGTTGTTCATTATTTATGAACTGATATTGATCTGTAATCAATCAAATTAATGAAGTCCATGATATATGACATAGCATGAAGGAAATTATGATGTGATCATACTACTGAGATTCCTATCATGTGCAATTATGTCAGTATCTAAATTATCCCTAGTCATAGGATTACTGAGATTGGACATCGGTAATCTGGAAAGACTAGCACATCTCAAGCTCCTTGATTTGATCAAGCAATGGATCTTAGAAACTGTAAATATGAGATATTTAGGGTTGAGATGTGGATGCTTACTAGAGGTAGTAAGTACATTGGATGACCTGTCATGAGATCATCACATGGATGTACTATTCTAATGTCAGTGATAATCTCATCATAGCAATGGTGCAAGTATCCTTAGACTTGAGGTACTCAAGGATATCTTGGATGCTGATTCTGTGCTTTGACTCCATTCCTTGTCACCTCGCGAGGTCGCTCATAGGGTGGTGATTGGGTACAGTTTGAGGTATTCGAAGGTAATTGAGTAGCCAATAGAGGATTCACCACTTCTGTGATAGCAGAAGATGATACCCATGGCCTCTTGTCAGGGTCATTACTTGGAAATCTCTGATCAGAGTACATATGTCATGAAGAGTGTCTTCATTGACATATTTAGTATTAAGTAATGAGTCCCAGGACAATAACTGAAATCACTTGGACTAGATTTGACATAGTCAGTCTAGTGAGAGTTGACACATTGCCCATACTCATAACCAAGTGGGGTATAGGATGGTGAAAGGAAGAATTGCACGGTAATTGTCTATGGAAAGGTTCGTGATCTGGTTCATGATGAATATAGATTCATTCGTCAAATCAATTACTTTCCGATCAATTGGGGGTCATGATGTGTTGCTAGATACCGCTCATGACTTGCTTAGATTAAGTGTTAATCTAAGTGGCCAACATAACCGGGAACCTAATGGGTCACACGCATAAGAGTGTCTCGGAGAACTCGTAAAATAGTTTTGGACAGAGTTCCAATATATGGAGAGCAATCGGATTAAATGGATCCCGATGAGATCGAGATATGTCCCGATGAGATCGCGACATCGATATTGCTGAAAAACGTTTCCGGGGGTTTTTCCCATACCGGGACCCGATAGGTCGGTAGGACCGACCCCAGTGTGACTGGACCGCTTCAGCAATATATATACATATATATATATGATTAATTAATTAATTAATTAATATATATATATATATGTTGAATACGTGGATGGAGGAGAGGAAGCATAAGAAGCTTCCATTTATATGCTTAGTCATTAATGAATTTAATGGCTAAATGACAAAAACAAAAAGGTGAGACGATGATGCTCGTTGATGATGAATAAGAAGAAGGTTTTGGAATAAAACCTAAGGTCTTGAAAGAGCATCTTCGTGGGTTTTTGAAAGAAAGAAGAGAAAGAGTTCTCCATCTTTCAAGCTCTCCAAAATCATCATCTCCAAGCTTCATCCTCCTTCCTTCTCCATCATTAATCAAGCTCTCCATAGAACAAAGGTAAGATCTAGCAGTCTTTAATTTATTCTAGCTATTCCCGAGTCGAAAGGTTTGTCCCGGTTAGGTTTTCCGATCTCTGCGTGGATACCGTTAGAGACGGTCTCCTTTGGTCGTTAGGTTTGACTTTGTTATATATACACATGGATCCTGACTTTCGGGAAGGTCCCGGAACAAAAATTTTTGTTTTCCGCACCGTGGGCATGTGATGCTCACACCGGGATTTTCCTACACATCCTAGAAAAATTAAATAATTACTAGCCTTTTGGGCCCAAAGTATTCTTCTTGGACTTGGATCTTCCGCTTCGAACTCTTCACAAACATGATCCGACCCATTTGGTAAACAAAATGTAATGGCATATATGAAAATTGAATTTTGTCACTTTGAAAAATAAAATTCCAGCACCAGATTTTTTGAAAACCAAATCTTTGTTTTGACAAAAAAATTCCAGCACTAGTTTTCATTAAAACCGAAGTTCGTTTCATGAAAATAAAAAACCAGCACTTAGTATTTTAGTAAAACCGAAATTTGATTATTTGAAACTAAAATCCAGCACTTGTTTTTACAATAAAAACCGAAAAGTGATCCATTGAAACAAAATTCCAGCAACTCTATTTTCACAAAACTTATGCTAATACACAAAAGGATACACCGAAAATTTTACCTTTGCATTTCTTCAATCCATGGCTGCTCCATCTTCATCATTACATCAATTTGTACATTACAAAATCAAAGAAAAAATAAAAAAGAAACCAAGGAGGAAACATGGTGATGATAAACCACCCTCCTTGTTACAACCAATGAAGAAATCTTACAAGGTAAATTTAACTTCTATAGACAACCAAAAGAGCAAACATACACCATGTATATTTCTATCACATAAAAATATGCAACATACACAAAAATATTTCCAACCCATGCATCCAATATATAGGAACCGAAATCATGCATTAGAAACTGGCTTTGATACCAATTGTTGGATCAGAAAAGGAAAACATGCTTTGTTTGGAAAAACGATAGATTTCAAAACTTTTAAGAAATCATTACTTGCAGCGGAAGCAACAAATCCAAATCAACATGCCAATCCATACATGATATGGTATAAGGATAATAAAATATAAACAAGATCAGGAGTATTACCGTCTCCTTCGCTACGGCTTTAAATCCTCGCTGCATTATCCTCTACTTCTTCGTGTATCCAAATCCTTTGCCTTTGACTGTTTTCCTTTAGCAATCTACTTTCTCCTTGTTGTAGTATCCTCAACCAATTATATTTACCAGTTGTTCTTCAGGGACAATTAGGTTAACAAAATCCTTTGGTGGGAAAGGAGAAGAAATGTTTGGAGGAGATTTTCTTAGAAGAAGAAGAAGCAAAATTGAAACTCTTTCAATTGGTATTTTCGATTCTCTCTTTCATAAAAGGAGAGAAGGTGTAAAGAACATGCAAGAACTCTTTCTTGCCTACCAATTTCATATATTCATGGATGGAAGGAGAGAGAGGCATCAAATGCATCACTTCTTTCATTAATCACTCATAAAATAGCCAATAAATGAGAGTATCTTCATTTATCTTTATGATGGCTATTTGAAAAGACCATAACCTAAAATTCAATACCCAATTTTGGTTTTTCCAAGAAGAAAGAAGGAAGATGGTCCATCTAATGTACATCTTTCATTTTTAATCTAATGAATGCAAATAGGTTACAAGCCAACATTAAAAGACAACCATTAAACCATTTAATGGTAAGTTCATAACTCCATTTAATGATGATTAACCATAATAAAGACCATCTTTATTTAGCATTTTAATGTCAAATGTGTGGTTACACATTTAACCTAGGAATAACCGAAATTGTTATCTTCTTCTTTAAAAAAATTGTTTTAATATAATTAATCTAATTAATTACATTAAACCAAAAACCAAGCCCATTACTAAATGTACATTTGGGCTTCTTTAATTAGACCAAGCCCAAGATTCAATTATGGGATTCTAATTAACCTCCATTTATATTTCTTACTTAGCTTGATAACCTTCCTTAAAGCCAAGTAGGGAATCTTATTGGACTTTGATAACTCAAGCTCCAATAAGCCCAGAATTAATTCAATCTCATTGGAATCAATTCTAGCTTATTAACTAAATATCATTCCACTAAAGACAATTTGTTGAACTTTTGAATTATTAAATATTATGAGAATATGTCCTATGTAGAACCTTATTATAGCCATCCGCACAACAAAGGGTAAAATTACCGTTTTGCCCTTATGTTGGTATTTCCTTCTAGATCTCTCATTTTACTTTATATGGTGATTAACACATAAGATCTCATCTCAGTGTTAAGACTTGATGGGTAGCTAATCCATCAAACTACTGGCGCCATTTTAATCGCCAAATCTCCTTAAAACATCTAGAAGAGATGATAACACTATAAACTCTTTATTTGAGTGAATGTTCCCTTATACATGTTTCAATTAATAATTCCAACATGCGCATACCTTTGGATTAATACTCTGTAAAATCCATTCCGATCATATCAAGAATTATAATGAAACATATATGAGTTCACCACTCATCAAGATTATGGTTCATAATAAGCGAATGCTTAAGTTGAATGTTTTAAGATTAAAGTAACGACCCACTTTATTCTTGAAAACATACTTGATTCCAGAATCATTTAATAGTGCCATTATCGATAGTCAACTACTATCATGATATGAAACTCATCATTCCCTTGAAGTAAACTCCTTTACTTATATGGAGATAAATCGCAAAACTACAGTCTAAACCATAATCAAGCGACCAACTTGATTATTCAACTGTGAATCAATTAATTCAGATTCTAATAATATACATGTTTCCCATACATCTATATGTATATGAATATTACTTACAAAAGAATCTTGGTACCTTATGACCAGATATATAATGCTCATACAGATAAAACCAAACTCTTTTGTTTTATTAATAATAAATATTTTCATTACAAAGCATGAATCAAGAAGATAAAGTTACATGTAAATACACTTGTTTTTCAGGGCACTATATTTACATAACTCCAACAATCTCACCCAAGTAAATCTTGAAAAATCATCAACAATAACAAGAACGTATAATTTTCCTCTTAGACTAGCATGCCTAGATGGTCCAATCAAATCCATATGAACAAGTTCAAGAATGCGAGAAGTGCAAATTTCTTTCTTTGGTTTGAACGATTCCCTAACATGTTTGCCTTTCAAGTAGGATTCACATAAGTGATCTTTAACAAATTTAATCTTAGGCAAACCTCTCACAATGTCATTTTTAGAAAGCTTAGAAATTAAAGGCAAAGGTGCATGTCCTAATTTTCTATGCCACAAAAATGCATTTTCTTCTAATGTCACCAAACACTTTTCGTTAAAAGAACTATCATTATGTAAATCAACAATATATGTATTTCCATGCCTTAAGCCAATGAAAGCAACATGATCATCCTTCTTAACCATGCAATGAGATGATTCAAATGACACATTAAAATTCATATCACACAATTGAGAAACACTAAGCAAGTTGTGTTTCAAGCCATCAACAAGCAAGACATTGTCAATGGTAGGCAAGGGTTCCTTACCCTCTTTACCAATACCAATGACTTTACCTTTGTCGTTGTCTCCAAAAGTGACATATCCATTGTTCTTTGGTCTGAGTTCCGCAAATAGGCTTTTGTCTCCACTCATGTGCCTTGAACATCCGCTATCAATATACCATGTACTTGGTGGCTTTTCATCCTTTGCTTGTACCTGCAATAGAAATGTTCTTTGTTCTTATAGGTACCCAAGCCATTTTGGGTCCATTTTGGTTAGTGATATAAACCACGTTAGGAGGTGTGGTTCCTTTTTCCACCCAGATTTTCTTAACTCTAATGCATCTCCTAATACTTTTGTATGCAATTTCTATATGTCCATCTTTCAAGCATCTCGCACATTCGACAACTTTTCCATCTTTAGTGAATTTTGAAATCAAATAACAATCTCTATCAAATGGATCATATCCTAAACCATGTTTAGAAATTGAATACCTTTGTAAGGACAACATCTTTTCAAACTTTTCATTTTCATTAGCAAATTTTCCAACCACATAAGAAAATTCCTTTCTAAGTCTATCAAGCTCACAAGTAAGACTTTCTTTTTCAGCAAAACATGCAGAATGATCTTCCTTAGGACAATCTAAATCATCAATAGTCTCATGTAAAGCACTATTCTCAGCAACTAATTGTCTTATTTTCTTTCTCAATTTCTTGTTGATCTCAATAGCTTCTTCAAAATCGATTTGTAAAGCATTAAAATAATCTCTAAGATCTTGATCAAAGAAAGTTACCTCATCTTTGTCATCACTTGTTGAAGAGCTATTTGCCATAAGAGCTAAGTTGTTTTCATCATTGCTTTGGTATGTTTCCTCATCATCACTCTAAGTGGCTACTAGGCTAGCTTTCTTTTTCCCTTTATCATACTTGTCATTTTTCTGGAAATTTGAAGTGGAAGATGAGCTTTTGCATTCTCTAGCATGATGTTCTCTTTTTCCACATTTCCAACATTCTTCATTGCTCTTATTTTCTTCATAGCCCTTAGATCTTCTTTCCATTGTGTACTTCTTCCTTTCTCCATTTCTTCCACTACTTAATTCTTTTCTCCTGTTGTTGAGTAGTCCTTTGAACTTCCTCAAATTTCTGGCATACATAGCTATTTCTTCATCTATTTCTTCATCACTTTCATCAAGAGAAGAAGCATTAGCTTTTAAAGCAATTGACTTTTGTAACTTACCTCTTCCTCCTCTTGATTTGAGAATGATCTTATAGTTAATGAGAGATCCCACCAAGGCGTTGAATTCCAGATGATTAAGATCCTTAGATTCCACGATAGCGGTGACTTGTGAGTCCCATTCTTTCGGCGGTAAACAAAGAATCTTCTTCACCTTTTCATTATCCGTCATATGCTTTCCAAAGTTGCCTAATTTATTTATGATTTCTGCAAAATGATCAAGCATAGTGGAAATAGACTCACCTTCCTTCATGACAAACATTTCATAGTCGTGAAAAAGCATGTTGATCTTTGTCTCTCGGACTTGATTGGTTCCTTCATGAGTGATGCCAAGTCTTTCTCACATTTCTTTAGCATTGGTACAGGAGTTTACTCGATTTCTTTCCTCAACCGTGAGAGCACAATATATCAGTTTCATAGCTTTCGCATTGATGTAGGCTTGCTTCCAATCATTGTCGTCGCACTCCAGCTCCGTTTTTAACTCACCATTTTCTTTCAAAGGTGCTTGTGGACCGAAGATGATGATCTTCCAATATTCTACTCCCTCGCTTATAATATGATACTTCATAGGATTTTTCCAAGAAGAGTAGTTAGAACCATTAAACAAAGGAGGCCGATTATTAGTGTTACCTTCTTCCGCTAGATTGTTGTGTTCCATCCCTGGATACTTCTGCTCTGATACCAATTGTAAACGATCTAGAAGGGGGGTTGAATAGATCTTTAAATCTTTTTGTAAAATTCTACAATAAAATCAGAAGTTAATTCACACAAAAACAATTTAAACAAATTTAAATGTAAAGAGTAGAGAAGAAGAGCAAACACTGTTTTTATAGAGGTTCAGAGCTAAGACCTACGTCCTCTACCTAAGCTCCCACTTAGGATTTTGCAAACCACTTTATTGCACACTTTTTAGTTTAGTGTGAACTCTTACAATACCACTTCATTTCTGGCTCAAGTTACCTTTACAAACGATTTGTTTTCCGGCACAAATCCTACCTCACAAGTGACTTTTCACTAATCACTCAAATTGTAAGAGAAAAATGAGATACTAATGAAAGAACAATGCTCAAAATAAATGTGTAACAAGCTAAGAACAATAATGAGCAAATTTGGAGCAATAAAGGAGTCTTTTGCTTATGGAACTTCGGTGCCTTTCTCCCTTAATCATTCACTCTTTATACTAATAAGAAAATGGTCGTTGGAAGCCTTTCTAGCCATTACATGATTTCATATGACCGTTCCTTAACTTCCTCCTTTCCATTTTTGAATGATTCGTATAAATCTTGTCCAGCTCTACCTGTTAGTCGACTAGTCGAGTTGTTATAGTCGACTAGTGTTAACATATTTCACTGTAGGCTTGACTTTGCTCCTCGATAAGTCGACTAGTGACATGATAGTCGACTAGTATTACTATTCTAATGATTTGTAGTCGACTTGCAGCATATTAGTTGACTTGTTTTAACCACCATCTGATGATCCTTAATTCTTAGTCGACTTATGAAATACTTAGTCGACTTGTTGTTGATTCCAACGGATACATTTAATCAAATCTTCATTTTTTTTATGTCTAAATCATGTTGATATTGTTTCCTTATTGATTCCTCAATGATTTATAATGTCTTCTAGATTTCTTTCAATCCAAAACACCTTAAATAAATTTCTTAACCAATTCTATATATTTTATTATTATCAAAACATAAGTAGGATTTAATTTGTCAACCATCATTGGTCCATCATAGGTCCATTGCCTTAGGTTCCAATTAAGTGATACGACCCGAGATTGCACTCTATATTGCAATTCTTGGAATTCAATTTTTGATTCGACCTCCAAGGGTAAAACCGAAAGACTACACGGATCAAAATGGCGTCGTTGCCGGGGAACCAAGCAATTGGGTTTTTTTAGGTTAACCATTATCATTTTTGTTTCTCATTGAGACTAGGAACCTTTTCTTCTACGTTTCATTTTACATAGTTTAGTGTCATAATTGTCAATAGTATAGTATTTTTATTTTTCTTTGCATAACATTAAAATTTTGAAAATACAAACAAAAGCATACATTCACAGTTGGTCTTTTCATACTTAGCATTCTTTTTGCACTCGTATAGTTTTTTAGTCTTTTCTTTGATTACTGTTTGAGCCATACATACATATTTTCATGCCTACTTTCACACACCATACATTTGCATCCATCACACCTCATCTTTTATTTGACTTTGTGTGCTTACGAGTAAATTTTGTTACTATTTATTTTCCTCTGAATTGTTCCTATGCATGCATCAGAAAGCAAAACTCCTACCTTTCTATCTTGAAATTGAGAGACGTTTGAGAAAAATTAGAAAGGAGAGAATAGCAAAAGAGAGAAGTAAGGGACTTATTAAAGAAGAGTCAAGTGAGCATGGTAGTGAGAGCAACCCTTTGGAAGGAGTGAATATGGCTGAGAACCCAGCGGAAGGAGTGAATAGGGCCGAGAACCCAGCCTTTCTCCAAAACCCTAACTTTCATGTTAGCCAACCTAGGAATGGTGATAATGGAGGTAATAGGGAGCATAAGAGAGTAGGTGAGAATAATGGGAATCAAAGGCGAAGGACTATTAGGGGAAGCAACAATTTTTTATGTGAATTATGATCCATCTACTGCTGCTTGCCCTAATTTTAATGTTAATTTTGAAGTTAATGGATTACTCATTAATTCTCTTCCTAAATTTAATGGCTTGACAGGAGATGATCCCTACATGCATTTGCAATCCTTGTCTATGATCTGTCAGAGTATGAAACTAGTAGGAACTTCACTTGATCAAGTGTTAAGGAAGGTTTTTCACCTATCTATAGAAGGAAAAGCAAGAGAGTGGTACATGAGTCTTCCAAGGCATGTGGTGAATGCCTACCATAGTTGGGCAAATCTGAGGAAGGCTTTCTTGGAAAAGTATTTTCTAGCTTCCCACACCTCATCGATTAGGAAGGAGATTTACTCGGCACGCCAGGATTATGATGAGTCCCTCTATGACTATTGGAACTACTTCCAAGATTTGTTATCTAGATGCCCCCACCATCAAATACCAGATGAACAGTTAGTGCAATATTTATATGATGGATTGAAAAGTCAAGACAACGGTATGTTAGATGCGGCGTCGGGAGGTTCATTGATTGATCTTATAGCTTCGGAAGCATGGGATTTGATCAAGAAGATGGCTCTGAATCATCAACAATACAGTGTTAGAGAGACCTGAGGAGTGCATGAGTTGGGCACCACAACAGCCCAATCTAAAAGAATGGAGAGTTTGGAGTCAAAAGTTGACTCTTTGGAGAGTAAAGTGGCATCACAATTATTCTTCATCAATGCAGAGCTGAAGAATATGAATGTGCATCGCCCGACGTCTTCTATGGATCTCGCAGCATCTAGTTGTGATACTTATGGGTCAGTGATGCACATATATAGTGTTTGCCCCAATCGGTTTGAAGAGGTGTCTGCAGTGTATCTAGGACGATCAAATTAGAAATGGGACCCCTACTCTAACACTTATTTGACCTCACCTTGGGATAAAGCCCAGTTACCATTAGCAATTAACTCTTGAACTTTAGCTTTTTTACAGAATCTTTCTAGAGTATCCTTAGCATTTGGGTGATGGATTGGTGCTCCCTGACCAATCTAATTGTTATACCATAGAGAAATTCTATCCCCTTTCCCTATTCTGCAAGTAATCTACTATTATACTACTTCCCCCAGTCTAAGTATTTGGTTAAAGAACCATGAGAAACTTTCTTTATGATTAAATGAACATAGAAAGGTATGCACCCATTTGATCCATAATGATTCATTCTCACTTAAAATTCTCTACAATCCTTTCAACAATAAACATTTGTTACTTCTCCTATAGACTCCAAGCCCAGCCCTCCACTTGTTTTAGGTTGACAGATTTGAATCCAACTGACTTTAGCAATCCCTCTTTCTCCTCTGCCCTTACTCCATAGAAATTGTTTCATCATCTTTCCATATTTTTTATCAGTGCCTTGGAAAAGGAAATGTGGGAACACCAATAAGTATTAATAGACATAATGACCCATTTTAGAAGCTAAAGTTTGACACTATACGATAATGTTTTGTTAGTCCATGAATTTACTCTCCTTTGTATCCTCTCAAGAAGGGGCAGACATTCCCTGAATCTAAGTCTTCTCAAAGAGATAGGGATGCACAAGTAAGTAACAAGAGGCTCTTGATTACATATTCCAATGATATGAGAGATAGCATTAGCTAGATGTGCAACACTCTTCAATAAGATGAAGAAACTCTTTTAAGAATTGATGCTTAATCCTGAAATCTATTTAAAAGTTTGTAAGGTATTCATTAGCACCATAATTGAGGGAATATCAACCTTACTAAACAGGATTAGATCATCTGCAAAGCATAAGCTAGTTAGTGAAAGCAACTTACACTTAGTGTGGAATTTGAATTATAGAGTCGAGGAGATTTTGTATTTCAACATGAGGGTAAGAGCCTCTATGCATAATAAAAATAGGTAAGGGGAAAGAGGATCCCCTTACCTAGGTCTCCTTTTGGCTTTAGACAATTCAGTGGGGCACCCATTAATCATGATCCCAAAAGAAACCATAGAAATACATTATTTTATCTAATTGATAAACATATGAGGAAAACCCATAACTTCCACAATCTGCATAAAAAGCCCCAATTGACACTATCAAATGCTTTCTGGAGTTCAACTTTTATTGTATAATTCTAAGGTGATTTTCCTCTTATATGCCCCTTCAAAAGTTACTGCATAATTAAAATATTGTACCCAATATTTCGTTTGGTTAAGAATGCTCCTTGATTTTTGCCGATGAGGTAGTGCAGCACAAATTTTAGCCTGATGGCTAGTATTTTTGTAGCATCCCATCACCAATGGGAAAGATAAAATAGTAAATTTGGACTGGGTTGTGATTTTGTACACAAGATTGTGTATGCACTCGTGACAATCCCTGGCTTTGTGTCTTTGTGAAAATGAGAATTTGTGTGTGTGGATTGAACTGGAATGATTTACGTGTATTCAGCATTAAAGTGTAAAGTGAGTACCGATGAGATTTTCGGTACAATGACTGTACAACTGACACTCAATTAAAGACATGATTTAGGAATTTTTGGTTAGCATGAGTAATTGAAATTGGAAAGGTTATGAAAGTCAAAGCAAATAAATTGACTGAATTGGAAATTGATAGGCATGAAAGCGAATGATTCTAAAAGACTTGCATTTCAATTCAGTCCCTAAGAATCTGAATTTCTAAATTGAAGTAGTAAAGTTATAAGAATTTGGATAAGGGCAATTTGGGCAAGATACTTAAGAGAATAAGGCTTAAGGTTAAATGAAGATGGCAAAATGGACTTTTCTTAGTTTGTAAGACTATAAAAGGGAAAATTGGGTTTGAAAAAGGGAAAAGGAGGAAGAGGAACCGTCGAAGAAGAAGAAAAAGAGAAGAAGAAAGGGTTTTGGCAAATCCATGAAGAGTTTAAGGTTTCTGAAAGCTAAATCAAGTAAGTTAAACCCCTTTCCTCTTAACTAGTTGAATGATTTATGTGTTTAAGTGTGAAAAGTGATAGATTTGGGTTAAGTATATGTTGATTTAGGGTTTTTGAATATGGTAGATTTTTGACGTTTGAGAGTGGTTTTGGTTTGTTAATGGGTTGGAAATTAGTGTGAGAGTGATGTTGTAATGTTTAGATAAGTTATGTGTTGAATAAATTGGAAGAGTTTGATTAAATTGGTTGAAAGACGGATTCGGGAGGCGCGATCGGGCTCGCACGTCGCGGCGCACGAATTTGCGCACGTCTCAACAAGGGCGAGAAGCACATCGCCACGAGGGCGAGCGTGCACGTCGCGATGAGGGCAAGCGTGCCCGTTGTGACGAGGGCGAGCGTTTGGATTTCGCTGCGGCGAGCTTCTTCACGTCGCGGCGAGCTACTGTTCCCAGAAAGTCATATTTTGGTTTTTAAACAATAATTTTTTTATACCATCATTCAAATGAGATCATGTTGGATTTGTTATGAACTAGAGACAAGGGTTTATACTCTTATAGAAAGGGGGAGTGTTGAAGCAGTCTGTTAAAGTCCTCAAATTTGGATGGAAGTTTAGTGTAAAGCATGGTTTTGGCATAAATATAGTCCGTCTATGTTGGGCAATGATTTTTAAATTTCAGAAACAAATTGTATAATTTGAGATTCAATTGAGTTCTGTTTTTTTGGAAAGTTAAACGGGAATTGTTGATATGGTCAGTGTCGGGAATGTCATGAAAGTGCATAGTATTTATCATTAGATTGCTACATGTGCTTTATTGCTGAAATGTACTACTATGTGTTAAAAATATGTGTTCTGATTTATGATAGAGGCACTTTTGGAAAGTTAGCCTCAGACATTTTAGAGACTTCCAGGCGTTAGCGCGGAAGCTAGGTGAGTGACCTAGACGGTTCTCAAAGTATTAAATGTTATAATTCAGTGATTTAAATTCTCTAAAGTGTAATGATGAGATAGTGTTGAATGTGAACTCCAGATAGAAGGTCCGGAGTATTGAAGTGATAGTATACAGCAATGTTATGAGAATGTGAAAGTGTAATTGTGTTTGTGAAGTGAAAATCTGGAATAGATTAGAAATGACTGTAATATACTGATCAGAGCGAAAAGCTCAATGATTGATGAGTTAGTGCATACCCAGAGGGCTCTCCTACCTCTAAGACGCGTGAGAAGTAGTGCATACCCAGAGGGCTCTCCTACCCCTAAGACGCGTTCAATGATTAATGAGCCCTTGACGGGACAGTTTCAGAGTGAAAAGCTCAACGATTGATAAGTTAGTGCATACCCAGAGGGCTCTCTTACCCCTAAGACGCGATCAACTATTAATGAGCCCTTGACGGGACAGTTTCAGAGCGAAAAGCTCAACGATTGATGAGTTAGTGCATACCCAGAGGGCTCTTCTACCTCTAAGAAGCGTGGGAAGTAGTGCATACCCAAAGGGCTCTCCTACTCCTAAAACGCGATCAACGATTAATGAGCCCTTGATGGGACAGTTCCAGAGCCTATGGCTCAACGATTAATGTGCCCTTATAGGGACAGTATAGATGATTGGTCACAACACTGATATAAATTGATAATGGGTTACAAGATTACAGACTGCATTTATTCTGATATGTTTGATTGAATGATAGGCGAAATGTCATATACTGGTGTGAAAACAGTTATGGGGTACTCCTAATTATAGAATGTATGACTGATTGTGATATGTTTAATGCTGTATGGAATACTAGAGCTGTTGACCAGAGTTGTCTCCGATTAGAGCTTTTAGCTCAACGTGCGAAAATGAACTTCGAGTTCATGACTGATCCAGAGCCTTAGGCTCAACGTTTAATGAACCCGGTATCTAGTATTGGATAAGGGTTAGATATTATTAAGCCCATCGATAGGACAGTTTAGACACTAGGTCACAGCGAAATGATAATTAAATAGTAAGCGAGTGAAATACTTTTTATCGAAAAATGGGATGTATGAATATAGATTTCTAAATGGGGAATTCTTGAGAAAATGTATTACGGGATAGAGATAGATCTATGGGAATTGAAAAATGAGATCAAATAGAAAGAATGAAACCATAAGTTATTATTCGATTCTGTACTTGAGTGAGCGGACCATCGATGATGGTCACCCATTGAGTTTGCAAAAACTCATCCAAAATTTGCAATTGTTTTGCAAGACTCAGAAGAATACCCCGTTAGGTAACGGATGTATAGTGATCGCAGAGCGGTATTAGAGGAAAGGATCAATTGCGTATGCATTAGAGTGAAGACTTTGCTTATATGTTATTGTGTATTTTATATGAGGACCCTCGTGGTCATTGTATCCACCAGATTGGTTATGTAAACTATTTTCCGCAATATACATATATGTAAGTGTATGATTGTTTCAAAACAAAATTTTTGTACTGTGTTTTAACTGAGTGATGTATCATCCCATCCTCGCAAGGCGCAGATTCGGATATCACCATCGATGTCAGGTCCGGGTCTTACGGGAGTGGGGTGTTACAATTTTAGCGATGATCTTGTAGCTGAAGTTAATGCATGAGATAGGCCTGAAGTCACTCCAGATGTTAGAGTTATAAGTTTCAGGGATCAAGCATAAGGAAGTCTTGTCGATCTTTTTTAGAATTACACCTTTTTTGAAAAATTCGTTTACTACTTCTTTCATAATATTTCCCGTTGTATTCCAAGTTTTTTGATAGAAGATTCCAATGAGGCCATCAGGTCCAGGAGCCTTCAAACCATTCATTTTAAACATTACTTCTTCTATCTCTTGATCTGTGACCTACATGATTAAAAGATCCACTTGATCTTAAGGAATTTAGTTAAAAAACTTTATAAGACCTTCCCTACACGAGCTAGTATTACCCTCTCATCCTATGACCATTTGGAAGTGCTTCAATGCATCTTGAACAATTTCCAGTTGCTTATATAATGTCTCTCCTATTTCTACTTTGACCAAAGTGATCCTATTAGATTCCTTTCTGGCCTTAATGGTGTTGAAGAAAGAAAGAGTACATATATCTCCTTCACTAATCCAATTAACTCTGGACCGTTGTCTTAATAGAGAGTAGTGATTATCAACTGCTTGTATGTAGGACCTCAGTGCTTCCTTCTCCTTCTTCGCAATAGCCTCATCAATGGGGTTATTAGCCAAAGAATTTTGTAAGAGGGAAAGTCAATTTCTAGCAGTTTTTAACTCTTGCATTATGCTAATGCCTCTACTTCCATTCAATCTCTTCAATTCCTGCTTTATGGTCTTTAGCTTTTGCATATAGATGAATTGTTTAGTACCAGTAACATCTACGGAGGATCTTAATTATACATCTTAGTGTCTTTTATCAGTGGCTTCCAAGAGAAGCAAGTAGACTATGTACTTATCTACTTGCCTACTAGTAAGAGAGAGGCAGGCCAAAGATGATTTCTTGTTTTGTTTTATAAATCTCACAACAGATTTGTGAGTAATGATAATTATAATAATATAGTAATTAGTGAAAAGAACAGGCAAAAGTACTTGTCTACTGATCATAAGCTGTAAAGTGTGGATAGAGATCTAGTCCTAGTTAGGCTTGAGTTAGATGTGACCACTGTGCCGATCCGTCTCATGATCACTTCATCATGCCTCTCTCCCTTCTCCCAACTATGTAGCACCCCATTCTCATAGCGCATATCCCTGAACATACCAACGGTATTCGACAACATACTCTACGAGGGTGACATGCTAAAACAGTTTGTCAATCATAACCATTAAAAACTTTTCACACATCACACACATATTTCAGAAAACCAATAATCAAATTGGGCCCTTTTTTATAAACTTCATAATCATAATTATTCTTACACTCATTGATCAATCTCATTTACAAATATTTCTAATTTGGAAAGTTATTACAAAATAAAATTATTCATATACATGTAGTACAATAATTGCATAATACATTCTTTAATACAAAAAAATAGTAAAATATATGTAGACGCGAATTGATCCCAACCTCTATCTCTTACTCGAATACAGTGGCTAGACTCTAATTTTTCTAACTGGAGATCTTCTCTAACCCTGAAAAATGTTGGAAATTTTAGGTTGAGTTTTGCAAATTCAGTGAGTGGAACATCTATGATGGCTCACTCAATCACATAACACATCAATTCAACATATTGAGTCATATACATTTCATGTCACCTGTAATACACATCATTTCCCCAATAATCATATGGCATCACATTACACTTTAATCACTTATTCCACATTTCACATTCAGAGTAGTCAAATGGTTCATTTCGATCATTTAAAACATACATATCAATTATATATGCAATGCTCATGAGATTCACTTTCGATTATTACGTTGTTACCGAGTGCCTATAACTATCCTGTACTTATTATGGATACTGGGCTCATTAATAATTGTCCAGTATCTGTTAGGGATATGGGCTTATTATACATAGTGAGCCTTTGGCTCTGAATCACATTCTGAGGTTTAAGCTCTTTTTTAGTGGCTACTCCAGTCACAACTGTCATTATCTGTTTATGCATTCATGTAATGAAATGCATCAAATCACATAAGATCAATCAGTCACTTTATTTTACTTTATGCATTCACTTTCATATGTCATCGGACCTAAATCCGGCATTCAACAATTATGTTGAGAATCACTTATTCCTTCAAATTCACATTCAAGGAGCACTTCCAATGATTTTCTTACATGCATCAAACGTCTCGGACATTTATTGTCCAGAATTAACACATTCCCATCGATCATATCAGTAGTAATTCAATATAGAAATTTAAACCAGAACAAATAATGAAAATGAGAACATCTAGGTTGACTCATAGTACGCTCCAAATTAACATTAGCTTCCATGATCCGGAAACATCTAGATGCGGACATTTTATCATGTATATTAGCATCACGCAATACACATATTGTACACACATTAAAAATTTCACAATCACATAAACATTCAATTATACACATATGCATATGCGCAATGTATAACGCATGCTCAAATTGACTATTCCGAGTATGTTTCCTTAATAACGTCTATTGATCATTCAAACCTTATCATTTGTATGTGTCTATCTTATTCTTAGGTTTACACCTCAAGAACACTTGGTTTGTAACAACCCAGATCACCCACTTACAGACATTGTCCACTTTGGGCCTTGACCTAACCAAGCCCTCACGGTTTTGCTTTTCCCGAAATCTTCCCAGGAGGTCACCCATCCTAGAACTAGAACTACTCTCACCCAAGCACACTTAATCTTGGAGTTCTGATGGGATCCAATCCGTTAGGTCATGGAAAACGAGTCTATAAGGGAGGCCTAGCCTCCTACCGGTCCAACTGGCCCGAAAACTGGCTCTGATACCACTATAACAGCCCAGATCACCCATTTACAGATATTGTCCGCTTTAAGCCTTGGCCCAACCAAGTCTTCACAGATTTGCTTTTCCCGAGGCCTTCCCAGGAGGTCCTAAAACTATTTTCGCCCAAGCACATTTAACCTTGGAGTTCTGATGGGTTCCAGTCCGTTAGGCCATGGAAAACGCATCTGTAAGGGAGGCCTAGCCACTTGCCGATCCAACCGGCTAGAGAACTAGCTCTAATACCACTGTAACATCCCAGATCACCAACTCACAAATATTGTCCGCTTTGGGCCTTAGCCCAGCCAAGCCCTCACGATTTTTTTTTCCTGAGGCCTTCCCAAGAGGTCACCCATCCTAGAACTACTCTTGCCCAAGCACATTTAACCTCGGAGTTCTGGTAGGTTCCAGTCCGTTAAGTCATGAAAAACGCATCTGTAAGTGAGGCCTAACATCTTGCCGGTCCAACCGACCCTAGAACTGGCTCTGATATGACTTGCCTAAGGAATCCAATCTTCCTCAGCCAAAATTCACATTTTGAAAATTTCGCATACAACTGTCTTTCGCGAAGTATTTGTAGCACAATCTAGAGATGTCTAGCATGCTCATCTTCATCCTTAGAGTAAATCCGAAGATCATCAATGAAGACTATGATAAACTAATCTAAATAAGATGGGAACACCCTATTCATGAAATCTACAGATATTGCAGGTGAATTTGTCAATCCAAACGACATCACTAAAAAATCATAATGTCTGTATCTCGTCCAGAAAGTAGTCTTATGCACATCTTTCTCATCAATAGGGTCGGTTAGACCGGCAGGAGGCTAGGCCTCCCTTATAGACATGTTTTCCATGGCCTAACGGACTGGATCCCATCAAAACTCCGAGGTTAAGTGTGCTCGGGGGAGAGTAGTTCTAGGATGGGTGACCTCCTGTGAAGGCCTCGAGAAAAGCAAAACTGTAAGAGCTTGGCTGGGCCAAGGTCCAAAGAGGATAATATCTATAAGCGGGTGATCTGGGGTGTTACATGATTATTGTAATATCATAATTCAATTACTTGTCATTTCTTTTCTAGCATTATTTGCTCTCATAATATCTAATTCTCATTCACCGTTACTTAGCACATATTACTCACATATTACTCAACTCCTTTGATTCACAACTACAATCATATGAACATCTTCATTCCCATTATACTCATGCCTTTGATAGTTTGATGTCAACAATTCATTCACTAAGTTATAACCTCAATTATTAGCTTATACATATCACACATTTAGTCACTTAATTCAAGCATCATTCCATCTTTTCTTAAAATAAATTTTAGGTTCCATTTTGTTTGGCAATTTTGACAAAGAAAATGAGGTTTTTAGGCAATACATTCTTCTAACAAATGTTCTTTTATGTATTAAGTTTATAATGACAACAATTTATACAGTTTGGTTTAGTATTTTGCAAGTTATACCTAAAATACTACAAACTATTCCCAAATCGCGATAAAACATTGTACTCAACTTCAAGCTAATTTTTGAAACCCTTAAAAATAGAATTCAAATTCAATTCCTTCATGAAAATTGTATCCATATGTTGCTAGTTTAATCTAAACTTAAAATCATCCCATTTGGATATCTATAGATCAAGATATAGCCAAATTACAGATGCCTATTCAGTGAAAACACTCCATTTAACCTATTCCAGCACACTTCATCATTTTCATCCTAAACTCATCAATCAACTATTTACCAATCCTTTCCAAGTGAATTCAAATGACAATGAATTCTGGTAAAGAGGAAGGACAATGTGTAAGGAGCTTGTGGTTCAAATTTCAATTCAATCAAAGGTACGGTGAAGAAGTTATGATCAAAATAGTGAAAGGTGTTTAAAGCGTCAGAAAGTATTGCACCTTCACTGTCACGATTGTGCTTGTGCATGATCGTGCACTGCCTGTTGATTCCTCTCTGTCACGATCGTGCTTGTGCAAAATCGTGCTCTACCTAAACTCCTTTGAAGTTTCCTCACTATCAACGATCGTGCTTGTGCACAATCGTGCACTACCTAATATTTCCTTTCTGTCACAATCGTGTTTATCATGCAACTCTTCTGATGTTCCCTCTCTATCACGATCGTGCTTGTGCACAATCGTGAACTGCCTAATGTTTCTTCCATTCCTACTTCCATTTCAGCTCAAATTATTCACACACAAATCAAAATTCATACTTGATCATAAACACCAAAATAGAACATATTCTTATACATTTTCATCATTAATTTTTTGCACATGTTCTACTTCATTTTTCACATTCATTTCATTCCAAACTATCAAATTTTTCCACATTTTTTTTTACACCATCTTTAATGATCATTCTAACTCAAATCATTTTAACAATAACTTTTGAAATATTGATTATCATACATAAAAGCAAGATATGAATCTCCTACATTTCTCATTCACGTGTCATCACTCTTCAGCTCTTTTTTTCACTATTATTTGATCTCAAGATATCATCACAAATGCTTTTTATTAACCAATCCATTCATAATATTAATATACTAAAAACTGAACATAAACTCATTTATTTTTACTCCCACGTACAATGTATATTTAACTGCTTGATCATGATCATGCTATCTCAAACCAAATACCATATATATAATTCATTTCAAAACAGCCCATGTAGATCAAACATGTACTTACTTGCTTTAAACTTCAAGTTTCTTCAAAATTCATGTGAAACCCTAACTCCTTTAATAATACACGATCATCAACAATTAAGGTGGAATAAAGTGGATCTTTGTGTAACAAGATGTAAAAATAACAAAGATCTTGAAGTATAAAGTGAAAGATGATGACAACTCAAAATTGAAAGTAGGGTTGATAAGAAAATGATGTGAATGAAGAAGAAGAAGGGAAGAAGAAGAAGAATGAAATGGAGAGCATGTAGCTAAAGAAATCTAATGAAAGACCAAATGATTGTCTTTCATTTAGGCTATACATGTCACCACCTTATGGTCTTTACTTGGTCTTTTAAATTATTAGTCTATTTTTTCCCATTTCTAATCCAATTGCCTTCCGATTTTCTATGACACTTGTTATTAAATCTTAATGTCACTTATCAATAATTTCTACTACCATTTGATAGTTAATTATACTATCATTTATCAATTGTTTTGCTATTTGACATTTTTTAGTCCAAAATACTGTAATTTTATAAAATTCTCAAAATTTACCAAAATTTGAAATCAATAATTTAATTTACCATATCAATTTTTAAGGCAAAAGATTCACATTCCATATCATAATCACATTAAAACAATAATTTATACCTAAAAATGTCATGAACAATTCATTGTAATGTGTGTAATAATCAAATTCATGTGTATGTATACTATATTTTGCATGAGCATGAAGTGCATTTCCTAATTTTTTCATTGATATTTCTCATGTACAATATTCTAAGATTCTAATCATTAGTACAAAAAAAGGGGATGTTACAAGATAATTGCATGCGACTCAAATCGTCTTTTGTTTTTCTTATACTTACATGTCCTAAACAATATCTAATGATGTAATAATTGAAAGAGAGAAAAATTAAATGAGTTAAACGATGTTGGAACAGAGGTTACTGAAAAAAACGGCATAGGTAATTTAAAGCCGCTAGTTGCTATACTAGAATAATTCTGAATGGCTCACGCTAATCCAAAAGCCTTGTGCTTTTCCCATTCAACGAAATTGCTGTCGTACATTGATTATTTCGATTAAACCAAAGCCTTCCGCTTATGCCATTCAACGAAATTGCTGTTGTACATTGATTATTTCGTTTGTTTCGTTCACATGTACATGAATTACTTTTCATCCAAATTTGGTAATAATCAAAATTTAATTTTAGGCAAACCGTCTACTTCCACAACCAAAACTAAAACTCATATACCACCATAATAGCTATACTCTTTAATGTATATGTATATGTATATATTTACATCATTATTAAACCTAGGATAGGAATATTATAAGATTAAAGAGCATACATATTTTGTCAAAAATAAATAAAATTAATAAATAAAATGTAATACTTTTGCTCAAAGTTATGAATATCGTACTAGGCTAGATACCGAATTGAGTTCTGGAACGAAACTATATCGGTACCGATCAGTACCGTTTCGAGTAATTTTTTAAATTTATGAAATAGTCTCTAAAATTTTTAAAAATTGCAAAATAGTCCATATTGGTATATTGTACAGTTGTACTATATACTTTGCTAGTTTACTGTTTATATCAACCATGCTTTCAAAAATCTTAATAATAAAAAATAATGACAATTAATATGAAATAACAATAATTTTAAATATTTTATATATAAATAATAACCACAATTAATATAATTATAAAACAAAGACAATCATCATCATACAATTATAAAATTAAGAATAATATAAAGTATTTAAAATATTACAATAATACAATTTCATCATTTTAATAAATAATATTACATCAAAAGATTCAAAACAAAGATATAAAAAGAACAATAAATATTACAAGAAGAGTTGATGACGAAGAAGCAATCAAGTAGAAGTTAAACAAGAAATAAAAAAATTACAGTTGCATTACATAAATACAATTTAACATAAACATCAAATACAAGTAAAATTAAAAGAAGAGAAAAAATAAAAACCAAAAATTCAATCGTCAATGGGAGGATATCCGCTAGAACTGCACTGACCCCAATGATCATTTGGTACAAAATCCTCATCATTGAGAGGAGCTCCATCATTATTATCATTCAAATTTAATATACCAAATGACATATCAATGCTTGCTCATCCAAGATTATTTTCCAAATCCAAATCATTCACATCAATTAATTTGGGTTTTTCAAAAACCCAATTCGCCAAAACATTAATATTATCAATGGTAGTTGAATCATTTGAATTACTTATGCTATTAAGACTCCTAGTAAACAATTAACTTTAATTATTAGAAAATTATAAGAAATTATATCGAAATTAATAATGATAATAATGAAAATAGCATATCTTTCCCGAAGATTTAATTTGTAACGAATATAAACCAAGTCATTTAACCTCTTATGCTCCAATTCTATTCCTTTTCTTTGAGTGGATAAATTCAAATGTGCTCCAGTTTCGTCTACACCCAGATGCACTCATACATTGACTTAAAATTCGAATCGCAAACCTTTTTAATTCTGGAACACAATTTTCGAATTGATCCCACCAAGAAATTGCAAGTTATAAGATAACAAAAGTAGTGTTATAAACAAAATAAAGTGATAATTAATTTTCAACAAATAAGAAATAGGGAATAAGTAATATCTGGAGAAAGCTTTCCTCTTTGTCGAATAGTAATTGGCATTCCAAAATCCCCACAAGACAACTTATAAAGCTCTATTTATGAGCTTAAAAGATCTTGCATTGCGTCATGAGGAACAATTGTTGTAATTGTGAAAAGCATTCTTCTACTAAATTCAGCTTGTTTTTCAAGATCCATTCTAAAATACACACTAGGCTTCAAAAATGTCTCAGCCATAAACAATGAAGAAAAAAGTTGTCTTTCTCTTCTAACATTAATGATTGAGAGATATGATGTGTATAAAGAAGGCCTATTTTTCATATTGACCTTGATTGTTTCCGTCACTCTCTCTATAGCATCAAAAATGTAACCTATTATTGGCTTTTCTTCACTATCAACTAATCGAACCACCCTCACCAAAGGCTCACAAACTCAGATAACAAATTGACATTGCGATCAAAATTCTCTATCTTCCAGTATAATACTACAAACCTCTATTCCAGCATTAGACCTAGCATGTTGAGATGCAACCCACTTATCACTTGTAAACATTTGCCTTAATTCCTTCTCCATCGAAACAAAATATTGAAGTGATAACAAATTTGTTGCAAATCTTGTCACAACAGAGCGACACAAATTCCTACTATTAATAAATTTCCTTCTCATCAAATTCAAAACCCATGCACGATTATAAATAAATTCTGTCACCTTTTTAGCCTTTTGCATAGTCTCATCAATAATAGGAAAATATCTAGGATCCCATATATTCTCCAGAATTAAGTCAATGTAATATGCAACACAAGGAATCCAAAAAATAAATTATAGGTATTCTACAACCTTTTTCCTGCCGCTATATAAGCGGAATCATTGTCAGCAATAAACTGAACAATGTTTCCAGGCCCTACTTCATTCACAACTTCATCAAATATCCCAAACAAAGTCTCAACATTTCTAATAAGGCCAGATGCATTAATAGATTTCAAAAACATAGAGTCATTTGAAGAATAAACCAAAAAAATTATAATAGGCTCTTGTCTCTTATTTGTCTAACCATCACACATAATTGAACAACCATAAGTACCCCAACTCACTCTTCTTTCAGCCAAATAATTTCTAATTTCAAAAACAACACAACTTAAAAGTTTGCCTCTCAAGTCATCAATCGATGACCCTTTGTATCCTGAACCATAAGAGACTATTGCATCCATCATAGGTTGATAATAATAAGATTGAGAAGCATTCAATGACGAACTTGTATCATACCACCATCTAGCTACTGCCATATCAACATTATGAGTCGCATCTCTTAATTGCATTGCACTACTAATTGAAAATTGGGCTCTAGGAGTTGTTCGTGATGCAAAGAAACTAGTCTCCCGCTTTCTTCTCTTCCTTACATCAGATTCTTCAAGATCCTGAGGCTGAGATGGAACACTATCAGTACCACTACCACAACCACTTCCATCTTCAACATTTCCATAATCACCATGGAAACCAAAAAACGAACTTCCACTAACAATTTCAAAATCCAATCTTCCCCTTCTATCTTTCTCAAATTGATGTTCATCAAGCAATGTTTTCATCTTCCACTTCACATCATGACTTACTTTTTTATATATTTCCACATCTCCTTTAACTCCAACTAAATGCCTTTTCAATCGGGTGATTCCTCCACCTTTCAAATAGTTGTTACAAAACAAGCAAATGGTATGATTCTTTTGACCGGGAATTGCACCAGCGTGAGCCCAAACTGGATCACTGTATCTTCCTGAACTAGGTTGATCGGGAGTATTTTCTTCCATTTATCTGTACACAAAAATAAATGACACATAATTTCAGTACACAATGACAATATGCATATCCATCTTATATAATATAACCCATTCTATAATAATCACAAAGATAACAATTTCCAATTCCTAACAATTTCCAATTCCAACAATCATAAAACATTCATAATTCCATTTCCATTCCAATAATAACCAACAATTTTCAATCCCAACAATCACAAAATAATCATAATTTTATTTCCATTTACAACAATTTCCAATTTTAAGTTTCTAACAATCACAAAACTTTCATAATTTTATTTCCATTCCATTCCGTTTACAACAATTTCCAATCCTAACAATTACAAAACAATCATAATTCCATTTCCATTTCATTCCATTTACAACAATTTCCAATCCTAACAATTACAAAACAATCATAATTCAATTTCCATTCCATTTCATTTCTAACAATTTCCAATCCTAACAATTACAAAACAATCATAATTCCATTTCCATTCCATTCCATTTCTATCAATGTCGAATCCTAACAATTACAAAACAATCATAATTCCACTTCCATTTCATTCCATTTACAACAATTTCCAATCCTAACAATTACAAAACAATCATAACTCCATTTCCATTTCATTCCATTTCTAACAATTTCCAATCCTAAAAATTACAAAACAATCATAATTCCATTTCCATTCCATTCCATTTACAACAATTTCCAATCCTAACAATTACAAAACAATCATAATTCCATTTCCATTCCATTCCATTTCCAACAATTTACAATCCTAACAATTACAAGACAATCATAATTCCATTTAACAATCATAATTTCATTTCCATTTCTAACAATTTCCAATACTAACAATTACAAAACAATCATAATTTCATTTCCATTCCATTCCATTTCTAACAATTTCCAATCCTAACAATTACAAAACAATCATAATTTCATTTCCATTTCATTCCATTTGTAACAATTTCCAATCCTAACCATTGCAAAACAATCATAATTTTATTTCCATTTCATTCCATTTACAACAATTTCCAATCCTAACAATTACAAAACATTCATAATTTCATTTCCATTTCATTCCATTTACAACAATTTACAATCATAACAATTACAAAACAATCACAATTCCATTCAATTTCTAACAATTTCCAATCCTAACAATTACAAAATAATCATAATTCAATTTCCATTTTATTCCATTTATAACAATTTCCAATCCTAAGAATTACAAAACAATCATAATTTCATTTCCATTTCATTCCATTTACAACAATTTCCAATCCTAACAATTACAAAACATTCATAATTTCATTCCATTTCCATCAATTTCTAATCCTAACAATTACAAAACATTTATAATTTCATTATATTTCCAACAATTTCCAATCCTAATTATCACAAAACATTTATGATTCTATTTCTAACAAACCATAATATTATATATACCATTTTATATTTCGTTCTTAAATGTATATGTTGCTTTTATAATTCTTAATCGACATTAATAACTGTAAATATAAATTGAAATCTACAAGTATACAATATATTCACAAATCACAATTTGATAACAAATAGTTTTTTCGAAATATTTATTACATCACTACTTTGTAGTTTGTACTTTCACACATTACCAATTTTAAATATTTATGATACCCTACACATATATATTACCATTCCATTAAAGTTCAACATCTTTTAATTTTTATAGTCAATTAATTATTTACCTAGCTAAAACTAATACTCAAATAGGCAAATACTATCATTAACTAAAATCAAGTTATTATTAAATTCTAATTCCATAATTTTATACTTAACTAATTATTTACCAAAATTCAATACCCAAATGTTAAAATAAATCACCATTTAACAAATATTAGGAATGTATCAATTAATGATTTAAGCTTTTTAATTTTACTAATTTTGATTATCAATTTTACAATTTTACATTTAATTATTAATTTCCCATTTGATTATCAATTTTATAATTAAGTTTAAATATTGATTTGATTTTGATTATCAACTTTCAATTTTCAGTTTTAATAACCAATTAATCAACATCATCACTTTAACTTTAAAGTTTAAATTTAAAACATAAGGTTAAAATAATCACCAAATTATCATTAAATAAAATACATGTACAATTAAACATTTCATATTATCAAATTCAATTGCTCAAATTCAAATTCAATTTCATTCATCAATAATCCAACAATTCAATATCAATACCGTAATCACAAGCCAATTTTCACCATTCAATATCGTAAATCACCATTCCAAATTTCCAATCCACTTCCAAAATGGCAAAATCCAATTCCAATTTCAGTTCAACTTCAACATTCACAAATGACAAAAATCAATCAACTTCAATATTCATTCCCATTTTCCATTCTCAATTGAAATCAACATTCAATTTTTTACCCAAATCCAACATAGCAACACAAATCTTTAACCCCAAATCTACCATCATCCAACAACCAACACAATCACAGAATCAATAATTTTCAAAATGTCATGAAAAATGAAACAAAAATCAGAACACATATACCCCAAACAATCGGGCCTTCGCCAATCCGAGTCGGCGTCGGGTCGTGTGGTGCGTCTGAGTTGAGGTGGTCGTGTGCTGCGTCGAAGGAAGAGAGACGAGGAGGAGGAAGGAAATGACTGAAGGAGAAGGAGCGTTGGAGTAGGCTGAGGTCGAACTGTCGAAGGGAGAAAGAAGAGATCGTCACCCGCGCGAACCAGCGGTTGAAGGAGAAGGACTGGAGGACTAGAGGAGACGTCGACGAGGAGGAGGAGATGGCAAAAAGACGGCGATTTCGCGAGGAGACACCGAGAGAGAGAACGAAGAAGGCGAAGAGAGGGGAGGCTAGCGACGTGCTTGGAAGAAGAATCGAAGAATCCAGAAAGGGGGGTAATTAGGTTTAAAACTTTTGGAAAATGCAAGTTAGTCCTTGCAATTTTCGGAAGTTACGGCATCGGTCGGAATTGATGGTTCTGGCCGATATCTACCGGTAAACGCTGGTACTGGCCGATATTTGAGGTCGGTACCTGCGTTCACCATTTTGCACCGTTTATCGACTAGTATGGTACGAAACTCAACTCTCTACTTTTACTACTAATAATTTATTAATAATTATTAAGCGAGAGATTAAAGTAAATTTAAATTTAATTA
The DNA here is from genome assembly GCA_029891385.1 of Erythroxylum novogranatense. NCBI lineage: Eukaryota > Viridiplantae > Streptophyta > Magnoliopsida > Malpighiales > Erythroxylaceae > Erythroxylum > Erythroxylum novogranatense. The sequence goes on from CM057224.1 coordinate 28,700,674, forward strand.
ATTCACAAAATTAATTTATTTTAAATTTTATAAAATATAGAATTATTATTAATAATAAGAATATAATTATTTAAACAAAATTTAATTCAAAATACTAAATAAAAATTAAAATCAACAAAAATAAAAATAAAACCAGATGATTCGTTTACTTGAACAAAAATTAATGTATTAACCAAATGTTTGTTTTAGTTTGTCGTTTTTATTTTGTTAAAAAATTGTTTGTTTGAGTTTTTATTTTTGTTTTAGTTTTGATTTATTCCTGTTTTCAAAATTTATCAGAATTAAAAATGTGTTTTTTTTCTGATTTTCATAACCTTATTTACTTTGATTTAAATATATATTATGTAATTATTTAATATATTAATTATCAATAAAATTACAAATAATTTAATTTAATATTATATTTAATTAAATACAATTATTTTAATAATTTATTTATTTTGTAAGTAAATTAAATAAAATTAATTTAATAATTATTAATAGATATAATTAAAATTAAAATATTTTTAAATTTTTAAAATTTTGATTTAATAATTAAAGAAAATGTAATTTTAAACAAAATTTAATTTATTAAAATAAAAATTTTCAATAATAAAATATAATTATATTTATATTAACATAAACATTAACAACTAAACAAATTCTTATTTTATTTAAATAAAAAATAAAAACTACGAACAAGCAAACGGTTCTTTAGTATGTATGTTATAATCTTACTCGTGGGCACAACACAGGGGATGATTACTCTCGAGCATTGCCTTTGACTTTATGTATAGATCTATAAAAGCCTAAGATCTAGCACGATCTTTTGGGAACATATAGTTGAACGGTGGAGATCCAAAAGAGGGACGTGGACCGTGCATCGTGTGCATTGAAATGGAGCAAAAACTGAAGAAAAAGGTTAAGCAATCCAAAGGTTCTCCTTATAAATGATCATATTATTATGTTTTCTCATAGTACTTCAGTTCTCGCGTGCTTGTGAACAGTAGTAGTCTCTGTACATTTGATTTCATTTCCCGGGACCACATCACTTCTAATTGCTCTCCAATCGCAAGCGCGTCTCTGAACTGAATCCCCAAATACTTTTATTCTTACTATCATCATACTTATCCTTTGCAGCTACACTCTCATTTTGTTCAAATCCAAGGCTAAGTGAAGCATTTGAAAAGAAATTTACACACATTTTAGAAAATTGTGTGTAAATCAACTCAGATAAATTCTTTCGCTCCAAATAAATTGAAATTTATCTGTTTCCGTTTGGGCTTGTTATTTATTTGTCTATAAGCGCGTGGAAGTAACCTTCTCCTCTGATTACTGGGTGGTTTGAAACAAAATCAAATCAGCCCTGGATTTGGTCCAAAGACGTGTGGCTCTTACGCTCAGTGGCAGAAAGTGACATGGAGTTTGTCTGGGCTTTGTGGGCTGACGTCATTCGTATGACCAGTGGGGTCCACTATAATAATGTAAAAATATTTGGTCAACATAGGATATATAAACCAATCTTTGTACATGTCATTTCCTGTGCTGCTGGTTGCATCAAACCTTCGTTGAAACGCCTGATCAGATCCAATGGAAAAAATTATTCCATCAATCAACGTGGAGGGCCAAAACCAGTTGACATGGGTCACTAAACCGAAGCAAGTTGCATACTTCTGCTCTCTCGGGAACCACATCAACAAATCTTGAATCCAACAGGTAAACTTGATTATCCTAATCCTGCCTGCCAAAGTTTGGCTAGTTTCGAAATGTCGAACACGCCCCTTACCTAGTTTTTCACGAAACGCTCAAAAGAGTTGCCTTGCCTCCGCTCGCCCTCTCCAACTATTGCAAGTAGGCGTTAGTTACGGTCCCCATATTATAAATAAAAAAGATATCCATTGCCATATGTAGCTTCCTGAATTCTGAATGAGGGCGCGGAATGTTCTTTGGAAATCGTCCTCGAGGCTGGATTTTTAAGCATCAGCTGCAAATGGTATTTTCTTCTGTGCTCTCTTAAGGATTTGGAAGAGGATGGAGTTTTTATTATCTTTTTTGTTTTTTTACTTGAAGAACTACTCAGAGTCAATAAAGATTAAATTCTTTATTTCTTAATGAAACAAATAGGACTTTAGGAAAAGTTTATCCCACAATTCATACGAAAAAATTACAATTCTATAATTATACAATAATTTAAAGTATAAATGTTTTAGATTATTAATTGTCAATTTAGTACTTAAACCTAAACTTTCTCTACTATTAAACTAGAAGTTCTGAAGAATTTCATTTTTAGAATATTGAGAAAAGGAATTTAGATTTGAATCTTTGGTCTAAAAACCAAAGAGATTGGTTTCTCTAATAATAAACAAAATCGAGTTCTAAAGTAAACTAGCCGAATTTTGAATGGATGTGAATTCTACACACTCATAAGAATAAGAAGCAATCGTAGAAAATGAGATTATGATTAGATATGGGAAAACCTGGATAAGACTTAACAGGTGGAGCGTTAGGTACTTAGGGTTGGGGGAGATCAGGTCATTGAGGGGAGAAGCATACGACAAACACAAATGTTTTTATTTAAAATAAAATAAAATTTAAAAATTTAAAAAATGATTTAAATAATTTTAATAAAAATTAATTAATTTATAAAAATCAATTAGGTTGATTGATTTTAATGAGAATTATTAAAATAAAATAAAAATAAACATTGTTTAATTTAAAATTTTTAGAATTATTGGTAAAGAATTGTGAGTTTTAAGGAATAAACGTAAGCCGGTAGGTTTGGAAATAACGGAAATCAAAATATATTAATAGTATCGACGTGGATATATGATATACATGAGAAACGTTTGCTTTAGATCATTAGATGTATGAAACATGTGTGAGCGCTGATCTTTAATTCGACTGATCTGTCTGTCTGCTGCGCGTGTTGTTTGTCGTTGACGCCGTTCCTTTTCATCATATTTATTGATACGCCCGGTTCAAATGACCTGCCCTTTTTTGACGTCTTTGCTAAGCCTCTTTTTTGTGTTTTCTTTTGTTTTTTCACACGTTCCTCTCATTGTTTTCCTTTTAATTAGAGGCCCAATAAGCTTATTTATGTGTATTGTATAACAATTTTCTTTTTTTTTTTTTACAGAAATTATTCTTCATAATTTTATTAATAATATTATTGAATGCGGTATTTGTCGCATTTAAGATTTAACACGATATTCTTCATAGTGTTCATGGCATGCATGATATGAAACTAATTTTTTAGTGCATAAAAATACAATTTTATTTTACTTATTCATAATATATCCTTATCGTTTGAAACTATTTTTAAAAATATCTTGTAATTTTAAAACACTGAAATGTCTATTGTTAAGTTTTTATGGAATTTGTGGATAAAATTATAGCAAAATAATTATATAAACTTTATCATGAATTTGACAATATAACAACAATTTAAATTTAAATTTATTTTAATATTACGATGTATTTTAAATAACTTTCAGTAATACATATGTTCTTAAAAAATTAAGATCTTTTACCCTTTTTTTGGTTTATTACTTTCGTCACTTATAAATTTACCACGTATCCGCCACTCTTGGTAAGAAATTTTCATCCTCTTTATTTACTGGATTCATGACGCTTCAACTTTTTTACATCATAGATTGTTCAAATTCTATACATTTAGACTCCTTAAATTTATTTATATTATTTTCAAAAGCTTTTGCCTTCCTTTCATTCTTTTGAAGTCTTCAACTTTTTCTGAACAAGGAAGGAGGAGATAGAAACATTATAAAGATACAATATGTGTTGGTCATGATAATATTGTGAGTTTGAATTATCTTAAACTAAGACAAGGTAAGGTAATTGGGAGAAGGTGGGAAAATTGTTTTCTTTGTGCGGTAGAATAATTTTGTATTTAAACTAAAGAGTTGCTTAATAAATTCAATTAAAAAATCGCATTTAAATTCTATACGTTGCTTCATTGTAAAATATCAATCATAACATGTAAGGTTTGAAATGGATGACAAATACATGCGTGCTAGTACTTGCTATATACGATGGACCAGGAAAATACATTTTCAGTTAAAATGAATTTGCAACGTAAAGTCAACACAAACCAAATATAGGTTTATTATAAAATCATCATCATCATTGTAATGCATTACTTTTACAGAACAACCAACTCATTGCTATATTCAACACCCTCAAAAGCTAAATTAAATATTGTTTAGAAAATTATTGATCCATCTCTCGGGGATACTGCATACTGGCGCTTCGTTTTACCCTCATTTATTGGGACTCCACAGAAAGAGAAACATATATAAATAATGACCTTGGATACTCATACTTGACAGCCTATTCACTGCTTATTAAGATTGTATACCTGCCACAGCAAGGCAGAGTGTGAGACTCAGAGAGCGAGAGAGGATGTTTGCGGCACAGAACGGGCTTAAAGGAGACCCTAGACTAAAGGGTATATCGGAGGCCATTAGGGTCGTGCCTGACTTTCCTAAACCAGGTACTTGCTTGTTTCTTAGGTTTATGGCAAGTGTTTTTCTTTTGGCTTACTGGGAACTGGGTAGCCGTTGCTTTCAACTGGTGAAGTATTTGCAGGGATAATGTTCCAAGATATAACAACGTTGTTGTTGAATCACAAGGCGTTTCAGGACACGGTGGACATCTTCGTTGATCGTTACAGGGACATGGGCATTTCTGTGGTTGCTGGTATACTTAAAATATCACCGTAGTATATATTTTTTCTACGCTTGCATTTCGCTTTCGCTGGTTAACGTTTATGGCTGGTAAGATGGATATGTGCGTGTTTTGGTAGTTATGGTTCCTTTAGTGCCCTGAATTTTGGCTATATTTGCCTTTCGTTATCTTTTCCCTCCATTTTTGTCCCCTTTTTCATGGGATTCCTTCGCTTTGGTCTTTCTTAATTCTCTTCTTCTCCACAGTAGCGGAGCTATTTCGGGATTCAAAGAAGAGATGTTGAGAACGTCTCAAATTTTTAATCCCCCCTTTGCGACAATTATGGTGCCACTCTTTTTAGCTTTCGAAGTTTTACCAATGTATTTTCAGAGAAGAAAACTTATACAGCTGTTAATCATTTATAAACTCACTGGTGTTTCTTCAAGCGTCAATGCCAGTTTTAAAAGGCCTGGCTTGCGAAGTGATGGCTGTAGGACCGGCATAATGTGCATAGGTGCAATCCCGTTGTTTTAGAATGTTCGATTTAGGAGTTAATTTTAAGACTTGGAGTTGGCAGCTGGCCTGTCATTTTTATGTCTTTTGCTTCTTCAATAGTGTCCTAAGTTCTAAAAAAGAGAACATATCAACTATTTGTTGAGCATCCACAAGGGAAATTCAATATGCTTATCCTTGAAACAATAGTTAGTGAATATCCTTCTTTTGAAAGTTATAACTTGATGAGAACAGATAAGCATCTCAGCACATGAGGACACTGCAGTAACGATTTTCATTTGTAATATATTCAAGTATTGACCAGCATCCTACTGAACACTGAATAGGAATTGGGAATAAGTTTATGTTGTTACGGAAGTCATGATTCATTCCACACCTACTTTATTTTTTCTTTCGTTGGTGCTCATTCTTCAAAATTCTTTTGTAGGAGTTGAAGCCAGAGGATTTATGTTTGGTCCGTCAATTGCCTTAGCTATTGGTGCAAAGTTTGTTCCTTTGAGAAAGCCTAGAAAGCTTCCAGGTACTTTTTGCTAGAATAACGGGATGATGCTCCCAATTGTGTTATCTTAGGGATTGATCTGTGCTCTAGATTCATAAAATTCTGTGTAGTTTGAGAGCATGTGAGCTGTTACATAAAGGGTGTTGGCAAAGTCAGAAAGGTATTTATTGTAATTGCAATTCTGCAATTAATGTCATAGCTTAGTATGCTGCTCCAGACATTAGTTTTTCCTACTTGCTCAGGAACAGCCAGATCTGGAGAGACCTTATTTTCTCAGTCAAATCGAATTCAGATGGACTTATAGTCTTGTTTTCCATTCAACCGTGGATTTGCTCGCTATTTAAATTTATGGAGTTTAAAAATTGCTGCAAGAAAGAACTGTGACAGTGCTGTTAATAAGATGGAAGGAAAAAGTTTTAACTATCATATATATCCATGACGATAGTCAATGTTCCTCTCTCTCTCTTTTTTGTGGGAACGGTAAAGAAGGCAAACTGTTTAATTTTATAAACTAATACAGTTCTCTTGATGTATTTCCTATAAAAAGGGTCTCATTAGGAGTCTTCAAGATCTAAAAGCCATTTGGTTCTGTGGTTCTAGTCTTAAATATTCACTCTCAAGTTAAACTTTGAAGTCCTGAGTATTCCATTGAACGTGCAGGTGAAGTGATTTCTGAAACTTACGTTCTGGAGTATGGAACTGATTGTTTAGAGATGCATGTAAATGCTGTAGAACCTGGTGAACGTGCATTGATAATTGATGATTTGGTAGCTACTGGTGGGACAATGTCAGCAGCTATAAGACTCCTGGGTATACCATAATATATGTTGAATCCAGATTCAGTTAATTTTCAACTTTTAGCCTAGAATCTGAGTAGTGTATCTTATTCTTGTATTACTTGTGTACTTATTGTTGTCCTGCTATTTTCTTAGAACGAGCAGGTGCCGAAGTGGTTGAATGTGCATGTGTAGTTGGGCTGCCCGACATCAAGGTAATGTTTGAATATCCAATATGTTTGTTAGTGGCTTTTTCAAAGTTCTTTTTGCATGACAAGTCAAATGTTCCACAGCAGGTTGTTGATGCTCTCTTGTGTTTCTCATGAGACATTGGCAGATCTAACTGCCTTCTTGATTTCTACATTAATTCAGCCGTTAAACTAGTTGATTTACATACTGGTATTTTGCTGTGCACGTACTTTATTAGAAACTTGTTTGAATCACTCATTGTATCTTTTCTTTTTGAACTTGATATACTTTCAGGGGCAGTGCAGGCTAAATGGGAAGCCACTTTACATTCTTGTGGAGCCTCGTGGGATTGATTGGAGGTATAATTGCTTCTGTTTTGATATGATCTTGTGGTCAATGTGTTGTCTAGAGCCACTCCTCAGTTTTGTTTGCTCTGAAAAGTTGGTTATACTGCAAAGTATTTAAAGGGTGCTTAGTTGTTAAACCTTTCTTCGAAAATAGGCTGCTGAACTCCTTATGTTCTTGCTGGCATAGACATATAAATAACTAGGACAGTTGCACCAATATAATGAATTTATTTTCCAATTCCAATAGACAGGCATGTGATGATCGTTCTTATTTTTGGTAATTGCCATTATAACTCTTTAAGCACCACAGTTCTTGATTCATTTCACTTGCAGATCTATGCTTGGGCTAAGTGGCTGAAGAATGATAATTGACCGGTAAGTCATGACAGGCGTGTAGTTTTCCATTGCCTTAACAATCTCTTTGCTAAAATCATTTTCCCTGTAAGATATGTGAATCATTTGTAGGCTGTGTGCTATTGCTTTCTGTTTCTGAATAAAGACATGACCGAGGATGCTATTTGCTCGTATGATTTAGTGTATATTTGTTTATATCATTTTTAGATTGTAGTGTCCACATTGGACGTTTCTCATCTTGTTCTTTCAGCTAATATATGATTTCATATTGGCTCCATAAAACCATATAATGATCGTAAAAACTCATTTTTGGTGTAAAAGAATGTAGATGGTCTATGTTCAACATTTATGTTACAAATATGGTTTTCATCCCACTAACCTTTGTTCCGCAGTTATGAACATATTAATGAGCGTCTTAATTGAATTGAGCCTATTGCAAAGTATAAACAAAAAGGAGAAATTTTGATGGGAATTCACCATTGAACTTAATAGGTTTGTGGAAGTGAGGATTAGAAGTCTCTCGCGATTACAATAGTTGAGAATTAATAGTAGAGCTTTTACGCTGAATAAAAGAATAACAGAATAAAAATCTCAGGAATTCTGGTATTTTTAGTGGATAAGCCTTTTGAAAATGTCGTATTTCAAGAAACCCTTATTTCATCTGGACTCTTTATGCTTCTAAATAGTAAAATTAACTGGGCTCCAAAGCTACTTGTAAGGACATGAGAACTTATACAAGAAACGTAGAGCTCACAGATGTCAATTAAGAAGGAAATCATTTCACTTGGAATAATAAATAGTTGGGCAAGTGGTACATAAGAAGGAAATTGAACAAGGCTTTCTGATTACATGTCGAATACACTAGAAATTTAATGCTCAACTCTATACAACTAGATTTGTAGTTGTGGTTAGAAACGATTGTATCTACAAAAAATGTGACTAGCTTTTAAAATGAATGAATCAGTATATAAGATAAAGGGAATTTAGTTGAATTCAATTGATGTAACAAAATAAAACTAAATTTGGAAGACAAATTTAATCAAATAGTACAAAATTAAAAGGGTTAATCAATGAGTTTTAGTCCAGTTCAAGGTTCAATCTTAGCCTTTCTATGAGTTTTCATTATCAATTGTCATGTTGTTCTTATACCTCTCTTTGAAAACTATTAACTGTAAATTAACAATAAGTTCATTTAATCCCAAATTTTCCTTACGTCATATTTAACTAAAATAAACTCTTTAATTAGGTTTAGCTATTAGACAACCCAATATAAGTTCTTTAGAATTATGTAAGTTTATTTCTAACCCTTTTTGATTCTTAGTATCTATACCACAATCCACTCATATGTAGGTTCTATTAAATCATCAATATGCAAATTATAATCAAATCTAATTGCTAGTATTAAAAACCCTAAAATTCTTTACCAAGGGAACTTTGTAAAAAATATTCAACCTCACTTGCATCTGCCTTATTCCTATATTTCCTAATCTAAACAAAACGTGGGATTTCAAACTAATATCTTGCTACAATTCAATATACAAACTAATCTCTAATACACTAGTAACCAGATTGCAACTTGTCTTGAGTTGCTTGACCTCTATATCACAAGATGAATTCGTCCAAGAAAGAATGTGCGAGATGACATTTTGATATCCTAAGACATTAATCCAAATCACTGCGTATAATATTGCACAAAGCTCAGATTTTAAGTATCACAAGAAGTGTAACAATTTGAAGCTATTCAATTTGACATTTTCAGATAACTTATTGTTGTTTGCAAGATAGATGTTCCCTTTGTATTAATCTTAATGAAGTTCATCAAGTAGTTCAACAATATTTTAGGGATTGACATTAATTTTGAAAAGAGCTTTATAATAATGTGTTCAAGGGATGCTGAATCCCTAAAGCAGGAGGTTATAAACATTTGTCATATAAAAGTAGCTAATCGCCGTTTTACTTTCCCTATCACTATCTCAAGGCCCTCTTATAAGGATTGCATGCCTCTCTTTGAGTAGATTGAGAAGAAACATAGAAAATGGTATAATAAAGAGCTAAGTTACGTAGATAGGGTTCAGCTGATTAAAACAACATTGTGTAACCTCTACAAATATTGGATATCTCATTTAATTCTTCCAAAGAAAATGACCAAGGACATAAAAAAGATGTTGAGGAACATTCTATAGAATGGGGATCCTTATAAAGTAAATGAGGCCAAAATGTCCTAAAAGGAAATGTATTGCATAAAAGAACAATAGGGATTAGGACTAAACTTTGTATATTTAATTTGTAAAGTTCCTTTAGTTAAAAAGGTATGGACGTTTTTGATTGATAAGGCAACTTGTGGGTGCAATGGGTTCATAATGAACATTTATAAGGAAAAAAGTTTGGAAGTAAAAGGTAGTTTTAAGACCTTCTGGACCTGGCAAAATATACTGAAAATGAGAGATACTAGCTCCATCTTTCATACGCGTCATATGTGAGGGAAGAGACACCTTAATATGGTTTGAAAATTTGTCTACAAAAGGTCCTCTATACCTGCTTCATGATTTGTTTCACTTGAGTTATATGCTAAAACTAGGAGAAAAGGTTAGTGAATTAATAACTAATCAACAATGTTTTATTAGGTAAAGGGGATTTAACAAGTTAGAGCAGAAGTTGCACCAAGATATAGGTTAATAGCTGACATTGAAGATAGAGTCATATGGACTGTCCACAATATAGGCAAATTAAAAAATCTTCTAGCTAGAAATCTCTTCATGCAGTCTAGGCTAAATGTAGATTGGCACAAGCTAATATGGTTTCTAGAATATTGCCCCAAATATGCAATCACAGCTTGGTTAGCTCTTAAAAATTGATTACCAACAATTGATAGAGTCAAATGTTCCTCTCTCACAAACCCTTTGTGTATACTATGTTCTGATGTGTAAGAAACAAGAGACCATTTATTTTTCCAATTCCATTTCACAGTTACCTTCTAGAGCATAATCAAATCCGCATACAATGTTGAAAGACTAGAAAACTTTTGGGATCAGATGGTGAACTAGCTTCTGAATAAAAAAAAGGAAAAAGGGTATTACCTAACTCCTAAAGATAGCTTTTTGCCAAAGCATATATGAGGTCTAGTAAGAAAGGAACAGGAGAAAATTCATATATAAGCAAATGGATGCCTTAAGCTTTCAAATGTTTACCTTAAGCAAGATTAAAGAGTATTTCATGCTATCTAAAAACAAGGTTTAAGTTACAAGAGAAGTGGTTCAAATATGGGGAATTCCCCAACTTTAAATTAGAAAATTAGGGTATTACAATCCTTCTATTGAAATGATGTCTAATGAGATGGCTCAACATTATCACTCCTTGTACATTTTCTAAGGCTTAGCCTTATTTTTGGAATACAAATTTAGTTTCTAAAAACACATTATGAACAATTATAAATACGCCAATTATAAATATGCCCATAATTATCAAAATATTTCATAGAATAATTGAAATTAATCTATAAAGACAATAACTAAGCTTTTGCTATCTAGATATAGATAAAATTTTATTTAAGAATCATATAATGTTTTTCTTATATAGATCTTAATCATTGATCTTCTCTATTATAGATTGATCACTACATATCTCTTTTCTTATTGAAGATGAATTTTAACTTCTTTTAAAGTTTTCTTTTCATCTTTGATAATTAACTGAGTTTAGAATGAAAGAATATTGAAAAGATCCCATAATTATGGTTTCTCATATCTATTTATAGTTGTCTATATTAGGAAACACGATCTAGGTCATAATTTTATGCCAAACTATGGAGCTCTTAAAAACTCACAAAACTTAAAATTAAAAGGTTGAATATCTCTATCTTAGCTTTCTATAACCATTTGAATCATTTCAGTCAAATTTAGGATGAGAAAGTTATAACCAATTTATGAAGTGGTTCATAAGTTGTCTTACGGTCTGTTTGGTTAGCGTCTTCAAGATGCAGAGACGGGATGAGACAGGATATTGAAGACGGAACATAAAAAAAATGCAAACAGGGAGGTGCTTGGTTACAGTGGACAAAACAGAGGAAATTGTCCTCGTCCTCAGGACAGAAATGTGTTTGGTTGCAGTGGACAGAATAAAAAACAGTGTTTATTGACAAAAATGCCCCTGCAATATAATGTATTGGAAAGATGTAATTCATTGGTTATTTCATAATTGTGTGAATATTTATATGAAGTGTATTTGCAACTCTAATAATTATTAATTATAATTTTTGTAACAACAATTATTATTGATATAATTAATATTAATTTTGGTAATTGTTGTTATTATAATTCATTGGTTATTTTATAATGTATCAATATTTATTTGAAGTTTATTTGCGACTATAATAATAGTAATTATGTTATTATTATAATTTGTGTAAACACAATAATTAAAATTAATATGAATATTAATTATTGGCATTATTATTATTATTATTAATTATCATGAGAAGCAAATGTAGTTATTCTTATAATTATTATAATCATAATTGTTAATGTTATAGGTAAGTCTTTATCTTATCATCATCATCATCATCATCATCATCATTATCATTGTTATCATAATAATTTTATGATTAGTATTAGTATTATTATTATTAATTTATTATTATTATTATTATTTTGATCAAGATTATTATTATTATAGGTAGTCAAGTAAAATTAATTATGTTATTATTATTATTATTATTTTGAACATTATTTAGGCAAAATAATTTAATAAAACATCTAAGCATTCATATAATTAATTATATAATAGGTTCAAATCTCTCATCAACTAAGAAATCCTAGTACATAATAATTTAATTAAACATCTAAGCATTCATAAACATTAGTTACATTAAAGTCTTAAAATTTATTAAGAACATCCTTAATAATAATTCCCAAAATTACTCCAATGGCAATTAGTAAAAATGCTTGAGTCAAAGCCATTTTTTGTTTTAAACTAGCAACTTCATTTGGTTCTTCAGTTGTTGGTAGTGGAAATTGATGTGGGATTAATGAGGGGTCATTGGCGATAGGAACAATGTCTTCATTTGGACGACTGCGCCTATTTTGATCCATGGCAAAAGCATTTTCTGCTTCAACCAATGTCCAAAATTCCTTGAATCTAGCATTAGGAAAGCCCTCAGTTACCAATTTGATTTCATCCCAATTTGTGAAAATTTTTACTTGACGTCCAACGAATACCACATAGAAGTTGTATCTGCCCATGTTAATGTACCTATAAATGAATCATACCCTAATCATTCATAAACGTGCAGAAATAAAATACATGAAATATTTAATAAACCAACCATTCATCATTGATAAACATGTGGACAAACACATTCAAAAGTATATCAAATCATCAGTTAACATCACATGGAAGGAGCACAAATAAGTTAAGTTACACGTATGGTTACCATCATACATGACCATATAATAGTTGAGATTATCAGACAAATTAAGGAACATAGTTAAAGTCAGACATCTTCACGTAAAAGCCTTCGCACATAAGCCTGCTTTTGTTCTGCATTTAAACTCTAAAAAAGATTCCCAGCGTGAGGATTCCTCGAGAAGATCATTTTAGTCCTAACAACGTCTTCGATGGAGAAACCCAAACTCCCAATGTAGCACCCCACTCCCGACGAGACCCGAACCCGATATCCATGGTGATATCCGAGCCCGTGACCATGAGGGTGGCGCGTTAGAATACTCGCCGTAAAATCGGACATTACTTTCTATAACAAATGCGCGAATTCTATACTCAATTTGGGTACTCATTCAATCCCGTCCAATAGGATACACTCATTTTCAAAAGCCACTTAGGTCAATTTTACAAATACATAATAAACACTTTAGTACAAAAGTAAAGACGTGCAATGCGTACATGAACCGATCCCGACTTCGACCTTCACTTGAATCTGCGCCATACTCCCGCTTTTGCTAACGGGTACTCTTCGATTCTGAAAATAATTGCAATGTTGGGTGAGTTTGCGAACTCGGTGAAAACCATCATCGATGGTTCACTCAAATCATGCATTACGCAAATTATGTACAACACGACACAAGAATAACAATTAACAGATTATATAACAAAGGTACGAGTCTATATCAAGATACATGATCAAGAATAACATTTCAAGAGCATAGAACGCTTTACGATGTACATCACAATTTACATGAATCATGGCATCGCATGCTCAATGAATCGTCACACAATTTGGCGATTCGATCCATGTATATGATGCATATGAGACTCTTTCCGGTTATTCATGTTGTGCCCAAGTGCTCAACAAGAACAGATGGGGGCGCGCGTCGAGATTTCTCCCCTGCTAAGCTTCGACAAGACAAGATTCGAGCTCCAGGCTCTTTTCATGAAATTAGCAACTGGGGCACGCGTCATTATCTGATCATGCATTTATGCATGCAGTGCAATGTTCAGTAATTCAGTATTCAGTGATTCAGTAAGTCACAGTGTATGGCTATAAAGCCCGAAGTAACGAAGAATCGATAATTCAAGAATCCAATCTAATACGGTAAACACATACAATTCGATCGCACCCTTTCCAAAGAGTCATGCGGTCATACAAAGTGAAATTCACATTATTCATTCTATACAAGAAGAGCATGCAATTCACCATCATACATTTCAAGACTAATACAGATTCACCTTTATACATTTCAAAGGTCATACAAGGCAATTCGATCACATACAACTCAAGAGTCATGTAATTCACATTGTCAAGTAATTCACGGTGAACATTTAGACACTCGAAATTTGAGAAACCAACTAGGTTACTCACCGTTACTTCCGAGCTATTGCACGAAGTCCCAAAGAATGTCCGTGGAACGACGATCCAATCGGTGCCTCTATAACGATCTGATGCAGATCCATTACTAATCGCTCAATTAAACGATGACAAGAATGCATATGTCTCTATGAAATTATGTCCAATTAAGTACAATCCAATCCAATAAAATAGGTTCCTCGCGCGACCTCGCGGCATTCGCTCGACGAAGAGGCACGCCGCCAGGCGTGAAACACGCCACATTGCGGCGTCGTCTCCCTCATGGCTCGCCATGACGTCTTCTGCCTACGTCGCGACCAATACATTTAACTCAATTCAATTTTATTCGTCATGCGACGAAGCCCTAACGCTTCGATGCTCGTCATGACGTCGCGAAGACCAGTCGTCTTCTCCGATCGATTTCACCATTTCTCTCACTAAAACGCCCATTAACACCTCAACTACTCAATCAACCACAATAAAAGCCACAGATGTAATAAAATAAGTAATAACAACATTGAAGCCATTAAAGCTACCAATCACCGAATCGATCGCAAACCCTAAAATCTTTCTCAACACCGTCGATCTCCTCCCTCAAGCCTTAATCCACTTCATTTCCACAATAATCACAATAAACCAGTTAGCTTAACACAATAGGAGGAAACCACAAGAAGAAACAACGATCCTCACCTATGAAGAAGGATCAAGATCACCGTGGAGAGGGAAGAAGAGAAACTCAAAATGCCTTAGCCAAATTTTCCCCAATTTCTCAACCCTAGGTATTTATAGACCTAGGTCTCCTTATCAGTCCAAATTTCAGTCTCTAAATTTCAATGGCTCAGCATATTTATTTCCTATCAGTCCACTCTAACTTTTCCATTGCCATCGGACAGTTCTTTCAGTACTATACAGTCAATCAGTCAGTCTCTCCAATATTTTCGGTCCGGGCATTTCCTCCCGAATTTCCGAAAATTTCCTATAAGCCTCTATAAATTACCAGTCACTCATAAACAGTTCTAAATCAGTCATTTGATCCCAGTAACTCCCAATTTCTCAATCAGTCACAATCCAATCAATTCAATCGATTCGGTAATTCCAATTCACAATTCACTACCAGAAATCATGAATGCAAGTACCAATGAATAAATAAATATGCCTATGCAGCAAACATGTTCCTCTATAATTAGAGGCCAGTAACATGTTCAGTTAGTGAATGCAATGACACCTATCAGTATGTCCCAATTTACCAGAATATCCTTGCTAACAGTAACGGGATGTTACAATTCACCCCACCTAATAAAAATTTCGTCCTCGAAATTTCACATACAATAGATCAATGAAAGGGAATTGATCCGCTCCTTTCTCGTTCGATTCACGCCATTTCCTTATATGACCAGTTACATCAATTTACTAAATCAATACAATCGATACTCTTTTGCTTTCTCGGTTTCTACCGCTTTAATCTGCTTTCTCATAGTCACTGCAATTTTCACGTTCAGATACCAATAACACATTTATCGATCTTAACAATTTTTTTATTCTAGGCCATAAAACACTTGATAAATCAGAATCATCTTTTTGTTATAAACCACCTTACCAATCTATTCATAATTTCTTCCAATGAACTGAATCAATGCGATCAACAACCATTCACTTTTTCCGTACTCAACACTGTCTCACTATTTTATTAAAATTACTCAAAATTCGTCACTTTTAATATCAATAACACATATCGGATCCCAACAATATTTCCTAATCCTGTCTATGTAACAATTTGGATCTGAAACCTCTTTTACTGAATTACCAATCCATAGCTCAACTCACATCACAGTCACATAGAGGTTACTTATAACAAATTCAGTTTCTCCCTTTTACGCTCTTATCCTCATCTAAGTGCATCTATACCGTAGTGATACACTTGGAAACATTTCATTTATCGCTTATCAAATTACATCTCCTTTCAATGTGATTTTATTTCTTACACTTGAATCTCATTTCGATTATGACTCCCAAGTTAACTCGTAATTCATTTCACATTAATCTCTATATTGCCCTTTCATTAATCACTTTCAAACCGACTCATTTGATCAACGCATCTAATTCCGGAAGATTTCGATTGCTTTCATCAATACCATTTATAAAATTTATCTCTCAACAACTATCATCATCATTTCTTGTTAATCATTTTCAATACCATAGGAAATCAATTCCAGCTATACTCAATATCCCCTGCAGATCAATCCATGCCATAATCCACATAACCAAAACATCATTTTTTTTAACACTGTTCATTACGGTACATACCGTCGAGAATCATTGCATCAATATACCAATTTGTCACTCACGCTAAGGATACTTTGTTTCCATAAAATTTTGACCACACTTTCTCTTTTTACAGTCGTTCCCAATCGTGAGGGTCATAACCACTCTCCATTCATTCTGATCACTATAGTCACTTTCGTCTCTTTTTCTAACTCATATTGACTACAATTAGCACTCAGCCACTAACTCATCAATTTCTTCCCATATAATCTCGACACATATAAAACAATTGAGCTCTAAGTTTTTCACTCGCCATAAGGCTCCCATAATCAGGTGTTCGCTTACTTAGACACTTTAACTAAACCTTGACCACTCTGTCATCTATCATTATCAGTATCTTATATTTCAATCCTTTCATTAATGCACCATACCCATGGATTTTCACTCTCAATTCAATATCATAGACGTACAATCATTCTGGATTCCTTACTAACATAATCTGACTCAAGTCATAACTCTTATAAACTACCTCTTGTTTCAGTAATCAATTCCGATTTTTAACTTTTCTAGATCACAGAACATTTTATTATACCCGCTCTATCAATACACTTTCAATCTTGCCATTCCTATCATATCTCTATTTACCTTTATCAATCCATAACTATAACGTCATACCCTATATTCCGTGATATGCCTCGATATAACACGGTGTCGCGATGCAGAACATATCCACCAATATCGATACCGATACACTTAATCGCCTTTTATCGATCAAACTATACACTTTCTCGTTATTCCATGATATCCACAGCTTCCATCTATCACATTCTAACATGTCATCTTTTCCTTGCCACTTCTAACCACTTAAACAATTGGGACATACTCTGTGACTCTACTAGGGATCGATTACTACCGTCGCTATGACTACTTTAATGCATGCGACTCAAGATAAAATTTCAAACGCCATGTACAATCGTATTTCGGGCTCGATACCTAAATGTAGCACCCACTCCCGACGAGACCCGAACGCGATATCCATGGTGATATCCGAGCCCGTGACCATGCGGGTGGCGTCTTAGAACACTCGCCGAAAAATCGGTACATTACTTTCTATAACAAATGCGCGAATTCTATACTCAATTTTGGGTACTCATTCAATCCCGTCCAATAGGATACACTCATTTTCAAAAGCCACTTAGGTCAATTTTACAAATACATAATAAACACTTTAGTACAAAAGTAAAGACGTGCAATGGAGACATGAACCGATCCTGAATTCTGACCTTCACTTGAATCTGCGCCATACTCCCTTTTTGCTAACGGGTACTCTTCGATTCTGAAAATAATTGCAATGTTGGGTGAGTTTGCGAACTCGGTGAGAAACCATCATCGATGGTTCACTCAAATCATGCATTACGCAAATTACGTCAAAGACGCGACACAATAATAACAATTAAAGATTATATAACAATGTATGCGATAGTCTATATCAAGATATCGATGTCGAATAACATTTCAAGAGATAGACGGTTTACGATATTACATCACAATTTACATAAATCATGGCATCGCATGATTCAATGAATCGTCACACAATTTGGCGATTCGATCTACCATGTATATGATGCATATGAGACTCTTTCCGGTTATTCAGTGTTGTGCCCAAGTGCTCAGTCAGTAAACAGTGGGGGACGCGCGTCAGGGATTTCTCCCCTCGGGCTAAGCCCGGACAGTACAGTATTCGAGCTCTAGGCTCTTTTCAGTGAAATTAGCAACTTGGGGCACGCCCATTATCCGATCATGCATTTATGCATGCAAAGCAATATTCATAATTCAAGATTCAATGATTCAAGAAGTCACGAGTATGGCTATAAAGCCCGAGGTAACGAATCGATAATTCAAGAATCCAATCCAATACGGTAAACACATACAATTCGATCGTACCCCTTTCCAGTAGTCATGCAGTCATACAGTGAAATTCACATTATTCAGTTCTATACAGTAAGAGCATGCAATTCAGTCATACACATTTCAGTACTAATACAGTTCACCTTTATACATTTCAGTGGTCATACAATGGCAATTCGATCACATACAACTCATAAGTCATGTAATTCACATTGTCAAGTAATTCACGTGAACATTTAGACACTCAGAAATTTGAGAAACCAACTAGGTTACTCACCGTTACTTAGAGCTATTGCACGAAGTCCCAAAGAATGTCCGTGGAACGACGATCCAACGGTGCCTCTATAACAATGACAATCGATCCATTACTAATCGCTCAATTAAACGAAGATAAGAATGCATATGTCTCTATGAAATTATGTCCAATTAAGTACAATCCAATCCAATAAAAGCAGGTTCCTCGCAGCGACCTCGTGGCATTCGCTGCGACGAAAGAGGCACGCTCGCCGCGGCGTGAAACATGCTTGTCGCGGCGTGCGTCTCCCTTGCGGCTCGCCGCGACGTCTTGCTGCCTACGTCGCGACCAATACATTTAACTCAATTCAATTTTATTCGTCATGAAGAAGCCCTAACGCTTCGATGCTCGTCATGACGTCACGAAGACCAGTCGTCTTCTCCAATCGATTTCACCATTTCTCTCACTAAAACGTCCATTAACACCCTCAA
Source organism: Erythroxylum novogranatense (assembly GCA_029891385.1). Lineage (NCBI taxonomy): Eukaryota > Viridiplantae > Streptophyta > Magnoliopsida > Malpighiales > Erythroxylaceae > Erythroxylum > Erythroxylum novogranatense. Next base: position 28,719,703 of record CM057224.1, read on the forward strand.
CTACTCAATCAACCACAATAAAAGCCATAGATGTAATAAAATAAGTAATAACAACATTGAAGCCATTAAAGCTTACCAATCACTGAATCGATCGCAAACCCTAAAATCTTTCTCAACACCGTCGATCTCCTCCCTCAAGCCTCAATCCACTTCATTTCCACAATAATCACAATAAACCAGTTAGCTTAACACAATAGGAGGGAAACCACAAGAAGAAACAACGATCCTCACCTATGAAGAAGGATCGAAGATCACCGTGGAGAGGGAAGAAGAGAAACTCGCAAAGGCCTTAGCCAATTTTTCCCCAAATTTCTCAACCCTAGGTATTTATAGACCTAGGTCTCCTTATCACTCCAAATTTCAGTCTCTAAATTTCAATGGCTCAGCATATTTATTTCCTATCAGTCCACTCTAACTTTTCCATTGCCATCGGACAGTTCTTTCAGTACTATACAGTCAATCAGTCAGTCTCTCCAATATTTTCGGTCCGGGCATTTCCTCCCGAATTTCTCGAAAATTTCCTATAAGCCTCTATAAATTACCAGTCACTCATAAATGCTTTCTAAATCACCATTTGATCCCAAGAACTTCCAATTTCTCAATCACCACAATCCAATCAATTCGATTCGATTCAAGAAATTCCAATTCACAATTCACTACCAGAAATCATGAATGCAAGTACCAATGAATAAATAAATATGCCTATGCAGCAAACATGTTCCTCTATAATTAGAGGCCAGTAACATGTTCAGTCAGTGAATGCAATGATACCTATCAGTATGTCCCAATTTACCAGAATATCCTTGCTAACAGTAACGGGATGTTACACCCAAGCTCGTCACCTAACTGGGGAATTTGCTGTCCCCGCCTCTCCATAGCATCTGCAATGATCTGTGCACTTCTAACACTGCATTCCTTTGCACAGACAAGTGTGGCAGCAATGCTTTCTAACACTTCACTGTCCCTCATCTTCCTTTTCCCTTTACTTGATTGGTTTACGTCTGTGTTGGAAGAAGAGGCGACAGAACCAGCTATATGGAAGGTTGCAATTATCGCGGGAGTGTCTGCTAGACCTAGTTCAGTCAATGGGGAAGCATGAACAGGTGAAGCTACTGCTGCATCAACTTCATTTTCATCAGCTTCAAACTGAGCAGCAGCATCGATCTCGTCTTGAGCTGCAGCTCCTGTGGCTCTGTCTTTCCCAAAGATAAACTCAAGTCTAGGGTACATTAGAAACGACTTCCCAGGAGTATATAACTTATTAGGGTGCTTTTGTAAAAATTTGAAACATGTCGTTAGCATGAGAAACAATTACTATTATCATGATGCGTGTATAAACAACTTACCCTCATCCATTCGTCCAGCACTTGCTTGCTGTCAACCTCGATGCATTGTTTGCTTTCATTCCACCCAAACCCACTGCAGTTCAACATGTCATAAGCTGTCTGATATTTTTCCTTCAACCTCTTGTGTTTATTTTGTATATGCCTCTTTTCAATGCCACACACAGGAAACTTCTCAACCATTAGTCTACCAAGAAGTTGGAAAGTCCCTGGCTTAAATTGCCCATTATCGGTTCTATGTCCAGCAACAACTGCCTCCTCCAAGAAGGTAACAAATGCCTATGTTTCATCATCTGTCCAAACCCGTGACATTCCACCTAAACCATGCAATGTCATACCCCCAACCATTTTAAATCATTTCCATCAATGAATAATTAAAATGTTATTTGAAATTTGTATCAAAAGAAAGCAGACAACATTGAATTAAAATGAAACATGTAATTAAATACAATGCGAGTCAACAATATGAAGAAAAATTTAAGCAATCCCTCAATTCAGTTACAATGAAAGCTATCCAAATGTAATCACAACTGTTATGGACTAATATAAAGTTCAAAATTTAATGGTTTCTTCTCAAGTCATCAAACATGTTGTTAGCTAAATCATTCTCTCCATTGACTCCATTCATTACTTGTCTCAACACGATCAACAAATTCTGGTAACGGTGTATCTTCCCCAATTGGCATATCCTCATCTTCAAGAGGACTAAGCTCTGCTGGATCAACACTCATATTCAACCTAATAAAATTGTGCAGAAGGCAGCATGCAAGAATGATGTGGACATGAGTGGCTGCAGCATAAAAAGATGGATTTCTTAGGATTTTCCATCTTTTTTTAGTAAACCAAATGCCCGTTCAATCACATTTCTGGCACACGAGTGTCTCTTATTAAAAACTCTTCTGCATTCCTAGGTGCCCTTCCATCTCTTGCCCACTCTTGAATATGGTATCTTGTCCCTCTAAAAGTTGCAAGAAAACTAAGACCATTGGTATAGCCAGCATATACTAAGTAGTAATTTCCTATAAGCAACAAACACAATTACCATTGGATATGTAATCATACCTTAAAAAAGAAATTGCAAGTTTCTAACAATTTGTTTCTTACATACCCCTCGGAACTTGAAGTCCATTCGGCCTACTTATAGCATCATGCAGAACCCTTGAATTTGCTGCTGAACCCTCCTATCCAGCAAGGACATAGACAAAGTTTAAGTCGTTATCATATACTCCTAAAACATTAGTGCATATTCTCCCTTTCCTGCCTCTGTATCTGGGTTTGTCTGCTTGAGGAACTATTATGTCTAAATAGGTCCCATCTAGAGCACCAAAGCAACCCTATGTTTAAAATTCCAACATACAAAAGTTCTCGTTAACTAATTGCATAAAGTTAAATTAGACAATGTATTTTGGCTAAGTGATTAAAGGTACTGACCTTAAACCATTTCTATCTATTATCTGTGCAATCCTTAGGAATTGGTTTGGGCTTGACAAACAACAGATGTTGAAGCTTGATTACAGCCTTCAACACAGTATGGAAGACCCTACTTATTGTTTCTCCTGACCTCATAAACCGAACTTGCAATACTCTATTGGATTCATTTTGTGCTAATATTCTTAGGAAGATTAGCACTTTTTCTTCAATGGGCACATGCCCAGTATTCGTCAACCCACCATGGAGCTGAAGCATTACACATAACAATGTAAATGCATTACTGTCCATCCTTTATTCCCACTGGGTATTCCTATCTCCCTCATGCCAAATCCTATATATATTGGCTTCCTTATTTGATACTGTCAATGCCCTGCTACCTTTAGCATTTTCACTTCTACGATGTTTTTTGGTGTATACATATAAACATAACAACATGATCATTCTCATCAAATCTAATTGCCAATTCAAAATCTCAAAGAAAGCCAAGCAGTTAAACATATCATCATGATCCATTGACTCCAACTTTGTCACAAAAACTATCAGCAAAGTGAAAACAATTTATTGATCATTAAATGCATTTGTATATATGTATTGAATAATAACATTTATAAACATGTAGAGAATAGTAAGAATTGCATCCTCAAAATGCATGACCTATTTACGCATTGCGCAAGGTGTCTAATGTATGACATTATTCTACTTCTAAGAAGGTAGGTGATGAAGATGAAAAATCATTCAATAAGTTTTCAACTCTCATTTGTTTAGGTGATTAAGAAGGTAGGTTGCTCTCTAGAAGAATCATTCAATAAGTTTCAATAAAAGTGTAAGTGAATAGAGCGTTTTCAACTCTCATTTCTTAATAACTTGTTAATACCCTCATGACCCTAACTAAACTGAAGCTACATAACCTACTTTCATCTATCCTGGAATTCTAATTTCATACAAAAGAATCTCATTTGGAGAATGCCAACCCTTATTTGATTCATTCTTTATAAAGATTGAGTACTGGAACAATAATAAGTTCCTTACATTGGATACACTCATTCATAATTAGGGACAATGATTTCTGAAGTATTAAGCCTAAAGCAAGGAAAATTTGCACCCTTAATCACATTTTGAGGATAAGAGACATAATGGCTATAGATGTAAACCATAACTGGAAATGAAAGGGAATTATAGTTCTAGTTTGATAATTGGAACTAGCTTGGAGTCCTCTTTAAAATGTAAGGCTTATATAAACTTAAAAATAATGATTCCTCATACTGCCAAAGTTTCAGATGTCATAAAGGAAGCAAAATGACATTGTAGATGTCCAAGTTATGAAATTAAAATAAGAAATACCCGTACTTACTGGCCAAATGTGGATGAGGAACATACGGTTATCTAGTGAAGGACTAGCTTAAAACAATTCACAGATAAATCTTGCTCTGAAATGCTTAGGGAATATGTAGATAAAGTAGTATAGAGGAATCTGGTATGGTTTAATAATAATCCCCTAAAGCTTCTTTCATTTTATGGAGATGGAAGTTAGCTTAGCCATGACGTTCTTTGACTAAATTCTTTGACTAAACAGAAAATATAGATAATGTGTGGAAACCAAAATACATTTGACTAAATAGAACAGTGTTTATGATTTCCCATTCTCAGCCATCATGTATGAGAAATTCCAAACAGACCAATATGAGGAGCAGCATTTAAATTTGCAGTTGCAATGGAAACCAAAATATATGCTAAGGAGTCAAGAAATGCTTCAACCTACAGAAGGATATAATCAGAGGGTTTTTCTTCAAGATCTCTTGAAATCAAAGGGCTTTATCTAAGATCTCTTGATTCCTATACATTACTTTTATAGAGTGGAATAAGCATACCATCAAAGATAGATTTGTCATTTCAGTAATGAGGATCCAAGTAATAAGGATCCAACTAACAATCCTTTTATATATTTCAAAGAGTATGTTTAACAATTAAGAGCTTTATTTCCTATAGCCTAATAGGCTTTCACCTTCCAATTCAGATTTCGGTACTATATCTAACATTTTACATTTACATTGACACATTTAAGAATGGGATAAATGAATAACCCATTCAAGTCCAAGAATTGAACACAATGTATTCTATTTCTAACCCCATTCAAGTCCAAGAATTGAAATACAATTCATTTTATGATGAATGTAGGTTTACAACTTGAAAGCAACAGAATATGGTTCTTAACTAAATTACATTTAAGACATATTTCAATGGCAGGTATTTAACTTCACATAACTAAACTATATCCATTGAATGATCATTTGTAAGACATCACACCAAGTCAGCTTTCAAGCAATTAGATTGGAGACATTTCATATACACATGACTGACTAGTTGTAAATCTGAACAATGATATGACTTGCATCTCTATACCTTGAATGGTGGAGGCAATAAGCAGGAGGATTGAGAAGAAAGTCTCTAACGTACCTAATAAACCATAAAATCAAACACTGCTGTTAAATATGAGAAGTCAATAAATCATAATTTGATGTTTGTTATATGTAAGAAAATTACATCCGATCCAAACACAAATGTTAGCAACTAATACACAACATTCATAATAAAATAAAATTCATACTAACTTACCCTAAAAAAAAATCATTCCTGGTCCAAGAACCAACCGTACATAGCAGTCTCTAAAGAGGATTGAACACAAATAACTTCACATCTCTATACCTTAATTTACCAAAACTTGTTAGGTGCAGTACAATGTTTTGCATTACCATGTTTACAACCTTGTTCAATGTCCTAACAAAAATTATTTTTATGGTATACATATTCACAGGCAACGTAACAACATATTCATAGTTATTCCACACAAAGATAAAAGATTATCATATTAAATTAGAATCATAAGTCATTACATTTGTGTCTAGCAAGAGGAGAATAAAAAGTATAATAAATTCCTCACAAGGCTGCATTGAAATGTAAGCCTTTACATTGTTATATCATGAAAAATGTTAAAGCAAGAGATTTTTTAAAAACAAACTGAAACCTTTCCAACCACAATGTGCTTCATAAAGGCCACAGTAGGCCTGCACGCTACAAAACTTCCACTATGGAAGAAAAAATGAATTGCTCGAAGAGGAGTTCTGATGTTTTTTTATTTAATAGTAATGGGTATCGATTGGGATTAGGTTATGTTAATGGGCATATGCGTAAGAAGGGGGAAGAGAAGACAAGAATCTGCAAGAAAAAATATTACTTACCTCGCCTATCAGTGGAGACGAAGCCGCACGAAGGAGGAGAGCTGGGGGCATCAATGGAGCTTCGTTTTTGTTTTAGGTTTCAGACGTAAAACGAGGCTATTTGTGTATTTTCTTCATCTTATTCATTGGACAGATTTCTCTGTACCTCAGTTGTGGAACGGACAAAAATTTGTGTCTTTGTCTTCTGAGGACAGGATAAAATTCGTTGAAGATAGCAACCAAACATGATGAAGGACAGGACTTTAGCGTCCTTGTCCACTGTCCTCACCCCTGAGGATACTAACCAAACGCAGGGTTATAGATTTTTCTAGAGAGGGACGCAAGTTCTAGCATAACTGTACCTTAGACCATATATGTCTACTTGCTTTAAGGATAGGATACATTCGCTTTGGACCTTCCTATTTATCTTATGAATTACACACTATTTATGATGCAATTGTGACTCAGGTTGTGTTACTTTTCAGATTTCTTCAATGCGTCTCTCATTGAACTATATTCTAGGTTATGTCTCTTCCAATACTTGATCTGTATTAGGTATGGGCTACCATTTGGGCATTGTCTAGACCTACTTCAACCAAGAAGAGTTATTTCCTTCAAACTTTTCCTTACAATCCTCATTAATTTTTTTACAAATCTCATCCAAAACCAACATTGTCTCAAATACCTAAAAATAAAACATAATTAAAACAAAGTAGTTTAAATATAAAAATAGAATAAAATTCTAAAGAAAATATGTAAATTTTCCATGAAAATCAAATATCCCACAAGTAGAATTTTCCTTTTCATCAAGTAAATCAATATAAAAAACAAGTAGCCTAACACGTTTCAGTTCTAGGAAAATTGTGACCCAATAAGCTAAATGCATTTAAATTCTCATGTTGAAGGCTCAATATAAACCCACCCCACACTTACATAGTTCATTGTCCTCAATGGACAAACAAAAAGAATAGCTACTACATGATTAATATAAAATAAAATATGGAGAAAAAATAAAATTTAAGGTTAAAGAAATTTCCTTAAGCCTTAGTAGCAATATTGCTTACACCGAATAGATGTGTCAAAATATGAGAACCTACTAAGAGAATCACACGTAACACAAAGATAGGAAATTAATAAAAAATAGAAAAATACTTTAAAAGAAAAAAAACAAATAATTAAAAAGATTTTTTGCATATTAGATATAAAAAGGGGCACTAAAGGAGAATGTGACCCCCTTAGGTACCTTCTCACTGGCTAAGTGGGGCTTTTAACTCTATCCACTATCCACTAACCTTTAACATTTTAGTTTTTTCAGTTTTGACATTTATAGCATCAAAAGGGTATACTTTCATTATGGTGAAATGATTAGATCATCTAGATGTAAGCTTACCTAGAAACAATTTAATTTTGGAATTAAAAAGGACTTACTAATCAATATCATATTCTCTCTTAAAATGTTCTTATTATACCACTCTTTAGTCTTTTACTTATAAATCCAAACATTTTCCAAAGAATTTATTTTAAGTTTCTCCAATTCAATCTATTACAATCTTCTCTTATCTCCAATAGCTTTTAAATCTACATTTAATGGCTTTATGGCCCAATAAACCTTATGCTTCAATTCAATAAGTAAGTTATAAGGTTTTCCAAATTCAAGTCTATATATATATATGTAATGAAATTTTAAAAGATGATCCATAAGCTAAGAATGCATCATTATATCAAAGTGTCCTATATTTACTTGAACTACTCACCATTTTTTCCAATATTTCTTTTGATTATTGATTTGTAAGTTTTTTTGGGCATTCCACTGAGGATGATAAATTATTGTTTTATGAATCACTACATACCTTTTTAATACCAAATAGAAAGAACGGTTGCAAAATGGGACCCTTCATCATTATTGATAGTTTTAGGTACACCAAACATGAGAAAATGTTTTTCTTTACAAACTTTAACATTACCTTGGACTCATTACTTATTGATGTTATAATGTCAATGCATTTATATATATAATCATAATGTCAATGCATTTATATATATATAATCAACAAAAACCAATATACATTGATTATTCCATGAAGTAGGAAATGGTGACATAAAATTGATGCCCTAAGCATCAAACGATTCAACTTCCATGATTATAGTCAAAGGCATTTCATTTCTCTTAGAGATATTACCAATCCACTAATATCTATCACACCTAATAATGTAATGTCTAGCACTACTATATATAGTAGTACAATAAAAGTCATATTGACTCAACTTGGCAATAGTTTGGTTGTACTAAAATGGTCACCACACTTTATATAATGGATGTTTAGGATGTCCATAACTTCTTTATATGGACACTACTCTTGATTTCTCCATCTGTACAATGCTTAAATTGTAGTGGTTCTTCTTAAAAGTAGTGTTTAAAGTATAACATAAATTTCTTCCTCTACTAATAGTTAAGATTGGGTGAAATAGTACTTCTAACCAAATAGTTGAAAAATTTTGCATACTAAAGAATGGTTATAATTGCTAATAAGTATTCATCAGTGAAGCATTCACTTATTGATATTACTTCTACGCTCACTAGTCTCTCTAATTGGGATAAATGGTTGATAACTATATTTTTTGTCCCTTCTTATATCTAGTCTCTTGATCAAGTTCTTGTAACAAAAATATCCATCATATTTTAAATGTGGTTTACCATTCTTCTTTGCAACAAATATTTAATAGCCACACAGTCTATATAAATTATCACTTTAGACCCTACCAAATATGATCTAAACTTTTTAAGAGCAAAAATAATAGCAAGAAGTTATTTTTCTTTTTTGCCTGCATAATTCAATTGAGCATTTGTAAAAGTCCTGCTAATATAACAAATATCATGAGATATCTATCCCCTATTTGTCCAAAAATTGCTTCTATTATAAGGTCATTAGCATCACACATACATTTAAATGGTAAACTCTAATATAATATGGGTATAATTAGTGAAAATAACAATTAATCTTTCAACTTATTAAATGAATCTATGCAATCTACTCCAAAATTAAATGTTACATCATTATTTAACAAGTTTCATAGCGGATGAGAGATTTTTGAGAAATCTTTAATGAGCCTCCTATTAAAGTTTACATGTCCCGCATAACTTTTAATTCCCTTGATAATGATAGGAGGTGACATCTTATCTATTACTTCTGTCCTCACTTTGTCCACCTTAATCCTATGTGTTAAATTCTTATAACTTAATGTTTTCTTACACCATAAACTGACACTTTTCCTAATACTACCCTCACTAATAGGTCTAGTGAGATTTGATATCAATAAAAATGGGACTAAGTATTGTTTTATTGAAATAGGTTTTGTTAAGAAATCGAACATCAAAATATGATGAGAAGGGTATGAATCACCACTCTTTTAAAAAGAAAGGATTGGGAGTGATAACATCCTATAGTTTGATCACCGTTAATAAGTTAGATAAGATTGAAGTTTTTGAAGAAGTTAAAATAGGAATACTAAAAAAATGGTTTATTTATTCAACAATAGCTATGATAATTTTCCATTAAAATCATAATAAAACCTCTTGTACGTATACAACTCTAAAAATAAAGTTCTAAAGCGAAATAACATATTGAAATAACAAAACCTAACCAATTAAAGTGTCTGTCTAGTGCTTGTCTTATATAATGCCAATACTAATTTTGTTTTAGAAATTTATTACATAAAAATATGAGTATGGTACTTATTACAAGATTAATTAAGCATCGACATGCTTTTGTTTCTCCAATTGACAGGATCTAGTAAAAGACAAGTGTTAAGTTTCTTCTAATTCTAGTGCTGATTACATTAGATAAATTTTATTATGCACTTAAATCAAACCTTTTTCTAAGTTTTCCAAGTCTTTATTCATGCCTCCTTATATAGAAACCTGTATAGCTCAAGTTGGTGCTTGACTCCCATAATTTCCCCTCTTATCAAAACTATATTTCATCATATTAGCACCTTCATCTACAAAATCTTAAAGCATTTGACACTTAACTAAGAGTGCATTCCTTATATCCCCCACTCTTGCCACGAAACTGAGTCCTTTTCCTTCATGCTTATCTCTTGTTTTTACTTTGATCAAGGTGTTTGAATTAGCCTAAAGTGTTTTCTCTCATTTTTTCCCTTAATCTCTTATGCTCACCCTAAAAAATATAGACTTGATCTTAACTAACCTGCTTAGGTGTCAATAGAGAAATGATTAAAAATTTTCCATTCATGTAAAAAGAATATTTGTTCCTATACCCATCATGTATGAATCTCCTATCAAATTGCTATAGATGGCTAAAAGAATGTGTCTTATTTACATAAAAACAACATTATACAATACTTCATCCTAATACCTCCTAATTGAGAAAGAAAACATCACATATGTTATGACCTTAACCTTCCTACTCTCATTCAACCATTTTAGATTGTATGGTTTAGGGTGTTTTGTGGTTATTGGCCTTAAATTCTCTACCATCTCTATACTAGACATATTAGAACAACTTCCTCCATCTATGATCATGTTACATATTTGATCATTGATGGCACATTTAGCATGAAAGAGATTTCCCTATTACTCAGTAGCATCATCCTCACTCATATGCACATGTAATTCTCTCCTAATGATCAGTAACCTTCCTTTTTGTGTTTTATGATATGCTTATCACTAGCATTCTTTAAATTAGGCTTATCTCCTTCTAGCTAGTCTTCATTATTACATATATTGTTGGAACCCGACCCGGAGACCGGACCCCAACTGCTTAAAACCTCACACTATCACTCTTGCTTTAATTCCACGTTTATTGTACCCGTCTCCAGAGCCCAATTTCCCGAGTCCTGAAGCCCTGTGCTTATTACCTTGCAGGGTCCTTAGCTGTAACTCCACATTCGTGGCGAGCGCACACTATGTAAATGCCAAAATCAAAGGTTGACTTATTCATAAGAATTGTAGCTCTATGCCTCAAGTTCGTTTCGCAATAAGAATCACCTCAAACAGAGTTGTATAACTCAAGCTATGCTTAAAAAGCCTAAATGAGCTCATACTCTAAATATGATCTCCAAACCGACCTCTCACTTACTTTAATGCATAATTTTTAAATTTGACTCCAAATGATACAAATGTTTTTGGATAGGAAGATATATGTCTTAGGAATCTAATGGTTCAAGCCTCACCTCAATTGGAGGTCGGATGAGGGATTTATGCCCAAAAGAGTCAAGTATGTTCATGCCCTAAATCAGTTTGAAACTCTTTTGGCGCGATCACTATAACTTTTTATCCATAAATCGGATTTCTTTCATTTTTGTACCATTAGAAATTAGACATCTAGATATACAACTTTAATGAAGACCACAAAAAAAGATTCAGCCTCTAAAAATTCGAAAATGCACAATCTTTCCCGTAGCTGTCCGTTAAACGGACAGGTACGGGTGAAATGGTACCAAATGGCTCGCAAATGTCTGTTAAACGGACATGCAAGTCCGTTTAACGGACACGGGCAAGGGAAGGGGTGTTTCTACACCCGAGGCTGTCTGTTTAACGGACATTCATGTCCGTTTAACGGACACGCAAATTCCCAAAACTTCAAATCTTCATCCAATGCATCTCAAACTTCAACCTAACTTCATAACCATTTATACCCTTCCAAATTTACTCATTCCAAAACCTAAACACTTCATAACATCTTAAACTTCAAGTTTAATTCATCAACTTCAAAATCTCTAGCTCCATTGATTCATCAAATCATGGATTTCAATCACTTTTCATCAAAGTCATCATAAACTAATAAGCTACATGAACAACCAAAATGGACCTTAGTTGTTATCTTTCAATTGTCATAACTTCTTGCTCCAAATTCTAAAAAGTACATATTATACCCCAATGGAAAGATAACAAGATTTTCTACAACATTCAAGAAGGATGAAAATGTTAATTTCATCATTAAGTAGGGTAAAAAGCCACTCAAAAACACTGCTCATTAAAGACCAATATATCAGTAACATGGCTAAATGAACAGTGACTGAATGTGTTCTAATCCTCATAACTTTTTAACCCCAAGTCCAAAAGAGACAAATGATATACCCTTAGAAAGATTTGAACTTCTACTACAATCTTCATGAAGACTCTTTGTTCCAATTCAAACCTTAAGAGGACCTAAAACTAAAGAGAAGTTCTGGTCAAATCTTACAACAATTTTGACAGCACCTCCACTAAAACTTTAACTAACCAATCTTCATTCCTAGTACCTCCACCTTCACAAAACTTAACATCCAACCTCATATATCATAACTCAATCACAAGAGTATCTCCATACTCAATTCAAGGCAACAATCCACACTCCTATCATTCTAATCAAATCCAAACTATAAAGTAGTTCATTTTCCCTTTCTTGTCAAATTCAATCCATACAATGATACATTGTGATAAAGCATATATGAATTGCACAAAATACATTAAAACTCAACACTCTTGTACTTATATAACAAATCTGAGTCATTACAACGCTTTATAGGGCATTTAGCCCGATTACAATCCAAATGTCAAATGTCGAAGTACATATTGAAACAAATCTCCAAATGAAACCTAATGCTTCATATCAAAACAAAAAGACTTCTAACTTAAGAACATTGAAGTGATGCTTCCAATACTTTAACTTGGGTTCCCGCTCGTCACCTGTGGAGGGGGAAAAGGGGTGTGAGCTCGACAACTCAGTGGGTAACAGCTTAATAATTAAGAAAATAAGCAAAAACGTTCTTTATTTTTCATTCTCAAAGCAACTTTCAGATTTGTAAAGATCTTTCAAACTTATCAAAGCCAATTTACTCTGGTCAAAACACTTTCACTTCATCAAAACTCCTTGTTTTCAAAACCCATATCACATTGATCGGAACTTTATAAATTTATCAAAACCTTTTTGAAAAACTCATTTTCATCCCAGCAATCACATCAAGACCACATAAGCATAAAGAAAGCACTAAGTCAATTTATCAAAAGCATTTATCAAACAACATAACATATAATAACAACATAACAAGCATATCACATGTTCACATATAAGATGGTTTGGGTGGATCCAAATAGGACGTACTACACATTTCCGCAGAGCGGTCATGTGTAGCCGTGAACACATGAAGGAGTCCGTGAGGAGCTCCATTGCCACTAGCGGGCAGCCGGGAGAAGGCTATAATTTTGACAGGTGCACCTATCACACACGAGGGACCACCACAAACCCAAACAAACATGTATATCACATAATTCACAATAATTCATGATCATTAGCCTCAAATGGCAAAAATCATTTTCACATAATCGTTTAAATCACCCATTCGGATCTTTTTCACTTGACAAACCAATTCACACATGCTATCACAAAGTCTTTACACTCAAAAATATTTCACATGAGTTTAAACTAGCACAATAGCAATCCAATTAAAATTGGGAAAACATAGGAAAACATTTTATGACATTTATTTCTAAGCAATTAAGTAGCTTATAAAATTAACTATTAAATTATCACCCACCTTAATCCTTTAGCCTTGCAATGAGACAATTGACCTTGCTTCTAGCTCTAATAACCTCTCATCACCTTCATTAAGCAATAACAACCCAATTAACATGATGATAACCCAAATTAAGCATTTCTAGGAGAAGAAAGCATGGAGAAAAGCCTATCTAACTTTACCCATGCTTAACTTAAGCTCTTTTCACTAAAACCCATCTAAAATTTCAAAAGAAATCACATCTTCTTACCCTTGGGATGAAACCCACGAAAATCCTCTTTGGCTTCTAATGGAAGCTTAATCCTTTCCTCTACTTCTTCCTTCTCCTTTCTAAGACAAGATGAAACTAAGGCTCTTACCTTTCTTCTTCTTCTTCTTCTTCTTCTTCTTCTTCTTCTCCAAAACTCTCCCACTCCTTTCTCTAGAAATTTCGTAAGACACTCCTTTAATGGACTAATAAGTTGTCTTTTTATATAAAACCTAAACTTTAACCGTAAAACTACGTAGTTTCATCATGCCTCTTAAATTTAAACACTTCTATTTTCTCCTTTCCTTCTTACATAAACGATTCTCCCTTCCAATCCTCTTCTTTTTTGTTTTATTTTTTTTGACTATACAAAGACTCATCTATCCCTCCTTCAAAGCCTTAAACTTTAAAAATCATATATAAACTTCCCAAAATGCCTTTATATATGTCTTGATCCTTTAATATCAATAACATACTCCACTCAATTTAAACATAATCCATCATTAAAATTTCATCTTCTTAAGAGCTAAAACCCCAAAAATAATTTATACAAATACCTCAAAATAATTTAGACATGTTTACTTAAATAAAAAAAATTCAGGGGCCAACATTTCTCCCCCTCTTAAAAGAATTTCGTCCTCGAAATTCATACTTAAACAAATACTAAGCAATACAATGTCTTTACTCCTGTCTTCCAAATAATCCTAGTCATTCGCATATACAAATTTCTCACCACACATATTCATAATGTTTTTCACCTCTTATCTTAAATACCATCCATACCATATCCAAACACCAATGTTTCTTATCAAATTGATTTGGAGTGTAAGATGCTCCTCCGTTTCTCATTTAACTTCATCACTCGAAAACTTTCTTTCAAAAGATAATATTTAGGTAGACTCATTCGATCTTTCAATTCGTTATTTGGTCATTTACTTTCTTAACTAGTTCCTCCTTATGCTTCAGATCACTCACAAATATATATATATATCTCACTTCTTGTGTCGGTAACACCATAATCTTATCACATCAATATTTCCTTAATATGTTCACATATATTATACTTTGAATCCTTTTGTCAGTAGCCTTAACTCATAATATGTTTATACGAATCAATTCGTAGCAGCTTAGCGAATTCTTTTTCCTAACTTGAGCACACCTGAGTAAGGTGATACCTTCCGAGGCAATTCAGTTTTCACTTAATAATTTACATCACATTTTTCTCAGTTCGTGTAACTCTTATGTCAATTCCCCCGTATTCCATATCTTTATCATGAATCCACCTAATTCATTCATCCTTCTTAGTTACTTAATTTTTAATACCTTTTTAATCGATCTGACAGTCAATCATTTTTAGGTCTTACTCAGCAAGACACAAAAACGATGACTCTTTATATCTTCTACCTCCTCATACAGTATTCTATTGAAAACACTATGACAACGACTTTGATGCTTAAAATCAAATAAAACTTTACATTGATCTCATGTTCCTACAAACTCTGAACTATAAACTTTAAGCATATCCCCGGCAGTTAAAACCGTCGACAATTCAAACTTTCATTCACTTGACATATTTCTTCTAGGATGTATAGCTTAAGTCACCATTACTATTCTCACAGTCTCTTCGCTTAATCATCTTTGCCGGCACGCATACTTCTTATCTCAATCACCCAGTACCATGATTCCTACTCGAACTCAAAATTCATATTTATTTCCAATTTCTTAGTAAGATTCACAATTGCTGAATCTTCAATTTGGGCTTAGTTCATATGAACTGATCTAAACTTCCAGTGTCTAATCCATTTTTCCCAAAATTTAATTCCACATTCTGCACTCTTAACTGCACTAGATTCAATAATCTCTATATCCTCAAATTATGAAACACTGCTATTAATATCTCTATCCCATGCATATGATCATAATACTAGCTTTACCTGTTTAGCACTCACTTATACAATCATAATCCTTTGAATAATTCTGTCTATTTCCCCAGTCTCATATTCAATTCTTTCAACTCAAGCATCTTTATTGATTTCACATACTTCTTATTCATTCGCCCCATAATCTTCTTCTCATTTAACCTAGACACTCATATCTGTTTTCAATTTTACAATCTCTTAATCCTTAATTTGGGGTAAACCAAACCCTCTATTTTATGCTTTCTTTTGTATTAGTTCTGATAACCTCAAAATCACATTTCTACTTAAGGCATCTTACATACTACTTAGCTTCACTTGAAGTTTCTCGCTAAAAAATTCATAGCCTTTCAGTATTTATATCAATCTCCTGCGTCTTATTACTACTTCTCCCAATTCATTGATTGTCTCAAACCTTTACGATCTGCACTTGCATATGTATATTGGAGATATTCCTGTACATACATTGTTTTCAAACTTTCAAAATACTCATTAATGTAGCAGTTCTAAATCATGTATCAAATAGTCAACTTATAGGACTTCAATTTTCTCCATACATATGAAATCACTTTGTTACGTTGCATTGGATTCCAACCAAATGTGTTATACAATATCAGTGCATACTATAAATTCTCCAAATCTATATGATATAATTTACCTCAGCATAGTTCCTTCAAAAATTCTCTTTATACTCGTTACTCATACGCTTTACACATTTTTTTTCTCCATGTATTCAACCTATTTTTCTCAATTCTTCAAATGTCTTTAATACATCTTCAATATCATAGTGCTATTAGGCATTTGCTAACTCAAGCAATTTTTATCGAATTTCATATGCCTCTTGATTAGCTCTCGGGATTCCTGAAATAACTAATCCTTAATGAGGTACATTGTCCCACTTTCTTTTCAATTGCCTACTGTCTTCCTTCCGCGAATAATTTTCTCCATTCCTTGAATTTCCTCATATCTCTCTTGGACTTATTTATTTACGTACTTAACTTCTTGATTTTAAGACATTCATCAAGTTGTGTTTGTATCTCCTCAATATACTTTCACATAATGTAACTTGAATGTACATACTCCTCATACTAGCAAATTCGTGTCTCCATAGATTCAATAGTCCACTCATGTGACCCCTTTTCACCAAACAAAAATACATATTCCTTCATGTTCAGTTTGTTCTTTGGTCATCCTTAATACAAGTTATCTAATCTGCTTATTCTCCCTTGACAAAATTTTTCTTCAAAAGAGGGTTTCCTTGCTACCATTATCTATACTCTTTATAAAATCTTTATCAATCACTTATTACCAACTAATCGTAATACTGCGGGAAGACCAATTTCTATCTTCCTCTCAAGGTTATAATGTTCAAAACACCCAAAACCCAAAGGAGTAAAGAACATACTAATTGTCACACATGCTTGGGTAGCGTCATCAAATTCATCCTATGTTGACCACTTATCAATTCATTAATCTCCATTATCCCCAAACAATATTCTTCTCAGATCCATTTGTTTCTCATTATGACATCTTCAACAAAATTTCAATCTATTCCCACATGACCATTATGAGCACCCTCATATGATACTCTAGTTTCTCCTCAAACTTTAGACTATGGGAGCTATGACTAACAATTATTCACTAATTCATAAGTTTCTTCCCCTATCATCTCCACACACACATACATATATATATATCTATGTATTACCCACGTGCTTAATATTCTCACTTGTGTATGATGAAGGGTCATTATTCATATACTCACAATAACAACTATTTAACTTCCTAGGCCTTGTACTAATATCACCTTCATTCATATACCCTTCCCATTATCCTTCACACTGCAGCTTACATATATCAATTTACCATTGATTCAAAAATCATCACACAATTTATAAATATAAGAAAAATCAATAATCATCACACAATTTATAAATATAAGAAAAATCATCATACAACTTGCATATCAAACATATAGCACATTTTTCAAATCAATCACAAGTAAGAAAAGCAATTTTTTTTTTAGGTAATTGAAAACATTTCATTCTCTTGATTCAAAACAAAACAACCTTTTATTTCTTGATTCGGAACAAGAAAACTTAAAGGCTCATTACTCAAATTATAAGCTTGTACCCACTGAGGTTCCGATATTTGCTATGTTCATGAAGTCCCACTTGTTAACCTCATCTTCCACTTGTCCCCCTACTTTTCCTCAATCACTTCAAAATTGTCGATACATAATCCTATCAAACTCTTTGCTAAATTTATTCCAAACATCGAAAGAAATATCGATACGTACTTTGATCGAGATCGAAATCATCCGACCGTTAAGGACGTCAACTTAACAATTTGAGACTCCAATTCTAAACCAAAGACTTTCGACTCCTCCAATGTAATGGCATTGAATCTCTATTTACCATATTTACCCAAGCACTGTTTCTCCTTTCTACTAATTCTATCAACTGAAACTCTTAACAAATTCTTATATGTGTCACTTATACACATGCGCCCATGAAAGATCCTAATACTGGAGCTCTGATACCATAAATGTTGGAACCCGACCCGGAGACCGGACCCCAACTGCTTAAAACCTCACACTATCACTCTTGATTTAATTCCACGTTTATTGGACCCGTCTCCAGAGCCTAATTTTCCGAGTCCGGAAGCCCTATGCTTATTACCTTGCAAGGTCCTTAGCTGTAACTCCACATTCGTGGAGAGCGCACACTATGTAAATACCAAAATCAAAGGTTGACTTATTCATAAGAATTGTAGCTCTATGCCTCAAGTTCATTTTGCAACAAGAATCACCTCAAACGGAGTTGTATAACTTAAGATATGCTTAAAAAGCCTAAATGAGCTCATACTCTAAATATGATCTCCAAATCGACCTCTCACTTACTTTAATGCAAACTTTTTCAATTTGACTCCAAATGATACAAAATTTTGTGGATAGGAAGATATGTTTCTTAGAAATCTAATGGTTGAAGCCTCACCTCAATTGGAGGTCCGATGAGGGATTTATGCCCAAAAGAGTCAAGTATGTTCATGCCCTAAATCAGTTTGAAACTCTTTTGGCGCGATCACTATAACTTTTGATCCATAAATCGGATTTCTTTCGTTTTTGTACCATTAGAAAGTAGAAATCTACATATACAACTTTCATGAAGACTAAAAAACGAGATTTAGCCTCTAAAAATTCAAAAATGCACCATCTTTCCCGTAGGGTGAAATGGTACCAAATGGCTCGCAAATGTCCGTTAAACGGACATGCAAGTCCGTTTAACGGACACGGGCAAGGGAAGGGGTGTTTCTACACCTGAGGCTGTCCGTTTAACGGATATTCATGTCCGTTTAACGGACACGCAAATTCCCAAAACTTCAAATCTTCATCCAATGCATCTCAAACTTCAACCTAACTTTATAACCATTTATACCCTTCCAAATTTACTCATTCCAAAACCTAAACACTTCATAACATCTTAAACTTCAAGTTTAATTCATCAACTTCAAAATATCTAGCTCCATTGATTCATCAAATCATGGATTTCAATCACTTTTCATCAAAGTCATCATAAACTAATAAGCTACATGAACAACCAAAATGGACCTTAGTTGTTATCTTTCAATTGTAATAACTTCTTGCTCCAAATTCTAAAAAGTACATATTATACCCCAATGGAAAGATAACAAGATGTTCTACAACATTCAAGAAGGATGAAAATGTTAATTTCATCATTAAGTAGGGTAAAAAGCCACTCAAAACACTGCTCATTAAAGACCAATATATCAAGAACATGGCTAAATGAACAAAGGATCGAATGTGTTCTAATCCTCATAACTTTTTAACCCCAAGTCCAAAAGAGACAAATGATATACCCTTAGAAAGATTTGAACTTCTACTACAATCTTCATGAAGACTCTTTGTTCCAATTCAAACCTTAAGAGGACCTAAAACTAAAGAGAAGTTCTGGTCAAATCTTACAACAATTTTGACAGCACCTCCACTAAAACTTTAACTAACCAATCTTCATTCCTAGTACCTCCACCTGCACAAAACTTAACATCCAACCTCATATATCATAACTCAATCACAAGAGTATCTCCATACTCAATTCAAGGCAACAATCCACACTCCTATCATTCTAATCAAATCCAAACTATAAAGTAGTTCATTTTCCCTTTCTTGTCAAATTCAATCCATACAATGATACATTGTGATAAAGCATATATGAATTGCACAAAATACATTAAAACTCAACACTCTTGTACTTATATAACAAATCTGAGTCATTACAATGCTTTATAGGGCATTTAGCCCGATTACAATCCAAATGTCAAATGTCGAAGTACATATTGAAACAAATCTCCAAATGAAACCTAATGCTTCATATCAAAACAAAAAGACTTCTAACTTAAGAACATTGAAGTGATGCTTCCAATACTTTAACTTGGGTTCCCGCTCGTCACCTGTGGAGGGGGAAAAGGGGTGTGAGCTCGACATTTCGATGGGTAACAACTTAATAATTAAGAAAATAAGCAAAACGTTCTTTATTTTTCATTCTCAAAGCAACTTTCAGATTTGTACAGTCTTTCAAACTTATCAAAGCCAATTTACTCTGGTCAAAAAACTTTCACTTCATCAAAACTCCTTGTTTTCAAAACCCATATCACATTGATCTAACTTTATAAATTTATCAAAACCTTTTGAAAACTCATTTTCATCCCAAAGAATCACATCAAGACCACATAAGCATAAAGAAAGCACTAAGTCAATTTATCAAAAGCATTTATCAAACAACATAACATATAATAACAACATAACAAGCATATCACATGTTCACATATAAGATGGTTTGGGTGGATCCAAACAGGATGTACTACACATTTCCGCAGAGCGGTCATGTGTAGTCAGTGAACACATGAAGGAGTCCGTGAGGAGCTCCATTGCCACTTAGCGAGCAGCCGGAGAAGGCTATAATTTTGACAGGTGCACCTATCACACATGAGGGACCACCACAAACCCAAACAAACATGTATATCACATAATTCACAATAATTCATGATCATTAGCCTCAAATGGAAAAAATCATTTTCACATAATCGTTTAAATCACCCATCCGGATCTTTTTCACTTGACAAACCAATTCACACATGCTATCACAAAGTCTTTACACTCAAAAATATTTCACATGAGTTTAAACTAGCACAATAGCAATCCAATTAAAATTGGGAAAACATAGGAAAACATTGTATGACATTTATTTCAAAGCAATTAAGTAGCTTATAAAATTAACTATTAAATTATCTCCCACCTTAATCCTTTAGCCTTGCAATGAGACAATTGACCTTGCTTCTAGCTCTAATAACCTCTCATCACCTTCATTAAGCAATAACAACCCAATTAACATGATGATAACCCAAATTAAGCATTTCTAGGAGAGGAAAGCATGGAGAAAAGCCTATCTAACTTTACCCATGCTTAACTTAAGCTCTTTTCACTAAAACCCATCTAAAATTTCAAAAGAAATCACATCTTCTTACCCTTGGGATGAAACCCACGAAAATCCTCTTTGGCTTCTAATGGAAGCTTAATCCTTTCCTCTACTTCTTCCTTCTCCTTTCTAAGACAAGATGAAACTAAGGCTCTTACCTTTCTTCTTCTTCTTCTTCTTCTTCTTCTTCTTCTTCTTCTCTTCTTCTTCTTCTTCTCCGAAACTCTCCCACTCCTTTCTCTAGAAATTTCGTAAGACACTCCTTTAATGGACTAATAAGTTGTCTTTTATATAAAACCTAAACTTTAACCTCAAAACTACGTAGTTTCATCTTGCCTCTTAAATTTAAACACTTTTATTTTCTCCTTTCCTTCTTACATAAACGATTCTCCCTTCCAATCCTCTTCTTTTTTGTTTTATTTTTTTTGAATATACAAAGACTCATTTATCCCTCCTTCAAAGCCTTAAACTTTAAAAATCATATATAAACTTCCCAAAATGCCCTTATATATGTCTTGATCCTTTAATATGAATAACATACTCCACTCAATTTAAACGTAATCCATCATTAAAATTTCATCTTCTTAAGAGCTAAAACCCCAAAAATAATTTATACAAATACCTCAAAATAATTTAGACATGTTTACTTAAATAAAAAAAATTCAGGGGCCAACATATATACTCTCCATCCTCCGACTTCATCACTCTTTTATAGGGAAATTGTTAAGCTATATTTCCTCTCCCTAAGCAGTTGACGCACTTAAATCCTCAATTCTTAGTTGTTAAAAATAAATAAATCTTAGCTTTCTTTTCATTTAGTGTTTGCACTTTTGGTTTGGTGACTTTATGTTTTAGTTTTAGAGCTTCATCTTTCTGTTTAGTTCATGGTTTGCTTTATGATAAAAAGCCTACACTAGAAATACCAAAATTATTAATAGGTCTGCCCTTAATTTATCTTTCTACCTTCATAGCCATGAACCACATCCTCCAACTCTAAATATAGGCATAGCTCCATGATATTGAAACTTATGGTCTAACTTATAAATAAATGGAACCATTGTCTCTTTTTGATCTTACTCTATGTTCACCTAGCCACGATGAATTCCATCTCCTTAGGATGTTCTTCCAAACTCTTGGAACATTAAATGAACATTTGCAGCCTTTGGTAGAGAACTATATAATAGGAAATCATCACAAATTGTTTCCTCATCACCAATTTCATCTCTTCCTAAGTTTTGAAAATTTGTTGATCCCACTGATCCACAACATACTCACTAAACTCAACATTAACTAGTTTACATTTTTTATCTTCCAAAAATTTATAGCAATAAAAACTATATATTCCCTATAAAAGGTGGGATTGCCATCTCAATACTACCCATATTATTATCCACCCTTTCTTCATACTCCCTTTTTGTATCCTATACCAAACCTACCCCCTCTTTGCCTCCCCATTCTCCCCCCTTTTCAACCTTTATCAACCCTTAAGCTAACTCTCCCAAGTATTTGATAGCATCCTTAACACCATCATTCACCTTAAAGTCATATATCTTAGTAGCTGATGGTGGATTATTTTGTAGCCAACTATAGTAGCTTTATGTTTCTTTAATCTGTCCCTAATTTCACTAAAATTTTAAATAAGTTGCTCATATTAGCCTTGGATGAAGTTTAAAAAAGACTGTTAGACTACTCTATCTACTGGACCCTATTTTCGGAGTCCAATTTTGGAGTCATAAAACATGAGCATATTACCCGGTAGGGTAATTTCAAAGAAATCTCCTAATCCATCATCGATTCATTTTCATGTTCTAATACCATAAATGTTGGATCCCTAAGTCTCGAGGGGTGGGTTTTTTGTGACAAAATTTAAGTTTATCCGTGGCAAATAGACAAGAACTTCTGTAGTGACCCTTTAGGAAAAGTTTGCCGCATCAAACTTTTGACTTCACTGCGGTGAAGGTCCAGAATTTCCCCCCCCCCCCACCCCCCGCTCTCTCAGGATAATTATGCCATGGAGATCCTCATATCTTCGCTGCAAGAAAGATGCACAATTTATCATAATAATACCTTTCGGGAAGGGTTTGTCGCGGCCAGTTATGGGTTCGCTACGATGAAACCCCGAGAACTACAACTCAAATCCCAACATTAAGCAATGCAAAAATACATATATACTTACAACCTTAACACCCCTTAACCTCCAACTTCCAATATCCAACAAGTTCATATTCTATATTGATTGAAAATCATAAGCAAACCCCAAAAGATTATTATAAACAAAAGAGAACTCCTTCCACTCTTAATCTCGTCACTTAGCAAAAATATTCTCTCAACTCTAATATCTAAAATTTCACCCTCCATATCATTGGAAACTCATGAGGAACCCAATTACACATCCTTAACATCAAAAGAAGAGTTTCACAAAACTTTAATCGCATTTCATGTCACGACCTAGTACCACATCGGGCCCATGACAACCGTCGCATAACCGGGCTAAGGACATTCACAGTATCCTTAATCCGACTATGCAAGGCTAACTGAATATCTATTCTTTTCTCTTTTTTTAAAATTCGGGCAGCACAACGAATGCGTTTTAAAAATCCCAAAAAGTTGCAAACAATTTCAAACACACTTCTATATTCATATCCGACCACAACTTCAGTGTTGGACCCCGATTTTTGAGTGAAAATAAGAAATATTCAAAAGTGGATGAGTTGATTGAAATTAAGTTGAAAATAAAGAAATAAAGAGAGAAAGTGTGAAAAGATTAAAAATTGTGAAAAGTTTGACTTTTTGGCCTTTGAAAGTTGACTTTTGATTTAGGCAAAATTTGATAAAATGATCTACATGAAACTTGTAGATTATGTTAAGAGCTTTCTGTAGCCATAAAGTTTGCAATTTTTCGATATCGGGAGTGAAAGTTATGATCAGTCAAAGTTTAAGTGTGTTGGGGTTGACTTTTATTATGGCTGAAACTTTGACTAAGAAATTTACTTAGTTAGAGGTTGTTTTAGCCTTTAAGTTCTTTATGAAAGTTGAAGGATTTGATTTGATCTTTATTTCGATATAAAGTATGGAATTTTTCGATCAAGAAATAATAAGTTATGATTTTTACAAGTTTATGTTATGGTTTTAGCGTGAATATTAGAGGACAGAATCTTTGACCCGAAAATGGACTCCCTTAGGAGTCAAATTGATTTTTATGTCCTTCATGGAAGTTGAAGGTGACTTTCTGATCTTCGCATCGATAGAAAATATGACATGATAGGATTTTGGAGTTAAAGGATATGAATTTCCAAAGTCCTGTGATTAATTAGGGAATTTTTATTTTGGACAGAAATTTTGATGATAAATTTGATCACCTTAGAGATATAATTGATTTTTGAGTTCTCCATGAAAGTTGTAGAGCTTTCTCCAAGCTTTCCATAGAGACCAAATTTGTCACATTTGGAGTTCGGGATCAAGAGTTATAAATGTGAAAAGTTTTGGATTTATTTAGGTTTTTTTAAAAAAGGGAAGGATAGGATGCATCGCCGTCATTGGGCGACGATCGCCTCATGAGAGCGAAGCGAGCCTCGCTCTGCAGCGCTGCTTCTCCTCCGCAACGACGCTATTTCGCCTCCCCGCCGACGTCGTTTCATATTTTCCTCTCCTCTGCGCGCTCCGTTTTCTTCTTGTGCGACGCCGTTTCTTCTGCGTCTTATACGACGCTGTTTTGATTTCTTTGTTAGCTTCCTCCTTCAATCCGACCTTCGTTCAATCTTTTGCTCCTATCTTTTCCGTCCGACATCCGATTGAGTTGATTCTTGAAGCGTTAGATTCCTAAGATATTTCCCTACAATACCCGAAATGTTTTTCTCATAACTTTTGATGTAGTGCTCCGAATTTGATGATTCTTGTGGCATTATGAAATTAAGACATAGAGGAACATTTATCTAGAAGGAAGTTTTGACAAATTCCTTCAACTTGATAGTGTGAATCAGACCCGCAAGTGAGAATAACTTAAAAGCAAGTATTAGGGGCATTTTGGTCTTTTAATCATCATTTAATGACATGGCTTTAAAAATCAAATGGGCTGTCGTTTTTTCATGGAGAAGCTGAAAACTTGAGAAAAGAAGAAGAATAAGGAGAAGAGAAGAGAGGAGAAGGTCGGCTATGGAGAAAAGATGAGAGAGAAAACTAAGTTTCAATTTTTCTACTTGATTCTTAGGGATTTTGAGGTTGTACCAAGAGAGAAAAAGATGGAGGAGCACAAGAGCTTCCTTCCAAGCCAAGAAAAGTCAGATTTCAGTGAAAAATGAGGTAACGTCGAAAATTTAATGTGTGATTTTTGATGAATTTTTGGTTTAGAATTGTGGAAAAGGACATGGGTTTGTGATTTATGAAGTAAATTGTGATGTATATGCTTTAGGTTGTGTTTAATTTTGGATGGAAAATTAATTAAGGTTTAGGCTTAATTTTGTGTTAACGAATTTGTGAAATTTTGGTGTAAAATTATAGATGAGAATATGGGTTTGTGAAATATGAAATTAATTTTAAAGAAGTTGTGATTTATGATATGGAATTTGTGTAAATTGGTTTAGGCCAATTTTGAGATTTGGGAATTTTTGAAATTGGTGATTTAAATATCTTGAAATTAGTATGAATTGATGAATTATGACATCAATTTTGAAAATTAAGTTATTAATGAGATTGAATTTGAGTGAATTGGTTTAGGTAAAAGTGATGAATTTGGGTTTCCTATAGTTAATTTTGAAGATTATGATTTTTTATGATGTTGAATTTGGATATGTATGGCTTAGGTTATTTTAAATTGGAAGGAAGAAAGAAGTAGTCAAATTGGAGTATGGAACAAGTTTTTGGCAATAATTCGAGGTGAGTAGCATATTTATATTTTAATTTGTAAGCTATACATGCAATTTTGAAAAATTAAAGAAAGCAATTTTGAAAAATTTAAAGAAGGCAAAAATTGGATTTTTGATAAATTATTGTTTTTGTAAATGTTTGAAAACAATGTTGATTAATGTTTGAAAATATGATTTCCGAATGATTTCTGAAAAATGAGTACAAGTTTAAATGTATTGTTTTCAAATGATTCAATGAATTCGGTAGAAATTTCTGAAAAATTCATTTGTTGTGTATGCATTGATAAATTATGCAGAATTGTTGAATTGATTGAATGGATTGTAGTGATTGAATTGTATGCATTATGTGAATGTGCGAAAATGAAGTTTCAAAATGTGCCTTCGGGCAGTTAGATTAGTATGTTTGAAAAGTAAGATTTTCGAAAAGTGCCTTCGGGCATTCTGACCTTTCATTTTCGTTTATGTGTTAAGTGGGTTTGGTCAGGTCCTTGTGAGTCAGTGCACTGTCTCTATTCGTTTATAGCCTTCTTCCGGCTGCCCGCTAGTGGCACGGAGCTCTGATTTCGGACTCCCTTCACGACTACACTGGTCCACTATGCGGGAAAGTGTAGTACGCTACATTCACAATTGCATAGGACCGCTATGCGAAATGTGCAAGACGCTCGCTTCGGACCAAACCAGACCATTTTAATATGTTACGTGCTTTTGCTTTGTTTTTATGTACTGCATTCATGTTTAAAAGTGAGAAATGAAAAAGTGGGATTTATATGAAAAGTTTGAAAAAATTGAAAGGTTTGAGGAAACTATTTGAAAAGTTACAAAGTTTGGAAAATTAGTCCTTTTGGCAAAATGCTTATGAAAAATGTTTTCTGCTTATCTGTCAATTTATAAATGTGTTATCCACGAGCTTCCGAGCTCACCCCCTTTCATCCCCAATCTCCAGGAATTCAAGCAGGAGATCGGATGAAAGAATGTCAAGTTCAATTTTGCATCATTTGTATTTTTGTGTGAATGGAGTTTTGGATATTAATATTGTTTATTATGATGTATTTCTAGCATGTATTTCAGAATGTATGAGGATTATGACTTGATGTATGAGAGTATGAAATTGTGTATATTGTGTTGACATAAGTAAATTATGGATTCATATATTGAGTTGCGGTTCAAAGTTTGTGTATGATGATGAGTTATGGTTATGTATAAAAAGGATTGAAGTGTTTAGAATTAAGATTGCGTTTGTTTCTGCTGAAATCCTGGACGGAGGGTCCGGTTGATTTTGATGATTGTGTGATTTGATTGGGAATTTTAGAAGTGTATTTTGAACCTTTGCAGGTTTTGGGTTAGGTCAAAGGCGTATTATCTTTGCCAAATTTCGTTAGATAATAAATTGAAAATGAATAAAAATAAGATTTAGATGTATGAAAGATGGATTTATGAGATTGGTATAAATGTTAAGAAGTTTGTTATGATTTGAGTGAGATTCTGAAATGAGTAAATTTCCAAGAAAAAGGAAATTGTATGATTTGCATGAGTTTGAGTAAAAATGGTTATAAGAAAAAGAAAGAAAGAAAGAAAAAATTTATACCGGATTTCGGATATGTCTTAGTCTAGGTTTCCAACGCGATCGTTGTTGTCTTTGTATTGTATTCATGGATGTCGGACATTTGTTATGCTTAAGTTTGAATTTGATCCGTCTCTATTGCGCCTTTGATTGTAACCGTCTCGATTTGCTTCTTTCGATTCTGTATTCGATTTGCATTTGCTTTGCTTCCGCTTTCGCTTTGTTTATTGTTATCGAATTCAATTTATCCAATTTGAATTCGCCTCGTTCTTCGTATCCGTTCCTATTTTTCGGTTGGGATCCGGTTTTCAGATTGGGTTTCACATTCAGGACTTAAAAGTCCACTCAAGGCAATGCCAACAACAATATCAAAAGATTCATACATAAAGTCATTTATAAAACATAAGGCAATAAAAAATTAACTTACAAAATCATAAAGCATATCTATATAAACACAGTTCATGAGCCACTAGACAACAAAAATACAAATTAAGAAATTGCCCATGTGCGGTAATATACTGAAAATGTCACTCAATTAGCAGGAGAGACATATATCACAAATAAAATTCGATTCATACCATGACGATGTAGATAACCTATGAAGTGAATTTATATCACATAGAAAACACATAGGCCCAGCCTATGACTCAACGTATATTGGTTAGGAACCATATAGGCCTAGCTTATTAACTCACTCATCCGGTGAACATAGGTTCTAGTTCAAATACACAAAAGCATAAAAATATTATATGTATAAATCAAATATTGATAGGAAAACCAATAATAGGATAAGCCAAAACAATCATGTGTGACACTACTAGTTAGCCAAACTAATTTGCATACCCACCGATACTTGGTGTTGGCTCGACTTTCATATATGGTGAGTCCGGACTACAGTCGACAAGAGCATTATTATTGGACCCCATTTTCAAAGTCCAACTCTTGCAGAAAATCATAAGACTTGAGCGGTTTCCAATAAAGAACACCTTAATCATTATCGGTTCATCTTCTTGCTTTGATGCCATGAGATTAGGAAATTTCAACTTTGGGTATAGAGAAAGTTAAAAATCCT
Source organism: Erythroxylum novogranatense (assembly GCA_029891385.1). Taxonomy (NCBI): domain Eukaryota; kingdom Viridiplantae; phylum Streptophyta; class Magnoliopsida; order Malpighiales; family Erythroxylaceae; genus Erythroxylum; species Erythroxylum novogranatense. The sequence goes on from CM057224.1 coordinate 28,748,363, forward strand.
TCGGAGGCATGGCGGGTTTGTTGTGGCGAACATATGGGAACAAATCCACAAGTTCCCTTCGGGTGAAGTTCGCCGCGACGAACTCTTCACTTTGCCGCGGCGAAGGTCCCAAAATTTTCCCTCCTGCTCCTCTCGGGATAAATATGCCGCGGCGATAAGCTTGACTTCGCTGCGGCGAAAATGCAAAATAGACCATAGTAGCACCTTTCAAAAAAATTACGTAGAAAAGTTAACTTTCGCCGCGACGAACCTACCAATTTATTTTCACCGTGGTGACCTTTGTGATTTTGCCGTGGCGAAACCCCCTGGAATCATAACCCTTAACCTATAATTTCCAGTGGCTTCTACATCACTTATAACACCCCACTTCCGTATGACCCGAACCCGACATCGATGGGTGATATCTGAGCCTGTGCCCCGTGAGGGTGACGTGCTACATCACTAAACAATCAAAAGTCGGTATAATTTTTTTTAATACCAGAATTTCGATTAGCCCAATCTGAAAACAAAACATATTACACTTTGATCATTCTATTTTGCAAAACTTTTTCCCAATCGGTAAGTTATACACAACAAATATACTCAAATACACAAAATACAATAATTTGCGAAAAATGCAATTCAGTGCGAAAAATAAAGACACCCAATGCAGACGCGAACTGATCCCGTCTTCTATCTTTCCCTTGCATGCAGTAATTATACTTCCATTTACCTAATGGGATATTCTTCAAAGCCTGAAAAATAATTGCAAATTTTGGGTGAGTTTTGCGAACTCAGTGAGTGACCATTATTGATGGCTCACCTAGTCACATAACACATAATTCACACATCTCACTTTATTTCACATTTCATATTATTTCACATTCACATTATTTCACATTCGATACACTTATCATTCATATTATGCACATGCAATGCACATGAGACTCACTATTCATTTGTTATTTTGTTGTGACCGAGTGCCTAAACTGTCTCATGTAGGGCTCATTAATAACTTTCCCTTATCCATTTGGAGAATACAGGGCTCATTAAACGTTGAGCCTGAGGCTCTAATTCACTTTTGAGCTTGAAGCTCATTTCCACTCGTTGAGATTTAAGCTTTGATCGGTGGCTACTCTGGTCACAACAGCCATTATATTTCATACACTTATGCAATGAAATGCATTGATCCCATTCACTCACTTTCACATGTCATCGGACCGTAGTCCGGCATTCAATAGTAGAGTTGAGAAACATATCTCATACATATGCAATGCACGTTCAAAAGACATTTGTCATCGGACCGTGGTCCAGCACTTATCAATCATATAATGCACACTTAAAACATATTTTTCAATCACATTAAATACACATAGTTCATCCAATTCACATTCAAGTAACACTTCAATATCACAACTCCCCCAATACACAGCCATCGGACCCTCTGTTCAGAATCCACAATCAAATCACAATCCATCACCATTTATAGGAACATTCATCAGTTAATCAATACAAATTCAAACATAACACATAATGAAATGAGACCATCTCGGTCTATGCACAGTACACTCCAGATTAACATTTGCTTTCAAATTCTGGAAACACCTGATTGCGAATTTTTAACCTGCAGAACCCATTTATGCAATACGTTGCACACATTAAAAATTTTGCACAATTATAAGCATTCATTTATGCACATGTGGGTATATGGAACATGTACAATGCATGTTCATGACAATCCTGATATTATTCCATAAATTTCATCACAAACCCATTTCTATATCAAACTCATCTTATGCCTCACTAAAACCATTAAACTCACAATTTATTACTTATTGACTTAATTCGGTTTTCCCTAAAACACACACTTTCGGGTCTACTACTCGCGATTAATGAGACAGTCAATTTAAAGTAACCTAGGCAACCTCTCTTTCATAAAAAAGATCCCTTATGTTTTAGGAATCCATAGACACCAAAATTACTTATTTTGGATTTATATAAGTCTAGATATTGTCAAAACACTAAAGTATGTCCAGAAAATTAACCAATTCATATTCCCTTAATCGATCCTCTCACTTTGATTTAATCCATCACTTTCAATTAAATCTCAAAATTCACAAAATCTCATGGAGAGGTAGCTAAATGTCTTATGAATCCGGCGCTTCAAAAATCAGATCAATCAGAGGTCGGATGGCTAAGTTATAAGCAAAAGAGTGGAGGAAGGGACCCAGCAGGCGCGGCTCGGCCAAAAGGGCTGGCTCGTGATCGTGAGACGAGCCGCCTCGCGACGTGATGTTGTCTCGACCGCGAGACTGCAATTTTCTATATTCCTTTTTTTCTTTTCCACCTATTTTTCCTCTCTCTTTCCACAATGCATAACGTTTCACACAAGTGTCCAAAATTGACAAATTAGGTATCAATAGAAAGGTCACATAAAGCCCTACAATTTTCATGAAGGACTCACAGACAAATTCCAACTCTAAAGGAGTCAAAATCCTAATCAAAGTTACTGTCCAATAAATGTCATCCTAAACAATAACACATCTTCTAAAAATCATAACTTCCTATTCCATTGGCCACAAATTCCAAACTTTATATCAATGAAAAGATCAGAACACATTCTACAACTTTTATGAATAACATGGAAGCAAATTCAACCTTTAGAAAGATCAAAATCTCAATCAAAGTTTCTACCCCTATAATTTCACCCTAAACCACATCCAAACTTCAAAAATTCATACCTTACAACTCCTACATAAAAAAATGGCATATTATATATCATTAGAATGCTAAGGAAGTCCTCTATAACTTTCAATAAGGCTACTTGATCTAATTCATAGCATAACAGTCCAGAATTTTCCTCAAAACATAGTATCACAAAACCTACACTTTTGGACATTTTCACAAACAAAGCACATGAATCTATGGAATAACATCCCAAAGTCAACATATCATAACTTTCAACCTCAACATCGAATAATGTCATACTTTATAGCGATAGAAAGCTAACAAGAAAAGCTACAACTTTCATGAAGACCCCTTTTGTAAAATCTACCTAAATCAACCCAAAAAATTTCCCAAAGTTTTAGATCACAAAATGCAATTCTCGAGCTACTGTTTATCCCTACACCCTTTCCCACATTCAAGTCAAAATTTGGAACTCTTCAAGCCAGAATTGAATATCACTTCCTTCACAAGAAATCTAGCCAAACATCTCTAGTTTAATTCAAACTAAAAATCATCTCAATTGAACAATCATAGAAGAAGTTATGGCAACATCATTGAAATATACTCAAATCAAAATTTTCATATTATCATCCTAACTCTTCTCCTACCTCTTCCACACCATTTCCTCACTCAAATACCACTCAATTCACTCATGAAAACAACCATAACCAAATCAAAACCTCTACTTGAACATTAACCTACAACATAGTATCAACATGCACTAAATTTTCTTCCTTTTCATACACTCATCTAGACATCATTTAAATAAATCCAAACCATCCCAAATTACATACAACAAATTCTACATCATTCATCATCAACCAAACAAAATTTCATACCCATCCACCCTAAACACAATTTCCATGCAATTAAGCTCACTTAACATCACAATAATGCATTTAATTAACAATTCATGATATAAAACACAATTCTTACCTCATTAAGCTTCCAAATCTTCCAAATCTTCAAAATTATCACCAACTCTCTAACTCCCACTAAACCCACGACCATCATCCACTTGAGAGGTGTAGAAGACTTAGGTTTTTAATGAAACAAAGGAAGAGAAAACCAAGGCAAAAGAAGGTAGAAAAGGTGATCAAAATATCAAAAGAAGCAAGGAAGAAGAGAGCTACGAAGATGGTGGAGAATTGTCATTTTAAATCACCAATCACCTTGTAAAAGAAGAAGTATCGTGAAAGACCAAAAAGAGAGGGGTGGGTTTTAATAAAAGAGGAGCATGTTGGCATGTTAGGCAAGTGACAAGTGTCACTTGCCACATGTCACACTCTTAAGCCCTCACTAGTTCTTTCCAATAAAAATCCAAATTCTACTCCAAATTTTTCCCAAAATTTCAATGGCTCAATAAATAAATTCTACAATTATTTATCTAATTTTTTAGTGCCATTGGACAGTAATTTCTACTGTCCGTAAACCATTATTCTACCACTTGGCATTTTTCTTAGTCCAAAAATTACCCCTAAATTTCAGAAAAATAATTTCTAAAATTCTCCAAAAATTCAAAAACCATAATGACCCTCTCCAACTAAATTTTTCATACACACAAATCACATTTTAAAAAACAATCACATTTCTTAACAATTATACCGAGAAATGTCATGAATGTATGTACAATCATTTTCATGTGCAAAATGTACTGTTCACGTGTATGTTATATAATGCATGAGCATGAGATGTGTTTTCCTAATTTCTCTGATTGATCTCACATGTACCAATTTCTAGGGTTCAAACCCTTTGTATGGAAACGGGATGTTACAATTCTCCCTTCCTTAAAGAAATTTTGTCCTCGAAATTCATTTCTGATTAAGGAATAAGGTAGGGATACTATTATCTCATATACTTCTCCTTTTTCTATATCACTTCACCACTCGATTATTTTCTTTCAAAAGACCACAGTTGACAGAGTCAACAGGTCTATCAATCCCTTGATTAGATATAACACTTGCTTAATTATTTCCTTGATGAGTTTTAGATTACTCAATTTTTTTTACTTCTAGTCTCAACAACACATATATCGTATCATAACAATACTAACCATATCTATATAACACTGTGTGATTCCGATAACCATAAAATAACTCATAAATCCATAGTCTTATCGCCATAGTGTTATATGAACCACTTTATGTAAAACTTAGTTTCCCTTATTTACTCCTGTATCTCCATCTAATTGCATCTTGGTAAAGGTGATACTTTCAAAGACAATTCATCTGTTTCACTTCTCATCGGAGTTAGTACACTTACCTTGCAAATCTTTTTCAATATATTCCATAACTTCAATGTGATCCACCAAAAATTCATTCGTCTTGCAAAAGCCACTTTATTTTGATTCCAGATTCATTTAACTCACTAACGGTATCCCAAGTTTGTTCTGGCTTTTAATCATTCTTTTAGGCCCTCTCCTTTACAATGTAAGGGTGAATGACCCTTTTTGTCGTCTAACACCTCATAGAGTATTCTAATGGTATAACCAGGATAACGATCATTATACCTGTAGTCAACTTGCACGATACATTAATCTCATATTCTGATGAACTCCAGACATCTAAGCTTTATACCTGTCTTCGATAGTCAAGACTACTAGTAATTCAAACATGTAATCACTCGGTTCCATATTCTTAGCCTTCGGCTGCTCTTTCGATGTACTCTTACTAGGACATATAGCTTTGATTTTTTTTGCATTTTCTCTAACAATCTCTTTATAAGGTGTTACACATACTTCTTAATCCAATCATAATTCCTCGAATCATCAATTTGGGCTTTCCTGAATATCCAAATATGTGGTACTCTGCTATTGAATGTTCTATTTAAAGCATTTGATTGCAACACTAGCTTTATTAGGACATGTTCATTTGCACAATCCTTTAAATCTTTTTCCAATTCAATTGTTACCTCAATCTCTATTGATCTGTATATTCATGTCTCCAAGCTTTCAATCCAATTACTATTGCAGCAAATTTCAAGTCATGTATCAAAATTTAGCTCATGAGGCCATAATTGTCCCTAGGTACATAAAAGCACTTGATACTATTTCAACCAATTCCATCTTGATCTCTAATGGGAAACTCTATTGTATATACTTAATTAACACTGCAGTTAACACTGCAGTTAACACTGCAGTTATATGTATATCCACATCCGAATGGCATAATTAACACTGCAGTTATATGTTTTGTTTTGTTTTTTTTTCAACACTGACATGGCTTACATGTTTTTCCTCAAGTATTCAATATATATTCTCTTTACCCTTATAATCCAATAGATATAACCTCAAACTTATTGTGCTTATGTTTAGTTCTCGTAATTCCTTAAGTAACTAATTCCTCAGTGAAATAGTATTATCACATGTTATTTTCAATCTTCCCATTTACTTATCTCTCTTGAATAATTTTCTCCATTCTTTAGAGTTCCTCTGGTTTCGCATTGACTTATTCCAAGGTCCGCTCATTCATACCAGTTTCTCCACACATTGCAATTGATTTGCAAACATAACTTCCCGTGTTGGTAATCAGATATAATTAGTGATTCCCAAACATATTTACACAGACTATAATGTGGACCAAAGTTCACCTCACATTAGCAAGAATGTCTCCTCAAATTCTAAAATCCACTTATATAGTTGGATACTTTACATCAACAAAATGTATACAATCTCAATATCCTTTTCTAACTCTTATGCTTGAGTCTTCACTATGGATGTAACTCCAATATTCACTTTTGACTCACTATTTATTCATTGAAGATTTGTTCCTTTATTGATCATAAATTGAATTAACCAACTTACTGACCCTATCTCAGTGATTTCTTGATACTAACCTCGATATTGTTTATAAATCCTTGTCAATCAACTAGTTCCCATGATTACTTATTAGTCATTCTTTGTACTTCAAGAAAAAGCATATCAATTCGTATCATAACTCATATGATCAAAACATCCTCGATAATAAGGCTCAATGAGGCACTAAGCAATTTCATTTACTCTAACACCCTGGTTGATACCATCCAAAATCCTTACATCTTACCTAGAGATGTATTCATGTCAAGTCTCCAATTAATAACATTCGCTAATGTTATGTACATTCCAATTGAATCTAGATAACATTTCTATCCTTTTTCCTACCCATGATTGGGATTGACCATAAGATCATAATAGAAACCTATTTTTTTAGGCCAATATTGTGCCCTGCACTTTCTTCCTCACATTAACACATGTATTAACAGCGATTCTACTCCAGTTTTCCAGCATTTACCTCTTCTAATACGACATCATTTCATAATAATTGAACTATCATTTTGTGTGCATTCACTATTCTCCTTTGATTCATCATCTCTTCCTTAATGGCGTGCATACATAAAATCCAAACTTAAGCTCATTTCTAACTTTCTCCATACTACACATCATTCATCACTTGTCATCACTTGTAAAGTCATTTATAACTATGTTATTTCCCTCTTAGGTTTCATTTTCCTATCATCCTTTATTTCATCGTCCATAAGTATATCCTCAATCCATTCAAAATTAGAGAAGCAGAACAGACATATTATTACGCTAAATCATAAATTTTATCACATTTCAAATCCAAGTCTAACCTTTCACAGTCATAGAAAAGTTATTTCCTTTAACCGGGCTTATACACTTTAATCTCATAACTCTTATCACTTTTAACCGACATTCATCTCATGTCCAAATTTGATCTCCCCAGGCTATAGAAAATTTCATTTTCTTTCAACTCAGTTTATACACTTTAGGTCTCATTATTCATTTTGATATCACTTCTTTCCTTAATCAGCCCATGCCAATGCATTCACATTCCTATCATATTCGAGGATTTATTACCACAGTACAATATGAATATCATTTTCCATTATTCTTTTCCCCTTTCTCACTGCCCATAAACCTTTAGTGGCTCACATTCTGTCATATGATCACTTTTCTCACACTTAAACACTTAACACATGCTCATGCGTGTGACTCATACTCATGCGACTCAGACTAGGGATCATTTTCCACTGTCTGCTATGTCATGACTTAAATGCATGTAACTTGACCCATGTTTCAGAAAATGCCCATATAAGATAGTACTACTGGTGCTCTGATACCACATAAATGTAACACCCCACTCCCGCATGACCTGAACCTCACATCGATGGGTGATATCCGAGTCCGTGCCCCGTGAGGGTGGCTTGCTATATCACTAAACAATCAAAAATTGATATATCTTTTTTTTAATACCAGAATTTCGACTAGCCCAATCCGAAAACAAAACATATTACACTTTGATCATTCTATTTTGCAAAACTTTTTCCCAATCGGTAAGTTATACACAACAAATATACTCAAATACACAAAATACAATAATTTGCAAAAAATGCAATTCAGTGCGAAAATAAAGAGACCCAATGCAGACGCGAACTGATCCCATCTTCTATCTTTCCCCTGCATGCAGTAATTATACTCCCGTTTACCTAACGAGGTATTCTTCAAATCTTGAAAAATAATTGCAAATTTTGGGTGAGTTTTGCGAACTCAGTGAGTGACCATCATCGATGGCTCACCTAGTCACATAACACATAATTCACACATCTCACTTTATTTCACATTTCACATTATTTCACATTCACATTATTTCACATTCGATACACTTATCATTCATATTATGCACATGCAATGCACATGAAACTCACTTTTCATTTGTTATTTTGTTGTGACCGAGTGCCTAAATTGTCCCATGTAGGGCTCATTAATAACTTTCCCTTATCCATTTGGAGAATACATGGCTGATTAAACGTTGAACCTGAGGCTATGATTCACTTTTGAGCTCGAAGCTCATTTCCACTCATTAAGCTTTAAGCTTTGATCGGTGGCTATAGTGGTCACAACAGCCATTATATTTCATATACTTATGCAATGAAATGCATCGATCCCATTCACTCACTTTCACATGTCATCGGACCATAGTCCGACATTTAACAGTAGAGTTGAGAAACATATCTCATACATATGCAATGCACGTTCAAAAGACATTTGTCATCGAACCGTGATCCGGCACTTATCAATCATATAATGCACACTCAAAACACATTTTTTAATCACATCAAATACACATAGTGTTGGAGTTATGTAAATATAGTGTCCTGGAAAGCAAGTGTATGTACATGTAACTTTATCTTCTTGATTCTGCTTTGTAATGAAAATATTTATTATTAATAAAACAAAAGTTTGGTTTTATCTGTATGAGCATTATATATCTGGTCATAAGGTACCAAGATTCTTTTGTAAGTAATATACATATACATAGAGATGTATGGGAAACATGTATATTATTAGAATCAATTAATTGATTCACGCTTGAATAATCAAGTTGGTCGCTGATTATAGTTTAGAATGTAGTGTTGCGATTTATCTCCATATAAGTAAAGGAGTTTACTTCAAGGGAATGATGAGTTTCATATCATGATAGTAGTTGACTATCGATAATGGCACTATTAAATGAATCTGGAATCAAGTATGTTTTCAAGAATAAAGTGGGTCGTTATTTTAATCTTAAAACATACAACTTAAGCATTCGCTTATTTTGAACCATAATCTTGATGAGTGGTGAACTCATATATGTTTCATTATAATTTTTGATATGATCGGAATGGATTTTTACAGAGTATTAATCCAGTGTCTACATGTTGGAATTATTAATTGAAACATGTATTAGGGAACATTCACTCAAATAAAGAGTTTATAGTGTTATCATCTCTTTTAGATGTTTTAAGGAGATTTGGTGATTAAACTGGCGCCAGTAGTTTGATGGACTAGCTACCCATCAAGTCTTAACACTGAGATGAGATATTATGTGTTAATCACCATATAAAGTAAAATGAGAGATCTAGAAGGAAAAACCAATATAAGGGCAAAACGGTAATTTTACCCTTTGTTGTGCGGATGACTATAATAAGGTTCTAAATAGAGTTTGAAATTGGACATATTCTCATAATATTTAATAATTCAAGAGTTCAACTAATTTTCTTTAGTGGAATGACGTTTAGTTAATAAGCTAGAATTAATTCCAATGAGATTGAATTAATTCAGGGCTTATTGAAGCTTGAATTATCAAAGTCCAATAAGATTCCCCACTTGGCTTTAAGGAAGGTTATCAAGCTAAGTAAGAAATATAAATGGAGGTTAATTAGAAGCCCATAATTGAATCTTGGGCTTGGTCTAATTAAAGAAGCCCAAATGTACATTTAGTAATGGGCTTGGTTTTTGGTTTAATGTAATTAATTAGATTAATTATATTAAAAAAAATTTTTAAAGAAAAAGATAGCAATTTCGGTTATTCCTAGGTTAAATGTGTAACCACACATTTGACATTAAAAATGCTAAATAAAGATGGTCTTTATTATGGTTAATCATCATTAAATGGAGTTATGAACTTACCATTAAATGGCTTAATGATTGTCTTTTAATGTTGGTTTGTAACCTATTTGCATTCATTAGATTAAAGATGAAAGATGTACATTAGATGGATCATCTTCCTTCTTTCTTCATGGCAAAACCGAAATTGGGTATTGAATTTTAGGTTATGGTCTTTTCAAATAGCCATCATAAAGATAAATGAAGATAATCTCATTTATTGGCTATTTTATGAGTGATTAATGAAAGAAGTGATGCATTTGATGCCTCTCTCTCCTTCCATCCATGGATATATGAAATTGGTAGGCAAGAAAGAGTTCTTGCATGTTCTTTACACCTTCTCTCCTTTCATGAAAGAGAGAATAAAAAATACTAATTGAAAGACTTTCAATTTTGCTTCTTCTTCTTCTAAGAAAATCTCATCCAAACATTTCTTATCCTTTCCCACTAAAGGATTTTGTTAACCTAATTGTCCTTGAAGAACAGGTGGTAAATCTAATTGGTTGAGGATACGACAACAACGAGAAAGTAGATTGCTAAAGGAAAAGAGTCAAAGGCAAAGGATTTGGATACACGAAGAAGGAGAGGATAGCGCAGCGAGGATTTAAAGCTGTAGAGAAGGAGTCGGTAATAGTCCTGATCTTGTTTATATTTTATTATCCTTATACCATATCATGTATGGATTGACATGTTGATTTGGATTTTTTGCTTCCGCTGCAAGTAATGATTTCTTAAAAGTTTTGAAATCTACCGTTTTTCCAAACAAAGCATGTTTTTTTTTCCGATCCAACAATTGGTATCAGAGCCAGTTTCTAATGCATGATTTTAGTTCCTATATATTGGATGCATGAGTTGACAATCTTTTTGTGTATGCTGCATATTTTTTTGTGATAGAAATATACATGGTGTTTGTTTGCTCTTTTGGTTGTCCATAGAAGTTAAATTTACCTTGTAAGATTTCTTCATTGGTTGTACTAAGGAGGGTGGTCTATCATCACCATGTTTCCTCCTTGGTTTCTTTTTTTTATTTTCTTTGATTTGTAACGTACAAATTGATGTAATGATGAAGATGGAGTAGCCATGGATTGAAGAAATGGAAAGGTAAAATTTTCGGTGTATCCTTTTGTGTATTGGCATAAGTTTTGTGAAAACATATTTTCAAAGTGACAAAATTCGATTTTCATATATGCCATTACATTTTGTTTACTGAATGGGCCGGATCATGTTTGTGAAGAGTTCGAAGCGGAAGATCCAAGTCCAAGAAGAATACTTTGGGCCTAAAAGGCTTGTAATTATTTAATTTTTCTAGGATGGACAATCAAAAGTGGCTATATTAGTTCATGTGATGAATGGAGAAATGAATGCTTATAATATGTGATATTATGTGATTGCATGTCATTTAGAAATTGCCAACCCTAGGCTTTGCCATGCATTTATTACGTATGAGATATATAATGAAACAATATAGGATGGATAATAAATTGCATCTAGACAAGATGGTATTTAAAACTTAAAGCCCAAAAAGATTGAGTGGAAGAGGATGCTCCTGTGAGAGTCCATGGTCTCCAAATGATGGCCCGTTTGTATGTGGTGAAGTGTTACTCCCCATCAGAGGGCATGGATCCTAGATCTTGCATGGTTTGGGTCTCCTTAAGGATAAGTCCACTTAATGATAGGAAATGTGACCTCCCACCGAGGCATGGTTTGTAGGTATCTTTAGTGAATGAATCAAATGGTTAAACACTCAACATTTTTTATCAATAAACTGCCCACCGTAGCATTGTTGGTAAAAGTATGGACCAAATTAAGACGTTTCTTAAAAAATTAGGCATAAGATGCTTGGTAGTTTTTGAGTGGGAGGGTCCCAGTTTTTCTTTTAATGGATAAGATAGCCCACCGTCACTTAGTCTGTTATAGATAAGAAAAATAACCGTTGTATAATGTTTTAATTTTTTAAGTTTTGTTAAATCTATCATCATGCATACATGCATCATGATTTTATACAAAGTTCCATAAATTGTTGACTAGTATGCTCATGTTTTAATAATTTATATTTTCAGATATAATCAACCATAAAATGAATCCACTTACCCTGCTCTTGACTAATAACAAATTGGAAAACGGAGACAATTTTAATGAATGAAGATGTAAGCTTGACATTGTTCTTCAATATGAACGTATTTCATGGGTGTTAACTGAAAATGAGCCTACACCTCTAAGTGGAGATTCAACTCCTGAGCAAGTCCAACAACATGAGCGCTGGCAGAATGCTGACAAGACTACTAAGTGTTATATTCTGACTTCTGTTAGTGGCATGTTGCAAAAGCAAATTGCTTGTATGAAAACTGCTAGTGCAATGGTCCATCACCTACATGAGATGTTTGGTGTGAGGATTAGGTCTGCAAGAGTGAAAGCTATCCAAACCTTTCATAACCTCAGACAAAAACCTGGTGAACCGGTGCGGGATTACATGATGAAGGTAATCTCTGCGGTCACTGAGGCTGAGATGCTTAGGGCGGATATGGATGCGGACACGCAGATGATTATGATCATTAATAGCTTAAACTCTTCTTTTCAGCAGTTTATGTTGGGACCCGATCCGGGGAACCGGATCCCAACTGGAAAAGCAGAACGGAAAACGGAATCGAATGGAAACGAAAATTTCGCATCGAAATTTCTAATCGTAAACAAAGCGAAAGCTAGCGAAACGAAAAACGAAAGTACGGAAGCAAAGCGAAGCAAAGCAAAATCAATACTTAACAAACGGAACCGACATCCGAGAACAATCAAGAACACAGAACCACATTCGCGTTGGGAACTTAGACTATCCAAACCCGGTATATATGTTTTTTCTTTCTTATTCCTTGTCTTTTCATTCTTAATCACTTTATTTCATTACATACAAAATCATCATATTCTTGGATACTCATACAAATCCCAAATCGCACTCAAATCATAATAAACTTCTTAACATTAATACCAATCTCATAAATCCATCTTTCATACATCTAAATTTTATTTTTCTTCTTTTCCAATTTATTTTCTAACGAAAATCCGGCATCATAACGGCTGCATTTATCCTATCCCAAAAATTCCTGCAAGGAAAAACACACTTCTAATATCACAAAATCCAGAATCATCGGACTCTCCGTCCTAATCCAAACACCAAAGAACAAACGCAATCTTAGTTCTAAACACTTCAATCAAATTCCCATATCAATTAACAATATATTTTCCCAAAATCATACACAATTTCATATACAATTTCCAAAATCATTTACAATCACAGAATTCAAAATCCGTACATCGACCTCTTCATTCTTTTACATCAACCTAATATACACAATTTCATACAAACTTCATAAATCATATACATACTAAATGACACAAGCATGTTGTTGGGACCTGATCCGGAAACCGGATCCCAACCGGAAAAGCAAGAACGGAAAACGGAATCGAATGAAAACGAAAATTTCGCATCGCAATTTTGAATCAGAAACAAAGCATAAGAATCGAAAGCGAAGCGTATACTCGAAGCAAATGCAAAGCGAACGCAAAAACACAAGGCAAAACAACCAACGAAACCGAAAACGGAAGCAAATCGGAATCGAATAACAAAGCGGATAGAACGAAATCGAAGCATAAAGCGAAAACGGATCAAACACTTAACTAAACGGATTCGACATCCGACAACAATTTTCAAAGGAAACGATCGAATGAACATAGTCGCGTTGGAAACCCTAAGACGTTATAAATTCCGGTATAAATTTTCTTCCTTATTCTTATTCTCATGCGAAATCTCAAAACTTAACCCTATTCTTAGACATTGGTATTAATCCCAAAAATCATATTCATACTTATTTTTTTATCAAAATTTCGGCAGCATAACGGCTACCTTAATCCTAACCCAAACCTGCAAGGGTTCAAAAATACACTTCTAAAAACTCAAACAATCATACACACATCAAAATCAACCGGACCCTCCGTCCGGGATCTCAGCAGATAAACACAAACCTATTTCTAAACTACTTCAAATTGTAACTCAATACACTAGTCTCATCAATCAAACTCATTCCCAGAATCAAACATAAATATATATTCCAAGCATCATACACAAATTCATATACAAATTCCAAATACTCAAAATCTAACATATACAAATGGCGAAACTGACGTCTTCACATTCTTTCATCCGATCTCCTGCTCGAAACCTGGAGATGGGAATGAAAGGGGGGTGAGCTCGGAAGCTCGTGGATAACACATTTATAAATCGATAAATAAGCGGAAATCATTTTTCACAAGCTTTTCGCCAAAAGGGCTAATTTTTCAAACTTTATAATTTTTCAAACAATTTCCTCAAACCCCCTTTTTCATATTTTTCAAACTTTTCATAGTCATCTCACTTTTTCTTGTTTTTTTTTCAAAAATTATCGAATTTTCATAAATATGAATGCAACATACAGAAACAAAATTGAAAACACAAAACATATCAAAATGGTGCAGTTCGGTCCAAAATAGAATGTCTCGCACATTCTCAAGCATAGCGTCCTGTCAGATCGTGAACATAACGTCTTACACTTTCCGCATAGCGGTCCAAGATAGCCGTGAGGAGTCCGAAATCGAGACTCCGTGCTACTTAGCGGCAGCCGGCGAAGGCTATACAAATAGAGACAAATGACTCACCAAGGACCTAACCAACCCACGTAACACATAAGCAGCAGAATTGAACCGCTCAAGGCACTTTTCAAAGTCTTGATTTTCATATATTCACATAATACATACAATTAAATCACTCAATCAATCAATCAATAATTTCAGCACTTTACATAATTTAGCAATGCATACATAACAAAATGAACTTTCAGAAATTTCTATTTTTCTTTTCAAACATAATTCAGCTTGTAATAATTTTTCAGAAATCCTTTGGAAATCACAATTTCAAACATTAACCAACTTTTCTTTTCAAACACTTACTAAAACAATAATGTATCAAAAATCCAAAATTTTGCTTTCTTTAATTTTTGAAAATTGCTTTCTTTAATTTTTCAAAAATTGCATATTGCTCACAAATCAAAATATAAATATGCTACCCACCTCGAAATGACACTAGGAACTTGTTCCAAGCTCCAATTTGATCCTTGCTTCTTTCCTTCTTTCAATTAAAAATGACCTAAGCCATAATCACCCAAATTCACATCATAAATTTGCATAATTTCCAAAATTAACTATCGGAAATTCATAATTATCATATTTCCAAGCTATTTCAATCTCCAATTTTGAAAATCCCCAATTTTCAAAATTGGCCTAAACCAATACACCCAAATTCAATCTCATAAATAACTTAATTTTCAAAACTAACTTCACAATTCATCAATTCATACTAATTCCAAAATATCTACACCACCAATTTCAAAAATTCCCAATTTTCAAAATTGGCCTAACCCAATTTTCACAAATTCGATATCATAATCCATAAATTCTTCAAAATTGAATTCATATATCACTAAACCATATCATTATCTATAATTCTACTCTAAAATATCACAAAATTCTTGTAACATCCCGTCACTGTCATTAAGGGTATTTTGGTTATTATGAGTCATACTGATAGGTTTCACTGCATTCATTGAATGAGCATATTCTTGGCCTCTAATTGTAGAGAACAGGTTTAATGCATATGCATTTATCCATAGGTACATGCATTCATGATTTTCGTATTTAATTGTAAGTAAGAATCGATCGAGTTGATCAAATCGATTTGGATTGAGAGTTAATTGAGAATTTGAGTAATCGAGTGCAATTGATGATTTGATCTTTTTTATGAGTGGTGGCAATTTATAATGGCTTATAGGAAATTCTCGTGAAATTAGGAGATAATGCCCGAACGGAAAGTTTTTGGGTGATCGATCGATGACCTACAATCTTCGAAAGCACCGTCCAATGACAATGGAAAAATTAGAATTTTACCGATAGAAATAATTATGTGGAACCATTGGGATTTAGAGACCGAAATTTGACCGACTTGGAGACTTAGGTCTATAAATACTATGTTTGAGGAATTTGGGGAAAACACCTAAGGCAATTTCACGTTTCTTCTTTCCCCATCTTGTGACTTGCGATTTCCTCCCATTGGTAAGGATTCCTCGATTTTCTTTATGGATTCTTTCCTTGAGATGAGGTTAAGCGATTGGTATTATTGGTGAAGGTTAGAGGCTCTGGGATTAGTGAATCGTTGAGCTTGAAGGATTTTAGGGTTTCGGAGGATTTTGAGGAATCCGTAGCTTGATCTGTGATTTGGTAAGTTTTAAGAGCTTTGATGTTGTTATGGATGATTCATACTATATTTATGGCATTTATTATATTTGATCGGGTAGTTGGGAGTGTTTATGGATGGGTTTTGTTATTGATGATTACCGTAGGAGTGTATAGGGTCGAAGTGTGGATTTGTGGAGGTAGATTATCAATTTGTTGATGGATAGAGTTATATGGATGATTGAATATGCTAAGGTTGCCGATGATGATATTGCTTGATTTATGTGTATTGAATTACTGGTGAGTTGCGTAATCGAAACTGGAAATCTGGATGGTGTGTTTAAAAGCTATGTGTTGGGGAAGAAGGAGAGCTGTGCGTAGTGGATTTAGGTTGGAGACCGCACAGCTTCGTGAGGAGCTCGGTATGTGGACAAGCAGTGAGTAGCTCGGCATGCGGACGAGCAGTGAGTAGCTCGGCATGCGGACGAGCAGTGAGTAGCTCGGCATGCGAACGAGCAGTGAGTAGCTCGGCATGCGGACGAGCGGTGAGGAGCTCGGCATGCGGACGAGCGGTGAGGAGCTCGGCATGCGGACGGCGATGAGTAGCTTCGGCATGCGGACGAGCGATGAGGCTTCGGCATGCGGACGAGCTGCGAGTAACCCGCATCTGAACGAATCATGGATCGATCGATCATCCGAGCGACCGACCGACGAGTTGCGTGATCGTTCGGCTATCACGAGCGAATCGAGCGACGAAGCTTTGGAGTCGCTTCACGCGCAGCAGCGATGGATCGGCGGTCTGCGTAGCTAGTCGATGAGCGGCGGCGGTTTAAGCGTGCGGGCTAGGGCTCACGTCCAGGTCGACCTGTGGCATGCGGGTGAACGCCAAGGCGCACCCATGGTCGCAACCTTTGCCCTAGTCGTCCGAAGAGGAGTGTTTGAGGCTTTTGGCATTGGGACTTAGGAAATTAACCGATTGAGGTGATTAAGGATTAGATTTGATTTGAAGTTTAAATTGGAATTTTTATGGATGTGTTCACCCAAGGAATAGGAAATTGCTATCGGGGATCCTAATTGAGGTAAATTGACTGGATTTTAGGAATGGATCAATTATTGTCAATCAACTCAATGAAGAGTCAGAATTGGGTTTTTAGCACCGGGAATCGTGAGCGTGCATTGTACATTATTTCACTGAGACATATGCATTCTTGTCTTCGTTTTATTGGGCAATAAGTGATGGGTTGTACTTTATTGTTATAGAGGCATCGTTGGACCGTCGTTCCACGGACATTCTTTGGGACTTCCAGCAAGAGTTCGGAAGTTACGGTGAGTAACCTAGTTGGTTTCTCAAATTCTGATTGCTTACATGCTCTACATGAATTACATGCAAAGATGAATTGTATGACTCTTGTATGATTCTTGGCATGTATTGGATTGAATTGCATGTCTTTCTTGAACCGAATCGTCTTCGCTACATGATATCGAGATCGAATCTTTGGGCTTTTATAGCCATACATCGAACTCTCAAATCTGATTTATTGAACATCGCATTGCATGCATAAATGCATGATCGATAATGGGCGTGTCCCAAGTTGCTAATTTCATCGAAAAGAGCCTAGTGCTCGAATCTTTATCTTGACGGGCTTAGCCCGGGGAGAAATCACAGCGCGTCCCTACCGCTTGGATGAGCACTTGGGCACAACATGAATAATCGGAAAGAGTCACATATGCATTGTATACATGACTGATTGATTTGTGACATTGATCGATTACGTGATGACATGATTTATCGTGTATTACGATATGATGTCGCAAATTGTTACATGCTATCGTAAAGCGTGAAATGACATTGTAAATGGTTTATCATCAAATCGCTTTATAATCTCAGATATGGCTATATGATACTTTGTTAAGTGAATACTCTTGTCTATCTTTGTCTGTACGTAATGCGTAATGCATGATTTGAGTGAACCATCGATGATGGTTTCTCACCGAGTTCGCAAACTCACCCAAATTTGCAACCTATTTTCCAGATCGTTAGAGCGGACTTCTAGCTCAAGATCTTTCTTTCTGCCGTGCGAAATTTTGGCGAGGGTCGTGATGGCACATAGGTCGGTCACCGGATTAGTGTTTTGAGGATGACTTAGGATAGATGTTTGTATCGGTCTCTTTTTGGTTTTGTTAGAGACCGATAGACTTGTCTATTCTCGGATTGGATTACTATCTTTGGATAATTATTACTTTGGATGTCAATTTGTTGATTCTCGTTATTTATGATTTAAAATACTTGATGCCATGGATTTTAGCGAAATTTTCGGTAGTAAATCCTTTATCGTGGGATACGTGTCGGGCGACCTTGGGTTTCCGATGTGTACCCTACGGTGAGGAGGCTACATTTAGTGGTATCGAGCCAGTTGGCATCTTTTGGGCATAGAGCATTATTAGGCGGAATCACGTGTAAGGATAATGAACCGATCGTAATTTCATGTCTGCTTAGGTCATCCGTTATGGGAGATCGAGTAGAAGCGACCAACGACCAAGAATCGGTAGGAGCTAGTAGGAGTCCCTATGCCTCTCTCAGAGGAGTTACCTCCTCGAGTTCCTGTGAGACGGGAACGACGGTACGATCGACTGCGCAAGCAGGGGGCAGTTGATTTCTATGGTAGCACTGACCCTGCGGAGGCTGAGGGATGGCTTGAGAGGACCGGCGAGTACTCGATCGGATGGATCATGACCACGAGGAGAGGTTCACTACTCTGCTCCTTCTCTGAGGTCCTGCATATCGGTGGTGGAGGACTGTCCCGGGCAGTACCACCAGGCCCTGCACTCTGACATGGGATGATTTTCTGAGGGCCTTCAGGGACAATTTCATGCCCAAGGTCTATCTGGAGATGAAGATGCAAGAGTTCTTAGAGTTGAGACAGGATGGATGGTATGGTGACTATGAGGTTCAGTTTAATGAGTTGATGGGCTATGCTTCTGCACTGATTTCTATTGAGGACGACAGATGCCGTAGATTTGAGGGTGGACTCAATTTCGAGATCCGCACCGACTGGCCAGATCTGATATGAGCTCATTTTACGAGCCGAGAGCTGCAATGTCGAGATAGAAGCATGCTTCTGGCGAGAATCTGATGAGGCCGGACGGGGACCCACATAAAAGACCTAGTGATAGCCATGGCGGACTTGGCGAGGCTACTGATGGATGAGTAGGCCCTTGAGTCCATTGGAGGGGCCAGAGATTGATATGGGCGGAGGGCGATTCGCATGCATCGCTAATGGTGGTGGTAGCGCCGAGATCGAGACAGATCGCCCGGGCGTGAGCATTGTGGCAAGAGGCACGATGGAGAGTGCCGATGGTTATCTGGAGCCTGCTTGAGGTGCGGCTCGATGGAGCATTTGGTGAGGAACTGCCCCGAGACATTGGGAGCCCAGTCTACTATGGTGGTAGATCGAGCGATAATACCCGATCCAAAGCAGAGTGGAGGTGGATCAGCCGGAGAGGTCGAGGCCGAGGCCGAGGCCGAACAGAGGGTTCTGTAGTGAGGTCCGAGGGACTGAGTGGCAGGCAGCAGTCTCAGGCGAGGGTCTATGCCATGACACGGCAGGAGGCCCAGGACTCACCGGATGTTGTTGCGGGTATGCTTATTTCGGTATAAAGCATATGCATTGTTGGATTCTGGATCCACCCATTCTTTTATTGCACCGCATCTAGCATGTAGATCTGCATGGGGATAGGCGGAGGTTACTGAGATGGGTTAGAGGTGAGTACACCTCTAGGTAGTACAACCGTATTGGGAGAGGTATGTATAGGATGTCCGTCCAGATTGACCGAAAGCGGTGTTAGTCTGATTTGATAATCTTGGCTCTGCGGAGATTGATGTGATATTGGGGATGGACCGTTAGCGTGCATAGAACATATGGATGGTTACACCAAGGAGGTTGTATTGGATTCCCCGGACAGCCTGGGGTGGTGTTTAGAGGAGTCGGTCGGTACGTACTGCGAGGATGATATCCTTTATGAGTGCCCTGAGATTGATGCAGGGAGGTTGTGAGGCCTATCTGGCTCATGTAGCCGCTTATGCTATGCATCCTGGTTCGACCAAGATGTATAACACACTGAGACGACATTTCTGGTGGCCTGGTATGAAGAGGCAAGTGGCAGAATATGTGTCCAGGTGTCGACATGTCAACGAGTTAAGGCGAGCATCAAGCTCCAGTGGGAAAGTTGCATTCGTTGCCCATTCGGAGTGGAAGTGGAGCGAATTACCATGGATTCGTGATGGGGTTGCCTAGACACCGAGGCAACATGATGTTATCTGGGTCATAGTGGACCGATTGACCGTCGGCTCACTTCTTGCCGATGAGAGAGTAATACTCTCGATCGGTTGGCCCAGTATGTAGCGAGATTATGCGATTGCATGGGGTTCCGTTGTCGATAGTTTCGACGAGGATCGAGTTTACATCGAGTTTCGGAAGAGCCTCCAGGTCGCTATGGGTACTCGGTGAATTTCAGACCGCATTCCATCCTCGGTGATGGATGAGTGAGAGGACGATCAAGATCGCTTGAGGACATGCTTGGCATGTGTAATTGGAGTTTAGAGTGCGTGGGATCAATACTTGCATCGATAGAATTTGCATACAATAACCATGTCGAGCGGTATTGGGATGGCACCGTATGAGGCCTTGTATGGCGAATCGTGTAGATCACCACCGTGTTGGGATGAAGAGGGTCGAGATCGATAGAGGGTCCGAGTGATTCAGGATCTGACGATAAGATATGATTGATCGAGTCGCATCAAGGCGGCTCGGATGACGAAAGAGTTATGCGGATCGGCGTCGGTGGGGTATGGAGTATAGTGTGGGTGATCGAGTATTCCTTGAGTGTCTCCTTGGAAAGAGTACGAGATTTGGCCGTAAGGGCAAATTGAGCCCTCGATATATTAGTCCGTTTGAGATCCTTGAGAGGATAGGACCACCGCTTCTGAGTTGGCTTTACCGAGGAGATGTCCCATTGCATGACGTGTTTCACGTTAGTATGCTCCGACGGTACCGATCGGACCCGACGATGTGATTACGGCTCGGGATATCGAGATAGCCGTGATATGAGTTATGTGGAGGAGGTATAGATCATTGGATCACGGGTCAAGCAATTGCGAAACAGGGTGATTCCATTGGTGAAAGTACTTTGGAAGAACCACTCACGAGGAAGCTACTTGGGAGGCGAGGAGCATATGAGGAGCCAATATCCTCATTTATTTGACGGATACGGTATGAAATTTCGAGGACGAAATTTTTATTAGGAGGGTGAATGTAACATCCCGTCACCGCTCATTAAGGGTATTTTGGTTATTATGAGTCATCTTGATAGGTTTCATTGCATTCATTGAATGAGCATATTCTTGGCCTCTAATTGTAGAGGAACAGGTTTAATGCATATGCATTTATCCATAGGTACATGCATTCATGATTTCCGGTATTTAATTGTAAGTAAGAACCGATCGAGTTATTTGGCCGATTGGGATTGAGAGTTAATTGAGAATTTGAGTAATCGAGTGCAATTGACCGATTTGATCTTTTTTATGAGTGATCTGGCAATTTATAATGGCTTATAGGAAATTCTCGTGAAATTAGGAGATAATGCCTGCATCGGAAAGTTTTGGGTGATCGATGGATCGACCTACGATCTCGAAAGCAACGTCCAATGGCAATGGAAAATTAGAATTTCTTGATAGGAAATAATTATGTGGAACCATTGGGATTTAGAGACTAAATTTGGACTGATTTGGAGACTTAGGTCTATAAATACTAGGTTTGAGGAATTTGGGAAAACACCTAAGGCAATTTCACGTTTCTCTTCTTTCCCCATACTGTGACTTGCGATTTCCTCCCATTGGTAAGGATTCCTCGATTTTCTTTATGGATTCTTTCACCTTGAGATGAGGTTAACTGATTGACCGTTATTGGTGAAGGTTAGAGGCTCGGGATTAGTGAATCGTTGAGCTTGAAGGATTTTAGGGTTTGGAGGATTTTGAGGAATCCGTAGCTTGATCTGTGATTTGGTAAGTTTTAAGAGCTTTGATGTTGTTATGGATGATTCTTACTGTATTTATGGCATTTATTATATTTGATCGGGTAGTTGGGAGTGTTTATGGATGGGTTTTGTTATTGATGATTACCGTAGGAGTGTATAGGGTCGAAGTGTGGATTTGTGGAGGTAGATTATCGATTTGTTGATGGATAGAGTTATATGGATGATTGAATATGCTAAGGTTGCCGATGATGATATTGCTTGATTTATGTGTATTGAGTTACTGGTGAGTTGCAGAATCGGAAATCTGGAAATCCTGGACTGGTGTGTTTAAAAGCTATGTGTTGGGGAAGAAGGAGAGCAGTGCGTAGTGGATTTAGGTTGGAGACCCGACAACCGTGAGGAGCTTCGGTATGCGGACGAAGCGAGTGAGTAGCTCGGCATGCGGACGAGCGGTGAGTAGCTCGGCATGCGGACGAGCGATGAGTAGCTTCAGCATGCGAGCGGCGAGGAGGAGCTTCAGCGTGCGACGAAGCGGGAGTACTTCGGCATGCGGACGAAGCGATGAGTAGCTTCGGCATGCGGACGAAGCGATGGAGTAGCTTCGGCATGCGGACGAAGCGGTGAGTAGCTTCGGCATGCGGACGAAAGCGATGAGGAGCTTCGGCATGCGGACGAGCTGCGAGTAACCCGCATCTGAACGAGCTGCGGATCGATCGATCATCCGGCGACCAACCGACGAAGTTGCGTATCGTTCGGCTATCGCGCGACCGAGCGGCGAGCTTTAGGAGTCGCTTCGCACGCGAAGCGGCGATGGGCGGGCGGTCTGCGTAGCTAGTCGATGAGCGAGCGGTTTAGCGTGCGGGCTGAGGGCTCACGTCGAGTCGACTGTGGCATGCGGGTGAACGCCAGCGCACCCATGGTCTCAACCTTTGCCCTAGTCGTCCAAGAGGAGTGTTTGAGGCTTTTGGCATTGGGACTTAGGAAATTAACCGATTGAGGTGATTAAGGAATAGATTTGATTTGAAGTTTAAATTGGAATTTTATGGATGTGTTCACCCAAGGAATAGGAAATTGCTATCGGGGATCCTAATTGAGGTAAATTGATCGGATTTTAGGAATGGATCAATTATTGTCAATCAATGAAGAGTCAGAATTGGGTTTTTAGCACCGGGAATCGTGAGCGTGCATTGTACATTATTTCACTGAGACATATGCTAATCTGTACTGTTTTATTGGGCAATAAGTGATGGGTTGTACTTTATTGTTATAGAGGCACCGTTGGACCGTCGTTCCACGGACATTCTTTGGGACTTCGTGCGTGAGCTTCGGAAGTTACGGTGAGTAACCTAGTTGGTTTCTCAAATTCTCGATTGCTTACATGCTCTACATGAATTACATGCAAAGATGAATTGTATGACTCTTTGTATGATTCTTGGCATGTATTGGATTGAATTGCATGTCTTTCTTGAACCGAATCTGCTACGCTACATGATACCGAGATCAATCTTTGGGTTTTATAGCCATACATTGAACTCTGAATCTGAATTTATCGAACATCGCATTGCATGCATAAATGCATGATCGATAATGGGCGTGTCCCAAGTTGCTAATTTCATCGAAAAGAGCCTAGTGCTCGAATCTCGATCTTGACCGGGCTTAGCCCGGGGAGAAATCACTCGACGCGTCCCTCTTGTTTCTTGATGAGCACTTGGGCACAACATGAATAAGCGAAAAAGAGTCACATATGCATTGTATACACATGGTGATTGATTTGTGACATTGGTGATTACGTGATGACATCATTTCTCGTGTATTACGATATGATCTTGCAAATTGTTACATGCTATCAGAAAGCGTGAAATGACATTGTAAATGGTTTATCATCGAAATCGTTTTATAATCTGTATATGGCTATATGATCTTTATTAAGTGAATACTCTTGTCTTATCTTTGTCGCCGTAATGCGTAATGCATGATTTGAGTGAACCATCGATGATGGTTTCTCACCGAGTTCATAAACTCACCCAAATTTGCAACCTATTTTTCAGATCATAGGGCGGACTTCTAGCTCAAAGATCTTTCTTTCTGCCGCATGAAGCCAAGTTCTTGGCGATGTCGTGATAACACGTAGGTCGGTCACCGGATTAGTGTTTTGAGGATGACTTAGGATAGATGTTTGTATCGACGCTCTTTTGGTTTTGTTAGGAGACCGATAGACTTGTCTATTCGGATTGGATTCTTGTCTTGGATAATTATTACTTTGGATGTCAATTTGTTGATTACTGTTATTTGTGATTTAAAATACTTCGATGCCATGGATTTTAGCGAAATTTTCTGGTAGTAAATCCTTTATCGTGGGATACGTGTCGGAGCGACCTTCGGGTTTCCCGATGTGTACCCTACGGTGAGGGGGCGCTACAATTCTTCATCACAAAATTAAGCCTAAACTTTAATCAATTTTCCATCCAAAATTAAACCCAACCTAAAACATATATTTCCAAAACAACTTCATAAATCACAAACCCATTACATTATCTATCTTTCTCAATCAAAAATTCAACAAAACTCCAAATTGAAAATTTTCTCTTACCTCATTTCTCCACCAAATTCGAATTTTCTTGGTTCCTTAGGAAGCTCTCATCATTCTCCACACTTTTCCTTCTTGGAAAAATCTCAAAAACCTTAAGAATTGAGTAGAAAAAATAAAACAAAACTTTCTCCCTCTTCTTTTCTTCTTACGAAAATAACTTCTCTCCACTCTCTTCTTATTCTTTCTTTCTTCTAAAAATTGATTTTCCTCTCTTCTTTTAACATTCCAGATCTTTCTAAACGGCAACACCTCACATGTTGGTGCCATGTCATTAAAAAATGATAAAAAGACCAAAATGCCCTTACATTTATCTTTTAGTCATGCTTACTTGCGGGTCGATTCGCACTATCGAGTTGAAGGAATTTGTTAAAACTTCCTTCTCGATAAATCTTCCTCTCAATTATACAAATCCAACGCCACCGACCGCGCTCAATTCCGATCACTACATCAAAAGTTATGCGCAAAACAGTTCGGGAATATCCATATTCTAACACATTTCCATGTACGATTATTTCCGTCCAAAAGTTTACATTCTTAATCTCAGAATTGAAACTCGATGTCTTCATAACAATTGTAGCCTTATGTCTCTAGTCTAATTCAAAACAAGAATCGTCTCACTTCGATTCCCAGATCAAAAGTTATGCTCAAATTACTCAGAGGTGTTCTTAATCCAAAAATTTCACCCTAATCCGAACTTAAATTCAGAAATTAAAAGTCTTAGGGGCAAAATTGACATTTCATGTCTTCATATGATTTGTAGCCCTTTGTCTTATCTTTATTTCGCCTCAAGAATCAATTCAATCGGATTTCTACAGATCCCGAATTTCTCAAAACACTGAACTATGCTTGGAAAATTTCCAGACTCACTTTGATTAAATTAAACACCATTAATTTAATCTCAAAAATTCACAAATTTCTGTGAGGATGTAGATAATTGTCTTAGGAATCCAACGCCGCAAGAATCAACTCAATCGGATGTCGGAACGGAAAAGATATGAGCAAAACAGTGAACAAAGGTCGGATTGGAGGAGGAAGCAAGAAAACTGAAGGAGCAAAACGACGTCGTATTAGGGCGAGGATAGGGCACGGTCACTCTGGCGACGCGGACGTCGCCTAGCGGCGGGCCAAAATGCTCACCATCGCTCTGGCGATCTGGCGTCGCCAGTGGCGACGGCGGCGCTGAACGTTCGCCATCGCTATGACGATACGCGTCGCCTAGTGACGGATAAATCATTTTCCTTTTTTTTTTCCTCTAAACTTCCAAAATTCATAACTTTTAATCCGAACTCCGATTTTGACAAACTTAGTCTCTATAGAAAGCTTAAAGGAAGCTCTACATCTTTCACGAAGGACATAAAACTCAATTCGACTCCTTGGGAAGTCCATTTTCGGTCAAAGATACTATTCTCTATCTGAACTTGTAAAAATCATAACTTATTATTCAAATCGAAAAATTACATACTTTATATCGAAATAAAGATCAAATCAAATGCTTCAATTTTCATGAAGAAAATCAAAGCTCAATTAACCTCTAACTAGATTAATTTCTCAGTCAAAGTTTCAACCATAATAAAAGTCAAACCCGATCAAACATAAACTTTGACTGATCATAACTTTCACTCCCGATATCGAAATATTGCAAACTTTATGTCCACAAAAAGCTCTCGACAGAGGCTACAATTTTCATGTAGATCATTTTCTCTAATTTTGCCTCAATCAAAAGTCAACTCTCAAAGTCAAACATTCTCTCTCCAGAAAGTCAAACTTTCTAATTTCTTCAAATTTTCACACTTTTTCTTTTTAATTCTTGCTATTTAACTTCATTTCAATCAACTCATCCACTTTCCTCTCATAATCCATAAAAATTCATTCAAATATCAGATTTCTCTAACCGAAACAATTCTTTTCTCCTACATTTTTCTTAAATTCATTTTCATTCTCACCAATACTTTCTCCATTTAAATTCATTTTAATATTTCTAATTTTCATCAAAAGTTCGGGGTCCAACACATGTATCGACATGAATTCATATAACAAATCAAATGCAATTCACTTAAATCACATATTCATCAAATTCATCACAATATATGCACTAATTCTTTTAAATCATTTAAATCATAAATCAAATAATTTGAAAACCATGAATTTCATAAATCTTACATTTTCTAAAACTCATTTAACCCTTTGAAATCATAATATCAAACATTTACAACCTTTTTCAACCCCTTTTATCAACAATAATTTATCAAAATCAAAATTTTGCTTTCTTTAATTTTCAAAATTACATTCTTAGCTTACAATTCAATAAATAAATATACTACCCACCTCATATCCATGCTAACAACTTGCTTTGTGCCTCAATTGCTACAAAGCCTTCTTTTTTCTTCCACATTAAAATTTCCTAAACCAAATTAATCCAAATTCAACTTCATAAATGTCATAATTCATCAATTTAAACTTAGAAAATACTAATTCCACATAAAATCAAGCTATCTAAATCATTAATTTCCAAAATCCTTCAAAATCCCCAAATTCCAAAATGCACCTAAACCAATTCACTCAAATTCAATATCAAATTTAACTTAATTACTCAAATTGAGCTTAGAAAACATCAATTCCTCACATATTCAAGCTATTTCAATCTCGATTAAATGGAAAGAGATTGATTGAACCAAAGTAAGAGATTTGGTTATAGGTCATAAGTTGGATAATTTTCTGAACATGGTTCGGTATTTTGCGATTTTCGGGAGCTTTACAACTCCGATTGAGTTGATTCTTAAGGGAAAATAAAATTAAGATATAGGGCTACAACTCTTGTGAAGGGATCAAAATTTAATTTCATCCCTAAGATTGTTAATTTCTGTAATTAAATTCGCGTAATGTTCAGTCTCGGATTTTGTGAAGGTCCGATAGTATTTTGGCTATAACTTCTTCGTTTCTAATCCGAATTGAGCGCGGTTGGTGGCGTTGGATTCGTATGATCTAGAGGAACAATTTTTAAGAAGAAAGTGTATCCAAATTATTTCGTTTAGATGCTTGAAAACAGGATACAAGTAGTCAATTTTTCAAGTTCCTGCAGGGGCAATTTTGGAAATAGGCAAATAAGTGAGGGGCATTTTGGTCTTTTACCCCTCATTTTTAATGACATGGCAGAAACACATCTTGTGCTATCGTTTGGAGGGCTGGAATTCATGAAATAAGAAGAAAAAAATAAGAAAGAAAAATAAAAGAAAAAGAGAAGAGAAAGAATCGAAGAGGGAGAGAAGAAGAGAATGAAGAATCGGTTATGGAGGAAGGTGATGAAAGGTACGTAAAGGTTGGTTTTTTTCCATGATTTTTGCATGGATTTCAAGGGGAAAGAGGTAAGAGAAATTTCAATCTTTGAGTTTTTTCTTAAACTTTGGTTTAGAATCATGAAAAATGATATGGGTATATGATTTATGAAGTCAATTGTGATGATTATGCCTTAAGTGAGATTTAATTTTGATTAATTGAGTGATTAGGATTATGTCAAAATTTGAAATTGGGAGTTTTTGAAATTGATGCTTTAGATAGCTTGGATTAGTGATGAATTTGAGATATTCTAAATTAATTTTGATGTTTATGCTTTAGGTGAAGTTTAATTTGAAAAATTGTAAATTGGGGGTTTAGGCTTAATTTGAAATTTGGGGATTTTGTGAATTAATGGTGTAGAATCATCAATACTAGTATGAATTGGTGAAATATGAAATCAATTTTGAGGAAATTGTGATTTATGATATGCAATTTGTGTAAATTGGTTTAGGCCAATTTTGAAAATTGGGGATTTTCAAAATTGGAGATTGAAATAGCTTGAATATGTGAGGAATTGATGTTTTCTAAGCTCAATTTGAGTAATTAAGTTAAATATGATATTGAATTTGAGTAGATTGGTTTAGGTGCATTTTGGAATTTGGGAATTTTGAAGGATTTTGGAAATTCATGATTTAGATAGCTTGATTTTATGTGGAATTAGTATTTTCTAAGTTTAAATTGATGAATTATGACATTTATGAAGTTGAATTTGGATTAATTTGGTTTAGGAAATTTTAATGTGGAAGAAAGAAGAAGGCTTTGGAGCAATTGAAGCACAAAGCAAGTTGTTAGCATGGATATGAGGTGGGTAGTATATTTATTTATTGAATTGTAAGCTAAGAATGTGATTTTGAAAATTAAAGAAAACAAAAATTTGATTTTGATAAATTATTGTTGATAAAAGGGGTTGAAAAAGGTTGTAAATGTTTGATATTATGATTTCAAAGGGTTAAATGAGTTTTAGAAAATGCAAGATTTATGAAATTCATGGTTTTCAAATTATTTGATTTATGATTTAAATGAATTAGTGCATATATTGTGATGAATTTGATGAATATGTGATTTAAGTGAATTGCATTCGATTTGTTATATGAATTCATGTGGATATATGTTTGTGTCATTTATGACACATTATGATGATATGATATGAAAATTTAAAGAAAATTTAGATTTTGAAAAGTGCCTTGAGCAATCTGAAATTCCGTTTTGCTTATGTCTTTATGTGGGTTTGGTCGTCCTTTTGTGAGTCAATTACTATCTCTACTGTTTTAAGCCTTCGCTCACGCCAGTAAGAGGCAATGGAGTTCCGATCACGGACTCCCTTCACGGCTGCACATGACCGCTATGCGGAAATGTGCAGTACGTCCTGTTATGGACCAAACCAAACCAAACCATTTAATGTGTTAGAAAATCTAAATAATACAAAATCGAATCAAACGTCTTGATACTCTTTCATTCGATCTCCTGCACGAAACCTGGAGATGGGGATGAAAGGGGGGTGAGCTCGGAAGCTCGTGGATAATATATTTATAAATTGAAACATAAGCGAAAATTATCTTTTCAAAATTTTCAAACATTTCCCATTCGAAAATTTATCCAAAAACCCATTTTCAAACTTTCCAAAACATTCATAAACAGTTTCCGAAATTCATAATTGAAAATTTCACTTTTTCATTTCTCAAATTCTCAAACTTTTTACCAATCATGCACATCTTTAAACATGAATGCATCACATAGCACATAAACAAAATCAAAAACCACATAACATAACAGAATGGTTTGATGTTGGACCCCACACCCCACCCGTAGGTGTTTGCGAGTTATCTTTAAGGCGTGTGTTTGTGGGTTATACCGCGGCATCCAACACAAATCACAATAACACATTAAATGGTTTGGTTTGGTCCATAACAGGACGTACTACACATTTCCGCATAGCGGTCATGTGCAGCCGTGAAGGGAGTCCGTGATCGGAACTCTATTGCCTCTTGCGGACAGCCGAGCGAAGGCTTAAAACAGGTAGAGACAGTGCACTGACTCACAAAAGGACCTGACCAAACCCACATAGCACATAAGCAAAACGGAATTTCAGATTGCCCGAAGGTACTTTTCAAAATCTAAATTTTCTTTAAATTTTTCATATCATATCATCATAATGTGTCTTAAATGACACAAACATATATCCACATGAATTCATATAACAAATCGAATGTAATTCACTTAAATCACATATTCATCAAATACATCACAATATATGCACTAATTCTTTTAAATCATTTAAATCATAAATCAAATAATTTGAAAACCATGAATTTCATAAATCTTGCATTTTCTAAAACTCATTTAACCCTTTGAAATCATAATATCAAACATTTACAACCTTTTTCAACCCCTTTTATCAACAATAATTTATCAAAATCAAAATTTTGCTTTCTTTAATTTTCAAAATCACATTCTTAGCTTACAATTCAATAAATAAATATACTACCCACCTCATATCCATGCTAACAACTTGCTTTGTGCTTCAATTGCTCCAAAGCTTTCTTCTTTCTTCCACATTAAAATTTCCTAAACCAAATTAATCCAAATTCAACTTCATAAATGTCATAATTCATCAATTTAAACTTAGAAAACACTAATTCCACATAAAATCAAGCTATCTAAATCATGAATTTCCAAAATCCTTCAAAATTCCCAAATTCCAAAATGCACCTAAACCAATTCACTCAAATTCAATATCATATTTAACTTAATTATTCAAATTGAGCTTAGAAAACATCAATTCCTCACATATTCAAGCTATTTCAATCTCCAATTTTGAAAATCCCCAATTTTCAAAATTGGCCTAAACCAATTTACATAAATTCCATATCATAAATCACAATTTCCTCAAAATTGATTTCATATTTCACCAATTCATACTAGTATTGATGATTCTACACCATTAATTCACAAAATCTCCAAATTTCAAATTAAGCCTAAACCCCCAATTTACAATTTTTCAAATTAAACTTCACCTAAAGCATAAACATCAAAATTAATTTAGAATATCTCAAATTCATCACTAATCCAAGCTATCTAAAGCATCAATTTCAAAAACCCCCAATTTCAAAATTTGACATAATCCTAATCACTCAATTAACCAAAATTAAATCTTACTTAAGGCATAATCATCACAATTGACTTCATAAATCACATACCCATATCATTTTCCATGATTCTAAACCAAAGTTTAAGAAAAAACTCAAAGATTGAAATTTCTCTTACCTCTTTCTCTCTCTAGATTTTCGAAATTCCTAAACTCCAATGGTAACTTCATCTTCTTTCTTTCCTTTTCCCTTGAAATCCATGCAAAAATCATGGAAAAAAACCAACCTTTACGTACCTTTCATCACCTTCCTCCATAACTGATTCTTCATTCTCTTCTTCTCTCCCTCTTCGATTCTTTCTCTTCTCTTTTTCTTCTATTTTTCTTTCTTAACTTTTTCTTTTTATGTCATGAATTCTAGCCCTCCAAACGACAGCACAAGATGTGTTTTTGCCATGTCATTAAAAATGAGGGGTAAAAGACCAAAATGCCCCTCACTTATTTGCCTATTTCCAAAATTGCCCCTGCAGGAACTTGAAAAATTGACTATTTGCGTCCTGTTTTCAAGCATCTAAACAAAATAATTTGGATAAACTTTCTTCTTGAAAATTGTTCCTGTAGATCATACGAATCCAACGCCACCAACCGCGCTGAATTCGGATTAGAAACGAAGAAGTTATAGCCAAAATACTAACGGACCTTCACAAAATCCGAGACTGAACATTACACGAATTTAATTACAGAAATTAACAATCTTAGGGATGAAATTAAATTTCGATCCCTTCACAAGAGTTGTATCCATATATCTTAATTTTATTTCCCCTCAAGAATCAACTCAATCGGAGTTGTACAGCTCCCGAAAATCGCAAAATACCGAATCTTGTTCAGAAAATTATCCAACTTATGACCTATAACCAAATCTCTTACTTTGGTTCAATCAATCTCTTTCCATTTAATCTCCTAAAAATCATAATTCTTCATTAAAATGAAATTAATCGTCTTAGGAATCCAACGCTTCGAGAATCGAATCAATCGGATGTCGGATGAAGGAATTATAAGCAAAAGATTACGAAAGGGATCAGATAAAGAAACAAAGTAATGGAACGTCAAAACTGAACTTTTCCAAAATCATATCTCTCGATCCCGAACTCGAAATTTGACAAATTTAGTGTCAATAGAAAGATCAAAGGAAGCTCTACAACTTCCCTGAAGAACTCAAAATCAAATTAGGTCTCAAAAGAGGTTGAAAACTCAATCAAAGATTCTGTCCAAAACAGCTTTTCCTAAACGACTTCCAATTTTTAATCGCTCATAAATCCTAGCTCTGATATCGAAAAATTGCAAACTTTATACCAATGGAAAGATAAAAACATCATCTAAAACTTTCATGAAGATCACTTACTCTAATTCAAACTAAATCCATATGATGAGTGGCCTCGAAGCATAGAACACATAAATCTATACTTAATAGCATTTTCAAAACAAAGCATATCTTCAGAAAATCATATCTCTCAACCCCGACATTGAAAAATAGCAAACTTTATGTCCACAAAAAGCTCTCGACAGAGGCTACAATTTTCATGTTGATCATTTTCTCGAATTTTGCCTAAATCAAAAAGTCAACTTTTTCCTCAAAAAGTCAAACTTCTAGCGAACTTTGACTGATCATAACTCTCACTCCCGATATCGAAAAATATCAAACTTTATGGCTATAGAAAACTCTTGAGATAAATTACAAGTTTTCAGAAGATCATTTTCTCAAATTCTCCCAAAATTAAAAAGTCAACTCTCAAGTCAAACATTTTATCTTCAAAAGTCAAGCTTTCTAAATTCTTCAAATTTTTACACTTTTTCTTTTTAATTCTTGCTATTTCACTTCATTTCAATCAACTCATCCACTTTCTTCTCATAATTTATATAAGTTCACTCAAATATCAAAGTCCTCAAAATTAAACAATTCTTTTATCATATTTTTTTTAATTTCATCAAATTTCCTTAAATTCATAATTTTCTCACCAATTTCTTTCTCACTTAAATTCATTTTAATATTTCTAATTTTCATCAAAAGTTCAGGGTCCAACATTTCTCCCCCTCTTAAAAGAATTTCGTCCTCGAAATTCATACGTAGTAAATCATCAAGTAACACATTCTCTTAGCTGATTTCTTTCCAAAAGATCATAGTCACTTTTCTTATCTAATTTCCTCATCATACATATTCTTAACTTACTTCTTATATCAAGTACACCACATTCACTATTCTATCACTTCACTATATCCACAATTCAATATGCCTTACATATATAGATATAAACTCAAGTTGTGTAATCTGTCAAGTATCCCTTAATTGCATCTTACATATACATATTCGAAAATAATTCATCCAAATTTAATTTGTCAAATATTTCATGACATACCTTCATATCAGTTAATCCTATCCTTCAAGTATTTCTTAATTCGACTCATACATGTATAACTAAAATCAATTCTTCCCATTTCATCATGAAATTCTCCTCTCAATTGCCCTTAACACTTTCTTCTAATAAATCATCACTCATCACCTTAATCAAACAATCCACTAGGTTCTTCACATCATGCATGAAATACCATTTCCATCTTTATCACTCTCTCACTAATGCAATCCTATTCATTAAAACTATGAACAAACACTTCCGCCCAAGTATGATCATAATACTGGGCTCTGATACCATCTATGTTGGGACCCGATCTGAGGAACCGGATCCCAACCGGAAAAGCAGAACAGAAAACGGAATCGAATGAAAACGGAAATTTCGCATCGAAATTTCGAATCGTAAACAAAGCAAAAGCTAGTGAAACGAAAAACGAAAGTATCGAAGCAAAGCGAAGCAAAGCAGAATCAATACTTAACAAACGGAGCCGACATCCGAGAACAATCAAGAACACAGAACCACATTCGCGTTGGGAACTTAGACTATCCAAACCCGGTTTTTTTTTCTTTCTTATTCCTTGTCTTTTCATTCTTAATCACTTTATTTCATTACATACAAAAGCATCATATGCTTGGATACTCATACAAATCCCAAATCGCACTCAAATCATAATAAACTTCTTAACATTAATACCAATCTCATAAATCCATCTTTCATACATCTAAATTTTATTTTTCTTCTTTTCTAATTTATTTTCTAACGAAAATCCGGCAGCATAACGACTGCATTTATCCTATCCCAAAAATTCCTGCAAGGAAAAACACACTTCCAATATCACAAAATCCAGAATCATCGGACTCTCCCGTCCGGAATCCAAACACCAGCAAACAAACACAATCTTAGTTCTAAACACTTCAATCAAATTTCCATATCAATTAACAATATATTTTCCCAAAATCATACACAATTTCATATACAATTTCTAAAATCATTTACAATCACAGAATTCAAAATCCATACATCGACCTCTTCCTTCTTTTACATCAACCTAATATACACAATTTCATACAAACTTCATAAATCATATACTTAAATGGCAATTCGCCATATTCAATCTTAATACCAAAATCTCAATTTGCACAAAAATCCAAATAATACAAAATCGAATCAAACGTCTTGATACTCTTTCATCCGATCTCCTGCACGAAAGCTGGAGATGGGGATGAAAGGGGGGTGAGCTCGGAAGCTCGTGGATAATATATTTATAAATTAAAACATAAGCAAAAATTATCTTTTCAAAATTTTCAAACATTTCCCATTCGAAAATTTATCCAAAAACCCATTTTCAAACTTTCCAAAACATTCATAAACAGTTTCCGAAATTCATAATTGAAAATTTCACTTTCTCAAATTCTCAAACTTTTTACCAATCATGCACATCTTTAAACATGAATGCATCACATAGCACATAAACAAAATCAAAAAGTCAACTCTCAAGTCAAACATTTTATCTTCAAAAGTCAAGCTTTCGAAATTCTTCAAATTTTCACACTTTTTCTTTTTAATTCTTGCTATTTCACTTCATTTCAATCAACTCATCCACTTTCTTCTCATAATCCATATAAGTTCACTTAAATATCAAAGTCCTCAAAATTAAACAATTCTTTTCTCATAATTTTTTTTAATTTCATCAAATTTCCTTAAATTCATAATTTTCTCACCAATTTCTTTCTCACTTAAATTCATTTTAATATTTCTAATTTTCATCAAAAGTTCGGGGTCCAACAGTTTAAGTTGGACTATGAGCTCAACAGCAAGGATTACACCTTGATTGAGTTGATGAATACCCTCCAGAGCACGGAGGAGATATTGAATATTAAGGCTCAAGGGCCAGAAGCTAATGTAGCTTCTTCTTCTAAGCCCAAGGGTAAGGGCAAGGAAAAGAAGAAGGGTCCAATGAAAAAGAAGGCCCAAAAAGGGGTCAACGCCAAATCTATGAAAAAGAAGGCCAAAGAGAACATCAAAGGAAAGTGTTTCCACTGTGATGAGATGGGCCACTGGAAAAGAAACTGTTCAGTCTACCTAGAGTCCCTCAAAAGCAAACAAGGTATGGGCTTCCTAAGTTTGTTAGGAACTAGAAATGTGGCAGATTTATCTACTTCTTGGATATTAGATTCAGGAGCCACTAACCATGTTTGTAATTCTTTGTAGGGGTTCCAGCAAAGGAAAAGACCACCTAAAGGTAAGTTTCATGTCAAGATAGCAGATGGTTCCTATGTTTCAATAGAATCAGTGGGAGTATATCTTGGACTTTCCTAGTGGTCATAGGTTATATTTGGAGGATGTTTATTACATGCCAATGATTGTAAGGAACATGATTTCTATTTTTTGTTTAATAAAATCTGGTTATTCCTTATATTTTGAAAAGGTTGTTTCCATATATGAGAATAAGGATTTTATTTGTGATGCGATAACTAAACAGGGATTGTTTTTTATAGAACCTATGAAAGGCTCACTAAACACCACAGAATTGATAAAACCAAGACAATCCAAAATATCTAGCATTAATTCAAAGTATCTGTGGCACTTAAGAATGGGTCATATCAATCAGAAAAGATTTGATAGGCTAGTAAAGGATGGGATCCTGATGGGCTTGGATAGTGATCCATTACCCACCTGTAAATCTTGTATTGAAGGAAAAATGACCAAAGCCTCATTTCCTTCTAAAGGAAACAGATCTGAATCCACATTGGACCTGGTACATACTGATGTGTGTGGGCCCATGAATGTACAAGCTAGAGGAGGTTATGAATATTTCATAATTTTTATAGACGATTACTCAAGACATGGCTATTTGTATTTGATGCATAAAAAGAGTGAATCTTTTGAAAAGTTCAAAGAATTCAAAGCTGAAGATGAGAAGAAACTTGGCAAGCCATTAAAACAGTTTCGATCAGATCGAGGTGGTGAGTATTTATCTGGAGAGTTCCAGCAATATTTAATTGACAATGGAATTGTTTCCAATTTGTCAGCTCCTCGTACACCTCAACAGAATGGTGTAGCAGAGAGGAGAAATAGAACTCTATTAGAAATGGTAAGATCAGTGATATCCTACGTTAGCTTTCCAGAATCGTTATGTTGATATGCCGTACAAACGACAACATATTTTCTTAACTTTGCTCCGTCTAAATCGGTGCCTAAAACACCTAGGGAGTTGTGGACTGGTCGAGTGCCTTCATTGAGGCATTTGAGGACTTGGGGTTGCCCAGCCCATGTTCTAAAGCCTGAATCCACAAAGATGGAACCAAGGCCAGAAGTATGTTTATTTGTAGGATATCCTACGGGAACTTGAGGGTACTATTTTTACAGTCCTCATGATAAGAAGGTATTTGTGTCGACAAATGCAACCTTCTTAGAGGAAGAGTTTGTGAAAAATCACAAAGGAAGAAGTGAAGTA
The DNA here is from genome assembly GCA_029891385.1 of Erythroxylum novogranatense. Lineage (NCBI taxonomy): Eukaryota > Viridiplantae > Streptophyta > Magnoliopsida > Malpighiales > Erythroxylaceae > Erythroxylum > Erythroxylum novogranatense. The sequence goes on from CM057224.1 coordinate 28,785,650, forward strand.
GTACTAAAGGAGTTAGCTATTTCATCCAAACCAAGAGTTGTTTTGGATATGATGTAACAAGATGTCGAAATGGATTCAAGAGTTGAATCGGCGCAACCTTGAACATCAAGGTGTGCCTAGACGTAGTGGGAGGGTTGTGAGATAGCCAGATATGTATCTGGGTTTAGAAGGCTTAATTGCCATCTCGGACCAAGAAGAAATAGATCCCATTACGTATACACAGGCTATTAATGATGTTGATGCAGGAAAATGGCTCAAGGCGATGGAATCGGAAATAGTAACTATGTATACTAATGAAGTCTGGGTCCCTGTAGATCTACCACCAGGTCTAAAAGCCATAGGGTGTAAATGGATCTACAAAAGGAAAAGGGGATTGGATGGAAAGGTAGAGACCTTGAAAGCTAGATTGGTAGCTAAAGGCTATACTCAAAAGGAGGGTATAGACTATGAGGAGACTTTTTCTTCGGTTGCCATGCTTAAGTCCATCAGGATTCTTTTGGCTATAGCAGCCTATTTTGATTATGAAATATGGCAAATGGATGTCAAGACCGCATTTCTTAATGGGGATCTTGAGGAGACCATTTATATGGCCCAACCAGAAGGATTCATTGAGCCAGATAATGAGCATAAGGTTTGCAAGTTGCAAAGGTCCATTTATGGACTTAAGCAAGCATCTAGGTCTTGGAACATTAGGTTTGATAAGGCTATCAAAACCTATGGGTTTATAAAAAACCTAGATGAGCCTTGTGTTTATAAAAGAATACAAGAAGGTAAGGTTACTTTCCTAATCCTATATGTTGATGACATTATGCTCATTGGGAATGATGTGGGAATGTTATCTACAGTTAAGGGATGGCTGAATGAGCAGTTTTCAATGAAGGATTTGGGAGAGGCTACCTATGTTCTAAGGATCAAACTTATAAGGGATCGAAATAATAAGCAGATAGCTTTGTCTCAACTAATCTACATTGAGAATATGCTCAATAAGTTCGCCATGCAAGATTCCAAGAGGGGTTTTACTCCTACTAGACATGGAATCAAACTTTCAAAGGAACAAGCATTTAAAACCCAAAAGGAGGTTGAACGCATGTGTAACATTCCATATGCTTCGGCAGTTGGTAGTTTGATGTATGCAATGCTGTGCACTAGACCGGATATCTGTTACGCAGTGGGACTGGTAAACAGATTTCAGTCCAATCCAGGAATGGAACATTGGAATGCGGTTAAGTGTTTACTTAAATATCTTCGTAGGATGAAGAACTTAATGCTTGTTTACTCTGGAAGTAATCTTATTCTGACAGGATATACGAATTCTGATCGATTTCCAATCAGATGTTGATTCAAGGAAATCAACTTTTGGTTCTATATTTACTTTAAAAGGTGGAGCCATAGTTTGAAGGAGTGTCAAGCAATCTTGTATTGTTGATTCTACTATGGAGGCTGAGTATGTTGCTGCTTGTGAAGTAGCAAAGGAAGCAGTCTGGCTTCGGAAGTTCCTAAATGATTTGGAGGTAGTTCCAGATTCGGAAAATGCCATTACACTTTATTGTGATAATAGTGGGGCAGTGGCTAATTCTAAAGAACCTCGGAACCACAAAGCTGCCAAACACATTGAGCGAAAGTATCATCTTATAAGGGAGATAATACAACATGGAGAAGTGGATGTGGTAAAGATTCCCACTGAGCAAAACCTTGCTGATCCGTTCACAAAGACATTGACCCAAAAGAGCTTTGAGGGTCACCTAGAAGGGATGGGAATGAGGGATATGTCAAACTTGCTTTAGGGAAAGTGGGAGATTGTTGGAGTTATGTAAATATAGTGCCCTGGAAAGCAAGTGTATTTACATGTAACTTTATCTTATTCAGTTACAGTTTTGTAATGAAAATATTTATTATTAATAAAACAAAAGAGTTTGGTTTTATCTGCATGAGCATTATATATCTGGTCATAAGGTACCATGATTCTTTTGTAAGTAATATACATATACATAGAGATGTATGAGAAACATGTAGATTATTAGAATCTGAATTAATTGATTCACCGTTGAATAATCAAGTTGGTTGCTTGATTATGGTTTAGACTGTAGTGTTGCGATTTATCTCCATATAAGTAAAGGAGTTTACTTCAAGAGAATGATGAATTTCATATCATGATAGTAGTTGACTATCGATAATGGCACTATTAAATGAATCTGGAATCAAGTACGTTTTCAAGAATAAAGTGGGTTGTTACTTTAATCTTAAAACATACAACTTAAGCATTCGCTTATTATGAACCATAATCTTGATGAGTGGTGAACTCATATATGTTTCATTATAATTCTTGATATGATCGAAATGGATTTTTACAGAGTATTAATCCGAAGGTATCGCATGTTGGAATTATTAATTGAAACATGTATCAGGGAACATTCACTCAAATAAAGAGTTTATAGTGTTATCATCTCTTCTAGATATTTTAAGGAGATTTGGTTATTAAACTGGCACTAGTAGTTTGATGGACTAGCTACCTATCAAGTCTTAACACTGAGATGAGATATTATGTGTTAATTACCATATAAAGTAAAATGAGAGATCTAGAAGAAAAAGCCAACATAAGGGCAAAACGATAATTTTACCCTTTGTTGTGCGGATGGCTATAATAAGGTTCTAAATAGGGTTTGCAATTGGACATATTCTCATAATATTTAATAATTCAAGAGTTCAACTAATTGTCTTTAGTGGAATGACATTTGGTTAACAAGCTAGAATTAATTCCAATGAGATTGAATTAATTCTGGGCTTATTGGAGCTTGAATTATCAAAGTCCAATAAGATTCCCCACTTGGCTTTAAGGAAGGTTATCAAGCTAAGTAAGAAATATAAGTGGAGGTTAATTAGAAGCCCATAATCATTTAGTAATGGGTTTTGTTTTTGGTTTAATGTAATTAATTAGATTAATTGTATTAAAACAATTTTTTTTAAGAAGAAGATAGAAATTTCGGTTATTCCTAGGTTAAATGTGTAACCACACATTTGACATTAAAAATGCTAAATAAAGATGGTCTTTATTATGGTTAATCATCATTAAATGGAGTTATGAACTTACCATTAAATGGTTTAATGGTTGTCTTTTAATGTTGGCTTGTAACCTATTTGCATTCATTAGATTAAAGATGAAAGATGTGCATTAGATGGACCATCTTCCTTCTTTCTTCTTGGCATTACCGAAATTGGGTATTGAATTTTAGGTTATGGTCTTTTCAAATAGCCATTATAAAGATAAATGAAGATAATCTCATTTATTGGCTATTTTATGAGTGATTAATGAAAGAAGTGATGCATTTGATGCCTCTCTCTCATTCAATCCATGGATATATGAAATTGGTAGGCAAGAAAGAGTTCTTGCATGTTCTTTACACCTTCTCTCCTTTTATGAAAGAGAGAATCGAAAATACTAATTGAAAGAGTTTCAATTTTGCTTCTTCTTCTTCTAAGAAAATCTCCTCCAAACATTTCTTCTCCTTTCCCACCAAAGGATTTTGTTAACCTAATTGTCCTTGAAGAACAGGTGATAAATCTAATTGGTTGAGGATACTACAACAAGGAGAAAGTATATTGCTAAAGGAAAAGAGTCAAAGGCAAATGATTTGGATACACGAAGAAGGAGAGGATAGCGCAGCGAGGATTTAAAGCTGTAGCGAAGGAGTCGGTAATAGTCCTGATCTTGTTTATATTTTATTATCCTTATACCATATCATGTATGGATTGGTATGCTGATTTGGATTTGTTGATTCCGCTGCAAGTAATGATTTCTTAAAAGTTTTGAAATCTACAGTTTTTCCAAGCAAATCATGTTTTCTTTTTTCCGATCCAACACATAGTTCATCCAATTCATATTCAAGTAGCACTTCAATATCACAACTCTCCCAATACACAGCCATCGGATCTTTTTTCCGGAATCCACAATCAAATCACAATCCATCACCATTTATATGAACATTTAGTAGTTAATCAATACAAATTCAAACAGAACACATAATGAAATGAGACCATCTTGGTCTACTTATAGTACACTCCAGATTCGCATTTGCTTCCAAATTCTGGAAACGCTTGACTACAAATTTTTAACCTACACAGCCCATTTATGCAATACGTTGCACACACATTAATAATTTTGCACAATTATAAGCATTCATTTATGCACATATGTGTATATGGAATGTGTACGATGCATGTTCATGAAAATCTCGGTATCATTCCATAAATTTCATCACAAACTAATTTCTATATCAAACTTATCTTATGCCTCACTAAAACTATTAAACTCACAATTTATTACTTATTGACTTAATTCAGTTTTTCGCAAAACACACACTTTCAGGTCTACTATTCCTGATCAATGAGACAGTCAACGTAAAGTAACCTATGCAACCTCTCTTTCATAAAAAAGATTCCTTATGTTTTAGGAATCCATAGACACCAAAATTACTCACTTTGGATTTCTATAGGTCCAAATATTGTCAAAACACTGAAGTATGGCCAGAAAACTAACCAATTCATATTCCCTTAATCGATCCTCTCACTTTGATTTAATCCATCACTTTCAATTAAATCTAAAAATTCACAATTTCTTATGGAGAGGTAGATAAATGTATTATGAATCTGACGCTTCAAAAATCAGATCAATCGGAGGTCGGATTGCCAAGTTATAAGCAAAAGAGTGGAGGAAGGAGAATTCACCAAGAGGCGCGACTTTGGTTCGCTAATTACTCATGAGCCGCTTTTCCCAAAAGGGCCGACTCATCACGAGTCGGCTTAAAATGAGCCGCTCGCGATAGCGATGTGGCTCTTTTTTGAGCTGCCTCGCGACGTGTCGTTATCGCGGCCGCGAGGCTGCGATTTTCTATATTCCTTTTTTTCTTTTCCACCTATTTTCCCTCTCTCCTTCCACAATACATAACTTTTCAGACAAGTGTCCAAAATTGACAAATTATGTATCAATAGAAAGGTCACAGAAAGCCCTACAATTTCCATAAAGGACTCACAGAAAATTTCAACTCTAATGGAGTCAAAATCCCAATCAAAGTTACTATCCAATAAATGTCATCCTAAACAATAGCACATCTTCTAAAAATCATAACTTCCTATTCCATTGGCCAAAAATTCCAAACTTTATATCAATGAAAAGATCAGAACACATTCTACAACTTTCATGAACAACCTAGAAGCAAATTCAACCTCTAAAAAGGTCAAAATCTCAATCAAATTTTCTGCCCCCATAATTTCACCCTAAACTACATCCAAACTTCAAAAATTCATACCTTATAATTCCTACATCCAAAAATGGCATATTATATATCATTCCAAAGCTATGGAAGTCCTATATAACTTTAAATAAGGCTACTTGGTCCAATTCAAAGCATAACAGTCCAGAATTTGCCTCAAAGAATAGTATCACAAAACCTATATTTTTGGACATTTTCACAAACAAAGCACATGAATCTATGAAATAACATCCCAAAGTCAACAGATCATAATTTTCAACCTCAACATCGAATAATGTCATACTTTGTAGCGATAGAAAGCTAACAATAAAAGCTACAACTTTCATGAAGACCCCTTTAACAAAATCTGCCTAAATCATCCCAGAAAAATTCTCAAAGTTTCAGATCACAAAATGCAATTCTCGAGCTACTGTTTATCCCTACACGCTTTCCCACATTCAAGTCAAAATTTGGAACTCTTCAAGCTAGAAGTGAACATCACTTCCTTCACAAGAAATCTAGCCAAACATCTCTACTTTAATTCACTCATGAAAACAACCATAAACAAATCAAAACCTCTACTTTAACATAAACTACAACATAGTATCAACATGCACTAAATTTTCTTCCTTTTCATACACTCATCTAGACATCATTTAAATCAATCCAAACCATCCCAAATTACATACAACACATTCTACATCATTCATCATCAATCAAACAAAACTTCATACCCATCCACCCTAAACACAATTTCCATGTAATTAAGTTCACATAACATCACAATAATGCATTTAACTAACAATTCATGATATAAAACACAATTTTTACCTCATTAAGCTTTCAAATCTTCCAAATCTTAAAAATTATCACCAACTCTCTAACTCCCACTAAACCCACGACCATCATCCACTTGAGAGGGGTAGAAGACTTAGGTTTTTAGTGAACCAAAGGAAGAGAAAACCAAGGCAAAAGAAGGTAGAAAAGGTGATCAAAATATCAAAAGAAGCAAGGAAGAAGAGAGCTACGAAGATGGTGGAGAATTGTCACTTTAAATCACCAATCACCTTGTAAAAGAAGAAGTATCATGAAAGACCAAAAAGAGAGGGGTGGGTTTTTAATAAAAGAGGAGCATGTTGGAATGTTAGGCAAGTGACAAGTGTCACTTGCCACATGTCACACTCTTAAGGCCTTACTAGTTCTTTCCAATAAAAATCCAAATTCTACTCCAAATTTTCCCCAAAATTTCAATGGCTCAATGAATAAATCCTACAATTATTTATCTAAATTTTCAGTGCCATTGGACAGTAATTTCTACTACCGATGAACCATTATTCTGTCACTTGGCATTTTTCTTAGTCCAAAAATTACCCCGAAATTTTAGAAAAATAATTTCTAAAATTCTCCAAAAATTCAAAAACCATAATGACCCTCTCCAACTAAATTTTTCATACACACAAATCACATTTTCAAAAACAATCACATTTTTTAACAATTATACCGAGAAATGTCATGAATGCATGTACAATCATTTTCATGTGCAAAAATGTACTGTTCACGTGTATGTGTATGTTATATAATGCATGAGCATGAGATTTGTTTTCGTAATTTCTTTGATTGATCTTCATGTACCAATTTCTAGGGTTCAAACCCTTTGTATGGAAATGGGATGTTACATCACTCTTTCCTTACTTTCAATTTATGTTATTCCCAAATTCACTCGCTCTAATGCATCATCATTTCATAACAATTCAATATTATCTCATCATACCCTCTAATCTCTTTTCATTTAAATCATTCTTATGACTAATTCTCATTATTCATAATTCCTATCTTTCTTTCATAACATCTCACTTATGTATCAACAATTCATGATCAAAATTCATCATCTCAACCTTATCCTTACACAAATTTATATTTCCACTCAACATCATCCATACATGATTCATAATTCATTAACATCAAAAGATAAGAGTTCTTTACAAGACTGAAGTGACATTTCAAACCATAATACGACAATGTCTCAACATTCCGAAATACATAAGATACTTGAACTAATAATACTTGAAATGTAACTTAGTCTCATGGTTACAAAATCTAGCTTAAAATACAAATATGCATAATCAGAGTTGTCTTGATTCGCTTTTACTCCATCTTTTGCTCATCACCTAGACATAGGGAGGAGAATGGGGGTGAGCTTAAAGCTCGTGGGTAACAGTTTATAATGGAAAAATAAACAAAAAATCATTTTCAAAACTCATTTTCATTGTAAAATTTTGAAATCATAGTAATTTCGTAATAAAAATCCTCAAACACTTGTTCTTAAAAATTTCAATTTATCAAAAAATTCACGAGAAATTATAAATCATGTATGCATCAAACTTGTCAACCGATCAAAAGCACATAAACACATCAAAATGGTTTGGGTAGATCCAAAACAGAACGTATTACACATTTCTCATAAGGGTCCTGTGTAACCGTGAACAGAACGTACTAACGCAATCCCACGTAATGGTCTTGCGTAGCCATGAACTTACAGGAGTTCATGAAGGAGCTCCATGTCACTAGTGAGCAGGTGGGAGAAGCTTTAAACTTTGGTTAACGTGCACCTGACATTTCTTGAGGGATCACTACAAACCCACATAACACATATATGATGACTTGTAAACTTGTGTTGCCCAAAATGTCACTTTTTGAAAACTTGAATTTCATGAGCATACAATATTTCATATGCGCTTTCAAAACTTGATTTCATAAACTTGCTATCTTTTTTAGAAATCACTTGAAAAATCTCTTTATAAACCATTACACAGTTCATGTTGCAAACATATAGCAGATTTCACAAATCATGTAAAAACAAAAGATGCAACACTTATGATGCAATTGAAATTAATAAACTTCTTTGCCTTAAAGAAAAACAGTAATGGTTTATTTACTATATTATAAACAAGTACCCACCTTGATTTCCTTGCTTAAAGACTTGCTCAAAGGTGCCTCATACTTTGCTCCTTTTGCCTTTCTTGATTTCCTTTAACAATAGCCAAAATTCCATTCAATAGGAATTTCAATTTATGATCAAGTAAGTGAAGAAATTTGATAATACTTCCTTCAAAAAAATGTCCTCTATTGTCTTAAGTTGCTAATAACTCCAAAATTATTCAATTTGGTTCAGTAATCTAAAAGTTATACCTCAAACATTTTTGAACTGTTTTTACATTGAAACAGTATTTTATACTCAATTTCTACCCAAAACTTTAGATTGTTAGAGACTAAATTTAAACTTAATTTCTCATAAAACTTGTATCCTTATGTCTCTAGTTTACTCCAAATTAAAAATCACTCCATTTGGATCACTACAGAAAAAGTTATTATCAAAATACCCAAACATGTTCTGTGTTGAAAAATTCGTCGCGAAGAACTTTTCCAGCGTGGAAAAGTTCGCGTGAAAATTTACATGTTCACCCCGACGACGTCAGGAATTCACCGCGGCGAACTTGTTCAGAAACACATTCCAAGAACATGTTTTCCTCCATTTTTAACCTTTTAACCTCCCCTCTTTCATACATAACCCATCTTAAACCTAAACCATCTCTTCTACTTCATTTTCAACTCCATTTCAACCCAAAATCATTCACAAATACCTCATAATCTATCTTTGATCATTAACCCTAAAGATTAAAACATTTGCCTATTTTATTTATCAAAAAATTCCCACACATAATCAACTTCATTTGAGTTTCATTTAACCATCCCCATGAAATTTAAAGCACAACTTACTTGTTGGAGCTTCAAAATCTTCAAACTCTTCAAAATCTCCAAAAACCCTAGCTTTTCTCTTCTTTTTCTCCTTTCTCTTCCTTCATTCACGATTTTTGCTCCTCTACAATACAAGCCTACATTTACTTTTTTCATTTTTACCCTAAACGCATGAGCAAAGTCCACTATGCCCTTCTATGTAATGCCGTAACCTTCTAACCTTAAGTGATATTCCAATTTTGCCCTTATTCATTGTTGGAACCCCACCCCGGTGAGACACGGGTCTGACGTCCTTCGTGACATCTGGACGCGCATCCCACGAGGGAGGGATTCCTCACCACGATGGAAAAATTAAAACTGCAAAATCATGAACCTTGTGTTATTGACCTTTCAGGGTCCTTAGCTGTAACTCCACATTCGTGGCGAGCGAACACTATTTAAACATCAAAATCATAAGTTGACTTCTTCATATAAATTGTAGCTCTATGCCTTGAGTTCGTTTTGTGACAAGAATCACCTCAAACGGAGTTATATAACTCAAGTTATGCTTAAAAAGCCTAAAAGAGCTCATACTCAAAATATGATCTTCAAACCGACCTCTCACTTACTTTCATGCAAACGTTTTCAATTTCACTCCAAATGGCACCAATTTTTGTGGAGGGAAAGATATATGTCTGAGAAATATAATGGTTCAAGCCTCACCACAATTGGAGGTCGGATGAGGGATTTATTCCCAAAAGAATATATTATGTTCACATCCTAAATCAGTTTCAACATCTTTAGGCGCGATCACCAGAACGTTTGATTTATAAATCTGAATTCTTTCATTTTTGTACCATTAGAAAGTAGACATCTATATATACAACTTTCATGAAGACCACAAAACGAGATTCGGCCTCTAACATTTCCAAAATAAAGCATCTTTCCCATAGCTTTCCGTTAAACGGACAGACATGTCCGTTTAACGGACACGTTCGGGTGAAAGTGTCCCAAATGGTCCTTAAATGTTCGTTAAATGGACATGCAAGTCCATTTAATGGAAATAGGTAGGCTAAGGGGTGTTTTTGCACCCGAGGCTCTCCGTTTAACGGACATGCAAAATCCCAAAACTTCAATGCCTCATTCAAACTTCTCACCTTCAACCTAACTTCTTAACCATTTATACACTTCCTAAATTTATTTATTCCATAGCCTAAACACTTCAGAACATCTCAAACTTCAAGTTTAATTCACCAACTTCAAAATCTCTAGCTTAAATGAATCACCAAAGCATGGATTTCAATCATTTTTCATCAAGGTTATCATAACTTCATAAGCTATATGAACAACAAGCATGACTTTAGTTGTTATCTTCCAATTCTTATAACTTCTTACTCCAAATTCTAAAAATTACATATTATACGTCAATGGAAAGATAACAAGATGCTCTAAAATCTCATGAAGGAAGAAAATGTTAATTTCATCATTAAGCAAGGTAAAAAGCCACTCAAAGGCACTGCCCACAAAAGGTCCAATGAAACAAGAATATAGCTAATCGAATAAAGGATCTAATGTGCTTCTAACCTCATAACTTCTTAACCCCAAGTCCAAATGAGACACATTATATGTCATTGGAAAGATATGAACCTCTAATACAAACTTCAAAAGACTTCCGATCCAATTCAAGCACTAAGAGGATTAAATCCCAAGTGAAGTTTCTATCAAATTTTAGGAAAATTTGACAAGACTTCCTTGAAAATACAACTAGCCAAACTTCAATCCTAGCTCCACCACCGCATAAAACTCAATATCCAACCTCATTCAACATGTTTCAATTCTAAAGTATCACCAAACATAGTTCAAAGGCAACAACCTCACTCCTAGATATCTATTCCATTCGAAATCATAAAACCATATAATCTCATACCACTCTTTTTGTCAACTATAGCCATACCATGATGCATGTGAATAAAACATGTGTAAATTACATAAATTACAATTGAAACTCAACAATCTTGCATTTACATGAAATTTAAAGTTATTACAAAGCTTTAGAGGGCATTTTAGCCCAAATACATCAAAGTCTCAAAGACAAAATACAAAGTACATTGATAGCTCTAAAATGCTATCTAAAGCCTTAGTTTCAAACATATGATTTCAAAACTAAAAAAATGCATTGGAGTAAAGCCTCATTCCCGATGCGGTGTCTCGGTTTCTCACTCATGACTTGTGGAGGGGAAAAATGGGGGGTTGAGCTCGACGGCTCCGTGGGTAAAAGCTTAATAATTAAGAATAAACATGCAAAAATCCTTTAGCAATTTATTCTCAAAAAATTGAACCAAAGCATCTTTTCCATTAAAACAATTCTTCATCAACATCAAATGATCAAAGGCAATAACAAAACAATATATCATACGAGAACAAATTAGACAGCATATAACATAGCCACACATAAATTGGTTTGGGTGTATCCAACAGGACGTACTACACATTTCCGCAAAGCGGTCATGTGTAGCCGTGAACACATGAGGGAGTCCGTGAGGAACTCCATGGCCACTAGCGGGCAGGCGGGAGAAGCCTATATAGGTGCACCTATCACATAAAAGACCACCCTAACCCATAGAAAACATGCAATTCACATTATTCATGCATTTTATACATATTAGCCATCAATGAACCTTGCAACATCTATTTCCACATAATTTCCTAAATCACTTATTCAAATCTCTTTTTCACTTGTTCAACAATCATATACACATTTTCATATCTCATATACATTTAAAATCATTTTAAGAATAACAAGCAATATGAATAAATCATTTTAAAGCATTCAATAGCATTTAATAGCATTTATTATAGAACTTTAACAAGTTCATTAACTCAATTATTAAGAAATTACCCACCTTAATCCTTTAGCCTTGAATTTTAGACACTTGACCTTGCTTCTTGCTCTAACAACTTCTCTTCACCTTCATTAAGCAAGTAAGAACCCAATTAACATGAGATATCCTAAAATTAAACAATCCTAGGAGAGGAAAACATAGAATTAAACCTACCTAACTTTACCCAAACCTTACCTAAGCTAGAAGCATCAAAACCCACTCATAATTCCAAAGAATTTTACATTTTTCTTACCTTGAAAGGAGACCCAAGAAATTTCTCCCTCTCTTAGTTTTGATGAAAACTCTTACACCTTTCTTTCTTTTCTCCTCCTTAAACACTCTACTACCCTTCACTAAGCAAGAAAACCCAAGGACTTAGCCTCTTTCTTATTCTTCTTCTTCTTCGAAAACTCTCCCTCTCCCTTCTCTAGAAGTTTCGTGATTTCTCTTCTAATTTTCTAACACATGGCTTTTTAACGTAAAAACTTAAGCTCCTACTGTAACATCCCGTTACCGGTGTGACGGGTATGTCGGTAATTTGGATCGGGTTAGGATTGAGTACAGGCAAATGTTGCATTGCACATGCATTATAGTTTCGATAGTCATTGGTAAATGATTTCTATTGCACAAGTATATATATGTACATACATGTATGACAATTTCCCGATTAAATTGTGAAAATTGGAAATTTAATGATAAGTGCATAAATCAAGTTTTGAATATAGAAATGGAAAGAAATTGAATTTAGAGGATTGGAAATTTGAAATTTGAGTATAGGAATGGGTATGTCCTAATTTTGTGAATTTATGGAAATTTTTTTAGAATTTTTAGAGTAATGGATCCGGATCGAAAAATTGGCTTAGTGACTGATTACTTGGATTCTGGGTCCGAGATTGATTTGACAATTGATATGAAACAATTGGAGTTATGATTTCAGGATTTTTTTTATTTATGATCATTGCGAAATTGGGAGGAAATTAGAATAAGAATTGGATTGATAGACCCTAAAGCTTTGGACTTGTGGCAATTAAATTGCCAAACAAGCCCTAGATCCTTTTGTTTATAAACTGAAATCGTTTGAATATGTCATCCACGAAATTTCTTTGCTTTCAAAGAAAATGAAGTTTTGCCGTAGGTGAGATTGCTGGGATTTGGAGGTTCTTGAGGAATTTTTCCTAAGATCTAAAGCTTGAATCAAGTAAGTTTCTACTTGTCTATGCCTTAAATCGTTTAAGTCGATCACTGATTTGAGTATGAAATTTTTTAGAAATTTAGAAAGTTTCGGATGATAGGGTTTTGTGAAGTTTGTTGCGTTTGATTTGGGTTTTTGATGAATAACGATTAAATGATGGATTTGAGGTTAGAAATAAGTTGGGTTTAACGTTTAAAACCGATTGAGAGTGTTTAGAATGGAATTGGATGAATTTAAATCGAAGATCGAGGAATTTCGGGTTTGGACGAATTTACGGGTTCGCACGTCGTGACGCAGTGATGAACCGCTTGCGAGCCACCTCTCTTGCACGTCGCGACGAGTTTTTAATTATATGCCGTGATTTAGTTGAAATCACGTCGACGCGCGACGAGTGAAGATGTCTTGGGCGAGAGGATTTCGTCTACACGTCGCGACGAGACCAAGGCGCACGCCTCGTGAAAGGTGCATGGATTCGCCATGGGAGAAAGGAGTTATCGTCATGGCGAAGCAGTAGAGACTTCGCCACAAGCGAGCAACCATCTTGCACAAGTAGGGCCCCTAGTTTAAAAATGAAATTTAAGTGTTTTATTTAAGGTGATTGTTACAAGTAATGGGTTTGAGGTTTTGATTTCAAATGAATTGGTTCCTTAGTGATTAATTGGAAATTAGAGACTAAGAAATTTGAATTGATAAGATGGAAATTTGGAATTGAATTTGATGATTCTTGGAATCGAGTGGCAAATGAATAGTGAATGTGATTTTATTGGAGTGTGACTTTAAAGTATGGAAATTAGTAAATTGAATTATGGTATCTGGAATTGTTATGAATTAGAGTGAGAGTGATCAAATTGAGAAATTTCGAGAATGTCATAACATGTATAATACGCAATCTATTTGATACATATGCATGATTGATTATTCAAATTGGTATAAATAGTGATGTTCGATTATTTGATTGTTATAGAGGCACCGCTGGAGCAATTCCACGGATGTGCTGGGACTTCCAGGCTGTAGCTCGGAAGTGCAGGTGAGTAACCTAGTTGGTTTCTCAACCTATATGTGTTTAATTATATGCACTCATGTCATGTGGAGTTAAGGATGGATATATGTGATTGCTTTTGATTGATTTCGGACCATGGGTGTTCGAAATATTGAATTGCGATATTGAAGTGAAAATGTGAATAAATATGTATAAATGCATTAGCGGATTGAGTTGTAAATGCATTAGTGAAATGAATTGAGTTTGCATATGATTGAGATACCGGACCAAAGGTCCGAAGAAATGAAAAGTGGTATCGAAATGGAAAGTGACATATGCATTCATGCATAATTGAATGATCAGATAATGGTAGTTGTGACCGGTGGTACCAACGTATTCAGAGCCACAGGCTCAATGCATTGTGCCCACCTTCGGGCTTATCAGGCATATCACACCCAACGTATATGAGAGCTGTAAGCTCAGCGCACAGGACCTCAGGTCCAACGATTATTAGAGCCTCAGGCTCACCGCAGGGCATATCACGCCCAACGATTTCAGAGCCACTGGCTCAACGTAAATGAGCTCAGGCGCACGGTCACAACAACGAAATGAAAATAGAAAAGTGTCACATGTGCATCATATATATGAATGATTAAATGCGATTTATGTGAAAGGCGATACGCCTTATATGTGTGAAATTGGTAATGCATGGATTAATTTGGAATGTGATATTATGTGATACAATGTGAATTGACTGTATATGTATGAGTTGGGTGAACCATCGATAATGGTTTCTCACTGAGTTCGCAAACTCATCCAACATTGCAATTATTTTTTAGGAAATGAAGAGTACCCCGTTAGACAAACGGGAGTATGACTACCGCTAGCAAGGCAGAGAAAAGGGTCGGGATCAGTATTGTTCACATCTGCATTAGTGTAGTGATTTTATTAAGTGGGCCCCAATTGATTATGTGTAATTGTATTGTATTACTGAAATTGTTTTATATTTGAAAATATTTTTGTTATAAATCGGGCCCAAATCATTTATTGTTCATGCGTACTCAACCATTTTTGAAAGAAAAATTTTATAACAAGTTTTAAAGTGTATTTGATTTGCTCTGATACCACCCTCGTGGGTCACGGGCTCGGATGTCATCAGAGATGTCTGGCTCGAGTCTCATGGGGTGGGTGCTACATCTACTACTATCCAAAACTATGTAGTTTTGGTAAAACCATTCTCTTCCTTATAACATTTTGCTCCTTTCCCTTACATGCACGATTCCTTCAATACTTTATTTGAGGTTAGAAATAAGTTGGGTTTAACGTTTAAAACCGATTGAGAGTGTTTAGAATGGAATTGGATGAATTTAAATCGAAAGATCTGAGGAATTTCTGGGTTTCGGACGAATTTACTGGTTCGCACGTCGTGACGCAGATGAACACGCCATGGCGAGCCACCCTCTCTTGCACGTCATGACGAAGTTTTTAATTATATGCCGTGATTTAGTTGAAATCACGACGCACGTGCGATTTAGTGAAGATGTCGCCATGGCGAGAGGATTTCGTCTACACGTCGCGACGAGACCAAGGCGCACGTCTCGGCGAACAGGCATGGATTCGCCGCGGGGAGAAAGGAGTTATCGTCATGGCGAAAGTAGAGACTTCCATGCCATGAAAGCAACCATCTTGTATGTAGGGCCCCTAGTTTCCGAAAATGAAATTTAAGTGTTTTATTTAAGGTGATTGTTACAAGTAATGGGTTTGAGGTTTTGATTTCAAATGAATTGGTTCCTTAGTGATTAATTGGAAATTAGAGACTAAGAAATTTGAATTGATAAGATGGAAATTTGGAATTGAATTTGATGATTCTTGGAATCGAGTGGCAAATGAATAGTGAATGTGATTTTATTGGAGTGTGACTTTAAAGTATGGAAATTAGTAAATTGAATTATGGTATCTGGAATTGTTATGAATTAGAGTGAGAGTGATCAAATTGAGAAATTTCGAGAATGTCATAACATGTATAATACGCAATCTATTTGATACATATGCATGATTGATTATTCAAATTGGTATAAATAGTGATGTTCGATTATTTGATTGTTATAGAGGCACCGCTGGAGCAATTCCACGGATGTGCTGGGACTTCCAGTCAGAGTTTCGGAAGTGCAGGTGAGTAACCTAGTTGGTTTCTCAACCTATATGTGTTTAATTATATGCACTCATGTCATGTGGAGTTAAGGATGGATATATGTGATTGCTTTTGATTGATTTCGGACCATGGGTGTTCGAAATATTGAATTGCGATATTGAAGTGAAAATGTGAATAAATATGTATAAATGCATTAGCGGATTGAGTTGTAAATGCATTAGTGAAATGAATTGAGTTTGCATATGATTGAGATACCGGACCAAAGGTCCGAAGAAATGAAAAGTGGTATCGAAATGGAAAGTGACATATGCATTCATGCATAATTGAATGATCGATAATGGTAGTTGACCGTGGTACTAACGTATTCGAGCCCACAGCTCAATGCATTGTGCCCACATCGGGCTTATCAGGCATATCACACCTAACGATATGAGAGCCGAAGCTCAGCGCAAGACAGACCTCGGTCCAACGATTATTAGAGCCTCAGCTCACCGCAGGCATATCACGCCTAACGATTTCAGAGCCACCGCTCAACGTAAATGAGCTCAAAGCACGGTCACAACAACGAAATGAAAATAGAAAAGTGTCACATGTGCATCATATATATGAATGATTAAATGCGATTTATGTGAAAGGCGTCGCCTTATATGTGTGAAATTGGTAATGCATGGATTAATTTGGAATGTGATATTATGTGATACAATGTGAATTGACTGTATATGTATGAGTTGGGTGAACCATCGATAATGGTTTCTCACTGAGTTCGCAAACTCATCCAACATTGCAATTATTTTTTAGGAAATGAAGAGTACCCCGTTAGACAAACGGGAGTATGACTACCGCTAGCAAGGCAGAGAAAAGGGTCGGGATCAGTATTGTTCACATCTGCATTAGTGTAGTGATTTTATTAAGTGGGCCCCAATTGATTATGTGTAATTGTATTGTATTACTGAAATTGTTTTATATTTGAAAATATTTTTGTTATAAATCGGGCCCAAATCATTTATTGTTCATGCGTACTCAACCATTTTTGAAAGAAAAATTTTATAACAAGTTTTAAAGTGTATTTGATTTGCTCTAGCATACCACCCTCGTGGGTCACGGGCTCGGATGTCACTGTAGATGTCGGGCTCGAGTCTCGCGGGAGTGGGGTGCTACACCTACTTATCCAAAACTATGTAGTTTTGGTAAAACCATTCTCTTCCTTATAACATTTTGCTCCTTTCCCTTACATGCACGATTCCTTCAATACTTTTCCCCTTCTTTTTGTTTTAAAAAGAAACTTAAATGGACCCATGTAACCTTCCTTCAAAGCTTTAAACTCTAAAATCACAAGTGAAATTCCTAAATTGCCCCTAAGCCATTTTTGTCCTTTTTAAATTCTAACTAACAACTCATTCAACCCTAATTTATACTAATCCCACCATTTAACTTTCATCCCATTAATCACTATAAACCTCAATTAAGTCTAACAAAAATAAATTTCCAAAATAAACCTCAAAAATAAATTAAGCATGCTTAATGCGAATTAGGGCCCAACATTTCTCCCCCTCTTAAAAGAATTTCGTCCTCGAAATTCGTACCTGACATACTGAAGAGCTGGGGATACTTTTCCTTCATAGCTTCCAATGGCTCCCACGTGGCCTCTTCCACTGAATGATTCCTCCATAAGACCTTGACTAGCTGCACTGTCTTATTCCTCAAAACTTTTTCTTTAGTATCCAAGATCTGCAGTGGAAGCTCCTCATAACTCAAGTCATCACTCAACTGAACTTCATCAGCTTGAATGACATGAGAAGGATCAGATCGGTATCTCCTTAACATAGAGACATGAAAGACATCATGAATTTGTGAGAGCTCAGGAGGCAAAGCTAACTTGTACGCCAATGGACCAATTCTCTCCAGAATCTCATAAGGCCCCACATACCTTAGACTCGGCTTACCCTTTCTCCCAAATCTCAGAATCCCTTTCCAAGGAGAAGTCTTTAGAAAAACTTTCTCGCCTACCTCATACTCCATTTCCTTCCTATGAGCATCTTCATAACTTTTCATTCTGTCCTGAGCTGCCTTCAGCCTTTGCTTAATCAAGTTGACCTTATCAACAGTCATCTGAATCAACTCTAGACTCAATAACTTCCTGTCTGCTTCTTCATCCCAACACACTGGAGTCTTACATTTCCTCCCATATAGAGCCTCATACGGCGTCATCTGAATGCTCGAATGATATGAATTATTGTAGGCAAATTCGATTAAAGGCAAGTGTTCATCCCATGCTCCTCTAAAGTCCATCACACATGCCCTGAGCATTCCCTCTAGGGTCCGAATGGTCCTCTCAGATTGACCATCGGTTTGAGGATGGAAAGCAGTGCTGAAACTCAACTTAGTACCTAAAGCTTCCTGCAAACTGCCCCAAAATCTCGATGTAAAACGAGGATCTCTATCAGATACAATTGAATCTGGGATCCCATGCAATCTCACAACTCCATCAATGTACTTCTTAGCTAGCACGTGCAGAGGATCAGTCTATCTAATTGCCAAAAAATAGGCTGATTTTTTCAATCTATCCACAATCACCCATATGGCATCATGCCTCCTATCGGTCTTAGGCAATCCCATCAGAAAATCCATCTTCATTTTCTGCCACTTCCACTTTGGAATAGGTAATGGCCTCAACTGACCTGAAGGTGCCTGGTGTTCAGCCTTAACTTGCTGACACACTAGACACTTACTCACATGCTCGGCCACATCCCTCTTCATACCTCTCCACCAGACACTTACTGACCTGAAGGTGCCTGGTGCATAGCATAAGACGCGTTATGCGCCTCATCCAGAATCTCATTCTTCACCTCGATGACATCTGGAATACAAAGTCTATTCCCGACTGTCAGGAGTCCATCATCACTCAGCATCATATCAGACTTCTTACCCTCCTGAATCTCTTTCCGCAGCTTTCCTAGTTCTGCATCCTGAACTTGCAATTCTCTCACTTTTCCCTAAGGGTTGGTCTCACCCTAAGTGTAGCAATCATACAACCAGTCTCTTCCTTCTTTAAACTGATCCTGAGCTTAGCCATCTCTTCCAATAGCGGTAGATACACTGTTTGAACATATGCTATGTAAGACTTCCTGCTTAAAGCATCCGCAACAACATTTGCCTTACTTGGATGATACTCAATCAACAGGTCATAATCTTTAAGTAGCTCAATCCACCTTCTCTGTCTCAAATTCAACTCCTTCTGAATTAACAAGTATTTGAGACTTTTGTGATATGTGAAGATCCTAGTTTGAACCCCATAGAAATAATGCCTCCAAATCTTCAATGCAAAGATCACAGCTGCTAATTCCAGATCGTGGGTCAGATAGTTCACCTCATAAGGCTTTAGCTGCCGCGAGGCATATGCTATTACCTTATCTCCCTGCATAAGCACACATCCTAACCCCTTTCTGGAAGCATCACTATACACTGTATAACTTCCTTCTCCTGTAGGCAAAGTCAATACTGGAGCACTAGTCAATCTATGCTTGAGCTCCTCAAACTCCGCTGGCACTCATCACCTGCATAAACTTCGGTTCTTCCTTAATAACTTAGTCGAGGAGTAGCTATTATTGAGAATCCTTTACGAATCTCGATAATAGCCTTGCTAAACCCGTAAAGCTCCTCACTTCCACACATCGTTGGGGCATGCCACCACCACCGCTTCAATCTTCTTTGGATCTACATGCACCCCATTCTAAAAAATAATGTGGCCAAGAAAAACTACTTCATGAAGCCAAAATTCACATTTAGTGAATTTGGCATAGAGCTCTCTTTCTCTCAACCGCTGCAATACTATTCTTAAGTGTTGCTCATGTTCTCCCACACTCTTTGAATACACCAGAATGTCATCGATGAACACGATAACAAACTGATCCAAAAACTCCTTAAAAACTCTGTTCATAAGATCCATAAAAGCAGCAGGAGCATTGGTCAGTCCAAAAGGCATAACCAAAAATTCATAATGCCCATAATGTGTCCTGAAGGCTTTCTTGCTCACATCAGACTCCTTAATCCTGAGTTGATGGTAGCTAGACCTGAGATCGATCTTAGAGAAGACCGTTGCTCCCTGCAGCTGATCAAACAAGTCATCTATCCACGGCAGAGGATACTTGTTTTTAATGGTCACCTTGTTAATCCTTCTGTAATCGATGCACATCCTCCAAGTTCCATCTTTCTTTCTAACAAACAAAACCGGTGCTCCCCAAGGTGAGGAACTCGGTCTGATAAACCCTTCTAATAAACTCAGAATCGCTCCTTCACCAACCGGAGCCATCCTGTAGGGTGGAATTGAAATAGGAGCTGTCCCGGGAGCCAAGTCAATAGTAAACTCAATCTCCCTCTCCGGTGGCAACCCGGGCAACTCTTCTGGAAACACATTAGAAAATTCCCTCACAATGGGAATATCCTCCACCCTGCTCTCTTTCACACTCATATCCATGACACACGCCAAGAAGGCTTCATGATAGGATTGAAATATCTTATATTTTCTTATGCATTTATATGTGATTTCAATCCTATTTTGTTAGATAAAATGCTCAATTTGTGTTGACTATTAGATTAGATTTATTGATATATTTTTGAGACTAAAAGATGATTTTTTTGAAGCAAATTGGAGCACATTTCTTGTTTCATGTTAAAGGTATGTATTTAAAAAAAAAGAAAAAAAAATGGGTAATGCACTGCGTTTCACGCAAATACGTTAACAAGTTTTCAAAAGAACGCATGCTAGAAGATGTCGCTTGTTTTTGTCAAGCTGCTTCACAACGCACAACAAAACAAAGAAGAGGGTTTTGAAGATAGCTAATTTTCTTTTTGTATGGTCCAGCGACAGGGAGGAGAGCACAGTCCGCTACAGTGACGGCGTGGAGAGCAACGAGCAGAGGAAGGGTTTTAACGTGTAGGAGGATTTTTTTTTAATTGTCTGATCATCTGCCAGAACGACAGAAGGAGAGGGTAGTGCGCAGAAAACAAGAAGGACACACCCAGAGGCCACAAAGAAGGAGCACTCATGCGAAGCACGTGTAGGATTTTAAAGGAGCGACCAACGTTATCGTCCCATCAACTGGAGCGGCGAAGAAGGCTAGCCACCGAACTAGAAAGTTGCATTTTTTTTTATGTCTAATCGTAGATAGCAATACAACCCATTCTTGGAGCATGAAATGAAGATGATTGGCTAACTTCCTGACACCGGTTCAATGGGAATATTGACGTCAAATTACGGTTAAGCTAATTTTGTCATTCTAAAGTCATGATTTATTTTCGGATTGTTGTGTTGTTGGTATTGATTTTAATGGTTTTAGAATTAATGATCTTGATAGATTATTTTGATCGTTTTATCTCGAACCTATTGCTAAAATATTGATTGTAATCCGTAATTGTTACTTTTGATATTTGTGAGTGGCATCTAACGATCGTTAATCGTTAAGAACAACATAACTTAGGTTAGATAATCCGAGCTTGTGAGGTTACTGCCTATATTGATTGTTTTCCAATTCATAATATGACTGCCAAATTAGATCTAGAGATCGTATCCTAGGTTATTCGGTGGTTAGGTTTAATCAATGATCGTATTTTGATTAAAATTTAATTTAAGGGAAAACCGAGATTGGTAGAGTATTCTATTAGTCTCAGATCAATAGTCCGAAAAGAATTGTAAAGGCTTTAGAATGAAGAAATATGCTTGATTGTGCTTTGGCTGAGATTGAACCTAGAACCGGACCTTACTCATACTCGACACTTTTCTCATTTTTGATTGTTTGTTTTGATTTGTTTTCGATAGATTAATTTTACTTTAATTTTCTAAATTGTTCAAAAACCAAAAACCCCATGTACTTCTCTTGCATCAATTATTTTCAGCTCGAAAATTAACCGAACATTCCCTGTGGATTCGATCCCGACTTACCACAACTACAAATTTTAGTGTGCAGAGTCAGGCAAATTTTGCAGTGCACTCGACACGCGCTGTCAAATTTTGGCGCCGTTGCTGGGGAGTGTGGTAGTTTAATTTTTGCATTTGATTTTAATTGGTGTTTTGTGAATATATTTGCTTATACTCATACTTTTTTGTTACTTGTTAATTTTTTTTAATTGCCCATTAGTTTTGGTGCATGGTAGTGACCAGATCTTCTCGTAGAGAAATTGAGCAACTTGATCCGGAGATCGAGAGAACATTACGAAGATTACGTAGAGAAGTAGGGTCAACTTTGGTGAACGAATTGGAAGCAAAATCTGAAGAAATAATGGCAAATCCGAGAACTCTGAGGGAGTTGGTTGCACCCGATTTAACTCATAGACCATTATGCATAACATTTTCAAATTTTTCTGAACATGTTACTTTTGAGTTAAAGTCTGGATTAATTCATTTATTGCCTAACTTTCATGGCCTTGCAGGTGAGGATGCACATAAGCATCTTAAGGAACATGATGTGGTGTGTTTGAGAATGAAGCCTCACGGGGTGATGACGATTTGAGCATCATGTTAAGGATTTTCCATTCTCGCTTAAAGATGCAAGAAAAGATTGGCTATTTGATTTGCTCGCAGAAGTGTGAACACTTGGTTGAGATGAACAGTTGTTTTGGAAAAATATTTTCCGCCTCAAAGACAAAGTATTCTAAGGAGATACGCGTATCAAGCAACACAATGGGGAGTCTCTTTATGAATACTGGGCGATTTAAGAAGTCATGTGCGATTGCCCACATCACAACATACCGAACAACTTCTCATCCAATATTTTTATGAAGGATTGTCACAATGGAGAGGAGTTTGGTTGATGCAATGAGTGGTGGGGCACTTTGAGAAGACCCCATCAAGCTGGATATTACTTGAGCGGATGGCCGCTAACACTCAAGAATTCAAGACTCGCAATGATGTTCTATGAGTAAATGAGGTAAGCACTTCATCTATTGAACATCGCTAGATGAACTAACATCTTTGTGAGATGATTGCAGTTGGACAGGCACAAGTAAAAGCTTGCGGGATGTGTTCAAACACAAGTCATCCAACTGACGAGTGCCCAGCTTTGCAAGAAGGGAGTATGGAGCAAGTGAATGCTGCAGGAGGGAACTTCCCAAACCAATACAACCCATACTCGCAGACATATAACCCAGGTTGGAGGGACCACCCCAACTTGAGTTATGGAGGGAATCGACAACAAAATTACTTCCAGAATCGCCCGCAAGGACCACCAGGATTTCAACCAAGGCAATAAGGAGCACAGGGAGTTTCTTCTTCAAGTTCAGGTACATCTTTAGATGATATTTGTAACAAACTTGTTGCTGCCAATTTGCAATTTCAACAGGAGATGCAACAACAATTTCAACAATTTCGACAAGAAATGAAAGCAAGCCAACAGGAAATGAAGGCAAGCCAAATAGAAATGAAGGCAAACCAGTGAGTAATGGATTACCAATTGGGTCAATTGGCAGTAAGGCTCAATCGCTTAGAATCGCAAGGAGGAGGAAAATTGCCATCCCAACCCGAGGTGAATCCGAAGAATGTCAGTGCTATAACTTTGAGAAGCGGAAGGGAGATTGAAGATTCAGAAAGACCCCCCACAAAGATTGCTACTGAGGAAGAGATCGAGAAGGAATTGGAGAAGGAAGAAAATTCATCCTCAAGTACACAGGTAAATATCAAGGGTCCCAATATTGCTAAAACTAACCCTCCACCTTTTCCGAGCAGGTTAGCGAGACCAAACAAGGAGGACAAGGATAAGGAGATATTGGAGACTTTCCGAAAGGTAGAAGTCAACATACCTTTGCTCGAAGCAATCAAGCAAGTGCCAAGGTATGCCAAATTTCTCAAAGAACTGTGTACACAAAAGAGGAAATTGAGGGGTGATGAGAAAGTGATGATGGGTGAGAATGTATCGGCAGTATTCAGGAAGAAGATGCCTCCAAAATGCCGAGATCCAGGTATGTTCACTATTCCGTGCAAAATTGGTAATACTGTGATCAGTAGAGCAATGTTAGATTTGGGTGCTTCTATTAATGTGATGCCTCATTCGATTTATGCTTCTTTAAATTTGGGCCCTTTGAAAAGAACGAATGTAGTCATCCAAATGGCCGATCGTACTAATGCTTATCCTGATGGAGTGGTTGAGGATGTTTTGGTGCAGGTGAATGAGTTAGTCTTCCCTGCATATTTTTATGTTGTGGATATGAATGATGGCACCTCATGCAATCCGATACCTATCTTGTTAGGGCGACCATTCCTTAATACAGCTCAAACTAAGATAGATGTTTGTAAAGGCACCCTCACAATGGAATTTGATGGGGAAGTAGTTCATTTCAATATTTTTGATGCCATGAAACATCCTCCTGATGATCATTGTGTTTTTTCTGTTGATGTGATCGATCCTTTGGTGCATGAAGTGTTTAAATTAAATTCTGTGGATCATCCGCAATAGCTTTAATCGAGGATATAAGTAGAAGCCAACACCGATTTTGAGATGGGAGAGGAGCTTGTGAAATGACAATCGCCTTGGACTCATTAGAGAGCTTTTCAAAAAGGTATGATCTGGCTTCTATTCAAATACCTGAAGCTTACAAGAAGTTGTTACCTTCTGATGTACAGGCGCCAGAATTAGAATTGAAGCCACTCCCTACACATCTCAAGTATGCCTATTTGGGAGATAAATAGACTCTCCTGTTATCATTTCGCGTAATTGACTTCAATTCAAGAGGAGAGGCCGATTCAATGCCGAGGGAGCGAAGAAGGCCATCGGTGGACCATTGCGATATCCAGGATAAGCCCTTCCATATGCATGCATCGCATTTTATTGGAGGATGATGCAAAATCTACAAGGCAAGCTCAACGTAGGCTGAATCCTCCAATGATGGAAGTTGTGAAGAAGGAGGTCCTGAAGCTTCTCGATGCTGGGGTAATCTACCCGATATCTGACAGTAAGTGGGTAAGTCCTGTTCAGGTGGTTCCAAAGAAATCTAGAATCACTGTTGTGAAAAACGAGGAAGGTGAGTTAATTCCCACCCGAGTGCAAACCGGGTGGCGAGTATGTATTGATTATCGAAAGTTAAATGCTGCTACTCGTAAAGATCACTTCCCTCTTCCTTTTGTTGATCAAATGCTTGAAAGATTAGCTTGTTATGACTTTTATTGCTTTTTAGATGGCTTTTCAGGTTATCTTCAGATTCCGATCGCACCGAAAGATCAGGAGAAGACCACGTTCACATGCCCATTGGGTACATTTGCCTACAGAAGGATGTCATTCGGGTTGTGTAACGCACCTGCCACATTCCAAAGGTGTATGGTAAGCATTTTTTTTGAATATGTTGAGAAGATTATTGAGGTATTCATGGACGATTTTAGTGTGTATGGATATTCTTTTGATGAATGTCTTGAGAATCTTGCCATTATTTTGGAGCGATGCATAGAAACTAACCTTGTGTTGAATCGGGAAAATGTCACTTTATGGTGGATCAAGGTATAGTTTTAGGCCATGTGATATCTCGCTAAAGGTATTGAAGTTGACAAGTCTAAAGTTGATATCATTTCTTCTTTACCTTACCCCTACCGTGAGGGAAGTGCGTTTTTTTGGGGCATGCAGGTTTTACCAAGGTTCATTAAGGACTTTTCAAGACATTTCGCCATTATGCAAGCTTCTTCAACAAGATGTCCCCTTCGAGTTTGATGAGAGGTGTCAAGACGCATTCAACAAACTTAAGGAGCTTCTAACGTCCCCACCAGTGATTAGACCACCAGATTGGAACCTCCCATTCGAGATCATGTGTGATGCGAGCGATTACGCGATGGGGGCAGTTCTAGGGCAAAGAGTGGGAAGAGCTTTGCATGCCATTTATTACGCTTCAAAGACTTTGAATCCAGCTCAATTGCATTATTCCACTACTGAAAAAGAATTGTTATCTGTGGTTTTTGATTTAGAAAAATTTCGATCGTATTTGCTTGGTGCTAAAGTGATTGTTTACTCTGACCATGCAGCTTTACGATACTTGCTTACAAAGAAAGAAAGAAAACCGAGGCTGATCAGATAGATTCTCCTCCTACAGGAATTCGATTTGGAGATTAGGGATAAGAAGGGGGCAGAAAACGTGGTGGCGGATCATCTCAGTCGATTGATAAAGGAAGAAGATGATATCCCTTTACGATAAAGTTTTCCAGATGAGCAATTATTTTCTGCCGATGCGACACCACCATGGTATGCAGACATTGTCAATTTTTTAGTAACTAATGAATAACCTGTTGGTTTGTCTAAGGCTCAGAGGGATAAGCTACGAAGTGAAGCGAAGTACTATGTTTGGGATGACCCCTACCTTTGAGGCATCAGGCGATCAAGTCATCAAGGTGTGTACCAAAAAATGAGTCGTCATCAATTTTAGCCTTCTGCCATTCATACGCATGCGGAGGACATTTTGGAGTAAAACGGATAGCTCAAAAAGTTCTAGAGAGCGGCTTCTATTGGCCAACATTGTTCAAAGATGCATATATCTTCTACAAATCATGTGATAGATGCCAACGGTTAGGTAACCTGTCCCGTAAAGATCAAATGCCACAAACCCCTTTGCTTATCTGCGAAATTTTTGACGTTTGGGGCATTGATTTTATGGGACCTTTCCCTCCATCTTTTGGCTTTACTTATATATTGCTTGCGGTTGATTATGTTTCTAAATGGGTGGAAGCAAAAGCCACTAGGACTAACGATGCCAAGGTTGTTGCAGATTTTGTTAAGGCTAACATTCTTTCCAGGTTCGGGATACCGAAGGCCATTGTTAGCGATAGAGGAACCCACTTCTGCAACAGGGTGATGGAAGTAATGTTCAGAAAATATCACATCACACATAAATTTTCTACTGCTTACCATCCCCAAACCAACGGGCAAGCTGAAGTCTCAAATCGAGAAATCAAGTTAATCTTGGAGAAAACTGTGCAACCCAATAGGAAGGATTGGAGCATAAGATTGGAAGATGCATTGTGGGCTTACCGGACAGCTTACAAAACTCCAATTGGCATGTCGCCGTACAGGCTAGTGTTTGGGAAGCCATGTCATCTTCCAGTGGAATTACAACATAAAGCATTTTGGGCCATCAAAAGATGCAACATGCACTTGGATGATACGGGAGTGCATAGGAAGCTGCAGCTTCAGGAGTTGGAAGAAATGAGGAACGAGTCCTATCAAAATGCAGTGATATATAAGGATAGGACAAAAGCTTTTCATGATAAGATGATTTCGAGGAAGAGTTTCTCGAGGGCGAAAGTGTTACTATATCATTCCAGACTCAAGCTCTTTCCTGGTAAGTTGCGTTCCCGTTGGGTTGGTCCATTTATTATCACTCATGTCTTTCCTTTTGGTGCAGTGGAGATACGGAGCCTCAAAACTGACAAGACATCCCGAGTGAATGGTCATCGCTTAAAGCCATACTATGAGGGCTTCAAAACGGAGGATCTGGAGGTGTTGATGCTAGAGGATGTGATGGGTGTCACTTAAAGTACGCAATTGGAGGTCGAGCCACCGATATTAAACAAAGGCGCTGCTTGGGAGGCAACCCAAGGGGAGTTAATTTCTGTCTTTTACACTTTTGCTTTTGTTATTTTTGTTAGCTACTCCATTTCTGACATTTGATTTTACATTGAGGACAATGCAAATTTTAAGTGTGGGGGTGGGGTACATTAGTTTTGATGCATTTTTTTTAGCTTAATCGTAGCTTCCGTGACTCCTTAGGCGATTTTCAAAATTAAACGAGCAAATCCAAAATTTTTCTTATTTTCTATTGCTTTTAAGATTATTTAGTCATAATTAGAGTGTGAATTGATTAGTAAAATCCATAGCAAAATTTGGCATGTACTTTTGCTCTTGTGGTTTATTAATACGCTTTATCTTTAGAAGAGTAGTGACTAATGGTAGACAAAGCCAGTGAGAATTTGAGCCTTATTTGACTGACACATCTATATCAGTCTCATTGCTTTTTGATAATGTGTGACCTTCATGACATGTACGTCCCGATTTTGCGTTGAATTTCCATTCGAGACCACATTTTTATCACATGCATTAACATGGAAATGATTAGGCATTTTTTTTGTTTTTTCATAAGCTACATTGGCCAAATGACCTACCCTATTGACATGATTTTTCCCTTGAAAAAACCCCTTTGAGCTTTAATCTTTCTTTTTGTATAAACCACATTTTATGCTTTTAAACTTAACTAAATGTCCTACCTAAGTCATAAAGCTAGTGGAACATTTGTGATTGTTGAGTTTGTAATTGTACAAAATTCTAAGTGTGGGGGTGTATATATGTGAGGGATGGTTATATTCCCATGTTGATGTCGTTTATTTTAATTTTTACAAAAAAAAAGAAAAAAAAAGAAAAAAAAATGTTTACAATAATTTTATCAAGGAAGAATTGCATATGTGTTTAAAAGTTGTTTATGATTCATGCATCTTCCTAGAGTTGTGATGGTTGAGTTATTTGAGCATATTGAGAATGAGGTAGAGGTTTGCTTGAAAGATTCACTCTTGTGGTTTGTTTGGGATAATTGTATATGTGATTCCTTCAGATGGACATATGCTTCATGTGGTTTGTGTGTGAGAGTTGAATAAGGTTGTGAAATGTAATTATTGCATTTGTCATAGCTGATGGTACCCAGTTTTTGATGAGTGTTGCGTTGTTTCACTAGCTTTGATGACTTTCATGCTACTTGATCCAAATATATCTCACCTCACCCTTGCCTACATTACAACCTTGAAAAGTCCTTTGATTCATGATTTGCATGTGAACATTAGTGGTGGAGAAATGAAATGATATGCAAAGTTGTGGATTGTCATGATCATGAATGGTATTGAGTGTACCCATGGATATATCTTAGTTAAACACATTTCCCGAGTCTACCATTAGATTGCTCAGTTTTTGAAGATATTGAATGTTAATAAATCATGAATAAAAGCTTTGAATGTTGAGTTTTTGCTTAGGGTATGAAAGTCATTCACCTTTACTTATGACTATCTATTCTTAAGAAATGTGGAGAATGAGTTAAATCTTTGATTTGTGATTTTGATTTTGACGGTTTGCCCGAGGACGGTCAAAGACCAAGTGTGGGGGTATTTGATAGGATTGAAATATCTTATATTTTCTTATGCATTTATATGTGATTTCAATCCTATTTTGTTATATAAAATGCTCAATTTGTGTTGACTATTAGATTAGATTTATTGATATATTTTTGAGACTAAAAGATGATTTTTTTGAAGAAAATTGGAGCACATTTCTTGTTTCATGTTAAAGGTATGTATTTAAAAAGAAAAAAAAAGAAAAAAAAGGGTAATGAGCTGCGTTGCGTACGCCGCATGCATTAAACGTTAGTAGTAGTTTTTTTTTTGTCGTTTGCTTCACAACGCACAGCAAAACAAAGGAGAGGGTTTTGAAGATAGCTAATTTTCTTTTAGTATGGTCCAGCGACAGGGAGGAGAGCACAGTCCGCTACAGTGACGACGTGGAGAGCAACGAGCAGAGGAAGGGTTTTAACGTGTAGGAGGATTTTTTTTAATTGTCTGATCATCTGCTACAGGAACGACAGGAAGGAGAGGGTAGTGCGGTGCAGACAACAAGAAGGGACACACCCAGAGGCCACAGTGAAGGAGCACTCACGCAGAAGCACAGGCAGAAGGATTTTAAAGGAGTAGCCAACGTTATGCGTTCCATCAACTAGAGCAGCAGTGAAGGCTAGCCACCGAATTAGAAAGTTGCATTTTTTTTATGTCTAATCGTAGATAGCAATACAACCCATTCTTGGAGCATGAAATGAAGATGATTGGCTAACTTCCTGACACCGGTTCAATGGGAATATTGACGTCAAATTACGGTTAAGCTAATTTTGTCATTTTAAAGTCATGATTTATTTTCGGATTGTTGTGTTGTTGGTATTGATTTTAATGGTTTTAGAATTAATGATCTTGATAGATTATTTTGATCGTTTTATCTCGAACCTATTGCTAAAATATTGATTGTAATTCGTAATTGTTACTTTTGATATTTGTGAGTGGCATCTAATGATCGTTAATCGTTAAGAACAACATAACTTAGGTTAGATAATCCGAGCTTGTGAGGTTACTGCCTATATTGATTGTTTTCCAATTCATAATATGACTGCCAAATTAGATCTAGAGATCGTATCCTAGGTTATTCGGTGGTTAGGTTTAATCAATGATCGTATTTTGATTAAAATTTAATTTAAGGGAAAACCGAGATTGGTAAAGTATTCTATTAGTCTCGCATCAATAGTCCAAAAGAATTGTAAAGGCTTTAGAATGAAGAAATATGCTTGATTGTGCTTTAATGAGATTGAACCTAGAACCGACCTTACTCATACTCGACACTTTTCTCATTTTGATTGTTTGTTTTGATTTGTTTTCAATAGATTAATTTTACTTTAATTTTTAAATTGTTCAAAACAAAAACCCCACATACTTCTCTTGATCAATTATTTTCAAGATTTAAAATTAACTAAACATTCCCTGTGGATTCGATCCCGACTTACCACAACTACAAATTTTAGTGTATGAGTCGTAAATTTTGCGATGGCACTCGACACGCGCTCACTTCACAACCTCTTCCCATCGCTTATCACCTAACAAAGTCAAACAAGCCTCATGGTGTCAACTTTCTATCCCTCCGAAAATTACCTTTCACCTTCACCCATATCAAACTCTACTTCCTTTCGACCACAATCAAGCTTAGCCGATACTTTTCCATTACATCCATTCCGATAATAACGTCTAATCCTTCAGATCTAGAGGTAGCAGATCTACTACCAAACTAGATCCCTCGATCACAAGCTCGCAATCTCTAAAGATCCGGCTTACAATGACATTCCTCCCTAACGGAGTGCTAACAAGTAGAAAATTATCTAAGAGAACTGACTGCATATCAGGTAAAATCACACTTGCAGACACATAAGAATGTGTAGAACCAGAATCAAACAACACATACACATCAAAATGAAAGAGCTGAGCCATACCAGTAACAACCTCCGGTGTGGCTGCAGCTTCCTCCCGTGTCATGGCAAACACCCTAGCCTGTGCTTGCCCTCTTGCTCTCCCTGGAGGAATGGGCTTCTTCACTGACCCAGAACTGCCCACTCCAGCAGTTGGTCTGATTCCCACTGTCTCTACTCTCCTCTGGGCCTGTGGCTGAGATCCTTCCCCTTTAATCACTAGAGGGCAATCCTTGATCCGATGCCCTTTTTCTCTACACCAGAAACAACCCCCCGTAAGTTTACGGCACTCACCCCAATGCATATTCCCACAGTGCTCACATACAGGGTTCTGATTCTTGCTTCTCTCTATTCCACTGTTTCCTCCCACTAAGGAAGCTCAGACCGATCCTCGCCTCAATCGCCGCTTCTTCCGAGGGCACTACGCCACCGACTCGAGCACGGAAACTCTTCTCACCCCTGACAGCTGTCTGCACACTACCCCCTCTCCTGGAAGACTACTCTCTGCTCTTCCTCTTCCTACTCACCTCCTGCCTAATATTTTCCAGCTTCTCAGCCTAAAGTGCAGCATCCACCAGCTGCTGATAATCACATAAATTATGGAGGATCACCTTCTCCTTGATACCCAAGTGAAGATCTCCCTCAAAGTTGCGGCACTTATCTTCTTCATTTGCCACAATATGAGGTGCATATCTAGACAACTGAGTAAATCTCAACTCATACTCACTCACAGACATCTCCCTCTGAGTCAGATTCAAAAACTCTCGAGCTTTTTCCTGAATGTAGACCCGGGAAAGGTACTTCTTTCTGAACAACTCTCCGAAGTCCCTCCATGTGAGTACTGGTGGCATAGCTTGACTCTATGGCAATGACTCCCACCAGTGAAGAGCATCTCCCTGCAGTAAACTCACTGCATACTCCAGCTTCTCATCATCAAAGCACTTCATCTGGACCAAGACTCTCTCTGTTCTCTTTATCCAGGCTTCAGCTTCCTCTGGATTAGTGGTTCCATGAAAATCCACCGCTCCAAACTTCCTCAGCTTATGATACTGCCCGCTCCTAACCACTGGAGCTGGCACCGGAACCCGAGACCCTTGACCCATGGCGAAGGTGAAAGCCTGGGCAAAGGCCTGGAAGAACTGCAGGTCCATCGTAGGCATAGAAGGAGGAGGAGGAGGAGGCTCCTCAGGTTGCACACTAGGTGCTTCTGAGCTAGGAGCAGAGCGTGTCCTCGCATCTTGCGGGACATGAGACTCATCTGTGCTCCCCTGGTGAGAGCGAGAACGAAGTCCGACTCCTCGAGTTCTATTCCGAGGTGGCATAATACTCCTTCAAAAATAAAACCAGTGAAAAACTTTAGTTCATGCAAAAATAATTTGTTAAAATGTATCGTATGATTTAAATCATGAAAAACCCGGTCAGAATCATGCAAAAATCAACATTTAGTCAAAATCACCATGTAGGTATGTAAAATCAATTTAAACAATGCAAGTAACACAAATCATGCAATTTTGATGTAGGTCATGCAAACCCTACAGTTCTCCTTCTACCCGAACCTTAACCGAAAGCTCTGATACCATAAGTGTTGGAACCCCACCCCGGTGAGACACGGGTCCGACGTCTTTCGTGAAATTTGGACGTGCATCCCACGAGGGAGGGATTCCTCACCACGACGGAAAACTTGTTTCTTCATTAAAACTGCAAAATCATGAACCTTGTGCTATTAACCTTTCAGGGTCCTTAGCTGTAACTCCACATTCGTGGCGAGTGCACACTATTTAAACATCAAAATCATAAGTTGACTTCTTCATATAAATTGTAGCTCTATGCCTCGAGTTCGTTTTGTGACAAAAATCACCTCAAACTGAGTTATATAACTCAAGTTATGCTTAAAAAACCTAAAAGAGCTGATACTAAAAAAATGATCTTCAAACCGACCTCTCACTTACTTTCATGCAAAATTTTTCAATTTGACTCCAAATGGTACCAATTGATTTGGAGGGAAATATATATGTCTTAGAAATCTAATGGTTCAAGCCTCACCTCAATTGGAGGTCGGATGAGGGATTTATGGCCAAAAGAATAGATTATGTTCACATCCTAAATTAGTTTCAACATCTTTAGGCGCGATCACCATAACTTTTGATTTATAAATCTGAATTCTTTCATTTTTGTACCATTAGAAAGTAGACATCTAGATATACAACTTTAATGAATACCACAAAACGATATTCGGCCTCTAACATTTCCAAAATTAAGCATCTTTCCCGTAGCTGTCTGTTAAACGGACACGTTCGGGTGAAAGTGTCCCAAATGATCCTTAAATGTCCGTTAAACGGACATGGGCAGGCTAAGGGGTGTTTTTGCACCCGAGGCTGTCCGTTTAATGGACATCTATGTCCGTTTAATGGACATCTATGTCCGTTTAATGGACATGCAAAATCCCAAAACTTCAATGCCTCATTCAAACTTCTCACCTTCAACCTAACTTCTTAACCATTTATACACTTCCCAAATTTATTTATTCCATAGCCTAAACACTTTATAACATCTCAAAATTCAAGTTTAATTCACCAAATTCAAAATCTCTAGCTTAAATGAATCATCAAAGCATGGATTTCAATCATTTGTCATCAAGGTTATCATAACTTCATAAGCTATATGAACAACAAGCATGACTTTAGTTGTTATCTTCCAATTCTTATAACTTCTTACTCGAAATTCTAAAAATTACATATTATACCTCAATGGAAAGATAACAAGATTCTCTAAAACTCTCATGAAGGATGAAAATGTTAATTTTATCATTAAGCAAGGTAAAAAGCCACTCAAAGGCATTGCCCATAAAAGGTCCAATGAAACAAGAATATAGCTAATCGAATAAAGGACTGAATGTGTTTCTAACCTCATAACTTCTTAACCCCAAGTCCAAATGAGACAAATTATATTTCATTGGAAAGATATGAACCTCTACTACAAACTTCAAAAAGACTTCTCGATCCAATTCAAGCCCTAAGAGGGACTAAATCCCAAGTGAAGTTTCTATCAAATTTTAGGAAAATTTGACAAGACTTCCTTGAAAATACAACTAGCCAAACTTCAATCCTAGCTCCACCACCTGCATAAAACTCAATATCCAACCTCATTCAACATGTTTCAATTCTAAAGTATCTCCAAACATAGTTCAAAGGCAACAACCTCACTCCTAGATATCTATTCCATTCCAAATCATAAAACCATATAATCTCATACCACTCTTTTTGTCAACTATAGCCATACCATGATGCATATGAATAAAACATGTGTAAATTACATAAATTACAATTGAAACTCAACAATCTTGCATTTACATGAAATTTAAAGTTATTACAAAGCTTTAGAGGGCATTTTAGCCCAAATACATCAAAGTCTCAAAGACAAAATACAAAGTACATTGATAGCTCTAAAATGCTATCCAAAGCCTTAGTTTCAAACATATGATTTCAAAACTCAAAAATTGCATCGGAGTAAAGCCTCATTCCTGATGCGATGTCTCGGTTTCTCGCTCATGACCTGTGGAGGGAAAAAAATGGGGGGTTGAGCTCGACGACTCCGTGGGTAAAAGCTTAATAATTAAGAATAAACATGCGAAAATCCTTTAGCAATTTATTCTCAAACAATTGAACCAAAGCATCTTTTCCATTAAAACAATTCTTCATCTCATCAACATCAAATGATCAAAGGCAATAACAAAACAATATATCATACGAGAACAACTTAGACAAAATATAACATAGCCACACATAAATTGGTTTGGGTGGATCCAATAGGACGCACTACACATTTCCGCAAAGCGGTCATGTGTAGCCGTGAACACATGAGGGAGTCCGTGAGGAACTCCATGGCCACTAATGCAAGCAAAGTGGGAGAAGCCTATATAGGTGCACCTATCACATAAAGGACCACCCTAACCCATAGAAAACATGCAATTCACATTATTCATGCATTTTATACATATTAGCCATCAATGAACCTTGCAACATCTATTTCCACATAATTGCCTAAATCACTTATTCAAATCTCTTTTTCACTTGTTCAACAATCATATACACATTTTCATATCTCATATACATTTAAAATCATTTTAAGAATAACAAGCAATATGAATAAATCATTTTAAAGCATTCAATAGCATTCAATAGTATTTATTATAGAACTTTAACAAGTTCATTAACTCAATTATTAAGAAATTACCCACAAAATCCTTTAGCCTTGAATTTTAGACACTTGACCTTGCTTCTTGCTCTAACAAATTCTCTTCACCTTCATTAAGCAAGTAAGAACCCAATTAACATGAGATATCCTAAAATTAAACAATCCTAGGAGAGGAAAACATAGAATTAAACCTACCTAACTTTACCCAAACCTTACCTAAGCTAGAAGCATCAAAACCCACTCATAATTTCAAAAAATTTTACATTTTTCTTACCTTGAAAGGAGACCCACGAAATTTCTCCCTCTCTTAGCTTTGATGAAAACTCTTACACCTTTCTTTCTTTTCTCCTCCTTAAACACTCTACTA
The DNA here is from genome assembly GCA_029891385.1 of Erythroxylum novogranatense. NCBI lineage: Eukaryota > Viridiplantae > Streptophyta > Magnoliopsida > Malpighiales > Erythroxylaceae > Erythroxylum > Erythroxylum novogranatense. The sequence continues at coordinate 28,821,397 of CM057224.1, forward strand.
CCCTTCACTAATCAAGAAAACCCAAGGACTTAGCCTCTTTCTTCTTCTTCTTCTTCTTCTTCTTCTTCGAAAACTCTCCCTCTCCCTTCTCTAGAAGTTTCGTGATTTCTCTTCTAATTTCCTAACACATGGTTTTTTAACTTAAAAACTTAAGCTCCTACTTATCTAAAACTATGTAGTTTTGGTAAAACCATTCCCTTCCTTATAACATTTTGCTCCTTTCCCTTACATGCACGATTCCTTCAATACTTTCCCCTTCTTTTTGTTTTAAAAAGAAACTTAAATGGACCCATGTAACCTTCCTTCAAAGCTTTAAACTCTAAAATCACAAGTGAAATTCCTAAATTGCCCCTAAACCATTTTTGTCCTTTTTAAATTATAACAACTAACAACTCATTCAACCCTAACTTATACTAATCCCACCATTTAACTTTCATCCCATTAATCACTATAAACCTCAATTAAGTCTAACAAAAATAAAATTCCAAAATAAACCTAAAAAATAAATTAAACATGCTTAATGCGTATCAGGGCCCAACATTCATTCTTAATTCTCCAATTTAGCTTACACCATACTATACTCTAACTTAATCTTAATTTCTCCATTTAATACTTCTAATTCCATCAATCTATGCAATAAATCCTCCAATTATTGACATGGTAATTAAACTTCAAACAAAATAATTTATCTCGCAAAACCACAAAATTTAATCAATTCATGCTTAATAAAATCAATAAAACAATTTGGGGCCCAACAGTTATAACTTTAGGTGATGACCTTATCGATGTCCAGATCTTAGCTGTGGAATCACCTGCAAGACCCATAAAAAGGTGTTGATACAGCGACTCGACTTTCATATACCAGCGTCAAGGGTATGGGGGTCACTTAATCAATTATGCCCAACACACGATTGACCAATCGTCTCCTCACCAATTACCAAACAAATCATGCCCAATTATTAAGTATAAAATCAAGTAAGGCATCATACCTTTATTTATCGGTCCAACTGATAAATAAAACCGTGCCATGGCTCTAAGCCAAAAGAGAACAAAAATATGTAGCATATATGACTTGATTATGCATATGTAAATTCCAAAACATTATCTCATGAAACAAAAGCCAACTTTTGTACTCCAAATGCAAAGTTGTTCAAAAATGTAGTTTCAGAAAAAAAAAAGTTGTCCTTTACATTTTGAGTTCAGATTGGTGGAAAACAATATCATTTCTCAAAATACATATTAAAAACATCAGCTGGAATCCACGTGCAAAGAGATATTAAAAACAATGTCATTTATTAAATACCTAAGCATATTAGCATCCATTTGAAATTCAAGTCTACCATACGTTTCCTAGGTTCAAAATTCGCATACAAGTCATCATGCTTGTCCTAGGATGTTCTAATCCTATTTGAGAAATATAGTCTCCCTAACTCACCTCAAAGAAGATATACTCTCTCTTAACTTCAACAATCCTCGGTACGAGCTCCCTAATTCATGACTCCAGAGCCTTTATACATAAAAAGACATACAATGAAATTACTACTTAAACATAAATTTCATATTTATACACCATCACATTAGCTTCTCTTTTTCATTTTCTAAGGCATTTAATGTAGCACCCCACTCCCGACGAGACCCGAACCCGATATCCATGGTGATATCCGAGCACAGGACCATGAGGGTGGCGTATTAAAACACTCGCCGTAAAATCGGTACATTACTTTCTATAACAAATGCGCGGAATTCTATACTCAATTTTGGGTACTCATTCAATCCCGTCCAATAGGATACACTCATTTTCAAAAGCCACTTAGGTCAATTTTACAAATACATAATAAACACTTTAGTACAAAAGTAAAGACGTGCAATGCGGATACCGAACCGATCCCGACTTCTAACCTTCACTTGAATCTGCGCCATACTCCCGCTTTGCTAACGGGTACTCTTCGATTCTGAAAATAATTGCAATGTTGGGTGAGTTTGAGAACTCGGTGAGAAACCATCATCGATGGTTCACTCAAATCATGCATTACGTAAATTACGTACTGACGCGACACACAAGAATAACAATTAACGATATTATATAACGATTACAAGAGTTCATAATAGTTTGCTACAAGATATACAATATCATTAGCAATATCTGATGGCGTAGAACAGTTCACATAACGAAGGTACGATGAGTCTATATCAAGATACTGATGTCGGTAATAACATTTCAAGAAGATAGAACGCTTTACAGATACATCACAATTCTGATAAATCATGGCATCGCATACCAAGAATCGTCACACAATTTGGCGATTCGATCGACCATGTATATGATGCATATGAGACTCTTTTCGGTTATTCAGTGTTGTGCCCAAATGCTCAACGAGAACAGATGGGGGCGCGTCGTCGATTTCTCCCTGGGCTAAGCCCTGACAAGACAATATTCGAGCTCTAGGATCTTTTCAAAGAAATTAGCAACTTGGGGCACGCCCATTATCGATCATGCATTTATGCATGCGGTGCAATGTTCAAGAATTCAAGATTCAAGATTCAAGAAGTCACGGTGTATGGCTATAAAGCCCGATTAACGAAGAATCGAATTCAAGAATCCAATCCAATACGGTAAACACATACAATTCGATCGTACCCCTTTCCAGTAGTCATGCAGTCATACAGTGAAATTCACATTATTCAGTTCTATACAGTAAGAGCATGCAATTCACCATACACATTTCAAGATTAATACTGATTCACCTTTATACATTTCAGGTGGTCATACAAAGGCAATTCGATCACATACAACTCAAGAGTCATGTAATTCACATTGTCAAGTAATTCACAGTGAACATTTAGACACTCAGAAATTTGAGAAACCAACTAGGTTACTCACCTATTACTTCCGAGCTATTGCCTGGAAGTCCCAGCAATGTCCGTGGAACGACGATCCAACGGTGCCTCAATCACTGAATCGATCGCAAACCCTAAAATCTTTCTCAACACCGTCGATCTCCTCCCTCAAGCCTCAATCCACTATGAAGAAGGATCGAAGATCACCGTGGAGAGGGAAGAAGAGAAACTCGCAAATGCCTTAGCCAATTTTTCCCCAAATTTCTCAACCCTAGGTATTTATAGACCTAGGTCTCCTTATCAGTCCAAATTTCAGTCTCTAAATTTCAATGGCTTAGCATATTTATTTCCTATCAGTCCACTCTAACTTTTTCATTGCCATCGGACAGTTCTTTCAAGATCTATCTGATCAATCACCGGTCTCTCAATATTTCCGATCCGGGCATTATCTCCCGAATTTCCCGAAAATCTCCTATAAGCCACTATAAAATACCAGTTACACTTAAATTATTCTAAATCAATCATTTGAACCCAATTACTCACTCAATCATATTCCAGTCAGTTCAGTCAGTCTCTATATTACCAAAATACCCTTGCTGACAGTAACGGGATGTTACATTTAATGTCTTTAATCCAAATTTATTTCATAACATAATTAAACACATCTTTATCCAAGCATATTAGGCCTTTATTCGTCAATTTAGGCAACATTTCAAGTTTACTCTAAGTAAACATGGAAGTGTTTTCTAATGTATACCATTATAAAGCCTTAAATCCTAAGCCAAGTTCACTTAGGCATTTTATCAAACACTTAATGTGCATGATTTTCAAGTCACATTTCCAAGACCTTATTATAATAATTCATGCTCCTATCATGTCATATAGTAAACGCTTCCAATCAATTACACATTCCACCACTCCATTCCAACCAATTTCTTTCATTTAAGCTACATTTTATCAATTGTACAACTCATTACATTAATCCACCTTTTCTCCATCATTTCGACCTAAACTTAACCAACACACATCTTCTTTATTCTTCATCATCAATTCACATCATACATGTATAATTAACACCATAGGATTCATTTAGACCATCAATTTCAAAAGATATTCAAAAATTCACAAACTTTCACCCAAAGGGGACAATTTCAGTTTTGACTTAAAGAACCCTCTCGATGACACATTTCATTCATCTAAACCATGTTTCCTGCATATTCAAACATGGAGAACAACATATCTTAACACCAAACTCAAAATCATAATATAGAGAGAGATGAGACAAAATTTACCTAAACCTTCCTTTGGTGATATCTTCAAATCCTTTGAGATTTTCTTAAATATAATGATAAATTTGAGTTCCTTGACTCCAAATTAGCTTAGAACACGTTGGTTTGAGTTGAAAAATCAAAAAGAAGGGTGAAGTTTGATGATGGCTAAAACCTCCTCTTCTTCCTCTCTTTTCTCCTCTCTTTTCCTTTCTTTTAATTAAAACTAAGTGTTTTTAAGCCTTTACTAGCGGGATGCACGACCTTACTTGTAGAAGGGTCTAGAATATTGACCCTTCTTTGACCAAAATATTGTGAAATTACCTTTTTGCCCTTAGGTTGTATGAAATTACCATTATACCCTCTAAGCTTTCCTAAATTTCCAATTAAGCCCAAAGTTTAGGAATCTCCAAAACTTTTATTTTTATTTTGGTCTTTGGAAATTTGAGAATTATACTTAAGCCCCTTAAATTAATAAAATTACATATTGGTCTTCCAAGAACTGAAAAATTATGTTTAAGTCTTTTAACTTTTGACAATTTGCAAATAAGCCCTTATGTACATCAATTTTTCCAATTACGCTTTATAAGTGTCTGATAAGTTTATAAATCATGTCTAATCACCTCTAAGGAATTAGAAAACATTTAATTCAACCACCATGGTCATATCCATCCAATGGACTCAGTTTTGCACACTTAAAAGCTTATATGTCAGAAATCTCCAAGATTTTGCATACCGATGAACTCTAAGTTCATGTAAGATTATATAACATTATAAATCATCGACATATATACCCAAAAGGATTTAAATAAATCTTTGAACTCATATGCAACCATGTATATATCAATATATAGCAGTACCTCCAAGTACAAAATAATACACGAGGGCTTAAAGAGTTCAGAATTACATTTCAAGTCACAATACATCAGTGTCTCGAAATCTCAAAATACAAAAGTTACATTAACTAATAATTCTTAAAATGCGACTAAAGCCTTGTTTTTACAAATTTTAGCTTAAAATACAAAACATGCAAAATTCGGAGCGATGCCTTAACTCTTGATCACTCAATCTCATTCTCTTCACCTGAAGATGGAATGGAATGAGGGTGAGTTTAAAGCTCGTGGGTAACAAGTTTATAACGGAGAAACAAGCAAAACCTTGAAAATATTCATTTCCTTGAAAATTCATATTGAATTTATAAAGAACTTGTTTGTCAAATTCTCGTCATGTAATCCAATTCATAAAAAACACAATTTATGCATTCATCAACTTGTTCATAAAAATCATAAACACATAAACACATCAGAATGGTTTGGGTAGATCTATAAATAGAACGTACTACACATTTTCATATAATGGTCCTGTGTAGCTATGAACAATACGTTCTATCTCAATCTCACATAATGATCTTGCGTAGTCATGAACTTATGGGAGTTCGTGAACTAGCTAGCTGGTGGGAGAAGCATTTAGTCAAAGTGCGATTGACATAACTTAGGAGACCACCACAACCCCACATAATCATGCATTTCACAACTTGTAAACATGTTGCCCAAAATGGCACTTTTTTCGAAACTTGATTTCATAATATAAACATCTTACCAACAAGGCACATTTCAAAAACATAATTTTTCATGAAGATGAACTATTTCAAAATACATTTCCATCATCATTTCACAATTCATCAATAAAATTCATGTACCAAACATGCAAAAAATTCTTTAAATTAGTCAAAAGCAATAAATGCACATTTATGACTTAATTGAAATCATTTATATCCATTATTTGTAAGATACATTAATGACTCATTACTCAATTATAAACATACCTTAAAAATCCTTGCTTAAACCTTGCTCAAAGGTGCCTCTCCTCTTAATCCTCTTGCCTTCCTTGATTCCCTTTATCAATGAAAAAAATTCCTATTCGATAGGAATACAATTTGAGGATCCATATATGTAGCATATTCACTAAGATAAATTCCAAATACTCAAACTCTTTTGAAAGTCTAAACCTTCGAGTCAATTTTCCATGATCATTCTGATCAAATAAATGAAGAAATTTGATAACACTTCCTTTCATAAAAATGTTTTTAATTTTCTTAAGTTTATAATGACACAAAAAGTATTAAATTGTGTTCAATAATTTGAAAGTTATGCCCTAAACATTTTTGGACCGATCTTATGCTGAAACAGTATTCTGTACTCAATTTCCATCCAAAAATTGAAATTATTAGAGATTGAATTAGAACATGATTTCATCAGATAATTTGTAGCCCTATGTCGCTAATTTACTCCAAAGTAAAAATAATTCCATTTGGATAACTACATAATAAGTTATGCATAAAATACTGAAGCATGTTTAAGCTATGCAAGAAACTTCACCGCGGTGAAACCAAAAGTTGGTCGCGACGAACTTTCATAAAAGCATACGCAGTGAACCTGTTTTAGCTACATTTTCTAGCTTTTAACTTCCCACCTTTCACATATAACCCAAATTATACCTAAACTATCTTTTCTACTTCATTTCCTCTTCATTCTCCACTTCATTTCAACTCAATATCATTCACAAATACAAAAACATGACATTTTCATCATCTATTCATCATTCACATTCATTGATCACAAAACACCATTTTATGTCATTTAACCTCTAACAATCATCATAAATGCTTCATTTAATCATTCCCAAAGTTTACTTAGATTAAAAAACTTAACTTAGTTTAGAAATCCATAAACATTCATATAGGGTTTCTCTTCTTTCTTCCAACACAAACCCATTTCTCTTTGTTTTCTCTATCCAGATAAGAAGAAAACATGATAGAACTTACCTAGAACAAGTTGATTTCTCTTCTTCATCTTCTTTCTCTTTTCTCCCACTATCTTCTCTTATTCTTTCTTCTCTTCGTTTTTCTCTCCTCTCTTTTTCTTCTCTCCATGATTTCTTCCTCTTCTTCTAATTCAAGACACATTTTCTTGGCCTTCCAAGTATACCCCTCATTAGTCTTATTCTCCCAATTTTTTCCTTCACTTAATGTAATGCTTATTTTGCCCCTTCTTTTGTCTTTTAACTACCATATTATACTTCTAACTCCTTAACTAAATCCTAACACCTCCATTTAATCCATGCAACCATATGTTAAAAGAAACGTAAATAAACTCCATAAATTTCTAATTAAAGAATTCTCATTTTTCTTTACTTATGACTAATTGCCAACAATTTCTTATTTAATAGTTCTAACTTCCAAAAAAAGTTCAGGGTCCAACAATTCTCCCCTTTAAAGAATTTCATCTTCGAAATACTTAACTGACTGATCAAGAGGCAGGGACTTGCTTCCTTTTATACTCCTCTGTTTCCTATTTAACTTCTTCACTTAAATAATTTATTTCAAATGACCTAGTCAATAGACTCACTCGGTCTTTCAATCCCTTATTTGGTCATCCACTTAACTAGTTCCTCATTATGTTTCAAATTACTCACAACTTTTTCACTTCCTGTGTCGATAACTCTAATATGATATCATATCAATATTTCCTAACATACTCACATATATCACATAACAAATCTAAGAAATCTTTTATCAGTAGCACTAATTCATAATAATTTTGTATAGATCAATTCATATCGGGCTTAGCTAATCCTTTTTCTTAACCTGAGCACACCTTGTACTTAATATTATCACACCTTAGCACGATGATACTCTTAGAGACAATTTATCTTTCACTTAATAATTCACATCACTTTAGTGTTAATACACTTAACTCTTATGTGCATCTCACTTTACTCCATACCTTTAGTGTTGATTCAACAACTCCTTTATTTTTTTGAATCACTTAATTTTTATTACAGATTTATTTCACTCATCAACAATATCCTTTGAATTAATCCTATCCTTTTACCATTTTAGGCCTTATTCATTTTAAGTGTAAGGGCGGATGACTCCTTTTGTCATATAATGCCCCATACAATATTCTTTTTTATTTCGTACAGTGGAAAAATAAAAAATCGAAAATAAATCAACTATCACATTGTTTTGTGATACAAAGCACCTTGTTGGTCCCAGTGGATGAGCTCCATTACTGACATTGGTGGCTCCTGAAGGTAATGCATGCCTGGGCTAGCAAGAATTGCTAGAGCGGCCAAGTTATCTGTTGGGCCCCGAAATTTTTTTTTATTTGAATTAATTATTTATTTATTTATGGATTTATTCGTTAATTATTTTATTTTGCCTTAATTGATTTAATTATGTGTTTATATAAATATTTTTATGTTGGGCTTGGGATTTGAAGTTAGAAATTAATTGAAGGCTTGGATTTAATGTTGGAAAGTATGGGCTTAGAGAATAAGTGGAATAAGAAGGAGGATTAGAAATTAATGGGTGAGGTGTAGTGGGCTTGTAAGTTAGAGGTGAGCCCATTATAGTTGCTTGTAAGAGGATAAGGAGGCCCAATATCAAAATTATGTAGTTTTGAGGTAGGGATTTAAAGATGAGAATAGAAGAGTTAATGAATTAAAGGAAGAGGAGAAGAGTAGCAAGTGTCGTAGACTAAGGAAAAGAAGAGAAGAAGAGAAAACGTGAGAGAAGAAGGAAGAGACTTTCGGCCAAGGAAGAAAGGAAGAGAGAAAAATCGTGGGAGGCTTGTGGAGAAGAAGAAAGAAGGACAAAAAGAAGAGAAATCAAGTGAGAAAGGTAAGCTTCCATCTTTTCTTAGGTTAGGTTCATGAATGGTGTAAGATGGAGGTTAGGGTTGAGTAGAGATTTACGAAAGATAGGAAAGGAAGGTGGGATTAAGTGGATTTTGTGATTTCTAGGCTAGGGTTTGATTATTCTAGCTTAAATGAGCCATGGGTAGGTTAGGTTAAGGTTAATGTTAGTTTTCCTTTAATTTCTGAATATTATGACCTTTCCTATGAATTTAGAAATTGATTGGAGATGTGTTTCGTTTGAAGGAACTCAAGAAAACCCTACTCAAGACAAAGAGGAAGGGCAATCTTGACTTCGGATTCCGACGATAGGTGGGTAACATATTTATAGTTGTTGTGTAGTGGGCAAATGCCCTATGTGTGCTATCTTTGTTATATTATGAGCATATTGAAAGTGTATTCATATGATTTGAAAGAAAAGAATGGAACTTTGATGATTCGAAAGAATGAAAGAAGCATAAAATGCTACTTTTACGTATAAATATGTGAACATAATTTGTTTGTGTTTGGGCGAGAGAGAACCTCTATCGTAAAGTCACGTCACGTTGACCCTTTTGCCTTCTCCCGCAGCCCGCTTGGCCCATTTAGATCCAAAATGGACTCGTCGTGTTTACTGATAAACTTCGGTTTCCGTCGTGTTTATGGAACTCTCGAGCCAAATGTGTACATTTCATCATTTATTTGTGTTTATGATGCATAATATGTGTTTCAATTGCAAGAGGATTCCATATTATGCTTTATGTGATGAGTTGAGTAAATTGTGATTTATGTGACAAAGTTGAGTATTTCAGCATATTATGTAACTGCTAATGTTTCGGATTGTTAATGATGTGTTGTGTGGCTCATTGCGCGATGGCTATAAGCATGTTAGACACTGATCCGTGTTAGCTCACCCCATTCTCCCCCTCAGGAGCAAATTGAAGTTGAACTCGGAACCTTGCAAGGCATCGGGCATAACTCCAAGGAATTTTAGAAACTTTGTATTAAGTTAATAACTAGCTCTTGAAATGGCTTTGTAAGCATGTTGACCATTGAGCATCTCATCTTTTGTATTTTGCACTTGTTCTTGATGATTATGCCATTTTGTAACTGAACCTATGCGTGGATCTGTTATGTTTGGAAGGGAACTTGAGTGCTTCAGTACACTCTTTTCATGTGTTGGTATTGATTTTGTAGTTTGGGTATGGTATGGGAAAATGTGTGTATGAGCCTTCTTTTGTTGAGTTACTGTTGATTTTGTGCTTTGGGAGAGCTCCTGGAACGTTTGCCATGAGGTATGAGCTATTTATGGTGTGTAAATTGGTAGGTGTGAGTTGTTGGAGTTAAATGCAGGTGCTATCAAAATGACAGATTGCCAGGAAGAGCTTTGAGTCCGCTTTTGAACCTCTTGGAGTTGGAATATAGGTCGGTAGTCTTCATGAAAGTTGTAGATAATGCTTTTACCTTTCCATAGACACTAAGTTTGCTAAATTTGGAGTTCTGGGTCAAAAGTTATGGAGGTCGCAAGTCCTGGTACTGTTTGTGGAGAGCTAGCCGACCTGTCTTAGTGGGAATTTTTGATTCCTGTAGAGTCCGAGTTTGCTTGTTAGCCCTTCATAAAAAATATAGATTTTTCTCCTAGATTTCTAACGCTTCCAACCGCGTCTAATTTGGAGCTCGGAGTCAAAAGTTATGAGGGTTAAAAGTCGGATAGGTCGGGCTGTAGAGCAGGTCGCCTAGGCGCTCATGGTGTGGCGCCACAAGACGCCCATGCCCGGCCGGCGCCATGCCGGGACTCTTCTGGCGTTGGGGTCGGTTTCTGGCCGACCGACCCCTCTCCCTTCTTTTGGTAATAACTTTTTGCACAGACCTCCGATTGAGCTGATTTTTGAAGCGATAGATTTCTAAGAAAAATTTTTATCTTTCTACACCTGATTTATCATTATTTCTTTTAAATTGAAAAAGGTGGTTTGAAACAAATTGTGGAGGTCGGCTGATTCTTTCTGAATATACTTTACTAATTTTAAAATATCTGGAGCTAGAGAGCTTGGATCGAAGCGATTCTTGTTTTAAATTAAACTAGAGTTATAAACCTACAAATGTTATGAAGGAGCCGACTGACAATTAAGCCTTTATGATTTTCAAATTCTGACCTGAAGTCGGTAGTGCTCAGTTTTGGCTGTTTTCTTTGAAATAGTATTTTTGCCATAACTTTTTCATTTCAAATCCAAATTGAGCATTTTCAGTGGCGTTGGAACCGTGAGAGAGTAAGGAAAATATTTTCTTAAAAATCCTATCCAATTCTTCTATTGCAAGTTTCCCTTATTGCGGCAAATTTTGTGTCGGTTTTGGGTCTTCTATGCTTATATGAGTCCGAGTGAGTCATGAGTCTTCTATGCGTATGTGTGCTTGTGTATTCCGAATGTTGGGCCTCGGAGACGGGGTCCAACATTGTTTGGTATCAGAGCTTAGGTTTCACTCCTAGGCTTATGTTGTGATATATAATTAAATGTTTGCATTATGAATTGATGGGTTGCATTAAGTGACATGCATTTCATGCATACATATAGGAACTAAGATTAAAAAGAAATGTAGCTAATCAGTAAATGTTTTCATTGAAGGAGTAAGATGCCACCTCGTAGAAGGACACGAGGAGTTCTGCAAGGTTCTATTGCACTTGACTCTCCACAGAGAGAGGAGAGCACGGATGAGTCCGTAGCCCCGGGAGTGGCCGCAGCTGAGGCTTCTCTAAGGCGAGTAGAGCCCTTGATCTCGGACTCAGCAGCCGCTTAGTCGATCGAGCAAGTGCACTTTCTGACTGAGGCTTTTCCAGGCATTTACCCAAGCATTCGTTCAGGCTATGGGTCAAATGCCCCAGGCTTCTGGTTCGGCCCCAGCTAAGAGGGGGAGACAGTTTGACAAGCTAAGGAAGTATGGAGCGGTGGATTTCCACGGGACCACTGACCCCGAGGAAGCTGAGACCTGGTTGAGGAAGACTGAGAGAGTCTTGGATCAGATGGAGTGCGAGGATGATGAGAGAGTGGTTTATCTTTGCCGATCTGTGGTGATGCCTTACATTGGTGGGAGGCGTGTCGAGTCAAACGAGACGATGGGGTTGACATGGGAGACTTCTAGTGCTTCTGAAAGAAGTATCTGTCTGAAGTGTACATTCAATGAAGCGGAGGGAGTTTGAGTCTCACCCAGAGGAGATGGTATTCTTGAGTATGGCGTCGGTTTACTCGGTTGTCGAGGTATGCTTGAGTGATGTTCAATGAGGCTGCCAAGTGCCGAGTTTGAGTCAGACCTACATTTAGCTATCGGAGAGAAGGTGGTAGTCACGAACTTTGGCGATTTTCAGCAGTGGTTGAAGCGGCTCGAGGTTGAGAACATCGAGAATATTAAGAGTGCAAGCGAAAGAGGAAGGAAGAGAGCGATTCGGAGGGAGGTGGTACTTATTCTGAGAGAAGTGCTGAACTTTTCTGTAACTGAGGAGAGGAGCACGGTGGGAGCCGCCTTAGACCGATGAGGACTTCTACTGTGTCTCACCAAGCCTCAACGGTAGGCGGCGGTAGAAGAGGAGATGGGGAGAGACCACCTCTTCCTAAATGTGAGCATTGTGGGAATCTCCATAGAGGGGAATGTCGCAGATTTTCAGGAGCATGCTTCAATTGTGGGCATAAAGGGCACATAGCCAAATTTTGTCCTAAGCTGGACAGAAGAGAGGGGTCACAGATGCAAGCTTCCAGAAGGACAGAGGCAGTGGGACAGAAAGCTGTGATGGAAGTGGGTAGCTCTGGTGTACCTAAGAGAGCTTATCCTCTAGAAAGATCCAGGGGGCAAGCACCAGCTAGAGTGTTTGCTATGACTCGAGAGGAGGCAGAGACCGCTCTAGAAGTGGTAACGGGTATGATTAAACTATTTGATGTTGATGTTCTTGCTTTGATTGATCCGGGTTCTACCCACTCTTTTGTGTCATCGGGTAGAACTATATGTGGTAGAGTCTTGAGCCCATTGGATACTCCGCTGATGGTGAGTACTCCGATCGGTCAGTTTATTGTTATCAGTCAAGTGTATAGAGACTGTGAGATAGAGGTTAGTGGAGGGAAGTTTGTGATGGATTTGATGCCTTTGAAGATGGGAGGATTGGATGTGATCCTAGGTATGGATACTTTAGAGAAGTATAATGCCAACTTAAATTGCAAGCAAAAGACAGTAGAATTCGAGTCAGAGAATGGCAGAAAAGTGGTATTTGTGGGAGATAGAAGAGCCAGTCCACCTCGGATTGTTTCAACTATGTCAGCAGAAAGATTGATGAGTAAGGGGTGTGAAGCGTATTTGGCCTATGTGTTAGACACAGAGGCAGATAGAGGGAGGTTGGAGGATATTCCTATAGTCAGGGAATTCCCGGACGTCTTTCCCGAGGAATTGCCAGGACTACCTCCTCCGAGGGAAATTGAGTTTCCCGTTGAGCTTCTTCCAGGTACTACGCTGATTTCGATTCCGCCATACCGAATGGCTCCGACAGAATTGAGGGAGCTTAAGGAGCAATTAGAGGATCTTTTAGAGAAGGGCTACATTAGGCCGAGCTCTTCGCCTTGAGGAGCTCCGGTGCTATTTGTGAAGAAGAAGGATGGGTCGTTGCGGATGTGTTTGGATTATAGGAAGTTGAATCATGCCACCATTAAGAACAGATATCCGCTCCTGCGCATAGATGATTTGTTTGATCAGTTGCAAGGGGCGAGAGTCTTTTCCAAGATAGATTTGAGATCGGGTTATCATCAGTTGAGGATTAAGGAGACTGATGTGTCCAAGATCTTTTAGGGCGCGTATGGCCACTTTGAGTTTTTGGTTATGCCTTTCGGGTTAACAAATGCTCCTACTGCACTTTATGGATTTAATGAATAGAGTTTTCAAGTCTTTCCTGACCGATTTGTCATTGTTTTATTGATGACATATTGGTCTATTCTAAGAGTGATGAGGAGCACGAGGATCACTTGAGGGTTGCTTTGGAGACCTTGAGAAAGAACGAGTTGTATGCCAAGTTCGACAAGTGCAAATTTTGGCTAAGAGAAGTTGTATTTCTCGGGCATGTAATTTCAGAGCGTGGAGTGCATGTGGATCCACAAAAGATAGAAGCTGTGGTTAAATGGGAAGCACCTAAGAATGTGGCTGAGGTGAGGAGTTTCTTGGGACTAGCTGGATATTACAGGAGGTTCGTGGAGGGCTTTTCTTTAATAGCTGCTCCACTTTCCAAATTGACGAGAAAGAATCAGAAGTTTGAGTGGACTGAGGAATGCCAGAGTAGTTTTAAGGAATTGAAGAATAGGCTTATTACTGCACCGATTTTGACATTACCCTATGGTGATGATGGATACATTGTGTACAATGACGCTTCCAGGAAGGGTTTAGGATGTGTATTGATGCAAGGAGAGAAAGTGATTGCTTATGCTTCCAGGCAATTGAAGCCTTATGAGATGAACTATCCTATACATGACTTGGAATTGGCTGCTATTATTTTCTCCTTGAAGATTTGGAGACACTACTTGTATGGAGTTACCACTAGAGTATTTACGGACCATAAGAGCCTTAAGTACTTGTTGACTCAGAAAGAGTTGAATTTGAGGTAGAGGCGATGGTTGGAATTATTAAAAGATTATGATTTGGTGATAGACTACCATCTGGGGAAAGCTAATGTTGTAGCTGATGCATTGAGTAGGAAGTCCACTATGGCACATGTGGAGATAGTGTACCTTCCCTTGCTGAAGGAATTAGCCAGACTTGATGTGACATTGAGGCAAGTTGAGCCTGACTGTATTTTGGCGAATTTTAGAGTGAGACCGGTGTTGAGGGGGAAGATCAAAGAATTGCGAGGAGCAGGATGAGTACTTGAGTAAGCTTAGGCGTAGATAAAGATGGTAAGCCCTCTGATGTAGAGGTAAAGGAAGATGGATTGATGGTTGTGGGTGATAGATTGTGTGTTCCAGATGTGGTAGAACTGAAGGATGAGATCCTTGATGAAGCACATAACGCTCCTTATGCGATGCACCCAGGGAGTTCTAAGATGTATCAGGATTTGAAAGACCATTTCTGGTGGAAAGGAATGAGGAGAGATGTGGCAGAGTATGCTAGAAGATGTTTAGTGTGTCAGCAAGTTAAAGCTGAACACCAAGCACCTGCAGGCAAGCTTGATCCATTGCCGATTCCGGAATGGAAATGGGAGAAGATTACCAGGATTTTTTGATGGGATTACCGAGGACTAGCAAGAAGCATGACGCTATTTGGGTGATTGTGGATAGGCTGACCAAGTCAGCACACTTCTTGCCAATTCGACGCATGATTCTTTGAATGTTTTGGACAAGAAGTATGTGGATGAGGTAATTAGACTTCATGGGATTCCGAGTTCGATAGTGTCTGATAGGGATCCTAGGTTTACCTCCAGGTTTTGGGAAAGCTTACAGGAGGCTCTGGGGACTAGATTGCATTTCAGTACAGCTTTCCATCCACAGACTGATGGACAGTCGGAGAGGACGATACGGACTTTGGAGGCTATGTTGAGAACTTGTGCTTTGGATTTCAAAGGTTCGTGGGATGATCACCTACCTTTGATTGAGTTTGCTTACAATAATTCCTATCACTCGGGAATTCAGATGGCACCTTATGAGGCTTTGTATGGTAGGAGATGCAAGACTCCTTTATGTTGGGATGAGAAAGGTGAGAGGAAGCTTGTAGGACCTGAGTTAGTGCAGGTTACTGTGGATAAGGTGAAGTTAGTGAAGCAGAGACTTAAAGCAGCTCAAGATAGGATGAAGAGCTACACAGATGCCCATAGGAAAGAGATGGAGTTTGAAGTGGGTGAGAAGGTGTTTCTTAGAGCTTCTCCATGGAAAGGTGTTTTGAGGTTTGGCAAGAAGGGCAAGCTTAGCCCAAGGTATATAGGCCCATATGAGATCATTGAGAGGATCGGGCCTTTGGCTTATAAGATAGATTTGCCATTGGAGTTGTCTAAGATTCACAATGTGTTCCATGTATCGATGTTGAGGAGGTATAGATCGGATCCTTCGCACATAGTTCAACCTTCAGAGGTTCAGTTGAGAGAGGATTTGACTTATGAGGAGCAACCAGTGGAGATCTTAGATTCAAAGGAAAAAGTGTTAAGGAATAAGATTGTAAAACTGGTTAAGGTCTTGTGGAGGAATCATTCGATCGAGGAGGCTACTTGGGAACTTTTGGAAGCCATAAAGGAGAAGTATCCGTACCTCTTCATGGATTCAGGTAAGGATTTCGAGGACGAAATTCTTTTAGGAGGGGAGAATTGTTGGGCCCCGAAATTTTTTATTTTATTTATTTGAATTATTTATTTATTTATTTATGGATTTATTTGTTAATTATTTTATTTTGCCTTAATTGATTTAATTATGTG
The DNA here is from genome assembly GCA_029891385.1 of Erythroxylum novogranatense. Taxonomy (NCBI): domain Eukaryota; kingdom Viridiplantae; phylum Streptophyta; class Magnoliopsida; order Malpighiales; family Erythroxylaceae; genus Erythroxylum; species Erythroxylum novogranatense. The sequence continues at coordinate 28,837,600 of CM057224.1, forward strand.
TTTATATAAATATTTTTATGTTGGGCTTGGGATTTGAAGTTAGAAATTAATTGAAGGCTTGGATTTAATGTTGGAAAGTATGGGCTTAGAGAATAAGTGGAATAAGAAGGAGGATTAGAAATTAATGGGTGAGGTGTAGTGGGCTTGTAAGTTAGAGGTGAGCCCATTATAGTTTCTTGTAAGAGGATAAGGGAGAGCCCAATATCAAAACTATGTAGTTTTGAGGTAGGGATTTAAAGATGAGAATAGAAGAGTTAATGAATTAAAGGAAGAGGAGAAGAGTAGCAAGTGTCGTAGACTAAGGAAAATAAGAGAAGAAGAGAAAACGTGAGAGAAGAAGGAAGAGACTTTCGGCCAAGGAAGAAAGGAAGAGAGAAAAATCATGGGAGGCTTGTGGAGAAGAAGAAAGAAGGAGAAAAAAAAAGAGAAATCAAGTGAGAAAGGTAAGCTTTCATCTTTTCTTAGGTTAGGTTCATGAATGGTGTAAGATGGAGGTTAGGGTTGAGTAGAGATTGACGAAAGATAGGAAAGGAAGGTGGGATTAAGTGGATTTTGTGATTTCTAAGCTAGGGTTTGATTATTCTAGCTTAAATGAGCCATGGGTAGGTTAGGTTAAGGTTAATGTTAGTTTTCCTTTAATTTCTGAATATTATGACCTTTCCTATGAATTTAGAAATTGATTGGAGATGTGTTTTGTTTGAAGGAACTAAAGAAAACCCTACTCAAGACAAAGAGGAAGGGCAATCTTGACTTCGGATTCCGACGATAGGTGGGTAACATGTTTATAGTTGTTGTGTCGTGGGAAAATGCCCTATGTGTACTATCTTTGTTATATTATGAGCATATTGAAAGTGTATTCATATGATTTGAAAGAAAAGAATGGAACTTTGATGATTCGAAAGAATGAAAGAAGCATAAAATGCTACTTTTATGTATGAATATGTGAACATAATTTGTTTGTGTTTGGGCGAGAGAGAACCTATATCGTAAAGTCACGTGCACGTTGACCCCTTTTGCCTTCTCCGGCAGCCCGCTTGGGCCCATTTAGATCCAAAATCTGGACTCGTCGTGTTTACTGATAAACTTGATTTTAAATCGTGTTTATGGAACTCTCGAGCCAAATGTGTGCATTTCATCATTTATTTGTGTTTATGATGCATAATATGTGTTTCAATTTTAAGAGGATTCCATATTATGCTTTATGTGATGAGTTGAGTAAATTGTGATTTATGTGACAAAGTTGAGTATTTCAGCATATTATGTAACTGCTAATGTTTCGGATTGTTAATGATGTGTTGTGTGGCTCATTGCGCGATGGCTATAAGCATGTTAGCCACTGAGCCGTGTTAGCTCACCCCATTCTCCCTCCTCAGGTGCAAATTGAAGTTGAACTCGGAACCTTGCAAGGCATCGGGCATAACTCCAAGGAATTTTAGAAACTTTGTATTAAGTTAATAACTAGCTCTTGAAATGGCTTTGTAAGCATATTGACCATTGAGCATCTCATCTTTTTTATTTTGCACTTGTTCTTGATGATTATGCCATTTTGTAACTGAACCTATGCATGGATTTGTTATGCTTGGAAGGGAACTTGAGTGCTTCAGTACACTCTTTTCATGTGTTGGTATTGATTTTGTAGTTTGGGTATGGTATGGGAAAATGTGTGTATGAGCCTTCTTTTGTTGAGTTACTGTTGATTTTGTGCTTTGGGAGAGCTCCTGGAACGTTTGCCATGAGGTATGAGCTATTTATGGTGTGTAAATTGGTAGGTGTGAGTTGTTGGAGTTAAATGCAGGTGCTGTCAAAATGACAGATTGCTAGGAAGAGCTTTGAGTCCACTTTTGACCCTCTTGGAGTTGGAATATAGGTCGGTAGTCTTCATGAAAGTTGTAGATAATTCTTTTGCCTTTCCATAGACACTAAGTTTGCTAAATTTGGAGTTCTTGGTCAAAAGTTATGGAGGTCGCAAGTCCTGGTACTGTTTGTGGAAAGCTAGCCGACCTGTCTTAGTGGGAATTTTTGATTCTCGTAGAGTCCGAGCTTGCTTGTGAGCCCTTCATGAAAAATATAGATTTCTCTCCTAGCTTTCCAACGGTTCTGACCACGTCTAATTTGGAGCTCGGAGTCAAAAGTTATGAGGGTTAGAAGTCAGATAGGTCGGGCTGTAGAGCAGGTCGCCCAGGCGCTCGCGGGCGAGCGAGCGCCCAACGCGAGCCCGCGCTCGCCCATGCCGGGCGAGCGCCAGGGCTCTTGCGAGCGTTGGGGTCGGTTTCTGGCCTACCGACCCCTCTCTCTTATTTTGGTCATAACTTTTTGTACAGACCTCCGATTGAGCTGATTTTCGAAGCGATAGATTCCTAAGAAAAATTTCTATCTTTCTACACCAGATTTATCATTATTTCTTTTAAATTGAAAAAGGTGGTTTGAAACAAAGTGTGGAGGTCGACTGATTCTTTCTGAATATACTTTACTAATTTGAAAATATCTAGAGCTAGAGAGCTTGGATCGAAACGATTCTTGTTTTAAATTAAACTAGAGCTATAAACCTACAAATGTTATGAAGGATCCGACTGACAATTAAGCTTTTATGATTTTCAAATTCTGACCTGAAGTCGGTTGTGCTCAGTTTTGGCTGTTTTCTTTGAAATAATATTTTTGCCATAACTTTTTCATTTCAAATCCAAATTGAGCTTTTTCAGTGGCGTTGGAACCGTGAGAGAGTAAGGAACATATTTTTTTAAAAAGCCTGTCCAATTCTTCTATTGCAAGTTTCCCTTATTGCGGCAAATTTTGTGTCAGTTTTGGGTCTTCCATGCTTATATGAGTCCGAGTGAGTCATGAGTCTTCTATGCGTATGTGTGCTTGTGTGTTCCGAATGTTGGGCCTCGGAGACGGGGTCCAACATTATCCGCGTACTAGTTCCCTTCTCCATGCATGTGCTAAATTTGTATCTCCCAATCTCGTTGGATTAGCCCACGGGTACCTATCAACAAAACAAAATTCTCAGAAAACTCAATACTTGAAGAGGATATAATATTGATGACCTCTAAGTAATCCACTTCGATAATGACTCGACGGTACCCAAACGACGAAGCCAAGGTGAGATCTGAGTGGATTGCCCAGATTTCGGCAGTTAACGGTGATCCTTGTCCGATGTGCTATATAAACCCACCGCACCATTGGCCGTACTAGTCCTAAATTAAACCTTTAGCTGTAGCGATGGACGACTCTTGTTTAACCGCTCCATCCGTGATAATTTTGACCTAGTCCTCCGACGGTTTGAACCACCCAACTAAACTACCCACTAATAAACCCTGTGCCGGAAACACACAATTTTTTAATGCCCTTGCTCTTACTAGTCACTCCACATACTCTGTAAATGCTCTTGTACCATCTTCAGGCCAAACATAGTCAGCTTCAAACAGGCTTTTATTACATCAAGGCCATAACATCCGGCAGGCGACTCCAAAAATAGTAGCCCATTCCTTTTGCAACATCTGGGAGTGTTTCATCAGGTTGCATTTCACCCATACTTCCACATCTTGTTGATAGAAGACCATATCCATTATTCTCAAGGGAAATTTTTGCCAGAAAGCCTGCACTCTTAGACAATCTCAAACGATGTAAAGTGTGGTCTCTTCCTGCCCACTTATGACACCTGCTATCCATTGCGATATGGCGTATCACTCTTTGTTGGTTAGTTAGAAGCTTTTTCTTCCTCATCAACCAAAGGAAAGCCCTAATCCACTGGTGCCCCGCCCATTTCCATATTAGGGCACAGAGGTTAGCATTAACATCAGTTGTGCTCCCTTATCAAATTGTAGACTGATGTCACTGTGAAACGTCCGTTTTTCGTTTGACCCAACCTTATTGTATGCTCTACTATGCCGTTTGCATTAGGGATTATGTCTATGATATCCATACAGACCGAGGAAGGAAGGCAGTGCTGGAATAAATACCACTTCCAGTTGTCAGCTTTAGATGTCACATCCCCTACTTTTTTATACAAAAAAGTATCGGGTATTGGAGATGTTGTCACACAAATTAAAGGGCCCCAATCCTTTGCCTAATTATCCAACCAAAAGGAGATGTGTCTACCATTACCAAGTCGCCATTTTATTCCTTAGCGTACAAACTGCCAAGTTGCTGAGAATGATTGTTATACTTAAAGTCAATGAAAGCTGTATACTGAGAATGATCTAAACATATAAGCTTTAAGCATATCTACAATAGTCAAGACTATTGACAAGTCACAAATGTGGTCATTTACTTCTACCTCCTTAGCCATCAAATGCTATCTCGATATATTTCTACTAGGATGTGTTAAGTCAAGAAGACTTCACGTCTATTAATTATGGTAACAATCAAATAATAATAATATTAGAAATAAATGAACTATTTTGATAAGTGTGCAGAAAAACACAGATGAAGTGCAAAACACAGAAGAAACGAAAACACAGAAGAAGTGGAAAACACAGAAGAAGTGGAAAACACAGAAGAAGTGGAAAACACAGAAGAAACGAAAAACACTAAAGAAGCGGAAAACACAGAAGAAGCAGAAAAACACAGAAGAAGTGAAAAACACAGAAGAAGTGCAAAACATAGAAGAAGCGAAAAACATAGAAGAAGCGGAAAACACAGAAGAAGTGAGAAACAAAGAAGAAGTGAAAAACATATAAGAAATGAAAAACACAGAAGAAGCGAAAAAATATAGAAGAAGTGAAAAATACAGAAGAAGTGGAAAACACAGAAGAAGCGAAAAACATAAATGAAGTGCAAAACATAGAAGAAGCGTAAAACATAGTAGAAGCGGAAAACACAAAAGAAGCAGAAAACACAGATGGTATAAAGATGAAGATACTCTAGTACATCAGATAGTCAGTCAGTTGGAGTTAGTTACAAAATTTAACTGAATAACGGTTTCTACAAGAAGCAAGAAACAATTATTAAGAAGCAGTTGGAGACTTAGGTTACAAATACTAGTTGTAGTCGAAGATTGAACAATCTTTTAGCTTTCAATTTTTTAGCTTCAATTGGTATCAGAGCTCAATATCCAAAAACCGTCATTACAAAGTGAGGACAAAGATCTATGGCTGAATCACATGTTTTTATAGCTGAAGATGCCTCCGTCACATGACCTCCTGCATTCAATGGTGAGGATTATCATTATTGGAAGGATAGGATGCGACTCTTCATAGAATCCACATACATTGATCTTTAGGATATCATCGAGAATGGACTACACATACCAATAGATGATGAAGGAAATATCATTCCTTGTTCCAGATGGTCAGTCGATCACAAAGCTAGATTTCAATTAAACTCAAAGGCCAAGTTATTTCTGAGTTGTGCTCTAAGTAGAAGTGAATATGATAAAGTTCATGGATGCGAAACTGCGAAGGAGATGTCGGATACTTTATCCATCGCAAATGAAGGCATAAACTAGGCGATCGGCTCTCGTTTGATCTAAAGATTAAACTCTTGGAAACTGAAGCAAAAATTTAATTCCAAGGATTGCAATATAGGATGCAACCTCAGATCGTCTCACTTAATCGGAACCTAATGCAAGTGGTCTAAGCTAGCCTAATTTTCGAAAATGCAAACTAAGTTGATAATAAAAAAAGGGGTTTGGATCTTTTGTAAAAATTTAGAAGATTGAACTAAATGAAAGAAAAATGTATAAAAAGGTATTTTTTGATTTTTGAGAAGTCAAAAGTGAAAACTCAAACAATGATCAAATATGATAGAATCCTCTTTAAAATGAGTTTTGGTTATCATGGTTCAAAACAAATCTTTCGGGAGAGAAATTCATTAAGTCTTCGAATGATAAACCTTAAAGAACTCTTTAAGTCCAAGGTTTTAATCAATGAACTCCATTTCTTAAAACCTTATTAAATGCATCTTAGTGTGTATTAATGGATGAGCTAATGCAAGTGGTCAATATGGATCAAACTTAATTTCAATATCAAACACAACTAGGCAGATAAAAGAGAGTTGACACAATCACCACAAAGACATATATGAGACCTCATATATTAAGCATCAAAGCTCCACATAAACAAATCCATAACACAAACATTTTTCAACACTTGATGAAACTCTAATCAAGCTAATCTAACTACACTGCCATTAACCCTAACTCAGAAGTTTACAACTATGCAATTAAACTTGACAATGTAACAAATTCCCTTTGTAGCACATCTAACTCAAGCCATCGCTACATCTTCAAGAGGAAATGAGCACCTAACCACGCATTGCAACCAAAAACTTCACAACTAGGAATGCATCCAAGCTACCCATCATGGAAGTCGGCGGTGAAAATACTAGGAGAGAAAACCTATAAGAAAACACTCCCCAGGGAACCGTGGGTAATAAGATCGTGTATGTGTCTTCAATGTCTTCCCTCCCCCTCAGATGATGGAATATCAATCAATATATATTTCGGCACTCTCCAACTTATCCAAAAATAGGTTTCTTCTCAAAACAGGTTGTTGGGTCTGGTTTGCACAGTAGGTAAAGCTCCCAAAAATGGTTCAAGTCTTTTAAGGTTCGTCGCGGCGAAACTCTGACTTCGCGGTGGTAAAACACTGACTTCGTCATGGCAAAACACTGACTTCATCGTGGAGAAATTTACCCTAAAGGTCATCTCGTAACTTCCATTTCTTTGTTCCACTTTTGGCTCTCCTCCTCTTGAGTAACCTGCAATAAAAAGTAATAATTTGTAATATCAACTGTCTATAATTTAAGGGAGTGCAATTGTTAGTTAGTTATGATAATTTGACCCTCAAATTACATTAATTTAAAACAAACACTCTTAGGTTAAATTAAGCACAATATCTAACAAAAGGAGCCGAAAAGTATAACAAAAATTATGAAAATGTCACTAAATAATAAAGCAAACTTAGGTTCAATCAAATTCCCCCATACTTAGACCTTTGTACTCCTAGACAAAGCTTATAAAAGTCAAAGAGATACAAGTGCAAAAGAAAATACCGTTCATTTTTAAAAATTAGAGTAGGAAGTTGGTAAAACCACTTTCTCAGAAATCAACCAAAGCAGATTGAAAGAGTGCTAAGAAAGTAAACACTTCAAGAATTTAATCCAGGAGATTGAACAAAAAAGATTTCTCTCAAGGGAAACTGGTTATCTCTCCACTCATTTGTCTTGGGATAATTTTATTCTAAATTCTGCTTAGTCCATTCTCAACCATAAGCTTGTGATAGTTCTACCTCTACATTATAAGAACTATAATTTTGAAAATCAAGAGGGCTTTTCAAGGTTGTAATGTACGAAAGGCTAAATGAATGGATTGAAGAGAAGAAAGAAAAATGAGTGTATGCACCACAATTATTTTACTCATGAAACAAAAGTTGGAGTTATGTAAATATAGTGCCCTAGAAAGCAAGTGTATTTACATGTAACTTTATCTTCTTCAGTTACAGTTTTGTAATGAAAATATTTATTATTAATAAAACAAAAGAGTTTGGTTTTATCTGTGTGAGCGTTATATATCTGATCAAAAGGTACCAAGATTCTTTTGTAAGTAATATACATATACATATAGATGTACGGGAAACATGTATATTATTAGAATCTGAATTAATTGATTCACAGTGGAATAATCAAGTTGGTCACTTCATTATGGTTTAGACTGTAGTGTTGCAATTTATCTCCATATAAGTAAAGGGGTTTACTTAAAGGGAATGATGAGTTTCATATCATGATAGTAGTAGACTATCTATAATGGCATTATTAAATGAATTTGAAATCAAGTATGTTTTCAAGAATAAAGTGGGCCGTTACTTTAATCTTAAAACATACAACTTAAGCATTCACTTATTATGAATCATAATCTTGATGAGTGGTGAACTCATATATGTAACACCCCACTCCCGTAAGACCCGAACCCGATATCGTTGGTGATATCCGAGTCCGTGCCCCACGAGAGTGGCGTACTACATCAGTCGATTTAAAACTCAGTATACAATTTTTTTTTGAAGCCATTGATTCCACGTTAACACGACCAACACAGTAAGTAATTAAAATCCGTGTTCAATAAAAACCAGTTTCAGTTATTACAGTCATCCAGTAATAATTTACAATCAGTCAATGCAGTAAAACATCAAAACCACAATGGGCTCAGTAAAAATACAAAGCCTTATTATACAGTGATTGCGGAACACAATTTACTAAGACATAATGCAGACGCGAACTGATCCCGATCTCTAACCTTTACTCGTCTACAGTAGACATACTCCGTGTCAACCGGGTATTCTTGAGACCTGAAAATAGATGCAAATTTTGGGTGAGTTTTGCGAACTCGGTGAAAACCATCATCGATGGTTCACTCAAATCATGCATTACGCCCATGGCGTCTGACAAATCGATAATAATCAATTACCAATAGCGATTAATAACAATGTCGAATGTAAAACCATTCACATAACACATACCATCACGAGAGCGGTACTTATCACGAGCGATTACTTATGCGAATGCAATGCATATATGACTCTTTCCGGTTATTCATGACAGTGCCCAAGTGCTCGAGCGGTGTTCGATGGGGGACGCGTCGAGATTTTTCCCCTCGGGCTCGAGGCGGTCGATCTGATATGAGAGCTTGAAGCTCTTATCGGTAAAAATAGCAACTTAGGGCACGTCCATTATCGATCATGCAATTATGCATGCGGTGCGATGTTAGTGAATGTACGGTGTTTGGCTATAAAGCCCAAAGTAGCGATAAGTCAATGATATGGCTATAAAGCCCGGTATAGCGATGTTTAGTATGATGGCTATAAAGCCCGATCTATCGATGTCGGTATCATTCATGACAAGAAAATCATACAATACAATCCCATACATGCCAAGAGTCATGCGGTGATCATTCAATTCACTTTTGCACGTAATTCACGTTGAGCATGTAAACAACCAGAAATTTGAGAAACCAACTAGGTTACTCACCTATTACTTCGAGCTAACGCCGGAAGTCTCGTGATGTCGGTCAATCGACGCCCAATTGGCCTCTATATGAATCGAAAAAAATACGAGTCACTAAATATGAAATTTGTGCTCATGTTGATGATATATGCATGTTCATGAATTCCGGCCCTAATCCCCTTTTTTCCATTATAAAATTCATCAAAAATTCAGAAACCTATTGGCGCTGACGGTGCGCAATTCGGACCTCTATAGGTCCCCAATTAAATAAAACAGTGATTAAAAGTTCCGTCACCCGGGGCTACGTCAATTTCCCGTCTAAAAATTCCCAATTTCTTATAAAATGAAATTCAATATTCAATGAATCCGATGCCTCTAGAATCAGGTCAATCGAACGTCGAACGGAAAAGTTATTCACAAAAAAAATCAAAATTCAACAAGTAATATATATAAATATTGCCCTTATTTTTCCCTTTATTTTTTGATTTCCAACCAAACTTCCAACACCCATAACTCTTTCTACACATTTCTGAAAAATGCAAACTATACCTTGTTGGAGAGCTTATGAAAAGCTCTACAATTCTCAAGAGGACCATAAAAATCAATTCCAACCCTAAGGGTGTCAAATATCCCATCAAACCTTCTGCCTACTCAATTCCCATTAACACAGGGCAGTACCTTGACAATTTCATAACTCACTGATTCTTCAGAAATAAATTACCACAAAAATATGGTCAATAAGTTCACATTGTCCTCAACAATTTTCATGAACAATCCAAAATCAGATTCTATTTCTAAGCAAGTCCATTAATTCATTTAATGTTACTGTCCCTGCAATCCTTCAATTTGGGCAGTAACCTTACAACAAGCATATCTCCCTATACACAAGTCAGTAAAATCAGAACTTTATATCCCTGTAAATATAACATCTCAAACTTCAATTTTCATGAAGCACTCATCATCCAACTCGATCTCTAACAATTTCAAAACTGTTATGGAAGCTACTGTTATGATCAGCCATTCATAACCTAATGTAGGGTTCATTTTTGCAAAATCATAACTCCCAATTCTGACTTCTAAAAATTACAAACCATATATCAATTTCAAGGTAATCTCTTCCTCTACAACTTTTTAGAAGCTCACTCACACCAATTCAGTCCACATAAAATGTTAAAATTGCCTCCAATCAGTAAACTCACAAAATCACACTTAAGCTAGGTTTCATCCAAAATGCTCAAAACCAGTCATTAGTAATCAATTCATATCTCCCAATATACAATTCTAAAAATAACAAGATCAGAAGAAATGGAAAGATAATTCAATATGCTACAACTTCCATGAAGACCATTTTCCCTAATTCCATCTCAATTAATTCTGAAAAATCAACAACACTCAGATGTCATGGTTGCGGTTACTGTTTACAGGCAATGGAACAGTAACTTTCCATACAGAAATTGACCCTTCTATCATTGGAATTCAACAACACCTATTTCACACTAAATTGAAGCCAACATCCCAAAGTTTCATTGGGCACAAACCTTGCCTCATTTGAACATCTAAACAATTAGTTATGAACAAAACATGACAGTAGGTTCAAAACTCAATTTCCAGCTTAAATCAACAATCTAACTTCTATCACTTCTAACATCAATAACATATCACTAAGCATCCATTCCTACCTCTAATTCAACCCCAAACTCATCACAACATACACTTCTACAATGACACAAAAATTGGCAGCACACATATACACAATTCCCATACTTTGTTTCCATGTATTAAGCATCATAAACATCATTAAAACAAAGAACTTAAAAGAACCTTACCTATCAAGCTTCCAATCTTTATTTCCTTCTTAACTTCTTTACTTTCTACCTTCACTAATCACTTCTTCCACCACCATACATATGTAGTTCATCATCATGGGAAGACTATGGCTTGGTAAGTGTTTGGAGGAAGATGAAAACAAGAAGAAGAAAATCGATGGTTAAAGATGGAGAGGAAAATGGATAGGTTTGCTCTTTCGGATGAGAGAAGATGTATAAGTATAATAAAGCTTTCAAGTGGTCCCTTTATTGAAAAACACTAGAAGAGTCGTGGATGATGATAGGAAGAAGACAAAATGCATTAAGAAAAGGGACACTTGGCTTTTTAAGACATGGAAAAGACAAAACTAACTAATTAACCTACTTTAATTACAAACTTTCATTAATCCTACTTAAACACTAATCATGACTCTAATCATGACACTAAAATAATTCCCTAACATCAATTATCCACTAATCTCATGCCATTAGGCAATCCTGTTCGGTACAAAACAGTTCACTCAGTCAGTCAGTTGGAATTTTCCGGTCTGGGAAAGAACCCCGAAAAATTTCAGAAAAATTCCCATAAATCTCTAAAAATAGAAAACGATTTATGGCGCACTCAGAATAATTTTTCAAACCCGATAACCCGTTAATCACAATGAAATTACATTAAGCACAAAAACCGGGAATGTCATGTATGCATGTGCGGTAAGTTTACAGGCACGATTGTGACTATGTAGCAATCCTATTATGCATGAGCAATCATGTGAAATCCCGATCTAACGCATACTATGCCAATTTACTATTTTACCCCTTCCAGTAGGGGGTGGGATGTTACAATTCCCCCCTCCTTATAACAATTTCGTCCTCGAAATTCTCGATCAACAGTTCAGTATAACAGTAATCATATGTTCCTACATGTCCCATATACTTTTTCATTCCATAATTTATTTTCCGAAGGTCACGGTGACACGATCGATCGATTGTTCATCACTTATTTGGCTAACTCTATCCCTCATCAAAGTAGACGGATTCAACAATGCTTTCAGTTGGCGATCTCACTGTCTTCACTATCTCTCTTGCCATTTTCATAGTAGTTCCGATGTTATGACTTAGTTCCTTATTTCCGAACCTGATCACTCATCACGTGTTATCCATCCAGTCTAGGTTACTAATATTACCTTATTCTCACTACCATCCAATATCTTTTTCTCCAGTAACATACAGACTAATTCGTATTCCATTGAGTACATCTTTTCATGGTGATACTTACTCTAACCTCCTTTATCTCGTCAGGGACGATTCACATTCCTTTGGTACCAATACAATGACATTTAGCTTCATTCCACTATAACCAGTGACACTTTACCTAATACAGTCATTCTCTATATCCCATTGACTCTCTGTTCAAATGCAATTCCCCTTAGACAACTCACTATTCTATAGTGTTCACGCACTCTATTTGGATATGCATTTGTACTCTGTTTCATTTGTCCGATCTTGATCCACTTTAGCTAACCCATGCAGTTTTCCTAAGCCACTTTTTTTTGTTTCACTCATCACAGTCTCAAATTCATTGTGGTTTTGACTCCCATTAGGCAATCGCATGGTAGCAAAGGTATTCCTACATAGAAATGTAACTCTATAACACGATCATAATCCTGTGAAACTCAAACCACTTAAGCATTTTTTTTTCTGCTGAACATTCAAACCTATAACACTTGAATCAATCATCATTTCATTCTATAACCATAGTTATTCAATTTCACTTTTCGCATATGCTTACTAGAATGTCAAGCTTATACTATTCACTTTCTTGTTCTGTCACTTTTTATCGGGTACCCAACTTCTTCTTTGACTCCTCATGAGACTTACCACTTTAACTCCTGCACTCTTAACCATTCTTATCACTAGATTTACAACTTCAATTTTTCAGAAACACTTCACAATTACCCATAATCTGCTTGACACTCATTGTCATTGAAAATCCCAATATCTGTAATTGATTTGTTCATTACAACATTATCTGTTCACTAGTTGAGTTTAGTAGGCAGAATTGTTCGTTCATTTCAGCATTGTCGTATTTATACCTGTCTCTTTCCTCAAATTAACCCAGTGTACCCTTATAGGAATCTACAGTCTCCAAGGCTTTCAGTCGCGAGCATGACACCAATACCATTTATCAAAGTCAGTTCAACACGCACTGCCCACTCTTCCAGTGTATGTTTATCATCAGTATCAGATTTCCTCAATTAGTCCTATCGTTCTTTTTACTTTTCACTGTTCAACACTTCCAAACACATTCATCTCTAATCTGATTACTACCATTTGCTTACCTCGCATAAATCCCTATTAGGGTCTTATTGACTTTACCATACATCTTTTACCCTTTTCATTGAGTCCACAATTAGTGTATCTGCAATTTCTTTATGAAGGTGTCACTACATCACCTCATTGTCAGTTTCCCTTTTGAACCTCTTGTCTTCATTCATTTACTCTTTTTATTTTCTCTTCTCAACTGTTTTCATATCATTCATATCATCATATGTTAATACCTTGTCATCCATATTTAAACCTCCAAAATTTCCATTTTATTTTAGTATCTCACTTCTCAGTTCGGGACTCTTTTATTCTTCGCTTCAAATCTAGATTCCTCAACTGTTTTGCATCATAAATGAAGATCGATTCACTTCACATTGCAATAGGATCACCTCAAATTAAAATCTCACTCATGTTGGATTCTTTACATTTCTGTACATACAGTGCAGATAACCTCAGCAGTATGAGCTATGACCTAATTTCACTTTTAATTTTGTCCACGAAAGTCTCATCAACCAATTATTATTCCTAATTGCTTTTCAATCCTTCTTCACTATACGTACAATCTCAATCAGGACACTTTTATGCCATCATTTAACAGATCAGAACATTCCTTTCGCGAAGGTTCCTTGTGACAGTCACTTAAACACTTTCTTTACCACTTATTCAGTAATCTATACCACAACATTCTATCCGGAATCCAATTTGTAATCCATACAATTCAGACTTCCTTAAGACTCCTTTCCGTTTATACCCCTCCTCAATTAAATGACTGATACCAGAATCACTTTTCAGTTCCTCTTATACTGAGCACACTCAAATCCACTTTTGTCTTACTTTAACCCATTAAGAACTTCACACTTATAATCACTCTAAACATTCACCGCTCATTTCCTCTATGATTTCCATATATCTGTCACATACATTTCATTAGTCACAATCAACATTACTGTCCAATAGATATCCCCAACAGTAAATCGACTTAAATGTGACAACTCTTTTCATATACCACTATTGTGGTTTCATTCATTTCAAGATCTTTATTTCATTCTCCCCGTATCATTAAACTGTATGACTCATTCCTATATCCGTTACGTGCAACTTGACCTTGTAAGGTCATATCAATTTGGCTTATCAGCTTATGATCATTATTATTATTATGATTTTTTTGTTCATTCGGTTTTACGCTACTTATCTTCTATTTTCCTCAAATGATCTATGATCGGTGTTCACGGTCCCCAATACCCGACAAAATCGTTGATACCACTCCATTTTATCTCTATCTATATGCCTATCCATTTACCGCTTTTGTGTCCATATACACCGAATTCGAATTTCCGATACACCATCAGTAGAAATCATCATGTCTCTTTTTTCCTTTATGATTTTATCATACGAATTTCCAAACTCGTAACACAATAATCACATAACCATTTCAATCTCAAGCTTATGCGGTCCAGATCATAACCATTTCACAAATTCTTCAGTTTATCTGTACACTTTTATCTCACTCTAATAGGCACTGGGCATCTTACTTTTTCGGTTCTTTCAGTTCTCAATAAACCGTTACAGCACTCTATTGAGCTTCTTTCCATTTCGCTATTATCTTCTGCTTATAATATCTACTGATCTCTAACTCGAATACAGTGAATCAAAATATGCCCGATTGGACCATCTACATTTTACTCAATTCCAATATTTCCCCTTTCATGACATATACAGTCAAAACTGTAATTACCTAACCATCCCGGGCTTTTTAATTCACTTAGATCTACTATAACCAATATGCTTCCCATATCTCTAATGGACCTCTCCAAGTTCTCAACATCTTCATTTTTCTGTCACCATAATATTGTCAATTTAATTCGGAAATTCTTAATTAGTCTAGGCCAACACAGTCATTCTGCTATCACATATGAGGGTTTCTAACCCAGTACAATATCATCCTTCTTATCCATTTTTCCTTTATCCTTTCCTAATTGATTATCCCCTTTTAGGGATTTACACTCTAATCCCGTCTCACTCTTCTCTCACTTAGTCACTTGACACTTATGCACCCGTAAGATTTATCCTCGTGCGATTCTGACTAGGGATCAGTTACCACGGTCTGCAACGACGCGACTCAAATGCATGTAACCTATGTTCCAAACTGTGCCCAGATACATTACGTACTACTGGGCTCTGATACCACAAATGTAGCACCCCACACCCGACGAGACCCGAACCTGATATCGACGGTGATATCCGAGCCCGTGACTCGCGATGGTGGCGTCTTGAAACGATCACTACTTTTTAGAACTCGATATGACATTTTTCTTTTTACGAAAACAGTTGAGTCATAAAACAATAATGATTTGGCCCAATTATAACAAAACATTTGCAATTACAAAACAATTTCAATTATAAACCAATTTCAGTTATACCATACAAGTACACATAAATAAAAAGGGCCCATGAAACAATTCACTACTCTAATGCGATGTGGCGACACCGATCCCGACCCGACACTCGCGCTTGCTAGGTGGTAGACATACTCCCGTGTGTCTAACGGGTACTCTTCACTTCCGAAAATAGATGCAATGTTGGGTGAGTTTGCGAACTCGGTGAGAAACCATCATCGATGGTTCACCCAACTCATGCATTCACAATCATATACACATAACACACAGAGAACTTACGGTAATATCACATGCAATTTCCTTATTCACATTTCACGGTCATTCACAAATCAATTTACATTTTCAGTCACATATACATATGCAATGCCCATGAGACACTTTCAATTTTCGTTTCGTTGTTGTGACCGTACGCGATCATTTACGTTGAGCGATGGCTCAAATCGTTGGCTTGATATGCCTGCGGTGAGCTGAGGCTCTATCGGTCATTGGACACGAGGTTACGTGCGTTGAGCTTAAAGCTCTATCATATACATTGGGCATGATGTGCCTGAAAGCCCGATGGCGGCACGATGCATTGAGCACGTGGCTCGCATACGTTAGTACTACCGGTCACAACTACTATTATCGATCATTTACTATGCATGAATGCACATGTCACTTTCAATTTCCAATTATTGCATTTCTATTTCCCATTTCAATTAATTACTATTTCCGATCATTTCCCAATGTCCTCGGACTTTTAGTCCGTATTTCATTCTATGCATTTACATTTCATTTCATTAACACATTTACAATCCAATTTACTCATGCATTTACACATACTTATTCACATTTGCACTTCATAACATTAATCCAATATTTCAACACCCATGGTTCAAATCAATCAAATCACTCAATCACATATATCCATCCTTGCTTCCTCATGGCAATCAATGCATATAATTAATAAACACATAAGGTTGAGAAACCAACTAGGTTACTCACCGCACTTCCGAGCCTGACTGGAAGTCCCAATATCGTCCGTGGAGTGTCGATCCATCGAACCTCTATGTCAATTCAATAATTCACATTACCATTTTGGCCAATATCAATTCAATAATACATATTTAACAAATCGATAAATACTATACATGTTATGACATTCCCAATCCAATTCCGAATTCCTCAATTTGATCACTCTCTTACTAATCCATAACACTTTCAATTATAATAAACCAATTTACCAATTTCTATAGTCTATAATCACATTCCAATTAAACTCACAATCACTATACGTTTACCACTCAATTTTCGATAATCATCAAATTCAATTCCTATTCTCTCAAATGCCATTTTGATCCATAACCAATCCAAATTAGATCCCAAAATTCTCCAATTCAAAACCTCAATAATCAACTTTTCGAAATAATCTCCTCGTCATGACGTATAATCCATTGTTCGTCGCGACGACGTCTTTGCTTTCGTCATGACGTCTGGACTAAGCTCGCTCTCGTCACAAGACGGCTCCACTTCGTCATGCGCGTGCGGCCGATACTCTGCTCGTCATGGCACACAAATTAAATATTTAATATTCGTCGCGGCGTGCACGCTAAGGGGCTTGCGGCGTGTTCATCACATCGTCATGACGTCGCGAACCCGTAAACTCGTCCAAACCCGAAATTTCGCAGATCCTCGATATAAATCATCCCAAATCCATTATAAACACTCTCAATCAGTTTTAAACCTTAAACCCAACTTATTTCTATCCTCAAAACATCATTTAACTCATTTTCATCAAAACCCAAATCAAAACCAACAAAACCCTATCATCGAAACTTTCTAACTTTCTAACCAATTTCTTACTCAAATCTATGATCAAACAACATAAACACATATGAACTTACTTGATTAAGTTATCAATCCGTCGAAAATCCGTCAAACAACTCCAAATCCACGATTTCTCACACCCGACCGTCGATTTAAGCGAAGAGAATGAAGAAATAAGCTTACCTTAAGCTTATACATATATATATATGAGATCCTCCACTTCATGTCCAATTCTTAGGTCTAACACGTCCGATTCTTATTCTATTTTACTCCCAATTTCGCTACTCATAACCAAAATTCCCAAAATCATAATTCAATTTATTTCATATTATTTGTCAATCAATCTCGGACCGGAATCACATTAATCAGTCCCTTAGCCAAATTTTCGGTCCGGATCCAAAACTCTAAAATTCGGAAAAATTCTCATAAATTCACAAAATTAGGAAATGCTCATTCCTATACTCAATTTCCAATTTCCTTTCTATAATCCATTTCATTCCAAGTTCATATTCAAAACCCAATTATACACTTACTAAATATCCAATTTTCACAAACCAAATTCTCATATGTACAATTTTGATAAATTCCCAATTGCACAATTAAGCCAATTCTCATCGGACCAATTATAACCAATTTCCAATTTCACAATCAAGTCAAAAATTGTCATACATGTATGTACATATATATATACTTATGCAGTCAATAATCATTTATCAATGACTATCAAAACTGTAATGCATGTGCAATGCAACACTTTGCCTGTACCAAATCCTAACCCGATCCAAATTACCAATCTACCCGTCACTCCGATAACGGGATGTTACAATATATGTTTCATTATAATTCTTGATACGATCAGAATGGATTTTTACAGAATATTTATCCAGTGTGTGCATGTTGAAATTATTAATTGAAACATGTATCAGGGAACATTCGCTCAAATAAAGAGTTTATAGTGCTATCATCACTTCTAGATGTTTTAAGGGAATTTGGTGATTAAACTGACGCCAGTAGTTTGATGGACTAGCTACCCATCAAGTCTTGACACCAAGATGAGATCTTGTGTGTTAATCACCATATAATGTAAAACGGGAGATCTAGAAGGAAAAACCAACATAAGGATAAAATAGTAATTTTACCCTTTGTTATGTGGATGGCTATAATAAGGTTCTAAATAGTGTTTGCAATTGGACATAAAATATGTATTCTCATAATATTTAATAATTCAAGAGCTCAACTAATTGTCTTTAGTGGAATGACATTTAATTAATAAGCTAGAATTAATTCTAATGAGATTGAATTAATTCTGGGCTTATTGGAGCTTGAATTATCAAAGTCTAGTAAGAATCCCCACTTGGCTTTAAGGAAGGTTATCAAGCTAAGTAAGAAATATAAATGGAGGTTTTAGAAGCCCATAATTGAATCTTGGGCTTGGTCTAATTAATGGTTAATTAGAAGCCCAAATGTACATTTAGAAATGGCTAGATTTTGGTTTAATGTAATTAATTAGATTAATTATATTAAAACAATTTTTTTAAAAAAGGAGAAGTAACAGTTTCGGTTTTGTTACGTGAATTGTGAAGCTACAAATTTGACATTAAAATGCTAAAATAAAAATGGTCTTTATTATGGTTTATCATCATTAAATGGAGTTATGAACTTACCATTAAATGGTTTAATGGTTGTCTTTTAATGTTAGCATGTAACCTATTTGCATTCATTAGATTAAAGATGAAAGATGTATATTAGATGGACCATCTTCCTTCTTTCTTCTTGCCAAAACTGAAATTGATTATTTAATTTTAGGTTATAGTCTTTTCATATAGCCATTTTAAAGATAAATGAAGAGAGTCTCATTTATTGGCAATTTTATGATTGATTAATGCAAGAAGTGATGCATTGGATGCCTCTCTCTTCTTCCATTCATGCATAACCAAAATTGAGAGGTAAGAAAGACATCTTGCATGTTCTTGACACCTTCTCTCCTTTCATGCATGGTAGAATCGAAAATACCAATTGAAAGAGTTTCATTTTTTGTTCTTCTTCTTCTAAAAAAATCAGTCATGGTAACGGATTGAGTTTCTCTCTTTCGGATCCGGGAAACAGCTCTCAGAGATCTTTTTTCCTTAACAGCTCTCCTCCAAACATTTCTTCTCCTTTCCCACCAAAGGATTTTGTTAACCTAATTGTCCTTGACGAACAAGTGGTAAATCTAATTGGTTGAGGATACAACAAGGAGAAAGTAGATTGTTAAAGGAAAAGATTCAAAGGCAAAGGATTTGGATACAAAAAGAAGGAGATGATAGCGCAACGAGGATTTATAACTGTAGCAAAGGAGTCGGTAATACTCCTGATCTTGTTTATGTTTTATTATCCTTATACCATATCATGTATGGATTAGCATGATGATTTGGATTTGTTGCTTCGCCTGCAAGTAATGATTTCTTAAAAGTTTTGAAATCTACCGTTTCTCCAAATAGAGCATGCTTTGTTTTTCCGATCCAACAATTGGTATCAGAGCCAGTTTCTAATGCATGATTTCAGTTCCTAAATATTTGATGCATGGGTTGGCAATTTTTATGTGTGTGCTGCATATTTTTATGTGATAGAAATATATATGGTGTATATGTTGCTCTTTTGGTTGTCCATAGAAGTTAAATTTGCCTTGTAAGATTTCTTCATTTGGATGTAACAAGGAGGGTGGTCTATCATCACCATGTTTCCTCCTTGGCTTCATTTTTCTATTTTCTTTGATTTTATAATGTACAAGTTGATGTAATGATGAAGATGGAGCAGCCATGGGTTGAAGAAATGGAAAGGTAAAATTTTTCCGGTGTATCCTTTTGTGTATTGGCATAAGTTTTGTGAAAACAAAGATGCTAGAATTTTGTTTCAATGGATCACATTTTGGTTTTTATTGTAAAAACAAGTGCTGGAATTTTGTTTCCTAGAATCTAATTTCGGTTTTGATAAAATACTAAGTGCTGGTTTTTTTTTATTTTCATGGAATAAGTTTCGATTTTAATAAAAACTAGTGTTGGAATTTTTTGTCATGACAAAGAATCGGTTTTTTAAAAATCTAGTGTTGGAATTTTGTTTTTTAAAGTGGAAAATTTCAGTTTTAATATATGCCATTACATGTTGTTTACCGAATGGGCCAGATCATGTGAGCAAAGAGTTCGAAGCGGAAGATCCAAGTCCAAGAAGAATACTTTTGGGCTTAAAAGGCTTGTTTTTTTTGTTTCTAGGATGGACAATTAAAAGTGGCTTTATTAGTTCATGTGATGAATAGAGAAATGAATGCTTATAATATGTGATATTATGTGATTGCATGCCATTTAGAAAATTGCCAACCCTAGGCCTTGCCATGCATTCATTATGTATGAGATATATATAATGAAACAATATAGGATGGATAATAAATTGCATCTAGACAAAATGGTAATTAAAAACTTAAAGCCCAAAAAGATTGAGTGGGAGAGGATGCTCATGTGAGAGTCCATGGTCTCCAAATGATGGCTCATTTGCATGTGGTGAAGTGTTACTCCCCATCAGAGGGCATGGATCCTAGATCTTGCATGGTGTGGGTCTCCTTAAGGATAAGTCCACTTATTGATAACAAATGTGACCTCCCACTTAGGCATGGTTTGCAAGTATCTTTAGTGTATGAATCAAATGGTTAAACACTCAACATTCTTTATCAATAAATTGCCTATCGTAGCTCTGTTGGTAAAAGTATGGACCAAATTAAGACGCTTCTTAAAAAATTGAGCATGAGATGCTTGGTAGTTTTTTGAGTGGGAGGGTCCCAGTTTTTCTTTTAATGGATAAGATGACCCACCATCACTTAGCCTATTATAGATAAGAAAAATAACTGTCGTATAAGGTTTTAATTTTTTAAGTTTTTTTAAATCTATCATTATGCATACATGCATCATGATTTTATACAAAGTTTCATTAATTGTTGACTAGTATGTTCATTTTTAATAATTTATATTGTCAGACATAATCAACCACAAAATGAATCCTCTCACCTTGCTCTTGACTAATAACAAATTGGAAAATGGAGACAATTTTAACGAATGAAGATGTAACCTTGACATTTTTCTTCAATATGAACGTATTTTATGGTTGTTAACTGAAAGTCAGCCTACACCTCCGGGTGAAACTTCAACTCCTGAGCAAGTCCAACAACATGAGCGTTGGCAGAATGCTGATAAGACTACTAAGTGTTATATTCTGGCTTCTGTCAGTGGCATGTTACAAAAGCAAATTGTTTGTAGGAAAACTTCTAGTGCAATGGTCTATCACTTACATGAGATGTTTGGTATGAGGACTAGGTCTGCAAGAGTGAAAACTATCCAAACCTTTCATAATCTCAGAAAAAGACCTGGTGAACCGATGCGGGATTACATGATGAAGGTAATCTCTGTGGTCACTGAGGTTGTGGTGCTTGGGGCGGATATGGATGCAGACACGTAGATGATTATGATCATTAATAGCTTAAACTCTTCTTTTCAACAGTTTCAGTTGGACTATGAGCTCAACAACAAGGATTACACCTTGAGTGAGTTGATGAATACCTTCCAGAACACAGAGGAGACATTGAATATTAAGGCTCATGGGCCAGAAGCTAATGTAGCTTCTTCTTCTAAGCCTAAGGGTAAGGGCATGGAAAAGAAGAAGGGTCCAATGAAAAAGAAGGCCCAAACAGGGGTCAAGGCCAAACCCATGAAAAAGAAGGCCAAAGAGAACATCAAAGGAAAGTGTTTCCACTGTGATGAGATGGGTCACTGGAAAAGAAATTGTCTAGTCTACCTATAGTCCCTCAAAAGAAAACAGGGTATGGGTTTCCTAAGTTTGTTAGGAACTAGAAATGTGGAAGATTTATCTACTTCTTGGATATTAGATTCAGGAGCTACTAACTATGTTTGTAATTCGTTGCAAGGGTTCCTGCAAAAGAGAACACTACCAAAAGGCCAGTTTCAAGTCAAGATAGCAGATGGTTTGTTAGAACCCGATCCCGAGACCGGATCCCAACTCCAACTATTTATACCTTAACATTAACGCTCATGCTCTTGCTTACTTTCCACACCTATTGGACCCATTTCCAGAGCCCAACAAATTTCGGAGCCCTAAAGCTTGCGCTCCCTACTTTGCAGCGTTTGATGCTGTGGTTCCATAAGGGTGATGAGCGTACACTACATAATCATAAAAATCACATTTAGACTTGTTCATATCAATTTAGCTTAAGGCCTCACGTTCACACATAGGCAAGAATCACCTTAATCGGAGTCATATAACTCAAGATACACTCCAAAAATCTAAGAGAGTTCATACCCGAAACATGCCCTCTTAACTGGCCTTTCAATTGTTTTAGGACAAACTTTCACAATTTAACTCCAATTGATACCATATTTTATGGATTGAAAGATATGTTTCTTATAAATCCAATGGTTCAAGTCTCACCTCATTTGGAGGTCGTATGAGAGAATTATGCCCGAAACATTGGACCATGCTCACTTCTGAAATCAGATTGAAACTCTTTTGGTGCGATTTGCTATAACTTTTAATCTATAGCTCCAAATGCTTTCGTTCTTTCACCATACAAAAGTAGACATCTAGATCTACAACTCTCATGAAGACTACAAAGGATGATTCTATCTCCTACATTCTGCAGCGTCCTATTTTTTCATCGTCCGATTTCTATTATCTGGTTTTCTATCGTCTGATTTCTATCATCTGGTTTTCTATCGTCTGATTTCTATCATCTGGTTTTCTATCGTCTGATTTCCTTCCTTCTGATTTCTATCTTCTGATTTCCTTCCTTCTGATTTCTATCTTCTGATTTCCTTCCTTCTGATTTCTATCTTCTGATTTCCTTCCTTCTGCTTTTCTATCTTCTGATTTCCTTCCTTCTGCTTTTTATCTTCTGATTTCCTTCCTTCTGATTTCTATCTTCTGCTTTTCTATCTTCTGATTTCTATCTTCTGCTTTTCTATCTTCTGCTTTTCTATCTTTTGATTTCTATCTTCTGCTTTCTATCTTCTGCTTTTCTATCTTCTGATTTCTATCTTCTGCTTTTCTATAATCTGCTTTTCTACCTTCTGATTTCTTTGTAAGGCTCATATCTTTTAACTCCGAACTCCAAATTTAGCAAACGATATACCCTTGGAAAGCTCTAACCTTCTACTACAATATTCATGAAGGCTCATTCATCTAATTTAAGTCCTACGAAGGTCAAAATCTGAGGCAAAATTCTGTCAAATTTTGGGAAAATTTGATGCTCTCTTCCTGAAAGTACATCTATCCAATTTTCAATCCTAATACTTCCACTGCGTAAGACTCATCATACAACCTCATATAACATGATTAAACCCTAAGGTATCTTCAAACACCATTCAAGCAACAGCCACACTCTTAATCATCTATCATATCCAAACTATAATAATGATGCAATTGGCTTAAACATGCATGGATTTCTCAAAATACATTTGAACTTAGCATTCTTACATTTCATTTACGTTCAAAGTGAGTAGCTTATAATGCTTTAGTGGGCATTTCAAGCCCTTTTACAACATAGATCGAAATACACTTCAAAATACTACACTTTTCTTAAAATGCATCTAAAGCATTATTTACAACAATTTGCTTGAAATACATCAAAATATAATTCTTGGGTATGCCTTGAGCTCATTCTTCATGATCCCGATCTTTACCGGAGATGGGGCGGGAAGGTGGGGTGAGCTTTCATCGTAGGTGACACATTTATATTTAGGCTAATAAGCTACATTGCTTCATTAATCATACTTTTAGCAACTTGCATAGAAATCATGCAATCAAGCAATTCATGAAATTTATCAATCTCAAAACATAATGTTCATGCTTCATATCATTCTCATTCTTGCAAAATATACGCTAACATGTAAACACATAGCTGATGGTTCGAAAAGTCCACGGGTTACTAATGAGCTACACAAGTGTAGTCATATGCTGAGGAGTCCTAAAAGGAACATCCTATGCCACAATCGGGCAGCCGGGTGAAGGCTATACTGATCGACGTGCACGTGACTCTGCTGGTGGACTTAACTAACCCACATAACACTTAATTTCATGCATAAAAGCTGGACTTGTCTTGTCCGCTGACTAATTTTCTAAAAATGGATATTCAAGCATCCATAAAGCTGATCATGCTTAAAGCACATTTCATGCTTAGCTCACATTTCATGATCTCATTCATGCTCATCCAATTTATGGCAATTTCAAGCAATGTCATGCACTAATCAATTTCTCACCTAATGGCAATCATCCATCAATTTATACACAATCAAAAGTCAATCAATGCTCATTCTAAATTAGTTGGAAAACATTAATTTTCTTTAGTTAAGATAATATTTAAGCATTACTAACATAAAGATAAAAGTGAAACCCACCTTATATCCTTGCTTAAGCTTGCTAAGGAAGTTCCTCTTCTTGTTCTCCTCTTCTTTCTTGTCCTCCTTCATTCATGGCAAGGAAAGAACCTCACATCATTTAGGGTTTCTAAAATTGAAAACCTAATGAACCTTAATCATGAAATCAACCCTAGAATCACTAAACCCATCTTCTTTCTAAGCTTTCTAAACCATAAAATCAAGCCAAACTCAAACTACATTTCATAACTTACCTTGAATCTTTACTCAACCAAGGTTTTCTTGTATCAAAATAAAGCTTAGACTCTCCTCTTCACTTTTCTTCTTGCTTTTCTTCAAAACTCACTCACTTTCATGGAAATGCCAAAACCCTAGCAAGCTCCTTTCTTCTTCTCCTTTCTTTCCTCTTCTACATAAACTTCTCCCTCTTCTCCTTTAAATTTCAGTAAATCTCACTTCTTCCTACACTAACTCACTTAAACTCCTCCTTTTATACTTCTTCTCTAATCCACTTAAGCCCAAAAGGCCCAAGCCTTCATTTAATTCCTTCTTCTTTCATTTTCCTACATCCTCCTTACTTCCTCTTTATCCTACAACTTACTTAGGCCCAATTATCTTTAAGCCCATTTTATCTTTCTTTTCTTTCCTACCTCATTAAAACCCAACTAATTCATTTAATTCCATTAACTCATTACCTAACATCTTTAATGCCAACTCATATTACTCAATGTCAAGTTAATTAATGTTAACATAATTTACTTAATTACTCTAATCATGCTTAATTACATAAAAATTTTGGGGCTAACATGTCTCCCCTTAAGAAATTTAGTCCTCGAAATTCTTACCGACTCATTGAAGAGGTGTGGATACTTCTCCTTCATTGCATCCAAGGGTTCCCGTCGCCTCTTCAACTGCATGATTTCTCCAAAGGACTTTAACTAGTCAATCGTCTTGTTTATGAGAACTTTCTCCTTGCTATCTAGAATCGCCATCGGCATCTCCTCATAGCTCGATCATCACTCACCGAACCTCGAGGTCTGAATTATGTGAGAAGGATTTGATCTGCCTTCTCAACATAGAAACATGAAAACATCGTGGATCCGAGACAACTCTGAGGCAATACTAATCAGTAAGCTAACAGCCCGATCCTCTCTAGAATTTCATACGGACCCACATATCGAGGACTTAACTTCCCTTTCTTGCGAATCTCATAACTCCTTCCATGGAGACGTCTTGAGGAACACCTTGTCACCCATCGCATAATCCATTTCTTTTACATTAGCATCGGCATAGTTTTTCATTACATCTGGGCGGCCTTAAGTCGTTGTTTGATTACCTCCACTTTCTCAATCGTCATCCGGACCAACTCTGGTCCCACTAGCTTCCTCTCACCTTCCTCATCCCAAAGATATCGAGTCCTGCATCTTCGCCATAAAGGGCTTCATATGGAGCCATCTGATGCTCGAATGGTGCAATTGTTGTAAGCAAATTCGACCAACGGCAAATGATCATCCCATGCTCCTCTGAAGTCCATGACACATGCTCTAAGCATCCCTCTAGAGTCTGGATTGTCCTCTCGGTGACCATCCGTTTGAGGATGAAATCTCAGTCTTGAAATTCAATTTAGTTCCTAATGCTTCTGCAGACTTTCCCAAAATCTCGAGGTGAATCGAGGATCCCCGCTTGATACTATAGAATCCGGAAATCCATGCAACCTTACCACTTCATCAATGTATTTCTTTGCTAAGACTTGCAAGGAATCTGCTTGCCTAATTGCGGAAAATGGGCTGACTTGGTCAACCGATCAACAATAACCCAAATGGCATCATGCTTCTTCTTTGGTCCTCGGCAAACTCATCGAAAAATCCATTGTGATCCTTTGCCACTTCCATTCAGGAATGGACAATGGCTGCAACATGCTGAAGGTGCACGTGTTTAGCCTTGACTTGCGACATACTAGACATCCGCTCACATACTCTGCTACATCCCTCTTCATGCCTTTCCACCAGAAATGTTCCTTCAAATCTCTGTACATTCTGGTGTTGCCTGGGTGCATGGAATAAGGCACATTGTGTGCCTCATCCATGATCTCATCCTTAACTAATTTATCATTCGGGATACATAACTTTGCTTCCACTACCATTAGCCCGTCATCTCTCACTACCACTTCAGATCGCTTATCATTCTCAGATTTCCTCACGGCTTACTCGATTCGATCCCTCCTGCAACTCCTTAACTTTCTCTCTAAGTATCGGCCTCACCTTGAATTGAGCAAGAATACAATTTGGTGATCTGTTTTAGACTTATCTTAAGCTTGGCCATTTGCTCCAATAGAGGCAAGTAAACCGTATCGAACATAAGCTATCGATGACTTCCTACTCAATGCATCTCGCCATTACATTATCCTTGCTCGATGATACTCTATCATCGTCATAGTCCTCGAGCAACTCTAACCATCTTCTCGCCTCAGATTCATTCTTTCGGCTCATGATGTACTTAAGACTTTTGTGATCCGTGAAAACCCTTGTGCGAACCCCATACAGATAGTGTCTCCATATCTTTAAGGCAAAATCATCTGCCAATTCCGGATCATGAGTCGGATAATTCAACTCATATGGTTTCAACTCGCCGTGATGCATAGGCTATCACTTTGTCATTATGCATTAACACACAACCTAAGCCTCTTCTCGAAGCATCATCAGATCTCAGATACCCTTGATCTCCATTGGGCGAGATTAAAATGGGAGCACTAGTTAACCGCCGCTAAGCTCCTCAAAACTCACTGGCAATCCTCATTCCAGATAAGCTGCGATTCTTCCTTAACTCGATCCATAGGGCAGCTATTATTGAGAATCCTTCCACAAACCTTCAGAATATCCCGCCAGCCCGAAAACTCCGCACCTCTTTCAAACTACAATCTAGCTTCGCTTTATACTTCTCCATGACATCCATCCCAAATGACATCCAACCTTGAAGGTCTAAAGTAGTAGATCTACTACCGCCTAGCACCACGACATCGAGCTCACAATTCTTATAGATCATACTAATCACCACCTTACCCCTAAAGGAGTACTAACAACCAAAAATTGTCCATAACCTTAGGACACACAACATGCATATTCATACTTGCAGATCAAATGAATGTGTGGAGCCAGATCAATTAACACATAAACAGAGAGTCAAATAAGCGAGCCATACCAACCACAACTTGAGGCAATGCAGCTTCCTCTCAGTCATGGCAAATACTCTAGCCGGTGCTCGACCTGTGCCTTGGTCTCCCTGCAGGATTAGCCTCTTGATCGCTCCAGGCGCCTACTTCAGAATCGGCCTGGTTCCCACTGCCTCTGCTCGCCTCGAGCTTGAGCTTGGGAACCCTCCTGTCTCACCTCTGGGACAATCTCTCATCATATGCCCCTTCTCTCCACACTGGAAACAACCACCAAAGCCCTTGAGACACCTCCCGGGATGAAACTTCCCGCATTGATCACACTGAGGATACTTGCCCTTTCATGACTTCCCTGAGCCTCCCACACTAGAGACCTGTTCAGAAATTGCCCTGGACTGCTGACTCTTGGCAGGACCACTACTACCCATGCCACTCTGAGTATGATGGGTCCTGGTGCTCCTCCCAGGTGCTGGAGCACTCACTCCCTTCCTAGAAGATTGCTCTCTGTTCTTCCTTTTCCTACTCACTTCAGCCTTAATATTCTCCAGCTTCTCAGCCTGGAGCGCTGCATCTACCAACTGTTGATAGTCATGGAAATTATGGATCAGCACCTTCTCCCTGATCCCTAGGTGCAGTCCGCTCTCAAACTTGCGGCACTTATCCTCTTCTGTCGCCACAATATTTGTTGCGTGTCGAGGCAGTTGAGTGAACTTCACTCATATTCACTCACGCTCTGCTCCCTACAGTGAGGCTCGAAACTCCCTAGCCTTCTCTTGGATGTAAACCCTCGAGAAGTACTTCCTCCTGAAAACCTTTAGAAACTCCTTCCATGTCAGCTCTGGTACTACTCGATCATTGCGAGCACCTTGCCTCCCACCAAAGGCAAGCGTCCCCTGCAATAAACTAGCTGCATACTCTACCCTCTCCCCATCTGAGCACTTCATCTGACTCAGGACCCTCTCGGTCCTCTTCAACCATGCTTCTGCCTCCTCGGGATTAGTAGTCCCGCTGAAATCGACAGCCCCATACTTGGAACTTGTCATACGCCCACCCGATTTCTTTGGGTGGCATCGAGCTTGTGGTCCTTGGCCCATGGCATGGATGAAACCCTGGGCGAAGGCCTGAAAGAGCTGGGGATCTACTCGAGGCATAGGAGGGGGCTAGAGGCACTTCATGCTGCACACTCGGTGCCTCTGAATCTGAAACAGGATGGTCCTCGATCCTGGGAATGTGGGATTCATCCGTACCTCCCCTCTGAGAGCCTGATCGAGCTTGAGCTCCTCGAGTTCTTCTTCGAGGCGGCATATTACTCCTTTTAGTGAAAACATTTCAAATCTTTAGCTCATGCTTGTAAGACAAGTTCAAATCATGTAAAACAATTCAAAATCAATGATGCATGTACTGTATTTAAAACAAGTTTAAAGCTCATGTAATATGATGTATGCTGACTCTACTCTTGAGGCTACCCACTAGGGTTCCTAGGAAATCATAAACCTAGAGCTGCTCTGATACCACAGATGTTAGAACCCGATCCCGAGATTGGATCCCAACTCCAACTATTTATACCTTAACATTAACGCTCATGCTCTTGCTTACTTTCCACACCTATTGGACTCATTTCCAGAGCCCAAAAAATTTCGGAGCCCTAAAGCTTGCTCTCCCTACTTTGCAGCGTTTGATGTTGTGGTTCCATAAGGGTGATGAGCGTACACTACCTAATCATCAAAATCACATTTAGACTTGTTCATATCAATGTATCTTAAGGCCTCACGTTCACACAGAGGCAAGAATCACCTTAATCGGAGTCATATAACTCAAGATACACTCCAAAAATCTAAGAGAGTTCATACCCGAAACATGCCCTCTTAACTGGCATTTCACTTGTTTTAGGGCAAAATTTCTCAATTTAACTCCAATTGATACCGAATTTTATGGAGTGAAAGATATGTGTCTTATAAATCCAATGGTTCAAGCCTCACCTCATTTGGAGGTCGTATGAGAGAATTATGCCCGAAACATTGGACCATGCTCACTTCTGAAATCGGATTGAAACTCTTTTGGTGCGATTTGCTATAAATTTTAATCTATAGCTCCAAATGCTTTCATTATTTCACCATACGAAAGTAGACATCTAGATCTACAACTCTCATGAAGACTACAAAGGCTGATTCTATCTCCTACATTCTACAGCGTCCTATTTTTCCATCTTCTGATTTCTATCATCTGGTTTTCTATCGTCTGATTTCTATCATCTGGTTTTCTATCGTCTGATTTCTATCATCTGGTTTTCTATCGTCTGATTTCCTTCCTTCTGATTTCTATCTTCTGATTTCCTTCCTTCGCTTTTATCTTCTGATTTCCTTCCTTCGATTTCTATCTTGATTTCCTTCCTTCCTTTTCTATCTTGATTTCCTTCCTTCGCTTTTATCTTGATTTCCTTCCTTCGATTTCTATCTTACCTTTTCTATCTTCTGATTTCTATCTTCTTCTTTTCTATCTTCTTCTTTTCTATCTTCTGATTTCTATCTTCTGCTTTTCTATCTTCTGCTTTTCTATCTTCTGCTTTTCTACCTTCTGATTTCTTTGTAAGGCTCATATCTTTTAACTCCGAACTCCAAATTTAGCAAACGATATACCCTTGGAAAGCTCTAACCTTCTACTACAATATTCATGAAGGCTCATTCATCTAATTTAAGTCCTACGAAGGTCAAAATTTGAGGCGAAATTCTGTCAAATTTTGGGAAAATTTGACAGCTCTTCCCTTGAAAGTACATCTATCCAATTTTTCAATCCTAATACTTCCACCTGCGTAAGACTCATCATACAACCTCATATAACATGATTAAACCCTAAGGTATCTTCAAACACCATTCGAAGCAACAGCCACACTCTTAATCATCTATCATATCCAAACTATAATAATGATGCAATTGGCTTAAACATGCATGGATTTCTCAAAATACATTTGAACTTAGCATTCTTGCATTTCATTTACGTTCAAAGTGAGTAGCTTACAATGCTTTAGTGGGCATTTCAAGCCCTTTTACAACATAGTTCAAATACACTTCCAAAATACTACACTTTTCTTAAATGCATCTAAAGCATTGTTTACAACAATTTGCTTGAAATACATCAAAAACATAATTCTTAGAGTTTGCCTTGAGCTCATTCTTCATGATCCCGATCTTTACCTGGAGATGGGACAGGAAGGTGGGGGTGAGCTTTAAACTCCGTGGGTGACACATTTATATTTAGGCTAATAAGCTACATTGCTTCATTAATCATACTTTTAGCAACTTGCATAGAAATTATGCAATCATGCAATTCATGAAATTTATCAATCTCAAAACATAATGTTCATGCTTCATATCATTCTCATTCTTGCAAAATATCGCTAACATGTAAACACATAAATGATGGTTCAAAAGTCCACGGGTTCTTGATGAGCTACACAAGTGTAGTCATATCTCGAGGAGTCCTAAAGGAACATCCTATGCCACAATCAGAGCGGCGGCGAAGGCTATCTTGGTCGGCGTGCACGTGACTCTGCTGGTGGACTTAACTAACCCACATAACACTTAATTTCATGCATAAAAGCTGGACTTGTCTTG
This sequence comes from Erythroxylum novogranatense, assembly GCA_029891385.1. Lineage (NCBI taxonomy): Eukaryota > Viridiplantae > Streptophyta > Magnoliopsida > Malpighiales > Erythroxylaceae > Erythroxylum > Erythroxylum novogranatense. Next base: position 28,869,058 of record CM057224.1, read on the forward strand.
TCCATGACTAATTTTCTGAAAATGGATATTCAAGCATCCATAAAGCTGATCATGCTTAAAGCACATTTCATGCTTAGCTCACATTTCATGATCTCATTCATGCTCATCCAATTTATGGCAATTTCAAGCAATGTCATGCACTAATCAATTTCTCACCTAATGGCAATCATCCATCAATTTATACACAATCAAAAGTCAATCAATGCTCATTCTAAATTAGTTGGAAAACATTAATTTTCCTTAGTTAAGATAATATTTAAGCATTACTAACATAAAGATAAAAGTGAAACCCACCTTATATCCTTGCTTAAGCTTGCCTAAGGAAGTTCCTCTTCTTGTTCTCCTCTTCTTTCTTGTCCTCCTTCATTCATGGCAAGGAAAGAACCTCACATCATTTAGGGTTTCTAAAATTGAAAACCTAATGAACCTTAATCATGAAATCAACCCTAGAATCACTAAACCCATCTTCTTTCTAAGCTTTCTAAACCATAAAATCAAGCCAAACTCAAACTACATTTCATAACTTACCTTGAATCTTTACTCAACCGAAGGGTTTCTTGTATCAAAATAAAGCTTAGACTCTCCTCTTCACTTTTTCTTCTTGCTCTTTCTTCAAAAACTCACTCACTTTCATGGAAATGCCAAAACCCTAGCAACCTCCTTTCTTCTTCTCCTTTCTTTCCTCTTCTACGTAAACTTCTCCCTCTTCTCCTTTAAATTTCGTAAATCTCACTTCTTCCTACACTAACTCACTTAAACTTCTCCTTTTATACTTCTTCTCTAATCCACTTAAGCCCAAAAGACCCAAGCCTTCATTTAATTCCTTCTTCTTTCATTTTTCCTACATCCTCCTTACTTCCTCTTTATCCTACAACTTACTTAGGCCCAATTATCTTTAAGCCCATTTTATCTTTCTTTTCTTTCCTACCTCATTAAAACCCAACTAATTCATTTAATTCCATTAACTCATTACCTAACATCTTTAATGCCAACTCATATTACTCAATGTCAAGTTAATTAATGTTAACATAATTTACTTAATTACTCTAATCATGCTTAATTACATAAAAATTTTGGGGCTAACATGGCTCCTATGTTTCAGCAGAATCAGTGGGAGTAGTTATCTTGGATTTTCCTAGTGGTCATAGGTTATATTTGGAGGATGTTTATTACATGCCTATGATTGTATGGAACTTGGTTTTTTTTTCTAATAAAATCTGGTTATTCCTTATATTTTGAAAAATTCAAAGTATTTGTGGCACTTAAGAATGAGTCAAATCAATCAAAAAAGACTTGAGAGGTTAGTAAAGGATGGGATCCTTATGGGCTTGGATAGTGATCCATTACCCCCTGTGAATCTTATATTGAAGGAAAAATGACCAAAGCCTCATTTCCTTATAAAGGAAATAGATCTGAATCAACATTAGACTTGGTACATATTGATGTGTGTGGGCCCATGAATGTACAAGCTAGAGGAGGTTATGAATACTTCATAACTTTTATAGATGATTACTCAAGACATGGCTATTTGTATTTGATGCATAAAAAGAGTGAATCCTTTGAGAAGTTCAAAGAATTCAAAGCTGAAGATGAGAAGCAACTTGGCAAGCCATTAAAACAACTTCGATCAGATCGAGGTGGTAAGTACTTATCTGGAGAGGTCCAGCAATATTTAATTGACAATGGAATTGTTTCCAATTTGTCAGCTCCTCGAATGTAACATCCCATCACCGATGGGAAGGTTATTTTGGTATATTGGGACGGGTTAGGATTTTACATTTTTCATATTTGGAGTTGAGCATACATTTGGCCTCTAATTATAGAGGAATGAGTTATTTTGCACATGCATTTATATGTATATGCATTCTTGGCATTTTCTAGCATTTTATTGTGAATATGATGCGATTTATGAATTCTAAGATAATTGGGTTTGAATAGTTGAATTGGAACTGTTTCAGAGGGATTGTCAGTCGATAGTGACCCTTAGAAAATTTTCTGGAAAATTAGGAGAAAATGTCCGGACCGGAAATTTTCTGAGTAACGGACTGATTGACTTCATAGGACTGTCATAAATGTCCAATGGTAATGAGGAAAATAGATACTTGATTTTAGGAATGAAAATGTGGAACCATTAGAATTTGAGGACTATTAGACTAGAAAAGATATTGAAAAGAAAGTGAGCTTTAATATGTTAAGGAATGGATGAGTGTTTGAGGAAAAGAGAGCAAACCCCCCTTCAAATGCCTTAGGTTTTAAATTTGGTGAAAAAGCATTTCTCTGCCATCCTAGGGCATGATCTTTTCTCCTTTGATTGATTCTCCTTTCCTCCTCTTAGTGTGTGATCTTTCGTTGTTTGCTTGCTTGCTTCTTCTCCTTGTGTAAAGCCAAGCTTAAACCCTAAAGAAGATGAAGATTTGGAGGTTTTAGTGAGGGAGAGCCGTAGGTGTTAAGGGAGTTGGAGGATTCGGAAGATTTGAAGATTTGAGAGCTTGATTGGTAAGTAAATTGGCTTTAATGTGGTTTTATTGTGGTTGAAATGCATTTATGGGTTTAAATGTGTAAGATTGTGGTAGTTGAGAGTGAGTTATGGTCGATTTTAGAGAGTTTTTGGGAGAAAATCTGTCAGAGAAGTCGAGAGAAGCCTCGCACGTCGCGACGTCTGCGAGGGCCTCTTGTGACGAGCAGATAAGTCCTTGTCGCGACGAGCCCAAAATTTTACGCCGGGACGAGTATTTCCGTGTGTCACGCCGCGGCGAGCCCCATTTTTCTGAAGTGAGGTATATTAGTTTTTGTGGCATAACTGATGCCGTAGACCTCCAATTGAGGTGATTCTTGATTCTTTATGAACTAGAGAAAGAGGTCTACAATTGATATGAAGAATGAAAGTTCAAATTTAAATTAGTAGGATCGCTATTATTGAACGAAAGTTGAGTAAGGTTCCCTATTTCAACCTAAGGATAGTTTCTTGATAATTGGGGTATAATTATGAGAGTTCCGAATGTAAATTCAATGCTATTGGAGTCTTCAATAGGTGAATTTGATCTAGTTCAAGATGAATTTGGTTTTGAGGTTTTCTTCAGATTAGTTTAGTGTATATGATTTGGCAAATGGAATTGAAAAGTAGAAATGAGACTTGTGGAATTCCAGGTCAGTATATTGAAAGCGAATGAGTCATTATTGATCAATTGAGTGAAAGGTTAGATTTTGACAAAAGATAGTGAAATTGGGGTTATAGCGCCGGGAAGGTCACGAATATGCATCGTACATCTTTTCTTTAAGATATGTGCATCATTGAATCTTTCTGATTGAGCATCTAGTAATGGGAAACTATTTGACTGTTATAGAGGCACCGTTGGATCGTCATTCCACGGATATTCACAGGACTTCGAGCGAGCTCGAAGTTACGGTGAGTAACCTAGTTGGTTCCTCAATTTTTGATTGTTAAATGTTCTGTAAACTGTCTGTGATTGTGAATTGTTTGAGCTTGTGAATGATTAAGATCGATATGTCTGCTTTTGATAAATCGGACTCGACTGCCATGTGATTTTGAAGAATTGCGATAAATGGGTGTTAATGTCAATGTGACTGCGGTTATATTGGACACGTTGCATTTCATACACAAATACATAAACGGATAATAATAGTTGTGACCTGAGTCATCACTGATACTAAAAAGAGACTCGAGCTCAAGGGGAGTTAGTGCATACCCATAGGGCTCTCCTACTCCCTAGACGCGTCTACTGAATACTGTTCACTGTTTAAGCGCTTGGTCACAACACTGTAATAAAATGGGAAAGAGTCACATATGCATTGCATACACATTGTGTTGGATTGAATGCAGTGAATGGGAAATAGGCAAGAGCGCATGATACAATTGTGATAACTTATTTGCGAAATTTCTGAGTTTTGTGATTGAATGAGAATCTGTAAATTGCTATATGGTTTTCTGAATGTGTTATTGTGTTATGCTGTATGCTATTTGCGTAACGCATGAATTGAGTGAACCATCGATGATGGTTTCTCATTGAGTTCGCAAACTCACCCAAAATTGCATTATATTTTTTAGGATCGATAGAATAGACTCCTAGCTCCAGAGATAGACTTTTCCTGCCGTGTGGATCTAGTTGGCAAGAGAAGTTATGGCTCACAGGTTGGTCAGTTGGGATTGTTTTGGGGATGACCTAGTTAGATTTTTGTATTAGTTTCCTTTTTGGAGTAATGTATTTAGACTGTGAAAATCTGATGGACTTGTATATAATTTTGTTTGAAGATGTGAAATGAGAGAGAATCTTGGTTTATAAAATATAATGATTTTTATATTGCGGCTTTTATTAATGATGCCATGAGAGTACTGTAGTGACTGTTTGCTCGTAGCCTCCCTTATTGTAGGATATGTCTCGGGATGACCCACGAGCGTGCACTTAAGTGCAACAAAAACCTTGAGGTCTTGGGTTCAAGTGGTGACTCATCCAAGTACCAAAGAGGACAATACTGAAGGCAAATCCACCCCGGTAGTGGTCGCGGGCCTCTTGAGGTGCGCGGGAAACCCAGCCGGTACGCAAAGTTCAGGTCGCTACTTAAAAAAAGGCATGTAACATCCCATCACGGATGGAAAGGGTAAAATGGTAATTTGGAATGGGTTACGAGTGTGTAAACGTATCGCGGCATGGTCATGCCTAATATGGCCTCCATATATGTATAACTTGAAATTTTTGTACATGCACATGATTGTACATGCATTCCTGACCGTTCCCGGCATATGTGTTTATTTTGTAAAATATGTTATTTGTGCATAAAAAATTGAATTGGAATTGATGTTGGTGTGTTTTACATTTATGTGAAATTTTAGGAATTTTTCTAGAATTTTTCAGGAACAATGTCTGGACCGAAAAAATTGCCAAATGGTAGACTGACTGATTTTCGGTATTGAAAATTACTGTCCAATGGAACTGGAAAATTGGAGATATGATTTTAGAATTTGTAACCCTGAGCCATTGGAATTTGGAGTAGAAATTGAATTGAAATTGGAAAAAGACCAAAAAAATGTGTAAAAGCAGGACAAGTGGCAAGTGACACTTGTCACTTGCCCACTTAAACTTGTTATATATATATAAATATCCTAAGCTTAGCCAATATCCCACGACACTTTATATTTAGCAAAAGTAGAAGGGCTTTTAAATGCTCTCTTTCTCCCTCATCCGAAGGTGCCTTCATCTTCTTCTTTCATTGATTTCTGCTTCTTCGTTGGTGTTCATCCTCCCATACAAAGAGTCCTTCTTGTTTACTTAGTTGCTCCTTCTTCCTTCTCATGCAAATCCAACTTAAGCCTTGTGTTGATGATGATAATAGTGGTGATGGGTGATGATTGCCTTGGGAGTGGTGGAAGGGAGAACTTGGGATAGTTGAAGAGTGTAGGCTTTCAAGCTTGTTTAGGTAAGAATTTAAATTATGTGTCCTTAAACTAGTGGTTAGAAGCAATAATTATGACATCTTGTGTATCACTTGCATAAATTTTGTGTGTTGATTGTATGGGTATAAGTGTATATTTTGTGGTAGGTGATTTATGTGAATTAATAGTTTTGGCTTGTTTTTATGATGTTAGTATGATGGTAGATGAGAGTTAATTAAGGGAAGAAACTTGTGAGTGTGTGCTGCCATTTGTGACTCCTTATGCAAGTAAATGCCTTGATGAAATTATGGCTGTGTTAGTGATTACATTGGACGCCAATTGATGTAGGAATGATGTTAGAATGAAAGGGGGAGACTTAGGTAGCAAATCTGGAAAAGTTACCTTGTACATGTGTCAATGTTTTTTCCATAACTAGTTGTGTGGTTAAGCAAGTGAGGTGGGGTTTGTCTTAAATTAAAATTGATACATTTGGATACATTTCTTGTGAAGGAAGTGCTGCCCAATTTTGATTAGAAGAGTGTTGAATCTTGCTTTTAAAGTGAAGTATAGGTGCAGTATGAATAGTATTTCGAGCTTGATGACCTAAATCTTTGATGAATTTTCCTAGATTGCTTTGAGTTGAATTTGTGAAATTGTTCTTCACGAAAGTTGAAAATTTTTGTGTTATCTTTCTAATGCCACTAAGTATGATATTTTTCGATGTGTAAATTGAAAGTTATGGTCTGTTAATGTTCAAGTGGTAATTCAGCCTTTGGTGTGCAATGCTCTAAGTGAATAGGTTTTGGGCTGTTTGTGTTTTGATATTTATTTGGGACTGTTAATGGGGAGATTGGCTTAAGCGACCTTCTGGAAACTTGTAGAGGATTGTTGTAGTTTTCTAATGAGTGTAAGGATTGTTAGATATAAATTTGTAAAGCTTTATTATGGTTTAGGTGAAATGCTGATTTCTTAAACCCTAACAGGACAGCCACCTTAGTGAGAGGATTTGACCTAGTTTGAATGGGAATTTTCTTTGGAGTTCTTTTTGAGAATTGTATTATATTGTCTGAGATTGTTATTGTTATATAGTATGTAATTTTTTGACAATGGGTTGGAAAGTTATGAATTTTGGAAGATTGAGTTATATTTGAGAATGATTTGGATAGGCTGATGCTTTGATTGAGAAATTGAGTTCTTTAATGATGGAATTGGCTTTCATTTTGTTCATGAAAGTTGTAGCCCTTGTTTTTCTCTTTTGATTGACATAAAATTTGGAATTTTTAGTTAAGGGGGTAAAAAGTTATGATTTTTGAAAAAGTCCTGAACTATTGTGGCAATTTTGTGATTTGGCAGTGTCTTTGAGTGCAATTTTGACACCCGTAGAGGTGAAATTGGTTTGTGTACCCTTCATGAAATTTGTCGGGTTTTCTGAGAACTTTCCAACGAGAACAAATTTGGAATTTTTAGACACTTGTATAAATAGATAAGGGTTTTGAAAGAGGAGAAGGTAGTTTGTGAAAATTGGAAATTGGGAAAAAGAAGGAAATTGGAAAAAAAAATTTGGTCTGCCGCTCGCACCTTGAGAGGGCGCGAGAGGCTGGGTGCAACGCCCAGCCTATGATTTTTTAATTATTATTATTTAATTACTTTATTTTCTTAATTGCTTAATTTGGGATTTATGTGACCTAATTATTTCTTTTGTCAATTACCTTCGCATCCGACGTCCGATTGACCTGATTCTTGAGGCATCAGATTCGTATAATATTTAATTTCGTTTATTTGTGAAATTGGGAATTTTTAAAGCCGAAATTGACAGGAATTGGTTAGGTCAAAGTGAGGGGTTCGGGTAAGGATTTTCCTAAGCCGTGTTTTATTTGTAATTGGACCTATAGAGGTCCGAATTCAGTGATTTCTGTGTCAATGGGTTTTTAATTTTTAGAGAAAAATTTGGTGATGGGAAATTGTGTAATAGTGCTGGGAATGTCACGAACATGCATTGTACACATTTAATTGCTACATGTGCATTATTAAATGTTTCTGATTGCCAATTTGGTAATGTTGGATATTTGGACTATTTTAGAGGCGCATTTGGAACGTAAATTCACAGATGTTGCCGAGACTTCCAGGCTTTAGCTTCGGAAGCAAAGGTGAGTAACCTAGATGGTTTCTCGATTACTGATTGTTTATAATTTTGCACTTATAATACTTTGGAGAATAATGGTGGGCTTGCGTTTGTTTATGACTGATTCTGGGCCAAAGGTGCCTTATGTACTGGGAGATACTGACATAGGAGTGCCCTACTTGCTTCGTGTGATTTGAATGTGATTGATTGTGAACCATTTATTTAGATGTGTTAAGTTGGGATAAACTATGATGTTGGTTTGTTTTATTTTTGAAATATGCATTCCTTGCATAAATATATGATCAGTAATTGGCAGTTGTGACCGGAGCAGCCACCGAGAGCTTAAAACTCAACGTATTTGGGCCTCGAGTCCACAGTGATTCAGAGCCTCTGGCTCAACGATTAATGCGCCCATATTGTGACAATTTCAGAGCTTCTGGCTCAACGATTAATGTGCCCTTATTGGGACAGTTTAGGCACTCGGTCACAACACCGAAATAAAATAGAAATGTGTTACATACGCATGTCATATATATCTGAATTTTATTTTCTTTGATTGGGCGAAAGGCAAACTGCCTTATGCTTCTGTGGTATTTCTGAATGTGAATTATGGATGTTTATGAATTCAATTGGTTATGTATGTCTAATCGTGTGAAATGTATAAATGGTCTATGTTCAAGTGAAATTGTGCAATGTGATTAAATATGCAACAATGTGAATATATGTTATATGGAACGATGTGTTGCATGAATTGAGTGAACCATTGATGATGGTTCCTCACTGAGTTCGCAAAACTCACCCAAAATTTGCAATTATTTTTCAGGATTTAGAAGAATTGTTGGGCCCGGGTCCTGGATCCCCAATCCCGAGGCGGCCCCTCGGGTCGGGCCTGCGACGGGCGCTCCATGAACCTTCGGGCCCGATCCCAACATCCATACAAATACATAATTTGATTCATATAACAATACATATACTCATACATATGCATACATTCTACACATGCATTCTAAACATACATTCATCATTCCAATTGCATAAATCATCTGTCATTCTCATTCGAAGAAATTCACCAAGTAGTCTCAAAATATAACAAAATACAAAATGAAATTAAATCCCAAAATACAAAAGTATGCTCCATGATGAAATGCTGGTGGGCTAACCAAAGTACTAACTTAAGACAAGGCTCCTAACTAGCTTGACGTTTCCGATGCCTTGCAAGGTCGACAATCGTCTCGATCTGCACCTGAGGAGGGGAGAGTAATGGGGTGAGCTGCGAAGCTCAGTGGCATATACATTTATAGCCATAGGCAACGAGCCACACAATCAAGCAATATACATATATCACTAGCAAATCAAAAATCATCAATTTATTCACATTCATATAAACATAGGTCATGCATTTTCTTGTTTCTCAACATAACAATCATTATGCAACAAGTCTGTCAAATCCATCATGTGTTATGCTCAACAAATCGATCGTGTATGCACAAACAATTGGCTCGAGAGTTTCGTAAATGATCCAGATAAACCAAAGGTAAATCCGTAAACTATCCGAGTCCGATTTCTCAAGGATCTCGTGGCCTCAAGCGGGCAGCCGGGAGAAGGCTTTATATCAACGTGCACGTGACTCCATCCGTAACTCTCTTACCTAAACAAATCACATAATCCATTCGATTCATGCTCAAAGCATTTTTCACGTTGTTCTAAATTCTCATTCTTGTCCATTGCCATAAGGCCTATCAAACCATGCATAATTTTAATCATAATGCGAGTTCAATATTCTCAAAGAATTCAACACAAGTAATGTCACATAATGCAAGTGAGCATACATCAGGCAATTTGCCCATACATACAATAACCATAAACATATTACCCACCTAGTATCGCTTGAGTATCAGACTCACTGTTGTCCTTCCTCTTGCGATTGGGTCAAATCAACTTGGTTCCCTATAATAAACCAAGTTTTCACTCAATCAATATCCACATAAAATATTCCATAAAGCTTGACAAACAAAAGTAAAGCACTAAAAGTCTCCACTCAACTTCCCCTTAAAATTCCGAACCCTTACAGGCTAATTCCGAACTTCCTTTCTTCATAAACCTTGTAGCTCTCTCTTTCTAGTTCACAATGAATCCAAAACCACCTCAATTGGACATCTACAACCCAGGATATGCCCAAAATACTAAAAATCATCTTTGTTGACCATAGGGGCTCATCACGACGAAGCCACGCTGTCATCGCGAACGAAGTTTGTGCTTTCGCCATGCGTCCTGCCTCGCAGCGTCTTGTGGCGAACACCTCTTCGTATGTCGCGACATTGCCCCCCTCGCACGTCGCGACGAATGTTTCCCTCGCACGTCGCGGCGTGCCTCCTTCGCACGTCGCGACGAGCGCTCCTCTGCTCATCGCGACGAATTTAATTAATTTTCGTCGCGACGAACTCCACGTCGCGGCGTGTTCATAAGTACGTCGCGATGTGCGGGTCTGGAAACTCTACTCCGAAACCCAAATTTCTGCAATTTCCAACTTCAATCTCTTCCCAAACTCAAATGCAACACATCTAAACTGTAGATCAAGTCTTATACTACCTTTCTAACCCAACAACAACTCAAAATCAGTCACAAATCCAACAACTCAAGGATTTCTAACCATTGTTACCCTAAAACCCTAAAATCTTTGATTCTGTCCATTCTACATTCTTCTAAGTTTAAATCTAATCAAACCAAGTTCAAACAAAGCAAACTTTACCCGGAAATGGCTTCAAACTGTCGGAAAACTGCAACGATCGAAATCTCTCTTCTCTTCTCCTTCCTTCACCACCGACGGCGCACTCTCCTTCTTTCTTCTATTCTTCCTTTTCCTTTCTTTCTTCTCTTTTTCCTTTCTTTCTTCTCTTTCTAATTTCCTACTTGGGGAAAAAGTATAAAGACTATTATACCCCTCCTTATAAAACTTAATCCACTTTAACTCACACAACTTCCCAAAATGCCCTCATATCTTTTTACCCTTTTAATCCTCATCTAACCACAATTAAACCTTAATTATCCAGTAATACTCCATAATAAATCAACTAAGGCATAAACACATATTTATCAAAATTCATGCTTAATATCATCATAAAAAAAAAATTCAGGATCTAACATTTCTCCCCCTCTTAAAAGAAATTTCGTCCTCGAAATTTACCTGAATCATCAAAGAGGTGCGGATACTTCTCCCGCATGGCTTCTAATGGCTGCCATGTAGCCTCCTCTACCGAATGGTTCCTCCACAGGACCTTGACTAGCTGAACCGTCTTGTTCCTGAGGACCTTGTCCTTGGTATCCAAAATCTCCACCGGTTGCTCCTCATAACTCAGATCATCCCTCAGCTGAACGTCACTAGTCTGAATGATGTGAGAAGGATCCGATTTATACCTCCTCAACATAGACACATGGAAGACATCGTGAATCTGCGATAACTCCGGACGTAACGCCAACCTATAGGCGAGTGGCCCAATCCTCTCCAGGATCTCATAAGGATCCACATACCTCGGACTCAACTTACCCTACTTGCCAAATCTCATCACTCCTTTCCAAGGAGATGTCTTAAGGAACACTTTCTCACCGACTTCATACTCCATCTCCTTTCGGTGAGCATCAACATAACTCTTCATCCTATCCTGTGTTGCCTTAAGTCGCTGCTTAACCAGATTGACTTTCTCAACTGTCGTCTGAATCAATTCTGGTCCTTCCAATTGCCTCTCTCCTTCTTCATCCCAACAGATCGGAGTCCTACATCTCCGCCCATACTGTTGGAACCCCTCCCTGGTGCGACATGTGTCCGACGTCTTGCGTGACATCTGGACGCGCGTCCCACGAGGAAGCGATTCCTCACCACAAAAGAATCCTCAAACTGGACTTAATTTCGCTTTATCCGAATAAAGTTGGATAGCTTGACCCTAAGTCTCTTCCAATAGCTTTGATCTGCTTTAGGGCCATCATTGCTCCTATACCTAAGCTACTACGTAATCCAGCACCTCTAGGTCAAATGAAATCAAAAAATGCCCCAATCGGACCTTTGTAGGTCACAAAACGACCTTTCGGGCAAAATCGACACTCATCGGCCCTAAAATCCAACTAAAACCCGACACTCTCATTTTACCGAAAAAGGATAGAAAATTGAGCTAGTTAACTAACGTTTCAAATCTCATGTGAAATGAAGGTCAAAAGACAAAGATGCAAAGAAAATAGGAAAACGATTATTATAGGTTTACTTAAAATCCAACTTGATTTATTTATAACCGTTTTACCTTAAATCCGAATTTTCCAAAATAAATTAAACGTATCAAATCTTACTTATAAACATAGGAAAGAATCATTCATGAGTTGTTTCCAAGGTTTACCAAGCTTACCTTTTTATACCTTTGCAAAAGTTGAAAATGTATGACATTTTAACCAAAAGGAAATCAAGTATGACCTATATAACTATACCAGAAAGATATAAGGTTATTTAAAACAATTAGTAAGGAAACAAAAGTCATATCTATCATTAAAAGAAATGGAAACTTGTTTAAGGTTGGTATTTAGTAAATTACCAAATGAATAGTAACATTTACCAAATGAATAGTAATCAGTGAATTTTAAGCGTCCATAACTTTTTCGTTTTAAATCGAAATTTTACTCATTTGATACCGTTTTCAAGATCTCGCTAAACTCTATCAACATTAAGAAATACCTTTTTTTTCAAAATGTGACTCTAAGATACCCTAAAACACAATGCAAGGTAGCTGCCTATTTTTTTTTAAAAAATGGACAGCACCTCCCCTAAAATTTGATCTAGCCAAACTTCAATGTTTACTGAAACCTGCACAAAAACGCAGTTTAAAGGCAGCCACACACTCCTACTAGTCTAACCATTTCTCAACCTAACTTCTAAACATCAAATCCAGATAATAACATCGCAATTTTAATCATTCTACATATTTCAAGCTAACTACTAAACATCCATTGTTTTTCTTTTCTCATAAAGGCATTCACAAGCTCATGCTTGCTTTTACCTTCTCACTCATGCAAGCATATATTCATACATGCTTAAACATATTCAAATATATAATGAAACTTCAAAACCTTAAAAGTTTACATGAAATACACAAATACAATGCTTTAAAGAGCATTTTAGCCCGAATACATCAACTTCCAAAAGAAAGTCTAAAATGCTAACGAAAGCATCGGTTTATTAAAGTTTAACTTTAAAAGCAAAAGCATCGGAGTATGCTTTATTCCCGATGCGTCGACCCAGTTTCTCGCTCTAAACCTGTGGAGGGAAAGGAGGGGGTGAGCACGACGGCTCCGTGGGTAACAGTCTAATAATTAAGCATAAGCCAACACATGCATCAATAATGATAATTTCATGTCAACAACCATCAATTTCATTTTCTAACAAATAAGACATTTACAAAATCACCAAATATCAGATAACATCACAAAAGCACATCACAGATGGTCTGAGTGATCCTAACAGGACGTACTACACATGTTCGACAAGCGACCATGTGTAGCCGTGAACAGAGGGGAGTCCGATTTCGGATCTCCTATGCCACTAGCAAGCGGTAGTGAAAGCTTATGACAAGTTGCACTTGTTAAGCAGAGGGATCACTACAAACCCACGAAAACATACATAATCACCTTAGGCATTCATTCTAAATTGCATGCTCACTTTATCATTTTCAATCAAGGTTCCAACTCATTTTCAATTAAACAATCATCCAGAAGGATTTGCTACAATTTGCCATTTCCACAAATCGCATGCATGAAATCTTCAAATTCACATATTCGGCACCTTATCACTTAACAAACAATTTTTCAAACCCGTACACATATATACATTACAAGGCACATTGTACACACTTAAACTATCACATTCGTTCAAAATACACAAATCATGGCTCAATACTTAATGATTAAAAAGTTACCCACCTTGACTTCGATGGCTAGGAATTGGGTTAACTTGCCCCAATGGATTGTTTTGACTCTCCTCAATATCCAAACGCCGCAATTGACCTTAATTAAATCATAATAAGGCTAATTAATGAAAAGAGTAAAGTGCTGGAATTTTAAATAAAAATGAAAAACTTACATTTAAGCTAATCTAATCTTCCTTATATCTCCATTACGCTTAATTTACCTTAACCAAGGCATACAACCCTTCATCAACACATAATTAGGCCAATTACTCAATGACGCCTATGCTGAAATTTTTCGAACATAACGAAACTTAAAAATTAAACCGACGTAACCTTACCTAACCCTTCTTATACCTTCCCTAGGCCATACCAACTCGAAACCCCCTTCAAATCCAATCCCAATTTCGCAAATTTTCATATCCTAGGCCATACACAAATCTGAAATTTTCCAAGCATCCATTTCCTTCTCTTTTTCCATTCTTTCCTAATCTAACCATCTTCAATCATCATATTAACCAAGAAAGAAGCCAAATCTAACAAAATTTTTAACCAATTCGTAACCCTAATCCTACCCCAAATCTGAAATTTGAAACTTCCATCTAAACCTTCTTCTTTCTTCATCAAATAACTTCCAACATCATTCATGAGCAAGGAAGGTCAAACTAGAACAAGAAATCAAGGAAAATCCGAAATCCTTACCTTGTTAAACACTCACGAAATCTTCTTCCTTTGGCTCAAATGAAAGACAACTCCTCCCCTTTCCCTTAGCTTTCACGAAATCCCTAGGAAACTCCCATAAGCTTCACGTTTTTTTTTCTTCTTCTTCTTCCCTTCTCCTTCTTCTCCTTGGATGGCCGAAACTCACTCTTCCCTTTCTCTTCTTTGAAGTTTCGTATGGCTTGAAAAATGACCTTGGTTTTGTCTTCTTTTTCACTTACTCCCTAAGCCAAAAACGACCTCACTTTGCCTCTCCCTCATGAAATTTCGTTGGTCACTAAAGAAGGGTGGTCAAAGCTTCTAAATTGGTCAAAGATGGAGCCTTAGGAAACTTAGAAAAACCTATGCATTTTCATGAAACTTAAGCCCAAATTTTCAAGTCCAAATTTCCCTCCTTAAAACTTTTCCCCAAATTTTCATCTTCCCTCCTTCCATTTCAAACTTAACTTTTGTGGGCTCCCACTTAAAAGCCCATAAGCTCCCGTCCTTTTTCATTTAATCTTCCATATAAACCCTATCCCACTTAATTAATAAACCTAAAGCCTTATAACCATTTAAACAAATTCTAATTTATTCCTAACATGACCTAATTTAATAATTCTTATTCTTTGAAAAAAAATAATACAAAAATTAAAATTCGAATTTAACTAAATTCCTAAAATTTAATATTAGTGCTATAAATTCTAACTCTCAATTTCTTCAATTACTAATTATTGCTCTAAAAAATCCCAAATTATTCTAATCAATCGGAAATCTAAAAAAAAAAACCCTAATTACTTCAATTAATACTAGCCAAAAGATAATAAACTTACCAATAATTTAAACAAACCTATTTAATAAAGAAAAAGAAAACGGGGTCTAACATTTCTCCCCCCCTTAAAAGAATTTCGTCCTCGAAATTCTTACCTGAATCAATGAAAAACTGAGGATACTTCTCCTTCATAGCTTCCAATGGCTCCCACGTGGCCTCTTCCACCGAATGATTCCTCCATAACACTTTTACTAACTGTATTGTCTTATTCCTAAGCACCTTTTCTTTTGTATCTAAAATCTACACTAGAAGCTCTTCATAACTCAAATCCTCACTCAATTGAACTTCCTCAGCCTGAATAACATGAGACGGATCTGATCGGTATCTCCTCAACATAGAGACATGAAAAACATCATGAATCTGAGATAACTCTGGAGGCAAGGCTAACTTATATGCCAATGGACCAATCCTCTCCAGAATCTCATACGGCCCCACATATCTCGGACTCAACTTACCCTTCTTTCCAAATCTCAGAATCCCTTTCCACGGAGAAGTCTTAAGGAACACCATATCGCCGACCTCATACTCCATCTCTATCCTATGAGCATCCTCATAGCTCTTCATCCTATCCTGAGCTGCCTTCAGCCTGTGTTTAATCACATTGACCTTATCCACTGTCATCTGAATCAACTCTGGACCCAAAAGTTTCCTGTCTCCCTCTTCATCCCAACACACCGGAGTCCGACATCTCCTCCCATACAGAGCCTCATAAGGAGCCATTTGAATGCTCGAATGATACGAATTGTTGTAAACAAATTCGATCAAAGGCAAGTGTTCATCCCATGCTCCTCTAAAATCCATTACACAAGCTCTAAGCATTCCCTCTAGAGTCCGATTGGTCCTCTTAGACGGACCATCGGTCTGAGGATGGAAAGCAGTACTGAAACTCAACTTAGTACCTAATGCCTCCTGCAAACTGCCCCAAAATCTAAAAGTAAATCGAGGATCCCGATCAGACACTATCGAATCCGGAATCCCATGCAATCTTACTACCTCCTCAATATACTTCTTAGCTAGCACATGCAGAGGATCTGCCTGTCTTATTGCCAAAAAATGGGCTGATTTTGTCAATCTATCCACAATCACCCATATGGCATCATGCCTCCTACTGGTCCTGGGCAATCCCATCAGAAAATCCATAGTGACTCAATGCCATTTCCACTCAGGAATGGACAATGGCCGCAACTGGCCTGAAGGTGCCTGATGTTCAGCCTTAACCTGTTGACACACCAGACACTTGCTCACATACTCAGCCACATCTTTCTTCATACCTCTCCACCAAAAATGTTCTCTGAGATCCCTGTACATCCTGGTACTGCCTGGATGCATAGCATACGGTGCATTGTGCGCTTCATCCAGAATCTCATCCTTCACCTCCTTGACATCTGGAATGCACAGCCTATTTCTGACTGTCAGAAGCCCATCATCACTCATTATCATGTCAGACTTCTTACCCTTCTGAATTTCTTCCCATAATCGACTCAGTTCTGCATCCTGACCCTGCAACTCTTTTACTTTATCTCGAAGAATCGGCCTTACCCGAAAAGTGGCAACAATGCAACTTGTCTCATCCTGCTCTAGACTGATCCTGAGCTTCGCCATCTCTTCCAATAGCGGCAAATACACCGTCTGAACATATGCTATGGAAGACTTCCTACTCAAGGCATCTGCAACAACATTTGCCTTACCTGGATGATACTCAATCAATGTGTCATAGTCCTGAGCACTCGATCCATCGCCTGTCTCAAATTCAGCTCCTTCTGACTCAACAAGTATTTGAAAATCTTGTGATCTGTAAAGATCCTCGTCTGAACCCCATATTGGTAATGTCTCCAGATCTTTAAAGCAAAGATCACTGCTGCTAACTCCAAATCATGGGTCGGATAATTCACCTCATAAGGCTTTAGGCTGCATGAGGCATATGCTATCACCTTATCTTCCCGCATAAGCACACATCCTAACCCCTTTCTCGAAGCGTCCACTATACACGTAAAACTCCCATCTCCTGTAGCAACGCTAGAACCGGAGCACTAGTCAATCTGTGCTTCAGCTCCTCAAAACTTCTCTGGCATTCATCACTCCAGACCAAACTTCTGATTTTTCCTTAACAACTTAGTCAAAGGAGTAGCAATTAAGGAAAATCCCTCCACAAATCGCCTATAGTAACCAGCTAAACCCAGAAAGCTCCTCACCTCTTTCATCACATCGGGCGTGCGATTCACTACAGACTTCAACTTTTTGGGTCTACATGCACCCCATTCGCAGAAACAATGTGACCAAGAAAGACTACCTCACGCAACCAAAATTCACATTTCGTGAATTTGGCATACAACTCTCTCTCCCTCAGTCTCTGCAACACAATCCTCAAGTGCTCCTCATGATCTGCCTCACTCTTGGAATACACCAGAATGTCATCGATAAACACGATAACAAAATGATCTAAAAAGTCCTTAAAGACCCTGTTCATCAAATCCATAAAAGCGGCAGGAGCATTGGTCAATCCAAAAGGCATAACCAAAAACTCATAATGGCCATACCGAGTCCTGAAGGCTGTCTTGCTCACATCAGACTCCTTAATCCTGAGTTGATGGTAGCCAGACCTGAGATCAATCTTGGAGAAGACCGTTGCTCCTTGCAGCTGATCAAACAAGTCATCTATCCGAGGCAATGGATACTTGTTTTTCACCGTCACCTTATTAATTCTCCTGTAATCAATGCACATCCTCCAGGTTCCATCTTTCTTTCTAACAAATAAGACCGGCGCTCCCCACGGTGAAGTGCTCAGTCTAATGAATCCCTTATCTAACAGATCCTCTAATCGCTCCTTGACTCCTTCAACTCACCGAGCCATCTGTAGAAGGTGGAATCGAAATAGAGTCGCCCCGGAGCCAAATCAATAGCAAACTCAATCTCCTCTCCGGGTAACCCGCAACTCTTCAGAAACACATCGAAATTCCCTCACAATGGGAATATCCTCCACCTTACTCTCCTTCACACCGGTATCCGAACACACGCCTAGAAGGCTTCACGCCTCTTCCCATCGATCTATCACCAACAAAATCAATCCAAATGGCGGTGTCAACTTCTGTCCCCCGAAAACTACCTTGACCCTCTCCCGGATCAAATTCTACTTCCTTTTTGTCACAATCCAGCTTCGCCTTATACTTCTCCATCACGTCCATTCCGACGATCACATCTAACCCCTTCAGATCTAGAGGTAGCAGGTCCACTACCAAACTAGATCCATCAATCACAAGCTTACAATCTCTAAAGATCCGGCTCACAACAACAGTCCTCCCTAACGGAGTACTAACAAATAGACACTCGTCCAATAGAACTGACTGCATACTGGGCAATAACACACTCGCAGAGACAAAGGAATGGGTGGAACCAGAATCAAAGAGAACATAAACATCATAATGAAAAAGCTGAGCCATACCAAGAATAACCTCCGTCTGGCTGCAGCCTCCTCTCGAGTCATAGCAAATACCGAGCTCAGGCTTGCCCTCTCGGTCTCCACTGGAGGAATGGGCTTCTTCATCGACCCAGTAATCCCCACCTGTAGGCCGGTCTGGTCCCCGCTGTCTCCACTCTCCTCTGAACTTGTGACTGAGCTCTGCCCCTCGAGCCCACAAAGGACAGTTGCTAATCATGTGTCCCTTCTCTCCACACTTGAAGCAGGCACCTGTCAACTTGCGACATTCACCCCGATGTGGATTCCCACAATGCTCACACAGAGGGGTCGGGTTCCTGCTTCTCTCTGCCTTGCTGTTTCCTCCCACTGAGGAGGCCTGCACTGACCCTGCTCTGAACTGCCTGCTTTGCTGAGGGGCACTGCTGCCTCCCTGACTCTACACCCGAAAACTCTTCTCACCCCTGGAAGCAGTTTGAACACTACCCCCTCTCCTAGAAAACTGCTCTCTGCACTTTCTTTTTCTGCTCACCTCCTGTCTGATGTTCTCCAGTTTTTCTGCTTGGAGTGCCGCATCCACTAGCTGCTAATAATCAGTGAAATTATGAATCACTACCTTCTCCCTGATTCCTAGATGGAGGCCTCCCTCAAACTTCCTACACTTGTCTTCCTCATTAGCCACCATATAGGCTGCATACCGAGACAGTTGAGTGAATCTCAGCTCATACTCACTAACAGACAGCTCCCTCTGAGCCAAATTCATAAACTCTCTGGCCTTTTCTTGCATATAAACCTGGGAGAAATACTTCTTCCTGAATAATTCTCCAAAATCACTCCATGATAACACAGGAGGTACAGCCTGACTCTGTGGCATCGACTCCCACCAGTGAAGAGCATTCCCCTGCAATAAACTCACTGCATACTCCAGCTTCTCTTCATCTGTACATTTCATCTGTACCAGAACCCTTTCTGTTCTTTTCATCCAAGCCTCAGCTTCCTCAGGATTGGTGGTACCATGAAAGTCCACCGCACTAAACTTCTGTAACTTGTCATACTGCCCGCCCCTAATCACTGGAGCTAGAGCTGGAGCCTGAGATCCCTGACCCATGGCCAAGGTGAATGCCTGGGCAAAAGCCTGGAAAAACTGCGGATCCACCGCAGGCATAGCAGGAGGAGGAGGAGGAGGTTGCTCCTCAGGTTGCACACTAGGTGCCTCTGAGCCAGGAGCTGAGTGTGTCCCTGCATCTTGTGGGATATGAGACTCATCAGTGCTCCCCTGGCGAGAGCTAGAGCGAGAAAGAGCGTCGCGGGACCTATGCCGAGGTGGCATATTTACTCCTTCAAAATAAAACCAGTGAAAAACTTTAGTTCAAAAGAAATCATGCTAAAATCAGGTTACAATTTATCATGTAGTCAAAATTACCATATTGGCATGTAAAATCAGTGAAAACAATACAAAAGGACACAAATCATGCAATCCCTAACATTCTCCTTCTACCCGAACCTAAACCGAAAGCTCTGATACCATAAGTGTTGGAACCCCTCCCTGGTGCGACATGTATCCGACGTCTTGCGTGACATCTGGACGCGCGTCCCACGAGGAAGCGATTCCTCACCACAAAAGAATCCTCAAACTGGACTTAATTTCGCTTTATCCGAATAAAGTTGGATAGCTTGACCCTAAGTCTCTTCCAATAGCTTTGATCTGTTTAGGGCCCATCATTGCTCCTATACCTAAGCTACTACGTAATCCCAGACCTCTAGGTCAAATGAAATCAAAAAATGCCCCAATCGGACCTTTGTAGGTCACAAAACGACCTTTCGGGCAAAATCGACACTCATCGGCCCTAAAATCCAACTAAAACCCGACACTCTCATTTTACCGAAAAAGGATAGAAAATTGAGCTAGTTAACTAACGTTTCAAATCTCATGTGAAATGAAGGTCAAAAGACAAAGATGCAAAGAAAATAGGAAAACGATTATTATAGGTTTACTTAAAATCCAACTTGATTTATTTATAACCTTTTTACCTGAAATCCGAATTTTCCAAAATAAATTAAACGTATCAAATCTTACTTATAAACATAGGAAAGAATCATTCATGAGTTGTTTTCAAGGTTTACCAAGCTTACCTTTTTATACCTTTGCAAAAGTTGAAAATGTATGACATTTTAACCAAAAGGAAATCAAGTATGACCTATATAACTATACCAGAAAGATATAAGGTTATTTAAAACAATTAGTAAGGAAACAAAAGTCATATCTATCATTAAAAGAAATGGAAACTTGTTTAAGGTTGGTATTTAGTAAATTACCAAATGAATAGTAACATTTACCAAATGAATAGTAATCAGTGAATTTTAAGCGTCCATAACTTTTTCGTTTTAAATCGAAATTTTACTCATTTGATACCGTTTTCAAGATCTCGCTAAACTCTATCAACATTAAGAAATACCTTTTTTTTCAAAATGTGACTCTAAGATACCCTAAAACACAATGCAAGGTAGCTGTCCATCTTTTAAAAAAAAATGGACAGCACCTCCCCTAAAATTTTATCTAGCCAAACTTCAACGTTTACTCAAACCTGCACAAAAACGCAGTTTAAAGGCAGCCACACAATCCTACTAGTCTAACCATTTCTCAACCTAACTTCTAAACATCAAATCCAGATAATAACATCGCAATTTTAATCATTCTACATATTTCAAGCTAACTACTAAACATCCATTGTTTTTCTTTTCTCATAAAGGCATTCACAAGCTCATGCTTGCTTTTACCTTCTCACTCATGCAAGCATATATTCATACATGCTTAAACATATTCAAATATACAATGAAACTTCAAAACCTTAAAAGTTTACATGAAATACACAAATACAATGCTTTAAAGATCATTTTAGCCCGAATACATCAACTTCCAAAAGAAAGTCTAAAATGTTAACCAAAGCATCGTTTTATAAAAGTTTAACTTTAAAAGCAAAAGCATCGGAGTATCCTTTATTCCCGATGCATCGACCCAGTTTCTCGCTCTAAACCTGTGGAGGGAAAGGAGGGGGTGAGCACGACGGCTCCGTGGGTAACAGTCTAATAATTAAGCATAAGCCAACACATGCATCAATAATGATAATTTCATGTCAACAACCATCAATTTCATTTTCTAACAAATAAGACATTTACAAAATCACCAAATATCAGATAACATCACAAAAGCACATCACAGATGGTGCGAGTGATCCTAACAGACGTTACACATGTTCGACAAGCGACCATGTGTGCCGTGAAACAGAGGGGAATCCGATTTTGGATCTCTATGCCCTTAGCGGGCGGTAGTGAAGCCTATGACAAGTCTTGCTTGTTAAGCAGAGGGATCACTACAAACCCACAAAACATACATAATCACCTTAGGCATTCATTCTAAATTGCATGCTCACTTTATCATTTTCAATCAAGGTTCCAACTCATTTTCAATTAAACAATCATCCAGAAGGATTTGCTACAATTTGCCATTTCCACAAATCGCATGCATGAAATCTTCAAATTCACATATTCGGCACCTTATCACTTAACAAACAATTTTTCAAACCCGTACACATATATACATCAAAAGGCACATTGTACACACTTAAACTATCACATTCGTTCAAAATACATAAATCATGGCTCAATACTTAATGATTAAAAAGTTACCCACCTTGACTTCGATGGCTAGGAATTGGGTTAACTTGCCCCAATGGATTGTTTTGACTGTCCTCAATATCCAAACGCCGCAATTGACCTTAATTAAATCATAATAAGGCTAATTAATGAAAAGAGTAAACTGCTGGAATTTTAAATAAAAATGAAAAACTTACATTTAAGCTAATCTAATCTTCCTTATATCTCCAATTACGCTAATTTACCTTAACCAAGGCATACAACCCTTCATCAACACATAATTAGGCCAATTACTCAATGACGCCTATGCTGAAATTTTTCGAACATAACGAAACTTAAAAATTAAACCGACGTAACCTTACCTAACCCTTCTTATACCTTCCTAGGCCATACCAACTCGAAACCCCTTCAAATCCAATCCCAATTTGAAAATTTTCATATCCTAGGCCATACACAAATCTGAAATTTTCCAAGCATCCATTTTCTTCTCTTTTTCCATTCTTTCCTAATCTAACCATCTTCAATCATCATATTAACCAAGAAAGAAGCCAAATCTAACAAAATTTTTAACCAATTCGTAACCCTAATCCTACCCCAAATCTGAAATTTGAAACGTCCATCTAAACCTTCTTCTTTCTTCATCAAGTAACTTCCAACATCATTCATGAGCAAGGAAGGTCAAACTAGAACAAGAAATCAAGGAAAATCCGAAATCCTTACCTTGTTAAACACTCACGAAATCTTCTTCCTTTGGCTCAAATGAAAGACAACTCCTCCCTTTTCCCTTAGCTTTCACGAAATCCCTAGGAAACTCCCATAAGCTTCACGTTTTTTTATTCTTCTTCTTCTTCTTCCCTTCTCCTTCTTCTCCTTGGATGGCCGAAACTCACTCTTCCCTTTCTCTTCTTTGAAGTTTCGTATGGCTTGAAAAATGACCTTGGTTTTGTCTTCTTTTTCACTTACTCCCTAAGCCAAAAATGACCTCACTTTGCCTCTCCCTCATGAAATTTCGTTGGTCACTAAAGAAGGGTGGTCAAAGCTTCTAAATTGGTCAAAGATGGAGCCTTAGGAAACTTAGAAAAACCTATGCATTTTCATGAAACTTAAGCCCAAATTTTCAAGTCCAAATTTCCCTCCTTAAAACTTTTCCCCAAATTTTCATCTTCCCTCCTTCCATTTCAAACTTAACTTTTGTGGGCTCCCACTTAAAAGCCCATAAGCTCCCTTCCTTTTTCATTTAATCTTCCATATAAACCTAGCCCACTTAATTAATAAACCTAAAGCCTTATAACCATTTAAACAAATTCTAATTTATTCTAACATGACCTAATTTAATAATTCTTATTCTTTGAAAAAAAATACAAAAATTAAAATTCGAATTAAACTAAATTCCTGAAATTTAATATTAGTGCTATAAATTCTAACTCTCAATTTCTTCAATTACTAATTATTGCTCTAAAAAAAATCCCAAATTATTCTAATCAATCGGAAATCTAAAAAAAAAAACCTAATTACTTCAATTAATACTAGCCAAAAGATAATAAACTTACCAATAATTTAAACAAACCTATTTAATAAAGAAAAAGGAAACGAGGTCTAACACATACAATGCCTCATATGGAGCCATCTGAATGCTCGAATGGTACGAATTATTATAAGCAAATTCGACCAATGGTAAATGCACATCCCAAGCTCCTCTGAAATCCATCACACAAGCCCGAAGCATCCCCTCAAGTGTCCGAATAGTCCTCTCAGATTGACCATCCGTCTAAGGGTGGAACGCCGTACTAAAATTCAGCTTCGTACCCAAAGCTTCCTGCAAACTACCCCAAAACTTCGAAGTAAACCGAGGATCCCTATCCGACACTATGGAATCTGGAATCCCATGCAATCTCACTATCTCATTAATATACTTCTTTGCTAACACATGCAAAGAATCAGTCTGCTTGATCGCCAAAAAGTGAGCTGACTTCGTCAACCGATCCACTATAACCCATATGGCATCGTGCTTCCGACTGGTCCTGGGCAATCCCATCAGAAAATCCATAGTTACCCTTTGCCACTTCCACTCCAGAATAGGCAACGACCTCAACTTGCCCGCAGGTGCCTGGTGTTCAGCTTTGACTTGCTGACACACTAGACACTTACTGACAAATTCTGCGATATCTCTCTTCATGCCTTTCCACCAAAAATGCTCTCGCAGATCTCTGTACATCCTGGTGCTACCGGGATGCATAGCATAAGGCGCATTGTGTGCCTCATCCATAATCTCAGCCTTAACTTCCTGCACATCAGGAATACACAACCTGTTCCCTACTGTCATAAGCCCATCATCTCTCACCTATATTTCAGAAATCTTGCCATTCCGAATTTCATCTCGAAGCTTGCTCAAATCTGCATCTTGAGCCTGCAATTCCCTAACCTTTTCCCTGAGAATCAGCCTCACTCGGAAATTAGCTAGAAGGCAATCCGACTCCTCCTGCTTTAAGCTTATCTTAAGCTTGGCCATCTCTTCCAATAAAGGAAGATAAAATGTCCTCACATGAGCAATCGAAGACTTCCTGTTCAAGGCATCCGCCACTACATTGGCCTTGCCCGGATGATACTCGATCAACAAATCGTAATCCTTAAGCAACTCAATCCACCTTCTCTGCCTCAAATTCAGCTCCTTCTGGCTCAACAAATACTTCAGACTCTTGTGATCCGTAAAGTTCCTCGTCTGAACTCCATACAAATAATGCCGCCAAATCTTCAAGGCAAAGATCACAGCTGCTAACTCCAAATCATGTGTCGGATAATTTAACTAGTAAGGCTTCAACTGCCTCAAAGCATAAGCAATTACCCGATCTCCTTGCATCAAGACACAACTAATACCCTTCCTCGAAGCATCACTATACACAGTATAGCCCTCATCTCCAGAAGGCAACATCAAAATCGGAGCACTCGTCAATCTGCGCTTAAGCTCCTCGAAGCTCCTCTGACACTCCTCACTCCAAACAAACTTCTGGTTCTTCCTCAGCAACTTCGTCATCGGAGCGGCTATCATAGAGAATCCCTCCACGAATCTCCTGTAATAGCTTGCCAAACCCAAAAAACTCCTCACCTCTGTTACACTCTTCGGTGCTTCCTAATTCACCACAGCTTCTATCTTCTTTGAGTCCACATGAACTCCTTGCTCTGAGATCACATGTCCATGAAATGACACCTCCCTCAGCCAAAATTCCCATTTATCGAATTTGACATACAACTCATGCCTCCTCAAAGTCTCCAAAGCGATCCTCAAATGCTCCTCATGCTGCTCATCACTCTTGGAATAAACCAAGATATCATCAATGAAGACAATGATAAATTGGTCCAAGAATGGCTTAAAAACCTGATTCATCAAATCCATAAACGTTGCAGGCGCATTTGTCAATCCGAAAGGCATTACCAAAAACTCGAAATGCCCATACCGAGTCCTGAAAGTAGACTTTGACACATCCGACTCCTTAATCCTCAACTGATGATAACCCGACCTCAAATCTATCTTCGAGAAGACTCTCGCTCCCTACAATTGATCAAACAGATCATCAATGCGAGGAAGCGGGTACCTGTTCTTCACAGTTACCTTATTCAACTTTCGATAATCTACACACATGCTCAATGATCCATCTTTCTTCTTAACAAAAAGAACCGGAGCTCCCCAAGGCGAAGAGCTCGTTCGAATATACCCCTTCTCCAATAACTCCTCCAACTGCTCCTTAAGCTCTTTCAATTCCGCCGAAGCCATCCGGTAAGGCGGAATCGAAATCGACGCTGTACCTGACAGAAGCTCAATGGGAAACTCAATTTTCCTAGCTGGCGGTAGTCCTGGTAATTCCTCGAGAAAGACGTCCGAGAATTCCCTGACTACTGGAATATCCTCCAGCTTCCCTCTATCTGCCCTGGAGTCAACCACATAGGCCAAGAAAGCCTCACATCCTTTACTCATCATCTTCTTTGCTGTTAATGCTGAAACAATTCTGGGCGGACTTGCTTTCCTGTCCCCAGTAAACACTACTCTTCTACCGTCATCCAATTCAAACTCCACTGTCTTCTGTTTACAATCCAAACGGGCATTGTATCTTTCTAATGTGTCCATACCCAATATGACATCCAAACCTCCCATCTTTAGTGGCATCAAATCCACCACTAACCGTACTCCCTCAATAAAAATCTCACAATCTCTAAACACTTGACTAATCACAATATATTGGCCGATTGGAGTACTCACCATCAGCGGAGTATCCAAAGGGCTCACAATCCTATCACATACAGGTCTACTCGAAGAAACAAACGAATGAGTAGAACCCGGATCAATCAAAGCAATCACAGCATCAGAAAATAACTGAACCGTACCAGTGACTACATCTGGAGCAGTCTTTGCATACTCTCTAGTCATCGCAAACACCCTAGCCAGTGCCTGCCCTCTCGGTCTCTCCGGAAGATTCACCCTTTTGGCTGCATCTGAACTGCCCACTTCTGTTGCAGTCCTCTATCCCATGGTCTCTATCCTCCTCGGAACTTGCATCTGACTCCTCTCTTGTCGTGGAGGTTGAGGACACTCTCTAGCTATGTGTCCCTTCTCCCTACAGTTGAAACAAACCCCTGTCAATCTGAAGCACTCTCCTCTATGAGATCTCCCGCAGTGCTCACACTTCGGGACGAATGACCTATCTCCATCTCCCCTTCTACCGCCACCCACCGTTGAAGCTTGGTGAGGAACAGTAGAAGTCCTCATTGGCCTAGGTCGGCTCGCACCACTGCTCCTCTCCTCAGACTGAACAGGGAAGCTCCTAGCACTCCTGTCTGGCATAGGGGTATTAGTGCTACCTCCTCCCCTGGACTGCTCTCTGCCCTTTCTCTTCTTATTCACTGCACTCTTGATATTCTCTATGTTCTCCACCCTCAAAGCTGCCTCAACCAGCTGCTGAAAATGACAAAATTCTGCACAATAACTTTCTCTCTGATGGCCAAATGTAATCCCGACTCAAACCGGCGACATCTTGCAGCTTCACTCAACATCAGATCTGAAGCATACCGAGATAGCTGTGTAAATTGGCGCTCATACTCGCCGACTCTCATCTCCCTGTAACTGAGACTCAGAAACTCCCTCTGCTTCTTTTGAACATATACCTCAAATAGGTACTTCTTCTTGAAAGCAACCACGAAATCCTGCCACGCCAACCCTACTGGCCTCATCTGACTCCCTGGTACAGTCTCTCACCAGTGGAGAGCATCTCCCTGAAGCAAACTCGCCGCATAGATGACTCTCTCGTCATCCTCACACTCCATCTGGTCTAGCACTCTCTCAGTCTTTCGCAACCATGTCTCGGCTTCCTCGGGATCTGATGTCCCAAAGAAATCAACTGCCCCATACTTCCTCAACCGCTCAAATCGTCTCCCCTTCTGAACTGGGGCTGAAACAGAAGGCTTTGGCATCTGACTCATAGCCTGCACGAATGTCTGAGTAAAGGCCTGGAACAACCTCGGATCCAAAGGAGGCACTTGCTCCTGCATAGCTAGCGACTCCTGAGTCGGCGATGGAACGGGCTCACTACCTAGCCCTACAGAAGCCTCAGCATTCCCTGGGACAACTGACTCATCAGTCCTCTCCTCTGTAGTCGGAGAGTCAGGTGCAATAGATCGTTGCATAACTCCTCGTGTCCTTCTACGAGGTGGCATCGTACTCCTTCAAATGGAAACACTACGGATTAGCTATATGATAACCTACATGTATGCATGATATGCATGTCACGTAATCAATGCAACAATTAATCATATATCACACAGTTTGTCCTACATGCATTCTAAGACAAGGAAACTAAACCTAGGCGCTCTGATACCAAACATGTTAGGCCCGGGTCTCGGATCCCCAATCCCGAGGCAGCCCCTCGGGTCGCACCTGCGACGGGCGCTCCATGAACCTTCGGGCCCGATCCCAACATCCATACAAATACATAATTTGATTCATATAACAATACATATACTCATACATATGCATACATTCTACACATGCATTCTAAACATACATTCATCATTCCAATTGCATAAATCATCTGTCATTCTCATTCGAAGAAATTCACCAAGTAGTCTCAAAATATAATAAAATACAAAATTAAATTAAATCCCAAAATACAAAAGTATGCTCCATGATGAAATGCTGGTGGGCTAACCAAAGTACTAATTTAAGACAAGGCTCCTAACTAGCTTGACGTTTCCGATGCCTTGCAAGGTCGACAATCGTCTCGATCTGCACCTGAGGAGGGGAGAGTAATGGGGTGAGCTACGAAGCTCAGTGGCATATATGTTTATAGCCATTGGCAACGAGCCACACAATCAAACAATATACATATATCACTAGCAAATCAAAATTCATCAATTTATTCACATTCATATAAACATAGGTCATGCATTTTCTTGTTTCTCAACATAACAATCATTATGCAACAAGTCTGTCAAATCCATCATGTGTTATGCTCAACAAATCGATCGTGTATGCACAAACAATTAGCTCGAGAGTTCCGTAGACGATCCGGATAAACCAAAGGTAAATCCATAAACTATCCTAGTCCAATTTCTCAAGGATCTCGTGGCCTCAAGTGGGCAGCCGGGAGAAGGCTTTATGTCAACGTGCACGTGACTCCATCCATAACTCTCTTACCCAAACAAATCACATAATCCATTCGATTCATGCTCAAAGCATTTTTCACGTTGTTCTAAATTCTCATTCTTGTCCATTGCCATAAGGCCTATCAAACCATGCATAATTTTAATCATAATGCGAGTTCAATATTCTCATAGAATTCAACACAAGTAATGTCACATAATGCAAGCGAGCATACATCAGGCAATTTGCCCATACACACAATAACCATAAACATATTACCCACCTAGTATCGCTTGAGTATCAGACTCACTGCTGTCCTTCCTCTTGCGATTGGGTCAAATCAACTTGGTTCCCTATAATAAACTAAGTTTTCATTCAATCAGTATCCACATAAAATATTCCATAAAGCTTGACAAACAGAAGTAAAGCACTAAAAGTCTCCACTCAACTTCCCCTTAAAATTCCGAACCCTTACAGGCTAATTCCGAACTTCCTTTCTTCATAAACCTTGTAGCTCTCTCTTTCTAGTTCACAATGAATTCAAAATCACCTCAATTGGACATCTAC
Organism: Erythroxylum novogranatense; assembly: GCA_029891385.1. Taxonomy (NCBI): domain Eukaryota; kingdom Viridiplantae; phylum Streptophyta; class Magnoliopsida; order Malpighiales; family Erythroxylaceae; genus Erythroxylum; species Erythroxylum novogranatense. The sequence goes on from CM057224.1 coordinate 28,898,300, forward strand.
AACCCAAGATATTCCCAAAATACTAAAAATCATCTTTGTTGACCACAGGGGCTCGTCGCGGCGAACGGCGCACGGCGAACACCTCTTCGTATGTCGCGACGTTGCCCCTCTCGCACGTCGCGTCGAACGCTTCCCTCGCACGTCGCGGCGTGAATTTAATTAATTTTTGTCGCGACGAACTCCACGTCGCGGCGTGTTCATACGCACGTCGCGACGTGAGGGTCTGGAAGCTCGACTCCGAAACCCAAATTTCTGCAATTTCCAACTTCAATCTCTTCCCAAACTCAAATGCAACACATCTAAACTGTAGATCAAGTCTTATACTACCTTTCTAACCTAACAATAACTCAAAATCAGGCACAAATCCAACAACTCAAGGATTTCTAACCATTGTTACCCTAAAACCCTAAAACCTTCGATTCTGTCCATTCTACATTCTTCTAAGTTTAAATCTAATCAAACCAAGTTCGAACAAAGCAAACCTTACCCGAAAATGGCTTCAAACTGTCGGAAAACTGCAACGATCGAAATCTCTCTTCTCTTTTCCTTCCTTCACCACCGATGACACACTCTCCTTCTTTCTTCTATTCTTCCTTTTCCTTTCTTTCTTCTCTTTTTCCTTTCTTTCTTCTCTTTCTAATTTCCTACTTAGGGCAAAAGTATAAAGACTATTATACCCCTCCTTATAAAACTTAATCCACTTTAACTCACACAACTTCCCAAATGCCCTCATATTTTTTTTTACCCTTTTAATCCTCATCTAACCACAATTAAACCTTAATTATCAAATAATACTCCATAATAAATCAACTAAGGCATAAACACATATTTATCAAATTTCATGCTTAATATCATCATAAAAAAAAAATTCAGGATCTAACAAGAATACCCCTTTGGCAACGGGCGTATGACATCTGCTGGTTAATGAAGTAGAGAAGGGATCGGGATCAGTTCACGTCTGCATTAGTGTATTTTATTTTCTAAATTTTTGTACTAATGATATTGTATTTATGAAAAGGGCCTCGAGGCCATTGAATTGTTTATGTAAATTTTTTTCCGCATAAATTATAATGTGTGTGTGTATGTGTTAAACAAAATTTATACTGAGTTTTGACTGAATGATGTAGCACGCCACCCTCCCGAGGCACGGACTCGGATATCACCATTGATGTCGGGTTCGAGTCATGCAGGAATGGGGTGTTACATTTAGGTGGTATCAGAGCCCAGAAGTACGAACTTATCTGGGTAGTTTTTTTTAAATATGGGTTAAGTTACATACATTTAAGTTATGTCATAGCAGACAGTGGCGACTGATCCCCAGTCTAGCATATGAGTCATATGCATGAGCATGTATCAATTGTTTAAGCGGTTAGAAATAGTGAGGAAGATGATGTATGTTAGAATGTGATAAATGAAAGTCTTGGATATCATGGAATAAGAAAAATGTATGGTTCGATATGACAAATGAAGATTAAATTGGTATTGGTGGATGTATTATGAAATACAGCATCAGTGTTATACTGGGGTCTATCCTTGAATGTGGGATAGATATGAATATATAGTTGTGGATTGATAGAGGAAAAAAGAGATATGTTAGAAATGGCAAGATTTCAAGTGTATAATGTGTATGAAAATAAAATGTTCTATGATCTAGAGAGGCTACAATTGGGTTTAATTACCGTGATGAGAGTTTATGAATAAGGGTTTATGACTTAGAGTCAGAATATGTTAGTGGGAAATAAAGAATGATTATACATCTATAATTTTGATTTGATTGTGAACATACATGGGTATGATGAAAGAAAAAAAAGGAATGTAAGGCAATGATAATGGTAGATGGAAAAGTTGTCAAAGTTCAGTTGATTTACCTTTGTGAATGCACATCTGATAATGGGAGAACCATGGCAAGTGAAAATATTAAGTATAGGTATCATATGTGTGGAGATGATATCGGAAGCAATCGGTGAGTTACTGGATAATTTCTAGTCATAGTTCTAATAGTTTAAAGTACAATAAGAGTTATAATAAGAAGTGAAAGTGATTATAGTGATCAATTGAGAATGAATTGAGATTGTTATATGATTAAAAAGAAGAAGAAGAAGAAGAAGAAGGACATGATCATGGCAAAATCCTCATAATCGAGGACAGGTGCAAAAAGGGAAGTGTTGTAAAAAATCAGATGCGTAAGTGACTAATTGGTGAGTTGTCTTACATCTTTCTCTCGATAAGATGTAATGGTTTTCATAGTATATACTTCAATGAACCTTATTAAAACGGATGTTCTGATTATATGGGTTATGGAATAAATTGATCTTCATGGGATATTATGAATAGCTAAAATTGATTTCCTAAGGCATTCAGAATGGCTGACCAGAAATGGTGACAACAGTCGATGAGTAGGAATTCCATAAGCATTATCAATGACAGTAGCAAGAAATTTTCCTTCAAAGAAATTTTTTTCCCTGAATTGGGTTAAGTCGATCAAATATTTCAATTATAAAAAAAATGAATGATCAATGAAAAGACAAATCAGAGATAAATCTGAAATGAATTAAAAGTCATTATGGGGAGTCCTAATCCTAGCGGAGACTCAAGCGTAAGAGGTAGAATGCATTATGTTGGTGTAAAGAATCTGACTATGTAATCGATTTATTGAACATTAAGGAGATATTAATTGCGAAATATGAGGAGAATATAGGTTCACGTATATTTTATGTAAATATGTTCAGGAGATACAAATTTCATACGAAATTTTTTTTACCATCCCAGGAAGCAACGATTGCAAATAAATTGATGTATGTGGAGAAACTAGTGTAAAGGAACAGCCGTCAGAACACGTCGATGTGAAACTGAGAAAAATATAAGAGAATTTCTCCTCATTGGGGAAAACCGAGACTTAGTTATGAGAATCAATCATGGGCATAGTTTTGGATTGTAATTGTCGAAACAAACAATACCCCTGACAGTGTTATACTAGTGAAGAGTTGAGTGTCTCCATTGTGTTTGGATTGGTTAGTGTCTAGGATCATAACGAGATATGGAATGTATTTGGAAAACTGGAGAAGAATAATTTGTATATTTGAGGAAATCATATATATATATATAATGGAATTTTCATAAAAGTGAATCTTAGCTTGAGAAAATAAATTGTGGGTGAACTAGTATTCGAACATGGCACATTGGAAGACTTAATGAAGATACAAGTGATGATAAAATGCGAAATTGTAAGGAATCTATATGGGATTTGGAGTTATCAAAAACTAGTTATATGTGGGATATGCCTAGAAGTTGTTAAAGGTTTTCTAGTCTTAGCTCTTTGACAACAATGTTTGAGGAAAAACGTGTGAATCGTATGACTGATAAATGTAAAAAGAGACATTTTGAGAAATTTACAACTCGAGTATTAATTGTATCACTTTAATTTGGAGATTTTGCAATATTTAATGAAGTGTCCCAGTAAAGGTTACGATGCAATCTGTTGAAATAGTGTAAAGTGGTTTATGTACCTAGGAATAAGTATAACCTCATGGACTGCATTGTGATTGATGAATCGAAATTTGTTGTACTAGGCATTTCTTTGAAAGCTTGGAGACATTATTTGTATAGAAATATTTTGGATATATCTATGAATATGCAAATCGATAACGATTGATGTATTTCGTGAGTTTGAAGGAGTTGAAAAGGATTATGCGATTGAGTACTTCATGATAAAGCTAGTGCTGCAATTCAATGTAGTGAATAGAAAATTCACTAGCAGAAGATCACAATTTGGGCAATAAGGGTATTAAACCTAGTGTAATACTGAATGCAAGATGTTGACCTAATAAGGGGGCAAGAAGAAAGTATTATTAGCTATTGGAATTCCAAATCAGGTGTGTATAAAAAGGATTGGCAAAGCCCAAATTAAGGATTTAGAATTTGCGACCCTTCTAGAGAAATTGAGAAAATGATATTTATGATTGGATTAAGAAGTCTGTGAAATACCAACTAAAGAAACTGTTAGAGAAGACACAAGAAACAATCGAAGCTTTATGTTCTAGTAAGAGTATATCGAAAGAGTGATTGATGGTTTATAATGTAAAATCGAATGATTAAATAATTGAATAACCAACAGACTTAATTGTTGGAGACAAATGTAAAACTGATATTTTTGGACTTCATAGGGACATGAGATTGATGTATAGTTCAGATTGATTGTGGGAATAACAATCGTTATATTGGTGACACCATTCGAATAGTGTATAAGGGGTCTTACAGCAAAAAGGAACCGTTCACCTCTATATTAAAGTGAACAGGACCTAAAAATAGTCGAAGGCCATGATTGAGTTGAGATAATATTGATGAGTGAAATGAATCTGTAATAGGGGTTAAGTGATCCAAATTAATGACAAATGAGTTAAGTTGATTGATATTGAGGTTATGGAATCTTACGAGATTAGTGTTTTAACATTAAAGAGATGAAATCTAGTAAGCGAAAAATAAAATACTTTGAAGCGTATCACCTCAGCCAAAAAGCATTTAGATGGAGATAAAGGTGTAAATAGGGGAAACTCAATTTGACATCAAGTGGTCCATATGAAACTATGACAAAAATGGGACAAAAGCAGTATGAGTGATTTGTATTGTTATAAGTCAATATATATATATATATATATATGTGGTATTGAAATTGGAAGTAAAATGTTGAATATGCTGAAACTCAGCAATGACATAATTGAGGAAGTATACTATCTGGACAGAGAATTGATAGAAAGATGATACCAGAAACGGAATGACAGTACCTCTACCTTCTTTAGCGTCAAAAATGAATTTCGAGGACGAAATTTTTATTAGGAGGGGAGAATTGTAACATCCCATCACGGATGGAAAGGATAAAATGGTAACTTGAAATGGGTTACGAGTGTGTAAACGTATCTCGGCATGGTCATGCCTAATATGGCCTCCATATATGTATAACTTGAAATTTTTGTACATGCACATGATTGTACATGCATTCCTGACCGTTCCCGGCATATGTGTTTATTATGTAAAATATGTTATTTGTGTATAAAAAATTGAATTGGAATTGATGTTGGTGTGTTTTACATTTATGTGGAATTTTAGGAATTTTTCTAGAATTTTTCAGGAATAATGTCCGGTCCGGAAAAATTGCCAAATGGTAGACAGATTGATTTTCGGTATTGAAAATTACTGTCCAATGGAACTGGAAAATTGGAGATATGATTTTAGAATTTGTAACCTTGAGACATTGGAATTTGGAGTAGAAATTGAATTGAAATTGGAAAAAGACCCGAAAAGTGTGTAAATGTAGCGCCCCCTTACCGTAGAGTATACACTGGGACGCCCGTAGGTCGTACCGATGCATAACCTACGATGAGGGTGCACTACGATTCGATCATTTCTATAAACCTCATGGAATCAATATAATGAAGCAATAATATCAAATTCACTAAATTTTAGAACCAAGAGATACTTTCCATTCATTTCATAAAGCCATAAGTACACCATTCGGTCATATTTACAACTGTACAAGCCCAAAAATAAACAGTAACAACTCCTAACTAGATCATCCCCAAAATATCCCAAAACACCCCCAGCTAACCGACCTATGAGCCATGCTTCTCTCGCCGACACACACACAGCAGGAAAAGTCTCACTGACTGGAGCTAGGAGTCAAACTATCGCTGTCCTGAAAAATAAATTCAATGTTGGGTGAGTTTGCGAACTCAATGAGAAACCATCATCGATGGTTCACCCAACTCATGCATAGGCAAATAATTCACTTATAATATATATTATTGCAATCAAGAATCACATGCATTCAAATTCACATTTATAAGGCGATACGCCTTTCATACAATTCACATTTGAACATTCATATATGCAATGTACATGTGACTCTTTCGTTGTTGTGACCGTGCGCCTGAGCTCATAAATGTTGAGCCATTGGCTCTGAAAACATTGGGCTCAAAAGCCCTAATACGTTGAGCATGAAGCTCTGAAAATCGTTGGGCACGAAGCCCTGTGCGTTGAGCTTAAAGCTCTGAATACGGTGGCTGCACCGGTGATTGAGCCAAGTTTATATTATAAATTGGCTGCATTTTCATAGCTGCTTATGCATGTATTGACTCCTGATTGATGATTTTTGTGCTTAAATTGGTTCCTCATACTGAGTTCTTTCAATTCTCAATTTTTCAGTAAATTGTCATGATTTGATACTTATTTTTTCATAGTTTTTATTGGGACAATTGATACTGCAAATTGTTGTTATTGTTTTTCTTGCAGGAACAAAGGAGTCAACGTAGGAAGTCAACAGTCCTTCCGCACGTCGCGACGCATGGCATCTCACACGACGCGGCGAGCACACTTCCGTACGTCGCGACGCACGGCGATGTACACGTCGTGACGCACGGCGATGTACACGACGTACCCGACCTGTTTATGAAAAGTTCATCTCACTGTTCCAACCCGGCCCGTGATCCATCATATAAGACTTGCTATTTTTAGGTCATCGAGAGACTTTTGTCACGCAGATTTTTGAATACAGAGACGGCTTGGAACGCAGACTCTGGAAGGAGAAGACCTTCACATTTTCAGTATAGTCTACCATCATCACCACAGTCGCCATCATCACCGTCATCGTCTTCTGCAAACATGAGCCTCGTTCATTCTCCAGTATCCGAGGGATCGACCGGAGTCATGCGTAGCTAAGCCAACCTTCCTCTTGAAGATGTAGCAATGGCTTGAGTTTATAGAGCTTTGAAGGGGAGTAATCACTTAGTATCTGAAGTCTAGTATATTTGTGTAAAGTTCTGAGTTAGAGGATTGCATCGATATATTTAGATTAGCATTGTTATAGTTTAACCGTGTGTTGATACTATGTTGAAATTTGGACAAGTGATTTGTAGAATGTTTTGTGCTTAATATATGATAGTTTCATATATGTCATTGGATACTGCATTCACGGTTTTAATCTGCCTAGTTGTGTTTGATTGAGATTGTTGTGTTTTATTCATTTGACCAATTGCATTTGCTTGTCCAATTGTCAAACTAAGGTTTTTAACAAAGATTTAAATGATGGAGTTCATTAATTAAATCTTTGGACCTAAAGAGTCCTTTAGGGTTGATCTTTCGAAACTTAGTGGATTGTATCCCCGAAAACCATTTTTGAACTGTGATAGCCTGAGCCTCATTTTCAAGAGGATTTTATCAATTTGATTTTATCCGATTCTTTGTTTATTGCATTATTTCAAAAATCCCAAAAATATTCTTTTATACTTTTTGTTAAATTTTGATTACTTTACGGTTTTCACCAAATTACCAAAACCCCGTTTATCAACTTCGATTGCAATTTTTGACATTTAGGCTAGATTAGACCATTTTCATTTGGTTCCAATTAAGTGAGACGACCCGAGGTTGCATCCTACACCGCAATCTTGGAATTTATTCTATTTGACCGGTTTCCAAGGATCGATCGTAAGATCGCATCAACAGAACCGCGATCAAATTGGCGCCGTTGTCGGGGAACCAAGTAATTGGTTTACCATCGGATAGCCATTGTCATTTTTGACTTGTCGTTGATAATAGGAATCATTGTTTTGTTTGCATTTAGTATAGTTTAATTTTACACTTGTTGATAGTATAGGTTTGATTTCCTTTTGCACACGCATGTCGTCATACTTTGATTTTGTCTCTTATTTTCACATCTCTCATATACACACTCATACATCCATACTCTCGCATTCATCGCATTTCACTTTTATCGATCTTGTGTGGTGTGAGCATTTTTGTTACCATTCTTTTGTTTGTGGATTGCTTTTTGGTGCATTCCTAGGAGAGGTAAACTTGTTCAGTTCTATCCTGAAGTTGAGAGACATTTGAGGAGACTTAGGAAAGAAAGGAAAGAACAAGAGAGAAGGAGAGTAGTTGAAAGAGATAGTGAGAATATGGCTGAGAATCCTGATTATCCTATTCACCAACCTAGAAATGGGACTAATGGAGGAAATGGTGAGCATGAGAGAGTAGGGAAAATAATGAGAACCGAGGCGTGGGACAATTAGGGAAGCAACAACTTCGATGTTCATTATGATCCATTTATCGCTGCTTTTAATTTTGATGTTAATTTTGAGATTAAAGGCTTATTGATTAATTATCTTCCTAAATTTCATGGCTTGGCGGTGAGAGGATCCATATATGCACCTCTGAGCTTTGACAATGATCCGCGGAGTATGAAGCCGATGGGAGCTACCTTGGATCAAGTACTTTGGAAGGTGTTTCACTTGTCATTGGAGGGAAAGCACGAGTGGTATATGAGTCTTCCGGGCATGTGGCCAATGCTTACCATAGTGGGCCATTCGAGGAAGGCCTTTCGAGAAATACTTTCCGACTTCGGGACATCTTCCATGAGGAATGAGATTTATTCAGCCCGCCAGGATTATGATGAGTCACTGTATGACTATTGGAACCGTTTCCAAGACCTTCTTTCTAGATGCCCCCATCACCAGATTCCTGATGAGCAGTTGGTGCAATACTTTTATGATGGGTTGAAGAGCTAGGAGAAGGGTATGTTAGATGTTGCATCTGAAGGATCTTTGATTGACCTCACAGCCTTGGAAGCATGGGATTTGATCAAGAAGATGGCCTTAAACCATCAACAGTACAGTGTCAGAGATCAAAGAGGAGTACATGAGTTGGGAGCCTTGACGGCTCAAGCTAAAAGAATGGAGAGCCTAGAGTCGAAAGTGGACTCTTTGGAGAGTTGGATATCATCACACTATCTTGCATCCTTCTTGAAATAAGAATTTGAATGTACAACGCCTACTTCTTCAACAGAGCTTCTGCACCTAGTTGTGAAAATTGTGGGTCGATCTTGCATATTTCGGCGTTTGCCCGGTAGATATGAGGAAGTCTCGGCAATGTATCAAGGCAGCAGAATCGAAATGGGACCCATACTCTAACACCTACAATGAGGGATGGAAATCAATCAAGATTGAGTTGGAGGAATGAGGAGAACGAGCTCGAGGCGATTTTCACAAGGAGGAGGAGTTGGCACTTCCACTAGCAGTTCCCCAATCAGCAAGCCTCACAGTAGTTCCACCAAGGAGGATACCAATCGGTGTGCTCTGATATGATGACCTTGATGAAGGAAGAGAGGGATTCAATGCTAACCGTTTAATGCAATTGTTTCTTTGATTCAACAGATTCCTCAAAGATCTGCGCCAGATTCAATGCCTTGGAGAAAAGAATGGAGCAATGGGAGACCAAGGCCGAGAACATCAATTCTTATGTCACTCGGTTGTCCAACAACATGAGTGAAAATCGAAAAGCGGTGGGACCATTCCTTCCAATACTGTGATGAACCCGAAGAGTTTGAATGCCATTGCCCTCAGAAGTGGGAAGCAAGTGAGGTTCAAGCCTCAAGATGAAGATGAGCCATGTGAGGATGAGATTGATAGTGAGCCAGTACCTCCAACAAGGGTAATGAGATTAGAAAGTGCCGAGAGGAGGACTCTTGAAAGAAGGAAGAGACTCACAACAACCGAGAAGGAAACAACTCCAAGAGATTCTAAAGAGAAAGGGGAAGTGGAGAGTCAAGTAAGCAAGCGGTAAAGGTAAGGAGGTAAGTATTCAGGACCTTCCTTTTCCCAATTCATATTTAATGAGTAAGCGCTTAAATGAGAAACAACATGAGAAAGAAATCATTGATTTGTTTGGGAAAGTGGAAGTGAATGTACCTTTGCTTGATCTATTGAAGAGAGTTCCGGCCTATGCTAAGTATTTGAAGGATTTGTGCACAAATAAGAGAAAGTTTAGGCCAAATGAGAGAGTCCAGGTGAGCTCCAATGTGTCTGCATTATTCAAGCCCCAAATACATGTCAAGTGTCAACACCCTGGATCTTTTACCATCCCCTGCACTTTAGGAAAAGTGACTATCGGTAGAGCATTATTAGATTTAGGGGCTGCCATTAATGTGATGCCTAAGTCAATTTATGAGGCCTTAGGAGTGAAAAGTATTAAGCCTACATCTGTTGTCCTCCAGTTGGCTGATAGATCCTTTAGGCATCTAGTTGGTATCATTGAGGATATCTTAGTCCAGGTTAAAGGGTTAGTATTTCCTGCTGATTTTTATGTTCTTGACATGTCCTCTGAAGTTGTGCAGGATACTTCCTTAATACTTGGGCGACCCTTTTTGCGAACAGCAGGCACAATGATTAGTATGACAGAAGGAAAGATCACCATGGAGGTGGGTGACCAACAGGTGAGCTTTAATATGTATGAGGCCATGAAGCACCCACATGAGGATTATTCACTTTTGGGTGTGAACATGATTGACTTAGTTGAAGAAAATGCCTGCCAAAAATATGGGTCACAAAAAGATTCATTGAATTCTTGATTACATTCACTTAACCTTGGAAAAAGGCCTTCTGTTCATGTTTCAGGGAAGCAGGAGGGATTAGCCACGACCACCTACAAGGAGTGAAACTCAATGCCAGAAGAACGAGGGAGTGATCTCTTTTCTCTTGAACTTCATAAATTAACTCCTTCTATTGTGAAACCTCCTGAGCTTGAACTCAAGCCTCTCCCTCCAACCCTAAAGTATGATTTTTTTTTAGTCTGATGAGCGATTACCTGTAATAATCTCTAGCACCTTGTCCCACACTGAAGAAGAGAGACTCATGAATGTTCTGAGGAAACACAAGAGAGCTATAGGGTGGACTTTAGCGAGACATACCGGCATTAGCCCGACCATTTGCACACACAGGATCTTCTTGAGTGAAGGGTCAAAATCGGTGAGGCAACCTCAAAGAAGACTTAACCCACTTATCTTAGATGTTGTGAAGAAAGAAATAACGAAGTTGTTGAGTGCAGGGATAATATATCCCATTTCTGATAGTGAGTGGGTTAGTCCAATTCATGTAGTGCCTAAAAAGAGTGGAATAACGGTGGTCAAAAATGATAGGGATGAGCTTATTCACTGTGGGGTGCAAAATTTGTGGCGTGTGTGCATAGATTACAGACGATTAAATGATGCCACCAGAAAAGACCATTTCCCTCTTCCCTTTATTGATCAAATGCTTGAGCGGCTTGCAGGTAAGTCACATTACTATTTTTTGGATGGTTTCTATGGATACTTTCAAGTACCCATTGCACCAGAGGACCAAGACAAAACAACATTTACATGTCCTTTTGGCACCTTTGCATATCAAAGGATGCCTTTTGGTTTATGTAATGCTCCAGGAACTTTCCAACGTTGTGTAATGGCTGTTTTCTGTGAATTTTTGGAGGAATGTATGGAAGTGTTTATGGATGATTTCACTGTCTATGGTGATTCTTTTGATGCTTGCTTATCTAGTCTTGCAAAAGTTTTATACAGATGCATTGAAAAGAATTTGATTTTGAACTTTGAGAAATGTCATTTCATGGTCAGTGAAGGTATTGTGCTTGGTCATTTAATTTCTAGCAAGGGGATTGAGGTGGATAAAGCTAAGATTGAGGTTATATCTTCTTTGCCTTACCCTACTTGTATTCGTGACATACGTTCATTTTTGGGTCATGCAGATTTTGGTAGCGCATTTAAGGATTTCAGCAAAATTGCGTTACCTCTTTCCAAGCTTTTGCAAAAAGATGAAAAGTTTGACTTTGATGATTCTTGCAAGAGTGCTTTTAATATGCTGAAATCAAAACTCATTTCTCCACCTATTCTAGTTGCTCCTGATTGGAATTTACCTTTTGAGCTTTCATGTGATGCATCTAATTGTGCTGTAGGGGCAATGCTGGGCCAACGAGAGGAGAGATTACCAAGAGTTATTGCATACGCCTCGAAGACACTGGATCCAGCCCAGATCAATTATACAACCACTGAAAAAGAGCTGTTTGTAGTAGTTTTTGGTTTAGAAAAATTTAGGCAATATCTGTTGAACTCACATGTAACCATTTTTACTGATCATGCAGCTGGTCGATATCTCCTCAAGAAACCACAATCAAAGCCTAGGTTGATACGGTGGGCATTGTTGCTCCAAGAATTTGATATCGAGATTAAGGATCGTGCAGGGGCAGCAAACCACGTGGCTGATCATTTAAGCAGGCTACCCAATGACACACAGGGAGTGGATTCTTATGACCTTACCTGTGATTCATTTCCTGATTCGGTCCTATGTGCTTCAATTGTTTAAGAACCTTGGTATGCTCATATTGTTAACTACCTAATATCTGGGTGACTCCTCCTTTATGTCTCGTGCACTGGCTCGAAGCTTAAGAGTGAAGCTCGACATTACATTTGGGATGCCCTTTTACATGGAGGATGTGCAGTGACCAAGTGATCAGAAGATGTGTTCCTCATGAAGAACATGATGAAATAATCTCGGCTTGTCATTCAATGGTTTGTGGTGGGCATTTTAGTGCAAGGAAAACATCTAGGAAAATCCTCGAGTCTGGTTTTATTGGCCTACACTTTTAAGGATTCATTTAACTTTTGTCGGTCATGCGATAAATGTCAACGATTTGGAGGATTAGGTAAACGACATGAAATGCCACAACAACCTCTCTTATTTTGTGAAATCTTTGATGTTTGGGGAATCGATTTCATGGGCCCATTTCCTCCATCTTTTGGCTTTGTGTATATCCTTTTAGTGTTGATTATGTGTCCAGTGGATAGAGGTCATCCCCACTAGAAAAGATGATGCCCAAGCCGTGTCTAAATTTCTTAAGTCCAACATTTTTGTCGTTTTGGTATACCAAGAGTCGTGGTGAGTGATAGGGAACCCATTTTGTAATAGAGTCATTGATAACTTATTTTTGAAATTTGGGGTCACTCACAAAGTCTCCACTGCATATCACCCACAAACCAATGGACAAGCTGAAGTTTCAAACAGAGAGGTGAAGCACATTTTGGAAAAATTGTAAAGCCATCAAAGAAGGATTGGAGCCTTCGCCTCGAGGAAGCACTTTGGGCATATCGGACTGCATATAAATCCCAATAGGTATGTCCCTTACCGCTTGATTTATGGAAAGGCTTGCCATTTACACAGTAGAATTGGAGCACAAAGCATATTGGGCAATCAAACAATGCAACATGGACTTGGAATCTTCCAGAATGGAGAGGAAGTTGCAACTTCAAGAGCTTGAGGAATTAAGGTTAGAGGCATATGAGCATGCACGACTCTACAAAGAAAAATCCAAATTGATGCATGACAAGATCATTCGTAGAAAAAGTTTCAAAGAGGGAGATAAAGTCCTATTATTCAAAGCTCGCTTCACTTTCAAACATGGGACTTTTAATACTCGTTGGGAGGGACCATACTTGGTCACAAAGGTGCACAACTTTGGTATGGTAGAGCTTTTACATGAGGAGACTGGAACCCGACTTAAGGTCAATGGCCATCTTTTGAAGCTCTACTATGAGAACCAGAAATCACCGTGAATATCAGGTTTTTCCGTCTCCTTTGCTTGTTTCTTTTCTTTTTGTGTTTCGCACTTATTTTTTGTAGTCCTTAGATATATAGCTTCCTTTGTTTTCTTTTCATTTTCCTATCATCCTTTATGTCCCTTCATCAGTTTCTAAGCAATTTTGCTTCTGTTACACTTTCATTGAGGACAATGTGTGTTTCAAGTGTGGGGGAGTTGTTTCCCTATTTATTTTTCACATTGCATGACTGTTGATATTATATTGTTGGCCAATTGGTGCTTTCTGCTGATAAACTTGTTGTATTTTATGTCATTCTGCATTTCTTCACCGACGAGTGTCCATACGTCATGCTAAGCGTTCTTCAAATTTGGTATCGTCGCGACGTCATCCTTGCTACGTCGCGACGCGTCTATCGTCTCGACGCCCGCTTCTACACGTTATGGCGTCCATACTCATGTATGAATGATTACGTGCTTAATTCTTCCACTCATTTCAAATTTTTCTTACCTTTGGACTTTTGTGGCTTTTGTTTTCAAAGCTTTTACTAGTTTTAAAAGCGATGCTTGAGTTTTTGAAAACACCTTCCATTCTTTTAATGATAATTGGACTTGAAAAATCTTGCTTTCAACGTTTTCAATACAAAGTAAATGAAAGCATGCTAACAAAGTGGCATTTTAAGTTTTGAGACTTGAGATTGTTCATTGAGATCATACCCTTTTGGAAGGATATTTGAGCCCAAAATTTTCATTCTATCTTTGTGTGCATCTTCTTATTTCATTTTCTCCGAACTTGTTTTAATTCTTACTTGAAGCTTAATGAACTGGATTTTTGCGGATGTGATAGAGCGTTCTTTCTTAAACCCATTTCCCAAACACCGCCCCTTGCACATTTATCCCTTGTTAGCCCTTTGAGCCTTCTGTTATGAGCATTTGCATTCATACCTTTGTGGTGTCATTGGTTATGTTGCTTATTTCAAAATAATATGTCAAAAAAATTGATGATGAATTTTGTGTTTCGAAAGAGACAATGTCTCTAAAATGTCCAATAAAAAAAAAAAGAGCAAAAGCGAAGAAAAGAGAAAGAAAGAAAAGAATAATGTTGCATTCTGCTTATGCAATTGTTTAGTTTGAATTATACAGATGACATCGCTTCACATTTAGTGCATATGCTCATATTTTCTTTCTTTTACTTTACCCATTCATTTAGCCTTCCATACATTACAACCCTCAAAGTCCTCTTGATCTTCAAATGATAGTTCTTGTGGTGGAGAAATAGAATTGACACAAGCCTATGGTAGGAGGTGGATTAAGTAGATTGAGAGAAAATATCCCTAGACACAAGTGAGCCGAGTGCAAACACTATACCTTGAATGCTTCTCTTTGTTCAATCTCTTGTACTTGGATTCTTTCAATGTTTATTTTAGTAGCACTCTTTCATTTTGCTTTGGTTGAATTACGAGGAAGTAACTTGCGTCAATTTCCTTTTATAGTTTTGAGCATGGGTAGATATTTTCTTTTCTCTTGCACTCTTTTGACTCTTGTAAAACTTTGTCCAGAGTACAAAGATCTAAGTGTGGGGAATTTGATTAAGCCAAGTTTATATTATAAATTGGCTGCATTTTCATAGTCGCTATGCATGTATTGACTCTGATTGATGATTTTGTGCTTAAATTGGTTTCTCATCTTGAGTTCTTTCAATTTCAATTTGTCGAGAAATTTTCATGATTTGATACTTATTTTTCGTAGTTTTATTGGGACAATTGATACTGCAAATTGTTGTTATTGTTTTGTTGCAGGAACAAAGGAGTCAACGTAGGAAGTCAACAGTCCTTCTGCACGTCGCGACGCATGGCATCTCACACGACACGGCGAGCACACTTCCGTACGTCGCGATGAACGACGATGTACACGACGCGACGAGCAGACGAGTGCACACGTCACGATGAATGTAATTCATTTATCTTATTCGTCGTGACGTATGAGCGGATACCCGACCTGTTTATGGAAAGTTCATCTCACTGTTCCAACCCGGCCCGTGATCCATCATATAAGACTTGCTATTTTTAGGTCATCGAGAGACTTTTGTCACGCAGATTTTTGAATCTGAGAGCGGCTTGGAACGCAGACTGGAAGGAGAAGACCTTCACATTTTCGGATCGTCTACCATCATCACCACGATCGCCATCATCACCGTCATCGTCTTACGCAAACATGAGCCTCGTTCATTCTCCAATGTCCGAGGGATCGACCGAGTCATCGCGTAGCTAAGCCAACCTTCCTCTTGAAGATGTAGCAATGGCTTGAGTTTACTGAGCTTGAAGGGAGTAATCACTTAGTATCGAAGTCTAGTATATTTGTGTAAAGTTACGAGTTAGAGGATTGCATCGATATATTTAGATTAGCATTGTTATAGTTTAACCGTGTGTTGATACTATGTTGAAATTTGGACAAGTGATTTGTAGAATGTTTTGTGCTTAATATATGATAGTTTCATATATGTCATTGGATACTGCATTCACGGTTTCAATCATTTAGTTGTGTTTGATTGAGATTGTTATGTTTTATTCATTTGACCAATTGCATTTGCTTGTCCAATTGTCACACTAAGGTTTTAACAAAGATTTAAATGAGGAGTTCATTAATTAAATCTTTGGACCTAAAGAGTCCTTTAGGGTTGATCTTTGAAACTTAGTGGATTGTATCCTCGAAAACCATTTTGAACTGTGATAGCTGAGCCTCATTTTCAAGAGGATTTTATCAATTTGATTTTATCCGATTCTTTGTTTATTGCATTATTTCAAAATCCCAAAATATTCTTTTATACTTTTGTTAAATTTTGATTACTTTACGGTTTCGACCAAATTATCAAAACCCGCTTTATCAACTTGATTGCAATTTTGACATTTAGGCTAGATTAGACCATTTTCATTTGGTTCCAATTAAGTGAGACGACCCGAGGTTGCATCCTACACCGCAATCTTGGAATTTATTCTATTTGACCGGTTTCCAAGGATCGATCGTAAGATCGCATCGACAGAACCGCGATCAACCGGTCACAACTGCCTTTATCTGATCATACTTCTATGCATGTATGCACATATCCAATTTCCAATATTTCACCATTTGAAACCAATTATAAACAATTTATACACAAATTACACTTCTAAGGCACAATCCAAATATTTCGAACACTTGTGGTCCGAAATCAATCAAAACAAACACAAAGAATCCATCCTTAACTCCACATGGCATAATTGCATACAATGTAACACATATAGGTTGAGAAACCAACTAGGTTACTCACCTCAGAACTTCCGAGCTACTGCCGGGAAGTCTCGCCTACGTCGGACAATTGGCGATCCACTTGAGCCTCTATAACAATCAAAATATAAATAACATTACTAATTATATCAATTCCAATACTCAATGATGCATATGTATCGAATAATGTACGTACCATACATTTTATGACATTTCCGTCACTAATCCGAATTTCCCCCAATCTCAATTCTCAATCCCGAATTCATAATTTCCAAATTGAGTTTAATCCATAACCAATTAAATCATCAAATTCCTAAATCCCCAATTTCAAAACCTCAAAAGCAACAAAAATCAATTTTCAGAAATTGGACTCCCTCGCCGCGACGTCTGGTCCCTCGCCGCGGCGTGAAATCTTCTGCTCGTCGCGACGTACGCTGCTGCTCGTCGTGACGTGCAGGCGAAATCCGCTCGTCGCGGCGCACACATCCCCTCATCGCGACGTGTTCATCACATGTCGAGACGTGCGAACCTAGAAAAACCTCCGAAACCCAAAAATTTCTCAGATCTTCTGATATAAATCCATCCAAATCCATTCTAAACACTCTAAAACAACATTCTACACTTAACACAACTCATTCCTAACCTTAAATCCACAAATCAACCATTATTCCATAAATACCCAAATCAAAATCAACAAAAATAACCATCGGAAACCCTAAATGCCAAATCCTCAAATATACAAATTAAATCATCCAAATAACTCTATAAATCAACCAATCAAACTATATAAGGCAAGAAAAAAGTAACTTACTTGATTAAAACCTCAAATTTTCAAGGATCACACCAAACTCCAACTCATACACCCACGACAATCACCTAAGCAAAACCCATTTTCAATTCTTCTTTACCCACTCCAAAAAAACAAATCGATTCAAGGCAAAGGAAAGGAACAAATGGCAAGAAGGAATCAAGAAACAAATCAAAGAAGGATCCACGATGATGGAAGAAGGAAGAAGATGTTTATGCCAAAAGCAAGAAGAAATCGTGTAGCAAAATTTCAAAGGTTAGGCTTTATATATGAAAGGATTAATAAGGCTTGTTTGGCAAATTTAATTGCCACAAGTCCGATCCGAACAACCTCAAGACAGTTTCCAATTCTAATTTCTCCCGAATTCCATTAACTATGAATAATAACTCCAAAAAAATCATAACTCCAATTATTTCATACAAATTTTCAATCAATCTCGGAACCGGAACTCAATTAATCAGTCAACAGTAAATTTTCCGGTCCGGACCTAATACTCCAAAAATTCCAGAAAAATTCCTAGAAATCCTCAAAATTAGAAAACTCGTAATCGCATATTATAATTCCATAATTCAATTTCCTAACTTTCATTTCTAACTCAAAATTCAATTCTCGAACCTAATTTGACCTAATTATCACACATGTCCTAATCATCTCCAAATCCAAGTTATCCAAAATCAAACCAGAAATATGTCATACATGTATGTACGTACGAATACCAGTACAATCATTGCCAATTATACATAATTCAATAATGCATGCACATACAAAATACGTATGAAATGAACTGTACCCATCCCATCGGTGACAGGATGTTACAGTAAAAGCAGGACAAGTGGCAAGTGACATTTGTCACTTGCCCACTTAAACTTGTTATATATATATATATATATCCTAAGCTTAGCCAATATCCCACGACACTTCATATTTAGCAAAAGTAGAAGGGCTTTTAAATGCTCTCTTTCTCCCTCATCCGAAGGTGCCTTCATCTTCTTCTTTCATTGATTTCTGCTTCTTCTCCCATACAAAGAGTCCTTCTTGTTTACTTGGTTGCTCCTTCTTCCTTCTCATGCAAATCCAACTTAAGCCTTGTGTTGATGATGATAATAGTGGTGATGGGTGATGATTGTCGTGGGAGTGGTGGAATGGAGAACTTGGGATAGTTGAAGAGTGTAGGCTTTCAAGCCTGTTTAGGTAAGAATTTAAGTTATGTGTCCTTAAAGTAGTGGTTAGAAGCAATAATTATGACATCTTGTGCATCACTTGCATAAATTTTGTGCGTTGATTGTATGGGTATAAGTGTAGTTTTTGTGGTAGGTGATTTATGTGAATTAATAGTTTTGGCTTGTTTTTATGATGTTAGTATGATGGTAGATGGGAGTTAATTAAGGGAAGAAACTTGTGAGTGTGTGCTGCCACTTGTGACTCCTTATGCAAGTAATGCCTTGATGAAATTATGGCTGTGTTAGTGATTACATTGGACGCCAATTGATGTAGGAATGATGTTAGAATGAAAGGGGGAGACTTAGGTAGCAAATCTGGAAAAGTTACATTGTACATGTGTCAATGTTTTTGCCATAACTAGTTGTGTGGTTAAGCAAGTGAGGTGGGGTTTGTCTTAAATTAAAATTGATATATTTGGCTACATTTCTTGTGAAGGAAGTGCTGCCCAATTTTGATTAGAAGAGTGTTGAATCTTGCTTTTAAAGTGAAGTATAGGTGCAGTATGAACAGTATTTCGAGCTTGATGACCTGAATCTTTGATGAATTTTCCTAGATTGCTTTGGGTTGAATTTGTGAAATTGTTCTTCATGAAAGTTGAATATTTTTGTGTTATCTTTCTAACGCCACTAAGTATGATATTTTTTGATGTGTAGATTGAAAGTTATGGTCTGTTAATGTTCAAGTGGTAATTAAGCCTTTGGTGTGCAATGTTCTAAGTGAATAGGTTTTGGGCTGTTTGTGTTTTGACATTTATTTGGGACTGTTAATGGGGAGATTGGCTTAAGTGACCTTCTGGAAAATTGTAGAGGATTGTTGTAGCTTTCTAATGAGGTATTTTATGTGAATTTTTAGTGTAAGGATTGTTAGATATAAATTTGTAAATCTTTGTTATTGTTTAGGTGAAATGTTGATTTCTTAAACCCTAACAGGATAGCCACCTTAGTGAGAGGATTTGACCTAGTTTGAATGGGAATTTTCTTTGGAGTTCTTCTTGAGAATTGTTGTATATTTTTCTGAGATTTTTATTGCTATATAGTATGTAACTTTTCAACAATGGGTTGGAAAGTTATGAATTTTGGCAGATTGAGTTATATTTGAGAATGATTTGATTGAGAAATTGAGTTGTTTAATGATGGAATTGGCTTTCAGTTTGTTCATGAAAGTTGTAGCCCTTGTTTTTCACTTTTGATTGACATAAAAGTTGGAATTTTTAGCTAAGGGGATAAAAAGTTATGATTTTGGAAAAGTACTGAACTGTTGTGGCAATTTTGTGATTTGGCAGTGTCTTTGAGTGCATTTTTGACACCCGTAGAGGTGAAATTGGTTTGTGTACCCTTCATGAAATTTGTCGGGTTTTCTGAGAACTTTCCAACGAGACCAAATTTGGAATTTTTAGACACTTGTGTAAATAGATAAGGGTTTTGAAAGAGGGGAAGGTAGTTAGTGAAAATTGGAAATTTGGAAAAAGAAGGAAATTGGAAAAAAAATTTGGTTTGTCGCTCGCACCTTGCGAGGGCGCGAGAGGCTAGGTGCGACGCCCAGCCTCTGATTTTTTTTATTATTATTTAATTATTTTCTTTTCTTAATTGCTTAATTTGGGATTTATGTGACCTAATTATTTCTTTTGTCAATTACCTTCGCATCCGACGTCCGATTGACCTGATTCTTGAGGTATCAGATTCGTATAATATTTAATTTCGTTTATTTGTAAAATTGGAAATTTTTAGAGCCGAAATTGATGGGTATTGGTTAGGTCAAAGTGAGGGGTCCGGGTAAGGATTTTCCTAAGCCGTGTTTTATTTATAATTGGACCTATAGAGGTCTGAATTCAGTGATTTCGGTGTCAATGGGTTTCTAATTTTTAGAGGAAAATTTGGTGGCGAAAAATTGTGTAATAGTGCTGGGAATGTCACGAACTTGCATTGTACACATTTAATTGTTACATGTGCATTATTAATGTTTCTGATTACCAATTTGGTAATGTTGGATATTTAATTTGCTTTTAGAGGCGATTTGGAATGTCAATTCACGACGCGTTTAGACTTTCGTGTTTTAGCTTCGAAAGAAAAGGTGAGTAACCTAGATGGTTTCTCGATTACTGATTGTTTATAATTTTGCACTTATAATACTGTGGAGAATAATGGTGGGCTTGCGTTTGTTTATGACCGATTACGGGCCAAGGTGCACGATGTCTTTGGGAGATCTTGACATAGAGTGCCCTACTTGCTTCATGTGATTTGAATGTGATTGATTGCCAACTATTTATGTAGATGTGTTTTTGGGATAAACTATGATGTTGGTTTGCTTCATTTTTGACATATGGATTCCTTGTATAAATATATGATCAGTAATTGGCAGTTGTGACCGGAGCAGCCACCGAGAGCTTAAAACTTAATGTATTTGGGCCTCGAGCCCACAGTGATTCAGAGCCTCTGGTTCAATGATTAATGCGCCCATATTGGGATAGTTTCAGAGCTTCTGGCTCAATGATTAATGTGCCCTTATTGGGACAGTTTAGGCGCTCGGTCACAACACCGAAATAAAATGGAAATGTGTTACATGCACATGTCATATATATCTGATTTTTAGTTTCTTTGATTGGGCGAAAGGCAAACTGCCTTATGCTTCTGTGGTATTTCTAAATGTGAATTATGGATGTTTATGAATTCAATTGGTTATGTATGTCTAATCGTGTGAAATGTATAAATGTTCTATGTTTAATTGAAATCGTGCAATATGATTAAATATGCAACAATGTGAATATATGTTATATGGAACGATGTGTTGTATGAATTTAGTGAACCATCGATGATGGTTCCTCACTGAGTTCGCAAAACTCACCCAAAATTTGCAATTATTTTTCAGGACTTAGATGAATACCCCGTTTGGCAACGAGCGTATGACATCTGCTGGTTAATGAAGTAGAGAAGGGATTGGGATCAGTTCACGTCTGCATTAGTGTATTTTATTTTCTGAATTTTTGTACTAATGATATGATATTTATGAAAAGGGCCTCGAGGCCATTGAATTGTTTATGTAAATTTTTTCCGCATAAATTATAATGTGTGTGTGTATGTGTTAAAAAAAATTATACTGAGTTTTGACTGAGTGATGTAGCACGCCACCCTCGCGGGGCACAGACTTGGATATCACCATCGATGTCGGGTTCGGGTCATGCAGGAATGGGGCATTACAAATAGACTCCTAGCTCCAAAGATAGACTTTTCCTGCCTTCTGGATCTAGTTGTCAAGAGAAGTTATAGCTCACAGGTTGGTCAACTGGGATTGTTTTGGGGATGACCTTGTTAGATTTTTGTATCAGTTTCCTTTTTGGAGTAATGTATTTAGACCGTGGAAATCTGATGGACTTGTATATGATTTTGTTTGAAGATGTGAAATGAGAGAGCATTTTGGTTTATAAAATATAATGATTTTTATATTGTGGCTTTTATTACTGATGCCATGAGAGTATTGTAGTGACTGTCTGCTCGTAGCCTTCCTTATTGTAGGATATGTCTCGGGATGACCCACGGGCATCCCGGTGAGTACCCTACGGTAAGGGGGCGCTACATTTAGGTGGTATCAGAGCATGGTTTGGCATCTGTTGGGCATAGTGCATATTTAGGCTTGACTTACAATGAGAAAAGCAGAAAGTGATCAGAATTCTTGTTTTATTATAGGTCATCCGTTCTTGGGGATCAGATAGATCAACCAGCTGACCAAGGATCAGTCGGAGCTAGTAGGGAGTCACCGGTACATCTTTCTTAGGAGTTATCTCCCAGAGTTCCCGTGAGATGGGAGAGGAGGTACGATAGACTGTGCAAGCAGGGGGCTGTTGACTTCTATGGCAGTACAGACCCCGCTAAGGCTGAGGGATGGCTGGAGAGGACTGAGAGAGTCTTTGATCAGATGGACTGCGACTCTGATGAGCGTTTTGATTATGAAGTCTCTCTCCTATAGGGTCCAGCATATCAGTGGTGGAACACTGTTCCGGGCAGTACCACCAGACCCTGTATCCTGACTTGGGAGGACTTCTTAGGTCTTTCCGGGATAATTATATGGCTAAGGTTTATTTGGAGATGAAGATGCAGGAGTTTTTAGAGTTGAGGCATGGTCGGATGACAGTGGCAGATTATGAGGTGAGGGTTTACGAGCTTATGGGGTATACTACTACTCTGATTTCCACAGATGCTAATCGGTGCCGGAGGTTCGAGAATGGCCTTAACTTGGAGATTCGCACCAGATTGGCCAGATCAGACATGGGTACTTTTATTGAGTTGAGGGTTGTTGCAGTGCGAGTGGAGCAACTTATGAGACAGAGCCAGACTGAGATGGGTTTCAAAGGAAGAGAGAGTGATGATCGAGGCGATTCTGGCGGGGCTTGATGGCGCTTGAGCAGATCTTCGTGTCTCCGGGAGGATCTAGACGATCTGGTTTAAGCGCAGAAAGATTTATGCAGACCGGCAAAGCAGTAGTGGCGAGAGGTTGAGGCGCTTCCTCCAGGTGTGAGCATTGTGAGAGGATACACATGGGGAGTGTCGGTGGTATTTGAGCCTCGCTTTAGATGTGGCTCGATGGACCACTGTGTTAGGGATTGCCCCGCCACCTTGGGAGCTCAGTCCTTTATGACTGGGCGATCTGGCAGCAACACCACAGTACAGCAGAGTCGGGGAGGTGGATCTGGACTGAGGGGCCAAGGTAGAGGCCGAGGCCGAGTGAGGGTCTGCTGTGAGACAGAGGACAGAAGCGGCAGACATAGCCCCTGTGCTAGAGTCTATTCCATGACTCGACAGGAGGCTCAGGATTCCCTAGATGTTATTGCTGGTATGCTTCTGATTTCTAGCTTTAAGGCATATACATTGTTGGATTCTGGATCCACGCATTCATTTATTGTACCGTATATGGCATGTAGACTGCATGGGGACAGGGAGAGGTTACGGTATGGGCTAGTGGTAAGTACACTTCTAGGTAGTACTACTGTTTTGGGATAGATCTGCAACGGGTGCCCGATTCAGATTGATTGAGAAGTATTGAGAGCAGATCTTATAGTATTACCTCTGAGAGAGATAGATGTGATTTTGGGGATGGACTGGCTTACTGTACATAGGGTTGTTATAGACTGCTACACCAAGGAGGTTGTATTGGAGTCCCTGGTCACCCTGAGCAAAGGTTTCGAGGAGTTAGTCGAGCAAAGCCACCGCATGATTTCTTTTCTGAGTGCCCTGAGGTTGATGCAGGGAGGATGTGAGGCCTATCTGGCCCACGTTATTGATGCTAGAGTTGGGCAGAGGCAGCAGGATATTCCAGTGGTTAGGGAATTCTTAGATGTGTTCCCCGATGAGTTACCGGGTTTGCCGCCGGATCGGGAGATGGAATTCTCGATTGACCTCGTTCCAGGTACCGCTCCTATATCCATACCTCCATATAGGATGGAACCGGTGGAACTGAGGGAACTTAAGGCTCTGCTATAGGAGCTTCTGGATAAGGGATTTATCAGGCCCAGTGTTTTGCCGTGGGGAGCTCCAGTTCTGTTTGTGAAGAAGAAGGATGGGACTTTGAGACTGTGCATCGACTATAGGCAGTTGAGTCGGGTGACAGTGAAGAACAAGTATCCACTCCCTAGGATCGATGATTTGTTTGATCAGTTGCAGGGGGCTCAGGTGTTCACTAAGTTGGATTTGCGATCTGGTTATTATCAGTTGAAGATAGCAGAGGCCGATGTGCCTAAGAGTGTTTTTAGGAGCAGGTACGGGCATTTTGAGTTCCTTGTGATGCTGTTTGGGATGGCTAATGCCCCGGCAGCTTTTATGGCCTTGATGAATAAGGTCTTTTAGCCCTACCTGGATCAGTTTGTGATAGTATTCATTGATGAAATCTTGGTGCATTCGAGGAGTAGACAGGAGCACACTGAGCATTTGAGGATAGTTTTGCAGATCATGAGAGAGAAGCAGTTGTATGTCAAATTCAGTAAATGTGAATTTTGGCTGGATGAGGTAGTTTTTCTGAGGCACATTGTGATTGGTGAGGGTATTCAGGTGGATCCTCAAGAGATTGAGGCAGAGTTGAATTGGGAGGCTCCTAGGAATGTGTCTGAGGTTCGGAGTTTCCTAGGATTGGTCGGTTATTATCGGAGGTTTTTCGAGGGGTTCTCGCTGATCTCAGCCCCTTTGACAAAACTTCTGAGGAAAAATGTACCGTTCAGATGGACTGAGGAGTGCCATGAGAGCTTTGAGGAGCTGAAACATCAGTTGACTACTGCACCGGTATTAAGTATTCCATCTGAGACTGGAGGCTATAAGGTATATAGCGATGCTTCAGATCGTGGACTCAAAAGTGCTCGACGCAAAGATGGTAGAGTGATAGCTTTTGCTTCAAGACAGTTGAGGTCTCATGAGGTGAACTACCCAGTGCATGATTTGGAGTTAGCTGCAGTTGTTTTTACCCTGAAAATCTGGAGACACTACTTGTATGGTGAAACGTTCCAGATTTTCACTGATCATAAGAGTTTAAGGTATTTGTTGAGTCAGAGGGAGTTGAATTTGAGACAGCGGAGGTGGATGGAGCTGAATTGTAACATCCCATCTCCCATAGGAAGGGTTTATTGGTAATTTGGGACGGGTTAGGAGAATTGGATTATATCTCGGCATGCTCATACAACATATAGCCTCTATAACTGATGATTGTTTTGCACTTGCACATAGTATACATGAATTCATGACATTTTCCGGCTTAGGTTTCAAATTGAGATTTTTTGTGAAATTTATGAGATAATTGTATTTGAAAAATTATTTGAAGTGCGCCATAAATTGTTTTACATTTTTAGGGATTTATGGGAATTTTCTGGAATTTTTCGGGGTTCGTGCCCGGACTAGAAAATTCCAACGGGCTGACTGAGTGAGCTTCTCTATAACTGAAAAGGATTGCCTAATGGCATTCGATTATATGATAAATGATGTTAGGATATTATTCTAGAGCCATGATTAGTGTTTAAGTAGGATTATTGAAAGTTTGTAATTAAAGTAGGTTAATTAACTAAGATTAATTAGTTTTGTCTTTTCCATGTCTTAAACAACCAAGTGGCTTCTTGAATTAAATGAGTTTGTCTTATATGAAGCCTCACCATCGACTTTTCTCCATGTTCTCCTTAAAAAAAAACTCATTTTGAAAGCTTGAAAGCCTAAAATACTAAACATCCGAAGCTTAAAATCTCTTCACTTTTGTTCTCCCCCTTCGACTAGTTCCTTCTTCTTCCATCTAAGTTCCACTTGTCCCTTGCTTGCTTCTTCACTAGTCACAGCCAAATCTTTCCTTAAGTCTTGAGAGGATGATTATATGCATGTGTAGAGGAGAGAGAGCCGTGAGTGTTGTCTAAGTGTTGAGACTTTGTAGCTTGATTAAGGTAGGAAGTGTAGGAGGTTTAAAGGCTTGGAGATTTGAGAGTTTGCAACTTATTAAGGTAAGGAATAGAGTTGTTTTTATGCTTTTGGTAGTTAGCAGCATTTATGAGCATCCTTTGAGCATTTATTTAATTATGGAAGTGGTAGGTTTGAATGGGTTTAATGCATGTTTGTGTAAGGGAGTTGGTTATGGTAGTTAAAGTATGTGATAAGAATGTTGTTAATGATGTTTGTGATGTGTAATGAAGGGAAATAAAGTATGGAAGTGTGTAGATATGTGCTGCCAATTTTTGTGTCATTATATAAGTGTATGTTGTGATGAAATTGGGGTTGAATTAGTGGTAGAAATGGATGCTTAGTGATGTGTTATTGATGTTAGAAGTGATAGGAGTTAGGTTGTTGATGAAAGCTGGAAATTGAGTTTTGAACCTACTGTCATGTTTTGTTCATAACTAAATGTATAGGTGAGCAAATGAGGTGAGGTTTGTGCCCAAGTAAACTTTGGGATGTTGGCTTCAATTTAGTGTGAAATAGGTGTTGTTAAATTGTAATGCTAGAAGGGAGAAATTTTGCATGGAAAGTTACTGTTTTATTGCCTGTGAACAGTACCCGCAGTTATGACCTGATTAGTTTGGTGATTTTTCTAAATTAATTGATATAGAATTTGGGAAAATGGTCTTCAAGAAAGTTGTAGCATATTGAGTTAGCTTTCCATTGCCACTGATGTTGTTAATTTTAGAGTTGTACATTGGGAGATATGAACTGATTTCTATTGATTTTTTTTATGCTTTTTGGAGAAACCCAGTCAAAGTGTTGATTTTGTGAGCTTTCTACTTGGGAGCAATTTTAGAAATTGTTTTGGACTTAATTGGTGTGAGTGATCTTCTACAAAGTTGTAGAGGAAGAAATTATCTTGAAAATGATATATCGTGTGTAATTTTTAGAGGCCAGAGTTGGGAGTTACGATTTTTCAAAAACTGAACCTAAATTAGATTGTGAATGGCTGATCATGACAGTAGCTTCCATAACAGTTTTGAAATTGTTAGAAATCGAATTGGAGTTTGAGTTCTTCATGAAAATTGAATTTTGAGATCTTATCTTTTCAGGGATATAAGGTAGTGAATTTTGTGACATTTGTGCTAAGAGATATACTGTTTGAAAAATCATTGTCCAGATTGGTTGATTTCAGAGGGCTGATGCTTTGGTGAATTGTTTGACATTGTTATAAAGTGAATTTGATTTTTAGTTGTTCATGAAAGTTGTAGATAACATTGTAAAATTACTGAGAATATTTATTGTATTATTTTTGACTGAGGAAATGAGTAGTTATTGAATTTTCAATGTACTGCCCTGTGTTGATAGGTTTTGAGTAGGCAGTAGGTTTGATAGGTTTTTTGACACCCTTAGGGGTGAAATTGATTTTTATGGTCTTCTTGAGGATTGTAGAGGGTTTCATGATCTTTCCAATGAGATATAGTTGGTAATTTTATGAATTGTGTGCAATGAGTTATGGGTGTTGAAAGTTGGCTTGAAATCAAGAAAATAAAGAAAGGAATAAGGGTTATGAATATATATAGATATTAATTGTTTAAGTTGAATTTTGGTTTCTTTTGTCAATTTCTTTTCCGTTCGACGTCCGATTGACCTAATTCTTGAGGCATCGGATTCGTAGAATATTTAATTTCATTTTGTGAGAAATTGGGAATTTTTAGACAGGAAATTGACGTAGCCCCAGATAACGGAGCCTTTAATCACTGTTTTGTTTAATTGGGGACCTATAGAGGTCCGAATTGCGCACCGTCAGCGCCAATAGGTTTCTAATTTTTAGACAGATTTTATTATGGGACAATTTTAGATTAGGCCTGGGAATGCCATGAACATGCATTAGACACGTTTTACTTATTCCATGTGCATTGTTTAATATTTTTAACTATTCAGTTGGTAATGTTTACTTATTTTAATTGTTATAGAGGCTCAGTTGGAACGTCATCCCACGGACGTTGCAGATACTTCCCGGCATTAGCTCGAAAGTTATTAGGTGAGTAACCTAGATAGTTCCTCGATTAGTAAGTGTTTATAATTCTGCACTTAGAACCCTGTGGAGAATAATGGTGGGAAAATTGTGTTTGTTTGTGCCTGGATTGTGGACCGGAGGTCCGATGGATTGAGGAATTCTGACATAGAAGTGTCATATGTGATTTTCTTGCGATTACCTGTACGAGACTTATGTGTATATGTTGAATTGGGATCTGATATGATGTTGGTGTTGTTTTATTTGGACATATGCACTTCATGCATAATTGCATGATCAGTAATTGACAGTTGTGACCAGAGCAGCCAACGAGAGCTTAAAGCTCAACATGATTGGGCCTTGAGCCTATAGTGATTCAGAGCCTATGGCTCACCGCTTAATCGCCTCTGGGACGGGACAGCCAGCGCGATCACAACAACGTAATAAATTGGAAAAGCGTCTCATACACATTTCATGTGCATTTGAATTGATTCTTTGGATTGGTATGAAAATTATGTGGTACTACTAAATGTGATTGGGTGAGATAATTGTGCGTAGCTGTGTTATGTATGTGTATATGCATGAATTGGGTGAACCATCGATGATGGTTCCTCCCTGAGTTCGCAAACTCACCCAAAATTGCAAATTATTTTTCAGGACCGAGAGAGTAGACTTATAGCTCCAGAGGGACTTTTCCTGCCGTGTAGATTGAGTTGGCAAGAGAAGTCATGGCACACAGGTCGGTCAGCTGGCACTTTTTGAGGGATGGCCTAGCTAGCCTTTTTGTTTGATTTTCTTTTTTAGTAATGTATAGAACATACCAGTTGTGTAAATTTACTACTTTGAAGTTATGAAATGAGAATTTATGGTTTCAAAAATTAGTGGATTTCATATTAATGCTTTATGATTTTGATGCTATGTGGAGTGTTAGTGGTTGTTCGTAGCGCACCCTTATCGTAGGGTGTGTGTCGGAATGACCTACGGACATCCCGATACATATCCTATGGTATGGGGGTGCTACAATGGAGCTGCTTAAGGACTATGATTGTACGATTGAGTACCACCTTGGGAAGGCCAATGTGGTGGCAGATGCGTTGAGCAGGAGGTCTCACATCAGTACAGCTCAGATTCGGATTGGGAGATTGCCTAGTTTGATTCAGTTGAGAGCTCTGAATGTGCAGTTGAATTTGGAGCATGGTGGAGTGTTGTTGGCCACTTTGAGGCTTAGGCCGATGTTACATGATAGGATCAGGTGAGTTCAGGACAAGGATCTAGCTATGGTGAGACTGATTGAGAGAGCGAGATCTGATCGGGATTCTGATTTTGAGTTGAGAGATGGTACCTTATGGATGGGTCAGAGACTGTGTGTGCCCGATGTAGATGACCTGAGGCGTGAGATTCTAGAGGAGGCGCATTTGGCCGCCTATGCTATGCATCCTGGTACTACCAAGATGTATAACACTCTTAAGCCACATTTCTGGTGGCCTGGCATGAAGAGACAAGTGGCACAGTTCTTTTCGCGTTGTTTGACGTGCCAGCAGGTTAAGGCTGAGCACCAGGCTCCAGTAGGGAAATTGCATTCGTTGCCCATTCCGGAGTGGAAATGGGAACAAATTACTACGGATTTTATCATGGGGTTGCCTAGGACGCTGAGGCAGCATGATGCTATCTGGGTCATAGTGGACCGGTTGACTAAATCGGCCCATTTCTTACCAATGAGGGAGAATAATACTCTCGATCAGTTGGCCCAGAAGTATGTAGCAGAGATTGTGCGACTGCATGGGGTCCCAGTGTCTATAGTCTCAGACAGGGATCCTAGATTTACTTCGAGGTTCTGGAAGAGCCTGCAGACTGCTATAGGTACTAAGTTGAATTTCAGTACAACTTTTCATCCTCAGACAGATGGGCAGAGTGAGAGGACAATTAAGACTGCTGAGGATATGTTTCGAGCTTGTGTATTGGAGTTCAGAGGAGCATGGGATCAGTATTTGGCTCTGATTGAGTTTGCATACAATAATCATTATCACAGTAGTATTAGGATGGCACCGTATGAGGCTTTGTATGGGCGACAGTGTCGATCGCCTCTGTATTGGGATGAAGAGGGTGTGAGGATGATTGAGGGTCCCGAGCTGATTCAGGATACTGTAGATAAGGTGAAACTGATTCGGAGTCGCATCAAGGCAACTCAGGATAGACAAAAGAGTTATGTGGATTAGCATCGACAAGAGATGGAGTATAGTGTAGGAGACAGAGTGTTCCTCCGAGTGTCACCTTGGAGAGGAGTTTTGAGATTCGGCAAAGAGGGCAAGTTGAGCCCTCGATATATTGGTCTGTATGAGATTATCGAGAGGATAGGACCATTGGCTTATAGATTGGCATTGCCGAGTGAGATGTCCCAGTTGCACGATGTTTTTCATGTGAGTACGCTCCGACGGTATCGATCAGATCTTACTCATGTGATTCCGGCTTAGGAGATTGAGGTGGCCAGTAATCTGAGTTATGTTGAGGAGTCGGTACAGATTGTGGGATCTCGGGTCAAGCAGTTGAGGAATATGGTTATTCCACTGGTAAAAGTCCTTTGGAAGAATCACTCATCTGAGGAAGCAACTTAGGAGACTGAGGAGCATATGAGGAGACAGTATCCTCATCTATTTGATCAGGCAGGTATGAAATTTCAAGGACGAAATTTTTATTAGGAGGGGAGAATTGTAACATCCCATCACCGATGAGAAGGTTATTTTGGTATATTGGGACGGGTTAGGATTTTAAAATTTTCATATTTGGAGTTGAGCATACATTTGGCCTCTAATTATAAAGGAATGAGTTATTTTGCACATGCATTTATATGTATATGCATTCTTGGCATTTTTCGGCATTTTATTGTGAATATGATGGGTTTTATGAATTATGAGATAATTAGGTTTGAATAGTTGAATTGGAACTGTTTCAGAGGGATTGTCAGTCGATAGTGACCCTTAGAAATTTTTCTAGCAAATTGGGAGAAAATGTCCGAACCGGAAATTTTCAGAGTAACGGACAGATTAACTTCATAGGACTGTCATAAATGTCCAATGGTAATGAGGAAAATAGATACTTGATTTTAGGAATGAAAATGTGGAACCATTAGAATTTGAGGACTATTAGACTAGGAAAGATATTGAAAAGAAAGTGAGCTTTAATATGTTAAGGAATGGATGAGTGTTTGAGGAAAAGAGAGCAAACCCCCCTTTAAATGCCTTAGGTTTTAAATTTGGTGAAAAAGCATTTCTCCGCCATCCTAAGGCATGATCTTTTCTCCTTTGATTGATTCTCCTTTCCTCCTCTTAGTGTGTGATCTTTTGTTGTTTGCTTGCTTGCTTCTTCTCCTTGTGTAAAGCCAAGCTTAAACCCTAAAGAAGATGAAGATTTGGAGGTTTTAGTGAGAGAGAGTCGTAGGTGTTAAGGGAGTTGGAGGATTTCAGAAGATTTGAAGATTTGAGAGCGTGATTGGTAAGTAAATTGGCTTTAATGTGGTTTTATTGTGGTTGAAATGCAATTATGGGTTTAAATGTGCAAGATTGTGGTAGTTGAGAGTGATTTATCGTTGATTTTAGAGAGATTTTGGCAGAAAATCTGTCGGAGAAGTTTAGAGAAGCCCCGCACGTCGCGACGTCTGCGAGGGCCTCTCGTGACGAGCGGATAAGTCCTCATCGTGACGAGCATGGTGAGACGTCGCGGCGAGCCCAAAATTTTACGCCGCGACAATCCTTTCCGTGCATCACGACGAGCTACTCCCACACCGCGGCTAGAGTTCTTTAGCCGCGGCGAGCCCCATTTTTTTGAAGTGAGGTATATTAGTTTTTGTGGCATAACTGATGGCGTAGACCTCCAATTAAGGTGATTCTTGATTCTTTATGAACTAGAGAAAGAGGTCTACAATTGATATGAAGAATGAAATTTCAAATTTAAATTGGTAGGATCGCTATTATTGAAAGAAAGTTGAGTAAGGTTCCCTATTTCAACCTAAGGATAGTTTCTTGATAATTGGGGTATAATTGTGAGAGTTACGAATGTAAATTCAATGTTATTGGAGTCTTCAATAGGTGAATTTGATCTATTTCAAGATGAATTTGGTTTTGAGGTTTTCTTGAGATTAGTTTAGTGTATATGATTTGGCAAATGGAACTAAAAATTAGAAATGAGACTTGTGGAATTCTAGGTCAGTATATTGAAAGCGAATGAGTCATTATTGATCAATTGAGTGAAAGGTTAGATTTTGACAAAAGATAGTGAAATTGGGGTTATAGCGCCGGGAAGGTCACGAATATGCATCGTACATCTTTTCTTTAAGACATGTGCATCATTGAATCTTTCTGATTGAGCATCTAGTA
This sequence comes from Erythroxylum novogranatense, assembly GCA_029891385.1. Lineage (NCBI taxonomy): Eukaryota > Viridiplantae > Streptophyta > Magnoliopsida > Malpighiales > Erythroxylaceae > Erythroxylum > Erythroxylum novogranatense. Next base: position 28,930,772 of record CM057224.1, read on the forward strand.
ATGGGAAACTATTTGACTATTATAGAGGCATCGTTGGATCGTCATTCCACGGATATTGCTGGGACTTCCAGGTAGTAGCTCAGAAGTTACAAGTGAGTAACCTAGTTGGTTCCTCAATTTTTGATTGTTAAATGCTCTGTAAACTGTATGTGATTGTGAATTGTATGAGCATATGAATGATTAAGATCGATATGTCTGCTTTTGATAAATCGGACTCGACTGCCATATGATTTTGAAGAATTGCGATAAATGGGTGTTAATGTCAATGTGACTGCGGTTATATTGGACACGTTGCATTTCATACACAAATACATAAACGGATAATAATAGTTGTGACCTGAGTCACCACTGATACTAAAAAGAGACTCGAGCTCGAGGGGAGTTAGTGCATACCCAGAGGGCTCTCCTACTCCCTAGACGCGTCTACTGAATACTATTCACTGTTTAAGTACTCGGTCACAACACTGTAATAAAATGGGAAAGAGTCACATATGCATTGCATACACATTATGTTGGATTGAATGCAGTGAATGGGAAATAGACAAGAGCGCATGATACAATTGTGATAACTGATTTGCGAAATTTCTGAGTTCTGTGATTGCATAAGAATCTGTAAATTGAATGTGTTATTGTGTTATGATGTACGCTATTTACGTAACGCATGAATTGAGTGAACCATCGATGATGGTTTCTCATTGAGTTCGCAAACTCACCCAAAATTGCATTATATTTTTCAGGATCGATAGAATAGACTCCTAGCTCCAGAGATAGACTTTTCCTCCCGTGTGGATCTAGTTGGCAAGAGAAGTTATGGCTCACAGGTTGGTCAGCTGGGATTGTTTTGGGGATGACCTAGTTAGATTTTTGTATCAGTTTCCTTTTTAGAGTAATGTATTTAGACCGTGGAAATCTGATGGACTTGTATATAATTTTGTTTGAAGATGTGAAATGAGAGAGCATCTTGGTTTATAAAATATAATGATTTTTATATTGCGACTTTTATTACTGATTCCATGAGAGTACTGTAGTGATTGTCTGCTCGTAGCCTCCCTTATTGTAGGATATGTCTCGGGATGACCCATGGGCATCCCGGTGCGTACCCTACGGTAAGGGGGCGCTACATCTAACACCTCAACAGAATAGTGTAACAGAGAGGAGAAATATAACTCTATTAGAAATGGTAAGATCAATGATGTCCTATGCTAGCCTTCCAGAATCATTTTGGGGATATGTCATACAAATGACAACATATCTTCTTAACTTTGTTCCATCCAAATCGGTGCCTAAAACACCTAGGGAGTTGTGGATTGGCTGAGTGCCTTCATTGAGGCACTTGAGGACCTGGGGCTGCCTAGCCCATGTTCTAAAGCCTGAATCCTAAAAGATGGAACCAAGGTCAGAAGTATATTTATTTATAGGATATCCTATTGGAACTAGAGGGTACTATTTTTACAGTCCTCAGGAAATGAAGGTATTTGTGTTGACAAATGCGACCTTCTTGGAAGAAGAGTTTGTGAGAAATCACAAAGGAAGAAGTGAAGTAGTACTAAAGGAGTTAGCTATGTCATCCAAACCAAGAGTTGTTTTGGATATGGCAGAACGAGATGCCAAAATGGATTCAAGAGTTGAATCGAATATGCAACCTGAGCATCAAGTTATGCTTACACGTAGTAGGAGGGTTGTGAGATAGCCAAATAGGTATTTGGGTCTTGGAAAAGGCTTAATTGTCATCTTAGACCAAGAATAAATAGATCCCATTACATATACACAGGCTATTAATGATGTTGATGTAGGAAAATAGCTCAAGATGATGGAATCGGTAATAGATTCCATATATACTAATGAAGTCTGGGTCCTTGTAGATCTACCACCAGGTCTAAAAGCCATAGGGTGTAAATGGATCTTCAAAAGGAAAATGGGATCGGATGGAAAGGTAGAGACCTTTAAATCTAGATTGGTAGCTAAAGGTTATACTCAAAAAGAGGGTATAGACTATGAGGAGACTTTTTCTCCAGTTGCCATGTTTAATTCCATCAGGATTCTTTTGGCCATAGCAGCCTATTTCGATTATGAAATATGGCAAATGGATGTCAAGATTGCATTTCTTAATGGGGATCTTGAGGAGACTATTTATGTTGGACCCCGTCTCCGAGGCCCAACATTCGGACCCATATAAGCATGGAAGACCCAAACCGAACACATACCGACCACAAATAGGGAAACTTTTAATAGAAAAATTGGGATTGTATTTTTAATAAAAAATTTTCCTCATGATCTCACGATTCTAACGCCACTGAAATCGTTCAATTCGGATTAGAAATGAAAAAGTTATGGCAAAAATACTATCTTAAAGAAAACAGTAAAAACAGTCACTCTACCGACTTCATGTCAAAATTTGAAAACTTTAGAGGCTGAATTACTGATCGGCTCCTTCATAAAAAGTGTAGATTTATGTCTCTAGTTTCATTTAAAACAAGAATCGCCTCGATCCGAGCCCTATAGCTCCAGATATTTAAAAATTAGTGAAGTATATTCAGACTTGATCAGCCGACCTCCACACTTTGTTTCAAACCACCTTCTTCAATTTAAAACCAATACTGGTAAATTAGGTTTAGAAATATAGAAAATTTTCTTAAGAATCCATCGCTTCAAAAAATGGGGTCAATCGGAGGTCTGTGTAAAAAGTTATGGCCAAAAGAAGGGAGAAACGCGAGCTCGTTCGGCATGGCCGAGCGGCATCGCTCGCCCGCTTGGGCGCTCGCGTGCCGAGCCGAGCGACCTGCTCGGCGATCCGACCTATCAGACTTCTAACCTCAATAACTTTTGACTCCGAGCTCCAAATCAGACACGGTCAGAAGCGTTGGAAAGCTAGAAGAAAAATCTACATTTTTCAAGAAGGATTTAAAGACAATTTCGGCCACTAAGGGAATCCAAATCTTACTCAAAGGCCTATCGACTAGCTCTCCCTAACAGCACCAGAACTTGCAACCTCCATAACTTTTGACCCAGAACTCTAAATTTAACAAACTTAGTGTCTATGGAAAGGTAAAAGAATTATCTACAACTTTCCTGAAGACCACCAACCTATATCCCAACTTTATGAGGGTCAAAAGTGGACTCAAAGCTCTTCCCGATAATCATCACTTGACAAAGACCGCATTTAAATCCAACGACTCATACCTACCAATTTAACTCATCATAAATGGCTCATAAATCATCCTGGGAGAGTCCTACAGCTCGCCTACCACTCTCCATGAATCTAAAAGATCCCATACGACCTATATCAACCTAGAAATTTCAGACCTTCAACAGCACATAACTCATAGCAATTTTTCCAGCGAGCTCTCCCAAAGTTAAAAACCCAGCAACAACTCAAAAATAAAAATACTCATACACATACTATTTCAAGGCCATACACAGATCGGAAATCAACATTTTCACAATATGGAGAGTAATAGAGCTCTCATTCACAATCCAAATCATAACAAAGATTCATGCATAGCTTTGGTTACAAATTGGCATATTCATCAAGATTAAGTACAACATACAAAAGATGAGATGTTCAATGATCAATATGCTTACAAAGCTACTCCAAAAGCTAGTTACTAACTTAAATCAAAAGTTTCTAGAGTTCTTGGAGTTTTTGTCCGATGCCTTGCAAGGTTCCGAGTTCAACTTGAATTTGCACCTGAGGAGGGAGAATGGGGTGAGCTAACCGAAGTTTATCGTAAACACAACGAATCCATTCTCGGATCTCATGGGCCACAAGCGGGCTGCCGGGAGAAGGCAAGGGGGTCAACGTGCACGTGACTTATCGAAGTAGGTTCTCTCTCGCCCAATCACAACCAATTTATGATCACATATTCAAACACAATACTAGCATTCTATGCTTCTTTCATTCTTTCTAATCATCATATTTTCACACTTTACTTTCAAATCCAAGGAAAATACATGTCAATATGCACATAATTATCAAAGATAGCACACATTCGGCATTTGCCCATTACACAACAACTATAAAAATATTACCCACCTATCGTCGGAATCCAAAGTCAAGATTGCCCATCCTCTTTGTCCTGAGTAGGGTTTTTTTGAGTTCCTTCAAACAAGACACATCTCCAATCAATTTCTAAATTCATAGGAAAGGTCATAATATTCAGAAATTAAAGGAAAACTAACATTAACCTAAACCTAACCTACCTATGGCTCATTTAAGCTAGAATAATCAAACCCTAGCTTAGAAATCACAAAATCCACTTAATCCCACTTTTCTTTCCTATCTTTCGTCAACCTCTACTCAACCCTAACCTCCATCTTACGCCATTCTTGAACCTAACTTAAGAAAGATGAAAGCTTACCTTTCTCGCTTGATTTCTCTTCTTTTTCTCCTTCTTTCTTCTTCTCCACAAGCCTCCCACGATTTTTCTCTCTTCCTTTCTTCCTTAGCCGACCACTCCTCCTTTCTCCTCTAGCTCACGTTTTTCTCTCTTCTCTTCTAGAATTTTCGATACTCTCCTCTCCTTTCCATCTTCTTTAATTCATTTAACTCATCCTACACCAAAACTATGTAGTTTTGGCTTCTCACTTAAGTTCCTTTGGGCTCTCCTCCTCCTCTCAAGCCCACTACACCTCACCCATTAATTTCTAATCCTCCTCCTCTTATTCATTTATTCCTAAAGCCCATACTTTCCAATATTAAATCCAAGCCTTCAATTAATTTCTAACTTCAAATCCCAAGCCCAACATAAAAATATTTATATAAACACATAATTAAATCAATTAAGGCAAAATAAAATAATTAACGAATAAATCCATAAATCAATAAATAAATAATTAATTCAGATAAATAAAAAAAATTTTCGGGGCCCAACAATTCTCCCTTCCTAAAAGAATTTCGTCCTCGAAATCCTTACCTGAATCCATGAAGAGGTAGGGATACTTCTCCCTCATGGGTTCCAAAGGCTCCCAAGTAGCCTCCTCGGTCGAATGGTTCCTCCACAAGACCTTAACCAGTTCCACAATCTTGTTCCTTAACACCTTTTCCTTTGAATCTAAGATCTCCACTGGTTGCTCCTCATAAGTCATATCTTCCCTCAACTGAACCTCTGAAGGTTGAACTATGTGCGAAGGATCCGATCTATACCTCCTCAACATCGACACATGGAACACATTGTGAATCTTAGACATCTCCAATGGAAAATCTAACTTATAAGCCAAAGGCCCGATCCTCTCAATGATCTCATATGGGCCTATATACCTTGGGCTAAGCTTGCCCTTCTTGCCAAACCTCAAAACACCTTTCCATGGAGAAGCTCTAAGAAACACCTTCTCACCCACTTCAAACTCCATCTCTTTCCTATGGGCATCTATATAGCTCTTCCTCCTATCTTGAGCTGCTTTAAGCCTCTGCTTCACTAACTTCACTTTATCCACTGTAACTTGCACTAACTCAGGTCCTACAAGCTTCCTCTCACCTTCCTCATCCCAACATAAAGGAGTCTTGCATCTCCTACCATACAAAGCTTCATAAGGTGCCATCTGAATTCCCGAGTGGTAGGAATTATTGTAAGCAAACTCAATCAAAGGTGAGTGATCATCCCACGAACCTTTGAAATCCAAAGCACAAGCTCTTAACATAGCCTCCAAAGTCCGAATCGTCCTCTCCGATTGTCCATCAGTCTGCGGATGAAAAGCCGTACTAAAATGCAATCGAGTCCCCAAAGCCTCCTGTAAACTTTCCCAAAATCTGGAGGTAAACCTAGGATCCCTATCGACACTATCGAACTCGAATCCCATGAAGTCTGACACTCATCTACATATTTCTTAGCCAAAACATTCAAAGAATCATCTGCTTAATTGGCAAGAAGTGGGCTGACTTAGTCACCTATCCACAATCACCCAAATAGCGTCATGCTTCCTCGCTAGTCCCCAGAATCCCATCAGAAAATCCATGGTAATCTTCTCCCATTTCTATTCCGGAATCGGCAAAGGATTAAGCTTGCCTGAAGGTGCTTGGTGTTCAGCTTTAACTTGCAGACACACTAAACATCTTTTAGCATACTTTGCCACATCTTTCCTCATTCCTTTCCACCAGAAATGGTCTTTCAAATCCCGATACATCTTAGAACTTCCTGGGTGCATTGCATAAGGAGCATTATGCGCCTCATCAAGGATCTCATCCTTCAGCTCTAACACGTCTAGAACACACAATCTCTCACCCACAACCATCAATCCATCTTCCTTTACCTCTACATTAGAAGGCTTGCCATCCTTTATCTCCACTCTAAGCTTACTCAAGTACTCATCCTGTTCCTGCAATTCTTTGATCTTCCCTCTCAACACTGGTCTCACTCTGAAATTTGCCAAAATACAGTCAGGCTCAACTTGCCTCAATGACACATCAAGTCTGGCTAATTCCTTCAGTAAGGGAAGGTACACTGTCTCCACATGTGCCATAGTGGACTTCCTACTCAATGCATCAGCTACAACATTAGCTTTCCCCAGATGGTAGTCTATCACCAAATCATAATCTTTTAATAACTCCAACCATTGCCTCTGCCTCAAATTTAGCTCTTTCTGAGTCAACAAGTACTTAAGGCTCTTATGGTCCGTAAATACTCTAGTAGTAACTCCATACAAGTAGTGTCTCCAAATCTTCAAGGCAAAAATTGTAGCAGCCAATTCCAAGTCATGAATAGGGTAGTTCATCTCATAAGGATTTAATTGCCTAGAAGCATAGGCAATCACTTTCTCTCCTTGCATCAATACACACCCTAAACCCTTCCTAGAAGCGTCACTGTACACAATGTATCCATCATCTCCATAGGGTAATGTCAAAATCGGTGCAGTAGTAAGCCTATTCTTCAATTCCTCAAAACTACTCTGGCACTCCTTAGTCCACTCAAATTTCTGATTCTTCCTTGTCAATTTGGAAAGTGGAGCAGCTATCAAAGAAAAGCCCTCCACGAACCTCCTATAATATCCAGCTAGTCCCAAGAAAATTTTTACTTCAACCACATTCTTAGGTGCTTCCCATTTAACCACAGCCTCTATCTTTTGCGGATCCACATGCACTCCATGCTCTGAAATCGCATGCCCGAGAAATACTACTTCCCTTAACCAAAATTCGCACTTATCAAATTTGGCATACAACTCGTTCTTTCTCAAAGTCTCCAAAGCAACCCTCAAATGATCCTCATGCTCCTCATCACTCTTAAAATAGACCAATATATCATCAATAAAGACAATGATAAATTGATCTAGGAAAGAATTAAAAACTATATTCATCAAATCCATAAAGACTGCAGGAGCATTCGTTAACCCGAAAGACATAACCAAAAAATCAAAGTGGCCATACCTCGTCCTAAAAGCAGTCTTTGACACATCGGTCTCCTTAATCCTCAACTGATGATAACCTGATCTCAGATCTATCTTGGAAAAGACTCTCGCCCCTTGTAACTGATCAAACAAATCATCTATGTGCGGGAGAGGATATCTTTTCTTAATAGTGGCATGATTCAGCTTCCTATAATCCACACACATCCGCAACGATCCATCTTTCTTCTTCACAAAGAGAACTGGAGCTCCCTAAGGCGAAGAGCTCGGCCTAATATAACCCTTCTCTAAAAGATCCCCCAATTGCTCCTTAAGCTCCTTCAATTCCGCCGGAGCCATCCAGTAAGATGGAATCGAAATCGGCGTAGTGCCTGGAAAAAGCTCAACGGGAAACTTAATTTCCCTCGGAGGAGGTAGTATTGGCAATTCCTCGGGGAAGACGTTCGGGAATTCCCTGACTATAGGAATATCCTCCAACCTCCCTCTATCTGCCTCCGCGTCTAACACATAGGCCAAATACGCTTCACACCCCTTACTCATCATTCTCTCCGCTACCATAGCCGAAACAATCTGAGGCGGGCTGACTTTTCTATCTCCCATGAATACCACTTTTCTGCCATCCTCTAGCTCAGATTTCACTGTCTTCTGCTTGCATTCTAAGTTGGCATGATACTTCTCTAAAGTATCCATACCTAGGATCACATCCAATCCTCCCATCTTCAAAGGCATCAAATCCACCACAAACTTCCCTCCACTAATCTCTATCTCACGCCTCTATACACTTGATCGATAACAATAAACCGCCGATTAGAGTACTCACCATCACGAGTATCCAATGGGCTCAAGACTTACTACATACAATTCTACCCGATGACACAAAAGAGTGGGTAGAACCTGGATCAATCAAAGCAAGAACACAATCATCAAACAATTTAATCATACCCGCCACCACTTCGAGTCGTCTTTGCCTCCTCTCGATTCATAGCAAACACTCTAGCCGGTGCTTGCCCCTAGATCTGTCTCGAGGATAAGCTCTCTTAGTACACCAGAGCTACCCACTTCACCACAGTTTTTTACGTCCCATTGCCTCTGCCCTTCGGAAGCTTGCATCCGTGATCCCTCTCTTTTGTCCGGCTTAGACACTGCTATGTGTCCTCTCTGTCCACAATGAAGCATGCTCCCGATGCTCAAACATTCTCCTCTATGATACCTCCCACAGAGCTCACACTTAGGAAGAGGTGGCCTCTCCCATCTCCTCTCCTATCGCCGCCCACCGCTGAGGCTTGGTGAGAAACAGAGAAGTCCTCATCGGTCTCAGCCGGCTTCCACCGGTGCTCCTCTCCTCGATCGCAGACAGAAAGGTTCTGCACTTCTCTCGTATAAGTACCACTTCCTCCCGAATCGCTCTCTTCCTTCCTCTTTCTCGCTAATCGCACTCTTGATGTTTTCAATATTCTCAACCTCAGAGCCGCTTCAACCAGCTACTGAAAGTCGCCAAATTTCTGCACTACCACTTTCTCTCTGATAGTTAGGTGTAGGCCCGACTCAAACCTGCGACACTTGGCAGCCTAACTGAACATCATCTCTGAAGCATACCTCGACAATCACAGAACCCGCGCCATATTCAGAATACCATCTCTCTCTGGGTGAGACTCGAAACTCTCTCTCGTCACGAATGTACACCTCAGACAGATACTTCTTTTGTAACCAGCTAGGAAGTCTCCCATGTCAACCCCATCGGTCTTGTCGACTCCCAAGACAGCCTCCCACCAATGCAAGGCATCACCACAAGCAGATCAAAGATAAACTACTCTCTCATCATCCTCGACTCCATCCGATCCAAAACCCTCTCGCCTTCCTCAACCAGTCTCGGCTTCCTCGGTCTCAGGGTCCCGTGGAAATCCACCGCCCATACTTCCTCGACTTGTCAAACTGTCTCCCCTCTTAGTCAATAACCAGAAGCTCGGGCATTTGACCCATAATCAACAAAGGCTTGGGTAAATGCAGAAAGAGTCTCGGGTTTAGAGGTGCACTTGCTCAGATCGACTAGGCGATCACGAGTCCGAGATCGAAGGGCTCCTACTACGCTAGAGAAGCCTCAATCATGCCACTCCCGGCTACGGACTCATCCGTGCTCTCCTCTCTCAAAGGAGAGTCAGTGCAATAGAACCTTGCAGAACTCCTCGTGTCCTTCTACGAGGTGGCATCTTACTCCTTCAATGAAAACATTTACTGATTAGCTACATTTCTTTTCAATCGTAGTTCCTATATGTATGTATGAGATGCATGTCACTTAATGCAAACCATCAATTCATAATGCAAACATTTAGTCATATATCACAACAAAAGCCTAGGAGTGAAACCTAAGCTTTGATACCAAACAATGTTGGACCCCGTCTCCGAGACCCAACATTCGGACCCATATAAGCATGAAAGACCCAAACCGAACACATACCGACCACAAATAGGGAAACTTTTAATAGAAAAATTGGGATTGGATTTTAATAAAAAATGTTCCTCATGATCTCACGATTCTAACGCCACTGAAATCGTTCAATTCGGATTAGAAATTAAAAAGTTATGGCAAAAATACTATCTTAAAGAAAACAGTCCCTCTACCGACTTCATGTCAAAATTTGAAAACTTTAGAGGCTGAATTACTGATCGGCTCCTTCATAAAAAGTGTAGATTTATGTCTCTAGTTTCATTTAAAATAAGAATCGTCTCGATCCGAGCCCTATAACTCTAGATATTTAACAATTAGTGAAGTATATTCAGACTTGATCAGTCGACCTCCACAGTTTTTTTCAAACCACCTTTTTCAATTTAAAAGCAATAGTGGTAAATTAGGTTTACAAAGATAGAAAATTTTCTTAAGAATCCATCGCTTCGAAAATGGGGTCAATCGGAGGTCTGTGTAAAAAGTTATGGCCAAAAGAAGGGAGAGGGTCGGTCAGCCAAAACCGAATTTCAACGCGAGCTCGCTCGGCATGGCAGAAGGCATCGCCGCCCAAGATGGGCGAAGCGACCAGCGCTCGCCTCGCTCAACCTGCCGAGCGCCTTGGGCGCTCGCGTGCCGAGTCGAGCGACCTGCTTGGCGATCCAACCTATTAGACTTCTAACCTCAATAACTTTTGACTCCGAGCTCCAAATCAGACACGGTCAGAAGCGTTGGAAAGCTAGAAGAAAAATATACATTTTTCAAAAAGGATTTAAAGACAATTTCGGCCACTAAGAGAATCCAAATTTTACTCAAAGGCCGCTAGCTGTCCCTAACAGCACCAGAACTTGCAACCTCCATAACTTTTGACCTAGAACTCTAAATTTAACAAACTTAGTGTCTATGGAAAGGTAAAAGAATTATCTACAACTTTCCTGAAGACCACCAACCTATATCACAACTCTATGAGGGTCAAAAGTGGACTCAAAACTCTGCCTGACAATCAGTCACTTGGACAACACCTGCATTGAAATCCAACGACTCATACCTACCAATTTAACTCATCATAAATGGCTCATAAATCATCCTGGGAGAGTCCTACAGCTCGCCTACCACTCTCCATGAATCTAAAAGATCCCATACGACCTATATCAACCCAGAAATTTCAGACCTTCAACAAGACATAACTCATAGCAATTTTTCCAATGAGCTCTCCCAAAGTTAAAACCCAAAGAACAACTCAAAATAAAATACTCATACACATACTATTTCAAGGCCATACACAGATCGAAATCAACATTTTCACAATATGGAGAGTACTAGAGCTCTCATTCACAATCCAAATCATAACAAAGATTCATGCATAGCTTTGGTTACAAATTGGCATATTCATCAAGATTAAGTACAACATACAAAAGATGAGATGTTCAATGATCAATATGCTTACAAAGCTATTCCAAAAGCTAGTTACTAACTTAAATCAAAAGTTTCTAGAGTTCTTGGAGTTTTTGTCCGATGCCTTGCAAGGTTCCGAGTTCAACTTGAATTTGCACCTGAGGAGGGAGAATGGGGTGAGCTAACACGACTCAGTGGCTAACATGTTTATAGCCATTGCGCAAAGAGCCACACAACACATCATTAACAATCCGAAACAACAACAATTTATCATATAAAGCTCAAATAACCCACAATCATCACCTAAGGCATAACATGAGAATTTATATCAATCAAACACATATTATGCATCATAAACACAATTAAAGACTAGAATGCACACAATAGGCTTGAGAGTTCCATAAACACAACGAATAAACTGAAGTTTATCGTAAACACAACGAATCCATTCTCGGATCTCGTGGGCCACAAGCGGGCTGCCAAGAGAAGGCAAGGGGGTCAACGTGCACGTGACTTATCGAAGTAGATTCTCTCTCGCCCAATCACATCCAATTTATGATCACATATTCAAGCACAAGACTAGCATTCTATGCTTCTTTCATTCTTTCTAATCATCATATTTTCACACTTTACTTTCAAATCCAAGGAAAATACATGTCAATATGCACATAATTATCAAAGATAGCACACATTCGGCATTTGCCCATTACACAACAACTATAAAAATGTTACCCACCTATCGTCGGAATCCAAAGTCAAGATTGCCCTTCCTCTTTGTCTTGAGTAGGGTTTTCTTGAGTTCCTTCAAACAAGACACATCTCCAATCAATTTCTAAAATCATAGGAAAGGTCATAATATTCAGAAATTAAAGGAAACTAACATTAACCTAAACCTAACCTACCCATGGCTCATTTAAGCTAGAATAATCAAACCATAGCTTAGAAATCACAAAATCCACTTAATCCCACTTTTCTTTCCTATCTTTCATCAACCTCTACTCAACCCTAACCTCCATCTTACACCATTCTTGAACCTAACTTAAGAAAGATGAAAGCTTACCTTTCTCACTTGCTTTCTCTTCTTTTTCTCCTTCTTTCTTCTTCTCCACAAGCCTCCCACGATTTTTCTCTCTTCCTTTCTTCCTTGGCCGACCACTCTTCCTTTCTCCTCTAGCTCACGTTTTTCTCTCTTCTCTTCTAGAATTTTCGATACTCTCCTCTCCTTTCCATCTTCTTTAATTCATTTAACTCATCCTACACCAAAACTATGTAGTTTTGGCTTCTCACTTAAGTTCCTTTGGGCTCTCCTCCTCCTCTCAAGCCCACTACACCTCACCCATTAATTTCTAATCCTCCTCCTCTTATTCATTCATTCCTAAAGCCCATACTTTCCAATATTAAATCCAAGCCTTCAATTAATTTCTAACTTCAAATCCCAAGCCCAACATAAAAATATTTATATAAACACATAATTAAATCAATTAAGGCAAAATAAAATAATTAACGAATAAATCCATAAATCAATAAATAAATAATTAATTCAGATAAATAAATAAAAATTTCAGGGCCCAACAATTTATATGACTTAACCAGAAGGATTCATTAAGCCAGGTAATGAGCATAATGTTTGCAAGTTGCAAAGTTCCATTTATGGACTTAAGCAAGCATCTAGGTCTTGGAACATTAGGTTTGATAAGGCTATCAAAACCTATGGGTTCATACAAAACCTAGATGAGCCTTGTGTTTATAAAAGAATACAAGAAGGTAAGGTTACTTTCCTAATCCTTTATATTGATGACATTCTGCTCATTGGGAATGATGTGGGAATGTTATCTGCGGTTAAGGGATGGCTGAACGAATAGTTTTTGATGAAGGATTTGGGAGAGACTAACTATGTTCTAGGGATCAAACCTATAAGGGATCGTAAGAACAAGCAGAAAGCTTTGTCTCAATTAACCTACATTGAGAATATGCTCAAAAAGTTCTCCATGCAAGATTCCAAGAGGGGCTTCACTCCTACTAGACATGGAATCAAACTTTCAAAGGAATAAGCACCTAAAACCCAAGAGGAGGTTGAATGCATACGTAACATTTTGTATGCTTCGACTGTTGGAAGTTTGATGTATGCAATGCTTTGCGCTAGACCAGATATCTATTACGTTGTGGCACTGGTAAGCAGATTTCAGTCCAATCCAGGAATGGAACATTGGACTACGGTTAAGTGTATAATTAAGTATCTTCGTAGGACGAAAAACTTAATGCTTGTTTACTCAGGAAGTAATTTTATTCCGACAGGATATACAGATTCTGATTTCCAATCAGATGTTGATTCAAGGAAATCAACTTCTGGTTCTATATTTACTTTAGGAGGTGGAGCCATAGTTTGGAGGAGTCTCAAGCAATCTTGTATTGCTGATTCGACTATGGAGGCTGAGTATGTTGTTGTTTGTGAAGCAGCAAAGGAAGCAGTCTGGCTCCGAAAGTTCCTAAATGATTTGGAGGTCGTTCCAGAGGTAGAAAAAGTCATTACACTTTATTGTGATAATAGTGGGGCAGTGGCTAATTCTAAAGAACCTCAGAACCACAAAGTTGCCAAACATATTGAACGAAAGTATCATCTCATAAGGGAGATAATACAACATGGAGAGGTAAATGTGTTAAAGATTTCCAAAGAGCAAAACCTTGCTGATCCGTTCACAATGACATTGACTCAAAAGAGCTTTGAGGGTCACCTAGAAGGGATGGGAATGAGGGATATGTCAAACTTGCTTTAGGGCAAGTGGGAGATTGTTGGAGTTATGTAAATATAGTTCCCTGGAAAGCAAGTGTATTTACATATAACTTTATCTTCTTTAGTTACAGTTTTGTAATGAAAATGTTTATTATTAATAAAACAAAAGAGTTTGGTTTTATCTGTGTGAGTGTTATATATCTGGTCAAAAGGTAACAAGATTCTTTTGTAAGTAATATACATATACATAGAGATGTATGGGAAACATGTATATTATTAGAATATGAATTAATTGATTCACAGTTGAATAATCAAGTTGGTCACTTGATTATGGTTTAGACTGTAGTGTTGCGATTTATCTCCATATAAGTAAAGGAGTTTACTTAAAGGGAATGATGAGTTTCATATCATGATAGTAGTAGACTATCGATAATGAAACTATTAAATGAATCTAGAATCAAGTATATTTTCAAGAATAAAATCGGCCGTTACTTTAATCTTAAAACATACAACTTAAGCATTCGCTTATTATGAATCATAATCTTGATGAGTGGTGAACTCATATATGTTTCATTATAATTCTTGATATGATCAAATGGATTTTTACAGAATATTTATCCAGTGTCTGCATGTTGAAATTATTAATTGAAACATGTATCAGGGAACATTCACTCAAACAAAGAGTTTATAGTGCTATCATCACTTCTAGATGTTTTAAGGGGATTTGGTGATTAAACTGGCTCTAGTAGTTTGATGGACTAACAACCCATCAAGTCTTGACACCAAGATGAGATCTTGTGTGTTAATCACCATATAATGTAAAACGGGAGATCTAGAAGGAAAAACCAACATAAGGACAAAACAGTAATTTTACCCTTTGTTGTGCGGATGACTATAATAAGTATCTAAATAGGGTTTGCAATTGGACATAAAATATGTATTCTCATAATATTTAATAATTCAAGAGCTCAAATAATTGTCTTTAGTGGAATGACATTTAATTAATAAGCTAGAATTAATTATAATGAGATTGAATTAATTCTGGGCTTATTGGAGCTTGAATTATCAAAGTCCAATAAGATTCCCCACTTGGCTTTAAGGAAGGTTATCAAGCTAAGTAAGAAATATAAATGGAGGTTTTAAAAGCCCATAATTGAATGTTGAGCTTGGTCTAATTAATGGTTAATTAAAAGCCCAAATGTACATTTAGAAATGGGCTAGATTTTGGTTTAATGTAATTAATTAGATTAATTATATTAAAAAAATTTTTTAAAGGAAAAGTAGCAATTTTGATTTTGTTAGGTGAAATGTGAAGCTACACGTTTGACATTAAAATGTTAAAATAAATATGGTCTTTATTATGGTTTGTCATTATTAAATGGAGTTATGAACTTACCATTAAATGGTTTAATGGTTGTCTTTTAATGTTAGCATGCAACCTATTTGCATTCATTAGATTAAAAATGAAATATGTACATTATATGGACCATCTTCCTTCTTTCTTCTTGCCAAAACTGAAATTGGTTATTCAATTTTAGGTTATAGTCTTTTCATATAGCCATTTTAAAGATAAATGAAGAGAGTCTCATTTATTGGCAATTTTATGATTGATTAATGCGAGAAGTGATGCATTGGATGCCTCTCTCTTCTTCCATTCATGCATAACCGAAATTGAGATGTAAGAAAGACATCTTGCATGTTCTTGACACATTCTCTCCTTTCATGCAAGGTAGAATATAAAATACCAATTGAAAGAGTTTCATTTTTGGTTCTTCTTCTTCTAAGAAAATCTCCTCCAAACATTCTTCTCCTTTCCCACCAAAGGATTTTTTTAACCTAATTGTCCTTGAAGAACAAGTGGTAAATCTAATTGGTTGAGGATACAACAATAAGGAGAAAGTAGATTGTTAAAGGAAAAGATTCAAAGGCAAATGATTTGGATACAAGAAGGAGAGGATAGCGCAGCGAGGATTTAAAGCTGTAGTAAAGGAGTCGGTAATACTCCTGATCTTGTTTATGTTTTATTATCCTTATACCATATCATGTATGAATTAGCATGATGATTTGCATTTGTTGCTTCAGCTGCAAGTAATGATTTCTTAAAAATTTTGAAATCTACCGTTTCTCCAAATATAACATGCTTTATTTTTACGATCCAACAACAAACACCAACATAACAAACATAATCTAAAACTTTTTTTAAACTTTTTTCTTTTTTTCTTTTTTTCTTGTTTTTGTTTTGTTTTTTTTTTGGTTTTAGAAAGCTTTCTGAACTTCTCTTTCTTTCTTGGCCTTTTCTCAATGACCAATCTCCTATGAGAAAGCTTTCTGATATGAAATCTACTATCTACAAAGATCAACTAAAAGTAAGGAATTGGAAAAGAAATATTTACATCACTATGAAGACTTATGCATGCACTCAAAAATATGGCTCAAGGGGCTAGCAATGGATAGGTGTTTATAGGACGGTGTTTGGGTCAAAGGGTCGTGAAAGAAATGCCTCTATTGTATTAACAAAATTTTAGTTTATCAAGCTTTGATCAAGAATTAAAACAAGTTCTAGAGAGATATGAAATTAAGCAGATACACACAACAAATGAAAGAAATTGGGCCCAAATGTCCTTCCAACAAGGTTTAGCATGTCAATTAAACAATCTTGAGGTTTAAAAATGTAAAGTGCTACTTTTCAGCGTACCCTCATTTACTTCATGTTGAAAACATTGAAAATGAAATTAGCCAAAACCAACTATTATTTAAAAACAAAGATGATGTTTTCAGAAACACAAGGACAAATTTGAAGTTTATAAAATCCTCAAGACATAGGAGTGAAAAGAATATAATTTGGAAGAATCGTTGAAATGAGGGAATTAAAAGAAGTTTAAGGATAACATCGCCACGGCGAACTACAATTCGTAACATCGCCGCAGCGAAACCAAGAGTTTATCGCGATGAAAACTTGCAAACACATTGGGAAAATGCAACTCACCTCAATTCCTAAGTTAACAATTTTAAACACACGCATGACCTATTAAAAAAATTAAGTGGTCAAAATTGATGCATGAAGAAGTTGTTTTACTGAATTCAAAAATATAGAAATTCCTCCCCCACACTTGGACAAAACATTGTCCTCAATGTTAAACAAGCAAAGATAAAGCATAAGGGACAAAAGCACAAAGGAAGCTTTTCAACCACAACAAAAAGGAAGGCAGGGGGCATAACTA
Source organism: Erythroxylum novogranatense (assembly GCA_029891385.1). Classification (NCBI taxonomy): domain Eukaryota; kingdom Viridiplantae; phylum Streptophyta; class Magnoliopsida; order Malpighiales; family Erythroxylaceae; genus Erythroxylum; species Erythroxylum novogranatense. The sequence goes on from CM057224.1 coordinate 28,947,894, forward strand.
AAAAGGGAAATTATTGAATTGAAAGGTTGTTGATTAAACTAAAAGCTAAGTTATTTTCCTATTGGCGTCGTTTTTCCCCCAAACTTACTCAACAAACTAATGCACCAATATATAGTCACGAGCAACCATGAGGTATAATTAAGTAAACAAGTGAAGGAAAGAAACAACCTGGGAGTTATGGAGGTTTCTGATTCTCCTAATAAACCTTCGACAGATGGCCATGTTGTGGCGAAACAACTTCATCCATTGCCATGTCGATGTCACCCTCCACTATGCCAGATTCTCCTGAAATGTTTGTCGTAGGAAAAAGTAAAAGTTAGCCTCAGCGAACTTCCATAGAAGGTGTGATTTGTAAAATGCTAACTATAAAAAATGAAGGAAAACTATCAATGAGGATGAAGCTAAACTATCTAGAATACAATGTAAAAGAAAAGACTTCTAACCTCACTTAGCAACAAAAATGACAAAAGCTAACTTAGAGAACCAATTGCTTGGTTCTCCGACAACGGCATCATTTTGATCGGCTCTCGTTTGATCTAAAGATTAAACCCTTGGAAACCGAAGCAAAAATTTAATTCCAAGGATTGCAATATAGGATGCAACCTCGGGACATCTCACTTAATCGGAACCTAATGCAAGTGGTCTAAGTTAGCCTAATTGTCGAAAATGCAAACTAAGTTGATAATAAAAAAAAGGGGTTTGGATCATTTGTAAAAATTTAGAAGATTGAAGTAAATGAAAGAAAAATGTATAAAAAGGTATTTTTTATTTTTGGGAAGTGAAAAGTGAAAACTCAAACAATGATCAAATATGATAGAATCCTCTTTAAAACGAGCTTTGGTTATCATGATTCAAAATAAATCTTTCGGGAGAGAAATTCACTAAGTCTTCGAATGATAAACCTTAAAGAACTCTTTAAATCCAAGGTTTTAATCAATGAACTCCATTTCTTAAAACCTTGTTAAATGCATCTTAGTGTGTTTTAATCGATGAGCTAATGCAAGTGGTCAATATGGATCAAGCTTAATCTCAATATCAAACACAACTAGGCAGATAAAAGAGAGTTAACACAATCACCACAAAGACATATATGAGACCTCATATATTAAGAATCAAAGTTCTACATAAGCAAATCCATAACACAAACATTGTTTAACACTTGATTAAACTATAAATATAACTACAATTCCATAAACCCGAACTCAGAAGTTTACAACTATCCAGTTAAACTTGACAATGTAAAACAACTCCCCTTTGTAGCCCATCGAACTCAAGCCATCGCTACATCTTCAAGAGGAAATGAATGCCTAACCACGCATTGCAACCGGAACCTTCAGAACTAGGAATGCATCCAAGTTACCCATCATGGAAGTCGGCGGTGAAAATACTGGGAGAGAAAACCTATAAAAGAACTCTCCCTAGGGAACCCCGGGGGGAACCGTGGGTGATAAGGTCGTGTATGTGTCTTCAGTGTCTTCCCTCCCCCTCAGTTGATGGAATATCAATCAATATATATGTCAGCACTCTCTAACTCATCCAAAAATAGGTTTCTTCTCAAAACGGGTTGCTGGGTCGGGTTTGCACAGTAGGTAAAACTCCCAAAAATGGTTTGTCCAACTCATCCAAAAATAGGTTTCTTCTCAAAACGGGTTATTGGTTCGGGTTTGCACAGTAGATAAAGCTCCCAAAAAAATGATTCGGGTCTTTTAAGGTTCGCCGCGGCGAAACTCTGACTTCGCCGTGGCAAAACACTGACTTTGCCGCGACGATCTTTAATTGTTTTACCGTGGTGAAACACTGACTTTGCTGTGGCGAACTTTACCCGAAAGATCATCTCGTAACTTCCATTTCTTTGTTCCACTTTTGGCTCTCCTTCTCTTGAGTAACCTGCAATGAAAAATAATAATTTGTAATATCAATTATCCTATAATTTAAGGGAGTGCAATTGTTAATTAATTATGATAATTTGACCCTCAAATTACATTAATTCAAAACAAGCACTTTTAGGTTAAATTAAGCACAATATCTAACAAAGGGAGCCGAAAAGTAACAAAAACTATGAAAATGTCACTAAATAATATAGCAAACTTAGGTTCAATCACTAGGTGAAAGAGTCCAAGATTAGTATTCTTGTACATCAGTATGAGCTGTTTAAGATGAAAGAAGATGAGTCTATTAATCAGATGTTTGAACGATTTCAAACTATCGTTAATGAACTTAAAGCTCTTGGGAGAATCTACAATAATCAAGATCATGTCAGGAAGATTCTTAGAAGTCTGCCTAAAAGATGGAGACCCAAAGTCATTGCAGTACAAGAAGCCAAGGACTTGAGCAAATTAAAGCTAGACGAATTGCTTGGTTCTTTAAAGATACACGAAATAGAGCTTGATGCAGAAGACAAACCTAGAAGAGACAAATATGTAGCATTAATGGCTGGTAAAAAAAATCACAAGACTCAAAAAAATAAAAGTTTATTGTCAAAAGCATTAAAGATCAAAGAAATCAAGAATGATGATACCAATGAATTTGATCAAGATTCAAGTGAAGATGATGATGAACTATCTTTCATTTCGACAAAGATTAGAAGAATGTGGAAAAAGAAAGAAAAAGGAAATAAATAATTTTCTTCTTTAAAAAATAGCAAAGATGAAGTCAAGAACGAGAAGATCTCTATCATTTGCTACGAGTGCGACAAACCAGGACACTACAAGTCTGAATGTTTGATGCTTAAGAGAAAACCAAAGAAAAATAAAGAAATAAAAAGAGTATAATGGGAACTTGGGAAGATTTGGATTCATCTGAATCTGATTCTGATTCAGAAGCATCAGTACAAGCAAATATATGTTTGGTAGTCAAAAAAGAAGGTGACGAGGAGAAAACTTCTAACTTTAATGAACTTCAAGATACATATTTAGAATTGTTAGAAGATTCACATGTTATAATAAAGCAATATAGATCCCTAAAAAATTTGTCAAAAACTTGAAGAACACGAAAGTGTTAGAAAAAGAAAACGTTTGCCTTAAGAAACAAGTAGACGATATGAAGAAAAAAGTAACTATAGATAGATCTGAGGAAATTAGTCAGTTGAAACAAAGGATTAATTATCTCTCAGCAGACTTATCAACCTTTATTGAAAGTATGAAAAAAATGAATGACATGATTGGAAGATATAGACACCCTAATGATAAGAGTGGATTAGGGTTTATTAATAACAATACTCATTACAAATAGAATTTTGTTCCTTATAGAAAGAAATATCACCAGTCTTCTTATTATCATTCTATGAATAATTATAAGACTAACCCCAAATGACCCAAGAAAATTTGGGTACCTAAAAAGAACATAATTTAGAAACAAGGACGGTTCCATATTCTTTTTGGCTAAAATACAAAACAATCTTTATAAGATTAATTTAGAAGATTTACAAAGTCAAAATATTTCTTGTTTTATATCAACAGATGAAGAAAAAATAATTTGACATAAAAATCTAGGTCATGTTAGTTTTAAACATATTTCCAATTTGATTAAACATGATTTGGTAAAAGGTTTACTAAAAATAAGTTTTAACAAGGATTTCTTTTGTGAGAGTTGTCATACAGGAAAACAGGTTAAAACATCTTTTTCTTCTAAAAATATTGTAACTTTGTCTAGACCTCTAGATTTGTTACATATAGATTTATTTGGTCCAACTAGTGTTGGATCGGAAAAACAAAGCATGTTATATTTGGAGAAACGGTAGATTTCAAAACTTTTAAGAAATCATTACTTGCAGCAGAAGCAACAAATCCAAATCATCATGCTAATCCATACATGATATGGTATAAGGATAATGTAACATAAACAAGATCGGGAGTATTACCGAATCCTTTGCTACAGCTTTAACTCCGCTAGTCCATGCGGATATCGCGGTCGTGCACACGCACGATCGTGACTTTCCCTATTTGTTTAAGAAAAGACATGTTCTGAACATATTTCACTCTTTTGCTTATAACTTTTTTGTCCGACATCCGATTGAGTTGATTCTTGCGACGTTGGATTCCTAAGACAATTCCTTACATCCTGATGGAAAAATTGTAATTTTATGAGATTAAATTAATGGTGATTAATTTAATCAAAGTGAGTCGGAAAATTTTTCAAACATAATTCAGTGTTTTAGGAAATTCGGGATCTACAGAGATCCGATTGAAGTGATTCTTAAGGAGAAATAAAGTTAAGACAAGGGGCTACAAATCATATGAAGAAATGAAATGTCAATTTTTCCCCTAAGACCTTCAACGTATGAATGGAAGTTCGGATTTGTGTGTAGTTTCTGGATTGAGAACATCTTAGAGTATTTTGAGCATAACTTTTGATCTGGGAATCAAAATGAGGCGATTTTTGTTTTGCATTAAACTAGAGACATAAGGCTACAATTGTTATGAAGACATCGAGTTTCAATTCTGGGATTAAGAATGTAAATTTCTGGAAGGAAATAATCGTACATGGAAAATGTGTTAGAATATGGATATACCCGAACTGTTTTGCGCATAACTTTTGGTGTAGTGATCCGAATTGAGAGCGGTCAGTGGCATTGGATTCGTATGATTGAGAGGAACATTTCTCGAGAAGAAAGTTTTAACAAATTCTTTCAACTTGATAGTGCGAATCAAACCTGCAAGTGGAAATAACTTTAAGTAAAGTGTAAGGGCATTTTGGTCTTTTTAGTCACCAATTAAATGACATGGCAACATATTAAATGAATGGTTGTCATTTAAGGGAGGAGAATCACGATTCTTCTAAAAGACTTAAGAGAAAGAAGAAGGAAATAAGAAGAAGAAGAGTGGAGAGCTTCGGTTATGGTGGAAGAAGAGAGAGAAAGTGAAATTTTCGAAATTTTTGGGTCTTAAAGCTTAGGTTTTAAGTTAGTTTCAAAGGAAAAGGATGGAAAATGAAGGAAGCTTGCTTTGGGAACCAAGAAATTTTGAAAATGAAGAAGAAAAGAGGTAAGAGAAAAATTTGAGCTTTGAATTTTTGATGAATTTTTGGTTGAGAAACATGGAAAATGATATGGGTATGTGATATATGAAGTCAATTTTGATGTATATGCTTTAGGTTGAGTATAATTTTGGATGGAAATTAATTGAGATTTATGCCAAATTTCGAAAATTGGGATTTTTAGAAATTTATGAATTAGAATCATGGAAAATATGATGAATTGGTGAAATATGATATCAATTATGAAGAATTTGTGAATTATGATATTGAATTTAGATAAATTGGTTTAGGCCAATTTTGATATTTGGAGATTTTCGAAATTTATGGTTCAGATATCTTGATATGAGTATGAATCGATGAATTATGACATCAATTTTGAAAATTAAGTTATTTATGAGATTGAATTTGAGTGAATTGGTTTAGGTCAAAGTTTGAATTTGGGGATTTTAGAAATTCTGGTTTTAGAGAGCTTGGAAATATGATGATTATGAATTTTCGATAGTTAATTTTGATAATTATGCAAATTATGATGTGGAATTTGAATGATTGTGGCTTAGGTCAATTTTAATTGAAAGAATGAAAGAAGCAAGGATCAAATTGACGATCGGGACGAGTTTTTGGCATCAATTCGAGGTGGGTGATGTATTTATATTTCGAATTATTAGTAAATTATATGAATTTGAAAAATTAAGAAAGGAAAACTATTTCTGAAATTATGTTTTCAAAGGATTTGAAAAAGAATTGGTACAAAGGTTTACGTAAAAATGTTTGTAAATGATTTGGGGTATTTATAGAAAAATTGAGAACATTTATATATGTTGATTGAGGTTTTAAAGAAATACATTGCATTCATATTTATAATTTGAATTGATACGTGATTAAATTAGTGAATGTGAATTGTTGTATGTCTTGATGTGATTTGCGAATGTGAGTGTGTCAAGTTTGACATTATGTGAAAATATGAAAAATTTACAGAAAAGCAAGATTTTCGAAAAATGCCTTCGGGCAATCCGACCTTTCGTTTTCGCTTATGTGTTATGTGGGTTTGGTCAGGTCCTTTTATGAGTCAGTGCACTGTCTCTATTCGTTATAGCCTTCTCCCGGCTGCCCGCTAGTGGCACGGAGCTCCGATTTCGGACTCCCTTCACGGCTACACTGGATCGCTATGCGAAAAAGTGTAGTACGTTATGTTCACGGCTGCACAGGACCGCTATGCGGGAATGTGCAGTACGTTCTGTTTAGACCGAACCAGACCATTTGATGTGTTATTTGCTTCTGTTTTGTTTTGAAGTGAGATGCATTCATGCTTTTAAATTTGATTATGAAATAAAAAGGAATTGAGAATTTTGAGAAATGAGAAGATAAGATTTGCAAATGTAAGATTTTGGAAATGTTTTATGAACGGTTTGAAAAGTAAAAGATTTGAAAGATAAGCTTTGAAAAGTTCCTACCGTGAAATGTTTGAAAATATCAAACTTCTTGAAAATGAGTTTCCCGCTTATTGTTCAATTTATAAATATATTATTCACGAGCTTCCGAGCTCCCCCCCTTTCATCCCCATCTCCAGGTTTCGAGCAGGAGATCGGATGAAAGAATGTGAAGACTTTTGGTCCGTTTTTGTATCGTTTGTATTGTTACGTAAATTTTGAGATTTGGAATATTTTGGGTGTTGTAAATGGCTTGCAATGCCATTAAAGTGTATTGTATATGAAATTGTGTATGAATTTGGAAATGAGATTGAGTTATGAGATTAGTATATTGTATTATAGTTATGAGAATGTTTTAGATTTAAGATTGCGTTTGTTTCTGCTGAGATCCCTGACGGAGGTTCCGGTTGATTTTGATGATTTTTTGATTGATTGGACTTTTAGAAGTGTTGTTTTGAACACTTTACAGGTTTGGGTTAGGATAAAAGCAGTCGTTATGCTGCCAAAATTTTGATAAAAATTGGGATAAAAATGTATTTTGGGACTTGTATGGATATATAAGAATATGAGCAAGTTTTGAGATTTGCATGTGAATGAATTTCCAAGAGTGGAAATTGTTTGTTTGATTTGAATGAGATTGCCTAAAGATGTAATAAATGAATATGAGAAAAAGAAGAAAAAAAATACCGGATTTGGATAGTTTGGGTTTCCAATGCGAGGCTTCTTTAAGATGATTTTTGCACGGATGTCGGACATTTGTTATGCTTTCCGATTTGCTTCTGTTTTGATTCTGTATTCGATTCGCATTTGCTTTGCTTCCGCTTGCTTAGTGATTCGAGTTCGTTTTTGCTATTGGCTTCCGTTATTTGTTTCCGATTGAAAATTTTGATGCGAAATTTCCGTATCCATTCGCTTTCATTTCCTTCGCTTTTCATTTTTCGATTGGGATCCGGTTCTCGGATCGGGTACCAACATTTTTGGTATCAGAGCCCAGTATTAGGGTCTTAACTGGGCATATAAAATTGATAAGAGTGTGTGAGGATAAGATTGAATTAGTGAGGATATGCTAAGTGATCATTTGATTTTGATGAAAGAAATATGATTGTCTTTAGGAATGTGAAATTGATGTGCATGACTATTTGACGAATTCAACTGATTGGTTCAATTTAGGTGTCAAGAATATGATTGATTTTCAGAATGTGTTGAGGAACTTAAGATTAGAATTTCTTGATAAATTGATATAAATGAAAGAATGATGACATAATGAGAAAGATTAAACGATGATTGAACCATATTAGGGTTTCTTAAGAAATGGACCATCGACTTGTGTCCACATGTGTAGTAACAATGAGTTATGAATATGTATGAGATACAAAAAGTGAAATATTATGACAAGATTGAGATACATATATGAAGAAGAAATTAGATAAGAAAGTAAGTGATTATAGTCATTGAGAAGCAAGCATTTGGTGATTTCTTAAGTTAGAATTTCGAGGACGAAATTTTTTTAAGAGGGGGAGAAATGTTGGACCCCGATCTTTGAGTAAAAATTAGAATAAGTAAAATGAAATTTAATGAGTGTTTTGTGTAAGCATTGTGTAATAGATGACTTAATACTTAAAGGATCTTGATAAGAAAAGAAATGATTTTGATTTTGATACCTTTGGGTTTGGAGTAGCTTGGTATGGTTTATAAAATTAAAGTGGATGAGTTAATTGAAATTGAGTTGAAAATCAAGAAATAAAGAGAAAAAGTGTGAAAAGATGAAAAATTGTAAAAATTTTGACTTTTTGGCCTTTGAGGGTTGACTTTTGATTTAGGCAAAATTTGATAAAATGGTCTTCTGAAAACTTGTAGATTATGTTAAGAGCTTTCTGTAGCCATAAAGTTTGCAATTTTTCGATATCGGGAGTGGAAATTATGATCAGTCAAAGTTATGTGTGATAAGGTTGACTTTTGACTTTAATTATGAATGAAACTTTGATTGAGAAATTAACCTAGTTAGAGGTTAATTGAGCTTTGATGTTCTTCATGAAAATTGTAGGTGACTTTCTGATCTTCGCATCGATATAAAATATGACATGATTGGAGTTTGGAGTTGAAAGATAGAAATTTTCAAAGTTGAGGACTTTGTTTAAGTATTTATTATTTGGGTTAAATTTTTTATTAGAAAATTAATCATTTTAGAGATGGAATTGGTTGTGGAGTTCTTCATGGAAGTTATAGAGCTTCCTTCAAGCTTTCGATAGAGACAAAATTTGTTAAATTTAGAATTCAGGATAAAAAGTTATGACTTTTGAAAGTTTCAGAAAAAAAAAAGTGAAAAGGGTGCAGGTCCACCCAAAAGTCGCGGTCGTGCATACGCACGATCGCGACTCTGCGAGTTCACCGAATTGTCGCGATCGTGCATGCACATGATCGCGACTCCGCTGGTCCATGCGGATATCGCGGTCGTGCACACGCACGATCGCGACTTTCCCTATTTGTTTAAGAAAAGACATGTTCTGAACATATTTCACTCTTTTGCTTATAACTTTTCCGTCCGACACTCGATTGAGTTGATTCTTACGGCGTTGGATTCCTAAGACAATTCCCTACATCCTGATGGAAAATTTGTAATTTTATGAGATTAAATTAATGGTGATTAATTTAATCAAAGTGAGTCGGGAAATTTTCCGAACATAGTTCAGTGTTTTGAGAAATTCAGGATCTACAGAGATCCGATTGAAGTGATTCTTGAGGAGAAATAAAGTTAAGACAAGGGGCTACAAATCATATGAAGAAATGAAATGTCAATTTTTCCCGTAAGACCTTCAAATTATGAATGGAAATTCGGATTTGTGTGTAGTTTCTGGATTGGGAACATCTGAGAGTATTTTGAGTATAACTTTTGATCTGGGAATCGAAATGAGGCGATTCTTGTTTTGAATTAAACTAGAGACATAAGGCTACAATTGTTATGAAGACATCGAGTTTCAATTTTTGGATTAAGAATGTAAATTTCTGGAAGAAAATAATCGTACATGGAAAATGTGTTAGAATATGGATAGACCCGAACTGTTTTGCATATAACTTTTGGTGTAGTGATCCGAATTGAGCGCGGTCAGTGGCATTGGATTCGTATGATTGAGAGGAACATTTCTCGAGAAGAAAGTTTTAACAAATTCCTTCAACTTGATAGTGTGAATCAAACCCGCAAGTGGAAATAACTTTAAGTAAAGTGTAAGGGCATTTTGGTCTTTTTATTCACCATTTAAATGACATGGCAACATATTAAATGAATGGTTGTCGTTTAAGGGAGGAGAATCACGATTCTTCCAAAAGACTTAAGAGAAAGAAGAAGGAAATAAGAAGAAGAAGAGTGGAGAGCTTCGGTTATGGTGGAAGAAGAGAGAGAAAGTGAAATTTTCAAAATTTTTGGGTCTTAAAGCTTAGGTTTTAAGTTAGTTTCAAAAGAAAAAGATGGAAAATGAAGGAAGCTTGCTTTGTGAACCAAGAAATTTCGAAAATGAAGAAGAAAAGAGATAAGAGAAAAATTTGAGCTTTGAATTTTTGATGAATTTTTGGTTGAGAAACATGGAAAATGATATGGGTATGTGATATATGAAGTCAATTTTGATGTATATGCTTTAGGTTGAGTTTAATTTTGGATGGAAATTAATTGAGATTTATGCCAAATTTCAAAAATTGGAATTTTTAGAAATTTATGACTTAGAATCAGGGAAAGTATGATGAATTGGTGAAATATGATATCAATTATGAAGAATTTGTGAATTATGATATTGAATTTAGATAAAATGGTTTAGGCCAATTTTGAGATTTGGAGATTTTCGAAATATGTGGTTCAGATATCTTGATATAAGTATGAATTGATGAATTATGACATCAATTTTGAAAATTAAATTATTTATGAGATTGAATTTGAGTGAATTGGTTTAGGTCAAAGTTTGAATTTAGGGATTTTAGAAATTCTGGTTTTAAAAAGCTTGGAAATATGATGATTATGAATTTTCGATAGTTAATTTTGAGAATTATGCAAATTATGATGTAAAATTTGAATGATTGTGGCTTAGGTCAATTTTAATTGAAAGAAGGAAAGAAGCAAGGATCAAATTGATGATCGGGACGAGTTTTTGGCATCAATTCGAGGTGGTGATGTATTTATATTTTGAATTATGAGTAAATTATATGAATTTGAAAAATTAAGAAAGGAAAACTATTTCTGAAATTATGTTTTCAAAGGATTTGAAAAAGAATTGGTACAAAGGTTTACGTAAAAATGTTTGTAAATGATTTGGGGTATTTATAGAAAAATTGAGAACATTTATATATGTTGATTGAGGTTTTAAAGAAATACATTGCATTCATATTTATGATTTGAATTGATACGTGATTAAATTAGTGAATGTGAATTGTTGTATGTCTTGATGTGATTTGTGAATGTGAGTGTGTCAAGTTTGACATTATGTGAAAATATGAAAAATTTGCAGAAAAGCAAGATTTTCGAAAAATGCCTTCGGGTAATCCGACTTTTCGTTTTCGCTTATATGTTATGTGGGTTTGGTCAGGTCCTTCTGTGAGTCAGTGCACTGTCTCTATTCGTTATAGCCTTCTCCCGGCTGCCCGCTAGTGGCACGGAGCTCCGATTTCGAACTCCCTTCACGGCTACACTGGATCGCTATGCGGAAAATGTAGTACGTTTTGTTCACGGCTGCACAGGACCGCTATGCGGGAATGTGCAGTACGTTCTGTTTGGACCGAACCAGACCATTTGATGTGTTATGTGCTTCTGTTTCGTTTCGAAGTGAGATGCATTCATGCTTTTAAATTTGATTATGAAATAAAAAGGAATTGAGAATTTTGAGAAATGAGAAGATAAGATTTGCAAATGTAAGATTTTGGAAATGTTTTATGAACAGTTTGAAAAGTGAAAGATTTGAAAGATAAGCTTTGAAAAGTTTCTACCATGAAATGTTTGAAAATATCAAACTTCTTGAAAATGAGTTTTCCGCTTATTGTTCAATTTATAAATATATTATCCACGAGCTTCCGAGCTCACCCCCTTTCATCCCCATCTCCAGGTTTTGAGCAGGAGATTGAATGAAAGAATGTGAAGACGTTTGGTCCATTTTTGTATCGTTTGTATTGTTACGTAAATTTTGAGATTTGGAATATTTTGGGTATTGTAAATGGCTTGCAATGGCATTAAAGTGTATTGTATATGAAATTGTGTATGAATTTGGAAATGAGATTGAGTTATGAGATTAGTATATTGTATTATAGTTATGAGAATGTTTTAGATTTAAGATTGCGTTTGTTTCTGCTGAGATCCCGGACGGAGGGTCCGGTTGATTTTGATGATTGTTTGATTGATTGGGCTTTTAGAAGTGTTGTTTTGAACACTTTGCAGGTTTGAGTTAGGATAAAACCAACCGTTATGCTGCCAAAATTTCGATAAAAATTAGGATAAAAATGTATTTTGGGACTTGTACGGATATATAAGAATATGAGCAAGTTTTGAGATTTGCATGAGAATGAATTTCCAATAGTGGAAATTGTTTGTTGGATTTGAATGAGATTGCCTAAAGATGTAATAAATGAATATGAAAAAAAGAAAAAAAATATACCGGATTTGGATAGTTTGGGTTTCCAACGCGACGCTTCTTTAAGATGATTTTTGCACGGATGTCGAACATTTGTTATGCTTTCCGATTTGCTTCCGTTTTGATTCTGTATTCGATTCGCATTTGCTTTGCTTCCGCTTGCTTTGTGATTCGAGTTTGTTTTTGCTATTGGCTTCCGCTATTTGTTTCCAATTGGAAATTTTGATGCGAAATTTACGTTTCCATTCGCTTTTGTTTCCTTCGCTTTTCATTTTTCGGTTGGGATCCGGTTGCCGGATCGGGTCCCAATAGATCCTTTGTCTCAATTTTGCAAGAACAACCATCAAAATCGACTAAAGAAACAGAAATTAAGAGGAAGTTGGTGTTTGAAAGGCAGAAACCTCAACATCAATATCCTTCTAGACTGGTAGAAGAGTGTAAGAAGCTGAAGACCAGTCAGAAGATTACTTAAATTGATGTTCAACAAAAGACAAAGTCAGTTAAACACATATCAGCACATTATAATCCTTCTAAAACTATCAAAAAAGAGGATTTGAGAATTAAGGTGATTGAAGAATCAGTACCTGTTAGAAGTAGAAGCTCAATTATCATAAGAGAACCTTTGAAAAGGTTAGTCAAGGTACAAGTCGAACCAACACTGATCAATAATCGATCAATACATCTTTTGAATCATGAAGAAAGAAGATTATATGGTATTCTGCGAGATGAAAAGTCAGAACCATATCCAATAAAGATGTCCAAGGATCGATATACTATTTACCCAATTATAAATAAAAATTTGATCAAGATTGTACTAGATATACAACCGAGAGCTTCAAACATTGTACGTAATGAAGACAAAGGGAAAAAGAAGATGTACTATGAAGGAAATAGAGATGATCTTACATAAGAAAATATACAAGAAGTTGTGAGGAACATAGATGAGGCATGCAATGCAGCTCAACCAAGAGGATTCTATGTTTCACACCATATTTCAAAATCATCAGGAAGTCAGTGTGGCCACTCCACCATATATGCAACTTTTCAGGTAGTTGGCAGAGTGTCAAAAGGACAATACAGAACTATCAAGGTTGAAGGTATTAGTTTCAATTTAGAGACTTTTGGGCATCTAATCATGCACTTTAGACCTTTGAGTTGTATATCTTCAATTAAAGAGGTACTACTCCTTCTTAGAAAACCAATTCCAAAACTACCTAGACCTGATGGCCTTGATCTCCCAGAAGGAAAACAATCTTTCAAACCTCCTATTATCAAAATCATCGAATTAGATGTTTTACCTTCAGAAATATCTGTTGCTACAAACTTCCATCCACCAAGAACACCTCAACAGATTCTTCTATTGTTCTAGAAGAAGTTAGTCACAAACAACAGTGGAGTCAAGAAGCCTTATCAAAGGAGATTGAAGAAATTCATACTAAGGTTGATGATCTGAGTGACTCAGTGGGTGATCTACATAAGGAAGCAGCTTATCTATGAGTTTCTATTGAAGAAGACCTCAAGTTGATTCGAACTGATATGCAACGAATATTCTCTGAAATCATGAAGCATCTTCGGTAAAGTTTTCGATTAATAACAAATAGGGGGAGAAGAGCAAAAGCAGAAGAAAGATAACATATGGGAGACAAGAGACAAGAAAAGAAGATAGTATCGACTATAATTTTTTTGTCATATGTGTATCTTATATATGCATGTGCATTTATTTTGTTGTTGTCTTCTTATTCGTTATCTGAATAATATTCGATTATTCACTTTTATTTTTCTAAAATTATGATTATTTGTTATCATAAAAAAAGAGAGATTGTTAAGTCAAGAAGACTTCACGTCTATTAATTTTGGTGAAAATCAAATAATAATATTATTAAAAATAAATGAACTATTTTGATAAGTGTGTTAAGCGTGCAGAAAAATACAGAAGAAGTGGAAAACACGGAAAAAACGAAAAATACAGAAGAACAGAAAAACAAAGAAGAAGCAAAAAACACAGAAGAAGGGGAAAACACAGAAGAAGTGGAAAACACAGAAGAAGCAGAAAATACAGAAGAAGTGGAAAACACAGAAGAAGCGAAAAACAAGGAAGAAGTGAAAAACAAAGAAGAAGCGGAAAAACACAGAAGAAGTGGAAAACATAGAAGAAGTGAAAAACACAGAAGAAATGCAAAAACATAGAAGAAGCCAAAAACATAGAAGAAGCGGAAAACATAAAAGAAGTGAAAAACACATGAGAACCAGGAAAACAAAGACGATACAAAGATGAAGATACTCTAGTACGTCAGATAGTTAGTTAGTTGGAATTAGTTACAGAACTCAACTGAATAACAGTTTCTACAAAAAGCAAGAAACAGTTATCAAGAAGCAGTTGGAGACTTAGGCTATAAATACTAGTCGTAGTCGAAGACTGAATAATCTTTTAGCTTTCAATTTTTTAGCTTAAAAAGAAAAATTGTGTATTCAAAAGTGTGATACAAGAGAGTAAACTCTACTGTAACAAAAAGCTCACAATATCTTTCCAGTGAGAGAAAGAAAAGGCTAAGAGCCTAGAGAGACTAAGATAGTAGAAAGAATACTCTGTGTAAGAGACCTGAAGAGGCTCTGAAAGGCAAGAAAGAATACTTGTAAATTTGAAGAAGTATAGTGAAATCTTATACGAACTCTAACGATTGGACGTAGCCTAAGGTTTGGGGTGAACTAGTATAAAATCATAGCGTCTATCTTTTAACCTTTCATTTTAATTTTTCTTGTTCTTAGATAAGTATATAAAAGTTATTTGTGATTTAAATATGTTGCTATTTTTGTTTAACATTTTTGGTATTGTTTTAACAGTTGAAATAGTTCTTTTCAAGTAATATCAAAGTTGTTTGTATTCACAAAAAGATTACACACTTCAACCCCCCTTCTTGTGTATTTCGTATATTGTACGTGAATTCTATATTAACAAGTGATTTAGTTCAAGATATATATCATAGGCTATTATTTATGCTTAGCTAACAATCTCTTAGCTCGGTACTTCTCATTTTAATCACAAAGTATCACTCTTCCTATTCGAACTCAAAATTCGTATTCATTTCCAATTTCTTAGTAAGATTCACAATTTTTGAATCCTCAATTTAGGCTTTGTTCATATGAAACTGATCTTAATTTTTAGTGCAGCTAATAATGCTTCATTTTGCCCCAAATTCAACTCCATATTGCACTCTTTATTACACTAGATTTGATAACCTCTATATCCAAATTTATGATACGCTATTATTGAATTTTCTATTCAATGCATCTTATTACAACATTAGCTTTACCAGTATAGTGCTCATTTGTACCATCATAATCTTTAAGTACTTCTATCCATTGTCTTAGTCTTGTATTCAATTCTTTCAACTTAATAATTACCTTAAAGTTTAATGATCTATATATTTATATATATCTAAAATGTTATTGTACATATAATTGTCTCCAACTTTCAAGCAATCACTATTATAGCAAGTTTCAATGCATGTATCAAATAATCAACCTATGAGGTTTCAGTTGTCTCCATGCATATGAAATCATTTTATCATGTTGCATTGGATTTTATCCTAATCTCTTATACAACATCATTATATACTATAAAATCTCCAAATCTAGATGATATAATTAATATCATTGTTATACGATATTATAATTCCTCAAAATTCTCTTTATTTTCGTTACTTATACAATTTACACATTTTTCCTCAAATATTCAACTACTCTTCTCAACTTTTTAAATACATTTAATAGATCATCAAATTTTGCTTTGATTGCTTTAATCTTTAATGTCATAGTACTGTTGGGGCATTTGTTAACTCGAGTAAATGTTTCCAAAGCTCCATAATTAGTTCTTGTAATTCTTTAAATAACTAATTCCTCAATGAGGTAACATTGTCTCACGTTATTTTCAATTTCCCAATTGAATTCCTTTCTTGAATGATTTTTTCAATTCATTCGATTTCCTCTGATTTCACATTGACTTACTCTTCTATTTGCTCATTCATACTAATTTCTCCACACATTTCAATTTATTTTAAATCTTAACTTCCTATATTTATAACACATTCATCATGTCAAATTTGTATCTCCCGAACATATTTATACAGAATATAATGTGAACCTATATACTCCTCATATTAGCAATTAATGTCTTCTCAAATTCAAGAATCCACTCACATAATTGGATACTTTACATCAACCAAAATACATATATTCTCAATAGTATATTCTGCCTCTTATGCTTGAGTCTCGGCTAGGGATATGACTCTAATATTTACTTTTGAATCATTACATATTCATTTTTTATTTGTTCTTTCATTGATCATCCTTAATATAAACTATCTGATCTGCTTAACCTAATTCAATGAAACTCTTCTTTGAAAGAAGATTTCTTCGAAAGAAGATTTCTTGCTATTATCATCTATACTATTCATGTAATGTTTATCAATCAACTATTATCATCGTCGCATTATTAGCCATCCTTAATACCTTAAAAAACCAATTTCTATCATTCTTACAAGGTCATAACATTCTAATTACCAAAACGCAATGAAGTAGTAAACATAATTACTGTCGCATACGCTTAGGTGTGTGTCATTAAAGTATCCCATTTTGTCAAAAGATTTATCTCCGACAATTTACCAATTTATATCTTACAAAAATGATACTTTGATCTCCATTGATCCTGGACAATATTTCTCTCTTTCTTTTTCCTCATTTCTGTCTCATTTTCCTATTGTCATTTTTTTCATTTTCCATATGTATATCCTCAATCGGTTCAGAATTATCGATGCATAATCATTTTGGAATTCTGATCTCAATTCTGCTAATATCTTCTTATGACGAATCATAACTTTTGTCGCATTAATCGAACAAACACTTCAGTTCCAATTTCTTCTTCTTAAGATCCTAACAAGGTTATGTTTTCATTGCATTCTGCTTGTACACTCTAATCTCATCATTTATACTTATATCCTTATATTCCTCAAACAATCCAGGGCAATACATTCACATCTATATCACATTCGGGGATATATCACCACAATGTAATATTGATGTCATATTCAATAATGCATCCCCCAATCCAAATACATTGAATCATTATCTGTCATATTTACCCATATACTATTTCTCATTTCTATTTATCCACAACTTTCATTTTCTCGTATCATGAAAGAGTATCATGTTTCTCACTAATTCTATCAGCGCAAACTCTTAACAATTGCTCATGTGTGTGACTCATATACATACGACTCAGACTAGGGATCAATTGCTACTGTCTGCTATCACATGGTATGTAACTTGACACATATTTCAAAAAATGCCCATGTAAAATGCTAATTTTGGCACTCCAATATCATATATGTTGGACCCTATTTTTGAAGTCCAACTTCGAAGTTGTAGAGCCCAGGCACCTTTTTAATATAGAGCCCGGCCTCTACCGCCATCACTCCAAGTATTGTCCTCTTTGGCACTTGCGTGAGTCACAACTCGAACACAAGACCTCAAGATTTTGTTCCACTTTAAGTGGACGCCTCTTACCATTGAGCCAGTAACCTAAATATAACACCCCATTCCCGCATGACCCGAACCCGACATCGATGGTGATATCCAAGTCTGTGCCCCGTGAGGGTGGCGTGTTACATCATTCAGTCAAAACATAGAATTTTTTTCTTTAACACATACACACACACATTATAATTTATGCAGAAAACAATTTACATAAACAATTGAATGGCCTCGGGGCCCTTTTCATAAATACAATATCATTAGTACAAAAATTTAGAAAATAAAATAAACTAATGCAGACACGAACTGATCCCGACCCCTTCTCTACTTCATTAACCCGCAGATGTCATACGCCCGTTGCCAAACGGGGTATTCTTCTAAGTCCTGAAAAAAAATTGCAAATTTTGGGTGAGCTTTGCGAACTCAGTGAGGAGCCATCATCGATGGTTCACTCAATTCATGCAAAACATCGTTCCATATAACATATATTCACATTGTTGCATATTTAATCATATTGCACGATTTCACTTGAACATAGACCATTTATACATTTCATACAGTTAGACATACATAACCAATTGAATGCATAACATCCATAATTCACACTCAGAAACACCACAGAAGCATAAGGCAGTTAGCCTTTCGCTCAATCAAAGAGACTAAAATCAGATACATATGACATGCGCATGTGACACATTTCTATTTTATTTCAGTGTTGTGACCGAGTGCCTAAACTGTCCCAATAAGGGCACCTTAATCGTTGAGCCAGAGGCTCTGAAACTGTCCCAATAAGGGCGCATTAATCGTTGAGCTAGAGGCTCTGAACTTTCCCAATATAGGCGCATTAATCATTGAGCCAGAGGCTCTGAAACACTGTGGGCTCGAGGCCCAAATACGTTGATCTTTAAGCTCTCGGTGGCTATTCCGGTTACAACTGCCAATTACTGATCATATATTTATGCAAGGAATGCATATGTCAAAAATAAAGCAAACCAACATCACAGTCTATCCCAAATTAATACATTCATATATATGGTTCGCATTCAATCACATTCAAATCACATATAGCAAGTAGGGCACTCCTATGTCAGTATCTCCCAGTACATCGGGCACCTTCGGCCCGGAATAAGTCATAAACAAACACAAGCCCACCATTATTCTCCACAGTGTTATAAATGCAAAATTATAAACAATCAATAATCGAGAAACCATGTAGGTTACTCACCTTTGCTTCCAAAGCCTGGAAGTCTCGACAACGTCTGTGAATTGACGTTCCAAATGCGTCTCTAAAACAGTCCAAATATCCAACATTACCAAATTGGCAATCAGAAACATTTAATAATGCACATGTAGTAATTAAATGTGTACAATGCATGTTCGTGACATTCCCGGCACTATTACACAATTTCCTATCACCAAATTTTCCTCTAAAAATTAGAAACTCATTGATACCGAAATCACTCAATTCGGACCTCTAAAGGTCCGATTATAAAAAAAACACGGCTTAGGAAAATCCTTACCCAGACCCCTCACTTCGACCTAACCAATTCCTGTCAATTTCGGTTCTAAAAATTCCCAATTTCACAAATAAATGAAATTAAATATTATACAAATCTGATGCCTCGAAAATCAGGTCAATCGGACGTCGGATGCGAAAGTAATTGACAAAAGAAATAATTAGGTCACATAAATCCCAAATTAAGCAATTAAGAAAAGAAAATAATTAAATAGTAATACTAAAAAAAATCAGAGGCTAGGTGTCGCACCCAGCCTCTCGCGCCAGCGTCCTCGCCCTCGCATCGCCCTCGCGAGGTGCGAGCGACAGACCAAATTTTTTTTTCCAATTTCCTTATTTTTTCAAAATTTCCAATTTTCACTAACTACCTTCTCCTCTTTCAAAACCCTTATCTATTTACACAAGTGTCTAAAAATTCCAAATTCAGTCTCGTTGGAAAGTTCTTAGAAAACCCGACAAATTTCATGAAGGGTACACAAACCAATTTCACCTTTACGGGTGTCAAAAATGCACTCAAAGACATTGCCAAATTACAAAATTGCCACAACAGTTCAGCACTTTTCCAAAATCATAAATTTTTATCCCCTTAGCTAAAAATTCCAAATTTTATGTTAATCAAAAGAGAAAAACAAGGGCTACAACTTTCATGAACAAACTGAAAGCCAATTCCATCATTAAACAAATCAATTTCTCAATCAAAGCTTCAGCCTATCCAAATCATTCTCAAATATAACTCAATCTGCCAAAATTCATAACTTTCCAACCCATTGTTGAAAAGTTACATACTATATAGCAATAAAAATCTCAGACAATATACTACAATGCTCAAGAGAACTCCAAAGCAAATTCCCATTCAAACTAGGTCAAAACCTTCCATTAAGGTGGCTGTCCTGTTAGGGTTTATAAAAACAGCCTTTCACCTAAACCATAACATAAATTTACAAATTCATATCTAACCATCCTTAAATTCACAATTCGCATAAAATACCTCATTAGAAAGCTACAACAATCCTCTACAATTTTTCAGAAGGTCACTTGAACCAATTTCAAAATCTCAGAACACAAAGTGTACAAGACCTACACACTTAGAACATTGCACACTAAAGGCTGAATTACCACTTGAACATTAACAAACCATAACTTTCAATCTATACATAAAAAATATTCATACTTAGTGGCGTTAGAAAGCTAACACAACAATATTCAACTTTCATGAAGACCAATTTCACAAATTCAACCCAAAGTAATCTAGAAAAATTCATCAAATATTCAGGTCATCAAGCTCGAATTACTGTTCATACTGTACCCATACTTCACTTTAAAAGCAAGATTCAACACTCTTCTAATCAAAATTGGGTAGCACTTCCTTCACAAGAAATGTATCCAAATGTATCAATTTTAATTTAAGACAAACCTCACCTCAATTGCTTAACCACACAACTAGTTATGGCAAAAACATTGAAACATGTACAAGGTAACTTTTCCAGATTTGCTACCTAAGTCTCCCCCTTTCTTTCTAACATCATTCCTACATCAATTGGCATCCAATGTAATCACTAACACAACCATAATTTCATCAAGGCATTTACTTGCATAAGGAGTCACAAATGGAAGCACACACTCACAAGTTTCTTCCCTTAATTAACTCCTATCTACCATCATACTAACATCATATAAACAAGCCAAAACTATTAATTCACATAAATCACCTACCATCTCATTTATCCTTACAAAATATACACTTATACCCATACAATCAACACACAAAATTTATGCAAGTGATGCACAAGATGTCATAATTATTGCTTCTAACCACTACTTTAAGGACACATAACTTAAATTCTTACCTAAACAAGCTTGAAAGCCTACACTCTTCAACTACTCACCAATTTTTCTACTTCACTTCTCACACCATACGAACATCATCATCCAAGGAGGGAAAGGCTTAGGTTTTCACTTATGTGTGAATAAGGAGGAGCAAGCACCTAAACAAGGAAGAGCCTTTGCATGAAGAATAAAAAAAATCAACAAAGAAGGAGAAGAGAAGAGTACCCACAGATAAAGGAATTGTTTTAGCTTTCAAAGTGATTTCTTGCTCATTTAAGAGGAAGTGTCATGGAAGCACTCATCAAATGGGATAAATATCAACCCATTAAGTTCAAGACATAATAGGCAAGTGACACGTGTCACTTGCCACTTGTCCTAGTTAAAAGCATTCTTTAGGTCTTTTTCCAAAAACAGTGTAAATTCTACTCCAAATTCCAATGACTCAGAGTTACAAATTCTAAAATCATATCTCCAATTTTCCAGTGCCATTGGACAGTAATTTTCGATACCGGAAATCATTCAGTCTGCCATTTGGCAATTTTTCTGGTCCGGACATTGTTCCTGAAAAATTCTAGAAAAATTTCTAAAATTCCACATAAATGTAAAACACACCAACATCAATTCCAATTCATTTTTATGCCCAATTAACATATTTTACACAATAAACACATGTCGGGAACGGTCAGGAACGCATGTACAATCATGTGCATGTACAAAAATTACAATGTATGCATATATGGAGGCCATATTATGCATGAACATGCCGAGACTAATTTACACAGTCATAACCCATCCCGAATTACCATTTTACCCTTCCCATCGGTGATGGGATGTTACAAATATCCCCTCCTAATAAAAATTTCGTCCTCGAAATTCATTTTTGATACAGAATAAGGTAGGAGTACCGTTATTTCATACACTCCTTCGTTTCTTGTATCATCATTCTACTCGATGCTTCTTTCCCTATAATCACAATTTATAACTTCGATAGGTTTCTCCATTCACTATTTCGATATCATACTTCCTCAATTATATTCTTGATGACTCTTTAATTCCAATTTCAATTCCATATATATATATATATATATATATATATATATATATCGACTTATAACAATACAAATCACTCATACTGCTTTTGTCACATTTTTGTCATAGTTTCATATGGACCACTTGATGTCGAATTGAGTTTCCCCTATCTACACTTTTATCTCCATCTATGTGCTTCTTGGTCGAGGTGATACTCTTCGAAGTATTTCATTTTTCGCTTATTAGATTTCATCTCTTTAGTGTTAAAACACTAATCTCGTAAGATTCCATAACCTCAATATCAATCAACTCAACTCATTTGTCATTAATTTGGATCACTTAACCCCTATTACAGATTCATTTCACTCATCAACATTATCTTAACTCAATCATGGCCTTCGACTATTTTTAGGCCCTGTTCACTTTAATATAGAGGTGAACGGTTCCTTTTTGTTGTAAGACCCCTTATATACTATTCGAATGGTGTCACCAATATAACGATTGTTATTCCCACAATCAATCTGAACTATACATCAATCTCATGTCCTTATGAAGTCCAAAAATATCAGTTTTACATTTGTCTCCAACAGTTAAGTCTGTTGGTTATACAAACATATAATCATTCGATTTTACATTCTAAACCATCAATTACTATTTCGATATACTCTTACTAGAACATAAAGCTTCGATTGTTTCTTGTGTTTTCTCTAACAGTTTCTTTAATTGGTATTGCACATACTTCTTAATCCAATCATAAATATCATTTTCTCAACTCCTCTAGAAGGGTCGCAAATTCTAAATCCTTAATTTGGGCTTTGCCAATCCTTTTTATACACACCTGATTTGGAATTTCAATAGCTAATAATACTTTCTTCTTGCCCCCTTATTAGGTCAACATCTTGTATTCAGTATTACACTAGGTTTAATACCCTTATCGCCCAATTTGTGATCTTCTGCTATTGAATTTTCTATTCACTACATTGAATTGCAGCACTAGCTTTATCATGATGTACTCAGTCGCATAATCCTTTTCAATTCCTTCAAACTCACGAAATACATCAATCATTATCGATTTGCATATTCATAGATATATCCAAAATATTTCTATACGAATAATGTCTCCAAGCTTTCAAAGCAATGCCTAGTACAACAAATTTCGAGTCATCAATCACAATGCAGTCCATGAGGTGATACTTGTTCCTAAGTACATAAACCACTTTACACTATTTCAACATATTGCATCATAACCTTTACTGGGACACTTCATTAAATATTGCAAAATCTCCAAATTAAAGTGATACAATCAATACTCGAGTTGTAAATTTCTTAAAATGTCTCTTTTTACATTCATCAGTCATACGATTCACAAGTTTTTCCTCAAACATTGTTGTCAAAGAGCTAAGACTAGAAAACCTTTATCAACTCCTGGGTGTATCTAACATACAACTAGTTTTAAATAACTCCAAATCCCATACATATCCCTTACAATTTCACATTTTATCCTCACCTGTATCTTCATTAAGTCTTGCAATGTGCCATGATCGAATACTAGTTCACCCACAATTTATTGGAGCAAGCTAAGATTCACTTTTATGAAACTTTCATGATTAAGATTTCCTCAACTATGCAAAATATTCTTTATCACTTTTCAAATACATTTGATATATCATTAATGATCATAGTCACTATCCCCTCTAAACACAGTTGAGACACTCTACTCTTCAATAGTATAGTAAATTCCTTATATCCATGATTGATTCTCATAACTCTTTAAATATCTAATTTCCCCAATGAGGAATAATTCTCTTATATTTTTCTCAGTTTCACATTGACATATTCTGACGTCTGTTCCTTTACACTAGTTTCTCCACATACATCAAGTTATTTGCAATCGTTACTCCCTGGGTTAATAATACATTCATCATATCAACTTTGTACTTCCCGAACATATTTACACAAAATATACGTGAACCTATATTCTCCTCATATTTGCAATTAATGTCTCCTTAATGTTCAATAAATCGATTACATATTCGGATTCTTTACACCAATATAATGAATTCTACCTCTTACGCTTGAGTCTCCGCTAGGATTAGGACTCCCCATAATGACTTTTAATTCATTCCAGATTTATCTTTGATTTGTCTTTTCATTGATCAATTTTTTAAAATTGAAATATCTGATCAACTTATTTCGAGTCAGGGAAATTTTTCTTTGAAGGAAAATTTCTTGCTACTGTCATTGATACCGCTCATGGAATTCCTATTCATCAACTGTCGTCACCATTTCTGGTCAGCCATTCTCAATGCCTTAGGAAATCAATTTTAGCTATTCATAATATCCCATGAAGATCAATTTATGCCATAACTCATATAATCAGAACGTCCTTTTTAATAAAGTTCATTGAAGTATATACTATCAAAACTATTACATCTTATCGAGAGACAGATGTAGGACAACTCACCAATTAGTCACTTACGCATATGATTTTTTACAATACTTCCCTTTTTTCACCTGTCCTCGATCATGAGGATTTTTCCATGATCATGTCCTTCTTCTTCTTCTTCTTCTTCTTCTTCTTCTTTTAATCATATAACAATCTCAATTCATTCCCAATTGATCACTATACTCACTTTCACTTCTTATTCTGACTCTTATTGTACTTTAAACTATAAGAGCTATGACTAGCAATTATCCACTAACTCACCGATTGCTTCCGATATCATCTCCACACATATACATATATACTTAATATTTTTACTTGCCCTGGTTCTCCCATTATCATATGTGCATTCACAAAGGTAAATCAACTGAACTTTGACAACTTTTTCATCTACCATTATCATTGCCTTACATTCCAATTTTTTCATTCTTTCATCATACCCATGTATGTTCACAATCAAATCAAAATCATAGATGTATAATCATTCTTGATTTCCCACTAACATATTCTGACTCTAAGTCATAAACCCTTATTCATAAACTCTCATCACGGTAATCAAACCCAATTGTAACCTCTCTAGATCATAGAACATTTTATTTTTATCCACTTTATACACTTGAAATCTTTCCATTTCTAACATATCTCCATTTTCCTCTATCTATCCACAATTATATATTCATATCTATTCCACATTCTAGGATATACCCCAGTATAACACCGATGTTGTATATCATAATACATCCATCAATACCAATTAAATTTTCATTTTTCATATCGAACCCTACACTTTTCTTATTCCATGATATCCAAAACTTCCATTTATCACATTCTAACATGCATCATTTTCCTCACTATTCTAACAGCTTAAACAATTGATACATGCTCATGTATGTGACTCATATGCTAGATTGGGGATCAGTCGCCACTTTCTGCCGTGACATGACTTAAATACATGTAACTTAACCCATATTTCAAAAATGGCCCATATAAGATAGTACTTCTGGGCTCTGATACCACCTAAATGTAACACCCCATTCCCGCATGACCCGAACCTGACATCGATGGTGATATCCGAGTCCGTGCCCCGTGAGGGTGGCGTGCTACATCATTCAGTCAAAACTCACTAAATTTTTTTTTCTTTAACACATACACACACACATTATAATTTATGCGGAAAACAATTTACATAAATAATTCAATGTCCTCAGGGCCCTTTTCATAAATACAATATCATTAGTACAAAAATTCAGAAAATAAAATACACTAATGCAGACGCGAACTGATCCCGACCCCTTCTCTACTTCATTAACCCGCAGATGTCATACGCCCGTTACCAAACGGGGTATTCTTCTAAGTCCTAAAAAATAATTGCAAATTTTGGGTGAGTTTTGCGAACTCAGTGAGGAACCATCATCGATGGTTCACTAAATTCATGCAACACATCGTTCCATATAACATATATTCACATTGTTGCATATTTAATCATATTGCACGATTTTAATTGAACATAGACCATTTATACATTTCATACAGTTAGACATACATAACCAATTGAATGTATAACATCCATAATTCACACTCAGAAACACCACAGAAGCATAAGGCAGTTAGCCTTTCGCTCAATCAAAGAGACTAAAATCAGATAGATATGACATGCGCATGTGACACATTTCTATTTTATTTCGGTGTTGTGACCGAGCGCCTAAACTGTCCCAATAAGGGCACCTTAATCGTTGAGCCAGAGGCTCTGAAACTGTCCCAATAAGGGCGCATTAATCTTTGAGCCAGAGGCTCTGAACTGTCCCAATATGGGCGCTTTAATCATTGAGCCAGAGGCTCTGAAACACTGTGGGCTCGAGGCCCAAATATGTTGAGCTTTAAGCTCTCGGTGGCTATTCCGGTCACAACTGCCAATTACTGATCATATATTTATGTAAGGAATGCATATGTCAAAAATAAAGCAAACCAACATCATAGTCTATCCCAAATTGATACATTCACATATATGGCTCGCAATCAATCACATTCAAATCACATATAGCAAGTAGGGCACTCCTATGTCAATATCTCCCAGTACATTGGGCACCTTCGGCCTAGAATCAATCATAAACAAACATAAGCCCACCATTATTCTCCACAGTGTTATAAATGCAAAATTATAAACAATCAATAATCGAGAAACCATCTAGGTTACTCACCTTTGCTTCCAAAGCTTGGAAGTCTCGGCAACGTCTGTGAATTGACATTTCAAATGCGTCTCTAAAACAGTCCAAATATCCAACATTACCAAATTGGCAATCAGAAACATTTAATAATGCACATGTAGTAATTAAATGTGTACAATGCATGTTCGTGACATTCCCAGCACTATTAATCAATTTCCCATCACCAAATTTTCCTTCAAAAATTAGAAACCCATTGACACCGAAATCACTCAATTCGGACCTCTATAGGTCCAATTATAAATAAAACACGGCTTAGGAAAATCCTTACCCGGACCCCTCACTTCAACCTAACCAATTCCCACCAATTTTGGGTCTAAAAATTCCTAATTTCACAAATAAATGAAATTAAATATTATACAAATCCGATGCCTCGAGAATCAGGTCAATCGGACGTCGGATGTGAAAGTAATTGACAAAAGAAATAATTAGGTCACATAAATCCCAAATTAAGCAATTAAGAAAAGAAAATAATTAAATAATAATACTAAAAAAATCAGAGGCTGGGCGTCGCACCCAGCCTTTCTCACCAGTGTACTTGCCCTCGCATCGCCCTCGCGAGGTGCGAGCGACAGACCAATTTTTTTTCCAATTTCCTTTTTTTTCCAAAATTTCCAATATTCACTAACTACCTTGTCCTGTTTGAAAACCCTTATCTATTTACAAAAGTGTCTAAAAATTCCAAATTTAGTCTTGTTGGAAAGTTCTCATAAAACCCGACAAATTCCATGAAGGGCACACAAACCAATTTCACTTCTACGGGTGTCAAAAATGCACTCAAAGACACTGCCAAATCACAAAATTGCCACAACAGTTCAGCACTTTTCCAAAATCATAACTTTTTATCCCCTTAGTTAAAAATTCCAACTTTTATGTCAATCAAAATAGAAAAACAAGGGCTACAACTTTCATGAACAAACTGAAAGCCAATTCCATCATTAAACAACTCAATTTCTCAATCAAAGCTTCAGCCTATCCAAATCATTCTCAAATATAACTCAATCTGCCAAAATTCATAACTTTCCAACCCATTGTTGAAAAATTACATACTATATAGCAATAAAAATCTCAGACAATATACTACAATTCTCAAGAAGAACTCCAAAGCAAATTCCCATTCAAACTAGGTCAAAACCTTCCATTAAGGTGGCTGTCTTGTTAGGGTTTATAAAAACAGCCTTTCACCTAAACCATAACATAACTTTACAAATTCATATCTAACCATCCTTACATTCAAAATTCGCATAAAATACCTCATTACAAAACTACAAAAATCCTCTACAATTTTCCAAAAGGTCACTTGAACCAATTTCACACTTAATAGTCCCAATTAAATCTCAGAACACAAAGTGTACAAGACCTACACACTTAGAGCATTGCACACCAAAGGCTGAATTACCACTTGAACATTAACAGACCATAACTTTCAATCTATACATCAAAAAAATTCGTACTTAGTGGCGTTAGAAAGCTAACACAACAATATTCAACTTTCACGAAGACCAATTTCACAAATTCAACACTCTTCTAATCAAAATTGGGCAGCACTTCCTTCACAAGAAATGTATCCAAATGTATCAATTTTAATTTAAGACAAACCTCACCTCAATTGCTTAACCACACAACTAGTTATGGCAAAAACATTGAAACATGTACAAGGTAACTTTTCCAGATTTGCTACCTAAGTCTCCCCCTTTCTTTCTAACATCATTCCTACATCAATTGGCATCCAATGTAATCACTAACACAACCATAATTTCATCAAGGCATTTACTTGCATAAGGAGTCACAAATGGAAGCACACACTCACAAGTTTCTTCCCTTAATTAACTCCTATCTACCATCATACTAACATCATATAAACAAGCCAAAACTATTAATTCACATAAATCACCTACCATCTCATTTATCCTTACAAAATATACACTTATACCCATACAATCAACACACAAAATTTATGCAAGTGATGCACAAGATGTCATAATTATTGCTTCTAACCACTACTTTAAGGACACATAACTTAAATTCTTACCTAAACAAGCTTGAAAGCCTACACTCTTCAACTACTCACCAATTTTTCTACTTCACTTCTCACACCATACGAACATCATCATCCAAGGAGGGAAAGGCTTAGGTTTTCACTTATGTGTGGATAAGGAGGAGCAAGCACCTAAACAAGGAAGAGCCTTTGCATGAAGAATAAAAAAAAATCAACGAAGAAGGAGAAGAGAAGAGTACCCACGGATAAAGGAATTGTTTTAGCTTTCAAAGTGATTTCTTGCTCCTTTAAGAGGAAGTGTCATGGAAGCACTCATCAAATGGGATAAATATCAACCCATTAAGTTCAAGACATAATAGGCAAGTGACACGTGTCACTTGCCACTTGTCCTAGTTAAAAGCATTCTTTGGGTCTTTTTCCAAAAATAGTGTAAATTCTACTCCAAATTCCAATGGTTCAGAGTTACAAATTCTAAAATCATATCTCCAATTTTCCAGTTCCATTGGACAGTAATTTTCGATACCAAAAATCAGTCAGTCTGCCATTTGGCAATTTTTCTGGTCCAGACATTGTTCCCGAAAAATTCTAGAAAAATTCCTAAAATTCCACATAAATGTAAAACACACCAAAATCAATCCCAATTCAATTTTTTATGCGCAATTAACATATTTTACACAATAAACACATGCCAGGAACGGTCAGGAATGCATGTACAATCATGTGCATGTACAAAAATTACAATGTATGCATATATGGTGGCCATATTATGCATGAATATGCCGAGACTAATTTACACAGTCATAGCCCATCCCGAATTACCATTTTACCCTTCCCATCGGTTATGGGATGTTACAGAAGTCATAAAACATGAGCGTATTAACCGGTAGGGTTATTTCAAAGAAATCTCATAAACGATCATAGATTCATTTTCATGCTCTGATACCATAAATGTTGGATCCCTGGGTCCCAATGGGTGAGTTTGTCGTGGCAAATTTTATGTTTTGCCGTGGCGAACATGTAGCGCCCCCTTACCATAGGGTACACACCAGGACGCCCGTGGGTCGTGCGGATGCATATCCCATAGCAAAGAAGTGCTACCGCTCGCAACTATCACTAAATACTCGCATGGCATCAATACAATTAAACCGCAATATGCAAATCACTAGAATTTAAAACCACAATAGCAATCTTTCATTTCATAACATCAATCCAAAATATAGACAGGTCTATCAGTCCCCTAAAGTCTCAATACAATAGCCCAAAAAGGAAACTGATAACAACGTCTATACTAGGATCATTTCAAAAATCGCCCCAACTGACCGACCTGTGTGCCATCGCTTCACTTGATCACGTACTCGCACTGCAGGAAAACGTCTATCTCGGGAGCTAAGAATCTACTAACGCTGCCCTGAAAAATATTAGCAATGTTGGGTGATTTTGCGAACTCAATGAGAAACCATCATCGATGGTTCACCCAACTCATGCATATACACATAATATATCGCATAGTACACTTTAACGCATTTTAGAACACTGTACACAATTTACATATTTATACGATAACATAGCTCAAACATATCACTTCATAATTTTCATACATCACACGCATTCTCAATTTCACTACACAGTCAGATGCATAATGTATGCAAATTCTCATTTTATGTCTTCGTTGTGAATGAGCGTTAACACTATCCCGATCCGGGCACTTTTCGCATTAATCGCATTTTTAGCAAGTAGGAGAGCCCTCTGGGTATGCACCACTGCTCACTCACATTAGGGATAGGAGAGCCCTCTAGGTATGCACTATTCCCCTTTTTGGCCTTAGGCCCATTCACTGATATTCGAGCTTAAAGCTCTGCTCACTAAATGCTTCAGTCACAACTGTTTATTTACTGCTTATAATCATGCCTAGCATGCACTAACACTTGCACAGTCACTAGCACATATATATATCACTTCACTCGTTTGTCACAACCAAAACACTTATAGTTCTATACACTGATTCACAATCATAAGCATTCGCATTTGCATCACATTCCACACAATCACTCACAATCAGAACGCTTACTCACAATTGCAACACATTTATTTCACATTTGTATCACTCACATTGTCAATTAATTCACACATTCACAAAGACATATTATCACACAAAGATCGAGGAACCAACTAGGTTACTCACCAGTAACTTCCGAAGCTCGCTCGAAGTCCCAAAGAATATCCGTGGACTGACGATCCAACGGTGCCTCTATAACAATTTAAACGAATTCTCATCACTATATGCTCAATCAAATAAATTTGATAATGCACATGTCTTATTCAAAATTATACGATGCATGATCATGATTTTCCAGCTCTCTAAACCATTTCGCTATCTCTCGCTTCACAACCCAAAATTCACTATTCACTAAGTCAATTTCCTTCACTAAGTTCCCAATGATAACTCCAATTGATAATACATAACTCTTAGGTCACTATAGGAACCATAATCAATTCTCTTTCTATGATTGAGAACTCGCTAATTTAAATTCGAACTCTTATTCTTTACCTCAGTCGTAGACCTCTTTCTCTAGTTCACAATGAATCTAGAATCACCTCAATTGGAGGTCTATACCATAAGATATGCCCCAAAAACTCTCTTATTTCACTTCAGAAAATCGCCGCTCGTCACGACCATGAAACCCACGTCGCGGCGTGAATCGGTTGGCTCGTCGCGACGAGCGCACTCGTCGCAGCAAGTACTCATTTTTCTCGTCGCGGCAAAGCTGCTCCAGACGTCGCGACGTGCGACTCGATCGTCTTCTCCGATCGACTTTTCCGCCATTACTACTCTTTAAACTCAGCATTAACTCTCTTTACTACCCATACTAACACATTAAATGCCATAAATGCCATAAACAACCATAAATAATAGCATTAAACACAATAAACTTACCAAATCGAAGATCAATCCAAAAATCCTAAAAACCTCCGAAAATCCACAACTCTTCCTCTATCCTTCCTCAACCATGATGAACCTTCAATAACTAGCTCAACATCAACATCTCCAACGATCCAACAACTCTTTAACCACAA
Source organism: Erythroxylum novogranatense (assembly GCA_029891385.1). Taxonomy (NCBI): domain Eukaryota; kingdom Viridiplantae; phylum Streptophyta; class Magnoliopsida; order Malpighiales; family Erythroxylaceae; genus Erythroxylum; species Erythroxylum novogranatense. The sequence continues at coordinate 28,979,538 of CM057224.1, forward strand.
TGAAGAGAAAAGAACAAAATCTTTAAGAGAGGAAGGGTCGAAATCGTCGACGGGAGAGAAGAGAAGGAAGAAGAAAAATGTTTTTCTCCAAGTCAAAACCGAACTCTTATATGTAAGGTTTAATTTAAACCTATAGATCATAGTCCTCAAATCTATTTAATCTCAGTCTCTAAATTTCAATGGCTCATCACAATAATTCCTAAACTCCCAAATCTAAATTTTCCAAGCCATTTACCACTCACTTTCGGAACCGGAATCTAAATCATCAGTCTCTAAGCATTTTCTCGGTTCGGACACATAACTCTAAAAATTTCAGAAAAATTCCCATAATTCCTCAAAAATATAAAACACTCAATCTCATACTCAATTTCAATTTTCAATTCCCTAAAAATTCAATTTTTTCTCTAATTCAACCATACAAACCAATTATTCCTAAATTCTCAATAATTCAATTCTCACTCAACTCTAATTTCCAAACCCAATAAATCATATCTAACATAACTATCTCACAATTCATAATTCAACTCATAATCACAATTTAAATACTGGAACAATCATGAATGCATGTCACTATGTATGCATGTGCAAAATGATCTATCTCAGAGGCCACAAAACACTTGATCACTATTTATGCAATAACAGAATTACCCGTACCAACATGCTCATCGCATCGATAATGGGATGTTACAATTCTCCCCTCCTAAATAAAAATTTCGTCCCGAAATTTCATACCTGACTGGTCGAAAAGATGAGGGTATTGCCTCCTCATGTGCTCCTCAGTCTCCCAAGTCGCTTTCTCTGACGAGTGATTCTTCCATAGGACTTTCACCAATAGAATCACCCTGCTCCTCAATTGCTTGACCCGCGATCCGATAATCTGTACCGACTCCTCAACATAACTCAGATCACTAGCTATCTCAATCTCTTGAGCCGGAATCACATGAGTCGAGTCTGAGCGATATCTCCGGAGCATACTCACATGAAACACATCATGCAACTGGGACATGTCACTGGGCAAAGCCAATCTATAGGCCAACGGTCCAATCCTCTCAGTAATCTCATACGGACCGATATACCGAGGACTCAACTTGCCCTTACGATCAAATCTCAGCACTCCTCTCCAAGGTGACACTCGGAGGAACACTCTGTCGCCTACACTGTACTCTATCTCTCGTTGATGCTGATCCACATAACTCTTTTGTCTATCCTGAGCCGCCTTGATGCGATTCCGAATCAATCTCACTTTATCCACTAAATCCTGGATCAGTTCGGGACCCTCAAGCATCCTCACACCCTCTTCATCCTAGTAAAAAGGTGATCTACACGGTCTCCCATACAAGGCCTCATACGGTGCCATCCCAATACTGCTCTGGTACTGATTATTATACGCAAACTCAACCAGAGCCAAGATCGATCCCAAGCACCTCTCGAACTCTAATACACAAGCTCTCAAAGATATCCTCAATCAGCCTTGATCGTCCTCTCACTCGCCCATCATGCGAGGATGAAATGTCAGACTAAAGTTTAACTCGAACCCAAAGTCGATCGCAGCTCCTCCGTAACCTCGAAGTAAATCTGGGATCCCTATCTGACACTATCGATACTGGGACCCCATGCAGTCGTACAATCTCCACATACCTCTAGGCCAACTGATCGAGGGTATTATTCTCTCGCAATGACAAGAAGTGAGCCGATTTGGTCAACCGGTCCACTATGACCCAGATCGCATCATGCTGCCTCGGCTTCCTAGGCAACCCCATAATAAAATCCATAGTGATTCGCTCCCATTTCCACTCCAGAATGGGTAACGAATGCAATCTCCCAACTGGGGCCTGGTGCTCAGCCTTGACCTGCTGGCACGTCAAACACCAAGAAACGAACTCTGCCACTTGCCTCTTCATTCCTGGCCACCAGAAATGCAACTTAAGGGTATCATACATCTTGGTGATGCCAGGATGCATCGCATAAGCGGCCACATTCGCTTCCTCCAAAATCTCTCGTCTCAGATCATCAACATCTGGCACACACAACCTCTGACCCATCCAAAGAGTCTCATCTCTCAACTCGAAATCAGCAGTCAACCCCGATCTGACTCTATCCATCAATCTCACTAACACTGGGTCCTGATCCTGGACTCTCCTGATCTTGTCCTGCAACATCGGCCTCAGCCTCAGAGTAGCAATCAATGCTCCATCCTGACCCAAATCCATCTGCCACCACATTGGCCTTCCCTGGATGATACTCAATCGTGCAGTCATAGTCCTTCAACAGCTCAATCCATCTCCTCTGTCTCAGATTTAACTCTCGCTGACTCAATAGATATCTCAGACTCTTATGATCAGTGAAGATCTGGAACGTCTCCCCATACAGATAATGTCTCCAGATCTTCAAAGCAAACACCACTGCAGCCAACTCCAAGTCATGCACTGGATAATTCCTCTCATGAGACCTCAACTGTCTAGAGGCATAAGCTATAACTCTCTCATGCTGCATCGTAACATCGCTTAATCCTGCACAAGCATCACTAAATACCTCGAAACCTCCGGACCCTGACGACAAAGCTAACACTGGTGCCGTAGTCAATCGATGCCTAAGCTCCTCAAAGCTCCTCTGACACTCATCAGTCCATCTAAAAGCCACATTCTTCCTCAGAAGTTTTGTCAAAGGGGCTGAGATCACTAAAAACCCCTCGACAAACGTCCGGTAATAACCTGCTAATCCGAGGAAACTCTGAACCTCTGACACGTTCCTTGGGACTTCCCAACTCCTCACTGCCTCAATCTTGTGAGGATCCACCCAGATACCCTCACCAAACACAATATGGCCTAGGAACACCACCTTATCCAGCCAAAATTCACATTTCGTGAATTTGGCATACAGCTGCCTCTCTCTCATGATCTGCAACACAATCCTCAGATGCTCTGCATGCTCTTGTCTACTCCTCGAATACACTAGAATATCGTCAATAAACACAATCACGAACTGATCCAGGTAGGGTTGGAAAAATCTATTCATTAAGGCCATGAAGGCTGCTAGGGCATTAGTCAACCCGAACGGCATCACTAGGAACTCAAAATGCCCATACCTGCTCCTGAAAGCACTCTTAGGCACATCAGCCTCTGCAATCCTCAACTGATAATACCCAGATCTCAAATCCAACTTAGTAAACACTTGAGCTCCCTGCAACTGATCAAATAGATCATCGATCCTAGGAAGTGGGTACTTATTCTTGACAGTCACCCGATTCAGCTGCCTATAATCGATGCAAAGCCTCAAAGTCCCATCCTTCTTCTTCACAAACAACACTGGGGCTCCCCACGGCGAAACACTCGACCTAATGAACCCCTTATCCAAAAGCTCCTGCAACTGAGCCTTAAGCTCCCTCAGTTCCACCGGTGCCATCCTATATGGAGGTATAGATATAGGAACGGTACCTGGAACGAGGTCTATCTCAAACTCCGTCTCTCGATCCGGTGGTAAACCCGGTAACTCATCGGGGAACACATCTGGAAATTCTCTAATCACGGGGATATCCTGCAACCTCTGCTCAATCCTGGAATCAATCACATGAGCCAGATAGGCCTCACAACCTCCCCGCATCAACCTCAGGGCACTCAGAAAGGAAATCATCCTAGCTGGCACTGCCTGACTAACACCTCGAAAAATAACTCTAGGCTGACCAGGAGATTTTAACACGACCTCCTTGGTATAACAATCCATCATGTACTCTACGCGCGAGAAGCACCCATCCCTAGAATCAGATCAATCTCTCTCAAAGATAAAACTATCAAGTCTGCACTCAACTCTGCCTGATCAAACACTATCGGACACCCCTTGCAGACCTCACCCAAAGCAGTAGTACTACCCAAAGGCGTACTCACCTGCAACCCACACTGCAATCTCTCCCTATCACAATGCAGTCTACATGCCACATGCGGTGCAATGAAAGAATGAGTGGATCCATAATCCATCAATGCATATGCTTCAAAACCAGAAATCAGAAGCATACCCGCAACAACATCTGGAGACTCCTGAACCTCCTGCCGAGTCATAGCATAGACTCTAGCCTGGGACTGCTGCCTGCTACTCTGTCCTTCAGACCTCACTACAGATCCCTCAGCTCAGCCTCGGTCTCGACCTCGGCCTCTCCATCCAGATCCACCTCCACGGCTCTGCTGCACCGTGGTAGTACTGCCTGATCTACCCGTCATAGCAGACTGGGCCTCCACCGTGAAAGGACACTCTCGAAGCTGATGGTCCATGGAACCACACTTGAGACACGCTCCGGTAAACCTCCAGCACTCCCCACTGTGTCTCCTCTCACAATACCCACATAGCGGGATCATCTGGCCTGAACCTCTAGCCCCGCTACGGCCACCACTAAACTGAGCAAATCTGCCTCTCTGCCCAAATCTGGACTGTTTACATCCTCCGGGCGACACGAAGGTCCCGGCTGGGCGCCATCAATCCTCTACTAGCATTGCTCGACTATCATCGGGCCTCTTGCCTGGGTCCCGATCCACCTCAGTCGACTCTACCTCAAGAATCGCTCAATCCTCACAGCTGCCGCCCTCAGCTCAATAAATATGCCCATGTCCGATCGGGCCAATCTGGTACGGATCTCCATATTGAGTCCGCCCTCAAACCTCCGACACCGCCGACTCAAGCAATCAGCAGACGATCGCCGACAGCTCATTGAACCTGATCTCATAGTCGGCCACTGACATCGACCCCTGTCTCAGCTCAAGAAACTCCTGCATCTTCATCTCTAAATACACTTTGGGCATGAAATTATCCTTGAATGCCCTCAGAAAGTCATCCCATGTCAACATGCAGGGCCTGGAAGAACTACCCGGAACAGTCTTCCACCACTGGTAAGCCGGACCCTGAAGCAAAGACACTGCATAGTCGAAACGCTCCTCAAAATCACAGCCCATCTGATCGAGGACTCTCTCTGTCCTCTCCAACCATCCCTTAGCCTCCGCAGGGTCGGTGCTGCCATAAAAGTCAACAGCTCCCTGCTTGCGCAGTCTATCATACCTCCTCTCCCGTCTCGCGAGAACTCTGGGAGGCAACTCATCAGAATGAGGCACAGGGGACTCTCTACTAGCTCCCACGGATCCTAGGTCAGCTGGTTGATCTACTTGCTCTCTAAGAACGGATGACCTACAATCAACAAGAATCTGATCAATTTTCCATTTTTCTCACTAAAATTCAAGCCTAAAATACACTATGCCCAAAAGATGCCAAACCATGCTCTGATACCACCTAATGTAGCGCCCCCTTACCATAGGGTACACAACGGGACGCCCGTGGGTCGTACCGATGCATATCCCACAACAAGGAAATGCTACCGCTCTCAACTATCACTAAATACTCGCATGGCATCAATACAATTAAACCGCAATATGCAAATCACTAGAATTTAAAACGACAATAGCAATCTTTCATTTCATAACATCAATCCAAAATATAGACAGGTCTATCAGTCCCCTAAAGTCTCAATACAATAGCCCAAAAAGGAAACTGATAACAACGTCTATACTAGGATCATTCCAAAAATCGCCCCAGCTGACTGACCTGTGTGCCATCGCTTCACTTGATCACGCACTCGCACTGCAGGAAAACGTCTATCTCAGAAGCTAAGAATCTACTAACGCTGCCCTGAAAAATATTAGCAATGTTGGGTGAGTTTATAACTCAATGAGAAACCATCATCGATGGTTCACCCAACTCATGCATATACACATAATATATCGTGATAGTACACTTTAACGCATTTTAGAACACTGCATACAATTTACATATTTATACGATAACATAGCTCAAACATATCACTTCACAATTGTCATACATCACACGCATTCTCAATTTCACTACACAGTCAGATGCATAATGTATGCAAATTCTCATTTTATGTCTTCGTTGTGACTGAGCGTTAACACTATCCCGATCCGCACTTTTCGTGATTAATCGCATTTTAGCAAGTAGGAGAGCCCTCTGGGTATGCACTACTGCTCACTCACATTAGGGATAGGAGAGCCCTCTGGGTATGCACTATTCCCCTTTTTGGCCTTAGGCCCATTCACTGATATTCGAGCTTAAAGCTCTGCTCACTAAATGCTTCAGTCACAACTGTTTATTTACTGCTTATAATCATGCCTAGCATGCACTAACACTTGCACAGTCACTAGCACATATATATATATCACTTCACTCGTTTGTCACAACCAGAACACTTATAGTTCTATACACTGATTCACAATCATAAGCATTCGCTTTTGCATCACATTCCACACAATCAGAACGCTTACTCACAATTGCAACACATTTACTTCATATTTGTATCACTCACATTGTCAATTAATTCACACATTCACAGCACATATTATCACATAAAGATCGAGGAACCAACTAGGTTACTCACCTGTAACTTCCGAGCTACTGCCTGGAAGTCCCAGCAATATCCGTGGACTGACGATCCAATGGTGCCTCTATAACAATTTAAACGAATTCTCATCACTATATGCTCAATCAAATAAATTCGATAATGCACATGTCTTATTCAAAATTATACGATGCATGTTCATGATTTTCCAGCTCTCTAAACCATTTCGCTATCTCTCGCTTCACAACCCAAAATTCACTATTCACTAAGTCAATTTCCTTCACTAAGTTCCCAATGATAACTCCAATTGATAATACATAACTCTTAGGTCACTATAGGAACCATAATCAATTCTCTTTCTATGATTGAGAACTCGCTAATTTAAATTCGAACTCTTATTCTTTACCTCAGTCGTAGACCTCTTTCTCTAGTTCACAACCAATCTAGAATCACCTCAATTGGAGGTCTATACCATAAGATATGCCCCAAAAACTCTCTTATTTCACTTCAGAAAATCGCCGCTCGTCGCGACCATGAAACCCACGTCGCGGCATGAATTGGCTGGCTCGTCGCGACGTACCGCTCTGTTCGTCGCGGCGAGAACTTAATTCGCTCGTCGCGACGAGTGCACTCGTCGCGGCAAGTACTCATTTTTTCTCGTCGCGGCGAGGCTGCTCCAAACGTCGTGACGTGCGACTCGATCGTCTTCTCCGATCGACTTTTCCACCATTACTACTCTTTAAACTCAGCATTAACTCTCTCTACAACCCATACTAACACATTAAATGCCATAAATGCCATAAACAACCATAAATAACAGCATTAAACACAATAAACTTACCAAATCGAAGATCAATCCAAAAACCCTAAAAACCTCCGAAAATCCACAACTCTTCCTCTATCCTTCCTCAACCATGATGAACCTTCAATAACTAGCTCAACATCAACATCTCCAACGATCCAACAACTCTTTAACCACAATGAAGAGAAAACAACAAAATCTCTAAGAGAGGAAGGGTCGAAATCGTCGACGGGAGAGAAGAGAAGGAAGAAGAAAAATGTTTTTCTCCAAGTCAAAACCGAACTCTTATATGTAGGGTTTAATTTAAACCTATAGATCATAGTCCTCAAATCTATTTAATCTCATTCTGTAAATTTCAATGGCTCATCACAATAATTCCTATACTCCCAAATCTAAATTTTCCAAGCCATTTTCCACTCACTTTCGGAACCGGAATCTAAATCATCAGTCTCTAAGCATTTTCTCGGTCCGGACACATAACTCTAAAAATTTCAGAAAAATTCCCATAATTCCTCAAAAATATAAAACACTCAATCTCATACTCAATTTCAATTTTCAATTCCCTAAAAATTCAATTTTTTCTCTAATTCAACCATACAAACCAATTATTCCTAAATTCTCAATAATTCAATTCTCACTCAACTCTAATTTCCAAACCCAATAAATCATATCTAACATAACTATCTCACAATTCATAATTCAACTCATAATCACAATTTAAATACTGGAACAATCATGAATGCATGTCACTATGTATGCATGTGCAAAATGATCTATCTTAGAGGCCACAAAACACTTGATCACTATTTATACAATAACAGAACTACCCGTACCAACATGCTCACCGCATCGGTAACGGGATGTTACAGAATAAACAAGAACTTCTGTGGAGACCCTTTGGGAAAAATTCACATTGACAAACATTTGACTTCGTCTTGGTGAAGGTCCAAAATTTTTCTCCCACTCCTCTCGGGATAATTAAGTTGCGACGAATCTCATATCTTCGCTGTGGCAAAGATGCACAATTGATCATAATAATACCTTTCGAGAAGGGTTTGTCATGGCTAAATCTAGCTTCGTCATGATGAAACCCTGAGAACCACAACTCAGACCCCAACATCAAACAATGCAAAAATACATATATACTTACAACCTTAACACCCCTTAACCTCCAACTTCCAATATCCAACAATTTCATATTCTATATCGATTGAAAATCATGAGCAAACCCCAAAAGATTATTATAAACAAAAGGGAACTCCTTCCACTTTTAATCTCATCACTTAGCAAAAATATTCTCTCAATTTCGATATCCAAAATTTCACCCTCCATATCATTGAAAACTCATAAGCAACCCAATTACATTGCTTTAACATCAAAAAAGGAGTTTCACAAAGCTTTAATGGCATTTCAAGCCACAATATATCAATGTCTCAAAATCTCAAAATAAAAAAGTTACATGAACAAATAATCCTTAAAATGCGACTAAAGCCTTGTTTTTACATATTCTAGTTTAAAATACAAAACAGGCAAAATTTGGAGCGATGCCTTGACTCTTGATCACTCGATCTCATTCTCTTCACTTAAAGATAGGACGGAATGGGGGTGAGCTTAAAGCTCGTGGGTAACAAGTTTATAATAGAGAAACAAGCGAAACCTTAAAAATATTTATTTTTCATAGAAAATTCATATTGAATTTATAAAGCACATGTTTTTCAAATTCTCGTCATGTAATCCAATTCACAAACAACACAATTTATGCATTCATCAAATTGTTCACAAAAATCATAAACACATAAGCACATTAGAATCATTTGGGTAGGTCCATAAACAAAACATACTACACATTTTCACATAATAGTCCTGTGTAGCCGTGAACAGAACGTACCATCGCAATCCCACATAATGGTCTTGCGTAGTCGTAAACTTATGGAAGTCCATGAAGGAGCTTTATGCCACTAGCGGGCAGCGGGAGAAGCCTTTAGTCAAAGTACGTTTGACTTAACTTAGGGGACCACCACAAACCCACACAATCATGCATTTCACAACTTGTAAACATGTTGCCCAAAATGGTACTTTTTTCAAAACTTGACTTCATAACATAAACATCTTGCCAACAAGGCACATTTCAGAAACATATTTTTTCATGAACATGAACTATTTCAAAATACATTTCCATCATCATTTCGCAATTCATAAATAAAATTCATGTACCAAACATGCAACAAAATTTTTAAATCAGTCAAAATAAATAAATGCACATTTATGAAGTAATTGAAATCATTTATTTCCATTATTTGTAAGATACAGTAATGGCTTATTACTCAATTATAAATATGAAAGCCACCTTAAAAATCCTTGCTTAAACCTTGCTCAAAAGTGCCTCTCCTCTTGATCCTCTTGCCTTCCTTGATTCCCTTTATCAATTACAAAAATTCCTATTCAATAGTAGTACAATTTGAGGACCCATATATATAACATATTTACTAAGATAAATTTTAAATACTCAAACTTTTCCAAAAGTCCAAACCTTCGAGTCAATTTTCCATGATCATTCTGACTAAGTAAATGAAGAAATTTGATAACACTTCCTTCTAGAAAAATGTTCTCATTGTCTTAAGTTTTTAATGACAATAAAATCATTCAATTTGGTTCAATAATCTAAAAGTTATACCCCAAACATTTTTGGAATATTCTTATGCTGAAACAATATTATGTGCTCAACTTCCATCTAAAAATTGAAATTCTTAGAGACCTAAGTAGAACTTGATTTCATCAGACAATTTGTATCCCTATGGCTCTAGTTTACTTCAAATAAAAAATCATTCCATTTAGATAACTACAGAACAAGCTGATTTTTCTTCTTCCTCTTTTCTCCACGATCTTCTCTTCTTCTTTCTTTTCTACTTTTTTCTTCCCTCTCTTTTCTTCTCTCCACAATTTCTTCCTCTTCTTCTAATTTAAGACACATTTTCTTGGCCTTCCAAGTATATCCCTCATTAATCTTGTTCTCCCAAATTTGCCCTTCACTTAATGTAATGCCTATTTTGCCCCTTCTTTTGTCTTTTAACTACCACATTATACTTCTAACTCCTTTAACTAAATTGTAACACTTCCATTTAATCCATGCAACCATATGTTTAAAAAATCGTAAATAAACTCCATAAATTTCTAATTCAAAAATTCTCATTTTTCTTTACTCATAACTAATCGTCAACAATTTCTCATTTAATAGTTCTAACTTTCAAGAAAAGTTCAAGGTCCAACACTATCTCTCTTTCCTCTTTCCTTCCTTATCCTTAGATAAGTTTCTACTTTAGGTTTGAGTCATAATGTCCTTGAACAAAATTTTAGTGGCAAAAACACTCCCTTATGTGTTTCTCTCAAAGTTCCACTTGATCTATAACTTAACTAAATATTCTTCGCAAACTAGAAAATCCAAATCAAGAAAGTAAGTTAGAATCTTCTCGTTTTTCTAAATACTCCTAAAGAAGAACATTTGGAAAAAGAAATAAAAAAATGAAACTACAAATCAATGAATGTGAAAACTCAAAAATAGGAAATTAAGTTTGAAGGAGCCCAATTAGACCAAATAAAAAGAAGAAGAATTTGAAAATTTTAATTTGAACATTAAATGAAATAAAATAAATAAAATATATTTGATAAATCTAATACCTTATCATTACCAAAGAAGAATTAGAAATCCCTATTTAAAATGGATATTATAACTAGCCACCCTATTTGTGAAAGCTTTAGATGGAACCTTTAACGCCTATTAACAAACCTTAGTTGAATAATAACACTTTTATTCTTTTCTTTCTTTCATTTCCTTTTTTAATTAATGTAAAACTCAAGAACAATGAACAAAAATCTTAATAATAATTTATTCTAAAAGAATTTTAGAAAGACGAAAGCATAGTAATTGAGCTTTGGTAGAAGGATAAAACATGAATGAAATCTTAAAAAACAATATCAAAAAACTTAAAAATAAAAATAGGCTCTAATTCTAAATTCTAATATAAGCCTTACCAATAGGACTATTAAGATTCATTAACAGTAACAATATGACCAAAGATCATTTTTATTAAAATAGGATGATTCAAGACATTGAATAAGAAACATAATGACAAGGGTATAAATCACCATACTGTAAGGTTTCGATCATGCATCTCCTACATAATATGTATCAAATATACGTAGCGAAAAATAAAACAAAACCTCGAAAACCATATCTACTCATGTATATAGATATAGAAAACAAAACGTGAAATGTAATATGTTTACATACCTCTTCGACGATCTCCTTCGTTCTTTAAAATTCTTCACGTTGGGTTGTCATAAACCACAATGATCAATGTAGACAGTGTCTAATGAAAGTCTACATGAAGATAGAAGGATGAAACCTAACTAGGAGATGGATAGATTTATTTCTTTGTGCTATCAAAGACAAGCACTCTTGTGAGAGCTAAAGTATGTGTGTGTGTGTGTGTATGTGTGTGTGTGTGTGTGAAAGAACCTTACTTTCCCTTGTGTCTTACACAAGATGCATAAAATGATGATTATTTTCTACCATCTTTGGCCACCCATAACCCCCATCAGTAATGGGAAGTTATAGGAAGTTTATGGTCATGAATAACAAGCATTAATAAAAGTTTTAGAAAGTTAATGACCATGAATAACATGCATTAATGGAAGTTTTAGGAAGTTAATGACTAAATTGGAAGCCAACAACACTTGTTTCTAATACCTTCCATGCAATGTTTTCTACCATAATCACATCGTGATACAATCTCGAAACACTCTCTCATATCTTGAATCACCATTCAAGACCATTTTACTCATCCTTCGGATCTCCTATATGTGGGATCCATTAGGTTCTCGATTATGTTGTCCATTTAAATTAACAATTAATTTAAGTAAGTCAAGAGCAGTATCTAGCAACACGTTATAACCCCTAATTGATTGAAAAGTCAGTGGTTTGACTACGAACCCTTCCATGCTCATTGTTGCCATACATTTTGTCCTTTCACCATCTATACCTCACTTGGTTCAAAGTATGGTCAAAGTGTCTACTCGCACTAGACTGATTACATCACATCTAGTCCAAGTGATATTACATCTTGTCCTGAGGATCTCATTACTCTATGTATCATTGGAGACCCTCTTCATGACACATATCTGCTCTAGCCAGAGACTCCCAAGTAATGAACCCAACAAGAGGCCCTGGTATCATCTCCTTCTATTAAGAGTGGTGAATCCTTTATTAACAACTCAATTACCTCCGAATATCTCAAGCTGTACCCAATCCCCACCTTATGAGTAACCCTTGAAAGGCACCGATGAATGAAGTCAAAACACAGGATCAGTATTCGAGATATCCTTGAGCACCTCAAGTCACAAGATACTTGCACCATTGCTATGATGAGACTGTCATTGACATTGGAATAAAATATCCATATAATTGTCTCATAGTAGGTCAGTCTAATGTACTTAGTACCCTTAGTAAGCATCCACATGTTAACTCTAAACAACTCATGTCTACAGTTTATAAGATCTACTGCTTGATCCAATCAAGGAGTATAACGTGTGCTAGTCTCTCTGGATTAATGATATCCCATCTCATTAATCCTATGACTAGGGAAAGTTTTGAAGTGAATCACATGTTAGTACAATGCTTATAATACGATAACGAATACACGAGAAGGGAGGGTAGAATTGTGTATTCCCCTTTTTGAAAACTCTTTCAAAGACGTTTTGTTAAAAAACAAGTTCTTTTCACAGAAACTTCGACAAGTTCGAATTAATCAAAAATTTGAAAACTTGTTTCGAAATCTAAGTAATAACAAAACTTTGAACTTAGAGAGATAGAGTAAAGAGAAGTCGACACAGCAATTTTATACTGGTTCACCCCAAACCGTGGGCTACGTCCAGTCCTCAGAGTTCTTTCTGAGATTTCACTATCTCTTCAACGTTTACAAGTATTCTTTCCGAGCCTCTTCAGGTCTCTACACTCAGTATTCTTTCACTCTTTGCCTCTGCAGGCTATCTGTACTACTTTCTTACAAGAGTATTTAAACTCTGTTACAGTAATACTAGCTCTTAGCTAATTTTCACAATAATCTCACAGACAAGCTTTTTCGTTCGAATATACGTAAATCAACTCACTTTCAACTGACTTTGCAATCTTCGACTTCAACTTATATTTATCGCCTTCTTCTGTAACTGCTTCTTGATTCTTGCTTCTTGAATCTTGTTTCTTGAATCTTGAAAGAAACGATTAATCAGTTGAGTTCTGTAACTAACTCGAACTGACTCTTGCGTCTGCTTTTGAATTCTGCGCCTGCTTTTCTGCGACTGTGTTTCTGTGTCTGTGTTTCTGCGTCTGTGTTTCTATGTCTGCTTTTCTGCGTCTGTGTTTCTGCGTTTGCTTTTTTGCGTCTGTTTTTTTGCATATGCTTTTCTTCGTCTGTGTTTCTGGGTCTGCTTTTCATTTTGCGTCTACATCTGCGTCTGCTTTTCTACTTCTTCGTATGTCTGTTTTCTATTTTACGTCTGCTTTTACTTCTTCATTGTTATTCTTCAAAAAATATATATGTAAAGTAACTTTGACTCAACAATCTCCCCCTTTTTGATGATAACAAATCATATACATAAAAAGAAAACAAAATATAAAGTTTAAAAAAATTATCTTCAAAAGACTTCCTCTTCCTTCTTTCTTTTTCTTCGACTCCTTCAATCACACCCTTTGAGATTCTTTGATTGCTTCCTTCCATTCTCTTCTGCTGCCTAATATTCTCTTCTCCCCCTATTTCTTATAATAAAAAATGATCAATGACGATGACTCTTCATCAATCTTGTCATCATCTCCTTCGTCTCAGTCATTATCTCCTTTAGCCCTTTGACTTCTCCACGTAATTGGCTAATTTCATCTTGAGAGTCAAACCGTGAGGAGAGTTGATCATTATCCGCTGAGGGATCTATGAACGCAATAGTAGTAGCATATGCGTCAGAGGATGGAATGTAATCTTCAACAACCTCAAACATTGGTGGATGAACAGATAGATTATGCTCCGGAAGATCTAAATCATAAGGAGCAGGTAGCATTAGCAACTGTCTTCCTTGTAGCGCTATGGCTTCAGCTTCAATAGACAGTGTATCATATAGTGGTCTAATACGCATGGCTATCTGCACAAGGGATTCAATAAGCGTCCCTGTTAGCAGTCTTCCCCTTACTGGACAGTATTCATTCTTATCCATAAAACTACAACCAGCTTCGTCAGTATTCTATTTTGAAGCGCATGCTGCATCAATTCGATGCACTTCTTCTTCAATTTGATCTGCGGATAGATCATCACTTATTCCTTCAAGATATAGCTTCATCTTTCCCTTATTCACATCCAAAGGATATCTAGGCTGAATATCCGGTACAACCTTTTCACCGTCTTCTCTGTGATTGGATAAATAGTACATGGTTTGCTGGACATTTTTGTAGGGTATGGCTTTGTAGCAGCATCCCTCAAGACATCATAGAAAGTCTTTTCACCTTCATTCAATAAATGCCATGTCTCACTATTTATCAAAATAGGTTGTAGGACAGCCTTTACCTTCCTCCTTGGTTGGTCATAAATGGCAATTGCAGTCCTCCTCTTGGTCACAAATTCAACCAGTCTGATCTCCAACTTATCCTTTCTCAAAAATTCAGAATAGTTATATATCACCAGACTAGGTTCATCAGATGTTTCCTGTGGTATATGTACCAAGCTTAAATCTGTTGTTGCCTCTTGTTGAGCTCCGACAGGAGTAAACTGAACCAGGCTAAGCTCCACTGGTTCCTCCTGTTGAACAACAATGGGAATTTCCTAAACTATGCTAGACTCAATTTCCTTTTCCTTTTGAGCAGCATTGAAGGTATCTTTCTTTTGACTAACTTCCTCAGCAGTGGTCACACTCTTCTTTCGACTAATTACTTTAGTCTTTTCCTCTACCTCAGTCAGTCTCGGAGTTTTCTGAACTTGAGATTTTAGCTTCTCAGACTCCGACTTTCTCTTCTTCTCAGTCTCCTTAGCCTTTTTGGCTGAGTCTTCTTATAAAATTGAGACTAGAGATCTTGTTGCCTTTGGTGCGCGAGATCCAGAACCTTCTTCCTGACTCTGCTCTCTGGTTCTCTTCTCATCCTGTTGTCGCAGAGTACGAATCCTAGGTGATCTCCTTGCCTTCTTTGAAATTTCACCCAAAAGATTCTCTCCTTTTCTTTTCAACGCATCTTCATCTGTCCTCCGAACCAAGCTAATTTCTCTTTGAGGACTCGCCTGTTTTATCAACGGTCTTCCAAATAATTTTCTTCTTTCATCTATCGGCAATCTCATACTTACTTAAGATTTAGAACTTGTAGCGGGAGACTTCTTCAATAAACGCTCCCCCTCAGTTCTAGTTTTCATCGTAGACTCTGCTTCTACTTTTACCACCACCTTCAAGCCCATTCTTCTTATCATATCTGAGTTAATAGAACTCTTGACAGATACCATCCTTCTGACTCCTCTGTGAAGAAGGACTCCGGATTCCCTAAAAATCCTCGTGAGTAGCATGCCGTAAGGATAACTGTTGGTATCCTTCATCCCCTTAATCATATAATGAAAAATTAAAAATGGTAGGTCTATTGGACGACTATTTAACAAATAGAACAGACAATGCTCATCCAATGTAGTCACTAGATGTCTTGACCCTGTTCTAGGTAACATGCAATTGAATAGAATTGCATGAAGAACCCTGGCTTTTGGGACTAGACTCGAAGTCTTCCTCTCCGAGGGTTCATTGACTCCATATAGCTGTTTACTAACATCTTCTTCCTTCAAACTAACCTTGGACATCCATCTGGCTTTGGTTGACAGGGTTTCTCCAACCGATGAACATTCAGTCACCTTCTCCACTATCTCCTTTGTCACAATAATAGATATTCCATCTACTGGAAAAACTTTCTCCATCCAGCTTCTACAATCTCTGGTTCAACATCCATAGCATCTTTCCTCAGAGATTCGAAGTCCACAAGTCTTCCATACATCATAGCTGGCTCCATTGATTCTGAATAGAAACTGTCTCTGGTAAGGTGTTCTTCAAAGGTAAAGTTGATTTCAAGATTTTTAGAGAGAGATGAATCGTCTGTGTTTGAGAGTAACTGTAATGATTTTAATTTCAGACTACTCGTAGGGGTCTTATCCGATGTGTTCTAGAATCATTGGGATCCTCAAGACTATGAGATTTTCCCTCCACAACTTCCTTGTAAGAGAAGTTACCAGCTGTAAACCACTGCTTCTGACGCCGTTAACTTTGACGATCTCTTAGCTTGATTGGTCATTTAACATAACCATGTTAAGGTTCCGTCTGATTTCCTTGAACCGTTCTTCACTCAATGGTTTAGTGAAGATGTCTGCCCATTGATACTCTGTTTCAGTGAACTGTAGTCGCACCACCTTTCTCTGAACGTAGTCTCTCAGGAAATGATGTCTGACTTTGATATGCTTTACTCTCGAATGTTGTATTGGGTTCTTTGATAGATTAATGGAAATGGTGTTGTCACAATAGATTGGGATCTCCTCTTCTTGAACTGAATAATCTTCTAGTTGATATTTAATCCATAATGTTTGTGAACAACAGCTTGCGGCAGACATGTACTCGGCTTCGGCAGTTGATAGAGCGATTGAGCTTTATCTCTTGCTTGACCAGGAAACCAGGTTTGAGCCAAGAAAGTGACATCCTCTACTGGTGCTCTTCCTTTCAATTTTATCTCCGGCATAGTCCGCATTGCAATATCCGATTAACCTGAAATCTTTACCTTTCTCAAACATTAAGCAAAGATTAGTAGTACTTGCGAGATATCTCATAATCCTTTTAACAGCAATAAAATGAGACTCTCTAGGATCGGCCTGAAACCTTGCACACAAGCATACACTAAACACAATATTAGGTCTACTTGCTGTAAGATACAGTAAAGAGCCGATCATCCCTCTATACAGGGTTTGATCCACCTTCTTACCAAGTTCATCTTTCGACAAAAGGTTCGAAGGATGCATCGGAGTTGCCATAGGCTTCACATTATTCATATCAAATTTTGACAGCAATTCTTTCACACACAATTGACTTATACTAATCAAATTGTGCTTCAGACCATCAACAAGCAGTATATTATCTATGCGTGCAAAGGAATTTTTACCTATCTTACTGATTCCAATTATCTTGCCCTGCTGGTTGTCTCTAAAAGTCACCGATCCTCCCTTCTTATACTGAAGATCTAGGAACATAGACCTTCTTCCCATTATATGTCGCGAGCAGCCACTGTCTAAATACCAACGGTGCTTGTCACTTCTTCCAAGGAAGGATATCTACAGGACAAACTATTTTACTCTTTGATACCCATATTTTATTGGGTCCTTTATGGTTAGTAATATGCATATAATGAGTTTTTTTATGCCTTTTACTAAATTATTGATGAAAACATGTTTGGTAATACCCTTTATTTTGAGAAAGAGGCTTTATATGATTATGAGTCTTATTACCCGTAAACCCTAATCCGGTTTTATCACTCAGATGTCTACATTTTCGTAGCATCTCATTCATTTTCTTTGTACTCTCAGTGAAGGTAGCTAAATCAGATGAAAGACTCTTTATTCTAAGCTTCAACTGATTGATCTCATCAGATTTATCTACAACTTTCTTTTTCTCCTCTAGTTGTTTCTCTAAGCAAATATTTTCTCTCACTATTTCTTATGTATGTTTAAGATTCTCTACATACTTCTTCTTTAACAGTTTGTACTGTTTCAGAATAGCATGAGAATCCTCTAATAGTTCTGAATAAGCTTCATGCAAGTTATCGTATTCAGAAGTTACCTCCTAATCACTTTCTTCCTCGGCTACTAGGTAGATATTAGCATGTTCAGATGTCTCGGAATTTGTATCTGACTCTGATGAATCCAGATCTTCCCAAGTTGCCATCATGCTTTTCTTGCCTTCTCTACTCTTCTTTGGTTTCTTCTTTAGAGTAGGACATTCAGACTTGTAATGTCCAGGTTAATTGCACTCGTAGCATATAATAGATGTCTTTTCTACTTTACCATCATCTTTGCTATTTTTCTTGAAGAATTGACTTCCTTTGGACTTCTTCTTCCACATCTGTCTTGTCTTCCGGGAAATGAACGATAATTCATCATCTTCATCACTTGACTCTTATTCTGATTCACTTAAGTCATCATTCTTCGATTCTTCAATTTTTAGTGCTTTCGATGACTTTCTCCTTCTTTAAGTCTTATGGTTCTTCTGTCCGGCCTTCAGTGCTATTGACTTGTCCTATTTGGGTTTGTCTTCAGCATCGAGCTCTACTTCATGAATCTTCAGTGGTCCAAGCAACTCGTCAAGCTTTAGCACACTCAAATCCTTAGCTTCCTATACCGCCGTAACTTTTGGTCTCCACCTCTTCGGAAGACTTCTTAAGATCTTGCGTACGTGATCTTGGTTATTGTACTTTCTTCCAAGAGCTTTCAATCCATTGACGATTGTTTGAAATATTCCAAACATTTGATCAATAGATTCTTCTTCTTTCATCTTGAAAAGCTCGTACTGGTGCACAAGAATGCTTATCTTGGATTCTTTGACTTATTTTGTGCCTTCATGAGCGATGGATAGGGTGTCCAAAATCTCCTTCGTAGTGTCGCATCCGTGAACTTTGTCATAATCACTCCTGCTTAGGGCACACGTCAAGAAAAGCTTCGCTTTAGAGTTGAGCTGAATTCTCGCCTTTTGGTTAGCCGTCCATCTGGTCCGTGGAATAAGATTTCCATCTTCGTCTACTGGTGTATATGGTCCATTCTCTATCACATCCCAAAGGTCTACATGAGTAGATTCTATGAACAACCGCATTCTATCTTTCCAGTAATGATAGTCTTCTCCGTTGAAAGCTGGAGGTCTAGTGACTGAGGCACCTTCTGCAATGTATATATGTGATTCTGCCATTATCTTTAATCCACACTTTGTTATAGTGATTCTTGGATACCAGGCTTTGATACCAATTGAAGTGAATCACATGTTAGTATAATGCTTATAATACGATAACGAATACACGAGAAGGGGGGTTGAATTGTTTATTCCCCTTTTTGAAAACTCTTTCAAAGACGTTTTGTTAAAAAACAAGTTCTTTTCATAGAAACTTCGGTAAGTTCGAATTAATCAAAACTTTGAAAACTTGTTTCGAAATCTAAGTAATAACAAAAGTTTGGAATTAGAGAGATAGAGTAAAGAGAAGTCGATACAGTGATTTTATATTGGTTTACCCCAAACCGTGAGCTACGTCCAGTCCTCAGATTTCTTTCTGAGATTTCACTATCTCTTCAACGTTTACAAGTATTCTTTCCGAGCCTCTTCAGGTCTTTACACTTAGTATTCTTTCACTCTTTGCCTCTACAGGCTATCTGTACTACTTTCTTACAAGAGTGTTTAAACTCTGTTATAGTAATACTAGCTCTCAGCTAATTTTCACAATAATCTCACAGACAAGCTTTTTCGTTCGTGTATACGTAAATCAACTCACTTTCAACTGACTTTGCAATCTTCGACTTTGACTTATATTTATAGCCTTCTTCTGTAACTGCTTCTTGATTCTTGCTTTTTGAATCTTGTTTCTTGAATCTTGAAAGAAACGATTAATCAGTTGAGTTCTATAACTAACTCGAACTGACTCTTGCATCTGTTTTTGAATTCTGTGCATCTGTGTTTCTGCGTCTGTGTTTCTGCGTCTGCTTTTCTGCGTCTGCTTTTCTGCATCTGCTTTTCTTGGTCTGTGTTTCTGCGTCAGCTTTTCATTTTGTGTCTGCATCTGCTTTTCTACTTCTCCGTCTATCTGTTTTCTATTTTACGTCTGCTTTTACTTCTTCATTGTTATTCATCAAAAACATATATATGTAAAGTCATTTTGACTCAACAAGTTTAGACACTAACATAATTACACATGATAGGAATCTCATTATCATGATTTTCTCCATGCTATGTTTTGTATCAAGGACTTCATTAAATCAATTTAAGATCAACATCAAATCTATAAATGTATGAACATCAAAATAATGAAAAATGCCTTTATTAATCATAAAATGATTTGTACAATAAGTGCTAAAGGTGATGGCCATTAGAGCACTTTTCTAACACATACTCCAAAAAAAGAGATTGGAAATGATAAGATCATAAGGTTTGATTACCATTAGCAAGCTAGATAGATCAAAGCTTTTATAGAAACTAAAACAAGAGAACTCTAGACAGTTGGAAGAAAACATTCCACAAGGTTGTTTATTCAATACTAATAATGATAAACTATCTATTATAATTGTAAGAAAGCCTTTTTTAGGCATAAAACCCTAAAAATATAGTCCTCAAAAGAAAATAACATCTTAGAACAAAAAATCCCTAACTAATTAAATATGTGTTCAACACTTCTACTAGACAGTATCAATGTGAATTTTTTTTAAATTTCATTGTATAAAATAAAGATGAGTTAAGAGCAAGTTACAAGTTGACTCTGGCATTAGTTTGCTTATGTTTCTCAATTTTGTAAAATCCAACAAAATCCAACAAAAGGTCAACATTGGTTCGTTTTTGAGTCTAGGGTTGATTATGTTCTATAAACCCATTTGATGCCTAAATTGAATCTTTTGCAAGCTATCCAAGCCCCTTTTTATGCCCCCTTTATATGATGCTTAATTCCCATCATTTCCTAATTTAATACCAAGTTAATTTCCTTACTTCCCTAACCGTATCCTAATTTATCAAATAGTCATCAAAGTAGCTACAAAAATTTTAAAAATAGTATTCTTCATATAATACTTAAAAATATTAATTATGCTATATAATCTAAAATCATTATGCCAAACGCAAGTGTACTATATGGACGTATAAAATTTATTTTCTTTTCTTGATTCTCTAATGCAATGTTGTAACTAGAATATCCATCTAGAAAATAATAGTAATCACACCTATATATGTCTCTTATACATTTTTTAATAGTAAAGGAAAATGATCCTTATATATAGGTGTATTAAGTTTTATATAATCAATACAAACTCTTTAACTAGTCACACTCGTAATGGAAATTAATTCATCATTTTTAATATTATTATTGTCATCCCACCCTTCTTATCTACAACATAGACTGTACCAATGATCTATTTGAAATAGGATAAGTTATCCCACCTATCTTTTTAACACTTTAGCGCTTACTACTTCCTTCATATTAGGATTTATTGTTGGATCCAGGACTCAACTGCATAGACTTACCACTGTCACACTTGCTCTGATACCACAGTTGTTGGATCCAGGATCCAACTGCTTATAACTTAACACTCTTATTCTTGCTCTGATACTACAAGATGTCGAACCCCACTCCCGGAACCCAACTTCCGTATTCCTGAAACCTTGCGCTTATTACATTGCAGTGCTATTTGCTGTTGCTCCATAAAAGTGATGAGCGCACACTACCTAAACATCATAATCACATATTGACTTGTTCATATCAAATGTAGCTTAAAGCCTCACGTTCGCATAGAGGCAAGAATCACCTTAATCGGAGTTATATAACTCAAGATACACTCCAAAAACCTAAAAGAGTTCACACCTGAAACATGCTCTCTTAACTAGCCTCTCACTTCCTTTAATGAGAAATTCCTCAATTAAACTCAAAATGATACCAATTTTTGCAAAAAGAAATATATATGTCTTATAAATCCAATGGTTCAAGCCTCATCCCAATTGGAGGTCGGATGAGGGATTTATACCCAAAACAATAGACCATGCTCACTTCCAAAATCAAATTGAAACTCTTTTTGGCGCGATTGCCATAAATTTTTATCTAGATATCGGATTGTGTTCGTTCTTTCACTATTTGAAATTAGACATCCAGATATACAACTCTTATGAAGACCACAAAATGATATTCGGCCTCTAACATTGTCCAATTTTCACTTTTTCTCATAGCTGTCCGTTAAACAGACACACATGTTCGTTTAACGGACACGTTCGGGTGAAAGTGTACCAATTGGTTCGCAAATGTACGTTAAACGGACATGCAAGTCCGTTTAATGGACATGGGCAGGGTAAGGGGTGTTTTGGCACCCGAGGCTGTCCGTTTAACGGACATTCGTGTTCGTTTAACGGACACACCTTTCTTCAAAACTTCAAACCCTCTCCTCTTCAATCCAACTTCAAACCACTTGACACTAGCGTCTTTCAAAACTCATAACTTCTTAATCCTAACTCCAACATGTGCATACTATACCTCTATGGAAAGATAACAAGATTCTCTACAACTCTCATGAAGGATGCAAAAGCTAATTCCATCATTAATCAAGGCAAAAAGCCACTCAAAGGACACTGCTCATTAAGGACCAATGTAACAGTAATATAGCTAAATGAACAGTGACTGAATGTGTTCTTCACCTCATAACTTTTTAACCCTAAGTCCAAATGAGACAAATGATACACCCTTAGAAAGTTCTGAACTTCTACTACAATCTTCGTGAAGACTTCCTGATCTAAATCAAGCCCTAAGAGGGTCTAAAACTGAATCGAAGTTCTGTCAAATTTTAGGAAAATTTGACAGCACTTCCCTTGAAAATGCAACTAACCAATTTGCAATCCTAATGCTTCCACCTGCATAAAACTCAACATGCAACCTCATATAACATAACTCAATCCCAAAAGCATCTCCAAATGCAATTCAAGGCAACAACCACACTCTTAGCATTCTAACCATATCCAACTATACAATGATGCAATTGTTTTAAAACATACATGGATTTCACGAAATACATTAGAACTTAACATTCTTGCTTTCATATGAAAAATATGAGTAATTACGAGGCTTTAGAGGCATTTTAAGCCACTTCCATCCAAAATCCAAAATACAACTTGCAAAAGTAAACTGGCCCAAATTGCATCTAAAGCATTGATTTACAAAAGCTATCTTGAAAATACAAAATCATCATTTCTGGAGTAATGCTTTAAGCTCGGTGGTCGATCTCGTGCTCCTCACTTTGGAGATGGGGCGAATTGGAGGGTGAGCTTTAGTTCGTGGGTAACATGTTTATATTTATGCAAATAAGCTGAATCTATTCATTATTCATCTTGTTAGCAATTTTCTCATCAAACATTCATACAACTTGCATTCTCATAATTTCATCAAGCTAAAAGCATAACTTTCATGATTCATGCATCTTTCATTCTCGCACATACATGCTACACATAGACACATAGCTGATGGTTCATAAGTCCACAATAATCGATTTAACTACACGAGTGTAGTCGTATCTTTGAGGAGTCCAAAAGGAACATCCTATGCCACAATCGAGCGGTAGTGAAACTATCTATGGTCAACGATGCACGTGACTTTCTTTGGGTGGACTTAAGTACCCACATAACACAAATTCATGCATTAAAATCTGGATTGTTCTTGTCCATTGTCGATTTCTGAAATTGGATTTTCATGCATCCAAATAGCTGATTCTTGAAAATTGTATTTCATGCTTAAATCACCTTTCATGATTTCACTAATATTCATGCTCATTCAATTCATGAACTTGTCAAGCAAAAGCAAGCAATGTCATATACTAATCAAACTCTCACATAATGGCAATCATAAATCAATTAATACACAACCAAAGCTCAATCAATGCTCAACCCAAGGTAATTGAAAACATTAATTTTCCTTAGTTGAGATAGTATTTAGAACTTACTAACATAAAGATAAAAATGAAACCCACCTTATAACTTGCTTAACCCTTGCTTAGGAGTGCTCTTCTCCTTGCTCTTCTCCTCTCTCTTTCTCTACTTCAAGAGAAACAAAACCCATTTCAACATAACTTCAATTAAAATTCTACATACCCTCTTTCATGAAATCAACTTTGAAATCACTAAACCCACTTCCTTTCTAAGCTTTCTACACCAAAACTCAACTAAAAACCAACACTTGAAAACATAACTTACCTTGGTTCCTGAATCAACCCAAGAGTTTCTTGGTTCAAAATGTAGCTTAGCTCTTCCTCTACACTTTTCCTTCTTGAACTTTCTTCAAACTCTCACTTGAACTCTTGGAATCTTAAACCCTAGCCAAGTCTTTCTTTTTCTCCTTCTTCTTTCTCCTTCCATGATCTCCCCTCTCTTACCCTCTACAATTTCGTAACCTACCTCTCTTCTTCTCCTACTCACTTATTTCCTTCTCCTTTTATACTTCTCACTAACTTATTTAAGCCCAAAAGCCTAAAGCCCACTCACTTCTTCTTCCTTCCTCCTTATTTCCTCTTTAAACTTCTCAAGGCCCATTATCCTTTAAGCCCATCTTATTCTCTTTTCCTTTCCTACCTCATTAAGGCCCAACTAACATAATTAATCTCATTAACTCACCACCTAACTCTTTAATGCTATCACATTCTAATTAATATCAACTCAATTAATGCTAACATAACTCACTCAATTAGTCTAATCATGCTTAATTTTAAAAAAGAAATTTGAGGCTAACATTTCTCCCCTCCTTAAGAAATTTCGTCCTCGAAATTCTTACCTGATCCATTGAAGAGGTGTGGATACTTCTCCTTCATTGCATCCAAAGGTTCCCACGTTGCCTCTTCAACTGCATGATTCCTCCAAAGGACTTTAACTAGCTGAATTGTCTTGTTCCTGAGAACTTTCTCCTTGCTATCCAGAATTGCCACTGGCATCTCCTTATAGCTCAGATCATCACTTAGTTGAACCTCTGAGGTCTGAATAATGTGAGAAGGATCTGATCTGTACCTTCTCAACATGGAAACATGAAAAACATCATAGATCTGAGACAACTCTGGAGGCAATGCCAACCTGTAAGCTAACGGCCCGATCCTCTCTAGAATCTCATACGGACCTACATACCGAGGACTTAACTTGTCTTTCTTGCCAAACCTCATGACTCCCTTCCATGAAGACGTCTTCAGGAATACTTTGTCACCTATTGCATACTCCATCTCCTTCCTGTGAGCATCTGCATAACTCTTCATTCTATCCTGAGCTGCCTTAAGCCGCTGCTTGATCAAACTAACCTTATTCATTGTGATCTGAACCAATTCTGGTCTTACCAGTTTCCTTTCACCTTCTTTATCCCAACATATTGGAGTCCTGCATCTTCTGCCATACAGCGCTTCATAAGGAGCTATCTGAATGCTCGAATGGTACGAATTGTTATAGGCAAATTCGATCAACGGCAAATGTTCGTCCCATGCTCCTTTGAAGTCCATGACACACGCTCTGAGCATTCCCTCTAGGGTCTAAATGGTCCTCTCAGATTGACCATCCGTCTGAGGGTGAAATGCTGTGCTGAAACTCAACTTAGTCCCTAGAGCTTCCTGCAAACTACTCCAGAATCTCGACATAAATCGAGGATCCCTGTCGGATACTATGGAATCTGGAACTCCATGCAACCTCACTACCTCATCAATGTATTTCCTTGCTAACACCTGCAACGAATCCGTCTGCTTAATTTCCAGAAAATGGGCTGACTTGGTTAACCGATCTACAATAACCCATATGGCAACATGCTTCCTACTAGTTCTGGGTAAACCCATCAGAAAATCCATAGTGATCCTTTGCCACTTCCATTCAGAATGGACAATGGCCTAACAAGTTCGAAGGTGCCTAGTGTTCACCTTGACCTGCTTGACACACTAGACATCTGCCACATACTCTGCTACATCCCTCTTCATGCCTTTCCACCAGAAATGCTCCTTCAAGTCCCTGTACATCCTGGTGCTGCCTGGGTGCATGGAATAAGGCGCGTTATGTGCCTCATCCAGGATCTCATCCTTGACTTCCTTAACATTCGGAATACATAATCTGCTTCCGACTACCATAAGTCCGTCATCCCTCACTACCACTTCAGACTGCTTGCCATTCTGGATTTCCTCACGAACCTTACTCAATTCTACATTCTGCTCCTGCAACTCCTTAACTTTCTCTCTAAGTATCGGCCTCACCCTGTAACATCCCGTTACCGGTGTGACGGGTATGTCAGTAAATTGGATCGGGTTAGGATTGGTACAGGCAAATGTTATATTATACGTGCATTATCGTTTCCATAGACATCGGTAAATGTATTGACTGCACAAGCGTATATATATATATATATATATGTACATACATGTATGACAATTCCCGACTTGTTTGAAAAATCAGAAATTGGTTATAATTGGTCAGATGAGAATTGGTTTAATTGTGCAATTGGAAATTGATCAAAATTGTACGGATGAAAATTTGGTTGTGAAATTTGGAAATCGAATAAGTGCATAAATTAGTTTTTGAATATGAAATTGGAATGAGATGGAATTCAGAGAAATGGAAATTGGAAATTGAGTATAGGAATGTGCATTTTCTAATTTTGTAAAATTATGAAAAATTTCCAAATTTTAGAGTGATGGATCCGGACCTAAAATTTGGCTAGTGGTGATTTATTTGATTCGCGTCCAAGATTGATTGATAATTGATATGAAACAATTTGAATTATGATTTGGGAATTTTTATTTATGGTTGTTGCGAAATTGGGAGAAAAATATAATAAGAATTGGATTTGTTAGACCCTAAGAATTGGACATGTGGTAGATGATCATATATATATATATAAGCTTAAGATAAGCTTAAATGTTCATTTGTCATCATCGATGGTCGTGGGTGTGCTTGAATGTGGAGTTGAAATTCTTGGAGGATTTTCGAAGGTTTCTAGCTTGAATCAAGTAAGTTTATACTTGTTTATGCTATTTGATCATAGATTTGAGTAAGAAATTGTTTAGAAATTGGAAAATGTCGATGATAGGGTTTCGTTGATTTTGATTTGGGTTTCTGAAGAAAAGTGAGTTAAATGATGATTTGAGGTTAGAAATAAGTTGGGTTTAAGGTTTAAAACCGATTGAGAGTGTTTAGAATGGATTTGGATGGAGTTGAATCGAGAAACTGAAATTTCGGGTTTCATATGCGTTTACGGGATACCGCAAGCGAGTGATGAACACGCCGCGCGAGCCAATCCTTCTTCCGCACCGCGAGAGCTTGCAAGACAAGCGCCGGCGAATGAAATTTCATCGCCGCCGGCGAGACCAGACGAACGACGCCTTGCGGGCGAGCGCGTTCTGCCACGCGGTGAGGAGGTTTAGCGACGTCGCAGCGTCTGCGTCGCGTGCGCGCGACCAGCGCGCTGTTCACCATGGCGGAAGTTACGCCATGGTGAGCGTGGCGAAAATGGAGCTCGCGGCGAAGGATCTGATGCCGCGGCGAAGAATGCTGATTTTCCAAAAATGAGATTTTTGAGGTTTTAAATTATGGGGATCTAGGAATTTGACAGTTCAATTACCTATGGATTAAATTCAATATGGAGATTATGAATTTGGAGGATTAGTTTCTAATGGATTGGCTATGGATCAATTGAATTTCTAAGACTAGAATTTCAATGCTGGAGAATGAAATGAAGTGATTTTTAAGATGATTGTTACAAGTAATGAATTTGAGATTTGATTTCAATTGAATTGTTTTCTAAGTGATTAATTGAATTTAGAGATTAAGAATTTGAATTGATAAGATGGAATTTCGAATTTTAATTCGATGATTATTGGAATCTAGTGGCAATAAATAGTGATTGTGATTTTAATTGGAATGTATTCGCAGAGAATTGGATATTAGTCTATTGACTTATGGTAATTCGATTTTGCTATGAATTAGAGTGAAAGTGATCGAATTGGGAAAATTTAGGGAATGTCATAATATATACGAGACTCGAGTGTATTTGCTATATTTGCATTTTTAAATATTGGAAATTGTGTAATGAGTGATATTCGATTTTTCTGATTGTTTTAAAGGCACCGATGGAGCAATTCCACAGGCGATCTTTGAGACTTCAGTCAGTAGCTCGGAAGTGCAGGTGAGTAACCTAGTTAGTTTCTCAACCTTTATGTGTTTAATTTTATGCAAATATGCCATGTGGAGTTAAGGACGGATTATATGTGTTTGATTTGATTGATTCCGGACCACGGGTGTTCGAGATAGTTGGACTGTGATATAGAAGTGTTGATCGTGCATAAATTGTTCATAATTGATTTCAAATGGTGAGAATTAGGTATATGGAATCCTAATATAATGCATGTATTGTAAAGTGAACATGTGCATACATGCATAACAGTATGATCAGATAAAAAGGCAGTTGTGACCGTGCAACCCATCAGATATGAGAGCTTTAAGCTCAACGCACAGGGCTTCGTGCCCAACGATTGTCAGAGCTATATGCTCAACGTATTAGGGCTTTTGAGCCCAATGTTTCAAAGCCTATGGCTCAACGTATATGAGCTCAGGCGCACGGTCACAACAACGAAAGAAAATGAAAGAGTCACATGTACATTACATATATGAATATTTATATGCGATTGTGTGAAAGGCGTCGCCTTTATATGTGTAAATTTGGTAATGCATGGATTAATTTGGAATGTGATATTATGTGATACAATGTGAATTGATTGTGAATGCATGAGTTGGGTGAACCATAGATGATGGTTTCTCATTGAGTTCGCAAACTCACCCAACATTGCATCTATTTTTCAGAATCGAAGAGTACCCGATTAGACTAACGGAGTATGATCGTTACTAGCAAGCGAGTAGCGGGTTGGGATCGGTGTCGCCACATCTGCATGAGTCACAGTGTTTTGTTTGGTGGGCCCTAGCTTAATAAATGTAAAAGTGTATTGAGATTTTGATTCTTGAATTGTGTTCAGAAATGGCATCGAGCCCATTGGGTCATGCCTTTCTGCTTATGTACTGATTGAGCACTGTCGAGTGCTAATTAATAACTGAAAGTGTTTTGTATCTGAAAATGTTTTTGTGATATGTCGGGCCCAAAGTGTGTTTTGATTTCCGCGCGTTAAAACATTTTTGGAAGAAAAATTTCATAACGAGTTTTAAATTGTGATTGACTGCTCTAGCATGCCACCTTCGCGGGTCATGGGCTCGGATGTCACTGTAGATGTCGGGTTCGGGTCTCGCGGGAGTTGGGGTGCTACATTTGTGGTATCAGAGCCCAGAAGTACAATCTTACATGGGCTTTCTGAAAAGTGTGTCAAATTGCATACATTTAAGTCATGTCATTGGCGGATAGTGACAAGCGATCCCAGCCTAGCATATGAGTCTCATACATGAGCTGTACTAGTGTTTAAGTGATGAGAAATAGTGAGGAAAAGATGATATGGAAAATGTGATAAATGAAAGTTGTGGGTGGAAATCAAGGAATAAGAACGAGTATATGGTATGATATCATAATTGGAGAATTAGTGTATTGAATGCGATGGGCGTATTATGAAATACGACATTAGAATAATATGGGAACAATTTGTGGATGTGAAATAGATGTGAACATGTATAGGAAAAGTATGAAGATATGTGAAAGATGGCAAGATTGAAAGTGTATAAGGAAAGTGAATGGAAATAAAATGTTTTATGATCAGAGTTACAAAATGAAAGCGTGATGGGAGTTTTGATTGTTATGATATGGATTTAAGTGTGATTGCGTAAAACGAAATAATGAAAAGATTGAAAGGTAAGAAAATGATATTGATAGATGAAAAAGCTGAACAGTTGTTAAGGTCAGTGGATTTGCCTATGCGAATGCACACCTGATAATGGAAATGATATCGGAAATCAATTGGTGAGTTATTGGATAACCGCCAATTTTTATAGTTAAAATTGAGATGGAGTAAGAAATGAAAGCACGTATAGTGATTATTTGGAAATGAATTGAGATTGTAATCAGGATATTGGTATGGTAAAATCCTCATGATCAAGGATAGGTGAAAAAAAAAAGTGGTCAAAAATCAAATGAGATTGAGGTGCCTTTAGCGTAAGTGACTAATTGGTATATTGATGTAATAATTTTAATGGTATGTACCCCAATGAACGGTATTAAAAAGGATGTTCTGGTTATGTGGATTATGGCATAGATTGAACTTCACGGGATGAATAGTCGAAATTGATTTCCTGAGGTATTGAGAAAAGATTGTGAGACAAATTGTTCCTCATTGGAGACGTATGATATATATAAAAAGTTATGCAAATAGATCATAGGTGTAAGGAGTTCATTATTTTACTAAAGAGTGAAATATCTAAATTGTGTTTAAAGTGGATGATGACTATGATCATCGATGATCGACTGAATACAATTGAAAAGTGAAGAAGATAAATTGGCACAGTTGAGGAAATCGTATAGTATGCAAGTTTTATAAGAGACAATTAGATCTTGATTGAAAATTTAATGGATGAATTATTATTCGAACACGGTATCGGAGATTAAATGCAAATGGAGGTGTTGTTAAATGTGAAATTGTAAAGGAAGGTACACAAGGAATTTGGAGTTATTTTAGGATTAATTGTATCTTTGGATACGTCAAAAAATTGGTAAAGGTCTTGACCTTAATCGATAAGGAAAGTGTTGGAGGAGAGATATGTGAAATATATGACTAATGATCGTAAGAGGAGACATTTGAAGAAATGTTCAATTCGAGTATTGATCGTATCATTTTGAATTGGAGATGTTACTATGTGTAATGAATTGTAAAGATTAAAAAGTGATTGATTGAAATAGTGTAAAGAGATTCTATATGTATGGAGATCAGTATAAGCTTATGGGTTGCATTATTATTTGATGATTTGAAAATTTATTGTATTAGACATGGTATTGGAAAGTGTTGTGAAAGCTTGGAAATTCTGTTCGTGCAGAGATTGTTTTGGGATGTATATACGTTTGTAAAGCAATAATGATTAAGTTATATGAGTGAATTGGGAAAAATGACTATGCATTTGAGTGTTTTAGAAATTTCGTTAATGGAGCAAATAATGAGGCAATAAGGTTATGATACCCAACGTAAGAATGAGTGTAAACTATCGAGTTTGGTAAAGCGCAAAAAGAATGTATTAGCGATTGGAATTCCAACCCAAGTGTGCAGGTGTGTATTAAAAGCATGGCAAAAATACGAATTGAGAATGTTGAAATAGTGGACCTTATCGAGAAAATTTGTGAATAGCTTAGCTATAAAGAAAATGAGTAATGTGACTGACTAGACTAAGAAATATGAGTAAAACTCATTAAAGGAACTGTTAGTGAAAACTCAAGGAATAATCGAAGTTATCGAGAGTGTATTAGAAGAGTAATAGAAAGTAAAATATGACATTGAGAAATGATGAGTATGTTGGACCTCCATAGTTGATCTGTGTTATCAATCCAAACTAATATATGTTTGGAGTCCATAGGATTATGAGATTGATGTATAGGTAAGATTGATTGTGTTACATTGGAGATATCATTTGAAAAGTGTATAAAAAGGTCTTATAGCTAAAAAGGGGTTGTTCATCCCGATAGTAAAATGAACAGGACCTAATACAGTCAAAGGCCCTGAATGATTTGAGTTAAGATTGATAGGTGTTTTGAATCGGTAATAGGGGTTAAGAAATCCAAATTGACGAGAATGAGTCAAATTGATGATTATCGAGATTGTTGAAATCTTATGAGATTAGTAAATTGATATAGGAGAGATGCAATATGATAAGCGATACATGCAATGTTTCTAAATGTTCACCTCAGCCAAACTAGGCATTGATTGAGAAAAAAAAAAGGGTAAATGGGAAATTAAGTTCATTATTAATGACCTTGATGTGACCGTGGTGTGACTAGATAACAACCTAAAAGATGAATTGGATTTGGAAAGTGTCATATGGACAGAAATAGGAAATATCGATATGATCTGATGTGTATGTCATTGGTATTGGATATAAAGAATTACGAGTAATCGAAAAGAAATCGTTAAAACAGTATAAAGTTTGAGAAAGGAAAAAGAGGTAAGTAAGTGATTGTAGTGTGATTAAGATGGCAAGTCAGTCTAAAATCCTAAAAGATGATTTAGATCCAAAATGTTACATAGACTGGATTAGAAAATATTGTTAGGATCCGATGTATGTGTTATCGATATTGGAAGTGATAAATTGTGATTAATAAGGCAATGTAGAGTTAAGAAAGATTTGGCAGAAATTATGCGTATAGTGAAATAAGTGGAAATCAGAGGATCAGTGATCGAAAAGACTCCCCTATCTTCTTGACAAATCGTATATAAAATTTCGAGGATGAAATTTTTATTAGGAGGGGAGAATTGTAACATCCCGTTACCGGTGTGACGGGTATGTCAGTAAATTGGATCGGGTTAGGATTGGTACAGGCAAATGTTGCATTGTACGTGCATTATCGTTTCCATAGACATCGGTAAATGTATTGACTGCACAAGCGTATATATATATATATATATATATATGTACATACATGTCTGACAATTCCTGACTTGTTTGTAAAATCAGAAATTGGTTATAATTGGTCAGATGAGAATTGGCTTAATTGTGCAATTGGAAATTGATCAAAATTGTACGGATGAAAATTTGGTTGTGAAATTTAGAAATCGAATAAGTGTATAAATTAGTTTTTGAATATGAAATTGGAATGAGATGGAATTCAGTGAAATGGAAATTGGAAATTGAGTATAGGAATGTGCATTTTCTAATTTTGTAAAATTATGAAAAATTTTCTGGAATTTTTAGAGTGATGGATCCGGACCGAAAATTTGGCTAGTGACTGATTTATTTGATTCCGCGTCCAAGATTGATTGATAATTGATATGAAACCATTTGAATTATGATTTTGGGAATTTTTATTTATGGTTGTTGCGAAATTGGGAGAAAAATATAATAAGAATCGGATTTGTTAGACCCTAAGAATTTGACATGTGGTAGATGATCATATATATATATATAAGCTTAAGATAAGCTTAAATGTTCATTTGTCATCATCGATGGTCGTGGGTGTGCTTGAATGTGGAGTTGAAATTCTTGGAGGATTTTCGAAGGTTTCTAGCTTGAATCAAGTAAGTTTATACTTGTTTATGCTATTTGATCATAGATTTGAGTAAGAAATTGTTTAGAAATTGGAAAATGTCGATGATAGGGTTTCGTTGATTTTGATTTGGGTTTCTGAAGAAAAGTGAGTTAAATGATGATTTGAGGTTAGAAATAAGTTGGGTTTAAGGTTTAAAACTGATTGAGAGTGTTTAGAATGGATTTGGATGGAGTTGAATCTGAGAAATCTGGAAATTTCTGGGTTTCGTATGAATTTCTGGGATCGCACGCCGCGACGAGTGATGATCACGCCGCGGCGAGCCAATCCTTCTTTCGCACCGCGAGGCTTGCAAGACAGGCCGCGGCGAATGAAATTTTGTCGCACACCGCGGCGAGACCAGACGCACGCCGCGGTGAGCAGACTTGTTTACGCCGCGGCGAGGAGGTTTAGCGCACGTCGCAACGTACGCGTGCGTACGCCGCGACCCAGGCGTGCGGTTCGCCGCGGCGAACGTGGCGAGAAATGGGAGCTCGCCGCGGCGAAGGATCTGATGCCGCGGCGAAGAATGCTGATTTTTCCAAAATGAGATTTTTGAGGTTTTAAATTATGGGGATCTAGGAATTTGACAGTTCAATTACCTATAGATTAAATTCAATATGGAGATTTTGAATTTGGAGGATTAGTTTCTAATGGATTGGCTATGGATCAATTGAATTTCGGAGACTAGGAATTTCAATCTGGGAGAATGAAATGAAGTGATTTTTAAGATGATTGTTACAAGTAATGAATTTGAGATTTGATTTCAATTGAATTGTTTTCTAAGTGATTAATTGGAATTTAGAGATTAAGAATTTGAATTGATAAGATGGAATTTCGAATTTTAATTCGATGATTATTGGAATCTAGTGGCAATAAATAGTGATTGTGATTTTAATTGGAATGTATTTGCCTGCAGAGAATTGGATATTAGTCTATTGACTTATGGTAATTGGATTTTGCTATGAATTAGAGTGAAAGTGATCGAATTGGGAAAATTTAGGGAATGTCATAACATGTACAGTACTCAGTGTATTTGCTATATTTGCATTTTTGAATATTGGAAATTGTGCAATGAGTGATATTCGATTTTTCTGATTGTTTTAAAGCCACCGATGGAGCAATTCCACGGGCAGTGCTGAGACTTCCAGGCTGTAGCTCGGAAGTGCAGGTGAGTAACCTAGTTGGTTTCTCAACCTTTATGTGTTTAATTTTATGCAAATATGTCATGTGGTGTTAAAGACGGATTATATGTGTTTGATTTGATTGATTCCGGACCACGGGTGTTCGGGATAGTTGGACTGTGATATAGAAGTGTTGATAGTGCATAAATTGTTCATAATTGATTTCAAATGGTGAGAATTAGGTATATGGAATCCTAATATAATGCATGTATTGTAAAGTGAACATGTGCATACATGCATAACAGTATGATCAGATAAAAAGGCGGTTGTGACCGGTGCAACCCATCAGATATGAGAGCTTTAAGCTCAACACACAGGGCTTTGTGCCCAACGATTGTCAGAGCTATATGCTCAACGTATTAGGGCTTTTGAGCCCAATGATTCAGAGCCTATGGCTCAACGTATATGAACTCAGGCGCACGGTCACAACAACGAAAGAAAATGAAAGAGTCACATGTACATTACATATATGAATATTTATATGCGAATTGTGTGAAAGGCGATACGCCTTATATGTGTAAATTTGGTAATGCATGGATTAATTTGGAATGTGATATTATGTGATACAATGTGAATTGATTGTGAATGCATGAGTTGGGTGAACCATCGATGATGGTTTCTCATTGAGTTCGTAAACTCACCCAACATTGCATCTATTTTTCAGGAACTGAAGAGTACCCCGTTAGACTAACGGGAGTATGATCGTTGCTAGCAAGGCAGAGTAGCGGGTCGGGATCAGTGTTGTCACATCTGCATGAGTACAGTGTTTTGTTTGGTGGGCCCTAGCTTAATAAATGTAAAAGTGTATTGAGATTTTGATTACTGAATTGTGTTCAAAAATAGCATCGAGCCCAGTTGGGTCATGCCTTTCTGCTTATGTACTGATTGAGCACTGTCGAGTGCTAATTAATAACTGAAAGTATTTTGTATCTGAAAATGTTTTTGTGATATGTCGGGCCCAAAGTGTGTTTTGATTTCCGCGCGTTAAAACATTTTTGGAAGAAAATTTTCATAACGAGTTTTAAATTGTGATTGACTGCTCTAGCATGCCACCCTTGCAGGTCACGGGCTCGGATGTCACTGTTGATGTCGGGTTAGGGTCTCGCGGGAGTTGGGGTGCTACACACCCTGAATTGAGCAAGAATGCATTCTGACTTCTCCTACTTCAAGCTTATCTTAAGCTTAGCCATCTGTTCCAACAAAGGCAAGTAAACTGCCTGGACATGAGCTATGGATGACTTCCTACTCAATGCATCCGCTACTACATTTGCCTTGCGTGGATGGTACTCAATCTTCAAATCGTAGTCCTTAAGTAACTCAATCCACCTTCTCTGCCTCAAATTAAGCTCTTTCTGGCTCAGTAAATACTTAAGACTCTTGTGATCCGTGAAGATCCTAGTCTGCACCCCATATAAATAATGTCTCCAAATTTTCAGGGCGAAAATTACTGCTGCTAGCTCTAAATCATGAGTAGGATAATTCAACTCATATGGCGTCAACTGCCGTGAAGCATAAGCTATCACTCTGTCGTTCTGCATTAACACACAACCTAAGCCTTTTCTCGAAGCATCAATGTACATCAGATACCCCGATCTCCATTGGCGGATTAGGATTGGAGCGCTCGTTAATCTATGCTTGAGTTCCTCAAAACTCTTCTGACATTCTTCGCTCCAGATAAACTGTTGATTCTTCCTCAACAACTTAGTTATCGGCGCAGCTATCATAGAGAATCCCTCCACAAACCTTCTGTAATAACCTGCGAGGCCTAGAAAACTCCGTACCTCTTTTACTGTCTTAGGCTCTTGCCAATTCACCACTGCTTCTACTTTTCTCGGATCAACATGGATCCCTCTGCTGGAAATCACATGTCCAAGGAAAACCACTTCATGCAGCCAAAATTCACACTTGCTGAATTTGGCATATAGCTCTCTTTCCCTTAATCTTTGCAACACTATTTTGAGATGCTCTGTAGCACCCCCTTACCATAGGAGATGTACCGGAACGCCCGTAGGTCATTTCGATACACACCCTACGATAAGGGTGCGCTACGAACAAACTACCAACTCCACATGGCATCAATGTATTATAAAGCAGTCTAATGTAGCACCCCCTTACCATAGGAGATGTACCGGAACGCCCGTAGGTCATTTCGATACACACCCTACGATAAGGGTGCGCTACGAACAAACTACCAACTCCACATGGCATCAATGTATTATAAAGCAGTAGTATGGAATTCACTAAT
Source organism: Erythroxylum novogranatense (assembly GCA_029891385.1). Taxonomy (NCBI): domain Eukaryota; kingdom Viridiplantae; phylum Streptophyta; class Magnoliopsida; order Malpighiales; family Erythroxylaceae; genus Erythroxylum; species Erythroxylum novogranatense. The sequence continues at coordinate 29,016,141 of CM057224.1, forward strand.
TTTTTTTTTGGACATAACTTTCTCATTTCATATCCTCAAAGCGAGAATTTATACAACCGAAAGTGTCTCACAAGTCTCCAAAAGAAAATCAAACAGAAAGCTAACTAGGTCATCCCTCCAAAAAGTGCCACCGACCGACACATGTGCCATGACTTCTCTTGCCAACTCAATCTACACGGCAGAAAAGTCTATCCGAGCTATGAGTCAATCTGTCTCGGTCCCGAAAAATAATTTGCAATTTTGGGTGAGTTTGCGAACTCGGTGAGGAACCATCATCGATGGTTCACCCAATTCATGCATATACACGAGTCACATAATTATTTCACCAAATCACATTCAATAATACCACGTAATTATCATATCGATCAAGGAACCAATTTAAATGCATATGAAATGTATATGAGGCGCTTTTCCAGTTTATTACATTGTTGTGATGGCGCTGGCTCGTCCCATTAAGGCGATACTCGGTGAGCCATAGGCTCAGATCACTTTGGGCTCGAGGCCCAATCACGTTGAGCTATAAGCTCGCGTTGGTCGCTTCTCGTCACAACCGCCAATTCTCGATCATGCCGTTATGCATGAAATGCATATGTCAATTTATCCGAATCAATAGCATATCGATCCAAATTCATATAAGACCAATCCCATGAAATTCATACATAACACTTCTATATCACAGTTCGGATATTTGAGACACCTATGGTCCGAAATCAAGCAAATCAAACACATATAAATCCTCCATTATCCCCATACGGCATAGTTGCAAAATAGTAAACACATAAAGGTTGAGGAACCAACTAGGTTACTCACCTAATAACTTCAGCGCTAATGCCGGAAGTCTCCATAACGTCCGTGAAACGGCGGTCCAACCGAGCCTCTATAGCAATTGAAATAAATTCACATTACCAATCAGATAATTAAAACGATCAAATAATGCACATGGAATCCTTAAAATGTGTATAATGCATGTTCATGGCATTCCGGCCCTAATCTAAATTTTCCCATCACAAAATCCGTCTAAAATTAGAAAATTATAGGCGCCGACGGTGCATGCAATTCGGACCTCTATGGGTTCCCAATTAAACAAAATAAAGTGATTACCGAACAATTATTCGGGCCACGTCAATTTCCGTCAAAAATTCCCAAATTCTCACCAAATGAAATTAAATATTCTACTAATCCGATGCCTCAAGAATCAGGTCAATCGGACGTCGGACGGAAAAGAAATTGACAAAAGAACGATCGGATCACTAATGCCAAATAATAATTAACAATAATAATATATATATAATTATTCACTGCCTCATGAGGCGAGGCGTCGCCCTTGCGAGGCTGTCTCATCTCGCCTCGTCGCGAGGCGGGCGTCGCCTCGCGACCGGGTCAATTCTCTCGCCTCATGAGGGCGAGACGTCGCCCTCGCGATCCGGCGAGTTTCCCCTACTTCTTTGCCCCTTTTTCCAGATTTCAATCCCAATCTCCAACTACTCTAATTCTTAGCACACAAATCAGAAAAATACACACTATACCTCATTGGAAAGCTTATGAAAAGCTCTACAACTCTCAAGAAGACCATAAAATCAATTCAACCTCTAAGGGTGTCAAAATCCCATCCAAGGTACTGCTTACTCAAAACTCATAGATATAGGACAGTAACTCACAAATGCGAGGACTCACTGATTAGTCAGCTAAAAATTACCACATAAATATGCTCAATCAGTTCACAATTTCCTCTACAACTTTCATGAACAACCCAAAATCAAATTCCATTTCTAAACAAGTCAATTAATTCACTCAATGATACTGTCCCTGAAACCATGCAATTTGAGCAGTAACTTTATAACCAACATAACTCCCTGTAGACAAGTCATTAAAATCAGAGCTTTATATCCCTGAAAAGATAAAATCCCAAACTTCAATTCTTCCTGAAATAACCAAACTCCAATTCAGCCTCTAACATTTTCAAATCTGTCATGCAAGTTTCTGACCTAAACAACACTTAACATCACAATGTAGATCCAGATTTTGAAATTCCATATTTCCCACATCTGACCTCCAAAAATTAGAAGCCATATACCATTTTCAAGATCAATCTGATATCTAAAACTCTTCAGTACAATGAAAACCCCAAATCAAATCACAAAAATTCCTAAAATTCCTCCAAACCCGAAAGTGCACTAAATGTGCCAATCCAGCTAGGTTTCAGCCAATGCATGAAAACAGTCATCAGTAATCAGGCCATATCTCCTAACATACAACTCGAAAAATTGCAAAATCAGTGGCAATGGAAAGCTAATTTAATAGGCTACAACTTTCATTAAGACCATTTTCCCTAATTCCATACCAATTAATTTAGAAAAATCAGAAAAATTCATTGAACACATTTGCGGATACTGTTCACAGACAACAGAACAGCAACTTTCCATGCCAAATTTGGACCTTCTAGCATTATAATTTAACAACACCTATTTCACACTAAAATGAAGCCAACATCCCAAAGTTTACTTGGGCACAAACCCCACCTCATTTGCTCACCTATACAATAAGTTATGAATAAAACAGTAACATCAATTCTAATTCCAATTTTCCAGATTTCATCAACAACTTAACTTCTATCACCTCTAACATCACTAACACATCCTTAAGCATCCATTTCTACTTCTAATTCAACCACAACCTCATCACAAAAAACTCTTCTATAATAACACAAAAGTGGCAGCACACATATATACAATTCCCATACTTTATTTCCATGAATTAGACATTATAAACATCATTTATAACCTCACTTATCACCTATTTAAACTACCATAACCAATTCCCTTTCACAAACATGCATTAAATTCATTCTAACCTACTACTTCCATAATCAAATAAAAGCTCAAAGGATGCTTCTAAATGCTTCTAACTACCATGGTACTCAATACCTAATGAAAACATCATTAAAACAAAGAACTTAAATGAACTTACCTATCAAGCTTCCAATCTTTCACTCAATCTTCCAACTTGTAACAACTTCCTAAATTCTCTCCTACTTGCTCCAACACCTCGATTATCACCCATCACCATCTTCACAAGATTTATGATTGGTTTGTATGTGAGTGGAAGTAAGCAAGGAGACAAGGAAAGACTCTTGTAAAGTGGATGAAGACAAAACAATCAAAGGAGGAAGGAACACACCAAGGTGATGCACTTTCGGATGGAGAAAGGAAGATGGATTTTCAAGCTTTCCACAATGAATTTTAAGTAGAACAATGGAGAAAAGTCGATGGTGGGGTATATATATAAGACAAAATCATTAAATAGGATGCCACTTGGCTTTTAAAATGGAAAAGACAAATTTCAAGTTAATTAACTTACTTTAATCCTAATCTCTTCTTAATCTCACTTAAACACTAATCATGACTCTAAAATAATTCTTAACATTAATTATCCACTAATCTTATGCCATTAGCCAATCCTGTTCAAGACAAAAAGTTTCACCCAGTCAGTCCGTTGGAATTTTCCGGTCCGGGCAACAACCCCGAACAATTCCAGAAAAATTCCTATAAATCCTTAAAATATAAAATACCCGTGGCGTACTCCAAATAATTTTCAAAAGCCATTGTCCCATAAATTTAACAAAGAACACAATTTAAAACCTAAGCCGGAATATCATGAATGCATGTTTACTCTGTGTATGTGCAACCAAATCCATAATCATAGAAGCTATATGCTGTGTGTTCATGCCGAGACCTAATGCAATACTTCTAACCCATCCCAATTTACCAAAATAACCCTTCCTATGGGAGTTGGGATGTTACATGCTCTGCACGTTCCCCTTCATCCCTGGAATAGACCAGAATGTCATCGATAAATACTATGACAAACTGATCTAAAAACTCCTGAAAAACCTATTTATAAGGTCCATGAATGCAGCTGGAGCATTGGTCAGTCCGAATGGCATGACCCTGAACTCATAGTGCCCGTAACGGGTCCTGAAAACCGTCTTGTTAACATCAGACTCCCTGATTCGGAGTTGATGATAACCTGATCTGAGATCTATCTTCGAAAAGACCCTTGCTCCCTGCAATTGATCAAACAGATCATCTATCCTGGGCAGAGGATACTTGTTCTTAACCGTCACCTTGTTGAGTTTCCTGTAATCAATGCACATCCGCCACGTTCCATCCTTCTTCTGAACAAATAGAACTGGCGCTCCCCAAGGTGATGAACTTGGCCTGATAAACTGCTTTTCTAATAATTCCTGCAATTGCTCCTTAAGCTCCCTCAACTCAACTGGAGCCATCCTGTATGGTGGTATTGAAATGGTTGCAGTTTCGGGAATCAAGTCAATTGCGAACTCAATTTCCCTCACCGGCGGCAAACCTAGTAACTCTTCTGGAAATACTTCTGGGAACTCCCTCACTATAGGGTAATCCTCCAACCTTCCTACTTTCACCTCTGGATCCACCACATGTGCCAAAAAGGCCTCGGCCCCCTGGCCCATCATCCTGTCAGCTAACAAAGCTGAAATGATCCTCGGTGCTGGCATCTTCCTGTCCCCCTTGAAGACCACTTTCTCTCCATCTCCTAGGTCAAAATCCACTTCCTTACTGCTACAATCTAACTTTTCCCGGTACTTTTCCATGGCATCCATACCTAGTATGACATCTATTCCCTTTAGGTCTAGAGGTAGCAAGTCTACTACCAATCTAGCACCATCGATACTGAGCTCACACTCTTTATAGACTAAACTGATCACCACCTTACTCCCTAAAGGAGTACTAACAACCAGAAAATTATCCATAATCTCAGGATTCACAGCATACATATTCAGACTTGAGGACACAAATGAATGTGTAGAGCCAGTATCAATCAGAACATAAACTACTGAATTAAATAATTGAGCCATACCAGTCACAACTTCAGGAGCAACTGCGGCTTCTTCCCTGGTCATGGCAAATACTCTAGCTGGTGCCTGACCCTGTGCCCTTGGCCTCCCTGCAGGATTTGCCTTCCTCATGCCTCTGAATCGCCTACTTAATGGCTGAGTGCGTCCTGTTGTTCGCGTCGCCTCAACTTGAAATTGAGAGCCCTCTTGCCTTGACCTCGAGGATAATCTCTCATCATGTGCCCTTCTCTCCACATTGGAAACAACCACCAAACCCCCGAGACACTTCCTCGGGTGAAACTTCCCACATTGATCACACCGAGGTTTGCATACTTGCCTTTCCATGTCTTCCTGGGCCTCCCACACTAGAGACACCTTTCGAAACTGCCACTTGATCGCTGGCTCTTGGCGGGACCACTCTGCCCATACCACCGAGAATGAAAAGTCCCGGTGCTCCTTTCGATCTTGGAGCACTCACTCCCTTCTGGAAGACCGCTCCTGGTCTTCCTCTTTACATTACCTCGATTTGATGTTCTCCAACTTTTACGCTGGAGAGCGGCATCTACCAACTTCTTGGTAGTCATGGAAATTATGGATCAAGACCTTCTCCCGATTCCTAAGTGCAATCCACTCTCAAACTTGCGGCACTTATCCTCTTGATCGTCACAATGTTTCTTTGCATACCGTGATACCGAGTGAATTTCAACTCATATTCACTCACACTTAGCTCCCTCTGCGTGAGGCTCGAAACTCCCCGACCTTCTCTTGGGCGTAAACCTCGAGAAGTACTTCTTCCGAATACTTCGAAACTCCTCCATGTCAAGACCTTGGTAGTCTTGCTGATCATGGGCACTCGACTCCCACCAAGTCAACATCCCCTGCAATAAACTAGCTGCATATTCTAACCTCTCCTCATCCGAGCACTTCATCGATTTAGGACCCTCTCGGTCCGCTTCACCATCTTGACTTCCTCGGGATTAGTAGTCCCACTGAAATCGACAAATCCCATACTTTGAGCTTGTCATCGCCCACCCGATCTGCTGGAGTTGGCATCGAGCTTGCATTCCTTGGCCCATGGCGTAAGTGAAAGCTCAGGCGAAGGCCCGAAAGAACTGGGATCTCTGGATTTACTTGAGGCATAGGAGGGGCTGAGAGGCACTTCATGCTGCACACTCGGTGCCTCTGAATCAAACAGGATGGTCCACGCATCACGGGAATATGGGATTCATCCGTACTTCTCCGCTGAGAGCCTGATCGAGATTGAGATCCTCGAGTTCTCCTTCGAGGCGGCATATTACTCCTTTAAATGAAAACCATTTCAAATCTTTAACTTATGCTTTGTGAAACCAGTTCAAATCATGTAAAATAATTCAAAACCAATAGTGCATGTACTGTATTTAAAACAATGCATAGGGTTCATGTAACATGATGCATGCTGACTCTACCCTTGAGGCTACCCACTAGGGTTTCTAGGAAATCATAAACCTAGAACTGCTCTGATACCACAGTTGTTGGATCCGGGACCCAACTGCATAGACTTACCACTGTCACACTTGCTCTGATACCACAGTTGTTGGATCCAGGACCCAACTGCTTATAACTTAACACTCTTATTCTTGCTCTGATACTACAAGATGTCGGACCCCGCTCCCGGAGCCCAACTTCCGTATTCCTGAAACCTTGCGTTTATTACATTGCAGTGCTATTTGCTATTGCTCCATAAAAGTGATGAGCGTACACTACCTAAACATCATAATCACATATTGACTTGTTCATATCAAATGTAGCTTAAAGCCTCAAGTTCACATAGAGGCAAGAATCACCTTAATCAGAGTTATATAACTCAAGATACACTCCAAAAACTTAAAAGAGTTCACACCTGAAACATGCTCTCTTAACCGGCCTCTCACTTCTTTTAATGAGAACTTCCTCAATTAAACTCCAAATGATACCAATTTTTGTATAAAGAAAGATATATGTCTTATAAATCCAATGGTTTAAGCCTCACCTCAATTGGAGGTCGGATGAGGGATTGATACCCAAAACAATAGACCATGCTCACTTCCAAAATCAAATTGAAACTCTTTTGGCGCGATTGCTATAACTTTTTATCTAGATATCGGATTGTGTTCGTTCTTTCACCATCTGAAAGATACATATAGATCTACAACTCTTATGAAGACCACAAAACAAGATTCGGCCTCTAAAATTGTCCAATTTGCACTTTGTCCCGTAGCTCACGTTCGGGTGAAAGTGTACCAATTGGTTCGCAAATGTCCGTTAAACGGACATGCAAGTCCGTTTAACGGACATGGACAGGGTAAGGGGTGTTTTGGAACCCGAGGCTGTCCGTTTAACGGACATTTGTGTCCGTTTAACGGACACGCCTTTCTTCAAAACTTCAAACCCTCTCTTCTTCAATCCAACTTCAAACCACTTGACACTAACGTCTTTCAAAACTCATAACTTCTTAATCCTAACTCCAACATGTGCATACGATACCTCTATGGAAAGATAACAAGATTCTCTACAACTCTCATGAAGGATGAAAAAGCTAATTCCATCATTAATCAAGGCAAAAAGCCACTCAAAAGACACTGCTCATTAAGGACCAATGTAACAGTAATATAGCTAAATGAACAGTGATTGAATGTGTTCTTCACCTCATAACTTTTTAACCCTAAGTCCAAATGAGACAAACATTAATTTTCCTTAGTTGAGATAGTATTTAGAACTTACTAACATAAAGACAAAAATGAAACCCACCTTATAACTTGCTTAACCCTTGCTTAGGAGTGCTCTTCTCCTTGCTCTTCTCCTCTCTCTTGCTCTACTTCAAGAGAAACAAAACCCATTTCAACATAACTTCAATTAAAATTCTACATACCCTCTTTCAGGAAATCAACTTTGAAATCACTAAACCCACTTCCTTTCTAAGCTTTCTACACCAAAGCCCAACTAAAAACCAACACTTGAAAACATAACTTACCTTGGTTCTTGACTCAACCCAAGAGTTTCTTAGTTCAAAATGTAGCTTAGCTCTTCCTCTACATTTTTCCTTCTTGAACTTTCTTCAAACTCTCACTTGAACTCTTGGAATCTTAAACCCTAGCCAAGCCTTTATTTTTCTCCTTCTTCTTTCTCCTTCCACGATCTCCCCTCTCTTACCCTCTAAAATTTCGTAACCTACCTCTCTTCTTCTCCTACTCACTTATTTCCTTCTCCTTTTATACTTCTCACTAACTTATTTAAGCCCAAAAGCCTAAAGCCCACTCACTTCTTCTTCCTTCCTCCTTATTTCCTCTTTATTTTCCTCTTTAAACTTCTCAAGGCCCATTATCCTTTAAGCCCATCTTATTCTCTTTTCCTTTCCTACCTCATTAAGGCCCAACTAACATAATTAATGTTGGACCCCGAATCTTGAGTGACAATTTGACTATGATCAAGTGGATGAGTTGATTGAAATGAAGCTAAATAGCAAGAATTAGAAAGAAAAAATGTGAAAATTTGAAGGATTTAGAAAGTTTGACTTTTGGAGAGAGAATGTTTGACTTTGAGAGTTGACTTATGATTTAGGCAAAATTTGATAAAATGATCTACATGAAACTTGTAGATTATGTTGAGAGCTTTTTGTGGACATAAAGTTTGTAATTTTTCGATATCGGGAGTGAAAGTTATGATCAGTCAAAGTTTATGTTTGATCGGGGTTGACTTTTATTATGATTGAATCTTTGACTGAGAAATTAACCTAGTTAGAGGTTAATTGAGCTTTGATGTTCTTCATGAAAATTGAAGGATTTGTTTTGATCTTTATTTCGATATAAAGTATGCAATTTTTCGATCTCGGAAAATTAAGTTATGATTTTTGCAAGCGTGTATAGAGGATAGTATCTTTGACCAGAAAATGGACTCCCGTAGGAGTTGAATTGAGTTTTATGTTCTTCTTGGAAGATTTAGAGCTTCTCTTAAGCTTTCTATAGAGACTAAGTTTGTCAAAATCGGAGTTCGGGAGTAAAAGTTATGAATTTTGGGAGTTTAGAGAAAAAAAAAAAAAAAGGGGAAAAAGGTTTAGCGCCTCGCTAGGCGACGGCTCGCCTAGCGGGCGGGCGCCCAGACGCCTCGCTAGGCGACGCCTCGCCTGGCGGGCGGGCGTTCTTCTTCGCCCTCGCGAGGCAAGGCTCGCCCTCATGAGTCTTGCTCGCTAGGCGACGCCTCCCCTAGCGAGCAGACGTCTCGCCCTCATGACGGCGTCTCGCCCTCATGAGTTAGGGCGTCCGTCTGCATCGACGCTGCTTTCTTCTTAAATTTTTGATTTCTTTGTTTTAATCCGACCTTTGCTCACTATTTTGCTTATATCTTTCCGTCCGACATCCGATTGAGTTGATTCTTTTTGCGTTGGATTCCTAAGACATTGAATTTCATTTTATAAGAAATTTGTGAACTTTTGAGGTTAAATTAATGGTGATTAATTTAATCAAAGTGAGTCGGGAAAGTTTCGAGCATGATTCAGTGTTTTGTGAAATTCGGGATCTGTAGAGATCCGATTGAAGCGATTCTTGAGGGAAATAAAGATAAGACAAGGGCTACAAATCATATGAAGACATGAAATGTCAATTTTGCCCTTAGGACTTTTAATTTTTGAATTTAAGTTCGGATTAGGGTTTAATTTTTGGATTGGGAACACCTGTGAGTAATTTGAGCATAACTTTTGATTTGGGAATCGAAATGAGACGATTCTTGTTTTGAATTAAACTAGAGACATAAGGCTACAATTGTTATGAAGACATCGAGTTTCAATTCTGGGATTAAGAATGTGAAATTTTGGGCGGAAATAATCGTACATAGAAAATGTGTTAGAATATGGATATTTCCGCACTGTTTCGCGCATAACTTTTGATGTGGTACTCCGAATTGAGCGCGGTCAGTGGCGTTGGATTCGTATGAGTGAGAGGAACATTTCTCGAGAAGGAAGTTTTGACAAATTCCTTCAAATCGATAGTGCGAATCAAACCGCAAGTAAGTGTAACTTTAAGTTTTAAATGAAGGACAATTTGGTCATTTGACCTTCAATTAATGAAACTCATTAATGATTGTCGTTTTGAGCTATTAAAAACGATGAAGTGGCTGGAATTACAGAAGAGAGAAAGAGAAATAAGAAAGAAGAAGAAGAGAGTGGAAGCTTCGGTTATGGAGGAAGAGGAGAGAGAAAGTTTAGTTTTGATTTTTCTACTTGTTTTTTAAGGATTTTGGGATGGTTCCAAGAGAGAAAAAGGTAGAGGAGCATAAGAGCTTCCTAAGGAGCCAAGAAAATTCGAATTTGGAAGAGAAAGAGGTCAGAGAAATTTTTCTACTTTGAGATTTTGATTAATTTTCGGTTTAGAATTATGACATATGAGATGGGTTTATGATTTATGAAGTTAATTTTGAAATATATGCTTTAGGTTGGGTTTAATTTTGGATGAAAAATTGATTAAGGTTTAGGCTTAATTTTATGATTGAGAATTTTGAGATATTTTGGTGTAGAATTATAGGAAATATGATGAATTGATGATATATGAAATCAATTTTGAAGAATTGGTATTTTATGGTATTGAATTGGGATAAATTGGTTTAGGCCAATTTTAAGATTTGGGGATTTTTGAAATTGAGGATTTAAATAGTTTGGAATTAATGTGAATTGAGGAATTGTGAGATTAATTTTGAAGAGATTATGTTTTATGAGATTGAATTCGAGTGTATTAGTTTAGGCCAATTTTGAAAATTGGGGATTTTCAAAATTGAAGATTGAAATAGCTTGAATGTAAATGGAATTGGTGAATTCCTAAGTTGATTGTGAAAATTAAGTATTTTCTGATGTGAAATTTGGATCTTGTGTATGAATATGTTTATGACTTTAGATAAGTTTGGAAAAAGGTATTTGTGTATAAAGTTGAGAATTGTGAATGATTGTGAAATTTGTATATGAAATTATGAATAATTTGGGAAGATATTTGTATGATTGATTTGGGAATGAGATTGAACTATGAGAATGGTAGATTGAATGACAAGTATGAGATTGTTTTAGAATTAGGTTTGTGTCTATCTGCTGATATCCCGGACGGAGGGTCCGGTGGATTCTGATATTTGTGTGATTGATTGGCATTTAGAGTGTTGTTTTGAACACTTTGCGAGTTTGGAGTTAGGATAAAGGCGTAGTTATCTTTGCCGAAATTTCGATAAAATCTGGGATAAAAATGGAATTTGAGATTGGTATGGATTTATATAAGATTATGTATGACTGTATGGATTGAAGATGATTTGGATATGATTGAGTAAAGAAATGAGAATAAGAAAGAAAAAAAAATTCATAACGGATTTTGGAACGTCTTAGGATTCCCAACGCGATTCTGTTTCCTGTTCTTTGCTTATTCTCGGATGTCGGAAAGTATTTCAGTTTACATTGATTTGTTTGCTTACTTTGTTTTCTATCCGAATTCGATTTGCATTCGATTCGATCCCGCTTTCGCTTATTTGTTTCGCTTTGTGATTCGTATTTCGATTCCGATTTGCAGTTCGCTTCCGCATTTCTCAATTTCGATCCGAAATTTCTGTCTCCTTTCGCTTCCGTTTCCATTGATTCTGTCATTCGTTCTTTTTGTTACGTTTATTCGGTTGGGATCCGGTTCTCGGATCGGGTCTCAACAATTAATCTCATTAACTCACCACCTAACTCTTTAATGCTATCACATTCTAATTAATATCAACTCAATTAATGCTAACATAACTCACTCAATTAGTCTAATCATGTTTAATTTAAAAAAAAAAATTGGGGCTAACATTTATCCTTCTTTGATTTTCAACAATTGGCTAATAAATGGAACATAAACTAATTTTGTAGTCGTCCTTTCCTAATCTTAGTTAGCTTTTAGTTTTAGCTTCATATACATACCAGTTTTATTTTTTCCCCATCTATTAATAGGCTACTAGTAACCTTGTTCTCCAACTATTGCAATAATTCCATGGTTTCAAACTCTACTTTTCTATTTTATAATATTATTCTTTGGATCTTTCAAAAACTTATTCATGTTTTTCTTCCATCAAAATTATATATATATATGCAAAATGAAGGATTGATCATTTTAATATTAGATATAGTCCATTAAATACCCTTAGTCATTTTAATATTAGATATGGTCCATTAAATTACCCTTTCTTTAAATCTCAACATAAGAAACAATTTATTCAATGGAAAGTCAGACTAAAAGCACTAACAATAATAGAAAATGTTTTATTCTTAACTAGAAAAGCATATTTTAAATGTGGGCTAACAATTTTAATTATACCATACTTTTACAAAATAGAATTAGTAGGGAGTGTTTGATCTTTCCAAAATCTTTAGAACTTTTATACTTTAGATATACAATTGCTTTGTCTAATCTAGCTATAATGGTGGCTACTTTTTCAATATGATGATTGATTGTTCCTGGATCCATAAGATAAGTTTCAAAAGCATCTTGTGTGGTCTCATTTTTAAAAACCTCTCGAGTTAATTTATTTAGGTAACAATTTTTATACATATTTTAAAAGAAAGTAGGATTTTATATGCAACATTCAGATAAAATTCAATTGCTTAATTTGCTACATTAGAATGTCAACTACCATTTTCACAATAACAATTTCATATGTAGTGGCCAATAAGGGTCTACATAAAATTATATGTATTTCTACTTCCTTTTCCATCTACATTTTAAAACTCAATAGGTATAAGGAATTTCTTAACTTTAAATAACATATTTTAAAGTACACCTAGTGGATACTTAATAAAACAACTAGTTAAAACAAATAATAGTAGTTTTAATTCCAAAATCCAAGCTTATTGAAATTTACAAATGTATCAAAGGCATGCTAATACCGAATTACACAAAGATATAAAAATATCAACTTTAATAATAGTGTAGGGAATAAAAAACTTCTTGGGTCTTTGGTTTTCGATGGTAACTTATTTTAGAGATGGTGGAGACTTCGATAATCTTTTGGAGAAAATACTTTTAAGGAATATAATTATCTCTCTAAAAGCTTCAGTGATTAAGAATCTTCTCTAACCCTTGAGTAATAAATTTGAAGTAACTTTTGGCTAAAAAATTAAGATCCAAATATCACCCCAATAGATTAAGTTGTCGATAGATTTAAGGTGTTCATCTTGATTTACTTTTATTATAATTTCTCTTTCTTTTCCTTTTGATTTTGTTAGTTCAAACATGGTTAGTGCTTAAATACTCTCTCTATATTTAGATAGGGAAAATCCTAGTTTTTCATATTATATGGATTTAGTAATTTGATTTAATAAATAGATGTATTTCTATGAAATATTTTTGTTGACTTTCTAATGACACCAAAATCATTCATTAACCCTCATTGTATTATGAAATCCTCATTGTCTAAATGATTTTGCTAATAGACGTTGAAGTGTTATCAAATCCTCATCGTCTTAATTTTCTAATGACACCAAATTCATTCAATTCGGTTAGGAAATCTGAAAGTTATACCCCAAATGTTTCCAAACTATTCTTATACTGAAACAATATTATATGCTCAACTTTCATTCAAAAATTGAAATTTTTATATAATAAAATTAAACTCGATTTCATCAGAAAATTGTAATCTTATTTCTTTAGTTTAATCTAAATTAAGAATCACCTCATTTAGATAACTAGGGAAAAATTTATGGCTAAAACACGAAGCATACTCAGTGAACAAGTTTCAACTACATTTTCTAGCTTATAACTTCCAACATTTCACATATAACCCATCTTATACCTAAACTATCTTTTCTACTTCATTTAAAATTCAAGAATTCTCCTTTTTCTTACATATGACTAATCACCAATAATTTCTAATTTAATATTTTGAACTTCCAAAAAAATTTAGGGCCCAACACACATGCAAGATAGGAGAGAGAGAGAGATAGAAGTTCGTCAACCTTGTCTTTTCTTCTCTCAATTTTGGTTAATCTCCAAAGGAAGAAGTGAAGTACATCTAATGCATCAATTCCTTCCTTAATCAATCGTAAAGAAGCTGATAAATGATACTCTTCTCATTTATTTTAAGATGGCTATATGAAAAGACCATTAACCTAAAAATACATATCAATTTCAGTTTTGTGATGAAAGAAGGAAGATTGTTCATCAAATGTACCTCTTTCTTCTTTAATCCAATGAATGCTAATAAGTTACATGCTATCAACAAAATACTACCATTAAACCATTTAATGATAAGGTTATTACTCCATTTAATGATGATAAAGCATGTTTAAAAAACCATCTTAAATTTAACAAACCAATGCTAAATGTGTAGCTGCACATCTATTAAAATCAAAATTCTACCTCCATTTATCTTTAATAACTTCGTTTTAATTTAATTAATCAATTTAAACCAATGCCTAACCCATTTCTAAATGTTCATAAGTACTTATAATTAACAATTAATTAAAGTAAGCCCAACATTCATTTATAAGCTTTAAAACCTCTATTTGTATTTCTTACTTTGCTTGATAACCTTCTTAGAAGCCAAATGGGGACTCTAATTGGAATTATATAATTCAAGCTCCAATAACCCATAATTAATTTAATCTCATTATAATTAATTCCAGCTTATTAAGTAAATGTCATTCCACTAAAAACAATTAGTTGAACTCTTGAATTACTAAATATTATGAGAACATATGTTTCAAATAAGATGTCCAATTGCAAACTCTAACATGAACCATATTATAACCATCCGCACAATAAAGGATAAAATTACCATTTTGCCCTTATGTTGGTTTTTCTGTCTAGATCTCCTATTTTACTCTATATGGTGATCAACACACAAGATCTCATCTTGGTATTAAGACTTGATGGGTAGCTAGTTCATCAAACTACTAGCGCCAGTTTAGTCACCAATCTCCATAAAACATCAAGAAGTGATGATATCACTATAAACTCTTGATTTGAGTGAATGTTTCCTGATATATGTTTCAATTAATAATTCCAACATGCAAACACTGGATTGATACTCTATAAAAATCCATTTTAATCATATCAAAAATTATAACAGAACACATATGAGTTCACTACTCATCAAGATTGTGGTCCATAATAAACGGATGCTTAAGTTGTATGTTTTAAGATTAAAGTAATGACCCACTTTATTCTTTAAAACATACTTGATTCATATTCATTTAATAGTGTCATTATCGATAGTCAACTACTATCATGATATGAAACTCATCATTCCCATGAAGTAAACTCTTTTACTTGCATGGATGATCGGTGTGTACTTGAGTCCTTGGATTACTCCCTTGCAAACCGAATAAAAAAAATTAATTCCAAGGATAGCAATATAGAGTGCAACCTCGGGTCGTCTCACTTAAACGAAACCTGCAAATAATCTAAGCTAGCCTAATTGTCATAGAATGCAAACTAAATAGGTTAAGAGAGGGGTTTTAGATTTTTGATAAAACTAAGGGAATTGAACTAAATGAAAGAAAAGTGTATAAAAAGGTATTTTTGGATTTTTTGGAAATGAAAAATGAAAACTCAAACAATGATCAAATGGAAAAATGAGTTTGAGAAATTTTTTGAATTTGTTTATGAATTGTGAGAAATTTGAGAAATTTGAAGAATGAGAAAGTGAGTTTTCAACCATGAAATTTTGGAAATTGTTTATGATTGATTTGAAAAGTTGAAAAGTTTGAAAAATAAGCTTTTGATAAATTTTTCTACTGTGAAATGTTTATAAATGGAAAAATGAGTTTTGAAAATTTTTTGCTTATTTTCTGATTTATAAACATGTTATTCACGAGCTATAAGCTCACCCCCCTTTCATCCCAATCTCCAGGTATCAAGCAGGAGATCGGATGAAAGAAAATCAAGGCCTTTGTTCGATTGTGCATGTTTTGTATTTTTGTGTAATTTTGGATTTTGGTATTGGTATTGTATTTGTGGCTTGAAAATGCCACTATGATTTGTATAAAGACTTGAATTATGAAATTGTGTATGATGAATTGTGGTTTGGTATAAAATGGTGTAATTTATGAATGATTGAGATATGAATGTGACTTGGATAAATGGGATTGATTGTGATATGGATTCCGGACGGGAGGTCCGATGATACTGATTTGTGTTTGAGAATTATTGAAGTGTTTTAGGTATAGAATTATGTTTGTTTATGCTGGGATTTCGGACAGCAGGTCCGATGAATTGTAATTGATGGATTGGGTATATTGAAGTGCATATTGTGTATGGCTTGATTTTGTATAAAATCATGTGTGAGTTTTTATTGCAAAAGAAAAAGAATGATAAACTTTTGTGTAAATTGATGGTTATGTTTTGAATATGAAGGATCAAGTAAATTGAGTTTTTGAGTTTAGGATGAATTTTCAAAAAGGGGAAATTATATTGTTTTGATTTGTATAAGATTGAATAAAGATGAATTATATGAAAAAGAAGAAAAAAAATTATACCGGTTTCGGTTTTGGTTTAGTCTAAGGTTTCCAACGCTAATTTAGTTTTCCTAAGTTTTTGCGTTTCTCGGTTGTCGAAAATTGGTTTAAGTAGATTGACCTATTTGTTTTTTTTTATTCGATTTGTTTTTGTTTCTGAGCCAATTCATTTCGTATTCGATTTCGTTTTCTGATTTGCTTCCATTTGCCGATATGTTTCGCTCTTGATTCGGATTCGAATTTCCGATTAGATTTGTATTCAATTCATTTTTGATTCGTATTCGATTCTTTCGCCTTATGTTTCTGCTTCAGATTCTTTAGCTTTTGATTTTTTCCCTTCATTTTCGCCGCTTTGTTTTTCGTTATGTGATTGCATTTTTTCGCTTGGGGTCCGGTTTCAAGATCAGGTCCCAACATTTATGGTATCAGAGCCCAATATTAGGATCGTACATGGACGCTTATGTTTGTTAAGAGTTTAAACTGGATAAAATTAAGTTAGTGAGAATGTGATATTGATGTGAATGACCTATCATGAATTTGGATTATAAGAATGTTTCGATTAAGGTTTCAAAAGAATGATTAATGATAAAAGAGTCTGATAATGGAAATTAAGGTTAGAATTTCATGATGAATTGGGATGAATTGATTTGACTATGCTTTTGTGAGATAAAAGAATGAATATTTTGAAAGATGAAATGAATGATAGAGATACATATATAGAAGTTCAAAAAGTTGATTTTGAATGATGATTGGTCCATATTAAGGTTATTCAAAATTGGACCATTGATTTGTGTAAATAGATTAAGAAACATTGATTTATGGACATAGTGATTTGATATGATTTTGATGGGTTTTGATATGATGAGAAATTAGTGAAGAAAGTGATTGACTATGATCATTTAGAAGAATTTATTTGAGAGAATGTGTATTTGGTGATTTCTTAAGTTAGAATTTCGAGGACGAAATTCTTTTAAGAGGGGGAGAAATGTTAGACCCCGAACTTTTCTTGAGAATTAGAAATTTATAAAATGAAATTAAATGAGAAATATGGGATGATTCTTAGTAATAAATAAAAAGTATAAATGCATTTATGAGCATTTGATGAAATGAAAGCCATTTGAGTTTCTTTGTGTTTTGCATATGTTTCATAAAAAGAAGAGGTTTTGTGTATTGTGTTTGGATGTGGATGATTGAAGTGTTTGTGCAAGTTGAAGAATTTGGCTTGTGACATTTTAGGGGAGATGCTGTCAAAATTTCCATAATGGGCAGAAACTTTGACTGCATTTTTAACCCTCTTAGAGTTTGAATTGGTTTGGAGGATCTTCTTGAAGATTTTAGTTTAGGTTTTGATCTTTACAATGATGTGTAATATGTTATTTTTGGTTGTAGAAATTGAAAGATATGAAATTTGGAAGTTTGAATGTGGTATAGGATGACTAATATTCTGACAGAATCTTGGACTAAAAAATTGACTTAGTTAGAGTTTGAAATTGCCTTTAAGTGCTTCATGAAAGTTGAAGATTTTGTTTTGATCTTTACTTTGATATAAAGTATAGAATTTTTGGTCAATGGGATGAGAAATTATGAATTTTAGAAGTTTTGTTACTGTTCAGATGATAGTATTCGGACAGTAAATTTGATTGAATTTTTGATCTATATAGAGGTTGAATTTGCTTTTAAGTTTTTCATGAAAGTTTTAGATTATGCTTTGATCTTTCCAGTGATGTAAAGTTTGTAATTTTTCGATCATGGATTAGGAAGTTATGATTTTTGGAAGTTTCTGTTACTGTTTTGTCATGTTCATTAGTGGGCAGAAACTTTGAGTGGCTTTTTGACTCCCTTAGAGGTCAAATTGATTTTTCTGTCCTTCATATAAGTTGTAGGTTGCTTATTGATCTTTGCATTGATATAAAATATGATGTTTGGACCTTGGAGTTGAATGATAGAAATGTAGCACCCCTTTACCATAGGGTATACATCGGGACGCCCGTAGGTCATCCCAATACATACCCTACGAAAAGGGTACGCTACGAGCAATCACTAACACTTCACATGGCATTAATAATCATAAAGCATCCATATGAAAATCACTAATTTTTGAAACCATAAATTTTTCTCACATATCATCAAAAGCAGTAATTTACATAACTGTCAGTTTTTCCTTGTCTGTACATTACTCCAAAAAGGAAATCAAATACAAAAAACCCTAACTAAGTCATCCCTCAAAAAGTGACAGCTGACCGACCTGTGAGCTATGACTTCTCTTGCCAACTCGATCTACACGACAGGAAAAGTCTCTCTAGAGCTACGAGTTTACTCTCTCGGTCCTAAAAAATAATTTGCAATTTTGGGTGAGTTTGTGAACTCAGTGAGGAACCATCATCGATGGTTCACCCAATCCATGCAATATACAAACAGATCACATTTATTTCACAATAATCCATTCAAAAGTGCCACATGACTATTCACATGGGCACAAAGCAATTTACTTTTCACCCAATCAAAGACATTCAATCAAATGCATATGTAATGTGTATGTGACCCTTTTCCAATTTATTACGTTGTTGTGACCGAGCGCCTAAACTGTCCCAATAAGGGCGCATTAATCGATGAGCTTGAGGCTCTGTGTCACTGTGGGCTTGAGGCCCAAATACGTTGAGCTTTAAGCTCTCGGTGGCTGCTCCAGTCACAACTGTCAGTTACTGATCATACATTTATGCATGGATTGCATATGTCAAAATAAAACAAAGCCAACATCATAGTTGATCCCAAATTAACACATTCACACAAATGGTTCAAAATCAATCACATTCAAATCACATATATCAAGTAGGGCATTCCTATGTCAGTATCTCCCAGTACATCGGACACCTTCGGTCCGGAATTCAGGCATAAACAAACGCAAGGCCAACCATTATTCTCCACAGTGTTATAAGTGCGAAATTATAAACAATTAATAATTGAGGAACCATCTAGGTTACTTACCAAATAGCTTTTGAGCTAATGTCGGGAAGTCTCGGCAACGTCCGTGGGATGACGTTCCAACTGTGCCTCTATAACCAGCAAAATAATTACACATTACCAAATGTATATTCAGAAATATCAAACAATGCACATGGAACAATTAAAACGTGTACAATGCATGTTCATGACATTCCCTGTACCATTCTATAATTCACATCACAAAATATTTCTCTATGTCTTAGGAACCCATAGACACCAGAATTACTCAATTTGGACCTCTATAGGTCCGGATATTGCCAAAATTTAATCAATTCTCTCACTTAGATTCAATCCCTAAATCTCAATTAAATCCCACAAAGTCCACAATTCTACATGGAGAGGTAGATCATTGTCTTATGAATCCGACGCCTCGAGAATCAGGTCAATCGGAGGTCAGATGACGAAGATATAAGTAAAAGAAGCTTTAGGATAAAACAAAAGATAACAGAGTTTGCACTTATTTCCCTCTCTTCCACCATCTGAATTTCTAACATGCATAACTCTTTACACACTTATCCAAAAATTACAAACAAGATCTCATTGGAAAGACAACAAGAAACCCTACAAGTTCCATGAAGTTCTCACAAACCAATCTCACCTCTAAGGGTGTCAAAAACTACTTCAAAGTTACTGCCCATAAACTAACCATATAAACAGTAACTGTGTTCTTCCAATCCTCATAACTTCTTACTCATAACTCCAAATAAGGTACATTATACACCATTAGAAAGATATAAAAATTTACTACAATCTTCAAGAAGACCCCCCAATCCAATTCAATCTCTAAGAGGGTCAGAAACACAAACAAAGTTTCTGCCCAATGAAACAGTAAAACTACCATATGAACAGTAACTGCACTCTACAAAAAAATTCCTATCTTTTCATTCCTTATGCAAAAAAATCCAATATATAGGTCAAAAGAAAGATAAAAACATTTTATACAAGTTTCATGAATAACTTGGAAGCAAAATCAACCTCTAAACAACTCAAATTCCCAAGCAAAGCTTCTGCCTATATAAGTCTCATTCTCACAGTAACAAAATCTTCCAACATTCATAACTCCACATCCCCTTGGCAAAAATTTCCATACCATATAGCAATAAAAAGCTCAAACAATATACTACAATTTCAAGAAGGACTTCTAAGCAAATTCCAATTCAAACTATGTCAAATCCTCTCATTAAAGTTGCTGTCCTGTTAGGGTTTATAAAACCAACATTTAACCTAAACCATAACAAAACTTTACAAATTTATATCTTACAGTACTTACATCCAAAATTCACATAAAATACCTCATTAGAAAGCTACAAGAATCCTCTACAACTTTCCAGAAGGTCACTTGAGCCAATTTCACCCTTAATAGTCCAAAATTAATATCAGAACACAAAAAGCACAAAACCTATGCACTTAGAGTCACTTACACACAAAACACATTTTCAGTTGAATGACCATCTGAACATTAACACACCATAACTTTCAACGTACAAATCACAAAAATTCATACTTAGTGGCGTTAGAAAGATAACACAAAAATATTCAACTTTCATGAAGACCAAATTAGCAAATTCAATCCAAATCAACCTAAAAAAATCATCAAAGTTTCAGGTCTCAAGGTTCGGATTACTGTTCCTACAGCACCTACAACTCACTTTTCATGCCAAATTTAAAACCCTTAAAGCCATAATTGGATAAAACTTCCTTCATATGAAATCTAGCTATACTTCTTAAGTTTAATGTAAGCCAAAGTTAATCTCCATAAGACAACCATGTCAAAAGTTATGAGAAAAAATTTGAAACCTACACAAAGTAACATTTTCCAGATTTCATATCCAACTCAACATATTTCATTCTAATACCAATCCTAGATCAATAAGCATCCAATTTAGTCTCCAATTCAGTCCCAAGTTTATCTAAACATTCACTGGAATAAAAAGGCACCAATTGGCAGCACACAACACAAAATTTTCTTACTTGAATTCTCCACTCATCTACCATCATTCTAACATCAAAACCAATCAAAAACCAATTCAACACATATTAGTCATTCAATCTCATACATACATGCACTCATACCCAAGCAATCTAACCACTATCTTTATGAAATTTATGCACAATTAATCACCATAAATGCTTCTAATTACCAATAAAAGAATAGAAAACTTCATTCTCACCTAAACAAGCTTCAACTCTTCAATCTTCCAAGCTTCACTCAAACTTCTCAACCTCTCTTCACACCTATGGTTACCACTCTTTAAGGAAAGGATTGAGATTTTTGTGCATAAAAGAAGAGAGAGCATATAAGGTATGAAGGTCTAGATAAGTGGAGAAAGGAGGAGCAAACAAGAAAACAAGAGAAATTTTAAGTATGGATGAAGTACACCAACGAAGGAGGAGAGGAAGAAAACCTACGGGTGAGAGAATTTGATAAACTTTCAAAGTGATTTTAAACCCTTCCAAAGGAGAAGTGTCGTTGGTAAATGAATGGAATAAGACAAGTCTAATAAATGAATGAGGACAGTTGTCATTTAATTGGAAAAAGACAAAAAATTAAGTAATCCTATTTAATAAAAGAACATTAATACAAATAAATCTTTAATCCATCTAATGCTAATGACTCTATAACAATCCCAAAAATCATTTATCCAATAATCCAGTGCCATTAGGCAGAAATTTTCGGTACCAGAAATCCCATCAGTCTGCCTCTTGGCAATTTTTTCGGTCCGGAAAAATACCCCGAACAAATTCCAGGAAAATTCCTGAAATTTCCTAAAAATGTAAAACACACATAAGTCACCCCAATTCAATTTTTTTAAACACACTTATCACATATTTCACAAAAATTTCCGTTTAGACACATATGCCGGGAAATGTCATGAATGCATATACAATCATGTGCATGTGCAAAAATTACCATTCATATAATTATAGAAGCTATATGATTCATGTTCATGCCGAGATATATTTACACTCGTCTAACCCGTCTCAAATGACTAAATTACCCTTCCCATCGATGATGGGATGTTACAAAAATTTTCAAAGTTGAGTTACTGTTTTGGGATGACAAGTAGGGGCAGTAACTTTGATTAAGTTTTTGACCCCTTTAAAGATGGAATTAGTTTTTGAGTCCTTCATGGAAGTTGTAGAGCTTTCTTTTAGCTTTCCAATGATACTAAATTTGTAAAATTTAGAGTTTTGAGTCAAAAGATATGGGGTTTAAAATTTGAGACGTCGGTTAAGGAAAAGGGGTGCAGGTCCACTCAAATGTCACAGTCATGCATGCGCACGATTGCGACTTTGTGGATCACTGGAATGTTGCGATCGTGCATGCGCACGATCGTGACTCTGCTGGATTACCTGAATATCATGGTCATGCACGCGCACGATCGCGACTTCCCTGTTTGTTTAAGAAAGGTAATTTTTTGAACATATTTTACTTTTTTGCTGCTAACTTTTCCGTCCGACATCCAATTGATTTGGTTTTCGAAGCGTTAGATTCCTGAGATAATTATATTCATCAGAATGGTAAATTTATAATTTTTAAGATTAAATTGAAAGAGATTGATTTAATCAAAGTGAGTTAGATAATTTTCTGAATATGGTTCAGTCTTATGAGAAATTCTTGATATTTGGAGATCCATTATGTAACATCCCATCACTGATGGGAAGGGTAAAGTGGTAATTTGGAATGGGTTATGAGTGTGTAACATAGCTCGGCATGGTCATGCCTAATATGGCCTCCATATCTGCGTAAATTGAGATTTTTGTAAATGCACATGATTGTACATCCATTCATGACATTCTCCCGGCATCTGTGTTTATTGTAAAAAATGTGTTTTTCGGGATTGAACAATAAATCGGAGTGGATTCTTGTGTGTTTCATATTTTTGGAGAATTTCAGGAATTTTTCTGGAATTTTTCGGGGCACATGCCCGGACCGGAAAATTTCCATCGGGCTGACTTAGTGGGTTTTCCTGTATTGGAAAGGTACTGCCTCATGGCACGGATTTATGGGTTAAATAATTTTGTTGGAATTGTTATAGAGCCATTAGCATTAGAAGGATTAAAGATAAGTTTGGCTTAGGACTCATTAAATGGTTCTAATTGAGTTTTTGTCTTTTTCTCCTATGAAGAGCCAAGTGTCCTCCCCCTTTATTATCTTTGTCTTGTTCTTTCCCTCATCTACGACTCTTATCCTTGAAGGATGGAAAAATATCACTTGGAAAAAAAGCTATTAGTTCTCTTTCATCCAAAGCTCTCCACTCCTTCTTCTTTGTCGATGGTCTTTGCTTCTTGATATAGGATTTGGTGAGGTAATTAAAGAATCAAGGATTTGAAGCTAATTTTGGTTAGCCTTGTGTCTATGTTCTTGTATTTAGTGGTAAGAAGCAATAATCATAGCATCTTGTGCATCACTTGCATGAAAGAGGTAAAGTTTTGGTTGAAATTCTGGAAAATGGAATTTGTATAGGTTTCAGAGTTTTGCCCATAACTTTTGATTAGGTTGTCCAATTGAGTCGGGGTTTGCTTTAAATGAAACTTGAGAGGTAGGGCTAGGATTCCTATGAAGGAAGTTCTACCTGATTAAGGCTGGAAGAGCCTTGAATGTAGCCCGGAAGTGTGAAATATGTATGCTGGATGAACAGTACCCAAACCTTGGTTCCATTTTGATGACCTGAATCTTTGGTAATTTTTCTAGGATAAAGCAGAGCGATTTTGAGAAATTGGTATTACTGAAAGTTGTAGAGGATTGTTATAGCTTTCTAATGATCTATTTTATGTGAATTTTGAGTTTAAGGATTGAAAGATATAAATTGGTGAAGTTGTGTTATGGTTTAGGCTTGAAGCTGATTTCGTGAGGTTAAACAGGTCAGACACACTCATTTGAGGATGCGACCTTTGTAGAGATGGAATTTAGCTCGGCATTATTCTTGAGAGTTGTAGATGATTGTCTGAGCTTTTGATTGATATATGTTATGCAATTTTTCGACAATGGGTTTGAAAGTTATGAATTTTGTAAGATTGGGTTAATATTGTAACTAGATTTATGTAGGCAGAAGTTTTGCTTGAGATTTTGATTTGGTTAGAGATGGAATTGGTTTCTAAGTTATTAATGAAAGATGTAGAACTTGTTTTGCTCTTTTGATTGATATAAATTTTGGAAATTTTGACATAGGGGATTGAAAGTTATGAATTTTGCAATAACGGGGGTACTG
Organism: Erythroxylum novogranatense; assembly: GCA_029891385.1. Lineage (NCBI taxonomy): Eukaryota > Viridiplantae > Streptophyta > Magnoliopsida > Malpighiales > Erythroxylaceae > Erythroxylum > Erythroxylum novogranatense. The sequence goes on from CM057224.1 coordinate 29,040,688, forward strand.
GCTTGTATGGTCATTGAGAGGGTAGTAGATTTGATTGAATTTTAAACACCATTAGAGGTGAAATTAAATTTTAAGACCTTCATGAAACTTGTAGAATTTTTCAATACCTTTCCAATGGGACTGACCTTGTATCATTTGGACACTTGTGTGAAAAGATCGAGCTATTGAAAGAAAATGAGTTCTAAAAAAAAAAAAAAAGGGAGAGGAGCTGCGTAGCTCCCCCGTATGGAGACCAACGCTCGCCCGCATGCCGAGCTACCAGATGATTGTGTAGCCCGGCTCGCTCTCCGACCTATGTCCAATGTTTTGTGTATAACTTTTTCATCCGACCTCCAAATGACTTGATTTTCGAAGCGATGATTTCCTAAGAGAATTTTCTATCTTTCTACACCATATTTGGGATTTTTGAGACTAAATAAAATGAAGGTGGTCGGATGTAAGTGAGTGGATCAGTGGGAATGGTCTGAACATGTTTCAGTAATTTGTGGATATCTTGAGCTAGAGAGCTCGGATCGAGCTGATTCTTTTTCCTGAGTGAACTAGAGACATAGATCTACAATTGTTATGAAGAGGTTGGGTTCCAATTCAGTCCAGGAGATGTTCGTCTTTCTGAGTGAAGTGTCATAGTGTGATGGCCCGAACATGTTTTGGGAATAATTTTTCCGTCCGATGTCCGATTGACCCGATTCTTGAGGCATCGAATTCGTGAAATATTTAATTTCATTATTCATGAAATTGGAAATTTTTAGAGTAGAAATTGATGGGAATTGGTTAGGTCAAAGTGAGGGGATCGGGTAAGGATTCTTCCTAAGCCATGTTTTGTTCATAATTGGACCTATAGAGGTCCGAATTGAGTGATTTCAGCGTCAATGGGTTTCTAATATTTAGAGAAAAATTTGGTTATGGGAAATTGTGAAATAATGCTGGGAATGTCACGACCATGCATTGTACACGTTTAATTGCTTCATGTGCATCAGTAAATGTTTCTGGTTGTCAACTTGGTAATGTTGGATATTTGGACTGTTTTAGAGACACATTTGGAACATAAATTCACAGACGTTGCCGAGACTTCCAGGCCTTAGCTTCGGAAGCAAAGGTGAGTAGACCTAGATGGTCTTATTTTTATGGTTTACTTGGTTCAGTTATAATTGAATGAAATTTATACATTGATATATTATTGAATGATAACATTGATTGAAATTGAGTATGGGTTCCGGACAAGAGGTCCGATGGTTGATTAAGTACTGGGAATGTGCATTAGTGAAGTGTTCCTTGATTGTGAATTGGATGAACTAAGTGTATATGATGTGATTACTAAATTGCCTGAATGCATAACTGCATATTGATAATTTGCATATGGATGAAATGTGAATGCTCAACTAGATGCTTAATGTCGGACTACGGTCCGACGATAAGTGGTTATGATTGATTAAGTTCATGCGAATATGGGCAATGCACTTCGTTGCATGAAAAGCGAAATATAATGTGAGTTGTGACCAGAGTTGCCGATGATTAGAGCTTAAAGCTCACCGAGTGAAAAGAGCTTCGTGCTCATATAGTGATTCAGAGCCTCAGGCTCAACGACAACGAGCCCTACATGGGACAGTTTACAATGAGCCCTACATGGGACAGTTTATAATGAGCCCTACATGGGACAGTTTACAATGAGCCCTATTTGGGACAGTTATCGATGGGCCCGATATCCATGAGATACGGGACAGTTTCAGCACTTGGTCACAACGAAGAAATAAACAGAAATTGGGCCCCATGTATATATGCATGATATGATTGATTTAATTGCATTGAATGGGAATGTGAAATTGCATTGAATGAGAATATAAAATTGCATTGAACGGGAATACGAAATGGTATTGAATGGGATTGGTTATTTTGAATTGAATAGAATTAACTAAATTGAATAGAATTGGATGGGAGTTGGTTTACTTGGATTGAATCGAATTGACTTCATTGTTTTCAATGGGATTGTCTTAATTAAGTTACATGGGAACGTTAATTGGCTTTGAATGTGAAATGAAATTAAATTGATTGTGAATGTAAAGTGTAATAGTGAATGTGAAATGCGATTATGGCAATATATTTATGTATTATGTGACTGGGTGAACCATCAATGATGGTCACTCACTGAGTTCGCAAAACTCACCCAAAATTTGCAATTGTTTTTCAGGAAGCAAAAGAATACCCCGTTAGGCAACGGGAGTATGCCGTCTGCTGGCTAATACAATAGAGGGACGGTCGGGGATCTGTTCGTGTCTGCATTAGGGTATTTTAGTTTTCTGAATGTTTGTATGACTCAATTGGACAATTTGTAAAGTTAACATATTAGAACAAATTGTGTTGATAAAAAGGGCCCTGAGGCCACTGATTCGTTATGCAAATTGTTTTCCGAATAATATGTGATATGTATGTATGTGCGCATGTGTTAAAGAAAAAAAATTATACTAAGTTTTGACTAAGTGATGTAGCACGCCGCCTCGCGGGGCACGGACTCGGATATCACCGTCGATGTCGGGTTCGGGTCTTGCGGGAGTGGGGTGTTACACATTAAGCTGATTATTGTTGCAAAATAAACTAGAGATATGGGGCTACAGGTTATCTAAAGGCATTGAATTTCAATTTAGCCCCTAAGACTTTCAATTTTTGAATTGAAGTCGGGTTTAGTGTTCAGTCTTGGATTAGTAAGAGCTGAAAGTGTTTTAGGAAAAACTTTTGCTCTGGTCATCCAAATGAGGTGATTTTTAATTTGGATTAAACTAGAGAAATAGGGATACAATTTGTCTAAAGAAAGTGAATTTTATTTTAGCCTCTAAGATTATCAATTTTTGGATGGAAGTAAAGTGCTGGAAATTGTTTTAGCATAAGCATAGTCCAAAACGTTTGGAGTATAACTTTTGGAATAGTGAACCAAATTAAATGATTTTGGTGGCGTTATGAAATTGAGACTATAAGGAACATTTCTCTAGAAGGAAGTTTTACCAAATTCTTTCAACTTGATGATTTGAAAAATGTCCTAACTTAAGCATGATTTGATAAATTTTGAGACTTTGTTATATTTTATGTTTTTGAGGACTTAATTAGCATGTTAATGTGAATAATTAGCATTTTAATTTGAGTAAGAGCATATGGGATAAATTGTTTTGCTTAAATTAAATTGAAGTGTTAGAAATTAAAGTGTAAAGAAAGCATAAAGGGCAAAATTGGAAGGTTACTTAAGTTGTCAAGTTAAAAGGCTTATACGAAAGGGCTTAATGGTCATTTTGCATTCCTTAAAGACAATATATGTTGGACCCCGCTGCCGGAGCCCAACATCGGACATGAGAGCGTGGTGTGAAACATGCTAATTATTCATTTAAGGAAAAGACCCGCGGAAGATTAATGGGCCTACTGGAAAATAAACTTGAAACCTACTTTCATGAGATTTAAACAAACAAATCCATAATTCATGCTCCAAAAGATGAGTTTCATAAAGCTTTAAGAACATTCAAACCAAATTACAACTTTGAGTTCAAGAGCTAAAAATACAAAATACTCTTGAAACAATAATACTTAAAATGAAACTAGAGCCTTGACTTCCAAAAGTATAACATTTAAAATAAACAAACATAACAAAATGGAGTGTTGTCGTAACCCGTGACTCACTCGGTCTCTTGCTTGTCACTTGAATGGGGAAGATAGAGGGGGTGAGCTATAAAGCTCGTGGGAACACATTTATAATACAGAAATAAGCAAAACTATTCAAAATATAACTCATTGTCGTGATACACTTGAAATCATACTAATTGAGCATGTGAGTGAAAGTCATGATCTTGAAATGCTTGATTTATAACAATTCATGAGTTTAATTCAAACATGAATGCATGAAACATGATAACATATCATAATCACATAAACACAACATAATGGTTTGGGTTTGTCCTAGTTCATGATTTAACTACACATTCCCATCGAAATGGTCCTGTGTAGTCGTAGTTCGTGAGGGAGTCCTTGTGGGGAGCCCCTGTGCCGCTAGCGGGCAGGCGGGAGAAGCCTATACATGAGTCAACATGCACGTGACGGTTCATGAGGACAACCGCAAACCCACATAACATGCATGATTCATAATCTTGTAAACGTGATTGACAAACTGGCACTTGCTTGTAAACTTGCTTTTCATAATCTTGTTGTTCTTGTATAAAATCATAAAACCTGCTTGCATGTACAGGTATTCTTGAAAGGTATTCGTGAAAAGAGATAAACTCCTTTTTAAAATCTTTTTATCAATCATGAATGCAAATCATATAATTATTTCACAATAGCAAATAAGGCAATCATTGATGATGCAATTTGAAAACATTAATCCTTCTTGATTTGAACAAAACAATGAGTGACTTAATTTATCTATTATAGACATGAACCCACCTTGAATTTCTTGCTTTTTCTTGCCTAGGAATGAGCTTCCTCTTGAACCTCTTGGTCCTCTTGCCTCACTTGATTCCCTTAATTAATAACCAAAATCCCAATCAATTTGGTGTAGAAATCGAAAAGTCAAACTTTAACCATTCAAACTACAACCAAAACTGAAACAAGAATTTCATGCTCAACTTCCATCCAAAATTGAAGATTCTTAGAGACTGATTCAGAATTTTATTTCTTCATAAAACTTGTATCCCTATGTCTCTCGTTTACAACTCATTAAAAATCATCTCAAAAGGACTTCTGTAGCAAAAGATATGCTCAAATTACTAAAAGACATCTTTGCTGGAAACTGGCCTCGCCACGACGAGCCTCACTCGTCGCGACGTGCGGTCTGGCACGTCGCGGCGTGCGGCCAATGCATGTCGCGGCGTGCGGCCCGGCTCGTTGTGATGTGCGGGCTGATGCACGTCGCGGCGTGCGGCCCGGATGCACGTCGTGGCGTGCGGCCCTGATGAACGTCGCGGCGTGCGGCCTTGCGCATGTCACGACCCGCGACGTGCGGGCTGGAGTTCGACTCCGAAACCCAGATTTTTGACATTTTCAGCCTTTAATCCTTTCCTTTCTCAACTACAACACATCTAACCCTTGAATCAAGTCCTATACTTCCTTTCTAAGCTCATACTAACACAAAATCATCAACAAAACAACAACCCATGAATTTCTACCAAAGTTTCCGAAAACCCTAACTCAAGCGATTCTACCCCATTTCAAGCAATACTAAGGTTCAATCCATCTCAACAAGAATAAAAGAGTTTAACTTACCTAAAAAATGCTTCAAAACTTCAAAAATCCTCTAGGAAGCAAAACCCTAATTCTTTTTCTTCCTCCCAAACTCCACCGAAACTCCCTTCTCCTTCTTTCTTTTTTCTATTTTCCTTTCTTTCTTTTCTATCTCCTTTCTATTTCTTAAGCCCTAAATAGCACTTGTACTAAAATGCCCTCCTTGATAAGCCTTAACTTAGCCAACTTAAAAGCCTTGCCCATTTTGCCCTTATATAGATCTACTCTTCCATAAACATTTATTTCATACTAAACTCCAAAAAATTCTTAATTTTCCTCTAACTCCTCCAATGAATTCAAACTATGCAACAAATAACACAATCAAATTAATTCATACTTAATAACATCAAGAAAAAAAAATTTGGGGCCCAACATTTCTCCCCCTCTTAAAAGAAATTTCGTCCTCGAAATTTACTTGAATCATCTAAAAGACTTGGATACTTCTCCTTCATAGCATCCAATGGCTCCCACGTGGCTTCTTCCACTGAGTGGTTCCTCCACAGAACTTTAACTAGCTGAACTGTCTTGTTCCTGAGGACCTTTTTCTTTGTGTCCAAAATCTCTATTGGAAGCTCCTCGTAGCTCAAATCATCTCTCAACTAAATTTCTGTAGCCTGAATGACATGAGAAGGATCTGATCTGTAGCTCCTCAGCATGGAAACATGAAAAACATCATGGATCTGAGACAACTCTGGCGGCAACGCCAACCTGTAAGCTAGTGGTCCGATCCTCTCAAGAATCTCATAAGGACCCACATACCTTGGACTCAACTTGCCTTTCTTGCCAAACCTTAATACTCCTTTCCAAGGAGACGTCTTAAGAAACACCTTCTCACCGACTTCGTACTCCATCTCTTTCCGATGAGCATCAGTGTAACTCTTCATCCTATCCTGGGCTGCCTTAAGCCGCTGCTTAACCAGATTGACTTTATCCACTGTCATCTGGATCAACTCTGGTCCTACCAGTTTCCTCTCCCCTTCTTCTTCCTAACATATCGGAGTTCTACACCTCCTTTCATACAATGCCTCATATAGAGCCATCTGAATGCTCGAATGTTACGAATTATTATAAGCAAATTCGACCAATGGTAAGTGCTCATCCCAAGCTCCCTTGAAATCCAACACACATGCCCTGAGCATTCCCTCAAGTGTCCGAATGGTCCTCTCAGATTGACCATCCGTCTGAGGGTGAAATGACGTACTAAAATGCAGCTTAGTACCTAAAGCTTCCTGCAAGCTTCCCCAAAATCTCGAAGTGAACCGAGGATCCCTGTCAGACACTATAGAATCTGGAATCCTATGCAATCTCACTATCTCATCAATGTACTTCTTTGCTAACACATGCAAAGAATCAATCTTCTTGATTTCCAGAAAATGAGCTAACTTCGTCAACCGATCCACAATAACCCATATGGCATCATGCTTTCTACTAGTCTTGGGCAAACCCATCAGAAAATCCATGGTTACTCTTTGCCACTTCCACTCAGGAATGGACAATGGCCTTAACTTGCTGAAAGGCGCTGGTGTTCAAATTTCTGACTTGTCGACACACAAGACACTTCTCGACATACTCTGCTACATCCCTCTTCATGCCCTTCCACCAGAAATGCTCTCTCAAATCTCTGTACATCCTGGTACTACCTGGGTGCATGGCATACGACGCATTGTGTGCCTCATCCAAAATCTCATCCTTAACCTCCCTGCTATCTGGAATACAAAGTCTGTCCCCCACTGTCATGAGTCCATCATCTCTCACTACGAATTCAGAAACCTTACCATTTCGAATTTCCTCTCGAAGCTTGCTCAACTCTGCATCCTGTGCCTGCAACTCCCTAACCTTCTCCCGGAGTATAGGCCTCACTCTAAAATTAGCTAGAAGGCAATTTGGTTCCTCCTGCTTCAAGCTTATCTTAAGCTTGGCCATCTCTTCCAATAAAGGAAGATAAACTGTCTGAACATGAGCAATGGAAGACTTCCTGCTCAATGCATCAGCCACTACATTCGCTTTGCCTAGATGGTACTCAATCAACAAATCATAGTCTTTGAGTAACTCAATCCACCTTCTCTGTCTTAAATTCAAATCCTTCTGGCTCAGTAAGTACTTGAGACTCTTGTGATCAGTACAGATCCTCGTCTGAACCCCATATAGATAATGCCTCCAAATCTTCAAGGCAAAGATCACTGCTGCCAACTCCAAGTCATGAGTCGGATAATTCAACTCAAACGGCTTCAGTTGCCTTGAAGCAAATGCTATCACCCTGCCTCCTTGCATCAACACATAGCCGAGACCCTTCCTCGAAGCATCACTATATACTGTATAGCCCTCATCACCAGAAGGCAAAATCAGCACTGGAGCACTTGTCAATCTGAGCTTGAGCTCCTCAAAGCTCTTCTGGCATTCATCAGTCCATATAAACTTCTGATTCTTCCTCAATAGCTTGGTCATCGGAGCAGCTATCATGGAGAATTCTTCTACAAACCTCTAGTAGTAACCTGCCAGACCCAAAAAACTCCTTACCTCCGTCACTATCTTGGGTGCATGCCAATTCACTACTGCTTCAACTTTCCTCGGATCAACATTCACACCATCCTGCGAAATCACATGCCCAAGGAATGTCACCTCATGAAGCCAGAACTCACACTTGCTGAACTTGGCATAAAGCTCTCTCTCCCTAAGAGTCTGCAATACAATCCTGAGATGCTCCTCATGCTCTTCTTCACTCTTAGAATACACCAGAATGTCATCTATAAATACTATGACAAACTGATCCAGAATCTCCTTGAAGACCATATTCATGAGATCCATGAAAGCAGTTAGAGCATTGGTCAAGCCGAATGGCATAACCAAAAACTCATAATGTCCATATCGAGTCTTGAATGATGTCTTGCTTACATCAGACTCCTTAATTCTGAGCTGATGATAGCCTGACCTGAGATCAATCTTGGAGAAAACCCTTGCTCCCTGCAGCTGGTCAAACAGATCATCTATCCATGGCAGTGGATTGTAACATCCCGTTACCGATGGGATGTGTACAGTTTATTGCATTCGTATTTGTTCATGTGCAGGCATTATAGCATACTGTATAATTGGCATTTATGCGCATGCATATATGACATGTTTCCGACTAGATTGGGATAATTTGAATTTGGAAATTGATTTGGGTTAATTAATCATGAGAAATTTAATTGGTATAAGAAATGAGAAATTGGAGATTGTAAAATGAAATTTGGATATGATTAGGATATGTGGGATAATTAGGTCAATTTAGGTTCGATGATTGAATTTGAGTTAGAATTGAAAGTTAGAGAGTGGAATTGTGAAATTGGAGTATAGGATAATGAGCTTTCTATTTTTATGGATTTATAGGAAATTTTCTGGAATTTTTGGAGTATTAGGCCCGGACCGGAAAATTGATCGATGACTGATTAATTAGATTTTCGGTTCCATAATTGATTATCCAATGGTACGGACAGGTTAGTAATTTGATTTGAGGAACTAGGACTTGGTCATTGAAATTCGGAGAAATTAGAATTTGAAATTGATCGAGGTTGTTTGGATCGGACTTGTGGCAATTGACATTTGCCAAACAAGCCTTAATCCCTTTTAATATATATATATCCTAAACCTTTGAATCTTCTCCCCACGAAGCTTTATTCTTCTCCTTCTTCGTGATTCCTCTTCTTGATTTCTTCGAGAGTTTGGTTGATTTCCTTCCACAAAATTGTTCTTTCCTTTCTCTTTGATCATTCCCTTAAGCTTGGTGTAAGAAGAAGATGATTTTGGGCATTATTTTGGGAGTTGCCGTGGGTGTGGGAGAGAGGAGAGATTGGTGATTCTTGAAGATTTGGAGCTTTTAATCGTAAGCTACTTTGATCTTGTCTTGTATAACTTGATTTGTTGATTTATAAAGTTAGATTGATGTTTGAACATGAAAATTTGAGGATTTGAGCATTAGGATTTCCGACGGTGATTAGGGTTAGAATTTAGGGATTTTACTTATTTGATGAAATAGAGGTTAGGGATTGTTGTATGATGAGTATGGATTTATTTAGAGTGATTTGTAAGGAGAAAACTTGGATTTGGAGCGATTATCGATAAATCGCAAAATTCGGGTTTTAGGGCGTGTCGTCGTTACCTTGTGCAAGATGAAGAACACGCCACAGTAGGAACGCCGCATGATGCCGTGACGTCTTGTGGAAGGTGCGCCGCGGCGAGGAGAAAAGGGCATGCGTCGTGACGTCTGTGGGCGACGCCGCCATTTAACGCAATTTATTTGGATACTCGCATGGCGTGTGAAATGGAGTGCTTGCAGCGAGGAAGGTGTTCTTGAAAATAAAATTAGGGTTTTAATCATTTGGGGATTTAGGCAATTGAGGATCTAATTGGTTATGGATTAAATTCAATTTGGAGATTTTGAAATTGGAAATTAGAAATTGAGTTCGGGAATTTGAGTTTGAGATCGGAATTGATTTAGGTGAAAATGTCATAATTTGTATAGTATGTACATGATTTGATTCATCTGCATAATTAAGCATCGAATTAGTACCAGTAATAATGTTATGTATATTTTGATTGTTATAGCGGCTCAAGTGGATCGCCGATCATCGACGTGGCGAGACTTCCGGCGAGAGTTCGGAAGTTACGAGGTGAGTAACCTAGTTGGTTCCTCAACCTTTATGTGTTTAATTTTATTTCATATGCCATGTGGAGCTAAGGATGGATTCTATGTGTTTGATTTGATTGATTTGGACCACAGTGTTCAAATATTGGAATGTGCTATAGAAGTGTTAATTGGGTGTAAATTGTCATAAATGATTTCAAATGATGAAAATTAGGCGTATGAGGTTTTCAAATGATGCATGTATTGTAAATGGGACATGTGCATACATGCATAAAAGTATGATCACATAAAGGCGATTGTGACCGGATAGCCACCGTATTCGAGCTTTAAGCTCAACGTCATGAGCTTCATGCCCAATGATTTCTGAGCTTTATGCTCAACGATTAGGCTTTTAAGCCCATCGCTTTTTTCAGAGCCAATGGCTCAACGTATATGAGCTCGAGCACACGGTCACAACAACGAAAGAAAATGAAAGAGTCACATGCACACCGCATATATGATTGATTACATGTGAATTGTGTGAAAGGCTTATCGCCTTATAAATGTGAAATTGATGCATGTGATTTCTGAATGTGATAGTATATGATATTGTGTGATTATGTGGCTATGCATGAGTTGAGTAAACCATCGATGATGGTTACTCATTGAGTTTCGCAAACTCACCCAAATTGCAATTATTTTTCGGACGTAGATAGTTTGACCTCTAACTCCGATCGGTGAGACTTATCTGCTTTGTGTGTTGCAAGAGGGCATGGCCCATGTGTCCGTCACCGGGATCTTTTGGGTATTTTGTGGATGACTTAGCTAGGAGTTGTAGTAGTTCTTTTGGACTTGTGTAGATGTATATATTTATGGTGATGTTGTATCGACGGTTTGTGAATGAATGGAATGAATCTTTTGGTTTTAAAATTTAGTGGATTCGATATTATTGACAGTATATTGATGCCATGAGGATATAGAAATGATAGTTTAGTAGTGCACTCTCAGAAGTCAGGTTGTGCCAGATGCGACCTCTGAGCGACCTTGTATACTCTACTGAGAGGGGCTACATTAGGTGGTATCGAGCATGGTTTGGCATCTTTGGGCATAGTATAATTTAGGCTTGAATTTCGTAAGCAAAGCAAGAAATTGATTGGAAATGTGATTTTATTGTAGGTCATCCATCTTTGGTGATCAAGTTGATCAACCAGCTGACCAAGGATCAGTCGGAGCAAGTAGAGAGTCTTTTGTGCCTATGTTTGAGGAGCAACCTCCGGTGGTTCCCATGAGACGGGAACGGAGGTATGATCGCTCACAGTGGGTGGGGGTCAGCGTCGATTTCTGGCGATCTGACCTCGCCGAGGTAGAGGGTTGGTTGGAGAGGACCGAGCGGGTCCTGGACCAGATGGACTGCGACCCGGAGGAGCGCTTCGATTATGCTGTTTCTTTGCTCCAGGGTCCGGCTTATCAGTGGTGGAAGACTGTCCCGGGTAGTTCCACCAGGCCATGTGTATTGACTTGGGCTGATTTTCTGAGGGCTTTCCGAGATAATTTCATGCCCAAGGAGTATTTGGATAAGGGGTTCATCAGGCCGAGTGTTTCACCGTGGGGAGCCCCGGTGTTGTTTGTGAAGAAGAAGGACGGGACTATGAGGCTTTGCATCGATTATAGGTAGCTTAATCGGGTTACTGTCAAGAATAAGTACCCACTGCCTAGGATCGATGACTTATTTGATCAGTTGCAGGGAGCACAGGTGTTTACCAAGTTGGATTTGAGATCCGGTTACTATCAGTTGAGGATCGCAGAGGCCGATGTGCCTAAGAGTGCTTTCAGGAGCAGGTATGGACATTACGAGTTCTTAGTGATGCCGTTCGGGTTGACTAATGCCCCGGAAACCTTCATGGCCTTGATGAATAGGGTCTTTCAGTCATACCTGGATCAGTTTGTGATCGTATTCATTGATGATATCTTGGTATATTCGAGGTCTAGACAGGAGCATGCGGAGCATCCGAGGATAATCTTGCGGATCATGAGGACAAAGGCTATATGCCAAATTCACTAAGTGTGAATTTTGGCTCGATGAGGTGGTGTTCCTAGGCCATATAGTGTCTGGTGAGGGTATCCGGGTGGATCCTCACAAGATTGAGGCGATGAGGAGTTGGGAGATTAGAGGAACGTGTCGAGTTGAGGAGTTTCCTCGGTTGGCGTGATACTACGGAGGTTTGTCGAGGTTTCTCGGTGATCTCCGCCCCGACAAAGATTTCGAGGAAGGGTGTAGTTTTGGTTGGATGAGATGAGTGCCGAGGAGTTTTGATGAGTTGATACATCGGTTGACGATGGCGCGTGTTAGCCACCGCCATCCGGATCGGGAGGATTTGAGGTATTTAGTGATGCTTGCAGAGGTTTAGGTTGTGTCTTGATGCGGCATGGGAGAGTCATTGCTTATGCATCGAGACAGTTGAGAGCCCATGAGGGTAATTATCCTGCATGACTTGGGTTAGCGCAGCTTGTATTTGCTCAAGATCTGGAGACATTATTTGTATGGGGAGACTTTCTAGATCTTCACGCATCATAAGAGCTCGAGGTATTTGTTGAGTCAGCGAGAGCTGAATCTGAGGCAGAGGAGATGGTTAGAGTCGCTTAAGGATTACGATCGCCTATCGAGTACCACCTGTGGAAGGCCAATGTGGTGGCTGATGCATTGAGTAGGAGATCGCATGGTAGTGCAACTCAGATTCATGTGTCGAGGTTGCCGTGCTTAGTTCAGTTGAGAGCACTTAATGTGCAGATGGATTTGAGTCAGGAGGGAGCTTTGATTGCAACTTTGAGGCTGAGGCCTGTATTGCATGATCGGATTAGGAGAGTTCAGAATCGGGATCCAGCATTGGTGAGACTGATGGATAGAGTCAGATCAGGATGGCAGTCAGAGTTTGAGCTTAGAGATGATACTTTGTGGATGGGCCAGAGATTGTGTGTGCCAGATGTGGATGATCTGAGGCGTGAGATTTTGGAGGAGGCTCATTTGGCTGCTTATGCCATGCATCCTGGTGTCACCAAGATGTATCGCACTCTTAAGTTACATTTCTGGTGGCCAGGTATGAAGAGGCATGTAGCGGAGTTTGTTTCTCGGTGTTTGACGTGCCAGCAAGTTAAGGCTGAGCACCAGGCCCCAGTTGGGAGATTGCACTCGTTGCCCATTCCGGAGTGGAAATGGGAGCGCATCACGATGGACTTTATTATGGGGTTGCCCAGGACGCCGAGGCAGAGTGATGCTATCTGGGTCATAGTGGACCGATTGACCAAATCGGCTCACTTTTTGCCAGTGAGGGAGAACCATACCCTCGATCAGTTGGCCCAGAAGTATGTAGCAGAGATAGTTCGACTGCATGGGGTCCCAGTTTCGATAGTGTCAGATAGGGATCCCAGTTTACTTGAGGTTCGGAGGAGCTGCGATCGACCATGGGGACCAGATTGAACTTCAGCACAGCGTTTCATCCTCAGACAGATGGGCAGAGTGAGAGGACTATTCAGACTGTTGAGGATATGTTGAGAGCCTGTGTGTTGGAGTTCCGAGGTGCATGGGATCGGTATTTGCCTATGGTGGAGTTTGCATATAATAATCGATGCAGAGCGAGATTGGGATGGCACCTTATGAGGCGCTTTATGGACGACCATGTAGATCCCCTCTTTCTTTGGGATGAAGAGGGTATGAGGATGATAGAGGTCCCGAGCTGATCCAGACACGATTGATAAGGTAGTTGATTGAGTCGCATCAAGGCGGCTCGGGGCGAAAGCGTAAGAGTTATGTGGATCAGCATCGGAGAGAGATGGAGTATGCTATAGGAGATAGGGTGTTCCTTAGAGTATCTCCGTGGAGAGGAGTTCTCAGATTTGGCCGTAAGGGCAAGTTGAGTCCTCGGTATATCGGTCCGTATGAGATTACCGAGAGGATTGGACCGTTGGCCTCAAAGTTGGCCTTCTGAGTGAGATGTCTCGGTTGCATGACGCCTTTCATGTGAGCATGCTTCGAGATATCGCTCGACCCGACTTCATGTGATTCCGGCTCAGGAGATAGAGATTGCCAGTGACTTGAGTTATATTGAGGAGCCGGCGCGGATTATTGGATCGCGGGTCAAGCAGTTGAGGTCCCGGGTTATTCCATTGGTGAAAGTCCTTTGGAAGAACCACTCATCCGAGGAGGCGACTTGGGAGACTGAGGAGCACATGAGGAGGCAGTACCCTCATCTGTTTGATCAGTCAGGTAAGAAAATTTCGGGACGAAATTTTTATTAGGAGGGGAGAATTGTAACATCCCGTTACCGATGGGATGTGTACAGTTTATTGCATTCGTATTTGTTCATGTGCAGGCATTATAGCATACTGTATAATTGGCATTTATGCGCTCATGCATATATGACATGTTTCCGACTAGATTGGGATAATTTGAATTTGGAAATTGATTTGGGTTAATTAATCAGAGAAATTTAATTGGTATAAGAAATGAGAAATTGGAGATTGTAAAATGAAATTTGGATATGATTAGGATATGTGGGATAATTAGGTCAATTTAGGTTCGATGATTGAATTTGAGTTAGAATTGAAAGTTAGAGAGTGGAATTGTGAAATTGGAGTATAGGATAATGAGTTTTCTATTTTATGGATTTATAGGAAATTTTCGGAATTTTGGAGTATTAGGCGGACGGAAAATTGATCGATGACCGATTAATTAGATTTCGGTTCCATAATTGATTATCCAATGGTACGGACAGGTTAGTAATTTGATTTGAGGAACTAGGACTTGGTCATTGAAATTGGAGAAATTAGAATTTGAAATTGGATCGAGGTTGTTTGGATCGGACTTGTGGCAATTGACATTTGCCAAACAAGCCTTAATCCTTTAATATATATATATCCTAAACCTTTGAATCTTCTCCCCACGAAGCTTTATTCTTCTCCTTCTTCGTGATTCCTCTTCTTGATTTCTTCTTGAGAGTTTGGTTGATTTCCTTCCACAAAATTGTTCTTTCCTTTCTCTTTGATCATTCCCTTAAGCTTGGTGTAAGAAGAAGATGATTTTGGGCATTATTTTGGGAGTTGCCGTGGGTGTGGGAGAGAGAGAGATTGGTGATTCTTGAAGATTTGGAGCTTTTAATCAGGTAAGCTACTTTGATCTTGTCTTGTATAACTTGATTTGTTGATTTATAAAGTTAGATTGATGTTTGAACATGAAAATTTGAGGATTTGAGCATTAGGATTTCGACGGTGATTAGGGTTAGAATTTAGGATTTTACTTATTTGATGAAATAGAGGTTAGGGATTGTTGTATGATGAGTATGGATTTATTTAGAGTGATTTGTAAGGAGAAAACTTGGATTTGGAGCGATTATCAGTCGAAAATCTGCAAAATTCTGGGTTTTCTGGGCGTGTCCGTCGTTGCACGCCGCGGCGTGTTCTTAACACGCCTTGTAGTAGGAACGCAGAAGACGCCGCGACGTCTTGGTGGAAGGTCTTGTGGCGAGGAGAAAAGGGCATGCGTCATGACGACGACGTCTGTGGCGACGCTTGTGACGAGGAGCGCGATCTTGCCGCGATTTAACGCAGTTAATTTGGATACTGTCATGGCGTGCAGAGTCAAGTGCATGCGAGGAAGGTGTTCTACCAAAATGAAATTAGGGTTTTAATCATTTGGGGATTTAGGCAATTGAGGATCTAATTGGTTATGGATTAAATTCAATTTGGAGATTTTGAAATTGGAAATTAGAAATTGAGTTCGGGAATTTGAGTTTGAGATCTGGAATTGGATTTAGGTCTGAAATGTCATAATTTGTATAGTATGTACATGATTTGATTCATCTGCATAATTAAGCATCGAATTAGTACCAGTAATAATGTTATGTATATTTTGATTGTTATAAGCGGCTCAAGTGGATCACGATCATCGATGTAAGCGAGACTTCCGCAGATAGTTTCGGAAGTTCGAGGTGAGTAACCTAGTTGGTTCCTCAACCTTTATGTGTTTAATTTTATTTCATATGCCATGTGGAGCTAAGGATGGATTCTATGTGTTTGATTTGATTGATTTCGACCACAGTGTTCAAATATTGGAATGTGCTATGTATGTTAATTGGGTGTAAATTGTCATAAATGATTTCAAATGATGAAAATTAGCGGATGAGGTTTTCAAATGATGCATGTATTGTAATGGGACATGTGCATACATGCATAAAAGTATGATCACATAAAGGCGATTGGACCGGGGTAGCCACCGTATTCGAGCTTTAAGCTCAACGTCTGGCTTCATGCCCAATGATTTGCAGAGCTTTATGCTCAACGATTAGGGCTTTTAAGCCCATCGCTTTCAGAGCCAATGGCTCAACGATATGAGCTCGAGCACACGGTCACAACAACGAAAGAAAATGAAAGAGTCACATGCACACTGCATATATGATTGATTACATGTGAATTGTGTGAAAGGCTTATCGCCTTACAAATGTGAAATTGACTGCATGTGATTTCCTGAATGTGATAGTATATGATATTGTGTGATTATGTGGCTATGCATGAGTTGAGTAAACCATCGATGATGGTTACTCATTGAGTTTTGCAAACTCACCCAAATTGCGAATTATTTTTTCAGGACAGAGATAGTTTGACCTCTAACTCCGATCAGTGAGACTTATCCTGCTGTGTGTGCCGGCAAGAGGAGCATGGCCCACAGGTCTGTCAGCTGGGGATCTTTTGGGTATTTTGTGGATGACTTAGCTAGGAGTTGTAGTAGTTCTTTTGGACTTGTGTAGATGTATATATTTATGACTGATGTTGTATCGACGGTTTTGTGAATGAATGGAATGAATCTTTTGGTTTTAAAAATTTAGTGGATTCGATATTATTGACAGTATATTGATGCCATGAGGATATAGAAATGATAGTTTAGTAGTGCACTCGTCAGAGGTTGTGCACCTAGACGACCTACGGCGACCGGTGTATACTCTACGGTGAGGGGGCGCTACATTAGGTGGTATCAGAGCATGGTTTGGCATCTTTTGGGCATAGTATAATTTAGGCTTGAATTTCGTAAGCAAAGCAAGAAATTGATTGGAAATGTGATTTTATTGTAGGTCATCCATCTTTGGTGATCAAGTTGATCAACCAGCTGACCAAGGATCAGTCGGAGCGAGTAGAGAGTCTTCTGTGCCTATGTTTGAGGAGCAGCCTCCGGTGGTTCCCATGAGGCGGAACGGAGGTATGATCGCTAAGAGTGGCGGGGCCGTCATTTCTGGCGAGCATCAACTCGCCGAGGCGAGGGTTGGTTGGAGAGGACCGAGCGGGTCCTGGACCAGATGGACTGCGACCCGGAGGAGCGCTTCGATTATGCTTGCTTTTGCTCCGTGGTCCGCTTATCGGTGGTGGAAGATCGTCCCGTAGTTCCACCAGCCATGTGTATTGACTTGGGCTGATTTTCCGAGGGCTTTCCGAGATAATTTCATGCCCAAGGAGTATTTGGATAAGGGTTCATCGGTAGTGTTTCACCGTAGGGAGCCCCGTGTTGTTTCAATGAAGAAGAAGGACGGGACTATGAGGCTTTGCATCGATTATAGGCGACTTAATCGGGTTATCACAAGAATAAGTACCCACCGCCTAGGATCGATGACTTATTTGATCGATTCACGAGGAGCATGTGTGTTTACCAAGTTGGATTTGAGATCCGGTTACTATCGATTGAGGATCGCAGAGGCCGATGTGCCTAAGAGTGCTTTCAGGAGCAGGTATGGACATTACGAGTTCTTAGTGATGCCGTTCGGGTTGACTAATGCCCCGGCAGCCTTCATGGCCTTGATGAATAGAGTCTTTCAGCCATACCTGGATCAGTTTGTGATCGTATTCATTGATGATATCTTGGTATATTCGAGGTCTAGACAAGAGCATGCGAGCATCCGAGGATAATCTTGCGCAGATCACGAGGACAGTATTATATGCCAAATTCACTAAGTGTGAATTTTGGCTCGATGAGGTGGTGTTCTAGGCCATATAGTGTCCGGTGAGGGTATCCGGGTGGATCCTCACAAGATTGAGGCAGTGAGGAGTTGGGAGATTCCGAGGAACGTGTCAGAGTTGAGGAGTTTCCTCGGATTGGCAGGATACTACCGGAGGTTTGTCGAGGGTTTCTCAGTGATCTCCGCCCCCTTGACAAGACTTCTGAGGAAGGGTGTAGTTTTCAGTTGGACAGATGAGTGCCAGAGGAGTTTTGATGAGTTGATACATCGGTTGACGACAGCGCCGGTGTTAGCCCTGCCATCTGGATCAGGAGGATTTGAGGTATTTAGTGATGCTTCGCAGCAGGGTTTAGGTTGTGTGCTGATGCAGCATGGGAGAGTCATTGCTTATGCATCGAGACAGTTGAGAGCCCATGAGGGTAATTATCCTGTGCATGACTTGGAGTTGGCAGCAGTTGTATTTGCTCTGAAGATCTGGAGACATTATCTGTATGGGGAGACTTTCCAGATCTTCACAGATCATAAGAGCCTGAGGTATTTGTTGAGTCAGCGGGAGCTGAATCTGAGGCAGAGGAGATGGTTAGAGCTGCTTAAGGATTACGACTGCACTATCGAGTACCACCCAGGGAAGGCCAATGTGGTGGCTGATGCATTGAGTAGGAGATCGCATGGTAGTGCAGCTCAGATTCAGGTGTCGAGGTTGCCGTGCTTAGTTCAGTTGAGAGCACTTAATGTGCAGATGGATTTGAGTCAGGAGGGAGCTTTGATTGCAACTTTGAGGCTGAGGCCTGTATTGCATGATCGGATTAGGAGAGTTCAGAATCGGGATCCAGCATTGGTGAGACTGATGGATAGAGTCGATCGGGATGGCGATCGAGTTTGAGCTAGAGATGATACTTTGTGGATGAGCCAGATTGTGTGTGCGATGTGGATGATCCGAGGCGTGAGATTTTGAGGAGGCTCATTTGGTCGCTTATGCCATGCATCCCGGTGTCACCAAGATGTATCGCACTCTTAAGTTACATTTCGGTGGCGGTATGAAGAGGCATGTAGCGGAGTTTGTTTCTCGGTGTTTGACGTGCCCGTGAAGTTAAGGTCGAGCACCAGCCCGATTGGGAGATTGCACTCGTTGCCCATTCCGGAGTGGAAATGGGGCGCATCACGATGGACTTTATTATGGGGTTGCCCAGACGCCGAGGTAGAGTGATGCTATCTCGGGTCATAGTGGATCGATTGACCAAATCGGCTCACTTTTGCCGATGAGGAGAACCATACCCTCGATCGGTTGGCCCGAAGTATGTAGCGAGATAGTTCACCGCATGGGGTCCCGCTTTCGATAGGTCGATAGGGATCCCAGTTTACTTCGAGGTTCGGAGGAGCTGCGATCGACTATGGGGACCAGATTGAACTTCAAGACACGCTTCATCCTCGCATGTAGATGGGCAGAGTGAGAGGACTATTCAGACTGTTGAGGATATGTTGAGAGCCTGTGTGTTGGAGTTCCGAGGTGCATGGGATCAGTATTTGCCTCTGGTGGAGTTTGCATATAATAATCAGTACCAGAGCAGTATTGGGATGGCACCTTATGAGACGCTTTATGGACGACCATGTAGATCCCCTCTTTACTGGGATGAAGAGGGTATGAGGATGATAGAGGGTCCCGAGCTGATCCAGGACACAGTTGATAAGGTACAGTTGATTCGGAGTCGCATCAAGGCGGCTCAGGACAGTCAGAAGAGTTATGTGGATCAGCATCGGAGAGAGATGGAGTATGCTATAGGAGATAGGGTGTTCCTTAGAGTATCTCCGTGGAGAGGAGTTCTCGATTTGGCCGTAAGGGCAAGTTGAGTCCTCAGATATCGGTCCGTATGAGATTACCGAGAGGATTGGACCGTTGGCCTCTGAGTTGGCCTTCTTTGAGTGAGATGTCTCGGTTGCGTGACGCCTTTCATGTGAGCATGCTTTGAGATATCGTTCAACCGACTCATGTGATTCCTCGTGAGATAGAGATTGCCGATGACTTGAGTTATATTGAGGAGCCGCGCGGATTATTGGATCGCTGGTCAAGCGCTTGAGGTCCCGGTTATTCCATTGGTGAAAGTCCTTTGGAAGAACCACTCATCCGAGGAGGCGACTTGGGAGACCGAGGAGCACGAGGAGGCGATACTCTCATCTGTTTGATCGGTCGGTAAGAAAATTTGGGACGAAATTTTTATTAGAGGGAGAATTGTAACATCCCGCTACCGATGGGATGTGTCAGATTTATTGCATTCGTGATTTGTTCATGTGCGGCATTATAGCATCTTTGTATAATTGGCATTTGTACGCGTTCATGCATATATGACATGTTTCCACTAGATTGGGATAATTTGAATTTGGAAATTGATTTGGGTTAATTAATCTGAGAAATTTAATTGGTATAAGAAATGAGAAATTGGAGATTGTAAAATGAAATTTGGATATGATTAGGATATGTGGGATAATTAGGTCAATTTAGGTTCGATGATTGAATTTGAGTTAGAATTGAAAGTTAGAGAGTGGAATTGTGAAATTGGAGTATAGGATAATGAGTTTTCTATTTTTATGGATTTATAGGAAATTTTCTGGAATTTTTGGAGTATTAGGCCCGGACCGGAAAATTGATCGATGACTGATTAATTAGATTTCCGGTTCCATAATTGATTATCCAATGGTACGGACAGGTTAGTAATTTGATTTGAGGAACTAGGACTTGGTCATTGAAATTCGGGAGAAATTAGAATTTGAAATTGATCGAGGTTGTTTGGATCGGACTTGTGGCAATTGACATTTGCCAAACAAGCCTTAATCCCTTTTAATATATATATATCCTAAACCTTTGAATCTTCTCCCCCACGAAGCTTTATTCTTCTCCTTCTTCGTGATTCCTCTTCTTGATTTCTTCTTGAGAGTTTGGTTGATTTCCTTCCACAAAATTGTTCTTTCCTTTCTCTTTGATCATTCCCTTAAGCTTGGTGTAAGAAGAAGATGATTTTGGGCATTATTTTGGGAGTTGCCGTGGGTGTGGAGAGAGAGAGATTGGTGATTCTTGAAGATTTGGAGCTTTTAATCAGGTAAGCTACTTTGATCTTGTCTTGTATAACTTGATTTGTTGATTTATAAAGTTAGATTGATGTTTGAACATGAAAATTTGAGGATTTGAGCATTAGGATTTCGACGGTGATTAGGGTTAGAATTTAGGATTTTACTTATTTGATGAAATAGAGGTTAGGGATTGTTGTATGATGAGTATGGATTTATTTAGAGTGATTTGTAAGGAGAAAACTTGGATTTGGAGCGATTATCGATCAAAAATCTGCAAAATTCGGGTTTCCGGGCGTGTCGTCGTTGCCTTGTACGCCATGCAAGATGAAGAACACGCCGCCGGTAGAACGCAGAGTACGCCGCGACGTCTTGCGGAAAGTCTTGCATGGCGAGGAGAAAAGGGCATCGTCGTGACGTCGCGGCGACGCCATGACGAGGAGCCTTGCCAACCGCCCATGGCGCTGATGCGCCGCGATTTAACGCAGTTAATTTGGATACTCGCCATGACGTGTGAAATGGGTGCCATGCGAGGAAGGTGTTCTTGCCAAAATGAAATTAGGGTTTTAATCATTTGGGGATTTAGGCAATTGAGGATCTAATTGGTTATGGATTAAATTCAATTTGGAGATTTTGAAATTGGAAATTAGAAATTGAGTTCGGAATTTGAGTTTGAGATCGGAATTGGATTTAGGTCGAAAATGTCATAATTTGTATAGTATGTACATGATTTGATTCATCTGCATAATTAAGCATCGAATTAGTACCAGTAATAATGTTATGTATATTTTGATTGTTATAGCGGCTCAAGTGGATCGCCGATCATCTGACGTAGGCGAGACTTCCCGGCAGTAGCTCGGAAGTTCTGAGGTGAGTAACCTAGTTGGTTCCTCAACCTTTATGTGTTTAATTTTATGTCATATGCCATGTGGAGCTAAGGATGGATTCTATGTATTTGATTTGATTGATTTGGACCACAGTGTTCAAATATTGGAATGTGCTATAGAAGTGTTAATTGGGTGTAAATTGTCATAAATGATTTCAAATGATGAAAATTAAGCGTATGAGGTTTTCAAATGATGCATGTATTGTAAATGGGACATGTGCATACATGCATAAAAGTATGATCACATAAAGGCGAGTTGTGACCGGGTAGCCACCGTATTCGAGCTTTAAGCTCAACGCATGTGGCTTCATGCCCAATGATTTCTGAGCTTTATGCTCAACGATTAGGGCTTTTAAGCCCATCGCTTTGAGCCAATGGCTCAACGATATGAGCTCGAGCACACGGTCACAACAACGAAAGAAAATGAAAGAGTCACATGCACACTGCATATATGATTGATTACATGTGAATTGTGTGAAAGGCTTATCGCCTTATAAATGTGAAATTGACTGCATGTGATTTCCTGAATGTGATAGTATATGATATTGTGTGATTATGTGGCTATGCATGAGTTGAGTAAACCATCGATGATGGTTACTCATTGAGTTTCGCAAACTCACCCAAATTGCGAATTATTTTTCAGACGTAGATAGTTTGACCTCTAACTCCGATCAAGAGACTTATCCCGCTGTTGTGTGTCTTGCAAGAGGAGCATGGCCCATGTGTCCGTCACCGGGGATCTTTTGGGTATTTTGTGGATGACTTAGCTAGGAGTTGTAGTAGTTCTTTTGGACTTGTGTAGATGTATATATTTATGACTGATGTTGTATCGACGGTTTTGTGAATGAATGGAATGAATCTTTTGGTTTTAAAAATTTAGTGGATTCGATATTATTGACAGTATATTGATGCCATGAGGATATAGAAATGATAGTTTAGTAGTGCACTCTCGTCGTAGGTTGTGCACCGGTACGACCTACGGGCGACCCGGTGTATACTCTACGGTGAGGGGGCGCTACATGGATACTTGTTCTTAATTGTCACCTTGTTGAGTCTCCGGTAGTCAATAAACATCCGCCATGATCCATCCTTCTTCTTAACAAACAGAACCGATGCTCCCCAAGGAGATGAACTCGGTCTGACATACCCCTTCTCTAACAGTTCCTCTAACTGTTCCTTAAGCTCCCTCAACTCAGCTGGAGCCATCCTATATGGCAGTATTGAAATTGGCGCGGTTCTGGGAATCAAGTCAATGGCAAACTCGATTTCCCTTACCAGCGGCAAACCTGGCAATTCATCTGGGAACACATCTGGAAACTCCCTCACAATTGGAAAGTCCTCTAATTTTCCTTCATTCACATCGGAATCTACAACATGTGCCAAGAAAGTTTCACACCCCTAGCCCATCATTCTTTCAGCTAACATAGCTAAAATCAATCTTGGCGAAGGTGTCTTCCTATCTCCTCTGAAGATCACCTTCTCACCATTGCCCAAATCAAACTCCACCTCTTTCCGACCACAATCCAGCTTGGCCAGATACTTCTCCATAGTATCCATCCCCAGAATAACATCTAGCCCTCTTAGGTCTAGCGGTAGTAAGTCCACTACTAATCTAGCACCATCAATGAAAAGCTCGCACTGCCCATACACCTGACTGATCACCACATTCCTCCCTAGTGGAGTACTAACAATCAAAGGTCTATCCAAAGGCACAAAATTCACACCATGAAATGTTATGCTTGCAGAAACAAAAGAGTGCGTGGAACCAGAATCAATCAAAACAAATACTGCTGAGTCAAGTAATTGAACCATACCCGTGACAACCTCAGGTGCGGCTGCAGTTTCCTCCCTAGTCATGGAAAACACCCTTGCCTGCGCCTGACCCCTTGGCCTTCCTGAAGGAACAGCCTTCCTTGCAGTCCCAGAGCTGTCTACCTCAGTAACTGGCCTGGTTCCCACTATCTCTGCACTCCTTGGAACTTGAAACTGCGACCCCTCTTGTCTCGGTGCCTGTAGACAATCCTTGGCTATATGTCCCTTCTCTCCGCATCTAAAACAAACTCCCAATAACCTGAGGCACTCTCCTTGGTGATGTTTCCCACACTGGTCACATAAGGGGTGGGTGTACTAACTCCTTCCAGCTCTACCAATGCCTCCCGCATTAGAGACTTGCCCTGATACTGCCCTCACCTGCTTGTTCCTGGTAACTCCACTGCTACCCACTTCGCTCTGACTGTGAGAGCTCCTCGTGCTCCTCTCAGGCATTGGAGCACTAGTACCCTTCTTGAAAGTCTGCTCCTTGTTCTTCCTCTTCTTATTCACTTCATTTCTGATATTCTCCAGCTTCTCAACCTGGAGAGCAGCATCCACCAATTGCTGGTAGTCACAGAAATTATGGATCAGGACTTTCTCCCTGATCCCCAAGTGAAGACCTCCTTCAAACTTACGGCATTTGTCTTCCTCTGCGCCACGATGTTGGCTGCATATCGAGAAAGCTGTGTGAACTTCATCTCATACTCGCTCACACTCATGTCCCTCTGCATGAGATTCAGAAATTTCCTGGCTTTATCTTGCACATAGACTCTGGAGAGATACTTCTTTGTGAACACTTCCCCAAAGTCTCTCCATGTCAACACCGAAGGAACAACCTGACTGTGAGGCACTGACTCCCACCAATGCAATGTGTCACCCTGCAACAAACTGACTGCATAATCTAACTTCTCCTCATTTGTGCATCTCATCTGAACTAGAACCCTCTCGGTCCTCTTCAACCAGGCTTCAGCCTCTTCTGGATTTGTAGTCCCACTGAAATCCACAGCCCCAAACTTCTAGAGCTTGTCATACTGCCCACTCCTGTCTACTGGAGCTTGCATCGGCATCTGAGATCTCTGACCCATGGCATACGTAAAAGCCTGAGCAAAGGCTTGAAAGAAACTCGGATCTATAGGATTTCCCTGAGGTATAGGAGGAGGCGGAGGAGGCACTTCTTGTTGCAAACTAGGTGCCTCTAAAATCGGAACAGAATGTGTCCCGGCATCCTGAGGAATATGGGATTCATCCGTGCTCCCTTGACGAGAATGAGACCGAGTCATAGCTCCCCGAGTTCTCCTTCGAGGTGGCATGTTCACTCCTTGAATAGAAAACCATTGAAAGCTTCAGTTCAAGTACGACAATTTTCAAAATATGCAAAAACAGTTCCAATCATGTAAAACAATGCAAGTTATTTCTTGAAAGTAATGTCATGCAGCCCTAGATCAAAACTTAGGCCGCTCTGATACCACAACATGTTGGACCCCGCTGCCGGAGCATAACATCGGACATGAGAGCGTGGTGTGAAACATGCTAATTATTCATTTAAGGTAAAGACCCGCAGAAGATTAATGGGCGTACTAAAAAACAAACTTGAAACCTACTTTCATGAGATTTAAACAAACAAATCCATAATTCATGCTCCAAAAGATGAGTTTCATAAAGCTTTAAGAACATTCAAACCAAATTACAACTTTGAGTTCAAGAGCCAAAAATACAAAATACTCTTGAAACAATAATACTTGAAATGAAACTAGAGCCTTGACTTCCAAAAGTATAACATTTAAAATAAACAAACATAACAAAATGGAGTGCTGCCATAACCCGTGACTCACTCGGTCTCTTGCTCGTCACCTGAATGGGGAAGATAGAGGGGGTGAGATATAAAGCTCGTGGGAACACATTTATAATACAAAAATAAGCAAAACTATTCAAAAGATAACTCATTGTCGTGATACACTTGAAATCATACTAATTGAGCATGCGAGTGAAAGTCATGATCTTGAAATGCTTGATTTATAACAATTCATGAGTTTAATTCAAACATGAATGCATGAAACATGATAACATATCATAATCACATAAACACAACATAATGGTTTGGGTTTGTCCTAGTTCATGACGAACTACACATTCCCATCGAAATGGTCCTATGTAGTCGTAGTTCGTGAGGGAGTCCTTGTGGGGAGCCCCTGTGCCGCTAGTGGGCAGGCGGGAGAAGCCTATACATGAGTCAACGTGCACGTGACAGTTCGTGAGGACAACCGCAAACCCACATAACATGCATGATTCATAATCTTGTAAACGTGATTGCCAAACTGGCACTTGCTTGTAAACTTGCTTTTCATAATCTTTGTTTCAGATAAAATCGTAAAACCTGCTTGCATGTACAGGTATTCTTGAAAGGTATTCGTGAAAAGAGATAAACTCCTTTTTAAAATCTTTTTATCAATCATGAATGCAAATCATATAATTATTTCACAATAGCAAATAAGGCAATCATTGATGATGCAATTTGAAAACATTAATCCTTCTTGATTTGAACAAAACAATGAGTGACTTAATTTCTCTATTATAGACATGAACCCACCTTGAATTTCTTGCTTGTTCTTGCCTAGGAATGAGCTTCCTCTTGAACCTCTTGGTCCTCTTGCCTCACTTGATTCCCTTAATTAATAACCAAAATCCCAATCAATTTGGTGTAGAAATCGAAAAGTCAAAATTTAACCATTCAAACTACAACCAAAAATGAAACAAGAATTTCATGCTCAACTTCCATCTAAAATTGAAGATTCTTAGAGACTGATTCAGAATTTCATTTCTTTATGAAACTTGTGGTCCTATGTCTCTAGTTTAGAACGCATCAAAAATCATCTCAAAAGGACTTCTGTAGCAAAAGATATGCTCAAATTACTAAAAGACATCTTTGCTAGAAACTGGCCTCGCCGCGACGAGCCTCGCTCGTCTCGACGTGCGGCCTGGCACGTCGCGGCGTGCGGCCAATGCACATCGCGAGGTGCGGCCCGGCTCGTTGTGACGTGCGGGCTAATGCACGTCGCGACGTGCGGCCCTGATGCACATCGCGGCGTGCGGCCCTGATGCACGTCGCGGCGTGCGGCCTTGCGCATGTCGCGACCCGCGACATGCGGGCTGGAGTTCGACTCCGAAACCCAGATTTTCGACATTTTCAACCTTTAATCCTTTCCTTTCTCAACTACAACACATCTAACCCTTGAATCAAGTCCTATACTTCCTTTCTAAGCTCATACTAACACAAAATCATCAACAAAACAACAACCCATGAATTTCTACCAAAGTTTCTGAAAACCCTAACTCAAGCGATTCTACCCCATTTCAAGCAATACTAAGGTTCAATCCATCTCAACAAGAATAAAAGAGTTTAACTTACCTAAAGAATGCTTCAAAACTTCGAAAATCCTCTAGGAAACAAAACCCTAATTCGTCCTCTTCCTCCTAAACTCCACCAAAACTCCCTTCTCCTTCTTTCTTCTTTCTATTTTCCTTTCTTTCTTTTCTATCTCCTTTCTATTTCTTAAGCCCTAAATAGCACATGTACTAAAATGGCCTCCTTGATAAGCCTTAACTTAGCTAACTTAAAAGCCTTGCCCATTTTGCCCTTATATAAATCTACTCTTCCATAAA
Organism: Erythroxylum novogranatense; assembly: GCA_029891385.1. Classification (NCBI taxonomy): domain Eukaryota; kingdom Viridiplantae; phylum Streptophyta; class Magnoliopsida; order Malpighiales; family Erythroxylaceae; genus Erythroxylum; species Erythroxylum novogranatense. The sequence continues at coordinate 29,067,953 of CM057224.1, forward strand.
CATTTATTTCATACTAAACTAAAAAAAATTCTTAATTTTTCTCTAACACCTCCAATGAATTCAAACTATGCAACAAATAATACAATCAAATTAATTCATACTTAATAACATCAAGAAAAACAAATTTGGGGCCCAACAATATAAAGGGGCTGTCATTTGTGAAGGATAAAAGGCACGAAATTAGGAGGAAAAAGAAAGAAAAGAAAGAAAGGAGGTGAGGGCTTTCGGTGGAGAAAAAGAAAGAAGAAAGAGAAGGCTTAGGGTTTCGATTTTTATGGGCTTTCAAGAGGGATTTTCACATTGATTCAAGAGAGAAAAGGTGGAAGAGCATGAAAGCTTCCTAAGGAACAAAGAAATTTCGAATTTGGTGGAGATGAAGGCACGACTCGAAATTTTGATTTGTAAACTTTGGAGGTTTTTTGGTTTAGATACCTTGGAATTGGTATGGGTTTGTGTTTTCTAAGCTCAATTTTAGTGATTATACTTTATGTGATGTTGAATTTGGGTGATTATGGCTTAAGGAATTTTAATTTGGAGGAAAGAAGGAAGTAATGGAGAAATTGATGCTTTGGACAAGTTTCAAGCATGGAATTGAGGTAGGTAATATGTTTATATTTTGAATTATAAGCTAAATTTGTGTTTTTGAAAAATCAAGAAAGTGAAAGAAAGAAGTATCGGATTTTATTAATTCCATTTTGAAAAATTGATACAAGTCTTAAATGTTTTGATAAATTAAGGAAATTTTTTTAATTCATTATTTATGATTGAATTGATAAATTATGAAAATTGTGGCATTCCTTGGTTGCGAATGATTGTGCATTTTGATAAATAAATTTGTGTGGCATATGTGGCTTTATAAATGACATTGTGTTTGAATGTGTTGAAGAATTATTGTGCAAATTTTGGTTGGAATTGTAAAAGAAAATTTGTTTGATATGACACAATGTGAAAATTAAGTTTTCGAGATATGCCTTCGGGCAATCCGATTTTCAAGTATGAATTATGTGTTATGTAGGTTTGGTTAGGTCCCATAAGTTGAGTCAAGTACACTTGTCTTTTTAAAGGCTTCGCCCGCCTGCCCGCTAGTGACACTGGAGCTCCGATTTCGGACTCTCATAAGTTCACGGCTACACTGAACCGCTATGCGGAAAAGTATAGTACGTTCTATTCACGGCTGCATAGGACTGCTATGCCGGAATGTGCAGTACGTTCCGTTTTGGACTGACCCAAACCATTTTGATGTGTTATGTGTTTTCTAATTTGTTATATTTGTGATGCATTCATATTTTGAATTTGTTTATGAATTGTGAGAAATTTGAGAAATTTGAAGAATGAGAAAGTGAGTTTTCAACCATGAAATTTTGGAAATTGTTTATGATTGATTTGAAAAGTTGAAAAGTTTGAAAAATAAGCTTTTGATAAATTTTTCTACTGTGAAATGTTTATAAATGGAAAAATGAGTTTTGAAAATATTTTTGCTTATTTTTCGATTTATAAACATGTTATCCACGAGCTATAAGCTCACCTCCCCTTTCATCGCAATCTCCAGGCATCGAACAGGAGATCGGATGAAAGAAAATCAAGACTTTTGTTCGATTGTGCATGTTTTGTATTTTTGTGTAATTTTGGATTTTAGTATTGGTATTGTATTTGTGGCTTGAAAATGCCACTATGATTTGTATAAAGACTTGAATTATGAAATTGTGTATGATGAATTGTGGTTTGGTATAAAATGGTGTAATTTATGAATGATTGAGATATGAATGTGACTTGGATGAATGGGATTGATTGTGATATGGATTCCAGACAGGAGGTCCGATGATACTGATTTGTGTTTGAGAATTATTGAAGTGTTTTAGGTATAGAATTGTGTTTGTTTATGCTGGGATTCCGGACAGGAGGTCCAATGAATTGTAATTGATGGATTGGGTATATTGAAGTACATATTGTGTGTGGCTTGATTTTGTATAAATCATGTGTGAGTTTTTATGACAAAAGAAAAAGAATGATAAGCTTTTGTGTAAATTGATGGTTATGTTTTAAATATGAAGGATCAAGTAAATTGAGTTTTGAGTTTAGGATGAATTTCCTAAAAGGGGAAATTATATTGTTTTGATTTGTATAAGATTGAATAAACATGAATTATATGAAAAAGAAAAAAAAATATACCGGTTTCGGTTTTGGTTTAGTCTAAGGTTTCCAACGCTAATTTGGTTTTCCTAAGTTTTTGCGTTTCTCGGATGTCGGAAATTGGTTTAAGTAGATTGACCCGTTTGTTTGCTTTGAATCGATTCGTTTTTGTTTCCAAGCCAATTCGTTTCGTATTCGATTTCGTTTTCTGATTTGCTTTCGTTTGCCGATATGTTTCGCTTTTGATTCCGATTAGATTCGTATTCAATTCGTATTCGATTCTTTCGCCTTATGTTTCTGCTTCAGATTCTTTCGCTTTTGATTTTGTCCCTTTGTTTCCACCGCTTTATTTTTCGTTATGTGATTCCGTTTTTTCGGTTGGAGTCCGGTTTCAAGATCGGGTCCCAACACTTCTCATTCTAATCCCTTATTGATTCTTTATTAGTTGACGTATAAGGAGTTAAGTCTTTTGGCTCCTATAAGTATGTTTGTATGACAATAGGGTTATTAGGCATTATGTATTTATAGTGGATCTCTAAGTTTACCTAGTTCTCACTTTTATCATCTAAATGTGTTGTGTTTTGGTTTTGTTCAATGCCTTCATTTGGACTCATGATTTTTTTTTTATCCCCTGTGCTTTCTTTCTCATTGAGATCGTTAGAGATTTCTCGTACTTCTTTTGCTTAAAGCTTACTACTTTAGTTGTTGCATTCTTCACTATTGGATGCAGATTCATTATTTTTCCCATCCTATTGCATTAACTTGTTGTAAATTTCAATTTGAAATATTTTTCCTTTGGCTTTCCAAACTTGACTATGATTCACTAGTACGGGCCTTTAATTATAATACCATTATGCTACCCTCAAAAGGTTGTTGGACTTATCCAATCTTAAGTGGAATGAAATCTGGAAGTTAAGCATTGCTATTTGTTAGGACACAGACGTTCGCATAACTAACCCTTTTCATCATCATTTTGGCTTCATCAAGGCACATTGATTTGCCCTTAAAACTTTCACGAAGGCATAAGTTATTCATAGTCCAATACTCAAGAGGTATGTTGTGCATATTCCTCCATATCAGGATCTACTTTTGTCTTAAATAATTAAGCTTTGTACTTGGTTTTCATGCTTGTAACCAGATTGGTTTTTAGTTGAAATGCCATTAGTTGTTCTCCTTTATTTAAGCTAGAAGGGAGGATGAGAACTTGAAAAGGAATTGTTGAAATGCTAAGGGCCATTCTTCAAGACTTTGGTTTGACTTTTATTTTTCTATTATAATTTTTAATTTTTGTTTCCTAATTTTTGTTTTTTTTCTTCAAATAAAAACAAAATCAGCTTAATTGTTAATGTCTAATAATTACATATTATATAAAACTTAAAAATAAATTATTTTATAAAGAAAATAATTAAATAAAATTTAATCTCCTATATAATATTTATTGAGAATTGTCGGTAAAATTATTATATTTCATTAAAAATAAATAAATAAAGTTTATTTATAACATAGTTTTATTTTAGAGAAAATTATCTAAAATTTATATATTTTAAATGTACATTATATTTATCAAGAATTATTAAATCAAAAATTAAATAAATTATTATATTAAATTATTCATAATTTTTATTAATAATTAATAAAAATATTTAAATATATTATAAATATTTAAATATATAATATTAAATTAATATTAAATAATTAATTAATAGTAAATCATATTATAAACAATAGACGTAGAAAATAAAAGCTAATTTTATGGTTTTCATAGTCTATGAAAATTGGAAGAAACTAAAACCAAAAATAAAACCACAAACTTAAATAAATAGATTTTTTACTGAATTTGAAAAATATAAATATGAACATAATCTTAAAAATAACTAGTTTTCTTAACATAATAATTGTTATAACCAAAAAGAATATAATATAAATGAAAACTTAGCCCAAACTATTTCCAAGTAAGAATATAAGTCAAAATGATGACCTAGACTAGACCTATTCTATTGCCTCTAGAAAATCAAGTGACTCTTGGTAATTTTAATTGGCATGAATGAGAATAATTTTATTATTTTTCATTGTGACTAAAGCCGTGTAAAATAAAACGCAACGACATTTTTAATTTGCACCAAAAATCAATACAGTTTACATTATTAAATGCAGAACTTGAGCCATTTATTTAAATACTTTTTATAATTTATAAATACAAGATAATAATAATAATATCAAAATTCATGATAGATAAAACTATTCTGGCAAAAAATCAGAGTCAACTTACCATGTTTCATTATATATAGACATATTTTTCTTCAAAGCCACTCATATATGATATATTAGCAGAGAAATAGATAAATGAAGATATAAAGAAAAATGTAATTGCTCCAATTTTGTTCATTATGATAATAAAAATGTTGAGTGTTTTGTTATATTTTGGCTTTGGGTAAATTTCTAGACTTTCTTTAAGTTGGATACATAAATATTTAAAAGAAGAAAGAAGGAGAAGGCGAAGGTGTATCATATACTGCTCGCTCATTGTCCAGAGTCCAGACCAGAGCCTCCTGTCCTGCTACAGCTCCTGCCTGCCCCTACTCCCCTCACCATCTAAACAAACCACACATCATATTATTACCATCGCCATCCTCCACTTCTCCAATTTCATCGGTCGAAACAACAAAAAGCACAGATGAGATGAGATGAGACCTAACCTTAGCATATAATCAATTTCCAATTAATAACCAAGTTAAAATGAAGCACACTTCAGCCGAGGCAGTTCTGTCTTCATCTCCGGTCACCTCCGCAACTCCCGACCAATCACCACCCGCCAGCTCCTCCATCCCTGCCGACGACTTGTCTTTTGGCTCCTCCCGAGATGGCAACGGCGCTGCTCAGGAAACCGTAGCCGTCGATCGACACAGCGAGTATTCCGCCCTGTGCCGATGGACCGTTCACAATTTTCCTCGCATAAAAGCTAGGGCACTATGGAGCAAGTACTTCGAGGTGGGCGGCTACGATTGTCGACTATTGGTTTATCCAAAAGGAGACTCTCAAGCTTTGCCTGGTTATATCTCTATATACCTTCAAATCATGGACCCCCGCGGTTCTTCCTCTTCTAAATGGGACTGCTTCGCTAGCTACCGCCTGGCTATCGTTAACGTTGCTGACGATTCCAAGACCATTCATCGTGATTCGTGGCACCGATTCTCTAGCAAGAAGAAATCTCACGGTTGGTGCGATTTCACACCTTCCTCTACTGTTTCTGATTCCAAATTAGGTTATTTGTTCAATTCTGATTCCGTCCTCATCACTGCCGATATTTTAATCCTTAACGAATCCCTCAGTTTTATGCGTGATAATAATGACTTGCAATCGGCTTCCTCGTCCACGATCTCGTCGTCTGTTGTTGCGGGACCTGTGTCTGATGTCTTAAGTGGGAAATTTACTTGGAAAGTGCATAATTTTAATTTGTTCAAAGAAATGATTAAAACGCAGAAGATAATGAGTCCGGTGTTTCCAGCTGGAGAGTGTAACCTGAGAATCAGTGTGTATCAGAGCTCTGTTAACGGGCAGGATTACTTGTCCATGTGTTTGGAGAGTAAAGACACGGAGAAAACAGTTGTCTCTGATAGGAGTTGTTGGTGTTTGTTCAGAATGTCAGTGTTGAACCAAAAGCCTGGCTTGAATCATATGCATAGGGACTCTTATGGAAGATTTGCTGCCGATAATAAGAGTGGAGACAACACTAGTTTGGGATGGAATGATTACATGAAGATGGCGGATTTTGTTGGGGCAGACGCTGGGTTTTTGGTGGATGATACTGCTGTCTTTAGTACTTCATTCCATGTAATCAAGGAGTTCAGTAGCTTTTCAAAGAGTGGGGGTTTTATTGGAGGGAGGAGTGGAAGTGGGGCGAGGAAGTCTGATGGGCACATGGGAAAATTCACTTGGAGGATTGAGAACTTCACAAAGTTGAAAGATCTTTTGAAGAAAAGGAAGATTACAGGTCTATGCATCAAGAGCAGGAGATTTCAGATTGGGAACCGTGATTGTCGTCTCATTGTTTATCCCCGAGGCATGTTCAAATTTATTTTCCTTGCATATTGTTTATTTCAGTTATTGGCACTGATTTTCATTAAGTCAATCAACTCTTCAAAAATGATGTCCAATACGAGATCAAGGTTTATTCTGTCCCAATCCGGTTAAATGATGACTATATCTGACATCATTTTTCATAGACAAGACTAATTTTTTATTTTTGATCATGGCCGTTTTAGAGTGCACTTATTGCCAAAGTTCATTATGAATTATAAATAATATGATCAGAGACTTGCTGGGTACCACAAACTGTTGCTTGCTATCTGTACCCTCAGGCCCAAAAGTAATATTTTTCTCGATGGAATGGTATTCATGTGAGAAATGAATGATGGGGTGATTATTAGTCTTAAATTCAATTTAACATGCTTTGTCCATCTGCCATTGGTTCTCTCGATTATTGTGTTTTAGTCTTTTGTTGTTTCTTACCTCTCCTTGCGTGAAATCATTTTTGCTTTTGTATATTACATTTCTTGAGTTAAACGGAACAGACTGAGAGTAGTTAGTTGTGTTTAGAGAGTGCACTGACGGGAATTTTTGTATCCTCGTCGGTATCAGGACAGTCTCAGCCACCATGCCACCTTTCAGTGTTTCTTGAAGTTACAGATTCACGAAATACCTCTACTGAATGGAGTTGCTTTGTAAGCCATCGATTGTCAGTTGTGAACCAAAGAATGGAGGAGAAGTCTGTCACAAAAGAATCTCAGAATCGGTATTCCAAAGCTGCAAAAGATTGGGGTTGGCGTGAATTTGTAACGCTCACTAGTTTATTTGATCAAGATTCTGGGTTTCTTGTACAGGACACTGTTGTATTTTCTGCTGAGGTTCTCATTCTTAAAGAGACATCAGTAATGCAAGATCTTAATGATCATGAAACTGAATTAGCAAATGCTGGTTCCCAAATTTATAGGGTTCAAAAAAGAAGTTCATTTACATGGAAAGTTGAGAACTTTTTGTCCTTCAAGGAAATTATGGAGACCCGAAAAATCTTTAGCAAGTTCTTTCAAGCTGGTGGATGTGAGCTGCGGATTGGTGGGTCATCATATCTCTGATCCTATGCTCACTGAAATGAGGTTAGGATTTTCCTGTTTTACTATCCAACTGATGGTACATATTCTTCTGGTGCAGGTGTATACGAGTCCTTTGAAACTATATGCATTTATTTAGAGAGTGATCAATCAGTTGGTAATGATCCAGATAAAAACTTTTGGGTCAGATACAAAATGGCTGTGGTAAATCAAAAAAATCCTGCCAGGACTGTGTGGAAGGAGTCTTCCATTTGTACAAAGACCTGGAATAATTCAGTTTTGCAATTTATGAAGGTATCGGATATGTTGGAAGCAGATGGTGGGTTCCTTGTGCGTGACTCTGTAGTCTTTGTTTGTGAAATATTGGAATGCTGTCCATGGTTTGAGTTCTCAGATTTGGAGGTTGGTAATAGTTGTTTCTATCCATCATTTATTTTTCTGGTGATTGACTCCTGCAAGTTGTTTGGTTGTTCAGAATATGGAGAACAAAACTGAGATAAAAGAAAATAAAATTTAGAAGATAGAGAGATTGTGAAAAATGTGAGAGAAGGTGTATCAAAAGAAAAACTAAAAGAGAAAGAAGCTTTTGGAGAAGCGACATTTTACAATGTGTGAGAAATAGATAGTAACTGTACTGCCAGTTATTTTCCAGAAAATATAGATTGCCAGTTACCATGCAAATACATGTCCTTTTATGTCATTGTCTCGCTCATACTGAAAGTCTTGATCTCCCTAGAACATTGTTGATTATATTGTGAGCTACTATTACATACTCTTGCATATATATAGTTTTTACATCTTGTGCACTCTTATATTTTATAGGGGAAGAAATCATTTCCTATTTGGACATTTGCTTTATTGCACTTGGCATTGATATTACATTATGTGAATTTTCAGATATGACTAGCATCCTTTAAAATTTTGAAGGTGTTTCTTTCCATTTTCATGGTATCATACTGACCTGTGCTGGTTTTAAACTTTTTCATAACTTGTCTTTTTCTTTTCTTTTTTTATTAATTTGAAGTTTCATAGTGTGACCTTCCTTGTTTTCCAGTTCACCCACACAGGGGTACTTAGAGAAACCTGAATAGACTAGTGTTTTCTTTTATAATATCTTACAGGACTGTTTTGGATGCGTAATTAATTGGTGCTTCAATTTTTGTAACCTGACATTCTTTCAGTGTATAATAATAGGGATAACTATAACTAATCTGGACGAGATGGATCTAATATTTTTCCTAAAAGTTTCTTCCTCTTCTCTCTGTGGTTAGGTATTGGCATCTGAGGATGATCAGGATGCTTTAACAACAGATACTGATGATGTCATTGATTCCGAGGATAGTGAAGGAATAAGTGGAGATGAAGAGGACATCTTTAGAAATCTTCTTTCTAGAGCTGGGGTTCACCTCACTTATGGAGACAATCTGTCACAGCCACAGGTTACCCTGAGAGAAAAGCTTCTAATGGATGCTGGTGCCATTGCTGGTTTTTTGACTGGTTTACGTGTTTATCTTGATGATCCTGCTAAAGTAAAGCGCTTGCTTCTTCCAACCAAGCTTTATGCTGGCAATGATGGCAAAAAGCCCACAAAGATTGATGAATCTTCACCTAGCGTGATGAATTTGTTGATGGGGGACAAACTTTTACAGCCCGAAATTATAGATCTGCTTTTGGACATTATGGTTGAATGCTGCCAACCTTCAGAGAGAAATTCTAATGGTGATTCGATTGATGGAAACTCCAAGCCTTCTGTATATGGCAGTGCTGCACCAAGTGCCCTGGAATCTGAGAGGGAATCTCGAGCAACAGAATCTACTCAATCTCCTGTTTACGGGAGATTGGATTGTAGTTTAGATGATTCTATAAATGCATCTGCTGTACAAAGTTCTGATATAAATGGGATCTACATTCCTGGAAAAGCTGTTCCTGTACATACTATTTACCCACCAATAGCAACAATAGTAGATTCTATGGAAAATTGTTCTCTGCGCTGTAAGGTATGTTTTATTGCTTAATAATAGGCTTCACTGCTTGGTTTTTGTCCTTTATTAACCATATAACAAATTGAATGTTTAGACCAAATGGCCAGAGCAGTCGGAGGAGCTCTTAGGATTGATTGTAAACTCACTGAGAGCCATTGATGGAGCAGTTACTCAAGGTGGTTCTGAGCCAAGACGAAGACCCCAGTCTGCACAGAAGATTGATCTTGTCTTGGATAAAGCCCCAAAGCATCTGCAGCCTGACCTTGTAGCTTTAGTTCCCAAATTGGTAGAGCATTCAGAGCATCCTTTGGCAGCTTGTGCACTTATTGAAAGACTCAAAAAGCAAGATGCTGAACCTGCACTGAAGATTCCTGTAAGATTAACCTTTGGGAAACATATATTTCATTCATTTTGGCATGCTCGCGTTCCTTGTGATTTTAAGGTTTATAAGTTAAAATATTAAACTTGTAATAGGATTCCTGTAAGATTATTTTCAGGAAACATATTTCATAGCTCTTAAGGCATACATGTGTAACATATTGTGTTCCTAAGTTCCACACAATTTTATACAGAGAATCAACATTTTTCCTTGTCATTTGTATGTTGTCTTCATCTTGTATCTATTACTTGGTTGCACCAACATACTTGTTTTTGTGTAGGCTCTCGGTGCCATTAGTCAACTCGAATGTGGCAGTGATGAATGGGAAAATGTTCTTTTCCAGTCTTTCGAGCTTTTGGAAGACTCTAATGATGAACCACTTGCTGCAACCATTGAGTTTCTGTTTAAAGCTGCATCCCGATGCCATCATCTTCCTGAAGCTGTATAAGCTCTTATCTACATTTTCCATATGAAAATTTTCTTTATTGTTAAGCTAATTATTCTTATTAAATATATAACTTTATTTTCTATATCTTTTAGGTTAAATCTGTTCGTGTTAGGCTAAAGTATTTGGGAGACAGTGTTTCTCCTGTCGTGCTGGACTTTTTGAGTAAGACACTAAATACTTGGGGAGATGTTGCTGATACCATACTTAGAGATATTGATAGTGATGATGAATTCGGAGATAAATGCACAGAATTAACTCATGGAATTTCCTTTTTTCCTAAAATTGGGCCAACTTCTGATGGTTTTCACGTGGTGGATAAACAGAACATTTGTGCTAGTTGTCATTTTTCTGATATTTACATCTTACTTGAGATGTTGTCTATACCTTGCCTTGCGGCTGAAGCTTCTCAAACATTTGAGAGAGCTGTGGCTCGAGGAGCTGTGGTGGCTCAATCTGTAGCAGTTGTTTTGGAAAGACGCCTTGCTCGGAAATTAAATTTCAATGCCAGATATGCAAATGAAAATTTCCAACAAGAACTAATCGATGCAGAAGTCAGTCAACAATTGAGGGTCCAATCAGATGACTTTACTGTTGTTCTTGGTCTTGCTGAAACATTGGCCCTTTCTAATGATATTTGTGTGAAGGAGTTTATCAAGATGCTTTACACAATCTTGTTCAAATGGTATCCCGATGAATCCTACAGAGGAAGAATGCTGAGGAGACTTGTTGATTGTGCCACCAGTACAACAGATAATGGTCGTGAGGTAGAATTATACTTAGATGTATTGGTCATGTTAATCAGTGAGGAGCAGGAAATAGTTAAGCCTGTTCTGAGCATGATGTTGGAGGTTGTTGAAGTTGCAAACGTTGATCGGGCAGCACTTTGGCACCAATTATGTACTAGGGAAGATGAAATTACTCGCATAAGTGAAGAGAAAAAAGTAGAAAGTTCCAACACGGTTCAAGAAAAGGCCAGCCTGTTGCAGAAGTTGAGTGAATTTGAAGCCACTAACAACCGACTAAAGGTACCTGAACTTGTAATATATTATGTTTATGTACGATAATTGTAGACCTAATAACCTTAAGCTCTTATGTTAAATTGATTCTTCTCATGAAATAACAGTTGGAATTGAGGGCTGAGATGGATGGGTTTGCACGGGAAAAGACGGAACTCTCTGAACAAAAGCAAGAAGTTGAAAATCAACTTGAGTGGGTGCGTTCAGAACGGGAGGATGAAATCAGAAAGCTCAAAGCTGAGAAGAAAGCTATTCAGGATCGTCTTCATGATTCTGAAGCACAACTCACCCAGTTAAAATCCCGAAAACGAGATGAACTGAAGGTAGCATATCATCTTCATTTCGATCATTTTATTCATGGACCTTCTCTGCCGCATATTTTCCTGTTGAGAATAGATTCAGTTTACATGTATGCTTTCTACCTTTGTAATCATATCCTTGTTTTTGCACTTTTTTAACGAAGACAGTACACTTTTCTGATGGTATTTGAAGATGATGGCATGAATTTGACCTTTGGCTTGTTCCTTTATTTAGCTTGCTATCCTACTGTGTTGGGATAGCTGCATTTGCTACAATGACTTTGCATTGTAACAAACATTTACTCAAGCCCGGAAAAGGTTTTTGTGTGAAATTGGTTCTGGCAGTCTCATTCATGAAATGACAATCTATTCTGCATTTTGGTTGATATCTGATTCTTAATTGGTACCCTAAGCATTTGTGGTTGGGTTTATTTTAGTAAAATGATGCTTGCGAATACCTGCTAATGAGGATGAGTTATCAGAATCAGTTTAGATGAATAAATGTATTTCTGTCATGATTATTGCTTAGCTTTTTACTGGTTTCTTGTTATTGACATACGCACATTGATTCCCTACCTAGTTTGCTTTTCTTGAAAGTGTTTTATGTATGCAACAGAGAGTAGTAAAGGAGAAAAATGCTCTTGCTGAAAGGCTCAAGGGTGCTGAGGCTGCACGTAAGAGATTTGATGAAGAACTGAAACGGTATGCCACGGAGAATGTGACTCGGGAGGAAATCCGGCAATCATTGGAGGATGAAGTTCGGAGATTAATGGAAACAGTTGGGCAAACTGAGGGGGAGAAGAGGGAGAAAGAAGAGCAGGTTGCTCGTTGCGAAGCATATATAGATGGAATGGAATCAAAATTGCAGGCGTGCCAGGTTTGTATTAATTTTCTGCCTTGTCTTTGTTTCTTATAATTATGACCGATTTTCTTATCCATTGTTGACTACTTGACTTCTACGAGTAATCATATGGATCTACACCAATTTTTTAGTTGTGTAAAGTCTAATGGAGGAGTGCAACTCTAGTACCTCATGTTTTGTTGACAAGTTCTCAACTGTCAACTTCACCATTTGATATCAGATTGATAAGATTGCTTTTGAGTATTTTTCAAAGCTCGATGATCAGTGATCTTTATCCTGATTCCTGCAAATGAATTTCCACGAAACCCTTTGTTCTCCTATCTCGCTTTCATACTTAAGTGTTTGTTTATGCAGCAATATATACATACTCTTGAGGCTTCTCTTCAAGAGGAGATGTCACGACATGCTCCTCTTTATGGCGCTGGATTGGAAGCATTGTCAATGAAGGAGTTGGAGACACTTTCACGTATTCACGAGGAAGGGCTGAGGCAGATCCATGCCCTTCAACAGCGAAAGGGAAGTCCTGTCGCCAGTCCTCTGGTTAGCCCCCACGCTCTACCTCACAATCATGGGTTGTATCCCACTGCCCATCAAGTGGCCGTCGGATTACCTCCTCCACTTATCCCAAATGCTGTTGGAGTCCATGGCAATGGATACATGAATGGTGCGGTTGGACCGTGGTTTAACCATAATTAAATTTGTTTTTGTGCTCCATAATACCATACCAATGTAGGCATTTGTTGGCCTGGTAGAGCCAGGTGACATCTCATTGTGGAGGGATGTTCATTTTTGAGTTCCTTGACATCTCAATGGGGAACACTGGAAGAAAGAAAAAAGAGGAAATAATAATATAATTGCTAATAGTCCAGTTGGTAAAACAGTAAATGCCTGATATTATGAAAAATAAAATCGCTGATAGTCCAGTAGCTGGTAAAATAGCAAATGCCTGATGTCAACCTCATCTAACCAAGTTTATTATAGGCCTTTACAAAGTTTTGTTTTTGAAGATCATGAAATAGAGCAATAGGTAAGTTTTGGCGGGAATGCATTCTTTCAATAATGATTTTGGGTTATATTTGTATAAGCGAGGCCCAGGGCCGAAACTCATCCATCCTCTTTTAAAGGCCTGAGGGAAAACCCGCCATGTGCACGAACAAATGCATATGATATTGCTCTAACTAATAAAATTATGGGTTAATAACAAATTTTTTCAAATTTTAATGAAATTTGTAATTTTAAACGTTCAAACTCTTAGGGGGCGTTTGGTTTGAGCATGGGATTGGGTATAGATATGGGTATAATAGTAGAAGGGAATGGGAATGGATATGAAAAATAAAAAATGATGTTTGGTTTGTAACTTGGGTTTCTGTATTAATACTAATAATGTTGTTTGGTTTGTTGCATTAATAGGAATGAAAGATAATATAATATCATTTTTCATATCATATTTTATATCATATTTATTATTATTATTACAAAATTTATAATAATAATAGTAATAAGATAATTAATTTCGTATAATAAAATTAATAATAATAATAATAATAATAATAACAATAAGATAATTAATTTCATATAATAACATTAATAATAAAAGTAAATAATAATAATAACAATAATAAGATAATTAATTTTGTATAATAATAATGATGATGATAAGAATAATAATAATAAGTTTAAAATTTATAATAATAAATAATAATAATAAGAACAATAATTAATAATAATTAATAATAATGATGATGATGATGAGTGATGAGTAATATAATTGAGAATAAAAATTGCTTATGTGGGGAAGGAATATAAATAGTAACCATTAGATTAGAATGAAAACTTGATACCCACCCATTTTGGAGGGTTTAGTAGATTCCTAAATTTAATGGAATAAATCTACTCCCTTGGAATTGAAAACTCCAAAGCAAACACTATTTTTTACAATTATTTCATTCCTTCATTCCCAAACCCTCAAACCAAACGCCCCCTTAAATTTTACAAAAATATACTGACTTTAATCTTTTTCTTAATGTCATGTACGTTAACATCTTTGTTAACATCAGGTAATTGTATTATAAAAATAAGAAGAATATCTTTAATATAATTAAATTACCATTATAAAAGGGTCAATTATTAAAAAATTCAAACTTTACTCAATTTTATGATTATAGTTTGAACTTAAAAAAGTAGCAATTAAATACTAAAATTTTCTTTTTTTTTTCCAATTCTACCTCAATGTTAGTATTTTCGCTAACATTGTTGACGTGATTTGCTACATAAGATAGAACCCTAAACACTTTTATACTAAACTAATTGCTTAAGTTCTATTAAGTTGTTCAACTAGGCTACATCATTTTGGAATTGAAAACCCTAAATTAAACTTTATCTCTTTGATTTGTTTTCCATCTTTATGAGTCGTACTTACTGCAAATCATGTCCTAATCATCATTACTGTGAGTGTTGTCCTCAAAGTTTCTTCTTTATGGACAAAAGACACCAAACTTTGAATCAATAAGAATAACAAAGTTACAATCCCAAGATCAAATCCTAAAATAGATTCGATTTCTTCATAAAAAGAAGAAACAGTAACTCAAATTCTCTTGTGAAAAAATATCACAACAACCCAAATTGATCACACAAATAGTTGGAACAAAGAAAAACCATATCATAATAATTAAGAATCACAAGAACATTCAACTGGAGTCTTAACAGGAACACAGATGATAAGTATGAATTGCATTGTATTTTAGTGCTTAGTTTGATATGTTTTTAATTATTAATTCAATCGTTTAGTAAGTGTTTAGGTTAGAATTATATTAGTTTGTAAATTATTCATATTTTAAGTGTTTTATGGATTAATACAAGTTTTTGAACTTAATTGTTATATTTTTTAGGTACCTTAATGTGATTGTTAGTGTTTCAGGTCAACATTGAAGAACAGAGAAGTTGCAGAGATAGTCGGGCTGAAACAACAACCCGCGATTGTGACACAAAAAACCACGATCATGCAAAAGCACTAAAGTTGGCCCACTATTGTGGCACATATGCCATGATCGTGATAGAAGCCTAGGACATGGCCTACGATTGTGACAAAAGGCTCGAATGTGGCTTACGATTGTGGTTTGCAAGGCCATGGTCGTGGTCTGTGTTGGAAAGAAGCGCAGACATTAAAAAAATCAAGTTTCGAGGAATTTTTTTGGACTTTTTGTATAACATATCACTCCCATATATCATATAATTGAAATATTGAAAGATATTCGAAAATATACTGTAGGAAAATGGTAAGTTAAGATGGTTAAATCAATTCATCTTACATTTTAATCCATCGCACATAACATAAAGCATTCTAATAATCATGTTGTTCCATTTTTAATTCATAAAAAAAATATAGTCTTAATCATTACATTTCTCAAAAATTCATATGTACAATATACAACAGTTGAAAGATACAATTCTTTATACAACATAATTAAGACATTTGCACGTCTAACTGATCCCGACACTGACCCATATCCAAATGCATAAGTTACTTTAACTAGACTAGCTAGGCCTCCTCTAAACCTGAAAAAAAATGTTGCAAGTTTGATGAGTTTGCGAACTCAATAGTTTATGCTCACTCAAACAGACATAAACATCATTCAGCATCAAATCCTATATATCATATCGTTCAGAATTTAAGACTTGATTGCAGTATTCATCATATTTCAACAAGCTCATTATGAATACAAACATTTCATATAATCATTGCAGGATAATCAGGTCATTCATTTCATCTCATTCATATCATCCACAGATACACAAACATAGCATATCATTATATCCACTCAATTCAGTCATTCTTTGCAAATATTCACATGGTACAAGCAAAGATATGAATACAAATGCACATAAGACTCCACTTTCATTTTTATTTTGTTGCGATCGAGTATCTATTTAACAGTCCTGTATCCGTTTCGAATACTGGGCTAATTTCAAATACTGTCCCATACCTATTGTGGATATTGGGCACATTAATTGTTCAGCCTGTCGCTTTATGTGCACATTTATAAGCTTTAAACTCTTTTTCACTTGGGTCACTCAGGTCACAACTCCTTTATCTGTTCATGTAACATCCCATTATCTATGGGAAGGTTAGAATGGTAAATGTGAGTGATTAATGAGAGCTTAGAGATGTATTTGCATGCTCATGCACGATGTTTCATACACATATATGAGAATAGTGAAAATTTTGCATATGAACATAATTATACATGCATTCATGAATAATTCCAGATATAATTAAATTGAGTTGTGATTTCTAGGAGTTTTGAGAATTCTAAATTTTATGTATATGGAAAATTGTGGTTATATATGTTGAAAAATTGAGTTTTGGAGAGTGTAATTGTTGATTTGAAATTTCTTGGGAAATTTTGGAAATTTTAGTGAAATTAGGAATAAGTTTTTGAAAAATTATGGAAAATAGGAAAAAGAAATCAAAAGAAGATTTGGAGATAGTTGAATTGTAAAGATAAAAGTTAAGGGAGTTAGCTTCAAAAGAAACTAAGTTAGAGCTCGATGTGAGGGAAGTGACAAATATCTCTTAGGCTGTGTACTTTTGTTAGAAGTAGGCTATTGTTCTCCGAGAGTTGATAGGTTAAGTAATATGTCTAAGTTCATTCTTCATCGTCATCTTCTTCAAGTTTTCTTTCCATACAGTGTTTTCCATCAAACACCTCCTAAGAGATTCCTCTGTTTTTCCTTCCTACACCAAGCCACTTTGCTATTTGTGTCCACCCTAAGAAAAACCTATCCTTACCTCCTTCAAGTTGATGAACAAGTGATGCTTGGGAGTTAGAGCTAGCGTTGTTTTGAAGAATTTGAAGTAAAACCACGTAAGTTATGCTTTAAATGTTATGGGTATTGTTAAAATGAAACTCGAATGATGAGAAATGTGGGATTGAGGATTTGATTTTGTGTGGGGTTGTGTGTGTTGTGGATGATTGTAACATCCCGTTACCGGAGTGACGGGTATATTGGTAAGTTGGATCGGGTTAGGATTTAGTACAGGCAAAGTGTTGCATTAAACATGTATTACAGTTTCGATAGTTATTGGTAAATGTCATAAATATATATATGTACATACATGTATGACGATTCTCGAAATCGAAAAATTGGTCATAATTGTTCAGATGAAAATTGGCTAGATGTGTAATCGAAAATTTGGTTATAATAGGACAGATGAGGATTGGGTTGTGAAAAGTGGAAATTGAATAAGTGTATTAATTAGGTTTTGAATATGAAATTGGAAGGAAATGGAATTTAGAGAACTGGAAATTGGAATATGAGTATAGAAATAAGCATTTCCTAATTTTGTGAATTTATGGGAATTTTCCCAGAATTTTTAGAGTAATGGATCCGGACCAGAAAATTGGCCTAGGGACTGATTAATGTGATTCCGGGTCCGAGATTGATTGACAAATGATATGAAATAAATTTGAATTATGAATTCAGGAATTATTGGTTACGAGTATTGCGAAATTGGGAGAAAAATAGAATAGAAATCGGATGTATTAGACCCTAAGAATTGGACATGAGGCTGATGATCTCATATATATATATATATATGCATAAGCTTAAAGGTAAGCTCATTTTCTTCATTTTCTCTTTGCCATCGTTGACGGTCGTGGGTGAGCAAATTTGGGATTTGGAGTTGTTTGAAGGATTTTCAAAGGATTGAAGCTTGAATCAAGTAAGTTTATACTTGTTTATGAGTTAAATCGTTTCATTTGATCATTGATTTGAGTATGAATTGGTTTAGAGAATTTGAAAGTTACGGATGAAAGGGTTTTGAGATTTTCATTGGTTTTGATTTGGGTTTTTGATGAAAACTGGTTTAAATGATGGATTGAGGCTAGAAATGAGTTGAGTGTAGTATACTAAGTCGATTGGGAGTGATTTGAAGTGAATCGGATAGATTGTTATCAGAAAATCTGAGAAATTTCTGGGTTTCTGTCGCGATTTTGCGATCGCACGCCGCGACGTGCGATGAACACGCCATGCGAAATAACCCGATCTTGCGTCGCGACGAATTAAAAATATTTTAATTTATGCGCCGCGGCGAGGAAGACAAGGCATACGCCGCGACGAACGTCTGCGTACGTCGCGACGTGGGATGCCCGGTTCGCCGCGGCGATGCCGCGGCGAGGGATGCTTTCCGAAAATGAATTTGAGGTTTTTGAATTGGAGAATTTTGGGATCTAATTTGGATTGGTTATGGATCAAAATGGCATTTGAGAGAATAGGAATTGAATTTGATGATTATCGGAAATTGAGTGGTAAGCGAATTGGAATGTGACCTTAGAATAAGGAATTGAATTATGGCATTGAGAACTGTTCTGAATTAGAGTGAGAGTGATCATATTGAGAAATTCAGGAATATGATTGGGAATGTCATAACATGTATAGTATTTATCGAAATTGCTATTGATTATTGAATTTGGCATGATTGGTAATGTGTGATTTATTTGATTTGATATAGAGGTTCCGATGGATCGTCATTCCACGGACAAGATTGGGACTTCAGTGGTAGCTCGGAAGTGCAGGTGAGTAACCTAGTTGGTTTCTCAACCTTATGTGTTTATTAATTATATGCATTGATTGCCATGAGGAAGCAAGGATGGATATATGTAATTGAGTGATTTGATTGATTTCGAACCATGGGTGTTCGAAATATTGGATTGTGTTATTAAAGTGCAAATGTGAATAAGTATGTGTAAGTGCATGAGTAAATTGGATTGGAAATGTGTTAATGAAATGAAATGTAAATGCATAGGAATGAAATATCGGACTAAAGGTCCGAAGAAATGAGATATGACAGTGAAATGTGAATGACATATGCACTCATGCATAATTAAATGATCGATAATGATAGTTGTAGACTGAGACGCCATCAGATATTTGAGGACGCCATGGTAAAACTTCATGAACACACGCCGCAAAGAAACTCGCAAACACCTACGGGTGGGGTGTGGGGTCCTATTATGTGAAAGGATTAGTGCATACCCAGTGGGCTCTCCTATCCCTAATGTGAGTGGGCGATAGTGCATACCCGAGGGCCTCCTACTTGCCAAAATGTGATTTCGATTTACGATTGCTTCGGTCACAACAATGAAATGAAATCGAAAGTGTCGCATGCATCTGCATATGTAAATTATTTAAAGTGAATGTGTGAAAGTGAAACCAATGCATGTGAATATATGAAAGTGTGAATATGTGATTCAAAGTGTGTATATGAATTGTGAATGCATGAGTTGGGTGAACCATCGATGATGGTTTCTCACCGAGTTCGCAAACTCACCCAACATTGCATCTATTTTTCAGAATGAAGAGTACCCGTTAGACACACGGAGTATGTCTACCGCTAGCCAGGCAGAGTTTCGGGTCGGGATCGATTATCGTCGCCCACGTCTGCATTAGTATATTGATTTGATTCAGTAGGCCAAATGATTTTGTGTAAATGTGTTGTAAAAACTGAAATTTGTTTTTATTGGAAAAGCCTTTTTGTTCTGATTGGGCCAGTTTATTCATTGATTCTGCGCACTCTTTTGGTTTTGAAAGAAAAGAAAAAGGTATAACGTGTTTTAAAAGTTAGTATCGTTCTAATCGCGCCACCCTCGCGGGTCACGGACCCGGATATCACTGTTGATGCCGGGTTCGGGTCACGTCGGGAGTGGGGTGCTACATTTGTGGTATCAGAGCCCAGAAGTACAATCTTACATGGGCATTCTGAGACAAATGTGTTAAAAAGCATGCATATAAGTCATGTCTCGGCAGACAGTGACTACTGATCCCCGATCTAGCATATGAGTCTTATACATGAGCCTGTACTAGTGGTTTAAGTAATTTGAAATAGTGAAGAATAGATGATATGGAAAATGTGATAAATGGAAGTTGTGGAAATCAAGGAATAAGAACAAGTATATGGTACGATGTGATAATTGGAGATTTAGTGCATTGGTACTGATGGGCGTATTATGAAATACGACATTAGAGTGATATTGGAAAAATCTATGAATGGGAAGTGGATGTGAATTGTATATGTGTAGTTGTGAAGTGATAGAAGAAATATAGAGATATGTGAAAGATGGCAAATAAAATGTTTTATGATCGAGTTAAGCAATGAGCGTGATGGGAGTTATGATTGGAGGTCTATGACCTAGAATTTGAATATGTTAAGTGAGAAAGCAACAATGAATGTATATTTTGAGTGTGGTTGCGTAAAACAAAATGATGAAAGGATCGAAATGAGAGAAAATAGTATTGAGAGAAGAAAAAGTAAAAAGTTGTTAAGGTCGTGGTTTGCCTATGCGAATGCACACCTGATAAATTGAAATGATGTTGGAAATCACTTGGTGCATTAGTGGATAACCGCCAAGTCAAATAGTTAAAAGTTCATGTGAGATAGAGTAAGAACCAAAAGTGTTTATAGTGATATTTGGAAATGAATTGAGATTGTAATTAGGATGTTGGTAAGGAAAAAGCCTCATGATCGAGGATAGGTGCGAAAAGGAAAAAAAATGGTCAAAGATCAAATGAGATTGAAGTGTCTTTAGCGTAAGTGACTAAGTGGTAAATTAATGTAATACTGTAAATGGTATGTACCTCAATGAACGGTATCAAAAAGAGATGCTTTGGTTATGTGGATTATGGTATAGATTGATCGTCACAGGACATTGTGAATAATTGAAATCGATAAGAAATGTGACGACGGTTGATGATTAGGAATTGAAAGAAGAATTTCCCTGAATTGAATTAAGTTGATTAAATGATTAAAATTGAAAAGTTTAGTAATGAAAGGACAAATTGGAGATAAATGTGAAATGAATGAAAAGTTGTTATTGGGAGTCCTGATCTTAGCGGATACTCATGTGTAAAAGATAGAATAAAAAGTATGTGTTACGATAATGTAAAGAGTTTGATTGTGTAAGTAAAAGGATATCAGTTGTGATTTGAGGAGAATATCGGGTCAGATATATTTTGTGTGAATATCGGAAAGTATAAAGTGGTTTTGAAAATTTTGTTTGAAATGATAGTGAATAAATTGAACTATGTGGAGAATCTAGTGTAAAGGAATGTGTGCCACAATATATTTGATGAAATTGAGAAAGATCGTGAGAAAATTTGTTCCTCATTGGAGATAACCGATAATTAGGAAATGATACGAATTGATTATTGATATGAAGAGTCATTATGCTACTGAAGAGCAACATGTCTTATTTGTGTTTAGAGTGAAATGTTTAAATTGTGTTCAAAGTGGATGATGATCGATTGAATATATTTGAAAAGTGAATAAGAAAAATTGGCACAGTTGAGGAAATTGTTTGGCATGTAAGTTTTATAAGAGTGAATTGGATTGTGATTGAATAATTAGTGGATGAATTATTATTCGAACATGGTATTGGGAGATTAAATGCAAATAAAGGCAGTGATAAATGTGAAATTGTAAAGGATAAGTATATAAGGAATTTGGAGTTATTATAGGATTGATTGTATACTGGATACGTCCAGAAATTGGTAAAGGTCTTCTGACCGTAAATGATAAGGAAAGTGTTAGAAGGAAAATATGTGAAGTGTATGACAAATGATTGTAAGAAGAGATACTTGGAGAAATGTTCAATTCGAGTATTGATCGTATCAATTGAATTGGTGTTATAATATTAAATGAATTGTAAAGATGATAATGTGATCTATTGGAAAAATGTAAAAAGATTTTATGTGTATAGAGATCAGTATAAGCTTATGGGCTGCATTGGTATTTGATGACTTGAAAATTTATTGTATGGGATAGTGTATTGGAAAGTGTTGTGAAAAGTTTGGAGATTCTATTTGTACATAAAATGTTTTGGATGAATATGCGTTTGTATAGTAATAATGAATAAGTTATATGAGTGAATTGGGAAAGAGGATTAGGTGTTCGAATGTTTCAGAATTTTGATAAGGAAGCAAATAATTAGATGATAAGATTATGAAACTGGATGAAAGATTATATGTAAACTGTCGAGTTGGTAAAGTGTAAAAAGGAACGTATTAGCAATTGGGAATTCTAAATCAAGTGTGCAGATATGTATTGAAAGCATGGCAAAATCCGAATCTAGAAATTTGAATAGTGGACAGTATCGAGAAATTTGTGAATAGTTTTAACAGAAAGAAAATGAGTAATGTGACTGGATTAGGAAATATGAGTAAAACTCATGAAAGGAATTGTTAGTGGAAACTTAAGGAATAATCGAAGTTATAAAAGAAAGTGTATTAAAAGCGAAATAGAAAGTAAAATGTGACGTTGAAAGATTATGAGTATGTTTGACCTATATAGTTGACTGTGTGTTATCAGTGTGAAACTAATATAGTTTTGGAGTTCATAAGATTATGAGATTGATGCATAGATAAGATTGATTGTGTTTCGTTGGAGATATCATTTAAAAAGTGTATGAAAGGTTTTATATCTAAAAAGGAGTTGTTCATTCGGATAGGAAAATGATCAGGACCTAATATAATTAGAGGCCCTGGATGATTTAAGTTAAGATTGACAGGTGTTTGAATCAGTAA
The DNA here is from genome assembly GCA_029891385.1 of Erythroxylum novogranatense. Lineage (NCBI taxonomy): Eukaryota > Viridiplantae > Streptophyta > Magnoliopsida > Malpighiales > Erythroxylaceae > Erythroxylum > Erythroxylum novogranatense. Next base: position 29,090,755 of record CM057224.1, read on the forward strand.
TATGGTTTAAGAAATTCAAGTTGATGAGAATGAATTAAATTAATGATTACCGAAACTGTTGAAACCTGATGAGATTAGAAATTGGCATTGGAGAGATGCAATATGTTAAACGATACAGAGAATGTTTCTAAATGTGTCACTTCGGCCAACTATGTATTGATTAAGATAACAGGTAAATGGGAAATGAAATTTGTTGTTAGTGACCACGATGCGACCGTGTTGTGAATCGATATATATAGATCGTCAAGTCAGTAGCAATTTAAAAGATGAATTGAATTTAGAAAGTGTTATATGGACAGGAATAGGAAATATCAATATGATCGGATGTGTATGTCATTGGTATTGGATATAAAGAATTGCTAGGATTTTTGCAGAAATCATTAAAATCGTGTAGATTGAGAAAGGAAAATGAGGTAAGTGATAGTAGTGTGATTAATGGCAAGCTAAGATTTAAGATGATTCGGATCCAAATGTTTCATAGATTGGATTTGAAAATATTGTTAAGATCCGATATGCATGTTATTGATATTGGAAGTGATGACTTGTGAGTAAAAGGCAATGTAAAGTTAAGAAAGATTTGGCGAAATTATTCAGATAGTGAAATAAGTGGAAATCAGAGAATCAATGACTGAAAAGAACTACTCTATTGTTTTGACAAATCGTATATGAAATTTCGAGGACGAAATTTTTATTAGGAGGGGAGAATTGTAACATCCCGTTACCGGAGTGACGGGTATATTGGTAAGTTGGATCGGGTTAGGATTTAGTACAGGCAAAGTGTTGCATCAAACATGCATTACAGTTTCGATAGTTATTGGTAAATGTCATAAATATATATATGTACATACATGTATGACGATTCTCGAAATCGAAAAATTGGTTATAATTGTTCAGATGAAAATTGGCTAGATGTGTAATCGGAAATTTGGTTATAATAGGACAGATGAGGATTGGGTTGTGAAAAGTGGAAATTGAATAAGTGTATTAATTAGGTTTTGAATATGAAATTGGAAGGAAATGGAATTTAGAGAACTGGAAATTGGAATATGAGTATAGAAATAAGCATTTCCTAATTTTGTGAATTTATGGGAATTTTCCCAGAATTTTTAGAGTAATGGATCCGGACCAGAAAATTGGCCTAGGGACTGATTAATGTGATTCCGGGTCCGAGATTGATTGACAAATGATATGAAATAAATTTGAATTATGAATTCAGGAATTATTGGTTACTGAGTATTGCGAAATTGGGAGAAAATAGAATAGAAATCGGATGTATTAGACCTAAGAATTGGACATGAGGTGATGATCTCATATATATATATATATGCATAAGCTTAAAGGTAAGCTCATTTTCTTCATTTTCTCTTTGCCATCGTTGACGGTCGTGGGTGAGCAAATTTGGGATTTGGAGTTGTTTGAAGGATTTTCAAAGGATTGAAGCTTGAATCAAGTAAGTTTATACTTGTTTATGAGTTAAATCGTTTCATTTGATCATTGATTTGAGTATGAATTGGTTTAGAGAATTTGAAAGTTACGGATGAAAGGGTTTTGAGATTTTCATTGGTTTTGATTTGGGTTTTTGATGAAAACTGGTTTAAATGATGGATTGAGGCTAGAAATGAGTTGAGTGTAGTATACTAAGTCGATTGGGAGTGATTTGAAGTGAATTGGATAGATTGTTATCAGAAAATCTGAGAAATTTCTGGGTTTCTGTCGCGATTTTGCGATCGCACGCCGCGACGTGCGATGAACACGCCGCATGAGCCAACCCGATCGCACGTCATGATTTAATTAAAAATATTTTAATTTATGCGCCGCGGCGAGGAAGACAAGGCATACGTCGCGACGAACGTCTGCGTACGTCGCGACGTGGGATGCCCGGTTCGCCGCGGCATCATCTTTCCGAAAATGAATTTGAGGTTTTTGAATTGGAGAATTTTGGGATCTAATTTGGATTGGTTATGGATCAAAATGGCATTTGAGAGAATAGGAATTGAATTTGATGATTATCGGAAATTGAGTGGTAAGCGAATTGGAATGTGACCTTAGAATAAGGAATTGAATTATGGAATTGAGAACTGTTCTGAATTAGAGTGAGAGTGATCATATTGAGAAATTCAGGAATATGATTGGGAATGTCATAACATGTATAGTATTTATCGAAATTGCTATTGATTATTGAATTTGGCATGATTGGTAATGTGTGATTTATTTGATTTGATATAGAGGTTCCGATGGATCGTCATTCCACGGACAGTATTGGGACTTCCAGGCGGTAGCTCGGAAGTGCAGGTGAGTAACCTAGTTAGTTTCTCAACCTTATGTGTTTATTAATTATATGCATTGATTGCCATGAGGAAGCAAGGATGGATATATGTAATTGAGTGATTTGATTGATTTCGAACCATGGGTGTTCTAAATATTGGATTGTGTTATTGAAGTGCAAATGTGAATAAGTATGTGTAAGTGCATGAGTAAATTGGATTGGAAATGTGTTAATGAAATGAAATGTAAATGCATAGGAATGAAATACCGGACTAAAGGTCCGAAGAAATGAGATATGACAGTGAAATGTGAATGACATATGCACTCATGCATAATTAAATGATCAGATAATGATAGTTGTAGACCCGAGACGCCACTGTATATTTGAGGACGCCGCGGTAAAACTCGCAAACACACGCCGCAGTAAAACCTGCAAACACCTACGGGTGGGGTGTGGGGTCCTATTATGTGAAAGGGATTAGTGCATACCCAGCGGGCTCTCCTATCCCTAATGTGAGTGGGCGATAGTGCATACCCGAGGCCCTCCTACTTGCCAAAATGTGATTTCGATTTCGATTGCGCTCGGTCACAACAATGAAATGAAACTGAAAGTGTCGCATGCATACTGCATATGTAAATTATTTAAAGTGAACTGTGTGAAAGTGAAACTGAATGCATGTGAATATATGAAAGTGTGAATATGTGATTCAGTGTGTATATGAATTGTGAATGCATGAGTTGGGTGAACCATCGATGATGGTTTCTCACTGAGTTCGCAAACTCACCCAACATTGCATCTATTTTTCAGGAATGAAGAGTACCCCGTTAGACACACGGGAGTATGTCTACCGCTAGCCAGGCAGAGTTTCGGGTCGGGATCAGTGTCGTCCACGTCTGCATTAGTATATTGATTTGATTCAGTAGGCCAAATGATTTTGTGTAAATGTGTTGTAAAAACTGAAATTTGTTTTTATTGGAAAAGCGTTTTTGTTCTGATTAGGCCAGTTTATTCATTGATTCTGCGCACTCTTTTGGTTTTGAAAGAAAAGAAAAAGGTATAACGTGTTTTAAAAGTTAGTGATCGTTTAAGACGCCACCCTCATGGTCACGGACCCGGATATCACTGTTGATGCCGGGTTCGGGTCACGTCGGGAGTGGGGTGCTACAATGATGAAATATCTTTGTAAATGTCATGTTGTATCAATGTGAATGATCATTAATGATGAATAATGTGTTATAGAGATGTTTTGGAAGTTAGATGTTGCATTATGGAGTGAAGGTGAGTGTAGAAAATTAAGATGAATGGGTACAAGGTTGATACCCTATTTTTGGGTTAAGGATCAATTATAGACCATGATTTTTTTTTTGATGGATATATTGAGTTAATTGGGTAGATAATGATGAGGAAATGTAATGGAAGAGATAATTTAGGTAGAAGATGAGTTGGATGTAGAATATTGAAAGTTTAAAAATCTGGAAAATGTTTACTGAATATGCTTCAGTCTTTTAACCATAACATTTTCTCTAGTTGTCCAAATGAGATGATTCTTAATCTGAATTAACATAGAGATACATGGCTATATTTTGTATGAAGACAATGAATTTCAATTCTATCTCTAAGAGTCTCAAAAAGTGTCACGAAGTGAGAACTGGGTCCAGTACATTGGGAGTTGAATGTAAATTTCGTGTTCTGACTTTGGGAGAAAATCTGGATTAATCTAGATAGATTTTGGCAAAGTTTCCTTCTTAAGAGTTGTAGATATTTCTTTTATCTTTCCAACAGTATATAGTATGAATTTTTTGGACATCTGAGTCGAAAGTTATGATAGATATATGTGGAGATGCAAGAAGTAAGACGCAAAAAGTAAGATGCAAGAAATAAGGCGCAAGAGTAATACACAAGAAAGTAAGATGCAAGAAAAGTAAGACACAAGAAAGTAAGACGCAAGAAAGTAAGACACAAGAAACTAAGACGATTGAAAATTAAGACGATAGAAACTAAGACGATGGAAACTAAGACGAAGTTACTGTACATTCTAAGACGAAGTTACCGTACAAAATAAGACGATTGAGGTCATAAGCATAGTTACTTCTTTTGGTCATAACATCCTCTTTAGACATCCAAATGACTTGATTCTTCAACCATTGGACTCGTAAGACATTGCTCTACATCTCTACCAAAAATCATATCCCTATTAATCAAATTTACAAAGATTGAGTGAAAAAGTGGATCGGGTACAGTGAGTGTACCCGTAAATAATATGAACTGATGTTATTCTACTGAATATACTTCAGTATTTTGATGATATTTTTATCCGTAGAGTTCCAAATGAGATGATTTTTGATTTGGATCAAACTAAAAATACAGGGATACAAATTTTATGAAGAAATCAGATTCTGAATCGGGCTCTAAGAGTTTCAATATTTTGATGGAAGTTGAGTATAGGGTACTGTCTCAGAATAAAAGCAGTTCGGAAATATTTGGAGTATAACTTTCACATTATTAAACCAAATTGAATGATTTTGATGTCCCCGGAAAGATAAGACATAGAGGAATAAGATAAGACACAGAGTAATACTTTTCTAGAAGATAGTTTGACTAAATTACTTCATTTTCACCTTCTGATTTTACATGAACAATAGACTCGAAAGGGGTGTCTTGGAAAAATCTGAAGTGATTCAATGAGAAATAAATTGCGAGTTCAATGGGTTTTGTGAGGCATAAACCTAAGAATAAGTTATACTTAGATGAGTTTTGGTATGGCGATAGTTTTGTAAAGAATTTATGAAGTGATATTCGGGATTATCATGAACGTGCATTGTACATAATTCATTTCATATATGTGAATTTTTTAATACACCTATGATTGTGCAAATTGTGATATATGTGTATGTTATTTGTTATAGAGGAGCAATTGGAACGTCAACCCACAAACGTTGCCGGAACTTCCAGGCAATAGTTTCGGGAGCAACCAGTAAGTAACCTAGACGCTTTCTCTCAATTATTGTCTGCTTATAATTATGTCTTGAATAATGAATGGATGTGAATGTGAGACCTATGTGCTTTATATTGTGATTGATTGTGTTACATGCATTCCATTCATGAATGCATAATCAGATAATGGGAGTTGTGACTAGAGTAGCCAATGATAAGATCTTAAAGCTCAACGAATAAAAATGAGCCTCGAGCTCACAAGCGTTTTAGAGCCTCAAGCTTAATGTGTAATGAGCCCTGTATTCTCATCGGATGAGGGACAATTATTAATGAGCCCGGTATCCAAATTGGAGACGGGACAGATCAGGCACTCAGTCACAACAATGTAACAATTGAAAAGTATCTCATGAGCATTTCATATGCATCTTGTTAATTATGTTTGATAGAGCGAAATGCAAAAAAATTGATTATGCTTAAGTGAAAATGTGTTACTTATGTGAAATGCATAATTGTGAAATAATTGTGATATGAATTGATGTGTTGCATGAATTGAGTGAATGATCGATGATAGTTATCTCATTGAGTTCGTAAAAATCATCAAAATTTCAACGTTATCTTTTCAGGATCGAGGGACGACTCTAGCTTTTGAGAGGCTCTAGTGCTGTGTAGATTGTGATTGGCAAGAGAAGTCATGGCTTAAAGGTTGGTTAGCTGGGATTTTTGAACAGATTAGTTAGATTGTACATAGTTTCCTCATTCATGTAGTACTATTGTATTAGGTTTTGATGATGTACATATGGTGATTGTTGAAAGTCACAATGTAGACAATCGGGTTGTTATGAAATGAATTAAGGAAAAAGTTAGTTTTAAAATATTGTGCTTTTCTTATGATACTTTATAAGTGAACTATGATACTATGCTATATGAAGTGATTGTAGTGATCGAACGTAGCGTGCCCTTATCATAGGATATGTGCTGGAATGACCTTCGACATCCCGATGTGTATCTTATGGCAAAGGGGCGCTACAGTTCACGCATTTCAATGTAATGAAATGCAACAATTCACATGTGATGCATTCATTATTTCACTTTCGATCTATTCCAGTCGTATGTCATATTTGACATATTCCAATCATATATCACATTCTTCAGATCTAAGTCCAGCATTCAAGATTCAGTTGAGAACATATATTTCCATATTCACATACATTTACAAAACACTTTCAATACATATTCCCAAATATCATTCTCCTCGGACAATTGATGGTCTAGAATTATCACAATCACATGAGTAGCAATTCAATAATTGAATTTTAAACAAAGCTACTAGATTATGGTGAGAGAACAATTAGATTGACTCATAGTATGCTTCAGTAAGCTATTACCTTGATGATCTGACAATCTCTAGATGCTGTCAATGTATTTGCGCTTCTATATTATGCAATACACACATAGTTCACACATTACTAAATTATTCAATCAAACGAATATTCAATCATATACATGTAGATGTGTCATGTTTAATGCAAGCATAATTGACTATCTTGAGTATGTAACCTTATTCACAAATCTTGCTCATTCATTCCTCATATCTTGTACATAACTTATTGATGATTAGATCAAAGCCTTAAGAAATCTCGATTACTTTAAATACAATCAATCATACATTTAACCATCACTTTCTAACATTCCATACTTACGCAACTTCCTAATTCTCATTCAATCATACCTAATTCATGATTTATATCTCTTGCATCACATTTGCATTCATAAGAACACTTTCATTTCTTTAACAACTCACACTTCCCAAATTCATATACATTGATAACAAATAATCCATTCCTTAATTCTAACATCAATTATCAACTTAAACTTATCAAATCCTTAATCAATAAATTAAACAAACTTCTAAGTTCATTTCAAACCTTAATCAAATCCAAATACACCAAAGTAAAGTAACTTATCCTTCTTTGGTTCAATAATCACACAAAACAGAGTTTTTCACTTCCCAAGCAGTTCCCATGATCGTGGGTACCTTTTCACGAGTGTGGAAAAAAAAACAGAAACTTATCTTCGCCATGGCATTTCCCATGATCGTGGGAAGGAGCTCATGCTGTTTCCACAATCTTGGAATGGGTGAACAGATGGTTCACCATCCCTTTCCTTCAATCTTTCTCCAAATTCTAACACCGTCATATTAATCCATTGAGCATACCTCAATTATACTTTGTTTCCTGATCAATTTCATCACCAATTCCAACTCAAAATCATTTAATTGATAACTTATAAATCATAGTCTTTCATGTATCATAATCAAAACAAAACTATCATTCAACTTCATACATGTAACCCTAACTTATCAATTTTTGGAAAACTCCCAATATACCCATTTTTTCTACATAGTTAAATCATCATTTACACTTCAAATCTCAACCTAAACCATCCTTATAATCCACTATTTTCAAGCATAAAAAAACAAAATAGAAACTATACATTCATTTATCAAATTCTAGCATAACTTTAACATTAACCTTATATATCACTAATCTCAATTTAATCATCATTAATGTTTCAACTTTAACATACCATAGAGATAAAAAATCACTTATTTGATTAACCCTAATTCCACCTCAATCTTCAAGTTAACTTAATCCTCCAATAAGCAAGGATAGTACAAGAGCAAGATGGAAATAAAAAGGGATTTCAATCACAAAATGAGGGCAGTAAAATTTTGGAGTGACAAAGTGTATAAATTTGGGAAAAACTCAAAGTTGAGTAGGTTGAGTATGTGAGTTAGTGATGAGAAGGGAAAAGAAGATGGCATGTAACAAAAACAAGAGAAAGATGATCTTTCTTTTGTGTGTGTGTCATGAGTTAGGTGTGTGGTGAGGGTTTGGACACTTGACCAAACACTTGTCAAACAAAGACCCATACTACATGTCTCCTTTTATAAGCTACCAGTTGTCACTTAATAATTCGTCCAATTGTCACTCAATCACTAGGCCATTTGTATCTTAATTTCCTAAGCCATTTGCCACCCAATTAAGATACCATTTGTCACTCATATAATCAAGCTATGTGTCACACTATTACTAATTCCATGTGTCACTATTTCGTAAGTCTTGTTAACTTAAATTCTCATATATCAATTTGTCTTGCTTTTTAACATTTTTCTTAGACTAGATGCACATATCACCTCAACAATTACTCAATTGTAATAATAAATTCCCAATCCATTAATTATAATCCATCAATTCATGCTGTTGGTAAATCAAAATGCAAAACATTGGGAATGTGTATTCTGATCACACTCATTTCTATTCCATACACCGGAATACATCAATTGAGTGCATATACTATTTTGCAATGTTTTCTAAATCATGATTCATTTGTGTGTACGAATATTATGCATTTGAATGAATTGCACCTCTTAAATTCTTAAATGAAATAACTCATTTGACTCAATCTAATAATTTAATCTCTTAACAATTTTAGGAGGTGGGATATTACAACTCTCTCCCCTTAAGAAATTTCATCCGCGAAATTCTTACTTGACTGATCAAACAGATAGGGGTAATGTTGTCTTATGTTTTCCTTAGTCTCTCAAGTAGCTTCTTCTCTCGAATGATTTCTCCAATAACTTTTACTAGAGGAATTACTCGATTCCACAATTGATTAGTCTGATATCTGACCATTTTTACTAATTCCTCCATATAACTCATGTTACTTGTAATCTCAACTTTCTAAGCTGGTAACATATGTCTCAATATATTATCCATATAACAAAAATGTACATTTATAAGCCAAATATTGATATTCAATTCTCATTCATACAAATTATCAATACAATTTCACATTAGTACAATTCATCACTACAACTAATACAAATGCTCATCAATATCAATTATTCATATTGTTATGTTGTATTTCTTATTTATGACTGTTAAGTTTCCTTTATGTGTTAAGTCTACACATTTTTTATGGGTGGTGATAACGGTGCTGTGGATATCTAGGGATATCAAATTGTGGACACTGGTGGTGTCAAACTATATCAGCAACACTATTACCTTATAGGCATGCCCATCTATCCACAACCAAGACAGTAGAGCAGGCACTAAAATATTTTCTTTGGAACGCATTATGATTTGTATTTGACCTATACTTTCTAATAATTCTATTTGAAATACAAAATGGATCTAAGTTTTTCCTAATGGTAGCGCCAATCTGTAAGCTAGTAGATCCACTCTCTCAATAATCTCATAAGGGCCAACATATCTAAGGCTCCACTTACCCTCATCGAACCTCATCACCCCTCTGTATAGTGTGACACTTTCAAAAATACTTTGTCTCCCACCTGACACTCTATATCACTTAAGTGATGTTCTTTGTAACTTTTTTTATTAGTCCTAAGCTCCCTTAATCCCACAACAGATCATTTTTACCTTATCAACCGTATCTTGAATCAATTATAGGTCATCAATATTCCTTAGGCCGTTTTCGTCTTAATACAAGGGTGTTCAACATTTTCTAGCACTTAATTTCATTGCCAACATTTTCAGAAGTTCTACTACATATACAGTAACAACACATTCTAAAGTTCTCTTCTTCAAAATAAACCTCAAATTATATTTTGCAAGTCTCAAACTAAAAATTGCAAATATCCACCAATTTCTGTTATAGAGTAGTCAATTATAAGAAAAATAATCTCTAAATTGTTAATCTAACATAAATGTTTTTAATATGCAATTTCTATATAACTACATTCTATTTCTCATACCTTGATTTTTGTAACACAAGCTACCTCAATTACAACTGCTAATAATTAAATATTTCATAATATCAAGTATGGCAAGTATCTCAATTCTAGTCTCCGATCATTTATAGCAGGTAGATATAGTTGATCATCACATGTAAAGGTATCATTATGCAATAACAACACAACACTCTATCTTTGTAGGATAACACCATCCAATTCATTCACTTAAAGATCTAAGCATTAAGCAGGACATATCCATTAATACAAAACAATCAATATCTAACAATAGCACTAAATAAGACAATATATCAATGTTCATAACTTATATTTCCAATTTGATAAAATCACATATCACATCTGTTTCATTTCCATTAATACATTTCGCATGACATATAATGCGAATATTTTTCTAACATTTCTTAGTCTTAGATTTCAAATTAATCAACTACTTAACCCGAAAAAATCAACAACTATTAATATGTTTGATCCTTTATACAAGATTTCCAAATCCTTCAAGCAATAACAATAACATCATCTCAAATTCAGGGACTCAGTAACGTAATTCGGGTACTTTACAACAAACAAAAATATATATACAATCTCTATATTATATTTAACTCCTCGCCCTTGAGTATTATAATTATCCGACTCCAATATTCACCTTTGATCCATTCAATATTTACCAATTTCAAAATTGGAACTTTTGGTCTACATGATATAATTTGGTGAAAGTCTTTATAAAAGAAGATTTCTCTCCAAAGTTATTTGTATTGTTCATGAAATCTTTCTAAAAAAACTATCTTCGTCATTGCTTTTCAACCATTTATTATTGGATCGAAAATGAAAACATACTAGATTTGGCTAAACGGTAGATTTCAAAAAAAATTTACAAAATCAAAATGCAGCTAAAACATGATAACCAAATCAACATGTTTTAATCCATACATGGTACGGTTTTAGGAAAAATAAATAAAATAAGAACATGATCGAAAATTGTGCCGACTCCTTTGCTAAACTCCTTGTTATGGTATCCTCTCCACGCTATTGTATCTTCAACCAATCCAATCTACCATTTGTTCTCTTTAGATAACTTAGTTAACCAGATCCTTTGGTGGGAAAGGAGAAGAAATATTGTAAAGGTTTTCCCTTTATGACCAACTAGTTGAAAGGACCAAATGAGACACTCTCATTCCTAATTTCGGCTAGCTCATGAAACAAAAGAGAGGGGAGTCGTAAAGACCAACCAATGCACCACTTCTTTCTTATAATCAAAATGAAAGAGAGGGCAATAAATGAGACATTCTCATTTGTTTAATCTGGCTAGATGAAAAGACAAAAAACCAAAATAAGACACTCTCATTTTCGGTTATATGATGAAAGAAGGGAGAGAGAGCAACAAATGCATTACTTCCTTATTTTAATCAAAATGAAAGAGAGGCAAATAAATGAGACATTCTCATTTTCGATTATATGATGAAAGAAGGGAGAGAGAGCAATAAATGCACTATTTCCTTCTTTAATCAAATGAATGCTAAAAGGTTTATATGTTTTTCTACATGCCAACATTAAATGACAACTATTAAACCATTTAATGATAAGACCATTAAACCATTTGATGAGGACACCATTAAACCATTTAATGATGATAAAACATGATAAAAACCCACCTTATATTTAGCAATTCAATGCTAAATGTGCAGCTGTCCGTTTAGCTATATAAAACCAAATTCTACATCATTGTAGATTTCAGTTTTGCCTTCCTTTTGTCTTTATAAAAATTGTTTCAATTTAATTAATCTAATTAAACAAATCAAACCGAAATCCAGCCCAATATTAAATGTTCAATTTAGGCTTTTAATTAAAAATTAATTAGTGTAAGCCTAACAGTTAATCATAGGCTTAAAACCCAATTTAGTTAACTCTTAATTAAATTGTTTCGGTCTTATTATTTAGAATCTAATTTGGTCTGTTCCTTTTATTTTCTTTCCGATAACCTCTATTTATTTTTCTTACTCTGCTTGATATTCTTTCCTAGAAGCCAAGTGGGGAATGAAATTGGACTTATATAATTCAAGCTCTAATAAGCTCGAAATTAATTTAAACTTATTAGAATTAATTCCAACTTATTAACCAAACGTCATTCCACTAAAGAAAATTAGTTGGACTCTTGAATTACTAAATATTATGAGAACATATCAAATTAGACATCTAATTGCAAACTCTATTGTAAACCATATTATAGTCATTGACACAATAAGGAGTAAAATTAATGTTTTGCCTTTAACTAGTTTTTTCTTTTAGATCTCCCGCTTCACTCTATATGGTGATTAACAACAAGATCTTAGCTTGGTGTTAAGACTTGATAGGTAGCTAGTCCATTAAACAACTGACGCCAGTTTCATTACCAATCTCCGTAAAACATCTAAAAGTGATGATATCACTATAAAATCTTTATTTGAGTGAATGTTCGTTGATACATGTTTCAATTCATAATTCCAATATGCAGAAACTAGATTGATACTCTATAAAAATCTATTCCGATCATATAAAAAATTATAATGAAGCACATATTAGTTCACCACTTATCAAGATTGTGGTTCACAATAAAAGAATGCTAAAGCGTATGTTTTAAGCTTAAAGAAACGACCTACTTTAATATTTAAAAACATACACAATTTCAGATTCATTTAATAATGCTATTATTGATAGTCAACTACTATCATGATATGAAACTCATCATTATCTTGAAGTAAACTCCTTTACTAATGCGGAGATAAATCGTAACACTACAGTCTAAACTATAATCAAGTGACCAATTCGATTATTCAACTGTGAATCAACTAATTTAGATTCTAATAATATACATGTTTTCCATACATCTCCATGTATATGTATATTACTTACAAAAGAATCTTGATACCTTATGACTAGATATATAATGCTCATACAAATAAAACCAAACTCTTTTTTATTAATAATAAATATTTTCATTACAAAAATAATTGGAAGAAGATTAAGATATATGTAAATACACGTGCTTTCTAAGGCACTATATTTACATAACCCCAACATTCATTTCAATAAAATCAGTTTCTCTCATATCTTACATAATCAGAATATTCTATATACTAAAGCTCGATGATGTAGAAAGCATGCACATTTACTCTTATGCCTTCGTATGTACCATTATGACCATTACATCTTACCTAGAGATTTATTTTCAAATGGTCACCAATTAATATCTCAAGCTAATGATACCTCAATCTCCATTGATTATGGATAACATTTGGGTATTCTATTACTATAAAAAAAGTTACCTATCCTTAGTGGTTACCATTTCAATATATCCATATAAATCTAGGATTCCATTGTGCTACTTTGAGTCACCTCATAATTTTTTTATAGGGAATAGGGCTTAAGAGCATTCAATATGTCATAGATCAATCCCTATAAAATATCCAAGCTTGTAATACATATGTGCTTAGTAGCATCATTCATCAAAGATATACACTCACAATAACTGGTCAACTTAACCTTGAGGACTTCTACATATATCACTATCATTTATTTCATCTCCCAGTTATCATTTATTTCATCTTACATAAATATGTTCTTAATCAATTAAAAATATAAGATACGTAACCATCATAAAATTTTGATATTAGGTCCAATGATATAACCTTACACTAAATCATAAGCTTTTAACACGATAGTTAAACAACCATTTCAGTTCTAAGTTCAACCTCTCAAAGAAATAGAAATTTTGGTTATCTTCCAACTTTATTTGTACACTATAAATCTTACCATTTCCACCTACATCTCTAGTTTTCATAATTAAATCCACGAAAACGTATTCAATTTCACATCAATTCAAATGTGTACAATCACAGCTTAAGACTAATGTCATATTCGATAATATAACCACGAATATGAATTCATTGGATGTAGGTCTAACATCCCAAACCATGTAAGATCTCCCATTACCTATGTAATGAATATTCAATCACATGATCCATGTAAGATCTCCCATTATCTATGTAATGAATAGTCAATCACATGATCGATACAACACTTTTACTGCCCCCTTTTGTTTTCCAAACCATTTTCAATTTTTACTAAATCTGTTGTGTCACGATCTCAACAACTTTTCTTTTTCTCACACTCTAACAGGTCATCATTCTCCTCATTGCTTCTAATAGTTCAGACTCTTAATGAATGTTCATGTGTGTGACATATTTAAATGCAACTAAGACTGGGGACCAGTTGCCATTGTGTGCTATGACATGTTCAAAATGGATGTACCTACATATATATTAGGATAAATGCCCACGTAAGATACTAAACCTGGGCTCTAATACCAAAATGTAACATACCACTCCCATAAAGTATATACCCGACATACCGAAGGATATTCAAGAATATACTCTACAAAAATGGCATGTTAAGATGGTTAAATCAATTCATCTTATATTTTAACCCCTCATACATAACATAAAACATTCCAATAATTGTGTTGTTCCATTTTTATTCACAAACATATATAGTCTAAATTGTCATTACATTTCCTAAAAATTCACATGTACAATATACAACAATTGAAAGATACAATTCTTTATACAACATAATTAAGACATTTGTAGGTACAATTGATCCTGACACTAAACTATATCCAAATGTAGAAGTTACTTCAACTAAACTAGCTAGGTCTCCTCTAAAGATTTTGAAGTACTTCACTGCCTAAGATGATCAAATTCCTTCACCCACAATGTCGCCACCTCAATCTCCATAAGTGGTTCTTACCCTAAAATTTTTGTTATTATTATTAGTATTAATTTTTATGTGTGCTGTTTGGTTTCTCAAGTTATGGAAAATATGTTTCCTCCCCTTTTAATTTCTCTAACTTGTTAGGTAAAGTTGAAGGATTAGTGTTAACAACAACAAGGGAATTAGGACTCACCTTTGAGTTAAATGATTTTTTTTTCTTCTTCGAGCTCCTTCTCCATTTCTTCTTTACAAGCAATCCTTTGAGTAGTCCTCTCAAGATTCTTAAGCTCTTTTTCACTCCCTAAGGTTTTCACATTAATGGTCCTTTGGGTGCACCTCGGGTTGAGATGGCTGCTCCTCTTCACTTTGTGGCTCCAAGTGGTTGATAGTTTCCGCCATCTAACCCATCTGACTTACCCAAGTCAGGAATCGAGGCATTGCATCTTACTAGAACTATTTTACATCATAATGAAATTGCAAAGTATTAGCATCAATAACATTAACTAATTCTTCCAAAGATGTACTTAAGGTTTGCTGGCTCTCCAAATTTTAGACACTGGACCTTGTATCTTGCAAAATTTGCCTTACATCCTACTAAAAAATGTAAAGTATTAGTGGCAATAGCATCAACTAAAACTTCCAGAGATGTACTTGAGTTGTAATAAAAGGCTTGTGATCCATATAGGAATTGTTCTGCATCTTGTACTTCTAGTAAGGCATGCTGGCTATACCGTCTATAACTAAAGTTCGTATGATCACTCCAAATTTGGTTTTAGGATTGGAATATAAGTTATGGGAAGAAGTTTCCCCAATAGCATTAATAATATCTAGATTGACATACTCCCTTCCATATGTACTTTTTATACACAAATACTAAGTAAAAAGTGAAAAGATCAAGAAATATATAAAAAAACTAATTATAAACAAATATGTGTGAAAAACCAATTAAAATTAAGAACAAAAACTAAACACCACACTCCCTGTCAATGTCACGAAATCGACAACCTATCATAACACTACACAAAATAACTAAACTTTAAAACTATAGCTAGTGATAAGTCTAGGTCGATCCCACAAAGAGTGTTTGTGTAGCTTTTGCAATGAAAGAAATTGATGTTTAGGTTATAAGGGGTTTGGTTTGATTTAAATAAGAAAATAAAGTAAAATTAAACTAAAGAAAGAAAATTAAAGAAAACAGACAAAAAGTGATAAAAGTGATGAATGGGTTTAGAATTCGGATATTGATTCAGTCTCAACTTACACACACTTAATTAAATTGTTATTTCCCACCTCCTAGAACTATTAATCATCGGTTAATAATAAGTTGTGTTAACCTTGGTTTTCCCTTATTTCATTTTTAGTTAAAACAAGCTCTTTAACTAACCCTAGCTATTGAACAACTTAGAATAAGCTATTTAGATTTAATAAGATAGCCGCATTACGAATTAGGAAAACAAATTAATCAAGGTACAACCACATAAGCTTGGGTCATTTAACCAAGGCTATGTTATCCCTAACGATTCAACACTATTAGTTACTACAAATGAATCGGAAGCACAATGATTACGTATTGTATTCAAGATTCTAGCAACTGATTTTCATAAAAGGAATCTAATGAACGCATTCAGATCATCTTTACTTAAATGCCCAATCAATAGACATAGGATAACATAAACAATCCTTAAAGAGAGAATGATTTAACATTACTCAATGTGGATATGCCCAAATGTTATTTCACGTCTGAAACATATTAAGGAAGCTTACACTATAAGATAATCATAAATTACTAATAGAAAATTACCAACAAAATAAATACCGTAGCTAATTGAAGAAGGAAAATTAATATTTGTCGGTAACACTGTCGTGAAAATTTTCATTTTGTGACGGACAAAATTTCCATCAGTAAAGGTGGACCGAAAATATCTCGACAAATTTTTTGATGGAATATAGCAACGAAAAAGTTATAGTCGTTGGTAAATTAGGTAGGAATGCTTGTTGTAATAAACTAGCGTTGGAGATTTACCAATGGATCTATGTTCCGTCGATGAATTTTCGATGGTATAATTGCTTCGTCGATAAATTTACGCAAAATTGCTTAGTTTAATAACCATGTTTTGGGGTTTGCCAATGGTAATGTTTTCTACAGTGATTGTTTAACGGTTTGGCCACTCCATCGTTAGCTTCAACTCAATCATTTTAAGTAAATCAAAAGCGATGTTGTTTGGTTTAATACCAAACGACGTCGTTTTTTCCTATCCCAAACCTTTCCTCCTCATTTTCTCCTCTACATTTTTGCCATCTTTTCTCCTTGCTATCACTGATCATCGTGGTTCATCGTCGTCACTCATAGCCATAACTTTTTCCCAAAACTATGTAGGGAGATCATACTCATTTATCATAGTCTTAACTATTTCTTACAAATTCCTATTTTTCCTCTCAATAAGCCCATTTTAATGAGGGGATATTTTATTAGAAACGTTATGAAAGATACCATTATCCTCATAAAAAGGTTTCAAATCTATATTCTCGAACTTCCTACTATGGTCACTCCTAATAGATATAATAGAGGGGTTTTTTTTTTCATTTTGACCCTCTTTACAAATTTAAGAAATTCCCCAAAGTATTCATCTTTTTTAGCTAAGATTAAAAAATCAATAAATCTACTAAAGTCATCAACTATGATAAAAGCATAAAATTTACCACTTGGACTAGCAACTCTAGTTAGTCTAAATAAATATATATGAAGTAGTTTTGAAAGTATAATGGAAGTTATCAACTTTTTACTCTTGAAAGAGCTTTTGGTTTGTTTTCCTATTTAGAAAGCTCCATAAATCTTATCCTTATTAAATTTTACCCTTGGAAGTTTATTTAAAAGTTATTTATAGTTAAGGTTAGAGATAAGGACCATGCTTGTATGTCCACGCCTTTTATGCCAAATCCGTACATTTTAACAATTTTATAGTTGCTAAATTGCCATTTTACATATACTTAAATGAAAACTAAAACCCATTTCCTCCTATATATAAAATTATGAAGCCCTACTCACACAACCATCATTGAACATGATTTATAATAAATTTAACCTAATTCTATCCATTCATATTCATTCAAGTCTCTGCTCTTATTAGTTTTGTTTGACTGAAAGTTTATTGAGTCTCCACATATTCTATACCCTGGTCTGTCTTCAAATTAACTTACCTTGACTCACATTTTGTTCTAATCTAATGTAAACTCCACTTTCCATCTTATGAAGACATGATCAAGCAAAGTTACATATAACGATATATTTTGAACAATTACACCAAATTAGTTATAGTGTAATATTACTAAATTTGACATTTCAAGGTATGTATGTTATAACTTATAAAAGAATAAAAGGCAATGGTATTGTTATTTCACTTAATTAAAATAAATATGGAGAAAATTTTAATGTAAGAGATTTATAAATTAAGTCCCTTTTAATTAAATCACTAAACTGTTTATAGACAATAGATAGTTTACAAACTTTTTAGGTAAAACTGCAATAACCTGAGTTGAAAAAAAAATGGACTAATGGTTTTAAGCTTCATAGTATTGGGTTTTATTCAATTTAGATAGGATTTAACCTAAATTTAGATTTAGATTTGGTTTTACCCTTGATTTTAGCTTTTGAATTAGATTGGACTGGTTAGTAAGCTAAGACTATAGCAAAATTTGGATTTGTGTTTTAAATTTAGGCTTGAGATCTTTGGTTATTGTACTTGGGATTTCATATATAGGTCAAGAAATAAAGGGCCATTGTTGGATTGTGGATTTGGTCTTTGACTTTGTTGGACATTTAGTATCACAAACTAAAAAATTAACACCAGAGATTTTTTAGGTTAGAGTTTAGAATATAATTTATTTAGGTCCACTTTACTTTTTCTTTTTTTGTTTCTTCATATTTCTCATCTGTTATTTTTCTTTTCAATCCTAAAATCTAACCGTACTTGAGTCCTAGTAGCTAAGTACATAATTTTATTGGCACATTACTCTTTTTGTTTTAGTAGTAGTATTCCTCATTTTATTCGTACCAGAAGCTGTTGATTTTGATGAAGTAGTATATAGTTATGGTAAGACAACTCATCCCTGGTGAAGTTTTAGTATCACATTACTAAGACCTAACCCCCTCAATGAACATCTATTGCCATTTGCAAAATTCAGTTTCTCCATTAGAAACAACCTTCCAACAGAAATGATTCCTAAATATAGTTTTGATTTATTTAGATGCCCTTCAGCACCCACTTGACCATGCTACAAAGCCAAAAGAAGAAACAAATATTATAATGGATAATTGCTGGTTTATAGTATCATTGTTTTAAACACCCACCTGATCTAGTGAACATAGGTTCTAC
The DNA here is from genome assembly GCA_029891385.1 of Erythroxylum novogranatense. Taxonomy (NCBI): domain Eukaryota; kingdom Viridiplantae; phylum Streptophyta; class Magnoliopsida; order Malpighiales; family Erythroxylaceae; genus Erythroxylum; species Erythroxylum novogranatense. Next base: position 29,109,848 of record CM057224.1, read on the forward strand.
AATATGAATGAATAATCTATTAGCATTGATCATTTCTGTAAAACTTTAACTTTCAAGCCTAAGATATAACAACTAAGTGCTTCAAACACATGCACTTGGTTGTTGTATCTTAGGTTTAACTTCTAACTTTTTGTAACATAACCAAGTTTAACTTTTTGTAACATTACATTGTCTAATTCAGTTCTATTTCACTAAATATAAGGAGATCTACTTTACGGGAAATGGAGTTTACCATTTGGCACCAATGCATTATGTATCGCATCTCTATCTTTTCCACTCAAATGATGTGATAATCCCAAATTACAGCTAACATTTTATGCTTTGTTTAACTCTTATCCTTTTCATCCTAGCTACTGTAAGTTTGTACTCAAAAGCTGATAATTTCTTTTATTGCTCCCCGCAAACCTAACAAACTTCCAATCATATTAATATTGGTAGTGCATTTCTTAATTTATGTGAAACATATAGAATTAGAAAAAGTAGAAAACAAAGGTCGGCATGCTTATAATTATACCATTCACGCATGCAATGTGGATTTCCTGCCAACTAGATACTGAGTTATAAATGCAAGAATTCTCATTTTCCCCTTCAAATTATGATTATACCTACTCACCATAAATACTTGAGCTTCCATTTCATGTCCTACTCTCTCCCATTCCTTAGTTTTTCACCATTTGTTCTATTTTGATTCATGCAGTACTATTTATGAGAGGATTTCCATTACTAGGACTATGTCTCAGTGGCATCATTTTATACTTTTAGTTGCCAACTACATCATTGATTTCTTTGTAAAGCTGCTTTGACTCGATTATTTAAGATATGGCGAACTCTCGTAATTCGGTCATTACCATTACAGTAATTAGCTCTTATTGTAATTGCACTTCTAAGTTAAGAACAACTGAAAGTAGGGGACAGGAAATTATTCGAATTACATGTTACTGCACAATGTCTTCTTCCAGCGAGGAAGGTGCTACATCATATAAGCACTGTCATAAATGAGTCTAACAATCATATCTAAAAAGCAAATTCAATTTCTTCTACTAAAAGAAAACACTTAACTAAAGTTACAATATAAAGATTATTTATTTCAAAGCTTTTGATTCTATCAATTGGAACTTTATTCTAGCTTTTAAGATTTCCTATCTAGCTTACTTTAGGATTTCCTATCTAATTTTTTTATAAGATGTGAGAAATTAAAGATGTATAATATATCATTTAAGGATGATCTTTTGTTTTCATGTATAGTTAACCATTTTTCCTCCTCGTCACCCATCATGTGTCATCATCGTCGTCTTCCTTTAATCGTCGATTAAGATAACATTTTATCCTTTGATTGCTTTTTATGACATCGTTGAGTTTTGTTCTTTACTGTGTTTTGTGTACTGCTTTGATTGTCATTGTCTTCTTTTCTTTTTTTTGGTTATCTTCTTTGGCCATCAGCTCACTTTAATTCCGTCATCTTCTTCCATCACGTGCTTCAGTGGCTTCTTCTGCGTGTCGGTTAAGGTAAATGATTTTTTTACTAGGTTTTTGTGTACTTAGTTTAATTTGGGTATTTGATTGTGGTTTGAACCTCCCATTTGAACTTGTTGCATTTTTAATATAAATGGCCTGTACCAACTAAAACTTGCTTGTGGTATGAATTTCAGTTTGTGGCTTTAAATTTTAAGTATTGTTAATATAATTTAAGTATTGTTAATCTAAAATTTATGTATTGTTAATCTAAAGGATTACCTTTAAATTTTAAGTATTGTTAATCTCTATCATTAATACATTTTCCTGTTGGATTTGTTTGGTTGTTACATTCTTAAAGTTGGGTTTATTGATGAATTAATGTAGGATGGGTTTGAATTATAGTTCCAAATATCTGAATTTTGTCAATGGGTTATTTCATTGATGTTCTCTGAATTGATTAGGTTCTCTTTGCTTTCCATGTGCTAATCTTTACACACATGTTTTTAATATAATAATAATTTTCTTCTAAACATATTAGATAATTTTTAAATGTTACAATCATGTGTTAATCAAATTATTCATATTTTATCTTTACTTATTATACTTGTTACTAGTACATAATTAATTTAGGTAAAATATCGAACTTCTAACTTTTATTTTAAATTTCAATAACAATACCTAAACCATTCAATTAAAATTCTAACTTTATAAAATTAAGTAATTCATTTTATGTTATTAATAATATACTTCATATAATTTAAATATATTAATTTTAATTAATAACTTAAATAATAATTAAATTATTTGATTTATTAAAACATTGAGTACTATACAAAATTTAAGAATAAATGCATTTAACTTCTATCAAACATTACTAATAGACCAACTCATGCCAGTAATTGCAGGGTTCCTGCACCAAAGCAAGCAACTGTTGCTTTTCCCTTTCACGTCGTTAAGTGCGTCTTTGAAATATCTTCTAACAAATATATGATTAGAAACAAACAAAAAAGATCTTTACTTAAGAAATAATTTTGCGATATTTCAGAATACAGACAAGATAGTTGCCAAAAATATTAAAAAGGAACTCAAAATCCATGCATTTATTAATTAACTTTTGATCTTAACCAATAAACCTTAACCCATAATCCATGATGCAGCTCTTGTGAAGCCTATCGGTGAAAATTTTCATGAGCCTAGGAGTCACAACAAGAACTTGTTTTCTTGATTCATAGGTGTAAGCAATGCCACGTACCATAGTTTTGAAATCAATTATAGGTGATTAATTCAAATGGTAAATACATAGGGGATGTTATGTAAAGTTTAGATGTTCTTTAAACTTTAGGGAAAATAAAGGATACTATGGAATCACTACTTGAAATTAACATTTTTTTCATAAATGAGTAATGTTGATAGATCTTGGATGTATAGACGATTAATGGCTGATGGTTTCATTAATCCTGAGTTTGTTAAAGGAGTTGAAGCTTTTATTCATTATGCATGTTCTCAACTTGCATATATGGATGGCCCAAAGATAAGATGTCCATGTAAAAGTGAAAAAAATTGTTTCCTTCTTATTGATGAAATTAATGGGCATTTGTTGGGAAAAGGGTTTGTCCCAAATTATTTTGAGTGGACACGATATGAGAAACCATTGATTTGTAGCACCTCAAGGGGTAATGAAGTACAATCATAAGTGAACTTAAATGAGTTTGAAGGGGGGATTGGATTTAGAAAAAGTAATGTGGATGTAAATGAAAATCCTTACATGCAAATGGTTTATGATGTAGTCGGTTATACCTTTCAGGAAAATATAGAAAATCTTAAAGAAGAATCAAACCCACATGCAAAAATTTTTTTTTCAGTTACTACGCTCAGCTGACCAAAAATTATGGCCAAATTGTGAGAGAATAACTCAATTGTCTTCTTGTCTTCAAATGCTCAAATATTGAACATAGAAACTGAAGAGCATATTTCTGATCATAGTTTTGATAAAATTCTTGGATGGTATAATGAATCATCGCCTCCTGATCATATAGTGGTCGATAGTTTTTACAAAATGGAAAAACTTATTAGGGGTTGCTTGTTGACAAGATTGATTGTTACAAATTACGATTATGTTTTATTGGGGAGATGATGAGGAATTACAAAAGTGCAAATTTTGTGGTCAATCTAGGTTCAAGCCTAGAAAGCGTTCTATGAAACAGAAACTAGTACCCTGGAAGTGAATGTATGATTTCCTGCTAACTCCGAGACTTCAAAGACCATATGCTTCTAATGTTATTGCATCTCACATGAAATAGCATAATGAACATAAATATGAAGATGCAATAATGAGTCATCCATTACAAGTTTGCAGCTGAAAGTCGAAAGGTTAGGTTAGGATTGTTGACGGAAGGATTTCAACCTTTTAGTCAATTCAGCCAGCAATATTCATCATGGCCAATCATAATTACACCTTATAATTTTCCATCATGGATGTGTATGAAAGAGGCATATATGTTGACAATGATTATGTCAGGGACTACAAAACCAAAGCATAAAATTGATGTATTCTTACCACTATTGATATCTGAATTACAGCATCTTTGGGAATATGGTGTTAAAACATATGATGTGTCTCTGAAATAAAAGTTTATGTTAAGAGCGGCTTTGATGTGGACCACTAGCAATTTTTTAGCATATTTCATATTGTCTGAATGGAGCACAACAGGGAAATTGGCTTGTCTTTACTATGCCAATGATTTTGATGCATTTTATCTTCTAAATGGGGGAAAAACATATTGATTTCACAATCACAGGAAATTTCTTCCTCCAAATCATCCATTTAGACGTAATAAACAAAATTTTATTAAGAATAGAATGGTAAAAAACACCTCCTCACCCTCATAAAGCTAGTGAAGAGATATTACAAGAGATTGAGGAATTAGGCATGCTGAAAGTTGCATAATTTAAAGCTGATGAAGCTAATATAAGCATTAATAAAAAATTTGGTTGGAGAAAACGAAGAATTTTTTGGAATTTTCCATATTGAAAAAGTAAATTGATATGTCATAATCTAGATGTGATGCATATTGAAAAAATATTTTTGACAATTTGTTCAATACCATAATGAACATTGAAGGGAGGAAAAAAGACAATGCAAAATCACAAGCTAATTTGAAACTTTTTTTTTGAAGGAATGAGTTACATAAAGATCTTCGCATCGGTAAATATCTAAAAGTATGTTACACTTTGGAAAAAAACAAAAGTAAATATTGTGTGAATGGTTGAAACGTCTAAAGTTTCTCGATAGTTATGTTTCAAACTTGGCAAGGTGTGTCGACATAAAGAAGTACAAATTATTTGAAATGAAAAGTCATGACTATCATGTGTTTATGCAAAAGCTAATTTAAATTGCATTTCGGGAGTTGCTACCGAATAAGGTTTGGGAAGTAATAACAGAATTAAGTTTATTTTTCAAAAGTTTAACATCATTTGAAATCAAGTTGGTTGAAATGGAAAAGCTAAAAAGGGAAATTCTAGTAATTTTGTGCAAGTTAGAAGAGAATTTTCCTCCAAGCTTCTTTGACTGTATAGAGAATTTAACACATAAAATTAAACTAGCCGGTCCAATTCAATATTGATGAATGTATCTGTTTGAGAGGTAATTCAAAAAAAATGATTGTAATTGAAGTAATAACATGTTTTAAGAACTAAATTATAATTACCCTATTCTCTAATATAGGTATTTGCATCACTTGAAGAAAAATGTCAAAAATAAGGCTTGAGTTGAAGGTTTGATATATAATGTTATTGAGTGGAGGAAGTTAATACATTTTGTTCACATTATTTTGAGCCACATGTTCACACAAAAAAAAGAAAAGTTCCTTCTAATGACGATAGGGGATGAACGAGTGATGTTGATAGTAACTTATCCATTTTCACATATCCTAGATGAATATATGGATGTTCAATAAGAAGAGTGTTGACAGAGGAAGAAATCAAAGCCGCCCATGGTTACATGTTATTGAAATGTCAAGAGGTTCAACCTTTCATGTAGTAAGATGAATTGATTATTCAGATTTTGAAATTTAATGTTATTCATAATTGAAATACATAATAATGTTTTTAGATTATACAAGGAATTGTTACATAAGCTAATGCTCGACAAAACACAAGATGATATCAATAAAGAAGTTAGAAGACACTTTCCTCTATAGTTCAAGAAATATGTATGTTTCACTTTCAAATATTGAAATGATTGAAATATATGATTTAAGTGTTCAAATGACATTGTACTATTTAATATGATAATTTATTTTGTGTAGGCCTTAGAAAATCCAATAAAGAATAAGTTAATAAGTGATCTTACCAAGGGACCTTTAAGAACTATTAAATCGTATTCGGTGTATTTCGTTAATGAATACAAATATCATACAAAATATCATGGTCATAGCATGGCAACAATAAATAGTGGAGTTTGTATACAGGGAGAATTGATAGATTACTATCATAAAACTATTGAGATACTTGAAATTGAGTACCCTACATTGCCAATAAAGCGAAGTGTGATATTTACGTGTGACTAGTTTGATCCAACTCCAACAAAAGTGCATAGCCGATACAATCTAGTTGAAATCAACAAGCAAAGAAGATTGAGAAAATTTGAACCTTTCGTGTTTGCAATGCAAGCAATCTAGGTGTATTATGTCCCTTGTCTCATCTTGCGATGGGATAAGTCAGATTGGTTGGTCATTTGCAAAGTTAAATCTAGAGGTATTTTTGAATCATGTGGAAAAGGAGAATAAAGAATTGAAAGTGAAGCGTTTCAGGAAGATGTTTATGAAATAAATGCATCTGTCACATATGACGATAACGAACCTTTGAACAATCCATCTAATGAATATGTTGAAATTTCATCTAGAGAGGATGACAAGGGCCAGAGTTCTAAAGAGGAGCCTGAGTTTGATTATAATTCTTCATAAACAGAAGACGATTTTGATTTACAATTAAGAGATGATAGCGATTAATTTATGTTTGTAATTGAATATTATATTCAACAAATCAATTGTTTCCTTTTTAATATATTGTGTAAAATATTGAATTCAAATAGTTATATTTCTAGAAAAGTCAATCAAATATGAATTTTAGGTTGAAACATGCCACCAAAGAGAAAACAGGATATAATGCGACCAAGGTTCAGACAATGATTTGAAGCTACTTACTGTCTAGATGAAGAATCACATATTAGGGAAAAAACAATGCAGATGAATGATGCAGACGCCAGCCTGGAGCTGAGGGACTTGATGGAAGAACTACATCACTATTGTCAATAATATGTAAGTGAAAATGCATGAAACATTATAAGTTTATAATTAAGCTATTGGTTTAAATTTTAAAAATGGTATAAAATTATTTGTTTTTATGCTAGGTTCATTATGTCTGGACCATGCTCAAGAAACATAACATCCAAATTCAAGGAGAAGATTGATCTTGAGGGTTATGTATGGAAGAATATCTCTCAGGCTACAAAGGAATTTTACTATCAGGAGTTTGAGGTATAAAAAATATTATTTTCTTTTTTAAATTGATTTTTATACATTAATTAGATAAATATTATTACATTATAAGTATTTATCAATTTTTTTCTTTTTTCCAAAAAGAATTTTTTGGGATTTTGAATTTGACGCAGTCATTAATAAAGTATGGGAGAGAGGAGCACGTACATGTTATCGAGACTTTGTTAGTGCAATACATAAGGTTGTGTACAACTGCCTTATATTTTTTAACAAATATAAAGTTGTTGGCAGCAATATTGGACATCAATTGAGGTAATGTTCATTTCAGAACATAATTCTACCAACAAATGTGGAGGACCAGGGGGAGAGAGTTTTATCGTACATAGGGGAGGATCTATTACCCAACACGAGTATGCAGAAAGACTTGTAAGTATTTACACTTCATATTTATATTCTAATTTTTACTTTAATATATTTCAATTTAAATTGATGTGTGAATTTTGGAATGAAAATATGTGTATTATGAAGAATGATAATGTAATAAATGTCTGGTGCAATATATGACTGTATTGTTGAGTTATTTTCTTTGTTCAACAAGGGGTAAATATCATAAAAATAGAGAAAATTCTGCCAAAATTTTTATAAATTCTAGTTTACTTATATCATTTTATTATGATGCAGGAGAAGACTATGGGCATGAGGCCTACACCCCACCATTTCTTTTTACACACTCACACTAAGAAACATGACAGTGTGACATTCATCAATACTCGATGTAGAGAACTAAATTTATGTGAGATTTATGTTTAATATTAAAGCTTAATAATTATCACTTACAAATTTAAACATTTCTTTCTGATAGGACCAATATAAGAAAGTATTCAATGATAGTCTCAGCAGTCTGAAGATGTTGATGAGACTCAAACTTATCTTCATACAGTGAGTGGTAGGGACCATTGTGGAAGGATATTCGTCTTAGGTTCATTTACGAACACATATTATTCGTAATTTTCAATGTCCAGTATAACTATATCTAAAACGCGATCGACAACTAATGAAGTCCATGAGCTTTGGAGCACAGTGCAGACAGTAGCAACTCAGTTGCAACAGTTGATAGAGTATATAGCTCAACTTCGTAATGAGATGGATGAGTTGAAGGAGAGGGGTAGCACTTCATCACAGAAATCAGAGCATCCGCAGTCACCCTGTTGGAACCTCTCCTCGATGAGACCTATGTCCGACGTCCTACGTGACATCTGGACGCGCATCTCACGAGGGAGGAATTCCTCACCACGAAAATTGACTCACTCGAACTTCTTTTAATGTCATCCGAACACATCTTGATAAATTTACCCTAATCTCCCTCAATAAAATTGATCTGCTTAGGGCCCAAAATTTAATCCGAATCCTAAGCTAAAATGAAATTTCATGTCCCTAAATTAAAAAGAATAAAAAATCGCCTCAATCGGATCTCTCTAGATCAAGAAATCACCAAAATACGAAAGTATGTTCAAAATATCCGTCTAAACGTCTCTCTTTTATTTAATCTGAACAATTCAAATTAATCCCAAAAATTCTGAATTTTGCATGAGAGGGTAGAAAATCTTCTTAGGAAACCAACGCTTCAAAAACCAAGTGATTCGGAGGTCAGAAGAGGAAGTTATGACCGAACAAGTGAAGAGAGGTCGGATCGCTCAGCAAGAGCGCAAGGACGCTCGGCCCTCGCCCAGCGCATAGGTGAAAAACCCTTCCAAAGGTACTGCACAATCCTACACCTTATCATCAGTGACTGATAACTTTCAAACCTTATAACTTTTTCATCATAAGTCTAATTGTGGCAAATTTTGTATCAATGGAAAGCTCTAAACATGTTCTAAAATCTTCAAGAAGACCTCTCAATTCAATTCAAGCTCTAAGAGGGTCTAAAACCTAAACGAAGTTTCTGTCCATTTTAAGAAAAATTGGACAGCACCTTCCCTAAAATGTAACTAGCCAAATCTTCAATCCAACTCCATTACCTGCACAAAAACTCAATCTCCAATCTTCCACATCATAATCCAATCCAAATATATATCCCAACACAATTCCAATGGCAGCATACACACTCCAAAACATCTATTCAATTCCTAACTATAAAGAAACACAATCTTACTTTTCTAATCCTGCTCAAAGCATACAACAATACTTTTTGAACAATATACACAAAAGATACATTAAAACCCAATTCTTTTGCATTTACAAGGAAAGTAGAAATTATGCAAAGCTTTAAAGAGCATGTTAGCCCGAATACATACAAAGTATCAAAGAACAAAATATAAAACATCAATTGTCCAAAATGCTATCTAAAGCTTTGTTTTCTCAAAGACGACTTCAAAAGTAAAATGCATCGGAGTAATGTCTCAATCCCGATGCAGTGACTCGGTATCTCGCTCAATACTTGTGGAGGGGAAATGGGGGTGAGCTCGACAGCTCTGTGGGTAATAACTTAATAAACGAGAAATAAGCAAAAACATTATTAATCCATTTACTTTCAAAATCAATATCATATTGATAAAACATTTTCAAATTTCTCAAATCCCTTTATAAAATTCATCACATCAAACACGTTACAAATCAACTTATTAGATAATCACAAAAAAGTAGTTCGAGTGGATCCGAAACAGAACGTACTACACATTCCTGCGAAGCGATCATATGTAGCCGTGAACTTATGGGAGTCCGTGAGGAGCTCCAATGTCACTAGCGGGCAGGCGGGATAAGCCTATGGTTAGACAGGTGTACTTGACTCTTATTGGACCACCACAAAACCCAAAGAAAATATGCATATCACATAATTCACACAATTTAAAAGCATTGGCCACAGTGGCCCTTACAAAATGTCACTTCCATATAGTTTTCACATAATCGTCGAATTCACATATTCAAATCTTTTTCACTTAATAAAACATTTTAAAAATATTTCCAACATAAACTTACATACAAAAGACACTTTATGAAAATCATAATCATCACAAAGAGTAATTAATTCAAAAATAGTAACTCATTGGAAAGCATATTTAGCCTTTATTATAAAAACGTTAATAAGCCTATTAACTCAATTATTAAGAAAATCACCCACCTTAATTCCTTAGCTTTGCGATTGGTCAATTGGCCTTACCTCTTCCTCTAATTGCCTTACTTCACCTTCATCAAACACAATAATCCCAATTTAACATAGGATACTAAAATTGGAAATTCTAAAGAAAGGAAAACTTGAATTAACACCTACATAACTTTACCCATACCTAACTTAAGCTATTAGCATCAAAGCCCTATCAAGAATCTCCAAAAAAATTCGAAATTTCCTTACCTATATGAAACCCACGAAATTTTTGCTTTTGCTTCTAAGGAAAGCATAAACTTTTCCTTTCCACTTACTTCTTGAAGCAAACTCTTAAACCCTCCTTTCTAAAGCAAGAAATCAATAAAGCCCCAACTCTTTTCTTCTTCTTCTTCTTTTTCTCTCTTAGTCGAAACCTCCTTCTTTGCTTTCTCCTTGGTGAATTTCGTAAGTCTCTATCTTAAAAGACTAAAGGGACTTTGTTTTTAACTTATAACCTAAGAAAAACTACGTAGTTTTAAGTAAGTCTCTTCATTTCCTTGAAAATTTGTGGCTCTTCCCTTTACCATACGGCTACTCGTTATTTGTTTCCTCATTTCTTCATTTAATGACATTTAAAAGGACTAAAAACCCCTCCTTAAAAGCCTTTAGCCTTCCTAACATTAGTGGACTTCCTAATTTGCCCTTTACACCAACTTATGCCTTTAAATTCTAACAATTTATAAAAAAAATTAATTTTAACTAATCCCTTCCATTAATTTCTATAAACTAAGTACTAAAAACTCCAAATTACCCTAACAAAAAGGAAGTTAGTAAACTCATCCTCAAAATAAATAAAACATGCTTAATGCGAATCGGGACCCAACACACCCAATGAATAGTGTACTTGTAATCATAACATTTGAATTACAAATACTTATTATGCACAATTTAATGTTTTATTATCAATTAAGATAAATTTAATTTTATATCATCAATTAACTTTCTGTTTAATCAAATTAAATGTATAAACAGATCAAAATATTATGCATAGACGATTCATAACTGTTTAAATTATGCATCAACTATAACATCATCAAAAAAATTAATGATGGGATTTTTTAAAAAAATTGTTAATTACTAATGGAAAAACAAAAGTGCATCAGTAAAATCAATTCTATTTACCAACGAAAAAAAATAAATCGTCGATAATATTGACAGTAAGTAACAGACGGAATAACCAATTCCTTCGCTAACTTTACTGATAGGATTTGCTGCAGAATAACCGTCGATATACTCATTGATGGAACAAACATAACCGTCGGTAATGTTGTGATAAAATTATCGACGAAATAACTAATACCATCTGTAAATCTGCCAATGGATAAATTTTGAACTTAAAAAATTTACCAATAATCGATCGTGCAAACAACCATCGGTATATTCACCGACTATTACATAAATTGCTCATCGGTAAATTTACCGACAGATATTTTGTTATTCATAAAAAATTATTACCTACGGCCATTTTATGACGCCTTGGTCCATCAGTAAATTCCTTCACTAAATTGTCTTGCTGACATAATGTTTAGATGTTCTGTCGGTAATATTCGTCACTAAACGATATTTTTCTTATAATGTTAGCCCTCATAGGTCTCTAAAGAATACATGCCTTGCCCCTCTTTTTCTCCCAAAACCGATCCATCTCTCTTTAATCGATCAAATGTCATTTTCTATTAAAAATTAAGGTTATAAGAAGATACACAGTCATGTATCAAACAGTATAAGTTGAAAAAAATCTTGTAATCTTGAAGATACAATGTTGGTTACATGGTAGTGTAAGCAGTCGTGTAATTCAAACATATCTTTTGAATGAATACATAGTCGTGTGAATAGATACACTACCATGTATCTTTTAGATCATCTTGATAAATTCATTTCCTTGGATTTTCTTATCCCATCTTCAACCCTGTCACAAAGAATGTGCTTTTAACTCACTTTAGCTCTTATACTTCCAAATTGCAACTAAAATCAAATATGAGCCAAAATAAGTTTCTTAAACATTTCATAAAATTAATCGTTACGTGTTATGAAAGAAATATACAATCAATTAAGCACATATCAACTTCTATTTTAGGATTGCCAATAGGTCATGTCTCTGTAACTTTAGTGGTTGTATCATTACTCATACTTTTTGGAATAGCATTATTAACAACTTCAATTTGCTCGAGGGCCATTTCCCACAATTTCACTTCAATCTCAGGTTTTTATTCACAAGCATTGATGGTTTAGTATGCAATGAAATTATTTAATTGTCTTCTAAAATTTCCTCTTATGTAAGTCTTGTATTTTCAATTTTTCAGAACCAGTTCTTTCTTTTCCATCTTTAAGAAGTGTGTTGTTAAGATCAAACTCTAGTAGTTCTTTTTACCAACCAGTTCTGAAAACTCTACCCATAAGTACCCCCTTTTTGGTGGAGTTATTAGGCTTCTATGGATATGTTATTAGGATTATAGACTTCTCCAATTCTCCAGATTCTCTTAATCTCAAAATGGGTAGATTGTCTAGCAATATAGCATTTTTCTAAATTTCCATGCATAGGTTAGCATAACATATTCTTTCCATTGTTGCATTTTGGGAATCTATACATATTGGTTTCCCAAAAGTGCTCGTAAAAAAACTCAGACCTTCAATGGTCCAAAACTCCATAGTTAAATTGTGAAAATATACCTATATTGGAATTACATCAATCTTACCTCTTTCCAACTCCACTGCAGGCATACATTTCTAATGAATAATAGCTGCTCACTAATATGCCATAGCCCTTACTCTATTCTTTCATTTAGACAAGATTCATCCAAGAATTTGAATAATATTGTGCCATCTTCTCTAAGCATGACTTTGTCTAATCCTCCCACCTTGCTTTTTCCTAAGCATTTACTACCAGAAATACCGGTCTTTTGCTCTAAAAAAAACCAATTACCTCACAGGACCAAGCCATAGCACCCACCTTTAGTAGCTCGATGAGAGGGCAGCTAAGTCCATCTGTGATAACATTCTGAAAGTGCTTAAGAGCCCTTTCTTGTGCTGAGTTTGAAATTTTGTTTTCCAAGCTCCCACTAGTCAAGTTTCTTTTGAATTTGCTTCGGCAATCGCATTTTTTCATCTCGTTGCTATTTTTGTTTCAGATTTTACAAGGAGTGATTCCTTAAAGAGAGCAGGGAAGTCATCCTTGGAGAGGGATTGGTCGGGTCGGCCATTCCGGGCTTGGACCCAATCAAGACGACCCGTGGGCCGATCGGCCCGTTCATCGAAGATCAGCTCTAAGGCCAAAGCCCACTTTACTCCCCGGCCGATTAGCAGAAGGAGATCTCCCATGCAGATACGTAACAAGACCTAAACCTGATTACTACTTCGTATATAAGGTATTATTCTCCCATAATTCAGGTATGCGATCATAACCTAAGTCGTTTTCTCTGAATTCATCAATCCCATCTTCGCCAGAAGCTTACTTGAGCGTCGGAGGGGCTAATTGGGACATCACCCCCGACTAGCCTTCCTTGTTTTACAGGTATACTCACGCCATATTCATCACAGAAGGAAGAAGACGATGGATTTCAATGGAAACGCACCGTTCAGCCTAAATCCGGTAGAACCAATTGGCGCCCACTGTGGGGCCCGACTTCTGGGAACCACGTCCAGAACCACACAGATTAGCCAGCGGCAATGACGAATCTCGATGTAGCATTATCGCCACAGCGATCGGCGATGCAGGTTTAGGTTTGCAATTATACAATTATGCCGCCAGACCGCATGCCTCCCAAGACGAATCCTCTGATCCTAACGATCAACAACAACCTCAAACCTTGGAACAGGAAGAACAGAGCGTGGCTGTGGAGGATAACGTCAGACTCCAAAGACACACCAATCTTCAACACCGATCGGCATGTAATATATTCCGGCCAGTAACTCCCCAACCGTAGCGATTGAGGAAGCACCGATTTGTTGATCCGCCAAATACTATAATACAACCGCACAATAATGCCGTCCGTGCGGCCAGCCGCCCGACAAATCAGTTTGACAACCGATCATCGCCCATATGAAGCCCTGGAAAAACTCGCGGATGATCGGACTCACATGGCTACGAGCTTCCGTCCAGATCGCTCGACGGTGCAGTACAGCTCTCCCTTCACTCCAGACATCTTGGATAGCCTCCTAGCACCCGGCATAAAGATACCGACCCCGGAGAAATACACCGGGAAGACCGACCCTTTGGACTACATGCAGCACTTCCAGTCGATGATGAGCCTACACTGTGTTCCGGACGCTATCCAGTGTAAGGCTTTCTGCACGGCCTTCCAAGAGGGAGCTCGGCGATGGTTCAATAGCTTACCCCGGTCAGATCACACGCTCGAGGATTTCAGTCGCTCTTCCTCCGAATCAATTCGCCACTAGTGGCGAATCGCAGAAGACGGCTTTAGAGGTGATGCAGCTCACCCAAGGAAGGAGTGAGAGTTTGCGGGAGTTCATCACTCGGTTCAACAACGAGGCGGTCGAGGTACTCGATCTCACCTGCTCGTCTATGCTGGCCGCACTTATGAGCAATACGAGGGACGAGGAGTTCAAGAAGTCGCTAGCCCTCGACCAGCCCCGATCTATTTAGGAGATCAGATGTCGGGCAGACAAATACATTCAGCTCGAAGAAGTGTTAAAGAATACAAAACGCCGAGCAGATGATCGCGGGCCGAGTGGTAGAACCGATGAGTCTCACAAAAGACGAGAGGATCGACGACTCGAGAAAGCCGAGCTATTCGGATTGAATCAATAAGACTTCACCCCGCTTAACAAATGATACGCGGAAGTCTTGGCAGCTATGATAGCGGATGGAGAAACTATCCGAGAACCTGAAAAAATAAAGACCCCCTACAAGGACAGAAACACTAATGTGTATTGCCGTTTCCACAAAGAGGTCGGCCATGACACTAAGATTCTTGGCAGCTGAAAAAGAGATTGAATTCCTCATACAAAGGGAAGGTTAGGCGGTTTGTGAAGCGAGGCGTAATGCCGACCGACAATCAACAAGACAACAAGTCGGTCAAATAATAGGCGACCGCCCTGGAGGCGAAATGACATAAATTACGGGGGAAGGCAAAACACGAATACAGATAATCAACGAGAAGAGAGAGGGCATTCAAGGGAAAGAAATGATGGAAACAAAGAAAACAAGAGGAACGACCGTACAATCATTAATACGATTTTCGGTGGAAATGCAATCGGGGGATCCACCACTAAGGCAAGGAAAAGATATGCCAAACAGGTCGACAAGGACTCATCCACCAAAAAGCCGAGGGAGAGCGACGGGATGATATCATTTGATGAGTCCGACCTCAATGGAATAAGTTGCCCTCATGACGATGCCCTCGTGGTAAATCTGAACATGGACGGATACGAGGTTAAGTGGGTAATGATCGACACTGGCAGCTCGGTCGACTTGTTATACTATGAAGCCTTCAAGCAAATGAGGGTACCAGAAGAGCGGCTATTACCTACAGACGGCCCCATCAAAGGAGTGACCAAGGCCACCACCCGTCGCCTGTAAATTTGAAAGTGAAGTTCGCGAAGCCATGTCAAGTAGAAAGGGATGTTGAGTTCTGGTCGTGAAATTCCATGGGCGATAACGCGATAATCGGTGGGCTACTCAAATGCCCTCGATCGGTCGTCTCCACCTATTACCAAGTCATGAAGTTTCCGACACCCATGAGTTGGTGTTGTCGGGTCGTGAGAAAATTGCTAGGAATGCTACTTGGCGAGACCAAGACATTAGATGGGGCGGTAGTACTGACGAGCTCTCTAGATGTGAGAGCCGATGAAGAGACGGAAAGGATGAACCCGGTGGAAAAACGCAGAGTCGTCTTTGGGCGGGCCGACCTTCTAAGTTTACAAACCTAGGCTCCGAAATGCGGGGGACTCGTTAAAGAAATCACAGATTGTCCGTTGAAAATAAGTCGGTCTTCGCCTGGGTACCGAGCAACATGCCCGGAATTTCTCGATCAGTCACATCTCACTCCCTCGGCATTCGGCACGACTATAAGCCGATTAGACAAAAGAAGCGATGCCACAGCAAAGAGCGACAGGGGGTAATCGAGAAGGAAGTAGCAAAGTTGCTGGAGTGATCGGCGCTTATCGCTCAATTAAAGAATTGATCCTCGAAACCGTCAAATAAAATTTGTACCAAGGATTGCAATACAGATGCAACCTCGGTCGACTCTCAAGGAACCAAAGTACTAACCGATTCTAAGACTAGCCTAATGTTTGAATGATGCATGCAATTAAAGCAATAAAAAGGGGGTTTTGATTTGATTAACTAAAATTAAACTAAGCCAAAGTAAGAATAAATGTTTTGGGATTTTAGAAAGCTAAACGATTGAAATTAAACAAGTGTGAAATCAAATTACTAAAACTCTCTTGAAAATGCAACTTGGATTATCATCGCTCAAATAATTTTCGTGGTTTGAAATCCACTAAGTTTCAAATGTAAACCTTAATAACTCATTAAGTCCAAGAATTTGATTAATCAACTCGATTAGTCAAATCTTGTTAAAACCATTAGTGTGAAAAATTGGATAAACAATTGCAATAAGTTAATCGATAATAACACACCTAACCCAACCAAGCACAACTAGGCGAGATCAAATTAATCGTGTAAAATCCAATAACATACATGAGACTTCATGTATTTTGACACGTAAAAATCTACAAAAGTAATATCCAAATCTCAACATAATGTCAACACACGGCTAAAACTATTAACCACACTAACCTAGCTATATCAATGCATACCCAACTCGGATCTATACATAAATATACCTAGACTTCGACATTAGTGATTACCCCTATTAAGCTTTGGTGAACTCCAATCCTTGCTACATGTTCAAGAGAATGGAACGCTTAGCCACCATAACTCGATGAACTCTTCGTTGTTGGAATATCACCGTGGTTCATGATTCCAACGACGAACAGGAAGGATACAAAGAACAAATGATGGACAAGGAACGGATGAAGAAACTGGAAACAATGGACGTGATGCAAAAGCAATAACCCGCAAATAAAAATGTAACAAAAACTATTAGAAACGAAGGAGAAGACAGAAAGAAGAAGTTAACCTCCGAGTGCGGTCACTGCTTTTGCCCTAAATGGCAAGATTTTATAGGAGGTTGTGCGGGCCGGTCGTAATAAAGGATTAATTTCCATTTATAGTCCGGTTACCCGACATTCGCAAGGGCGAATGGTTGTAATTCGCCATGGCGAATGAGTTTAGTCACCGTCGCAATAAATAAATTAAATACCATTAATTTGTCATGCGAATGGAGGTCTTGGTTCGCCCAAATAATCTTGCGGCGGTTGACTTCTTAAATGTTGACTCTTTGGTCCTACAAAATACAACCCATTTGCGTATCAATTGTCCCAATAAAATTATGCGTAATTAATGACAATTGACAACAAAATACTAACAATGTGCAATTTATCAAAACTCAATGTGCGGGACCAAAATAAGCATAAAAATCAAAATCGTGAGTCAACAAATGCATAATTACTAAAGAAAACGGGCCTAATTTATAGTATAAATTTGGTCCAATCAAATCCCCACACTTAAACCTTTGTACTCTGAACAAAGCTTATAAGAGTCAAAAGGTACAAGAGTAAAAGAAAATTCTGCCCATGCTCAAACAACAACCAAAATTGACTCAATCCACTTTATCGTAATTCAACGCAAAGAAATTGAAAGAGTGCTAATAAAACAAACATTGAAAGAATTTAAGCACATGAGATTGAACAATGAGAGAATCACTCAGATATGATGTTTACGCCAACTCACTTGTATAGTAGGGATATTTTCTCTCAATCTACTTAATACATCTCCTACCATAAAGCTTGTATCAATTTTATTTCTCCACTACAAGGACTATCAATTTGAAGATCAAGAGGTCTTTAAGGGTTGTAATGAGCGGAAGGCTAAATGAATGGATGATGTGAGAAAAGGAAAAATATGAGCATGGCATAAAATGAGGGATCGATGTCGATAATCTATACTGAAACTAGACCTCTACTAAACTAAATTTTGATTGATTTTTTTTAATCTCATTTTGAGATACTAATCCCATTTTGGGATTCAATATACATTATTATCCCTTTTTTGGAATAAACAAGACTAACTTTTTTTCACTAAAAATAGAACAAACTGACTATTGACGTCATCTGAAAATAATGCATGCAAATGCTCATAGCAAGAAGGCTCAAAGGGGCTAGCAAGGGAACGGTGTTTAGGGGTTGGTGTTTGGGGAAAGGGCTGAAAGAAAGAACGCCTCTATCATATCCACAAAAATCTAGTCCATCAAGCTTTGAGTAAAAACTGACACAAGTTCTAGAGAAGCATGAACTAAGCAGATGCACACACAAAAATATAGAAGAAAAATCTTTGGCTCGAATATCCTTCCAACAAGGTTTTGTCTCAATGATCAATCTCAAAACTTAAAAACTTAAAATGCTACCTTGTTAGCATGCTCCCATTTACTTTGTTTTGAAAACTTCAAAAGTTAAAATTTTGCCAAAACTAATTATCGTTCAAGAATGGAGAGCATTTTCACAAAACTCAAGTATCGCTTGAAACTTATAAGGGCTTTGCATGCAAGGCACAAAAGAACGAAAAGTGAAAATGTTTGATCGAGTCCAAATTTATCAAGAGAAGCAACGGCCCATAAAATTATGCACAAGTTTTAATAGGTGTACAATGCAAAATATAAAGGGACGCTCCCCACACTTAAACATGGCATTGTCCACAATGACAAAAGTAGCAGAACCGAGAGGAAACGTAAACAAAATAGACAAAACAGAAATGTGGATATATCATTGCTTAAAAATGTAATGTATAAAAAGAGGATCCAAGAACGAACTAAAAAGTACAACGAAGAAAAGAAAATACAGAAAAAACAACAACAAAAGAAAATAAAAGCCTAGACTATGTGGCAGATCGTCAAATTTGGGCAAGCGATGAGAAGAGCTAGGAGCATCTGAAGAAGCCGATGCCCGAGGCGGAATAGGCAGCCCGAGGTGGGTCGCAATCATAGTAAGCGGGAATGCGTGGCAGCCCACCGAGCCTCGAAGAAGTTAACTGCCTCAAGGTAGGACGGGCGACGCAGATAGAGCCACCTCGTAAGGAGTAAGGGGAGCAGAGGGGGGATGGAAGACGAGGCAGAGCCTGGGGAAACAGAAGGACGGAGGGTGGGAGAAGGGCTCTAGGTGAGGGATGGCTAGGGAAGGTGAGGAGAGGAAGAAGATGTCAAGCGGGTTGGGCGGGAGGTGGGGTGGATGGCACGGGGCGACCTAAACGGACATAGACAAATGGAGAGGCAAAGAAAAGGTGAGATCGGCGGATGTTCCGGACTCGATAGGCTTAACAGTCGAAATGAGATGGGAAAAGGAGTTTGTGTTTAGGGTTGGTAGAGAGAACACACTGGCGAAGGGTAGCGGAAATGGCGGGGGCTAGGTCTACAGGACGGCCAATCATCAGCAAGTATATATATAGGGCCTGTTCTTTGGGGATGTTGGAAAGATGGAGGGTCGGCATAATATTGTTACATATAAAATGTAACCAAGGACAAGCTTCAGGAAGGAGGGTGGTCCGACGGATGTATCGTTGAGAACCACGGGGTTGAAGCCATCGAGACCTCAAGAAGGCGAGAGTACCAATGACTTCCTCCCATGGGTAATTACGGAGAAGGTCTGAATATTGGCAATGAGGGACGACGGAAAGATGGTAATGCTCACGGATAATTATGGAAGTGAAAACATCGGGAATGGAAACACCGAAATTAATTCCAGTAGGTGTGGAATAGCGAGCATATGAATAGTATTGGCGGACAAATGTGAGGTTGCCAATAGAATTAGGTTGAGCAAGGCCAGCTAAGTCTAATTCGAGAAGCTGACGGACAAAAGAGTTTGTTGCAGGGGTTAGAGGAAATGGTTTTTCCTTAAGTATATCTTGACTGGCAACACGAGTTGCCAGCTGATCGTACTCAGGATCTACCGGACGAGAGGGAAAACGGGAAGGTTGCGAAGAATAATAGGTACGGTCTGAGGAATCAGAGGTGGAATGTTTGCGGCTCGTCCGACACATTCTTCATTCTAGTCATGATCCTGCACACGCAAAAGTTAGAAACAGACAATTGAATAAGAAAACCACACGTAATCAAGTCTCGGTCATTCGCCGCAACGAATCAGGAGTGTTCGCGCTGCGGCGAGAGGAGTCCTCTCGTCATTCGGCCGCAGCCAACAGATGTTCGCCGCAATGAATCGGGCATCTTTGTTCGCAAGCGGCTAACACGAACGATCGCGATCAAACTGAAACCCTAAGTTCACCGCGGCGAAGCTATGATTTTCGCCCGGCGAATGGCGATTCTCAAACAATCGCAGCTGACAGCGTCATTGCTTGCTTAAATCTAACGAATAACGGCGAAAATGGACAAGAGGAAGGAATAGGAACACTTATAGAAGGGTGAAAAGCAGTTGAAGAAGATTGGAGGAGATTTGGAGCTTCAAACAAAGGAGGGCACGAGAGAGGAGCGACGACGAGCAAAGAAGAAGAAGGCGAAATGAGGAGGAAGGAGAAAGAAGAAGAAGAAAAGGAAGACGCGGAGACGAAGGGACGCGAGAGAGGAAAAACCAAAAAGGGTCTCGGACAAAAGAGAAATCCAACGTCCAGATGGGCAAAATGGAATTATTCGCCGACGAGGCAAGCGTTAGTCATGGCGAACAAAAAAAAAAAACTACATGAGCCAAGGCGAACAAATGAAGTTCGCGCGCGAATCACCCAAAACAAAACACAAATTCTATGGATCCTACACAAATTGCACAAACATTCAATTTATCATCCACATATCAACAATTCTCTTCAATCTAATCATGCTTTATTAGGAAGAACATAGAGCTAACAAAGGGAATCAAATTATTCAAACGGAAAGGAAATCCTACCTACTACTCTAATTCTACCGTTAAATCCTCCCCATACTTAAACAATATAATCATGCTCAACAATACGCACGCTGGTATAAAACATAGCACAATTATATAGTAAATGAAGGAAAGAGAAACCCGCACTCAAGGTGGGTCTTGTAGCTCGGATGGACTATCGCTTGATATCCAAGCTCCACCAAGCAGCTTGGTTGCTAGTCGACTCCACGTCCATACTCGCACCCAACAGTGCTCTGTAAAATCGTCAAAAGAGAAACTTTCTCCAAAAATATCGCGATGGCGGGATATAAAGTTTCTACAAATTCGAATAGGCTTCATCAATAGAAACATCAAGCATGTGAACACCCAAAGAAGAAATAATCTTCATGAGGATGCTTCATAGCTTCATACATGTTGAAGCTAACTTGTTGATCACCAACTTCCATGGTGATCTCCTTCCTTCATGCTAATCATCGTGCTCGCATCAAGGAAGGGTCGCCCAAGGATCAAGGAAGTGTCCCGCACAACTTCGTAAGACATATCTAGAACGTAGAAATCTGCGAAACACTAATCCTTTCACCTGACCAAGATGTCCTCGATGATTCCCAATCGGATGACGGAAGGATCTATCACCAACCGTAAGACTACGTATAGGTTTTATGCTCTTAACGCCTGTGGCTTCATAAATGATTTCGCATTACGTTAATCGCCGCTCCCAAATCCAATAGAGCTCTTCCAATGGTCACCTTTCCTATAACACAAGGAATGGTGAACGATCCCGGTCCCGACACTTCACCAGATTTGGGGCTTAAATAAAGCCACACATTTGAGCTTACTTGGACACGCTCGTTCGGCAAATTTCCTCTTGTTTGTGCACAAGTCCTTCGTACTTGGCGTGGCCGCACTTTCTTAATCAAATCCAGCAGGGCACGTTGACTTCAACCTTCCCAAACAGTCAATGATTTTTTTTCGTGTTTGAGCTCATTGACTCTCTTGCTCATCGACACGAAGTTCGAAAAGGAGGTCCTTTAAGTTGACTTCCTTCTTGGCTGGTTCATTTCGCTCAATTTATCCTTATCGCCTCTTCTTCCCGAAATGCTCGATGATTGCTCTTTATCCTCAATTGTTGATTGCTTCTTGTTCCTCAACAATTCTTCTTCGCGATCACTCTCGATCGCACGACTTGCTTCTCTCTCACTGAGGCGCTTCTTCAACCTCAATTTCCTCGGTGCATTCTTTTCTTCAGAATGTCGAAATGCACTTTCTTTCCACTCCTCAACTCAATTGCATTTAAACTCTTCGGTTTATTACCGTGTTGGAGGAATGGATCCATCGCCCGAGCTTGGTTGTCACTCAAATTATTAGACAATTGGGTGACATAGGCGCTCATGTTCTAGGCCTTGGTCTCCCATTGCTCCATGCGCTTCTCCAAGGCACTAAAGCGGGCAGCATTCTTAGCGAGTCCTGTTGGATGAGGTTCGCGATGGCGTTGAATTGATTTGTTGTGGAAGTTCGCTCCTCTTTCATCAACGCCATCATACCATGCGGTTGATTAGTGTCCTCTTTTGGTGGCTGTGGTTGCACCGTCAACGCCACTGATCGGAAACCTGGTTTGTAGATGGTCCACTCCACTCCTTGTTGAAAACGGTTGGGTGCTCTTCCTTCATTATTCCTCCAATCAAGTTAGGATGAGATCTCCATCCTTCGTTATATGTGTTGAGCACGGGTCCCACTTAGAATTTTGTCTGCCCGGGTAAACAGCGGACACTTCTTCATACCTTCCGGGACAGACACTGGAAATGTGCATCACCGATCCACAAGATTCGCAACTAGGTGCGACCAGTTCAGAGTGGAAGACGATGGGCGATGCACATTCAGATTCTTAAGCTCAGCCATGATCGAGGATAACTGTGAAGTTATCCTATGCTCCAGGGAATCCACCTTCGATTCCAGGCTTTCCATACTCTTAGTTTGAGCCGTCATGGCTCCTACTTCATTCACATTCCTGGAATCGCGGACACTATATCGTTGATGATTCAGGCCATCCTCTTTATCGGGGCCCAAGCTTCGGCGCGGTCGTCAATCAACGAACCTCCGATCAAAGATCCAACATTCCTTTTCCCGATTTTTCACCCCATCGTAAAAATATTGAACCAATTGTTCATCGTGGATCCGATGATGGGGCACCAGATAACGGATCTTGGAATCTGTTTCAAAGTCATATAAGGATTCGCCGTAATCCCGCTTGGCGGAATAAATCTCTTTTCGCATCGACGAAGTCCTCGAGGCTGGAAAATATTTTTCCAGAAAGCTTTCCATAAGTTGGCCCAACTATGATAGGCATTCGCGACATGCCTTGGGAGGCTCATGTACCACTCCGGCCTTTCCTTCTAATGACAAGTGGAATACCTTCCACAGCACCTGGTCCAGATGTGCTCCTACAGGCTTCATACTTTGACAGATCATTGTGAGGGCACAAGATGCATGTAGGGTCCTCTCCCGCCAAACCGTAAAATTTGGGTAGGGAGTTAATCAATAAACCTTTAACTTCGAAATTTACGTCGAAGTTAGGGCAGGCAGCAGTGAAAGGATCGTAGTTTACGTCCGAGGTTGTAGCTTCTCGGATGGTTCTACGTCTGATGTTTGCATTGTTGTCATCTACGCGTTCCTGGTCACCGTTAAGACCATGATCTCCATTTCGGGGTGGTTGACCGGGATATTCTTGGTGTTCAGCCATCTCAGATTCTAGTCGATCTAGTGTGCTAAGTCTTTCTTGCTCTCTCTTGTTTTTCCTAAGTTGTCTAAGGTGTCGCTCAATTTCAGGTTGAAAATGAACTAGCCTAGCATGCACAAGAGAAGTTCACCTAAGATAGCTCACTAAAACGACAGCGGATAGCAAGGCTTAAATTCACTCAGGTTCGCTGCGACGTATAGAAACTCGCTGCAGCGAACTGAATAAAATTATAAGTTTCGCTGCGGCGAATATATGAACTCGCTGCGGCGAAGATATGAACTCGCTGTGACGAGTTAGAAGCACAGAGCAGCAAAGCAAACGAAATTAACTTAAAATTAAGCACAAATAACAAAAACAATCAGAATAAACACTTAAAAGAAAGCAGAATGAAATCACAAACAGGAATAACACTAAAAACACTTAAGGTAATGTAAATTAAATAAAATTATGCAATGCAAACAAAATGCAACGACAAAATTAAAATCAAAACAAACACCTGCTAACCTAGAGAACCAATTAATTTGATTCCCGGCAACGACGCCAAATTTGATCGGCTTATTGTTCAATTAAAGAATTGATCCTCGAAACCGTCAAATAAAATTTGTACCAAGGATTGCAATCTGAGATGCAACCTCGAATCGACTCTCAAGGAACCAAAGTACTAACCGATTCTAAGACTAGCCTAATGTTTGAATGATGCATGCAATTAAAGCAATAAAAAGGGGGTTTTCATTTGATTAACTAAAAATTAAACTAAGCCAAAGTAAGAATAAATGTTTTTGGGATTTTTAGAAAGCTAAACGATTGAAATTAAACAAGTGTGAAATCAAATTACTAAAACTCTCTTGAAAATGCAACTTGGATTATCATCGTTCAAATAATTTTCAGGGTTTGAAATCCACTAAGTTTCGAAATGTAAACCTTAACAACTCGTTAAGTCCAAGAATTTGATTAATCAACTCGATTAGTCAAATCTTGTTAAAACCATTAGTGTGAAAAATTGGATAAACAATTGCAATAAGTTAATCAGATAATAACACAGCTAACCCAACCAAGCACAACTAGGCAGATCAAATTAATCAGTGTAAAAATCCGAATAACATACATGAGACTTCATGTATTTTGACACAGAAAAATCTACAAAAGTAATATCCAAATCTCAACATAATGTCAACACACGGCTAAAACTATTAACCACACTAACCTAGCTATATCAATGCATACTCCAACTCGGATCTATACATAAATATACCTAGACTTGAGACATTAGTGATTACCCTATTAAGCTTTGGTGAACTCCAATCCTTGCTACATGTTCAAGAGAATGGAACGCTTAACCGACCATAACTCGATAAACTCTTCATTGTTGGAATATCACCGTGGTTCATGATTCCAACGACGAGCGAGGAAGGATCTGACAACAAATGATGGACAATGGAACGGATGAAGAAACTGAAGCAATGGACGTGTCTCAGTGCGACAACGAACACGCAAATAAAAATAGAACAAAACTATTAGAAACGAAGGAGAAGACAGAAAGAAGAAGTTAACCTCCGGAGGCGGTCACTTTATTTTGCCCTAAATGGCAAGATTTTATAGGAGGTTGTGCGGGCGGTCGTAATAAAGGATTAATTTCCATTTATAGTCCGGTTACCCGACATTCATGCGGCGAATGGCTGTAATTCGCCATGGCGAATGAGTATGGTCACTGTCGCAATGAATAAATTAAATACCATTAATTTATCGGCGAATGGAGGTCTTGGTTCGCCCAAATAATCTTCGTGTGTTGACTTCTTGAATGTTGACTCCTTTGGTCCTACAAAATACAACCCATTTGCAGATCAATTGTCCCAATAAAATTATGCGAATTAATGACAATTGACAACAAAATACTGACAATGTGCAATTTATCAAAACTCAATGTGCGGGACCAAAATAAGCATAAAAATCATAAATCAGGAGTCAACAAATGCATAATTACTAAAGAAAACGGGCCTAATTTATAGTATAAATTTGGTCCAATCATGGAGGCCGGGTTCATCCGAGAAGTCAAGTACCCTGAGTGGCTCGCCAATGTGGTGTTAGTAAAAAAGAAGAACGGGAAGTGGAGAATGTGCATAGATTTCACCGACCTAAACAAAGCGTGTCCAAAGGACAGCTTCCCATTGCCTAAGATCGATCAATTAGTAGACTCCACTTCAGGGCATGAACTGCTCAGCTTCCTGGATGCTTTCTCGGGCTATCATCAGATCCAAATGAGCCTGGAAGACGAAGAAAAGACCGTCTTCGTAACCGACCAAAGCACTTTTTGCTACCAAGTAATGCCTTTCGGCCTGAAAAACGTCGGGGCGACCTATCAACGACTCGTCACAGAAGTCTTTAAAGAACAGATTGGCCGGACTGTGGAAGCTTATGTGGATGATATGGTGGTCAAGAGTAAGACGGCCGCCGAACATGTACAAGATCTCAAGGAAGTCTTCCAGACCTTGAATAAATTCCAGATGAAGCTAAACCTGAAAAAATGCGTGTTTGGGGTCACCTCCGGAAAATTCCTGGGGTTTATGATCACTCAACGGGGAATCGAAGCTAACCCAGAGAAGATTGAGGCCATCATACAGATGCCTTCTCCGAATGCCCGAAAGATGTTCGACATCTTGACCGGTCGGATAGTTTCACGAAAGGTGTTCATCTCCAGACTAGGAGACAAGTGCCTTCCATTTTTCAAAGTCCTGAGGAAAGCGAACATGACCCAGTTCCAATGGGCGGATGAGTGCGAGAAAGCTCTCCAACAGTTAAAGCAATACTTGTCCAGCCCGCCTATACCGCAAAGCCCGTGAAGGGAGAATCGATCTTATACTTGGCGGCTCTGAGAGGTCGATCAAGCAGTACTCATCCGATCGGAAGGAAGCGAACAGAGATCCCATCTACTATGTCGACAAAGTGTTGACCGGCCGTAAACGCGATATCGCCCATAGAGAAGCTCGCCTCTCCTTGATAATGGCAGCCGAAAAGTCGAGGCCTTACTTCCAAAGTCATACTATTGAGGTATGGACCGACCAACCACTCGATAAAGGTGCATTCAAAAGCTCGAAACTTGGTCGGTGATAAAGTGGGCGTAGAAGCTGAGAGTTCGATTTACAATACAAGCCCTGACGACCATTAAAGCGCAGTGTTGATGATTTCATCGCAGAGATGAGCCACCGAGCTCGAAGGACGAGCAATTCCCGCTGGAATTTGTTTGTTGACGGATCGTCCAATGTCGAGGAGTGCGGAGCGGAGTGGTCTTGATCAGCCCGCATTTGGAAGAAAAGGTGGAGTACGCCTTCGCTAGAATTCAAAGTCTCAACAACGAGGCGTAATATGAGGCTCGATAGCCGCCTCCAACTCGCCAAGGAGATGGAGGTAAAGCACTGAAGATATATAGCGACGTACCAACTAGTGGTCGGCCAAGTCACCGGGCAATATGAGGCCAAGGGGACTAACATGGTTAAGTATCTAGAGTTAGTAAAACAGGAGTTGAGCAAGTTCGAGCAGTACTCAATCAGCAGAATAGAACGAGCTCAAAATGCTAAAGCGGATGCGCTCTCAAAAATGGCTTCCGATCGTGATGCCATAAATAATGTTCTGGTCGAACGACTAGATCGCCCACAGATTCGTAAAATTCGAGGAAATTCTTGATCGACGTCGAATTGGATGAAGCAATTACACAACCTTTTAGAAGGAAACAACCGTAAGACGACGGAAGCCAAGAAACTACGGGATAAAGGCCGCCGAGTACACAGTAGTTAATGGCGCTCTGTATAAGCGGTCTTACGACTGGCCGCTGCTTCGATGTTTGAATGAGGAAGAAGCCGAGCAGGCAATGGCTGAAGTCCATGAAGGGATGTGCGGAAATCACGTAGGGGGCAGAATGTTGGCTCACCGATTGATCGACAGGGGTACTACTGGCCAAAAATGAGAAGAGATTGTCAGGAAAAGGTCAACCGATGTGAGGCCTGCCAGAGAAACAACGACTGCCTCACCAAATTGACCCGAAGCGTATGCAAATCGTGAGCCATCCTATCCCCTTCGCCCAGTGGGGAATGGACATATTGGGGCCTTTCCCTCTCGGTCCGGACAAAAGAAATTCTTGATTGTGGCGAAGGAGTATTTCACTAAGTGGGTAGAAGCGAGTCTGCTGCTACAATCACCGAGGGAAGATGGAAAGCTTCATAAAGAAGAATATACTATGCCGCTCGGGATGCCTATGGTGTTGGTTACTGACAACGGTCGGCAGTTCGACAACTGCAAGTTTAGAGATTTCTGCGATCGACTAAAGATCGAGCTACGGTTGACTTCGGTAGCCCATCCCCAAAGTAACGGTCTCGCGGAGAACACCAACAAGAAGATAATGAACGCCCTCAAGAAGCACCTGGACGGCCGAAAGACCTAGGTAGAAGAAATAGACGAAGTATTGTGGGCATATAGAACCACACCGAACGGGGCCACAGGGAGACCTGCTCGAGAATGACCTTGGGCGAAGCCCCGGTTCCATGAGAAGCGACATTGCACAATCGAGGTGTCGGCCACGCAGAAGAGCGGAATGATGAAGCCCGCAGAGCGAGCTCGCTCTCCTTAGCGAAGATAGAAAGGGCGGCGCTCGCCGAAGCCATCAGGCAAAAGGCGACTAAGTTCTATAACAGAAGGGTCAAGCCGAGCGATGTAAAGGTAGGTGGGTACGTCCTACGAAAAGCCGAGGCGGCTGGAAAATATCCAAGAAAGCTCGGACAGATGTGGGAAGGACCCTATCGAGTGGTTAAGCAAGTCGGGCATGGTTCTTACATCCTCAGCGATGAGAAAGGGAAGATTCTACCGAGGCCTTGGAACTCCCATAATTTGAAGGCTTTCTACCAATAGATAAGTTTTATTTTTTGTCAATCTTTCCTTATTATCCTTTTTTGTACACATGTGGGTACCTTTTTCCTGTCCCTGCCAGGCAGGTTTTTTAACGGCCCACTCCCTCGTTATCATTAATAAAGGGGTTACAGATTTCTTGGCAAAAAAGAGTTATATCGCATATGGCAGAGAGTAGAAAGTCCAATCAATCATCGCCCGGTATTTTATATAGATCGACTACGGTCGGTCGGGTCGCCGAGACAAGATCCTCGGGACCCTCGCCATCGCCATCGCCTGGCATTTTACATAGATCGACTACGGTCGGTCGGGTCGCCGAGACAAGATCCTCGGGACCCTCGTCATCGCCATCGCTCGGTATTTTACATTGATCAACTACGATCGGTTGGGTCGCCAAGTCTAGTGCCTGGGGACCCTCGCTCGGCATCGATACAAATCGACTGCGGTCGATCGGTTCGAAACCGGTCGACTACGAGCTACTCCACCAAAACTCAACATACATAGAAAGTAAGGAGCATAAACATGGAAAAAAGACAACGGATGAAGCAAAGGTAAAGTTCATTGATTTCTCTTTGCCCTGGTCACAAGCCCGATCAGGTGAGCTCTACAATTGGGGAGAAGGGGGGCTGTGAACAGGAGGAGGAGAAGGAGAATACCCGGGGGAATACATGGGAAGCCCTAATCAGCGGAAGAGTCGAGCGGGGACAGAAGCATCATCATGAGGAAGCTCGTCCTCCTCGACCGAGCTAAGGTCCAGCTCCTCAATGGGGACGGATCCCCGGTCTTCCGCGACCCTCTCCTTCACTTCCTCCAAAGAAAGGTCAAGAGCGGCAGGAAGCAACGGCTCGGCGAACGCATCAAACGAAGGACCGTCCGACCCCTCAGGAATGCAGGTGTCATAACAATTCTTCAAGATCATGAGGGCCAGGTCGCAGGAATACTCCAAGCACTCGTCCTGCAAGAACCGCCTCTGCCATCGCAGGATCGCCTCGGCCCTTTGTTCCTTCACCGAGGCTTGTACCCTCTTTAGCGTATCCTCGGTCTGGGCATGATCTTGGAGGGCCTTGGCATGATCTCGGAGGGCTTTCTCTTTTAGCACTCTCTCCGACTCCCACTGGCCCCGCAAAACTGCATACTCCTCAGATAGCTTGGTCCTCTCCGCCATCGCCTTTACCCTGTGGAGCTCCTCCTTTGTGAGCTGAGCTCGCAAGGCGCGCATCTCTTCTTCCCCCGTGTCAACTTGGGCCTTCAAAATACTGGCCTCCTCCTCCCGAATCTTCTTCTCCTCCTCTAAAGAAGAATTTTGAGCTTTTAGAAGGTCGCTCTCCTCTTCTACCTTCGAAAGCTCGTCCTTCAGGGCCTGCATCTGCTCCTGAAAGTCCTGAACCTCACGGTCCAGAACGTCCAAACGCTGCACTGTCTCGAATGACATCATCGAGCTCCTCGAGCAAATCTGCAGGAGTAGGGACCCCATTTCCTTATGCCCTCTCCGTCAAATTTCTCCCGTCCGCTGGAGGAGTAATCATTTCCAAGATGTGACGGACAACGCCGATATCAGTAGTTGTGGAATCCCTGGGCAGCTTGATCAGAGACTCCCACAATCCGACGTCACCCGCTATCTCCTTTCCTTTGAGTTGGCTTGAAGGACGGGGAGATTGGTCGACCACCGAAGGACAATTAGCCGCCAAAGGGCAAAGAGATCGGTCGGCCACCGGGGAACTGGGAGATTGGTCGTCGACTCTGGCGGCCCTCCTCCTCTTCAGAGGCCGTTCGACCTCCTCCTCCTCTACTACAACAATGCTCGATCGGTAGGCGACTACAAGATGCGCCGCCAATGGTTCGAGACGGTCGAGAAATACGCCATGTCTTGAAGCGATTGGCCGAAATACCATCGAATCGCCTCTCGTCATCTCCCGACCTCGACCTCCAGAAGGCCCTGCGACTGACGCTTACCCTTGATGGACTTGGGGGCCCCGGGGAATGTATTAACCCTGGCCATAGCTGCACAAACAAGGGAAACAGGTTAGCAACTGAATCCAAAACCTACGAACAAAGAAGATAAATCAACCACGAGAGGTCAACCAAAGTAGGCGCTTCCTCTCTAGCCCACCAACTCATGGCGGGGTCAATCAGAAGAGAGTTGGCAGAGGCCCCCCCGCCATACCCCGAGATGAGCCGAGTAAAGTTATACGGACCGAGCTCCTTTATACGGCCTACTACCTCTCGCTCTTCCCTAGAAAGCGATAGGCTTGCCGAGTCATTCCACCGCTCGGCTTGGGGATACCTCCATGGCTGGGACACGGAAGAAGACCCCGGGGGCTTCACAAAGAAGTATTTTGTCGCGGTAGGTAATTTTACGGACGTCCCGGCCGGGCGATCTCGGGCATCCTTGTACATCAGGGAAGGGATGCCACCCCGAGCTTCGGACTCGACTCATCCTTAAAAATGGCGCAAGATGTTAACCGAGGCGATATACCAAATTGGTGGCACAACAAGACGAGTCCATTAATGAAACGCCACCATTCGGAGGATCGACTAGGCCGCAATTGAAAATCAGTACACACTTCATCCACGATCGGCACGTACGGCAGTCTCAAGCCTCCGATCGAAAAGAAATATTCAGAGACGGCAATCCACCCACCTCTGCTGCTTGCAATTCTTTCATCCTCAGAAGCCAACCTGGGCTCCCAATCACGAGGGATCTTGTTCCTAAGGATGGATGGCGAACTCCGCCGAACATCTTTGATTTACCTTGGCGCTCCTTCACCATCGGCCCGTCTTTCCGTTCCTTGTTGTAATCTCTTGAACACCCTTAACCTTGACACCGCGCCACCTCGGCCATAACATCCGACGACGACCTCCGTCGTGAGAACCACTGGAGAAACCTCACTCCGAGAACCGCTAGATGACATGTTTTTAAGAGGAATCTAGAAGATAAGAATGAGGAAGGGATGTACCTATTCAATGGTAGGAAATCGAAACTCGAGCAACGCCTAAAACAACTTCGGAAATGAGAATAAGAAAGAACAGAAGCAAGAACAGGGAGAAAACAGAGGAAAGCAAGAAGACGACAAGAATGAAATAAGCGTGAAGAAAAAGCAAACCGTCTGTCGACTCTGATATTTATAGAGACAACGTTCGAACTACGATCCAGCCAAAGCCCGACGCGTGGAGAACATCCGAGCTACCCCAGGACACGTGGCACGATCCGAACGGAGGCAAATTAGGGTTACTTGAAATCCGAAGGGCGCGAACAGTTGAAAGGACGACGGATACCGGGTAATCTAGCGATAAAGACGATCGTTTGATTACGAAGTCGCCGACAAGACGCGCGCCGTCCACTAATAAATGCTTCAATTGCCTTCACGCCCCTGCTGATGATGACCGCCCGGCTTGCTTTAGCCCGAGTGGTCTCGTAATAATAGTCGAAGACGATCATTTGGAACGATCAGCCGACCAACCCCAAAGACGATGCAAGAACGCAACGATCGACATCCGACCAATCGAAATCACCCGGCCGCCAAATGGCCAAGACTCTGTGATATTGCCCGACCAATCAATTATTCCATTCACCGATCAACAGACGAGCTATATCTCAAGGCTCAACCGATCGACCCAACCCCGAGTCGTCCTATGATCGAGCTATAAAGCCTCTACGTACTCCTCCGACCCTTCTCTTCGCTCAAACTCGAGGAGTAGGGGGGCTTATGGTCGGGTCGGCCATTCCGGCCTTGGACCCAATCAAGACGACCCGTGGGCCGATCGACCCGTTCATCGAAGATCGACTCTGGGCCAAAGCCCACTTTACTCCCGGCCCATTAGCGAAGGAGATCTCCCGTGCGAGACACGTAATAAGACCTAAACGATTACTACTTCATATATAAGGTATTATTCTCCCATAATTCAGGTATGCGATCATAACCTAAGTCGTTTTCTCTGAATTCATCAATCCCATCTTCGCCAGAAGCTTACTTGAGCGTCGGAGGAGCTAATTGGGACATCACCCCCGACTAGCCTTCCTTGTTTTACAGGTATACTCACGCCATATTCGTCACAGAAGGAAGAAGACGATGGATTTCAATAGAAACGCACCGTTCAGCCTAAATCCGGCAGAACCAGGGATGATTCTCCTTTTTCCCTAACCACATGCAAGGCCTAGGTAAGGCCTTCCATTGAGAATGAAACCTCAGTCTCCTTGTACCTGTCGATCGCACAGAAGAGGCAATAAACCTGACGTCGGAAAGAGTTGATTCCAAAAAAGGAAATGTGCGGGATAGCTTAGTAAATCTGGTAAGAGATGTTAGAGAAAATTTTTGTAGAGAGAAGTCAGTCAAATTTTCATTTTCCCTAATGGAGCACAAAAATTTTTTTTAGAATAGTCATATTAATGTAGGGATGGCAATGGGTTTTCAACCCGATCCATATCCGTACTACCCGACCCTAAAAAATGGATATGGATGCTAAAAAATGGATTTTAAATGGATTGTAAATGGATGTTAAAAAATGGATGTGGATATGGATTTGGATATGGGTCTAGTAAAAACCCGAACCGATGGATACTCATACCCGATCCGTTTTCAAATAGCAATATTTTTTTTTCAAATAGCAATATTAATTGGTACATATATAATTGTTTGCATCTTACCATAGTTATTAAAAGAAACGTAAATACTAAGAAATCACTTAGCGAAGGAAATAAATAAATTAGATACAACAAAATCTAACAAAATTTCCTAATTAATCGAAACTTCTTATATGTACAATTTTCATATTGAATATTCCTTATAGATTCTACTTTACAAAGTTCATATCGATTGCTTCAATCTTTGAAGATCTTGATGCAAGCGAAGAGGCAAGGTGAAATGATTGATTTGGTAATTCATTTTATTTCTCATCATTTATTTATTTTTACTTAAAATATTAAATTAACTTATAATTTGGCTCTATTTATTAATATGTTTTATTTTCTTATAGGATGATAATAATGCAAATGATATGGAGATGGAGTTTTGAATGTTGTGGAGTTCGAGTGAGAGCGGTTTGAAGTTTTGGATGTTTCAATTTTTTTAGTTATTGGTTGTGAAAACATATGTTGTCTACTTGTCTTTCGCTAAACATTATGATTTTATTATTCCAATTTTATAGTTTTTAAGACATACAAATCAAAATCTTGACTTATTATTATTAAGTTAATTTTGATTTAGGCGTTCATAAAATTTGCTCTCCATATTTTCAATTTAGAAGTTATATTTTATGTCTATACAACCCGGTGGATATCCAAAAACCCGAATAACCCAATAGATTTGGATATGGGTAGTAAATTGTAAAAACCGATGGATATGGATATGGATATGAGTTGAGTCATAAAAAATGGATATGGATATGAGTTGAGTAAAACCCGAACCGAACCCTACCCATTGCCATCCCTATATTAATGTAATGGTGTAAAAATCAACTTGTATCTGACTACATTAATCGAGGAAATTTCTCTTCAAATACGACCATTCTAAGATAAGATCGTTAATCATATCCTAAAGGATATATTATAGGACAAATAGAAATCAAGTTTAAGTTAACAAAGAAGATTAGAAATAAAGGGAAATCGGTATTAATGTATAGATATATATATATATAAAGGATTGCGTAGTCAAAGTCTGTTAATTAGGGTCATGTATAGAAGATTTAACAGTGTCAAATCCGTAATTTGAAGCCTAATATTTACATCGAGGTGTAGATTACAGACTTGATATGGAAGGAGCGAAAACAAACCGTATCTTTTGTGCCCGCCATTTTAACTTCATTATCGCAACCACTTCCCCTCACATCTCGCTCTTCCCTTATCTCTCTCCCACTACGTTTTCCTTTCCCAAGAAAACAAAAAATCACTTTTCGCAACACTTATGTACTGAGTAGAATTATACTAAACGAAACATTGAAAAGAAAGAAAGGAAAGAACAGAAAGATATAGGAGAGTCCGAAATGGAGACTGGGTATAACGTCTACAAAGTCTCGGCTCTCTCGTCCGCGTGTATTTTTATGATCGTTTTTGTCGTAATCACGTTGGTCTCCGACGACGGTTATTTCACTGACTTCTCTGTTTCTAAACTGGACCACTCCATTACCATTCCCGTCGTCGAGCTACAAGCCAAAGTCACTGGCTCTGTGCATCAAATCATGGCCTATTATTCTTCTCGATCCAGCAATGGTGCTTCCATCAACGGATCCACAAACACTACTGCTATTGTTAGTAGCAAAAGGATTATCACACATTCGTTTATTTTATAATTTTTTTGGCGCAAATTTAACGTGATTTTTTTTTAATACTGTACGTACAAGTTGCAGAAGAGAAAAGCCATGCCAGTTAGCAGAGACAAAAGGATGGAACAAGGGCTAGCCCAAGCTAGAGATTCGATTCGCAAAGCAGCTTCATTCAAGTTTAATGGAAACATCTCGCGGTTGGTCAGTGGCTTTGAAGGCAGCGGATTTAATCAGGCGATTTATCATAACCTCGGAGCCTTATATCAGTAAGGCCGTTTTCTCTTATTTATTTTTTCCTTTTTAGCTAGCTTGCGGTGAGCTAATTAGATAATTATAAAAATTATTTAACAAAGCAATCCTTATAAATACTTGCCTGCCCAATACTCACATCTCCATAGCCAAACTAAAAAAATTTATTATCTATCTTACGGGCGCGTTATACACCCTCACGCCTTTCTGAATTATGATTAGTGGACTCATTATTCCTGCATTGATTCCATCATATTGGTGCAACTTCTGACAAAGTTGCCAATTTTTATCTAGTTGTTATTCTTTTCCCTAAAATCATAATTCAGGATTCTACTGTTCGACTTAGGGTGATAATTATAGCTACGAACAACAACTATAAATGTCTATTTATGATTTGATATTAAATTTTGTAAGTAACGAAGTGATGATGACACTATAATTACTTACAACAAAACAGAAATAATATGTAGTAATTGGAGATATTCCTAGAAGTGTCACAACAATATCAAAATTGTATTCTTGCTGTACTTGTGGTTGCCAGTTGCAATTTAGAATGCTGTTGGAAAATGTATTACAACCTTCTGGGTGTCATTTTTGCTGGTGGAATAACTAGTACTCATCCTCTTACCTCAGTCTTTCACAAAGCCATCTAACCAAAAAACTAAAACCCTTGTTTGCCTAGACGCATCCGCATCAATATTATCCAATAATTACTTCATTCTAGATGCCTGTGCATCATTATCCACTAATTACTTCATTTACTTGTGCGCCCTTTCACTTGGTGAATAACCGAGAACTAAGATCAGATTAGAATGTTATAGGACATAGCTATAAAGTTCATTAGACTTTCGATGTGGCAACGTCGCCACATGGCTGTGGGACGTTCAGGAATGGGGGTATGGAGTTTGTCAGCCAATGCATTATCGTGTTTTGCCTCTTTCGTGTCTTTTCTTGTATATATAAAGTATCGGAGTGGAATTCGCAATACGGTTAGGGAAGGTTATTTAATGAAGATTCTTGATCAGTAAACGTCCTTGTACTAGCTGGCAAGTACTTCTTGGAGCTCCGTCCGCTTTGTAGGCTTGTAAGTTGGACTCTTAGATGGTGACCCATTACGCCATTTAAGACAATTTAGGTCAAAACAAATTATCACCTTTATACCGTACTTCCAACTTTGTCTTTGTGTAGTGTTCTCGAAAGATTAATTGAACTACTAGAGTTGCATCTATTCTGATAGAGAATCAAACTGAAGTAAGTTGATTTCAAATTTCAATTTTGATGATTTTTCTAGAGAAGGATCCGTTGGTGATCAAATAATTTGATTTGTGATATTACTTTAATCAATTGCTGAAGATTATTTTAATTTATTGGTAAGGCTGTTACTCAAACTTCTGAAAGGCTAGTTGGGGCCAGAGGATTACTTGTAACCAAATATCTTGGTGATGATATTCATACAGGAGCCACATTGAGATGGAGAGACGATTTCGGGTGTGGACGTACAAGGAAGGAGAGCCGCCACTGTTTCACAATGGCCCCGTCAATAACATTTATTCCATTGAAGGACAATTCATTGATGAACTTGATAGCAGAGACAGCCCATTTTCAGCTCGCCACCCAGATGAAGCACTTGCATATTTCGTCCCCGTTAGTGTCGTTGATATCATACGTTACGTCTATAAGCCGTACACCGATTTCTCTCGCAAGAGACTGCAAAACATTGTAAGAGACTACATTCAGGCAATTGCTACCAGATATCCATATTGGAATAAAACCAGCGGCGCCGATCATTTTTTTATTTCTTGTCATGATTGGGTGCGGTAATCTTTTCTTTACATGTATTCATAATTACCAATAGTATATCGAGAACTTTTTATTTCTATAAAATGAATCTTCTTCTTGATGATGTCTCAGGCACCTGATGTTTCAGCTGGAGATCCTGAGTTTTATAAGCACTTCATCAGAGTTCTCTGCA
The DNA here is from genome assembly GCA_029891385.1 of Erythroxylum novogranatense. Lineage (NCBI taxonomy): Eukaryota > Viridiplantae > Streptophyta > Magnoliopsida > Malpighiales > Erythroxylaceae > Erythroxylum > Erythroxylum novogranatense. The sequence continues at coordinate 29,146,993 of CM057224.1, forward strand.
ATGCTAACGCCTCTGAAGGTTTCAAACCTGTAAGAGATGTCTCATTGCCTGAAATCAACATCAAGTTCGGAGAGCTAGTCGTCACACCCCGTTGCCAGCCTCCTCGCAATCGTCCCATCCTCGCCTTTTTCGCTGGAGGTAGTCATGGAGATGTAAGAAAGACTCTGTTCAAACACTGGGAAGACAAAGACCATGATGTTAGGGTTTATGAGTACCTCCCTAAAACCCTGAATTACACGGAACTAATGGGTCAAAGCAAGTTTTGTCTATGTCCCAGTGGATATGAAGTTGCGAGTCCTAGAGTGGTAGAGTCGATACACGCAGGCTGTGTTCCGGTGATCATTACGGATTACTATGTTCTGCCATTCAGCGATGTTCTTGATTGGAGCCAATTTTCGGTTCATATTCCGGTTGCTAGGATTCCTGAAATTAAGACAATTTTACAAAGGATTCCCATGAACGAGTACTTGAAACTGCAAAAAGGGGTGATTCAAGTTCAACGACATTTCACTCTTCACAGGCCTGCTAAGCCTTTCGATGTCATGCATATGGTGATGCACTCTGTGTGGCTCAGGAGGCTTAATCTCAGGATGCCGTTGTAGTCAACTTGCGTAAATTATTGTACCATAACTTTTAGGAAGTGTATTGCCTTTCGAATCTAATATATATCAGTCAAAATATACCATAGCAGCACATTAAGTTGTCATTTTTCAGACATAATTCATTAGTATTTAGGTGACCGCAATTAAATGGTAATCACGTGTCTAAATGGTTAATAGTGATTTTTATTGTACATCAAGATTAGCTAAAACTTAAGCACTTCCGTAGACTCAGTTCTTATCTTCAATTCACCAAGTTTACAATGATATTTAAACAAAACAAAAAAAAGAATTGAAATCCTAGCTCGCCTTATAACACTCCATTTTGTAAAAAAAAATAGACACCATAAAATTGATGATCCTCTTCTGACTCTCACAATATTTTTAAGAACCATAATAATTGATAAAAATATGAAAGGTCTTAAAAGAAAAGAATAACTATAAATTTAAATTTTCATTTCTTATGTAAGTAAACTTTTGTATTATTTCCTGAACCAAAATAATACTCAAGCACAAAGATGAAAAATACGATGGAAAGCATTCTTTGAAACTTGAAATGTACTGGGGACTGTTGCTGTAGTTATTTGACCATAGAAGAGTAACAGATTGTTAGTCTTGAATTCAAGAAAATAAATAGAAACGTGTAGGGGTGAGCATTATTCGGGCCGATTACCCGGTCCGACCTGAATTAATTCGGGTAAAATTTCATATAATTCGGGTCAGGTAAGCTCGGGTAAGAAAAAGTTCAGGTTCGGACCGGGTAAGATGAAAAAAAATTCGGGTAATTCAGGCCGAACCCGAACAGTGAAATTTCGGCCCGAATTACCCGAATGCTCACCCCTAAAAACGTGTATCTATAGGACTGCAATAATTAAAATCAAATGTAAGGGTAAAAGACTAAAAGTTTTACCTACGAAAACATTAGGTCTACATTTAAACTACTTTAGATTATCGTGTTTTGGAAGTTAACTTGTTATTTATAGTGATAAATATATAGTTCCAGCACATCATAGGTCGAATTTTTTGTTTAAAGTAATTGTCATATACAATCGCTTAATTTCCCTCATTTCTCCACTCTAAATCTTTATTTTCAATTTTTTTTTCCAAAAAGACATAATCTCATAAACCATGGCCCAATGCCTTTTCTTCTTTATTTTGGGAATCAAAACTAAGTTGTTCATGCAATGTATACTATTAGTTTATACCCTACGATCAACCATTTGGGTTGTAATTTAGTAATAATTCTTTAAAGCATTCTTTATCTTGTATATGTTTAGATGTATATGATAAATTTTATAGGATAATTATACATTACAAATAAAATTATAATGAGATTCATATATTATATAAATTGTTCCTAGTCATTATTCTATTACGCTGTATATGGTTACTGTCTCCGTCGGTGGAGACAGATAACAAAACACCAAAATTTTGTGCCTCGAAGTATTTGATTGCTGATCTAACTTATTTTTGTTCTAACTCCAGATCACAAAAACATAAATTTTTTGTTACTTCCAAAACTATGAGATAAGATTTCTTGTCCCTGTGACATAAATAAAACACATGAGCAATTTCCAAAAATATCCCTCCCCGCACGACGTCATATGATCATTGCGTCTTACAAACCCAATTTCATGAATGCTTAGAGATTTTATTAAGTTATTATGTACTATTTCTAACTTGTAGGATTTTTTAACCTATTATGTAACTAATTTCATAAATGCTTAGATGTTTTATTAAATTATTATGTACTAGAATTTCAAATTTGTAGGATTTTTTATTCAATAACTCATTTCATTTCATTTTAAGTTTCTCATTTCATTAAAATTTAGGTTTCTCATTTTTTCATCATAATTAAAAATTACAAATACAATTAAAATAAACATTGATACAATTATAAAAATATTTAACGTAATTCATTTTATTGTTAACTTATACTAAATTTTTGCTATTCAATAGCTCATTTCATTAAATTTTATGTTACTCATTTTTAAGTTTCTTATTTATAGATTCAATTAAATTACTAATACAAATTATTCGTTTTAAAATAATCAATGAATTACATATTTCCAATCATATTATACTATAGGGGTACTTTAATCATTGATACTATTTTTTATGTTCTGTCAACTAAAACCAAACACATTTCTATCATCGGGACGAACACAGTTTTATCTGTTTTGTCCATCACAACCAAACATCTCACTGTCTCCAATTTTTGTTCTGTTTTGTCTCTAAATTTTTGTTTTGTTCCATCTCGACATATGGATCACAATAATCATATGCAGCGTTAAGACCGAACATTAATAAAACGTAAAAGACTAGCACACATAATTATATTTTTTCTTATAAAGTAAGTAATCGATCTCATAGACTAAAATATGGAGATACTTAAACAAACATGTGAGTACTTATTAGAAAACTAGTTTACTAAACTGACCTGATATGAAAAATCTATTTGAAACATTACTTGCATATTTATGGAAATTCTCATTTTGATGATTATATAAATGATCCTTTGATTTAAGGTTCTAAAGTTATCTTGCATAGGAATTGTTAAATTTTGATACTATTTATGACCTATTATAATCATAGATAATTCAATCGACATTCATTGGATGTAGTATAAGCTGTATGGAGGTAGTTGAATGATCAAGATAGGATTCATCATCCTAAAAATTAGGGAAAATTTTTTTTGTTGTTCTCCATTAATCTTGATTCGAGAAATCCTTGGCCAAGATAGAAAGATATTTTGTCAATAGTTTACAGATGTCATTAATTGAATCAACAGCTAATATCAGAGCGACTCAAAATAGAGTAGATATTAATTCCATACACTATATCTAATCGAATATTGTGTAATGAAATGATTCAATTATCTGAAAAATTATGTATAAAAGATTAGTTAAAACCACTTTAATATTCATAAATATTTGAATAGTTATGATGTGTTGCTAGACGTCAATCATAATTTATGATTATAAGTTGCTTAAATAGATAATTACAGTTAAATTAAAAGGAGTTTTAATTTATCTAATTCTAATTATGAATTATAATTATAATTTATAATAATTGTTAATATATTTAGGAACCTAATGAGTCTCACATAAAGAATGTGTTAAAAGAGCAAAGATATTTTAATCAAGTCGGACTTTATTGTAAAGTTTAAGAAATTTTATAATTAAATTTGAGATACTTAATAAATAAGGATCAATATAAGATATTTGATCTTATTTTAGCATAATTGGTATTTAATATTAATTATTTGTAATTCTAATTAAAGTATCATTGAAATTAGAACTCAATTTCAATTAAATTACAAAATACTCAAAACTTACTATAAATAAACTTAAGCTCTAATGGAGCTAGCACTTCTCATTTGACTCTCTATGTAAGAGTAACATAATTCTTTCAACTTGTTATGTTAATACTATTAGAGGTTGGATAATTATGCGGCTACGATAGTTGAGATGGATTGATTTCAAAAACAGTTTGAGGGATAGGATAAAAATATGATCAAGATTTAGAATAAGATACGAATTGAGATTCTACTACGAACGAGATTAGATTACGGTGAATTGGTCATCTTGGACCGAATCCGGACATAATTGACCGAGGCCGATCGGTCCATCTTTCAAGGATCAGTCTTATACCTTTTGGATATGCCAGCCCCAGCCCAATCAATACATCTATAGCTCGTTTGTAGGTGGAAGTCTCCCATGCAGACGTAAAGACTTAAACATAAAGACCGGCCCATATATAAGGTATAATTCGCCATAATGAAAGACGTAATCATAACCCTAGCCTTCTCCGTTCATAGCGATCCCACCTATACCAAAAAGACCGACTTGGCGTCGGAGAGCTTATCGGTAAACAACCCCGATGTGCCTTCTTTTTTGCGAGAATCTTCAATCGAATTTCGTGTTCGTGATCGATTAATGGATCCAAACTAACGACGTCTTGTAGCATGCAGTAATCGGTGAACCGATTCTATCTTGATTTCCCAATAATGTTGTCGAGCTGACTTTAATTTTATAATTTGAATAAATTATTTAATTGATATTGACATTAAATTTTAGAATTAAAATTGTAATAGTTGCATACCGAAAATCATATTTAGATCATGAAATCTGAATATTAACAATATGAAAACTTCACATTGATTCCAGACACAGAATTTAAGAAATTCAATTTATTAATGTGAATATGTTCATATACAATATGGAAATTTCAATGCACTAAGAAACCGAGAAACCTTTAAAAAAAAAAACAGATTGGGATATTCTGGTTGTTGTAGTTGGGACTATGCTTGCTATATTTTGAAGTGCGTATAAGAGATGCTACTGGGTTTTGAGAGTTGTTTTGAGTTGTTAGAGAAGTTGGGCTTGTCGGGGAAGCGGTGAGCGTCGTCTGGCAACAGACCCAATGATAATTGTCGCCATTAGCGAGGGTGATCTTTGTCCACAAATGGCGACGCGAGGAAAAGCTTCCAGCGGTGGTAGCAATGTGGAGGGGTGCGGGGGTTATTGGAAACGCAGGCGAGGAGTAACTAGTGGTGCAAGCAAGCATAAATGGACGACTAGCAGAGAAAACACTGGCTAACGACGGAAAAAAGACAAGCCCTATCTCTGTAAAAATGATGGGGTGCGTCTACAGCTGATGCTACTGGTATTCTCACGCACCTTTTATTTATTTATTTTACATGCTTTAAGCCTTGTTTTAATTAAATTGGTTTGATTAATATTAAGTAGGTTTAAATCCCTGATAAATTTGGATTAACATAATTTTGGAATTAATTTAATATAATAATTCAACTCCTTAAAATATTAAATTAAATTTCAAAGTATTTTTATTTATTTTCAAAGGAATACTTTTCCAAATTTATCAAGGATTTAAACCTACTTAATATTAATCAAACCAATTTAATTAAAACAAGGCTTAAAGCATGTAAAATAAATAAATAAAAGGTGTGAGACTATCTACACGTGCTAAAACCTTTAAGACTAATAATTTATTGATTCCTAATTTAGTTTCTAAAGTTAGAATTAATTATTTTCAATTAGATTGCAATTAATTAGCTTTGGTTAGATTGAAATTAATTATTTGGACTCATTAAAATTAAAAAAGTGTTTTATCAAGTTATTAAGCAAGGTTTTTGAAAGGTTATTAAAAATTTTGTTTCTTAATTAAATTTATTTATTTCAATTTGATTGAGATAAATTAAATTTATAACTTTATTTGTTTAGAAATTATTATTCTATTTATTTAGAAATGTTTTCTTTAGTTATGAATATTAAGTTTCTTGATTTTAGAAAAATCATTTTCTTAGTTAAATCCTAAAAGTGTTTTCATTTATTAATTAAGAGAATATGTTTTATTTAATATTTTGAAAATATTTTCTAATTTATTAAAGAGAAAACTTTCTTAACTAAATTTGAAACTTGTTTTACTTAATTTTTGAAAGTAATTTTCTTTAAATATTAGAAAATAGTTTGCTAATTAAAGAAAATTAATTTCTAATTAGATTAGAAATATTCATTTATAATTAGATCGAAATAATTTTCTAATTGGATTAGAATGTGTCACGTAAAAATTTTGAAAAATAATTTTTCTAAATTATAATAAGTAAGTATCATAATTTATTGAAAATTGTTTTCAAATAAATTTTTAAAGGAGTTAAGATAATTGGAAATAGTTTCCAATTAGATTTGAAATTATTTTCAAATCAAATTGAATTTCTATTTGGAATAGAAATTTTATATATTTAGGAAACAATGAGTTTAATCTAATTTAATTTTTCCGAGAGTTGAAAATACTATTTTAGGTTGCGAAGATCAATAGCTAGAATCAATGAAAATTTGTTTTTTAATTATATAATTTGATTATGAGTGCATAAGTTTCACACTTCATTTATATGTTTAATATATATATATATATTGGATGCATGTTAAATTGTATGTTTTATATGTGTAGTATTTTACATGCAATTTTATGATTGAAGAGACAATTAGAATTAAATTTGTAGTTAAAATATTAAGTATACATTGAGACTGTGAGAGTTTCCTTCCACTTTTATAAGAATAAATCAGTTTTCTTTTCATTGCTAGGCTTGTTAAGCAAATTTAAGGGTACTTTAACCTAAATATGTTTAGTCTGAGTTCTATTTAACTACATTTGTGTGATCTAGATGAGCAACTCATGATCACATAAACTTAGAGGCAGCATTAGGAATAACATATAAGATATGTTTTGACAAGAGTTGTTACCTAACAAATTTAGAAGTCACATAAGATGTGATTGATAAAGTTGTTATCTACCTAATTTAAGTTTAGTTAGTTTATTGAGCAAACTCAATATCAACTATATTTGAATGAGATCTTAGCTCAGTAGAAAAATTAAAGTAATTTTTCCAAATAGCAGTGAGGGCTATTATTTCGAATAAAATAGTGGTAGTAACTAAATATATGATTAGAGTCCTAATCTCATTTGGTAGTCATATCAAATAATTAATTACTTGTTTTTCTTACATTTATATTCTTTTAGTGGAATTTACCTTGTTTATTATAGTTTATACTAAGTTAGTGAACCAAATTTCTAGGAAATAGGATAATTTTAAGAATAGTTCTCTAGTTAGATAGAAAATTAGTATGCCCATTATGTTATTTTGCTATAATCCTTGTTGACAATTTGGTGACAAAGTTTTAAGATATGTCAAAATCATATAGATAACAAAATATATTAAAAATTTGAGTTGACTAATGTCTTATAAAATTTTATGATAACATGTAAGATGTATGTCAACAATATAATAGCAAGATAGAAGAGGTTGCATGAGTAGAGCTGAAAGATATAGCACTTTGTTGGAATTTTTTCACTTAATTTAACTTACTAAAGGCATTAACATGGGCATCAATTAAAGGCACTTGGTATAGTAATTAACATGGGCATCAATTAAAGGCACTTGGTATAGTATGAAAATATTTTTCATAAGAAGAAAAATGATTGCATGAATTTTCTTACCTAAATAAGATATTATAAAGATCATATGTGTTTCTAGTTCATGCTTGTCAATATTTGATATTGAATTTAGATTCAACATTATTATAATGTTCAAATCATGATAAGAAATAGATTATTATGTAAAAGTAGTTGATCTAATTTATACAAATAACTTGTATGTGTTGTATCAAAGGAGACTTATGCTTAACATAAATGGCAAGAATATAAAATTAGATAACCAAGAATATCTGATTGAACCTAAGTTTCCTATATCAGTTGGTGACAATTTCATAGTTTTTATTATACTTCTTGGCCCTTATTTTCATATTTTTGTGCTTAATTTAACTCATGAGTGCTTGTTTTGAATTAATATAGTTTGAGGGTAAAATTGTCACAAATAATTAGTAATTGCACTAAATTAATTTTTAGAACAATTGATACTGCAAACTACTATTTTTCATTGTAGGAGATTCAAGAAGTAGAGCCAAGGAGTCAAGACCAAGAGTACAAGTCAACAAAGGCAACAGTCAAGTTTGCCGCGACAAAATCAAAGGATCTTTGAAGGGACCTTTCGGGCAAAGTTCACCACGGCGAGGATAATGTTTGCACCTCAGCGAAAAGCTGAAAGTTATTAAAGAAATCTTTCAAAAAAAGTTTGCCACAACGAACTCATCTTTTCTCCGCGCGCGACACCTTCGAATTGGCACAAACCCAAACCACTCTTGGAAAATTAACCAACTGTATGATCCGACCCAGCAACCAGTTTTTGAAAAAAAAAACCTATTTTGGGCTAACTACAAAAGGAAAGAAGGAGAGAGCTGACATCTAAACACCTTCGTATTCCATATTCACGCAACTATTCCATCATCGTCTTCTTCCACATCCTTATCATTTTCTTTCAGTTTTCACCATCGACTTCTACCATGGGTACCTCTAATTGCTTCTCGATTGTTAAGTCTCTCGAAGCTATACGTGGCTAGGCGTCTTTCTCTCCTTTTGAAGATTTAGAAATGGCTAGAGTTTAATGGGCTTAAAAGGGGAGTAGCTTAATCCATGTTCAGCTATGATTTATGAATTCCTAGGTTTAGGATTTGTAATTTGTAGTTGAACATACTTGATTATAGTTTAATCAAGTTTGGATAATCAATGTGTGGTTTGGATTTATTGATGTAGAACTTTGAGCTTAAATATATGAAGTCTTATATATGTATATTTGTGATCTTGTTGATTCTCTTTTATCTTGCATAATTGTGTTTGATATTGAGTTGATTCTAGATCTCAAAGTGACTTATTGTATGGACTTATCCACTACACACACTAAGAGCATTTAACAGGGTTTTAAGAAATGGAGTCCCATTGATTAAGATCTTGGACTTAAAGAGTTCTTTAAGGTTTACCCATTTGAAACTTAGTGATTTCCACTCCCATCAAAAATTAATTTCGGCATATGATAGCCAAAGCTCATTTTCAAGAGGATGTAATCACTATTTGATCATTTGCCTTAGTCTTCCCGTTTTCTATTCCCAAAAATCCAAAAACATATTTTACATATTTTTCTTACAATTCAATTTAGTATAGTTAATGTTTTCAAAGATCAAAACCCCCTCCTTACCAAATTAACTTCCATTTCATAACATATAGGTTAACTTAGGTCCATTCGTTTTAGGTTCTGATTAAGTGAGACGACCCGATGATGCATCCTATATTGCAATCCTTGAATTATTTTTTTAATTTGACGTCCAAGGCTACAAAAAAAGGTCTAAATCAAAATGGCATTGTTGCCAGGGAACCAAGAAATTGGTTCTCTAGGTTAGCTTTTGTCATTTTGTTGCTAAGCAAGGTTAGGAGCCTTTTAATTAGATTACATTCTAGATAGTTTAACTTCATACTTGTTAATGGTATAGGATTTCATTTTCTTTGCATAGCATCAAAATTTTGAAAATATAAAACAAAAGGATACTGAATTTTTTACGCTTTTCATACATAGTATTTTTACACCCACATAGTTTTGAACATTTTTTTATTACTTTTTGATCCACATACATACTTGCATACATATTTTTATACATACTCTCACACATCTACACACTTGCATCCATCACATCTCATTTTTTATTTGCCTTTGTGTGCTTGCAAGTCAATTTTGTTACCTTTTTATTTTCATTTGAATTGCTCCCTTACATGCCCCAGAAAACCAAACTTCTACCTTTCTACCCTAAAATTGAGAGACGTTTGAGAAAAATAAAAAAGGGGAGGAGACAAAAAGAGAGAAACAAGGTAGTTGTTAAAGAGAAGAACATCTCAATAAAGTCTAGTCAGCCAAGTAGTGAGAGCGAATCATTAGAAGGAGTGATAATGGCTGAAAATCCAGTTTTTCTGCAAAACCCTAACCTTAATGCTAACCAACCTAGGAATGGTGATAATGGAGGTAATGGGGAACATAAGTGAGTTGGTGAGAATAATGGAAATCAAAGAAGGAGGACTATTAGGGAAGCAACTACCTCTAATGTGAATTATGATCCATTTATTGCTGCTTGTCCTAATTTTGATGTGCATTTTGAAGTTAAAGGATTGCTTATTAACTCTCTTCCTAAATTTCATGGCTTGACAGGAGAAGATCCCTACATTCACTTGTAATCATTATCCATGATTTGTTAGAGTATGAAACATATGGGAGCTTTGTTTGATCAAGTACTATGGAAAGTTTTTCACCTATCCTTGGAGGGTAAAGCAAGGGAGTGGTATATGAGCCTTCTAAGACATGTGGCGAATGCCTATCATAGTTGGGCCAATTTACGAAAGGCATTCTTGGAGAAGTATTTTCTGGCCTCTAGAACTTCATCAATGAGGAAGGAGATTTATTAGGCACGTCAAGATTATGATGAGTCCCTCTATGACTTTTGGAATTATTTTCAAGATCTATTGTCATGATGCCGCCACCATCAAATACCTGATAAGCAGTTAGTGTAGTATTTTTATGATGGACTGAATAGTCAATACAAAGATATGTTGGATGTAGCATCAGGAGGTTTTTTTATTGACCTCACAGCTTTGGAAGCATGGGATCTAATTAATAAGATGGCTTTAAATCACCAATAGTACAGTGTTAGAGATACCAGAGGCGTACATGATTTAGGAGTTTCAACAGCCCAATCTAAAAGAATGAAAAGTTTGGAGTCTAAGGTTGACTCTTTGGAAAGTAAAGTGACTTCACAGTTGTCCTTCATCACTGCAGAGTCCAAAAACATGAGTGTGCATCGTCCAACACCTTCTATAGATCTTACTACACCTAGTTGCGATACTTGTGGGTTAGTAATGCACATCTCTAGTGTCTGCCCTAGTCATTATGAAAAGGTGTCTACTGTTTATCAAGGTCGGCCCAATCAGAAATGGGATCCCTATTCCAACACCTATAATGAGGGATGGAAAGCAAATCATAGGCTTAGTTCGAGAAATGAAGAAGGAAGAGGTCCAAACAGATTTAAACAAGGAGGAGGGGTTGGTTCTTCCACAAACCAGTTCCATAACCAACAGTAAGCTCTAACTATCCCACCAAAGGAGGACATTAATCAACTTTTGCATTATGTAATGGCGTTGATGGAGAAGGAGAGGACTTCAAATAACAACCAGTTCAATGCCATAGCCTCTCTGACTCAACAAGGCTCTTCTAAAAATGATGCTCGGTTCAGTGCGCTAGAAAAGAGAATGGAGCAATAGGAAATGAAGGCTGAGAATATCAACTTCTACGTCACTCAACTATCCAACAACATGAGTGAGAACCAAGCTAGGAGCAGTGGAACTATTCCCTCTAATACTATTATGAACCCCAAGAGTTTGAATGCCATAACTCTTCGAAATGGGAAGCAAGTGAGTTTCAACAATCAAGATGTGGGAGTAGATGAAGAAGAGATCGAATATGAAGAAGTGCCTTCAACAACTACAAGAGCCAAAAAGTCTGAAAATTCTAAGGAGAGAGGACTTTTAACTGAAAAGGGGACTAAACCATTAAAGAGAAAGGAAGTGAATTCTGAAACCAACCAGGGATCAACCAAGTAAGGAGCTCATGAAGCCAATGACAAGGAGGTAAATCTTAAAGACCTTTCTTTTCCTAATTCGTATTTGCTTAGCAAAAGGATGACTGATACTAAACATGAGAAAAATATCATTGATTTGTTTGGTATAGTAGAAGTCAATATCCCTTTACTTGACCTTGTGAAAAGGGTTCCTGCGTATGCTAAGTACCTTAAAGACTTGTACACCAACAAAAGGAAGTTCAGATTGAATGAAAGAGTTCAAGTCAGTTCAAATTTGTTTGCATTGTTTAAACCCCAAATCCCCATAAAATGCCAAGCCCCTAGATCTTTCACCATCTCGTGCACCATAGGAAAAGTTACCATAGGGGGAGCCTTGTTAGATATGGGGGCAACCATTAATGTTATACCTAAGTCACTACAAGAAAACTGACGTTCTCCGACGGAATATTCCGTCGGAGAAATGGTTAGTTCCGTCGGCAATTATATTTGCCGACGGAACGCGACGAATGAAGAAAGCGTCGTAAAAATGGCGGTCATTATAGCTTACCAACGGAAATATTCTGTCGGTTTTTGTCAACGGGTAACCGACGGAATATTATCCGTTGTTGTTAAATTGCGACGGTGAATGTCACACGTCACCGACGGAATATAACCGTCGGTATATTTTAGGGACGGACCCACCGTCGCAAATATTCCAAAGTAAGTTATATCTGTAACGACGGAATGTCGGACGTCGCCAAATTTAGTCCAGATTATGTTCCGACGGTTTGCTTCATTCCGTCGAAAAATATTCACCGACGGAATTATGTATTCCGTCGGTAAAAAAAAAGGGTGTACACTGTTGGGTGCATATATTATTGGCCATCCCCACATCAACCAATACATCAAAGATTTGTATAATGACAATTGTATACAATTGGTTGTACATAATTTGAAATCCACACATCAACCAGTACATCAAATAATATTAAACAATGTCAATTGGAATACAATTGGATAAAAACACATCAAAGTAAACATAAATTGTTTTGATTGTACCTTAAAATCATGAGTTCGAAAATCTAAAGTTGTGGTGGTCGTTGGTGGTCCTTTGTAGAACTTCCCTTCGACTGTTTGGACGGTGGTTACAACTGAGCCATCTGCATAATCTCTTCTCTCATCTTCGCCAACTGCTCTCTCATTCGTAGCTCCATCTGGTCCTTGATTCGTTGCTCCTGCTCCCTCATCCGTTGTTCCTCCAGCTCTGTCTGCTCTCTCAGCCGTTGTTCCTCCCGCTTTGTCTGCCCCTCTTTCAAATGAGCAATCTTGTCCATTAATGTTTGTACTGTAGCCCGGAGCTCGATGACTTCATTGTTGTTCGATGGCCTAGTGGACGCTGCTGTATTGGACATGGAAGATTGGGAATAACATGTGTTCCCATACGAACCTAGACCAAATATTCTGCCACGACGATCCCTACCATCCACGACCGCAAAATACGTCTGAGACACGTCTACAGGCTGTTCCTCCTGCGACTGCCGCTCTAGTGTTTGTTGTAATTGGTCCTATCAGGTATGTGAAGTTAACATAAAGACGAAGGACGGGAGCAGTATGTAGAAATTAAAAAAAAAGCAATAATTGGACATACATTCAGCTCTCGACAGCGGTTGTTGATAAAGGTTACACCGTCATGCTTCTTCGTGTGAGTATGCAGAAATAACTGAAGGAGGGTAGGCTTCGTGCCCAATGACTTCTCCTACATGAGAAAGACTAAAACGTTAGATGTGAAACCTCGGCAGAGGATCATAAAGTTGTATGATATTCGCCTCTAGTTGGACAATGAAAATAAGTCAACACTGCCATATATAAGTGGCAGCAGATAGGTAGACCATTATCATTATGCATAATACAACGAAGCTAACTATCGAAAAAATTAGTGTAAACTGTAGATACTTACAAGTCTTTCTGCATGCTCTTGGTGAGTTATTGAGCCACCCGTATGTACGGGAAGACTCTGTTGACCTGTGCCACCACGTCTGTTGGCCGAGTTACGTCCTGAGATGGACATTGCTGTAGGTGATGCCCAATACGCCAGCCAATGACTCCAAATATCTTCCGAAATAAAGCGAGGTCGTGCACCAGCCTTGTTTATCGCGTTAATGAAGTCGTGATAATGTGTACGAGCCCGTCTCTCCCAGAATTTGTAAATGCTCCCATCCAAAGTAGCGTCCCAGAAAAATGCTTTCTGATTAAAGAACAAAAAAAATGTTAGTTAACGTCAAACTATATATATATTAATCATGACACTATATATATATATATATATATTAAATAAATAACAGAAATAATTATTGTACCTCGAACTCATGAAAATAGAATTATTTTGTTGCTACAGTGATATTCTTCCACGTATATCCATCGGGTTCAATCCTTTCCTTAAAAGTGGAGGTCATGTTAGACCCCGAATATTTTTCTTTTGATGATTAAGCATGCATTGTTGATGATTATGAGTTTATGGTTTAGTTTGATTTAATTGGGCTTGATATTGATTAATTGGAGTATAATCGAGGTTTAATTAATAAATTAGAGGATTAAATTGTGTAAGGGTATTTCGGGAAGTTCACTTAAGTTGAATTGGAGTTAGGCTTAAAAGGAGGGTAGGTTGGTCTTTGACCATCCCTAGGTTTTAAAAGACCTAGATATAAAAGGAAAGAAAAGAAGAAAGAAAATAGAAATAGAAAGGAAAGAAGAAGAGAGTTGCGTCGGTGAGGAGAGAGAGAGGAAGAGAAGGATTAGCGACTTGAATCGATTTCAAGGATTTAGTGCTTCAGTCAGTAAGTCTATGACCTTTCTATCTTATTTCTGAATGGATTAAGCATTGAGATTGTTGGGATTAAGAGAAAACGATGATTAGGGTTTTAGGATGAGAAATTGGGGAAAATCCTTATATTGATGATTTTAGGATGAATTGGAAGCAGAGAATGGGTTAGAACTGTGGTAGAAGGTTGGATCTATGGCTTGGGAGTATTACATCTGAGTTTGGAACGATTGGGAGTTGAAAATCTGGAGATTTTGTGGTTCGAGAACGAAATCCCGATCCGCACGTCGCGAAGGCTTGGCCTTCGTCTCGGCGACGCGCCGCGATGAACTCCCCTTTTCCAGAAATTTGCTTATTTGATTTCCGAAGCTTTTTGATTAATTTTCTTTGATTATTATTTGATTTAAGACTTGGTTTAATATAGGCAACCAAGCAGATCAGTTTCCATCGCAAGAGGACGGTCATCAGTAGTCGGATTCTCGTGCGATTCTAGGTGGGTGATATACTTATAGTTATTGCGTGATTAGGCAATTTCTTGACTATGCATGAGTATATGTTGTCTAATATGCATGTATAATAAATGATATGGATTTCTTATGTCATGAAATAAGCATGAATTATGATTCTGAGCATGTTATGTCGGGACCTCGGTCACGGCATTTTGATGAAATGATTACGAATATGAGTATGTGTTTTGTTTGGGCGAGTGGAACCATTTCGTTAGTCACGTGCGTCGACAAAAGCCTTCTCTGGCTGCCCTCTTGTGGCTATGAGCTCGAATGGACTCATTTAGCTTCGAGATGTAAACTTCGGTTTCTTCCTTTTGTTTGAGATGCAAACTTGGTTTCTTCCTTTTGATTCCATGGACCCTCGAGCCATTGTTTTGTACCTTGCATATTTGAATTAAACTTGATGAAGCATATATCGTGACATGTGGTGAATTTTCGTGTATTGCTTGATGTGCATGTGAACACTAGAACAGCTTACAAGTATATTAGTATAATATATATTTATATATATGCTTGATTTTGTGCTAATTGCCGATGGCTATAATTATATTAGCCATCGAGTACATGTAGCCGATCGTCGACTTATCGTTCAATATTAAAATTGATCCTCGAAACCGGTCAAATAAAATTTATACCAAGGATTGCAATCAGATGCAACCTCGGTCGACTCTCAAGGAACCAAAGGTACTAACCGATCCTAGACTAGCCTAATGTTTGAATGATGCATGCAATTAAAGCAATAAAAGGGGTTTTGATTTGATTAACTAAAAATTAAACTAAGCCAAAGTAAGAATAAATGTTTTGGGATTTTAGAAAACTAAGCGATTGAAATTAAACAAGTTTGAAATCAACTTACTAAAACTCTCCGAAAATGTAGCTCGGGTCATCATCGTTCAAAATAATATCGAGGTTTGAAATCCACTAAATTTGAAAGCTAAACCTTAACAACTCGTTAAGTCCAAAATTAATTAATCAACTCGATTAATTAAAATTAGTTAAAACCTTAGTGTATGCTATGGAATGATTAATGCAACAGGTTAATCAAATAAACACAAAATTAATTTAACCAAACACAACTAGGTAGATTAAATCAACTCATGCAAATCTGTTTAACATACATGAGACTTCATATATTTGGCACAAACTTCAATAGAAATCGATCCATACCATAGATCATAGTTAACATCCTACTAAACTATAGCAAGATTCAATCAGAAATACATTGCAAAAATACCAACTCGGATCATTACGAATACAAATCTGAAATCCTAACTATAATCGATTACTCCTTGTTTAGCTCACGGAACTCCAACCATTGCTACATTTCAAAAGATAGTACACTTAACCGACCATGGTACCGGATGAAATCTTCACTGTTGAAGGATCACCTCGGTTCATGTTTCCAACGACGAACGTAACACGATGAGAAAGCGGTGGAAGAGATGAATGAGGCAGGCGTCGTTAATTTGAAGCGGCGAATCTGCAAAACAAACGAAAACGAAAACTATTAGAAGCGAAGGAAAGAAGAAAGAAAACTCATGCGTAGTCTCTGTTTTTGCCCTAAATGGCAAAGTTTTATAGGGATGCGTGCGGGCGGGTCGAACGAAGGAACTTTTGCCAAATATAGGCGGATTATCCGACTTTCGGCTGCGGCTAATGGCTTCGTCACCGCAATGACGTTGAATGGTCACTCGCCATGACGAAAGAATTAAATACCATTAATTAGCCTCGGCGAATGGAGAGTTTAGTTCGCCCAATGAATCTCGTGGCGTGTTGATTTGTTGAATGTTGACTCCTTTGGTCCTACAAAATACAACCCATTCGCAGATCAATTGTCCCAATAAAATTATGCAAAATTAATGACAAATGACAACAAAATACTAACAATGTGCAATTTATCAAAATCAATGTGCGGGACCAAAATAAGCATAAAAATCATAAATCAGGAGTCAACAAATGCATAATTACTAAAGAAAACGGGCCTAATTTATAATATAAATTTGGTCCAATCAGTAGCTCAACCCATTATCATTCCCTCCTCAGGTGCAACTCAAGACCTCGAGTGATTCTCGCCAGACTTCGAAGAACTCCGTAGTAGTTAAAGACTATTTCATTAAGTTAGTATTTTAGTTGGCCCACTGAGCATGTTATCATGGAGCATATATCTCGTATTTTGGATTTCCTTTTGATTTAGTATGGTGTTATGACAATAATTGTTGAATTTCATTTTTTTGGATTGATATGACTTTTAGCCCCGGATTATGGGGTGTTTATTTAAATGATTATGCAAATGATTTTGTTATAAATTGCATGTGCGAATCGATTGTTGTGCAAATGTTGGGATCGGGTCCGACGGTTCGGGTCGCCCGTTGGGGCGCAGCTCGAGGGGTCACCTCGGGATTCGGGTTACGGGGCTCGAGCCCAACAGGTCATCTACCTGGAAACCATTCCAGACGGTACGAACCTAAAACAAGAAGTCAGTGTAGTTTACAAATAGACCGAAATTAGAAAGGCTAGAAACAGTGCGTAATCCTATCATATTACTTACTGGTCATTGATGTAAGTGATATACTTTCGCCCATCATCTCCTACAGATCCAGGTTGTTGTCCCCCATCCCCTATTGTGGTATTGGATGATAAATGAGTTGGCGTAGGGGATGGTGTGGCATTTGTAGCAGCAGGTGATGGCTCATCTGCAACGGGAGGATGTGTAGGAGGAGAAGGTGAGTCAGTGCGAGTCCCAAACCGCGACGATCCACCTTCGCATGGCTGCCCGCCAAACATCCCTCTAAACCTCAGCCGCATAACCTCACGTGGTCTCTTAGGTCCCATATTAATGAATGAAATACAAAATTTATCGAATTCTGTACAAATATAACAAGCTTAAGAGCAATTGTTTAATGAAGTTATTTACATATAAGGCAATGTCATTGAAAGTTAACAAACAAGTTAACAACAACAAATCAACGTCAACAATTATATAATTATGACCGTGTTGACCAGATTGAAACATATACAACAACAAACATCTTTTCCAGTTTGTCGAATTATGTAATGCAAGAGTAAATTATTCCGTCGGATTCCATGTGACATGAGAGTCCGTATAAGTAAATGAGTCCCCGCTTCGATTTCGAGAAGCGTCACGCACGTTCAAGCGAAGCTCGGAAGCGATCGACTTCTCCCACCAGGTGAACGCCTTTGGACACTTTCTGTCAATAATGTTTTGGCTATAGCCATACTTCGTGAGGAAATATTAAATGTTTCACCGCTCTTGGTACAGAGGACGAATTGTCCTGATGAACTACTACAAGGGGGAACAACAACTGATTTGTCATTTCGGTCATATGTCATAGTGTCATGGCTCTGGCCTCTATCGGCACTTATTTCTTCGTTGAGAATACAGGACGCTTTGAGTAACATGAAGTTAAAACCATCAAATTACTATTATGTTATGGGCACTTAACATAAGGAAATAAGATGTACAGAATAAGAACACAGACTTAATAATCATAGCAAACACCTTCAAGTAGAAGATCGGTCATGGATGGCAAACGAATCGGAGTGCTTTCCACAATGCTGTTTCCTGCAATGGTTATTCCCTGAGATGGGACAAATGTTCCACATTCCTCCCAACGGAAAGAATTATTAACGTCGGGAACCATTCGCCACATCGACATCCCTTGAATAAGAATTCCAATTATTAAAAGGAATACTGTATTTGGTACAATAAATAGTCTATTACAAAGATATATTAATTTCTATCAGAACTTAAATGTAAATTACAATCATCTTCCTCGTCGGAAGAATAAGAATCAAACTCTTCCTCTTGTTCAGATCCATTGTTACCCTCGTCGGACTCTGCAGATGAAATATCAACATAAGCGTTAGAAGGATCGTGCAAAGGTTCTGTCTCGTCACACGTTATTGTATCATGAATAGAAGCCACGTCTTCTTGAAACACTTCACTGTCATTTCTCTCCTCTACGTTTGTATGGGATTCAAACACTCCCCTAGGTTTAACTTTGCACACCGCCAACCAATCCGCCTTATCACGTCGTAAGCTTGGAAAAGGGACATAACACACCTGTCTTGCTTGCATAGCCAAGATGAATGGTTCAAATTGTCTCAACCATCTACGGAAGTTGATTTCAACGACATTGTATCGGTTATGCACTTTTGTTCTAACGTTTGGTTTTGGGTCATACCAGTCACATTTAAATATCACACATCGCTTAACTGGCAACGCAGGGTACTCAACTTCAAGTATTTCAATTATTTTCCCATAATAGTCCATCAATTCTCCCTGTATCGAAACCCCACTGTTCATACTTGACATGGTATGTCCATGCGACTCTGTATGGTATTTATATCCATTCACGAAATACACCGGATACGAGTTAACAGTTCGCAGAGGTCCCTTCGCAAGATCAGAAATGAACTTGTTATGTATTGGATTTTCTCACCTATGTAACAGAAGTAGCAAAGGAAATGGTACAATGTCATCTGAACATGTTAACATGCATGGTGGGTAACAATAGGAATAGTTTAAAGTTACAACTTACATATCGTGCAAACCATCGAGGGAATTGTTTTCCAACTTCGTTATTCATGTCTTCCTGTGTGATACCAGGCATTACCTCGTGCAACAATGCCTCGTATAAGCTGCATATGACATAACACCAATCAGAAATGTTCAACATAATAATACCTGCAATTGACCATACCAGTTGTGCAACTCACTGTACGAATGGAAGAACCTCCTGACAGTTCAATAAAATGTACCCATGTACAGCATCAATTTCCTCCTCTGTTAGCATTCGTCTTGCTGCACGTCCAGATGTCCGTCTTGGATATGTAAAAATTGACAAGTTCCCATCCGCACCACTTGTTCCTCCCCCATCATCATTACGAGGAACTTGTCTCGCCCTTGTACGCACATGAGGCTCAAAATAATGTCCACAAAACGTACTAGCTTCCTCAACTAAATAAGCATTACATATGGAGCCCTCAACTCTAGCTTTGTTTTTGACATTTTTTTTAGATGATGTAAATACCTATAATAAAGCATATGGTTAATACAAGGTTCGGTACACACAAGATGTACAAATGAGTAACGATATGATAGTACAGGAGTTACCTCTCAAATGGATACATCCATCGATATTGGACTGGACCGGCAAGTTTTGCTTCATATGGTAAATGCATCGGTAGATGCTTCATGCAGTCAAATAAGCTTGGAGGAAAAATCCCTTCTAACTTGCACAAAATAACTGCAATTTCATTCTCTAGTTTTTCCATTTCATCTAAATTGATTTCAGATGATGTTAAGCTTTTGAAAAACAAGCTCAACTCCGTTAATGGTTCCCATACCTTAGAAGGTAGCAACTCGCGAAAGGCAATCGGAATTAGCCTTTGCATAAAAACATGACAATCATGAATTTTCATCCCAAATAATTTGTACTTTCTCATATCTACACACCTAGACAGGTTTGAAACATAACCATCAGGAAACTTGAGTCCTTTCAACCATTCACACAAACGCTCCTTCTGTTGCTTGTCCAAAGTGTAACATGCTTTCGGATATTTACCGGTACGAACATCTTTATGTAACTCATGTCTTCTACAGAGCAGTTCCAAATCGGCTCTGGATTTGGCATTGTCTTTTGTCTTCCCTTCAATGTTCATAATCGTATTGAACAAGTTGTCAAACATGTTTTTTCTCAATATGCATCACATCCAGATTATGTCGTACCATATTTGTTTTCCAATATGGTAAATCCCAAAATATGCTTCGTTTTCGCCAACCAAAGTTCTGAATGATGGTTCGATTTACTTCATCGGCTTCAAATTCAGTTACTTTAAGCAAGCCCAATGCCTCAATCTCTTGCAAAATCTAAAAACCACATTTCGGAGGTGGAGCTGGTTTGTTGACTGTCCTATTTTTCATGAACTTATATTTATTGCGCCTAAACGAATGATCAGGAGGAAGGAATTTTCTGTGATTGTCAAACCAACTAATTTTGACACCGGATGGAAGATAAAACGCATCTGAATCATTGCCGCAATGAGGGCAAGCCAACTTCCCAACTGTGCTCCAACCAGATAACATGGCCAAAGCCGGGAAGTCACTTATCGTCCACATTAAAGCTGCCCTCTTGACAAAATTCTGTTTCAAAGATACATCATATGTTTGCACACCAGTTTCCCAAAGATGCTACAATTCTAATATCAGCGGTTGTAAGTAAACATCTATTTTCTGCTTGGGATTTGTTGGTCCTGGCACAATAACTGTAAGAAACATGTAAGCCTCTTTCATACACATCCACGGAGGCAAATTATAAGGAGTAATTATCATCGGCTAAGATGAATATTGCTGCCCGGATTGACCAAAAGGTTGGAAACCATCAGTCGACAATCCCAACCGCACATTCCAACTTTCAACTGCAAAGTGATGATGGGTTTCATTGAAATGCTTCCATGCCAGTGCATCTGATGGATGACGCATTACTCCATCTTCCTGATCGTGTTCAGCATGCCATCTCATGTGACATGCAGTCACATCAGATGCATAAAGTCTCTGCAGTCTCGGAGTTAGCGGGAAATAATACATCCGCTTCCATGGAACTAATTTCTGTTTCATTGCACGCTTTCGTGGCTTAAACATTGACCACAAAATTTGCACTCATCTAAGTTCACATCATCTCCCCAATACAACATACAAACCAACCGACAGCAATCAATTTTTTGCACTGGCAACCCAAGACTCCGAATCAGTTTCTTCATATTGTAAAACGCCAACCATTGAATGATCGTGGTAGTGATTCCGTATACCACTCCAGAATGTTATCAAAGCTACGATCCGATATGTGTCCTTCACTCTTTACGTTCAAAATTCGCGCAATTGAAGACAATTGCGTCATTTTCTGACAACCGGGCCACAATTCTCGGTCAGCAGCCTGGAGTAAGTCAAAAAATTTTCGTGCTTCTGCATTTGGTTCTTCTTCAACATTTATCGTATTTGTCTCAAAGGTACAACCGACCCCATCAAATACCATTTGTCTGTACGTGTTTTCTGTTCCAGGAACAAAATTCCCTCTACTTCCAACCTCCCCTTCATACTCATTTACGTTGACATACATTTGTGGTTCATTCCCCCTTGAGGTGCTACAAATTAACGGTTCGCCATGTCGTGTCCACTCAAAATAATTGGGCACAAACCTTTTTCGCAGTAAATGCAACTTAACTTCATCAAGAGTAAGAAAACATTTGTGCTTGCACTTGCTACATGGACATCTGATCTTTTGTCCATCTATATATGCACGTTGAGAGCATGCATAATGAATAAAACTGTCAACTCCATGCACGAATTCAGGATTAATGAAGCCATCGAGGATAATCGCCTATACATCCAAGATCTATCCCGACATTTCATACCGAGATATCATTAATTTCAACCAGTCAATCAATTGTCAGTATAATTCATGTATGGCACATATAACAAGGTATGTCAGTATCATGTTACTTATCAAGAATTAAACATTAATAATCTCAAAGCAATTCACAACCATACAAAATGTTACGATAACGTCAAATAATAATAACAAATATATGCTTAAAGTAACCACGATTGAAGAAAAGTATAGTTGTCATTTCAATACTGCGTGGCTTATCTTAACGTTCCTCGAAAGTATAAATCTGGGACAATACGGTTCCTACAATAAACAAAATAAACTTGTGTCTTAGCATATTGAGGCGTCAGTAGCATTTCTCATGCAATGATTGAACTCCTAATTTATTGAAATGGCTAATATAAGATTATAAAATGATTGTTATATATGGAATTATTTTATAATTTTTGTTCTTCGTCTACTTGATTTGAATTACCTTGAAATTCTCTTCAATTGTACTTGATTCTTTCTTTAAGTTTATCCTTTAAATACAACATCTAAGACACAACAATGTTATATCTTTCTATTATAATAAGGAAAATCATTCATTGATAAATTTAATAAACTATTAAACAAAATAAGAAGATTAATATTGTAATATTAAAACAATAATTAATTTACACTTTTCCATATATTTAAATAAATATTTATTAAGTATCAATATTTAAAAATTATCATTAAATAAGAAATATAAAAATATTTTCTACTTTTATCACAATAATCAATTAACAATATTAAGAATGAAAAACAAAACCAAATGTTTGACACATACAAGACGTTTTGTTTTTCATGACGTGTTATACAAATCATAACTAAAGGGGAAAATATATGAAACGGACTGCTTATTCCCACAAGAAGAGTCGTGTTACTCGTGTGTGTCTGTATGTAAACTTTTTTTTTATATATGTTTTTACGTATTTATTAATTTATTTTAAGTAATTAGATTATGAGAATTATATATATATATATATATATATGGTAAATAGAAATATATTTTAAAATTTAATGATATAAAGAAATTAAATAAGAATTAATGAAAAGTATTAAAAATTAGTCATATAGTTTTCTCATATAATTAACACTACATTTTGGTTGCACTTTATTTTCATTATATGTCTATTTAATAAATAAAATATCAAAATTAAATAAAAAATATATACTATATATCTTAACAAGCAGCTACCTTGGGTTCAATTTGTGCAGCTTCGTGCAACAATTGCAATTAGGTACCAATGGCTAATATGTAATGCCATTGATTACCTCGTCAAGAAAAACGAAGCTCAGGCTTAAAACCCGTAAGTAGTTAAGCTATCCCTCTTCTAACAATTAGCTCTTCAAAAGAATTCTATTTGGCAAAAGGAAAACTTGATTTTGGGTCTATTTGGTCCTCAATATGAATATTAATTTAAACCTTATAGATTGTTCATAACAACATAACAGGATTTTAAATTGAGGAGTACAACTAAAATTGCATCTATAATATACAATTTCTTATGGTTCAATTACCACAATTTATAATAATCGGAGTCTATTTTCTATTTATAATAACTCACAATTTACAATTTAAAACTTTATTTCATAACTGTAAAAATCAAATTTGGATAGCAAATACTTGCCTAACATATTGATTGATGAATATTATATTTAATCCAGTGAATATAATATTTAATCTAGGTGAATATAATATTTAATTCCTAACATATTTAAATTTGGATAGCAAATACTTGCCTAACATATGTAATTCCATACTACAATACTAGTTCGATGCTTTCCTCTTTATTACTTTCAAATGTAAGCATATCATCAAATGTAAACCTCATACTCACATTGAACACTAATATAATGATACTAGTTTTGTTCTACAACTCTTAAAGCATTTCATCGAACACCTTAAGATCGAAACCATCTCAACCCTATCTACACACAAATCTTGAAATTATTTCCATTCAATACATCCACAACAATCACACAACACAAATCAAAACTAAAACCACAAATCATATGAATTAAATCAGTTCAAATATATACAAAAACCACCGCAACCCATAAATCTCATCCTTTACCTTCGGTTTGTCCAGAGAAGAGAGGGAGAAGCACGTCGTCGGAGAAGAGGGAGGGAGAACGTCGCCACGTCGCCGGAGAAGATGGAAAGAGAAGGAGAATCGCCCAACGTCGCCGGAGGAGAAGAGAGAAAGAGAAGAGGAGATAAGTCGGGGAAGGAGAGAAGGAAGACGGCTGCGCAGGGATTTAATTCTGTTTTAGTGACGGAAATTATCCGTCGCTATAATTAAAATAAACCGTCGATGAAATAGCCAGCTAACCTAATATACCGAAGCCGTTTTGAAATATACCGACAGCTTTGTTCCGTCGGTGAAATTCCCTCCGTCCAATTTTGCCGACCGAATTTTAATTCCGTCCCTGTTTACAGACGGAATATTTTTCATCGGCATATTTCCGTCGCCGAGTAATTTTCCCTCCACCCTTGGCAATGGATTTGCTGACCGTCAGAAAAGTCCTTCTTTAATATAGCGACGGATTTGTTATCGTCGGTGAACCAATTCTACCCGACAGGTTCACCGATCGAAACTTTTATTCCGTCCCTATTTACAGACGGAGTTATCTCCATCGGCAGTTTCCCGTCGCTAAAAGGCCCCGCCAAACTTTCCCTACACCTTTGGCAATGGATTTCTGGACCGTCAGAAATCATCTTCCTTTAACCGACGGATTAGTGGTTCCGTCGCAATTAACAGACGCTATATGGTCCGTCGGTATATTTCTGTCGCTATATGACGATTTTCTTGTAGTGAGTTTGTCTTCACATCATTGGGATTCAACAATCTTAAGTCTACATCTGTAGTTCTACAATTGGCTGATAGGCCTCTTAGGCATCCTGTGGGCATTATAGAGAACATATGGGTCTAAGTTAAGGGTTTGGTCTTTCCCGCTAACTTTTATGTACTTTAAATGTCTTCTGAAGTTGTTCAAGACACTATTGATTCTTGGTAGACCTTTCTTAAGGATTGCTAGTACTATGATTAGCATGAAAGAAGGTACCATCACCATAGAGGTAGGAGATCAAAAAGTGTGCTTTAACATGTACGAAGCAATGAAGCATCCCCTAAAGGATTATTCGTTTTTAGGAGTTAACATGTTTGATATTGTTATTGATGATGTATGCTCTGAATTTGAACTCCAAAATGCTTACTCTAGCTCTGCACTATACTCGTTGAATTCTTCGATTGTCAATGATGACCCCTTGGGAGAAAGGTTTTCCGTTAATGTTTCAAGTAAATCTGGACTTGTGGAGGCTGACACCGACGTGGCAAGTAGTAAAGTTGTTTCACCATAGCATGGCTATTTGTTGAAGGTTCACCAAGAGAATCAGGAACCTCTGTAATCATCAGGTTATTTCTTTCCTTCACTTGTTTACTTGCTCTTGCTCTGTGACTAATTATGGCATTTTCGGGTGCATTAGTTTGTTGAATAAGTGTAGGGGAGAAACTATTTCAATAGGACATTAGCTTAGACTTTAGTTTAATCAGTAGTTTTTTAATTAAATAATTTCCATGCTAGTTTTGTCTCCTATTTTATTTTTGCTATGCTTGTCGGCCTGATGCATGATACATTTTCAAGTTTGAGGAAATTGATGTGATTAATTATGTTGCACTTTATTTTGTTGAGCTTATCTGGTGCCTGATGACTTTGTATATGATCTCTAAGGTTATTAAGTATCCAGCTTGTGTCATTTGTTTGTGAGTCATGTTTCTCATTTCTGTCTTGCCTGAATTTTCTGTAAACTTCGTCACAGTGTAAAGTCCACATCACTGCGGTGAACTTACCTTATTTCCTTTATGTTGTTCTCAGGTAAATTTCACCGCAGCGTGGATTCCACATCGTCACAACGAAAGTTCCTCACACCTTTTCTATTTCTTTCGGGTAAACTTCGTTGCGGTGTGAAGTCTACGTCACCGCGGTGAAGATATCTCATTTCTTTCTGTTCCTCTTTGGATAATTTTGCCATGGCGTGCATTCCACGTTGTCGAGGCGAACTCCCCATCATTCTTCTCAGTTTTTTTCGGATTAATTTGTCGCGACGTGAGTTCCATGTCGCTATGGAAAAACATCGATATTTTGTTATTTTTTGCAACGAGGGTTAAGTTCTTTGCAAAATATTTACCTGGTGAAATTACCATTCCACCCCTATTTTCTTTTAACCTTTTGTATTCCATCTACCCTTTTCTGTCATTTCACGCACCCAAATCCTATTTAAACCCCCCAACTCCCTTGCTTCGTTTCCACCTTCATTTTTTGCCGCGGCCATCCTCGAGATTCTTAACCCAACTTTTTCCTTCCGACTCTCTGTGCATCCTTCAATCTTCATAAGTGTTTCTTCTTTTCATTTTTCTTAGTTTCTGTATTGTTTAGGGTAGATTAGGTTTTCTATCTTGTTTTCTTTTCCATTTTCCCTTTAGATTCATTTTGTTTAGGATAGTTTGCTTTACTTATTTGTTTAGTTATGTTTCAGTGTGCATTTTCTGCTGGACAATGCCTCGAGTTAAACTCCCTGCCGGTACTACTCCTCCTGCTCCTCCTAGTGATTCCGATTCCTCATATAGTTTTACTTTTATTGAACTTTATGAGAAAGTAGACACTAGGCCTTTCATTAAAGAATGACCCTTTCTATTAGCTCCCCCTAGCAATCCCTTCGTGTAGCAACTTGTTGCTTCTCAGCTCACAGGCTTAATAAAACCTTGTGATTAAGGCAACGATAAATTCGTTCACCATTTTTATACATATGCCAAATTCCATAATACCATGGAAATTAACTTCTATGGGATTAAAGCACCCAATGCATTCACCATCGCTAGTATCCACCACCATTTCAATCTTCATAACATTCTCCATTGCCACTATGATTAGCTTATCCACAACTACCCTTCAAACGATGTTATTCACACCCTCTTTCAAGAGGGCATCAAATGGCATCAGCCTCGCTATTACCAACTCTACCTTAAACAATCTGATCTCTGACCCGCAGCTCATCCTTGGCTTCATTTAGTCTGCAACAATATCGTCCTAACCACTCACCTCACCTATGTAACAAAACAACAAGCCTTACACATCTACCTCCTGATGACTGGTCACCTGTTCAATATAGCTAATGCTATCACCTCCACCCTTCATGACTCCATCACTACCGTCAAATTCACCAATGCCATTACCTTTCCTCATCTCATCTCTGACATTTTTTGAGCACACAATATCTCGAAGTTGAATACTGACAGCTATTTTGACCCGGCCCCATTCTTTAGATATACCCGCCTCAAGTAATCTACCATTCACCCACCTCGTCCCTCCACCCATACTTAAGAAATTGATGTAATCTTTGTAGCTGTGACACCAATTGAAGATGATCCTCTAACTCAGGATGTTCCTGCGCTCGTTACCTTACAGACCCTCGCTGGTAAAGTCGACAGATTTTATGCGGATCTCTCTCATCTTTGAGACACTCTCTTTTAGGAGATAGCCCGACAGAAGGAGAGAGAGACTTTATATGATCGAGACAAGCGGTATCGCCGACGTATAGATGCATTGCTTGTCGATCATTTTCATTTTCAGTTACCATCTGATGAAGATGACCCCCTGAGCGGCGCTAGCACATTAGGAGCACTTCCATTTGGACCTAGGGATGATCTTCCTATGGAGTAGCTTGAGTCATTTGCTCTTTTTGTTTTAGCTAGTCATGTTTTAGTTTTTAGTCTGCCGGATACCCAGTTACATTATTGTTATTTACAAAATTAGTGGCCGGTTGTTTATATAATTCTTATTGTGCTTTTCCCGTTGTGTTGCTATTCAATAGCCTTCCTTTTACTTTTCAATGCATCATGGTGTTTTGATTGTTATTCACATTGAGGACAATATGATGTTTAAGTGTGGGGGAGGTTATTCCATTTTGGCAAATTTTTCTTTATGCATCATTTTTGGCCATTTAATTGCCTGTACAAGTCATTTATGTGTCCTCTGCAAATTTTTTAACTTGGTAATTGAGGTGAATTGCATGTTTTTCAAGTGTTTCTTTTTCTCTGCAATTTTTTGCCGTGGTGAGCTTTTGGTTAAACCGCAACGATGTTACGAATTTTTAGTTTGCCACGGCGAACTTATGTTTCACCACGGTGAAGTCAATTACCTTCATAAAAAGAAAAAGACAATTCTCTATTTTAATTCCCTCATTTCAATACTTCTCCCAAATTAGATGCTTCTAACTCCTGTCTCTTGAAGATTTTATAAATTTCAAAGTCGTCCATGTATTTTTCAAAACACCATTTATGTTTTTAAATGATAGTTGATTTTGGTTAACTCCATTTTCAATGTTTTCACGAGAGGCAAGTGAGGGTATGCTGAGAGAGTAACATTATGCATTTTTAAACCTTGAGATTGCTTAATTAAGATACTAACCTTGTTGGAAGATATTTGGGCCTGAATTCTTTCATTTCTGTGTGTATTTGCTTAATTTCATATCTCTCTAGAACTTGTTTTAATTCTTGATCAAAGCTTGATGAACTAAAATTTTGTTAAAATGATAGAGACATTCTTTTTGAAACCCTACTTACCCAAACACAAACACAAACCCTAAACACTTAACTATTGCTAGTCCATTTAAGCCATCTTTTGAGTATATGCATATTTTACAATTAATGTGAATATCTCATCTCCAGTTAAAGATGATCTAAAAAACAAGGGTTTCTATACAAAAGAAAAGAAAAAAAGTTCCACAAGTTCCAAAAGGCATAAAAAAATATAGAAAGCTTTCTCAAAAGAGAACAAGCTATAAAAGAAATGTTAGATTATGTTTGTTGTTTGTTTAAACATTTTCTTACGCATAGTTGACGTTTGTTTCATGTGGAAAATAATTGTGATGCATGTACTCATTTTCCTTCTTCTATTCAATCCATTTCATTTAGCCTTCCACACATTACAACCCTGAAAGTCCTCTTGATTCTCAAAATTATAGTTCTTGTGGTGGAGAAGTAGAATTATCACAAGCTTATGGAAGAGAATGGACTAAGCAAATTGTAGAGTGAAATTATCCCAAGACAAGTGAGTTGAGAGATTAAACACATTTCCTTAAAAAAGTCTCTTTTTCCCAATCTCTTTAATTAAATATTTATAGTGTTTATTTTATTAGCGCTCTTTCATTCTGCTTGGATTAATTTATGAGGAAGTGACTTAACTGATTCTCTGCTCTCATTTTTAAGCACGGTGGGAATTTTCTTTTACACTTGTGTCTCTTTGACTGTTATAAGCTTTGTTAAGGAGTACAAAAGTCTAAGTGTGGGGGAATTTTATTGAACCCAAGTTTCCTATATCAATTGGTGACAATTTCATGATTTTTATTATACTTCTTGGCTCTTATTTTTAGATTTTTGTGTTTAATTTAACTCAAGAGTGCTTGTTTTGAATTAATGTAGTTTGAGGGTAAAATTGTCACAAATAATTAGTAATTGCACTAAATTATTTTTTAGAACAATTGATACTGCAAACTACTATTTTTCATTGTAGGAGATTCAAGAAGTAGAGCCAAGGAGTAAAGATCAATAACACAAGTCAACGAGGGCAACAAGCAAGTTCGTCGCGGCAAAGATGATGTTTCATCGTGGCAAAATTAGAGGATCTTTGAAGAGACCTTTTGGGCAAAGTTCACCATGGTGAGGATAATGTTTGCGCCGCGGTTAAAAGATAAAAGTTACTGAAAAAATCTTTCAAGAAAAGTTCACCGCGACAAACTCATCCTTTTGCCGCGGCGACACCTTCGAATTGGCACAGACCCAAACCACTTTTGAAAAACTAACTGACTGTGCAACCCAACCCAGTAACCTATTTTTGAAACAAAAAATATTTTTGTCTAACTTACAAAAGGAGAGGAGAGAGTCCACATCAACACACCTCCATATTCCATATTCACTCAACTATTCTATCATCGTCTTCTTTTACATCTTTATCATTTTCTTCCTTTTTTCACCATCGACTTTTACGATGGGTGCCTCCGATTGCTTCTCAGTTGTGAAGTCTCTTGGAGCTATGCATGGCTACATGTCTTTCTCTCCTCTTGAAGATGTAGCAATGGCTAGATTTCAATAGGCTTAAAAGGGGAGTAGCTTAATCCATGTTCAACTATGATTTATGAATTCTTAGATAGGATTTGTAATTTGTAGTTGAACAGACTTGATTGTAGTTTAATAAAGTGTTAGATATTCAATGTGTGGTTTGGATTTTTTGATGTAGAACTTTGAGCTTAAATATATGAAGTCTCATATATGTATATTTGTGATCTTGTTGATTCTCTTTTATCTTGCATAGTTGTGTTTGATATTGAGTTGATTCTAAATCTCAAACTGACTTGTTACATGAACTTATCCATTATAAAGACTAAGAGCATTTAATAGGTTTTAAGAAATGGAGTCCCATTGATTAAGATCTTGGACTTAAAGAGTTCTTTAAGGTTTACCAATTTGAAACTTAGTGATTTCCACTCCCATCAAAAATTAATTTCGAACTATGATAGCTAAAGCTCATTTTCAAGAGGATACTATCACTATTTGATCATTTGCCTTAATCTTTCCATTTTCTACTCCCAAAAATCCAAAACTATATTTTACATATTTTTCTTACAATTCAATTTAGTACAGTTAATGTTTTCAAAGATCAAAACCCCCTCCTTACCAAATTAGCTTGCATTTTATGACGCATAGGTTAACTTAGGTCCATTCGTTTTAGGTTCCGATTAAGTAAGACGACCTGAGTTTGCATCCTATATTGCAATCCTTGGATTATTTTTTTGATTTGACCTCCAAGGATACGAACAAAGGTCCAAATCAATATCCTTTTCTAATATATTTTTTAAATCAACATAAAGAGAATCATAAAGTTACACATAAGGATATGTGTATCCTTTTGATTTTGAATCGTATGGAACTTGTGAAAATTGTCAAGTTGAAGAATAACCAAATCAACCTTTAGTTTAAGAATGATGATGGTATTGAATTGTTAAATCTTATACATGTGATGTATTGAATGAAATAGCAATTCATAAAAGGATAATAGTTACATTTAATTATATTACTAATGACTTTATATGATATAGAGACATGTATTAAGTAAATAATGATTTAAATATTTTGAAAAGTTTAGATTGTTTAAATCTAAGTAGAAATTAGGCACTAAGAATGATGAAGCACTTTGATGAGACCATTTTGGTTAGTTGTAAATTTTTGGTTATCTATAGGAAATGAGATTCTCTAGTGAATACTTTCACAACAAAATTCTATAAGAGTACGGATTTACATAAGGAGGAAAATACGATATGAGATATTGTATGGTTTAATATTATTTTTCCTATACCTATAACTAATACAATGACTTACCTTTAATAGTTCCAATTCAATCAATTAGCAATATTTCATAATAGATATGAAATCCTAAAACTTTGAAAGAGTCAAAGTTAATGATTTAAGGATATGATGCTTAGCTGAAGCATGTTGTTGGACCCCGTTTTCGGAGTCCAACATCAGACATGAAAGCG
Source organism: Erythroxylum novogranatense (assembly GCA_029891385.1). Taxonomy (NCBI): domain Eukaryota; kingdom Viridiplantae; phylum Streptophyta; class Magnoliopsida; order Malpighiales; family Erythroxylaceae; genus Erythroxylum; species Erythroxylum novogranatense. Next base: position 29,178,959 of record CM057224.1, read on the forward strand.
CGGTGCGTGGTGCGTGAGGTGAAACATATAAATGAAAGGAAGGAAGAAGATCCCTCGGAACCACAAGGGGGCGTCACCGCAGAGTGTGATGTCTCGCCACGGCGAGCCCTCTTGGCTTGCTATGCAGCGGTAAGCAATGAAGCCCTCGTCGCAGGGAGCGAAAGGGTTCTCGCCGCGGCGAGCGAAGCAGTTCTCGCTGCGGTGAACCCTTCAAGCAGGCAGCCTCGTCGCGGCGACCGCCTCCTTCGACCCACAGAAAACAAACCTAAAACTTTTTTCTTATTTTATTTAAAATCAACCAAAAACTTAACAACATCCACTCAAGTAAACTTTTAAATGATTCAATGCGAAAGATTTGGAACAAAAACATTCATGCTTCATTAATAACCAAAAGATGAGTTTTACAAAGCTTTAATATCATTTCAAACCCAAAATACAATCTCTGAGTTCAAGAGCTAAAAATACAAAATAGACTTGAACCAATGAAACTTGAAATGTAACTAAAGCCTTGACTTCCAAAAGTATAACTTGAAAATACATAATACGACAACTCGAAGTGATGCCATAACTCTTTACTTACTCGATCTCTTGCTCATCACCTGAATGGGGGAGGATAAAGGGGCGTGAGCTATAAAGCTCGTGGGAACATATTTATAATACAGAAATAAGCAAAACTATTTTCAAAAGATAACTCATTGTCGTGATACACTTTTGAAATCATAGTAATTGAGCATGTAAAAGTCATTATCTCGAAATGCTTGATTTTTAAACAATTCATGAGTATAATTTAACACATGTATGCATGAAACATGATAACAGATCATAAGCACATAAGCATAGCAGAATGGTTTGGGTTAGTCCGGGTTCATGGCGCACTACACATTCCCATCGAAATGGTTATGTGTAGTCGTAGTTTCTTGAGGGAGTCCTTGTGGGGAGCTCCGTGCCACTAGCAGGTAGGCGGGAGAAGCCTTTACATGAGTCAACATGCACGTGACGGTTCTTGAGGGACTAACACAAACCCACGTAACATGCATGATTCAAAATCTTGTAAACTTGTTGCCAAACTGGCACTTGCTTGTAAACTTGCTTTTCATGAATTTGATATCCTTGTATAAATCATTTGGGAGAACATGATTTCGTATGCACGTATTCTTTGAAAAGAGAAACCCTTTTGAAGTCTTTTTCATCAATCATGAATGCAAATCATATAGCAAACATATAATCATTTCACAATGGCAAAAAAGGCAACATTGATGATGCAATTGAAATCATTAAATCTTTATTGATTTGAACAAAACAATGAGTGACTTATTTACTCTATTATAAACATGTACCCACCTTGAGTTCCTTGCTTATAAGCTTGCCTAGGAATGTCTTTCCTCTTTTTCCTCTTGCTTCTCTTGCCTAACTTGCTTTCCTTAACCAATAACCAAAATTCCAATCAATTTGGTGTAGAAATCGGAAAGCCATAATTTAACAATTTGAACTATAACCAAAGCTGAAACGAAAATTCTATGCTTAACTTCTATCCAAAATTTGATATCTTTAGAGACTGATTCAGAACTTAATTTCTTCACAAAACTTGTATCCTTATGTCTCTAGTTTACAACGAGTCAAAAATCGCCTCATTTGGACATCTATATCAAAAGTTATTCCCAAAATACCAAAGCATGTCGGTGCAGGAAAATGGGTCCTCGCCACGGCAGAAAGGAGCTCGCCGCGGCGAGAAAACTGGAGCGTGCCGCGGCGAAGGCATGAGCGCGCAGCGGCGTACGAGCCCAGAATCCTCTCGAAACTTGATTTTCTCACATTCTTCAACCCTAATCCTCCCATCTTTCAAATATAACACATCTAAATCTTAAATCATGTCTTAAACTTCAGTTCTAAGCTCATTACAAACTTAAAAACAATCACAAACACAACATGATCATCAACCCTAAGAGATTTAACCATTTTTCCATAAACTTCTAACAATCGGTTCTAGCTCATGCCAAGCTAATCTAGGGTTTAATCCATCTCAAACAAGAATAAAAGAGCTCGAACTTACCAGAGATTGCTTCAATCCTTTCGAAATCCTCTAGAATAGCAAAACACTATTTCCCTTCTTCTTCCTCAAGCCACCAACGACACTCCCTCTCCTTTACTCACTTTCCTTCTTTCTTTCTTTCTAATTTTCCTTTCCTTAAGCCTAAATGAAAGCACAAGGACTATAATGCCCCTCCTTGTAAAGCCTTAACCTCTCCAATGTAAGTGATCTTCCAATAATGCCCTCATATATTTTTTCTCTTTCATTACCACTTATTCCATACTAATCTCAAATTAATCTTAATTTTCCACTAACACTTCCAATAAAATCAAACTATGCAATAAATCATACAATCAACATAATTCATGCTTAATAACATCAATAAAGAAAATTTGGGGCCCAACACATGTATTATCCACTAAGTTTAAAAATAAATTAGGTAATAAAAAGTTAAGAGATATCTAAAAGGTTGGATATAATCTTACAGACTTATTGAACAAATTATTTATTTCAATATATACTTATAAGATAATGGTTCTCAAGATAAGTAGTGAGAGTAAAACGAAATTTGAAAGGTTCAGATCTCATGAAAATATATCCAATTGGAACTAATGCCTTTGATGATACATTTGATGTATAATTGAAAGGCTACGAGAAGTTGAAAGATTAACTTTCATGATGAATTCAAAGAGCTTATTTTAGAGATGATTGTAAATTTATCATGTCCATAAGAAGGTTAGTGAGAGTATAGTTGTCCTCTTTACTGGTAGTATGTAGATACATATTGCTTATAAAGGACAATAATTATATTTTTTTGGTAAGTAATAATTATAATTGTCAACTGTTGAATAACATCTCTTATTGGATATGAAAAGGTAACAACTTAATTCTAGGAATTAGATCTATAGAGATAGATTGGAAGTGTTTGCCTATTCTAACTCCAAGTATATAGATAATGTACTAAAGATGTTTAGTATTTGAGATATCTGATACTTATGAAGTATCAATGATATCCATTACTCTATGTTTGAATTGTTTTTTGAGTTCAAGGTTATATGGATATTTACTGTATAAGCAAATCCTAATTAAAGGTTATATGAATATCATTTTGAAATTCGGACGTTATAGGGGTCAAAACACAGACCGTGTGAAATTTACACGGTCAGGCGCATAGACCGTGTAACCTTCGGGTGAAAACTATCTCCTGCGCCTGGATTTACACAGCCCGTGTGAATTTACACGGACAGACCGTGTAACCTACGGGTAAAGCAAAATTTTCACCCTTCAAGATCCCTCCAAAGGTTCCTAAACCCATCCTAACTTCTCCTATACTCATATCTTGTAGGAAAATCCCGGGAGGAACATCACATGTTCCAAAGAAATGAAAACAAACATTTTGTTCCGGGACCTTCCGAAAACCCAGGATCCCTGTCGGTATGAAAACTCAAACTGAATAGCCAATAGAGACTATCTCTAAAGGTATCCACGCAGAGATCGAAAACCTAACGGATCAAACACCTTTGACCCGGAATAGCTAGAATAGAATAAAGCCTACTAGAGCCTACCTACATCCCGTGGAGAGCTTGAATCAACGTTGATGAAGGAGAAGAAAGCTTGGAGAAAACTTGATGAAAGAAGAAGATGAGAGCTTAAGGTTTTTGAAACTCTTTCTAAAACCCACGCAGGCTCACCTTCATTCTTGCTTTTGGTCTTAAAACCAACGATTATTACTCATCATGTTCTTCTTTTGACATGTGTCTTTAACTTTTAAAGACCATTAAAAGCTTATGGTGGAATGGTTTCCACGTATAGGCTTTATACATATATATATATGTAAAGTAAAGCTTCCTCCTCCCAAAGCCACGTACACATGTCTAAATATATAATAATTTATTTATTTATTTATTTAATTAATTAATTAGAATATAATTGCTAAGGTCCAGTCCAACTAGGGTCGGTCCTACCGGCCTACCGGGCCCCGATGCTGAAACAGCTCCGGAAACCTTTTTTAGCAATATCGATGTCGCGATCTCATCAGGACATATCCCAATCCCATCGGGATCCATTTAATCCGAATGCTCTCCATAATTGGAACTCTGTCCAATTACTATTTTACAGATTCTCTGAGTCACTCTTATGCGTGTGACCCTTTAGGTTCCCGGTTATGTTGGCCACTTAGATTAACAATTAATCTGAGCAAGTCATGAGCGGTATCTAGCAACACATCATGACCCCCAATTGACCAGAAAGTAATCGGTTTGATGAATTCATCACGAACCAGATCACGAATCCTTCCATGACAATTCTTGTGCAATTCGTCCTTTCATCATCCTATACCCCACTTGGTTATGAGTATGGCTAATATGTCAACTCTTACTAGACTAAGTCTAGCCCAAGTGAAATCGGTTCTGTCGAGGACTCATTACTTTATATGTCCATGAAGACACTCTTCATGACATAGTCATGCTCGCCGGAGACTTAAAGTAATGATCTGACAAGAGGTTGGGTATCTCTTCTGTTCTCACAGAAGTGATGAATCCTTTATTGGTTACTCAATTACCTTCGAATACCTCAAACTGTACCCAAGCACCATCCTATGAGTAACCTCTGGAAGGCCACAAGGAATGGAGTCAAAATGCAGATCAAGATCTAAGATATTCTTGAGTACCTCAAGTCTAAGGATACTTGCACCATTGCTATGATGAGATTATCACTGACATTAAATCCATGTGATGATCTCATGGCAGGTCATCCAATGAACTTACTACCACTAGTAAGCATCCATATGTCAACTCTAAATATCTCATATTTACAATTTCTGAGATCCACTGCTTGATCCAATCAAGGAGTATGACATATCTTAGTCATCCGGATTAATGATGTCTAGTCTCATTAATCCTATGACTAGGAAAATTTAGATCTTGACATAATTGCACATGATAGGAATCTCGTGATTATGATCACATCATAATTTCCTTCATGCTATGTCATATATCATGGACTTCATTAATTTGATTAAAGATCAATATCAATTCATAAAGAACATCAAATAAATGAAACATGCCTTTCTTTATTTATTCATAACGTCTGTACATGACTATGAACAAAAAGCGCTAAAGGGGATTGCCTTTAGGGCACTACTCTAACAATCTCCCACTTGACCTAAAGTCAATCGCCTTGGTATCTAATACCATAAGCGAGTACATGAGAATCAAAATTCTTCTGTGACAATGGCTTCGTCAACGGATCAACAATGTTCTGCTCTGTGGGAATCCTCTCGATCGCGACATCACCTCTAGCAATGATCTCGAATCGATGATATCTGCGAGTGCGTGTTTAGATCATTGGTGAGACCTCGGTTCTTTGCTCGAGCAATAGCCCCATTGTTGTCACAATACAACCGTATGGGTCCATCACGCCTAGGAACCACACTAAGTTCGAAATGAACTTCTTGATCCAAATAGCTTCCTTTGCCGCCTCTGATGCAGCAATGTACTCTGCCTCGGTCGTCGAATCAACAGTCGTCTCTTGTTTGGAACTCTTCCAACTGACCGCTCCGCCGTTTAGCGTGAAAACATAACCTGACTGGGATCTGGAGTCATCCTTGTCGATTGAAACCGCATCCAGATGCCCGCCACTGGAGATTTCCATCTCCATATATCAAGAAAACATCCTTAGTCCTTCGCAGTACTTGAGGATATTCTTGACACTACCCGATGACCCTCACCAGGATTCGATTGGTATCTGCTCGTGACACTCAGAGCATACGATACATCGGGCCTCGTACATAACATAACATACATGATCGATCCTACTGCAGATGCATACGGGATCTGATCCATGCGAATCCTGTCATCTTGTGTCTTAGGACACATAGATTTCGAGAGTGTTATCCAATGAGTAATGGGAAGAAACCCTCTCTTGGATTGCTCCATGCTAAATCTCTTTAGCATCTTGTCTATGTACGATGATTGTGAAAGACCAAGCAACCTCTTTGATTTATCTCTATAGATCTTTATCCCAAGGATATAAGTTGCTTCACCAAGGTCTTTCATCGCAAATTGCTTGGACAACCAAATTTTAACTGATTGCATCAATGAGACATCGTTTTCGAGTAACAGTATGTCATCTACATACAACACAAGGAAAACGATTGCATTCCCATTAACCTTCTTGTACACACAGTGTTCATCCGGATTTTGTGAGAAACCAAACTCTTTGATTGACTCATCAAAACGGATGTTCCAACTCCTGGATGCTTGCTTCAATCCATAGATGGATTTCTGAAGCTTGCATACCTTTTCGCCATCCTTTGGAAGTGAAGCCCTCTGGTTGTGTCATGTACATCCTCGGCGATTTCCGTTAAGGAAAGCTGTCTTCACATCCATTTGCCATATCTCATAATCATAATGAGCGGCAATGGCTAGGAGTATCCGAATGGATTTGAGCATTGCTACGGGGCTGAAGGTCTCGTCATAGTCAACTCCTTATCTTTGACGAAATCCTTTGGCCACAAGCCTTGCTTTGTAGGTAATCACATTACCATCCATGTCGGTTTTCTTCTTGAAAACCCATTTGCACCCTATAGGTTTTATCCCTTCAGGTGCATCAACCAAAGTCCATACTTGGTTTATGTACATGGAATCCATTTCGCTTTCATGGAACAAAGCCATTTTTCGACTCAAACTTTTGAACCTCTTCATAGGTAGCAGCTCATCATCTTCTATGAGCAATACGTCATTCTGTTCACTTACGAGAAATCCATATTTCTCGGGAACAGTGCGCATCCTACTTGACCTACGAACTTCGTGTGTAGTAGAAGGTTGAACTATTACTTCATCTGAATGAGTGATGCCTCGAGTTCAGCAGGTTGATCATGCTTGTTTGAGCATCTTGAACTTCTTCAAGTTCGACTTTGCTCCCACTATCTTCTTGGAGAAGAAACTCTTTCTCTAAAAAGACATCATGCTTCGAAACAAACACCTTTTGTTCCTCAGCAAGGTAGAATTGATATCCCATGGTCTCTTTAGGATATCCTACAAACAAACACTTGTCGACTTTGCTTGCTTCAAGCTTATCTCGATGAATCCGCTTCACGTAAGCGGGACAACCCCATACTTTCGGATGAGAAAGATAAGGTTTTTGTTAGTCCACATCTCATATGGAGTAACATCAAGCCTTAGAGGGAACTCTGCTTAACAAGTAAACATCTGTCTCTAGCGATACCCCAAAATGATTTTGGTAACTGCGAAACCCATCATTGATCGTACCATGTCCAACAAGGTTCGATTTCTCCTTTCAACCACACTATTGTCTTTGCGGCGTGTAAGGAGGAGTCCACCGAGATAATATCCCATTATCTACGAGATAATCTGGCTGTTGGTCTAAGTATTCTCCACCACGATCGGATCCTAATGCCTTGATACTTTTACCAAGCTGGTTTTCTACTTCATTTACGAATTGTTTGAACTTTTCAACGCTTGATTTGTATCTCATCGATACAAATACCCATATCGTGAATAATCATCGATAAAGGTAATGAAGTAACGACAACCACTTCGGCATGGATGGACATCGGACGCATACATCTGAATGTATTAGGTCTAATACTCAATCGCTCGTTCACCCTTTCCTTGAAGGGTAACTTTGTCATCTTGCCTAATAAACAAGATTCGCATGTGTCATATGATTCATAATCAAATGACCATAAACTGCCACTCTTATGGAGTTTAGCGATGCGTGTCTCATTTATATGGCCAAGCGACAATGCCATAAGTAAGTTGACTTGATTATCTCTTTTATACCGTTTGGTGTCATTGACATTTAAAATTGGATTAGACATATCTAATATGTAAATACCATTGCACAATGTACCAGTTCCATAAAGCATTCCATTAGAATTGATAGAACAACCATTGCTATTAAAATTCATATGGAATCCAAATTTATTCGACAAGAAATGACAATATATTCTTTGTCAAAGCGGGTACAAAATAACAATCATCCAATTCGGTAGACAAGCCCGGTGGGAGATACAAAACATAGGTTCCTACGGCTAATGCAAAGAACTCTTGCTCCATTTCCAACACGTGGGTCTACTTCTCCTTCATGAGTTGCCTCATCGTCCCTCGAGGCCCCATATCATTACATATGTGTGAGCCACAACCAGTATCAAATACCCAAATGTTGTGATCGAATGATATTAACTTCAATGACATACAAACTGAAGTAGTCGAGGCATCGATGCCTTCTTACGCTTCAACGACTCAAGATAGACTTTGCAATTAGCCTCCAATGGCCATCTTTACCGAATGGAAGCAAGTTCCTTTCGGCAGCTTCTTTGGTCTTCTTCTTGATGGCGCTTCCTTTGGTTTCTTTGCCTTCTTCTTCTTTGGGTTCTTTTCTTCTTGGAACTCAAGAAGAAGAAGCTACTACCAACACTTGCTTACTATCACTCTTGATAGTCTGCTCACCGTCTTGGCGATTGATCACTTCGGTATTGTAGTGGATATTTGGTTCATCCGATAGTTTAACACGAATCGCATAACCGCTTGGACAATCCAACCGTAATTAAGTCTATATTTAACTCATGATCCATTGCAAAACCTAAGACGGCCAATCTCTCAATATAGCCATTCATCTTCAGGGCGTACTGCACAGTAGATGTCCCTGGAGTCATCTTTATGGTGAAGAGAAGCCTTGAGGTCTCGAACCTTTCGGACCGGGCTTGCTCGTCAAACAGCTCCCTAAGATGAAAAACTATAGTGTGAGCATCCATGGACTCGTGCTGCTTCTGCAGCTCTGGTGACATCGAGGCAAACATGATGCAAGTAGCCATGTCATTGTCCTTTAGATGCTTACTATATGCCTTCTGATCATCATCAGAAGCATCGACAGCAGGTGCATCTGGAAGTGGAAAATCTAAGATATATCCCAGACCTTCAGATCTGAGAACTATTCTCAGATTCCTTAACCAGTCAAGAAAATTCGGTCCAGTTAACTTGTTGGAATCCATAAGCGAACGAAGATTCACACTTGACGACATTTTCAAACAACCTACACGGATAGAGAGGAAGAATGTTATAATAGGAATAGCTGCATAATCATAAGGACTTGAATGATATGCAAAAAGAGCTCCCACTAGTTTCATAGAATCCATAACCCTCATTACGAATCCAAAGAAACAAAGTGACATAATGTCCTAGTGGGTTGATATCTGATATTGCTAAGAATGACCTTGGGTTTACCCAACAAGCCACAACTTAGGTCAATCGGTAGGTATCGAACATACCAATTGCATCATCGATAACCGACATTGAGAATGACCTTGGGTTTACCCAACAAGCCACCTCTTGTCTCGGGAGGTATCAGATATACCAATTACATCTTAGACACAACTATCGATCAGTGCTATCAACTTGTTGATGTATGCACTTACATTGGGTATCAACTCTTTGATGCGCATACATCCGATGTATGCTACCCAATTTCACCTCTGTCCACGTTGACCTTGAGTTTACTCAACAAACCAACGCTTCCAGTGAAAACCAACCCATTAATCAGAAAATCATATTTTCATGGTGCGAACATATCCGTATAGAGTGAGCTTGGGTTTACCCAATAACCCATCCCTATAAGAACTCTGGTTCTTACCATATTAATGGAAGGCGTTAGTTTTCATATACCGAGGAGGGATTTAGAAACTCTAGACTCCAAGCTGAAGGATCATAGTCGCCAGGACTATATGGAATGATTTTGGTTTCATCAATCAAATTGAATCAATCCTTATAATCATCCATGGACTCATCCAACCTGAGCATGTCACAAGTCGACTTACAACGAATGCAAGTCGCCTTATGCTCCTGCCCACACACAAGTCGACTTATCTAACATAAGTCGCCTTATGCACTGCCCAAGCACAAGTTGCCTTGTATGATACTACAAGTCGCCTTATGCACAGACCTTGAACAAGTCGCCTTATGCACAGCACAAGTCGACTTATCCATCAAAATTTGCTATTTTTCTAATCGGCTAATTTCTCAATCAATGCAATTCCAATTCTCAATACCATTATACCTAAGGTAATATCTGTAAATAGATGCCTCAATGAACACTTCGTTGATTCATGAATGCCTTAAATAGTCAAACTATATGAAAAGCTTGAAATGAGTCATAACTCTAAGATTTCCAAATAATTTAGGAACACCCAAATTATCACCCTAAGCATCTCAAGCTAGTGTATACACTCTCAAAAATACTCCGGCACTTGTCACAAAAATTGTGACGGCCAAAACAAACAAGATACTGATATATACTAACGAGACGCTAATATGATTTATATGGCATTCAAAAATTCTTGGAAAAGCAAATTCAAGCAATTCAATTTGGAAATCATACTACATCAAGATAACACATTTTTAATCACATTAAAAATGGTGCAAGGCATTGGAACTGAAAAAGCACACTCAATCAAGCCAAGCAAAACAGTCTCAACAATTTCCACCAAAACTGTCCAGTTCTGTACATTGCTTGAAATGATCAATGAAACAATTTCAATAAATCATGAAAAATTATATAGGTTACTACATGTTCAGAAAATGCTACGTGAATTTTTTCAGGATTTTATTCCATCAAAAACTCAGTCAACCAAAATAACAAAACCGATTCAAAAACTGTGTTCATCAGCACAGCAATTCCCAACAGCATAGAATAAATTCGTGAATAAATATCCAATCACCTTGAAATCCAATTTACATGCTAAAAGACATTAACCAACATCTTAGAGAAATTTAGGTGAAGGAAAATCCAGAAAAAGATTTTTCTAGAATTTATTCTCGATTTTATACTACTGCCTGTCCACAGAGTGTTTCACAAAACAGCATCTGGAACCTTAGGGAATTAATTAGCAAAACTATATCAAATCAAATTGATAAATTCTGAAAATTCATAGACATATTCTCTAACATGTTATGAACAATCTTGGGCAGAAAAATTTCTAAAACCCTATCTCTATAGCAATTCGAAATCTGAACAGAATGCATGTTTCAACATCACAAGCAATTAAGGTTTATGATCAAGCTTTAGTTAAAGCTTCATACACGACACCAGACGCTCTGATACCACTGTAGGAAAATCCCGGGAGGAACATCACATGTTCCAACAGCGGAAAACAAAAATTTTTGTTCCCGGGACCTTCCCGAAAACCCAGGATCCCAGTGTCGGTATGAAAACTCAAACCTGAATAGCCAATAGAGACTATCTCTAAAGGTATCCACGCAGAGATCAGAAAACCTAACCGGATCAAACACCTTTGACCCGGGAATAGCTAGAACAGAATAAAGCCTGCTAGAGCCTACCTCTGTCCTGTGGAGAGCTTGAATCAACGTTGATGAAGGAGAAGAAAGAAGGTTGGAGAAAAACTTGATGAAAGAAGAAGATGAGAGCTTAAGGTTTTTGAAACTCTTTCTAAAACCCACGCAGGCTCACCTTCATTCTTGCTTTTGGTCTTAAAACCAACGATTATTACTCATCATGTTCTTCTTTTGACATGTGTCTTTAACTTTTAAAGACCATTAAAAGCTTATGGTGGAATGGTTTCCACGTATAGGCTTTATACATATATATATATGTAAAGTAAAGCTTCCTCCTCCCAAAGCCACGTACACATGTCTAAATATATAATAATTAATTAATTAATTTATTTATTTAATTAATTAGAATATAATTGCTAAGGTCCATCCAACTGGGTCGGTCCTACCGCCTACTCGGCCCCGATCTCAAACAACGACTCCTAAACCTTTCTTAGCAATATCGATGTCGCGATCTCATCGGGACATATCCCAATCCCATCGGGATCCATTTAATCCGAATGCTCTCCATAATTGGAACTTTGTCCAATTAGTATTTTACAGATTCTCTGAGTCACTCTTATGCGTGTGACCCTTGAGTTCCGGTTATGTTGGCCACTTAGATTAACAATTAATCTGAGCAAGTCATGAGCGGTATCTAGCAACACATCATGACCCCGATTGGCCGGAAAGTAATCGGTTTGATGAATTCATTACGAACCGATCACGAACCCTTCCATAGACAATTCTTGTGCAATTCGTCCTTTCATCATCCTATACCCCACTTGGTTATGAGTATGGCTAATATGTCAACTCTTACTAGACTAAGTCTAGCCTGTGAAATCGGTTCTGTCTCGAGGACTCATTACTTTATATATCCATGAAGACACTCTTCATGACATAGTCATGCTCGCCGAGACTTAAAGTAATGATCCCGACAAGAGGCGAGGTATCTCTTCATTCTCACGAAGTGATGAATCCTTTATTGGTTACTCAATTACCTTGAATACCTCAAATCTGTACTCCAAGCACCATCCTATGAGTAACCTCTGGAAGGCCACAAGGAATGGAGTCAAAGTGCGGATCAAGATTCTAGATATCCTTGAGTACCTCAAGTCTAAGGATACTTGCACCATTGCTATGATGAGATTATCAGCGACATTAAATCCATGTGATGATCTCATGGCGGTCATCCAATGAACTTACTACCACTAGTAAGCATCCATATGTCAACTCTAAATATCTCATATTTACGGTTTACGAGATCCACCGCTTGATCCAATCAAGGAGTATGACATATCTTAGTCATCCGATTAATGATGTCTAGTCTCATTAATCCTATGACTAGGAAAATTTAGATACTTGACATAATTGCACATGATAGGAATCTCAGGATTATGATCACATCATAATTTCCTTCATGCTATGTCATATATCATGGACTTCATTAATTTGATTAAAGATCAATATCAATTCATAAAGAACATCAAATAAATGAAACATGCCTTTCTTTATTTATTCATAAAGTCTGTACATGACTATGAACAAAAAGCGCTAAAGGGGATTGCCTTTAGGGCACTACTCTAACATATCTTACCTAAAATCAACCTTTTCGAGCTCAAGATCACGTCACAAACTCTAAAGGTTCGGGAATTTCAATTACCACGACATCCCAGCTTGCAATAAGATTAACTCTCAACTCCGGTCTCGAAAACTTGCATACTTAGTATCGTTGGAAAGATAAAAGAAGAAGCTACAACTTCAAAGAAGACAACTTTGTCTAATTCTATCTCAATTATTCTAGAATTTCCCTTGAATCAACATACTCGTTTTTATCCTCATACAAAACTTAACATTTTCTCAACTTCACTTTCTCTATTACAACATCATTCAAAGCAATTTAACTTCCAATTGGAATCCATTCAAAACTCAACCTCAATTCATATACTCTCATATTCAATAACCTCTTATCATTCACCAAACATCCTATCTTACATACATAACCATGGTTTATGATTAAGGTTTCTCAACTCATCATCCATACTTAGTTCACATTCTAATTTCACAACCATCTATATACCAATTCATAATTCAAAGCCATACATAAACTCATATTCCATTTTGATATTTCCACTAAAAATTCGGGGTCCAACACCTACTCCATCTGAACCTTGTTCAGATGCTACTGATGAGGAATGGGAGAAATTTCAGCGTTATATTGATGACATTGAACAAACTACATGTGTGATGTTAGCTTGCATGTCTCCTTAACTTCAAAGACAACATGAAAACATGGATGGACCTGCTATGATACTACATCTTAAAGAGTTATTTGATGCACAGAGTAGGGTGGAGAGATATCAAATCTCCAAGGCACTATTACAACACAAGATGGCAAAAGGATGTTTAATCAATGCTCACGTACTAAAGATAATTGTGTATATTGAAAAATTGGACCAATTAGGTTTTTTCATGGACTATGAGTTAAGCGTTGATCTAGTGCTGCAGTTACTGAGTTCGAGCTTTTGACTTTTCGTCATGAACTTCAACATGAATCAGAAGGACATGACACTACCTGAACTATGGAACATGCTCAAAATTGCGGAAGGCTGCCTTAAAAAGGAACCAAATTTTGTAATTGTTGTTGGTTCTTTTAAAAGCAAAAAAAATCTTTAAGAAGAACAATAACAAGAAATAGAAGGCTTCTACTAATGTAGTAAAAGCCAAAGGAGCTGTCAAGAAGAAGAGCAATGACAAGGACACATGTTTTAATTGCGGGGTCAATGGACATTGGAAGAGCAACTGCCCCTCTTATCTTGCTATTCTAAAAGATAAAAGGCTTAAGGAAGCTAGTTCTTCAGGTGTGTTTATGATTGAAATCAATGTTTCTACTTCTGTTCCACATTCTTAGGTATTAGATACTAGTTGTGGTTCTTACTTGTGTAATAACATGCAGATCTTAACAAGGAGTAGATCATTGAAGAAAGGCGAAGTGGGCCTACGAGTTAGTAATAGAGCAAGAGTTGCTGCATTAGTTATAGGGACTTGTAATTTAGCTTTGCATTCTGGCCGTATACTAGAACTTTATAATTGTTATTATGTTCCTATTATTACAAGAAACATCATTTCTATTTCTCATTTGGATTTGAATGGATTTGTCTTTATAATTAAGAATAACTGTTGGACCTCGTTTTCGAAGTCTAACTATTGCAGAATATCATAAGACTTGAGCTGTTTCCAATTAAAAACACCTCAACTATTATTGATTCATCTTCATGCTTTGATACCATAACATGTGGTCCTTGTTTATGGAGTCCTACTCTTAATTCATGAAACCATAAATATTAGGTCCTGCGTCTAGAAGTTTGCTGTGGCAAACTTCATGTTTCACCGCGGCGAACGAATGAGCACTTATGTGAAAACCTTTTGGGAAAAGTTCGCCGCGACGAAGGTCCAAAATTTTTTCTCCTGCTCTTCTTGGGATAAATACGGCTCGACGAGAAAGTTAACTTTCGTCACGATGAACCTACAATGTTATTTTCACCGCGGCAATCCTTGTGGTTTCGCCACGGTGAAACCCCCTGGAATCACATCCCTTTAACCTAAAATTCCATCTTTCCTAACCTTTCTTTCAATTTACATTGTCCCAAAATCACTCCCTCAAATGCATCATCATGTCATAACACTTCAATATTATCTCATCATACTCTCCAATCTCTTTTCATTTAATTCATTTCTTACAACTAATTCTCATCTTTCACAAAAATCCTATATCTCTTGCTAGAACATGTCTCCCTTATATATATGTAAAAACAATTCATAATCAAAATAATCATCTCAAATCGATAACTTCCTCAATTATATCAAAATTTCAACTCAACATCATCTATACATAATTCATAATTTATTAACATCAAAGAATAGAGTTTTACAAGGTCAAATGGCATTCCAAGTCACAATACATCCATGTCTCAAAATTTCAAAATAAAAAAATTTCATGAACTGATAATCCTTGAAATGCGACTAAAGCCTTGTATTTACAAAATCTAGCTTAAAAATACAAAACATGCAGGACTCGAAGCGATGCCTTGACTCTTGATCACTCGATCTCATTTTCTTCACCTGAAAATGGGACGGAAGGGGGTGAGCTTAAAAGCTCGTGGGTAACAAGTTTATAACAGATAACAAGCAAAACCATTTATAAAGCTCATTTCTATTGAACATTTTCATAAACATAGTCATTCCACATTAAAATCACAAAGCACTTATTTCTCAAAATTCTCAACCAATGCACAATAATGCAAATCATGTATGCATCAACTTGTCGACATATCATAGGCACATAAGCACATCAAAATAGTTTGGGTGGATCAAAAACAGAACGTACTACAAATTTCCCATAAGGATCCTTTGTAGCCGTGAACAGAAAGTACTAACACAATCCCACATAATGGTTTTGCGTAGCAGTGAACTTATGGGAGTCTATGAAGGAGCTCTAGCCACTAGTAGGCAAGTGGGAGAAGCCTTTTGTCAAAGTGCACTTGACTTAACTTAGGGGACCACCACAAACCCACATAACATGTATTTCATAACTTGAAAGAAGATTGCCAAATGGCACATTTCAAAAACATGATTTTTCTTGACATTTTTCCATAAAGGCATATTTCAAAAACACAATTGTTCGTGATCATGAAATATCTCACATTTCATCAACCAAATTCACATATCAAACATAGCAATTTCTCAAATCATTTAAATCAATAATGCAACAATTATGAAGCAATTTGAAATCATTTTATTCTCTTTCTTTAAAAGGAAATTTTTATGGATCATTAATTCTATTATAAACATGAAACCCACCTTAATTTCTTTGCTTATAACTTGCTCAAAAATGCCTCTCCTCTTGCTCCTCTTGCCATCCTTGAGTCCCTTTATCAATTACAAACATTCCCATTCAATAGGAATCCAATTTGAGGACCCATATATATCATATTCACTAAGATAAATTCTAATTACTTAAACTCTTCTAAAAGTCCCAACCTTAGGGTCAATTTTCTGTGATCATTCTTATCAAGTAAATAACAAAATTTGATAACACTTCCTTTTAAAAGATTGTTCCGCATTATCTTAAGTTTCTAAAGACTCCAAAATCATTCAATTTGGTTTAGTAATCTAAAAGTTATACCTCAAATATTTTTGGACTATTCTTATATTGAAACTGTATTATATACTCAACGTACACCCAAAAATTTAGATTCTTATAGAGTTAATTTAAACTTAATTCCTTCATACAAGTTTTAGACATATATCTCTAGTTTACTCCAAATCAAAAATCACTCCATTTAGATGGTTACATAAAAAGTTATCGTCAAAATACCCAAGCATGTTCTGTGTTAAAAAGTTCGCGTGAAAATTTACATGTTCGTCGCGGCGAACTTTTCCAAAAGCACATTCCGAGAGCGTGATTTGCTCCATTTTTTACCTTTTAACCTCCCCTCTTTCATACATACCCCATATTAAACTTACACCATCTCTTCTACTTCATTCTGAACTTCATTTCAACCCAATATCATCCACAACTAATTCATAATCTACTTTTGGTCATTAACCAAACACACATTTACATAAACCATCATTAACAACTTCCAACACATATTCAACTTTATTTGAGTTTCATTCAACCATACCCATGAAATTTAAAGCATAACTTACTTGTTGAAGCTTTAATGTCTTCAAAATCTTCAAGATCTCCAAAACCCTAGCTTGATCTTCTCTTCTTCTTCTTTTCTCCCTTTTCTCTCTTCAACTCACGTTTTCTTCTCCATTTTAAAGCAAGACAACTTCTTCTTCTTCTTCTTTTTATACCCTTAATAAGTGTGCAATGTCCATTTTGTCCTTTGCCTAATGCCTTATATCGTATACCCTTAAGTGTCATGCCCAATAATGCCCTTCATTCATTCTTATAACATTAATACTTCAATTCAATTAACCTATATCATAAAATCCTACTAACCTTGTGATAACAAATTAACTCCAAAAATTAATCTATCAACACCTTAAAATCCTTTTAAAACATGCTTAACTAGAGAAAAAAAATTCCAGGGGCCAAAAATAACAGTAGTTCTTTTTATAAAGATGATGTTTATTATGGATTTGGATTGCTTACAAATGGTTTGTATGAGTTAGATCTTGAAAGGCCAACTCTTAATATAAAAAGCAAGAAAAGTAAATTAAGTAACCAAAAGCCATCTTATTTATGACATTCTAGATTAGGTCATATCAATGAAACTAGAACCATAAAATTTCATAAGAAGGATATTTGGATCCTTTTGATTATGAATCATATGCAATTTGTGAATCTTGTTTATTGGGAAAGATGACCAAACTAACCTTTAAGGGAAAAGGACAACGTTCTAGTGAGTTACTAGAATTAGTACATTAAGATGTATATGGACTGATGTCCACAAATGCTGGAGGTGGATACTCATGTTTCATTACGTTCATAGATAACCATTCTAGATATGGTTATGTGTACTTGATGAAACAAAAGTCTGAATCATTTGAAAAGTTCAAAGAATTTAGACTAGAGGAAGAGAAACAAACTAGAAAAAGTATTAAGACACTTAGATCAGATCAAGGTGGTGAATACTTAGACCATGAGCTTCTTGGTTACTTAAAAGAGAATGGGATTCTCTCACAATGGTCTCCTCCTATAACTCCACAACATAATGGAGTTTCTGAGAGGAAAAATCGTACACTATTAGATATGATACGTTCCATGATGAGTCATGTAGATCTTTTTGGGGATACGCAATTGAAACCACTATATATCTTCTAAAAAGAGTTTCATCTAAATCAGTTGATAAGACACCAATTGAGATATGGAGTGGTAAAAGACTTAGATTCTCACATTTAAATATTTGAAGATGTGATGCTTATGTGAAGCATACTATATCTAATAAGCTTCAAGCTAAATCGGATAAATGCAAATTTGTGGGGTATCCAAAAGAAAGTTTCAGTTATCAATTCTATCATCCTATTGAGCAAAAGGTGTTTGTCTTAAGACATGTTACATTATTAGAAAGAGAATTTATTCTGAAAGACAGTTGTGGGAGTGAGGTTGAACTTAGAGAAGTTCAATAGCCACAAATTTACATCAATATAGAACAAGAACCTTAAGTTGATACATATGATGTACAACCGAGAGTTCAAAAAATACATACTCTATGATAAACTAGTAGGATACATCGTCCTCCCACTAGATTAGATCTATATATTGAGGATAGAAAGGATAACGTATCACTTATAGATGATGAGTCTACTACTTTTAAAGAATCAATGTATAACGTATCACTCGTAGATGATGAGTCTACTACTTTTAAAGAAGCAATGTCAAACATTGATTCTTTAAAATGCAAAAAGCCATGAAATCTGAAATAGAATCCATGTACACTAACTAAGCATGAGCCTTGGTGAAAGCACCTGAAGGTATAGTACCTATTAGGTGCAAATGGATTTTTAAGAGAAAAACTGACATGGATGGAAATGTAGATACATACAAAGCAAGGTTAGTGGTGAAAGGTTACAGATAAAAACAAGGAGTTGATTTTGATGAAACTTTTTGTAGCGCCCCCTCACCGCAGGGTACACATCGGGATGCCCGAGACGTATCCCACGATAAAGGTGCACTACCAGAACAGTTTCACTAATATTCACATGGCATCGCAGTAATTAAATCACAATATAACAGAAAATCAGTACATTAAAATTTACAATATCAGTCTTCATACAGTCATCCAGTAGCAGAATAGACAAGTTTATCAGTTCCCTAAACAAAACCAAAAAGGGAAACTCATACAAGCATCTATCCTAAGTCATCCTCAAAAGCTAACCCAATGACCGACCACAATGTGCCATCGCGTCTCTTGCGGCTTCGCATTTACGGAAAAGAATATCTTCGAAGCTAGGAGTCTACTCTATCAGTCCTGAAAAATATATTGCAATTTTGGGTGAGTTTGCGAACTCAGCGAGAAACCATCATCGATGGTTCACTCAAATCAGGCATTACGCATATCGCGTACAGCACAGTACAGTACTAGTCAATTAACGGTATCGTACACTAATTTCAGTACTATACAGTAGTTTACAGTATTGCATCACAGTTTACAGTAGTTTATAACAGTCTACAGAAATCATACATAACAGTTTACAGTGTCATGTCACGTCATCGCGATATGCAGGCGCTTTACGAATAACGAAACAATTGCAGTATCATATTGCAGTTTACAATAAATCATGTCGTCACGTAATCAGTCATTGTCACAACTTAGTCATTCATGTGTATGCAATGCATATGAGACTCTTTTCCAGTTATTCAGTGTTGTGCTCAAGTGCTCAGTCAGTAAACAGTAGGGACGCGTCAGGGATTTCTCCCCTCGGGCTAAGCCCGGTCAGTACAATGTTCGAGCTCTAGACTCTTTTCAGTGATATTAGCAACTTGGGACACGTCCATTATCTGATCATGCATTTATGCATGCAGTGCAGTGTTCAGTAATTTACAGTGTATGGTTATAAGCCCAGTATTGCAGTATTCAGTAATCGTTATGATATGGCTATAAAAGCCCAGTATTCAGTTCCAGTGTCACGTAACAGTACAGTTCAGTTCAGTAAAAGCGTGCAATCCAATCGTACACTTTTCAGTAGTCATGCAGTCATACGGTACAATTCACATTGTTCAATCCTATACAGTAAAAGCACGTAATTCAGTCACATACATTTCAGTAACAATACAGTTCACTCTTATACATTTCAGTGGTCATGCAGTGCAATTCGATCACATATATTTCAGTAGTCCTATAATTCACATTGAGCACACTTGCACAGTCACTAGCACATGTATATCACTTCACTCGCTATCTTAATCAGAACACTTATTCATAATTGCAACACATTTATTTCACACATGTATCACTCACATTGTCAATTTAATCACACATATCACAGCACATTTTATCACACAAGGATTGAGGAACCAACTAGGTTACTAACCTGTAACTTCCGAGCTACTGCCTGGAAGTCTCAGCAATGTCCGTGGAACGACGGTCCAACGGTGCCTCTATAACAATAAAGTACAGTCCATTACTAATTGCTCAATTAACTAATTCAGTAATGCATATGTCTCAGAGAAATGGTGTACAATGCATATTCACGTTTTCCGGTGCAAATACCCAAATTTGATATCCTATGCTCAATTTCAACTTTCCACTCAATTGGATCAACACTGATTTGGTTCAATCCTCAATGCAGTTAAATTTTCTCAATTCATACACCCTATAACAATTTCATATCCATCAGTCAAATTATCCAGTGAAAATCTCAATTAGAACTCCAATTGTCTCAATTCAGTACTTAGATCACACTATAACCCATAATTAACCTTAATCTCAAGAATCAGTACCATTTCAATTAAATTCCAACTCTCAATTTTTCCTTAATGGTAGACCTCTTTCCCTAGTTCACAATAAATTGAGAATCACCTCAATCGGAGGTCTACACCATAAGTTATGTCCAATAAACCCACATATATATTCAATCAGAAAATTGACCCTTTAAATCGCGACCTCGCCCTTCGTCATGACGTGGAACGCCGCTAAATCATGACGTGGAGGCCGCTTCGTCGCGTCGCACAAAACCATGCTCGTCGCGACGTGGAAACCACTCGTCGCGACGTATCAATCCACTCGTCGCGACGTCTCACCCGAGCTCGTCGCGACTAATAAGTTTAATTAAATCTAATTACTTGTCACGACGAAGCCCTAACACTTCGTGTTTCGTCATGACGTCTGCGAAGACCAGATCGTCTTCTCCGATCGATCTTCCGCCATTAATACACTTAAAACCTCCATTAAACACTCCAACTACCAAATCTAACCCAATAAATGCCATAAAATACTCAAATAACCAAGTATAACAACATTAAACTATAGAAACTTACCAATCAAGAATCAAATCCGTAAACCCTAAAATCCTTCAAAACCCACGATCAAACACTCTCCAAGCTTCTAACCTTCACCAATCACTATAGACATGTTAGTCTAACACATTGAGGGGAAAACCATAGGGAAAGATCAAAGAATCCTCACCTAAGGAGGAAATCAAGACACCGTCAAGGAGAAGAAGAAGAAACGATTTTGCTATGCCTTAGGATTTCTCACACTTAACTTAGCTATATATATATAGACATAGTCTCCAAATCAGTCCAAATTTCAGTCCAATCGGTTCGATCGGTTTATAATTCGATCAGTTCACAAATCACTCAATTCACTCAATTCCAATTCACAATTAAATACCGGAAAATCTTGAATGCATGTACCAATGAATAAATAAATATGCATATGCAGATGACCAGTTCCTCTATAATTAAAGGCCAAGAGCATGCTCAACATGAATACAAGAAGTAAATCATCGATCGGTCCCAATATTACCATAATGCCCTTGCTAACTTGATAGAACGGATGTTACAATTCACCCTCCTTATAAAAATTTCGTCCTCGAAATTTCATATCTGATGAATCAAGAGGACGGAGAATTAATCCACTCTTTTCTATTCGATTCTCACTCATATTCTTATCAATATTCGCAATTCCTTACATTCAATACCGAAACACATTTATCATTTCTTAACTCGCTTCCCAATCCAAATCCATATATTTTAAACCACTTTACCAATCTATTTACATAGCAATCACGTAGAGGCCATTTAATAACGAATTTAGTTTCCTTATCAATTCGACTCATTGTCATAAACTGGGATCGCTCAACCCCTATTACAGATTCACTTCACTATCATCATTATCTTAAGTCACTCATAGTCTTCGACTATGTTCAGACAATCTCAACTGACTCCAAGGATATTAGTCTCACATTTGCCTCAGCAGTTACATTCATTATTCATTCCTAATTAACTATTCGATTTCACTCTCCGAACCTTTGATTACTCTTTCGGTACATTCTTGATGAAACACAACACTTCATCGATTCCTTAAAATTCTCTAATAGTCTCTTTGGCGGTAAAATACATACTTCACAATACAGTCATAAATACCATTTCCTCAAAAGTTGACTTCCATAAAAATTTCCCAATACAGTTTGCAATTTTCTGAATCGCCAATTTGTTTTGCCAGCCCTTTTTATACACAATTTATTTGGAATTCCGATAACTCATATTACTTTTTTTTTTGCCCTTCACCAATTTTTCAATCATCATTTAACAATAACACGCTTATCTGTATTGAATTTCTTTCACCCATTTAATTTCATGCCTACGTTAACTTTGCAACTACTCAGTCATTTAATCTCTTTTGCGAATCAGTCAAATTCCCAAAATATCTCGATCATCATTAATTTGCATATCCATGGATATATCCATAACCTCTCTATACAATTAACACCCTTACGCTTTTTAGGGCACCAAAATTTCAGATAATCAATCACAGTACAGTCTACGACGTTATACTAGTCCCCAGATACGATGAATCACATTGCACTATATCAACTAATTGTCTCATAACCTTTACTGGGACATTTCACTAAATATTGCCACATCTCCAATTCAAAACAATATGATTAACACTTAAGTTGAGCGCCTCCAAATGTCTTTTCACAATCATCACCATACTTTTCACTCATTTCTCCTCAAACCTTTTGTCATTTCTGGATAGATCCAGCACTCAGTTAATTCTCAATAACTTTCTCAGTTTCATTATAACATATTCTGACACATGTTCCTTTATCCAAATTTTCCCTTACAGTTCACTAATCCTATTACACAGTCGGATTCCTTACATTCACATAATGCACATTTCCTCAGTAACAGATTCTGTCTCTCAAACTTAAGTTTTCACTAGAGTCAGGTCTCCTAATAACAACTTTTCATTCATTACAAATTTATCTCCAGTTATCCTTTCATTGCTAAATTCTCCGATTATAATCATCATGCTCGACTCGGTATCCACTACGTGAGCCAGTGACCTCACTTCGTCCTACATCAATCTCGTGCACTCAAAACCGCTCGGTCGACCAACTAGGCACTCTATACGTGCCTTTCCCAATACAAATCGTACTTCCTAAAGGAGTACTTACCACTAACTCATACAAGAACCTCTGCTCATTCTCATGCAGTCTATATGGTCAATGCAAAGGCAATAAAGAAAATAAACAAATCCAATACCCAATAATACATATGCTTCAAAACCAAAATTAGAAGCATACCCGCTAATACCATCCGGGAAACCTAGGTCTCCTGCCGAGTCATGGCATAGACCCTAGCTTGAGGTTGCTGTCTACTGTTTAAACCCTCTGATCTCACTACTGATTCCTCTGCTCGGCCTCGGCCTCGGCCTCGGCCTCTCCATCCAAATCCACCACCACGGCTCTGCTGCACCGTGGTATCGCTACTGATCTTCCAACGTAGTAGATGGGCTCCCATAGTCACCGGGCGCTCCGACTAGGTGGTCCATCGAGCCACTTCTCAAACAAGCTCCGCATACCACCGACACTCTCCACTATGCCTCTTTCCACAATGCTCACATAAAGGAGCAGATCGCCTCAAGCTCGGCATTGCTGCCACCACTACCACCAGATAAAACTATCTCTCGGCCATGACCGGACCGTTCGCCTCTCCAAAGAGATCTAAAGGGCCTGCTATGGCACTTGCTATACCCCCTACGAGCATTGTCCTGGCTGTCGCGGGGTCTCTTATTCCTGGTCTCCTGACCAGTCTCAGTCACATTCTGTCTCAGTAACTGTTCTATCCTCACTGCCGCAGCCCTTAGCTCAATAAAATTACCCATGTCAAACCTGGCCAGTCGGGTACGGATCTCCCAATTGAGTCCGCCCTCAAAACGTCGACACCTGTCAGCTTCCGTAACAATCAATGTCGAGGCATAACCCATCAGTTCATTAAACTGTACCTCATAGTCGGCCACAGTCATCTGTCCCTGTCTCAGTTCTAAGAACTCTTGCATCTTCATTTCCAGATAGACCTTGGGCATGTAATTGTCCCGGAAGGCCCTCAGAAAATCATCCCATGTCGATTATACGGGCACTGGTGGTATCGCCGGAGCAGATCCTCCACCATCGATATCTTTGGGCCACAAGAAGAGATATCGCATAATCAAATCGCTCATCCGGTCACATCCATCGATCGAGGACTCGCCGCGGTCCTCTCGAAGCCATCCTTGACCTTGCAGGTCGGTGCTACCATAGAAATCAACCGCCCCCAGCTTGCGCAGTCGATCATATCTTCGTTCCCGTCTCACAGGAACTCGAGGAGGCAACTCCTCTGAATGAGGCATCGGGGACTCCCTACTAGCTCCTACTGATTCCAGGTCAGCTGGTAACTCAACTCGCTCTCCCATTACGGATGACCTAAAACAGACGAGAAATTCCAATCAGTCTTGCTATTCTTTTACAGTGATTCTAACTCAATTTCACTAATCCTAAAAGATGCCAAACCATGCTCTGATACCACTTAATGTAGTGCCCCCTCACCGCAGGGTACACATCGGGACGCCCGACACGTATCCCACGATAAAGGTGCACTACTAGAACAGCCACTAATATCCACATGGCATCGCGATAATTAAATCACAATATAACGAAAAATCAAGACATTAAAATTTACAATATCGGTCTTCATACGGTCATCCAAGAGCGAATAGACAAGTCTATCGGTTCCTAAACAAAACCAAAAGGAAACTCATACAAGCATCTATCCTAAGTCATCCTCAAAAGCTAACCCAGCTGACCGACCTGTGTGCCATCGCGTCTCTTGCCAGCAGCTCGCACGGCAGGAAAAGAATATCTTCGAAGCTAGGAGTCTACTCTATCATTCCTGAAAAATATATTGCAATTTTGGGTGAGTTTATGAACTCAACGAGAAACCATCATCGATGGTTCACTCAAATCGAGCATTACGCGATCGCGTCAAAGACAAAGACAAGATTAGTCAATTAATGGTATCGTACACTAATTTCAAAGATTATATCAAGAGTTTTCTGATGTGCATCACGCCATCTGATGGTTTATAACGATCTACGTAAATCATACATAACAGTTTACAGTGTCATGTCATAGTTCGCAGTATTATGCAGCAGTTTACAGTAACACGAAACAATTGCAGTATCATATTGTAGTTTACAGTAAATCATGTCGTCACGTAATCAGTCATTGTCACAACTTAGTCATTCATGTGTATTCAATGCATATGAGACTCTTTTCCAGTTATTCAGTGTTGTGCCCAAGTGCTCAGTCAGTAAACAGTAGGGACGCGTCAGGGATTTCTCCCCTCGGGCTAAGCCCCCACGATGCGATGTTCGAGCTCTGGCTCTTTTCAAAGATATTAGCAACTTGGGACACGTCCATTATCTGATCATGCATTTATGCATGCAGTGCAGTGTTAAGTAATTTACAGTGTATGACTATAAGCCCAGTATTGCAGTATTCAGTAATCGCTTTGATATGGCTATAAAAGCCCAGTATTCAGTTCTAGTGTCACGTAACGATGCGATTCGATTCGATGGCGTGCAATCCAATCGTACACTTTTCAGTAGTCATGCAGTCATACGGTACAATTCACGTTATTCAATCCTATACAGTAAAAGCACGTAATTCATCACATACATTTCAAGAATAATACAGCCACTCTTATACATTTCAAAGGTCATGCGATGCAATTCGATCACATATATTTCAAGATCCCAGAATTCACATTGAGCACACTTGCACGATACTAGCACATGTATATCACTTCACTCGCTATCTTAATCAGAACACTTATTCATAATTGCAGCACATTTATTTCACACATGTATCACTCACATTGTCAATTTAATCACACATATCACAAAGAAATTTTATCACACAAGGATTGAGGAACCAACTAGGTTACTCACCAGTAACTCCGAAACTCGCTCGAAGTCTCAAAGAATGTCCGTGGAACGACGGTCCAACGGTGCCTCTATAACAGTAAAGTACAGTCCATTACTAATTGCTCAATTAACTAATTTAGTAATGCATATGTCTCAGAGAAATGGTGTACAATGCATATTCACGTTTTCCGGTGCAAATACCCAAATTCGATATCCTATGCTCAATTTGAACTTTCCACTCAATTGGATCAACACTGATTTGGTTCAATCCTCAATGCAGTTAAATTTTCTCAATTCATATACCCTATAACAATTTCATATCCATCACCAAATTATCCAAAGAAAATCTCAATTAGAACTCCAATTGTCTCAATTCAAGACTTAGATCACACTATAACCCATAATTAACCTTAATCTCAAGAATCGCACCATTTCAATTAAATTCCAACTCTCAATTTTTCCTTAATGGTAGACCTCTTTCCCTAGTTCACAGTAAATTGAGAATCACCTCAATCGGAGGTCTACACCATAAGTTATGTCCAATAAACCCACATATATATTCAATCAGAAAATTGACCCTTTCGTCGCGACCTCACGCCTTCGTCATGACGTGGGCACGCCGCTTCGTCGCGACGTGGAGGCCGCCGTCGCGTCGCAAGAAAACCATGCTCGTCGCGACGTGAAACCACTCGTCGCGACGTACCAATCCACTCTCGTCGCGACGTCTACCCGAGCTCGTCGCGACTAATAAGTTTAATTAAATCTAATTACTCGTCGCGACGAAGCCCTAACACTTCTGTGCTCGTCGCGACGTGCGAAGACCAGATCGTCTTCTCCGATCGATCTTCCGCCATTAATACACTTAAAACCTCCATTAAACACTCCAACTACCAAATCTAACCCAATAAATGCCATAAAATACTCAAATAACCAAGAATAACAACATTAAACTATAAAACTTACCAATCAAGAATCAAATCCATAAACCCTAAAATCCTTCAAAACCCACGATCAAACACTCTCCAAGCTTCTAACCTTCACCAATCACTATAGACATGTTAGTCTAACACATTGAGGGGAAAACCATAGGAAAGATCAAAGAATCCTTACCAAGGAGGAAATCAAGACGCAGTCAAGGAGAAGAAGAAGAAACGATTTTGCTATGCCTTAGGGATTTCTCACACTTAACTTAGCTATATATATATATAGACATAGTCTCCAAATCAGTCCAAATTTCAGTCCAGTCAGTTCCAATCAGTTTATAATTCGATCAGTTCACAAACCAGCCAATTCAGTCAATTCCAATTCACAATTAAATACCGAAAAATAATGAATGCATGTACCAATGAATAAATAAATATGCATATGCAGTAGACCAGTTCCTCTATAATTAAAGGCCAGTAGCATGCTCAACAAGAATACAAGAAAGCCTATCGATCATCCCCAATATTACCATAATGCCCTTGCTAACAGTAACGGGATGTTACACTTTTTATTCAGTTGCAATGCTTAAATCTATAAGGATTTTATTGGCTATAGCAGTATACTATGATTATGAAATTTGGCAAATGGATGTCAAAACAAAATTTCTCAATGGCAATTTGCAAGAGGATGTATACATGACACAACTTTTAAATCCAAAGAATTTCCTGATCAAATATGAAACTTGCAAAGGTCCATTTATGGACTTAAGTAAGCATCGCAGAGCTAGAATATTTGTTTTAATGAAATAATCAACGAGTTTGATTTTATCAAAATTGTGGATGAACCTTGTGTTTACAAGAAGGTACGTGGGAGTGCAGTCATTATCTTAGTGCTTAATTTGGATGGCATATTGCTTATTAGAAATGACATTTCAATGATCCAATCTATTAAGATATGGTTATCTAAGAACTTTTCCATGAAGGATATGGAAGAAGCAGCCTATATACTAGGTATAAAGATCTATCAAGATAGATGAAAAAGATTGCTTGGATTATCTCAATTCACGTACATAGATAAAGTGCTAAAGAGGTTTAGCATAGAGAATTTCAAGAGGGGATTCTTACCCATATCGCATAGGATTTCTCTCTCGCAGAATATGTGTTTATAGGTATAAAAGAAGAGAGATAAAATGGATTGTATTCCATATGCTTCGACAATTGGATCAATCATGTATGTTGTAACATCCCACCCCCTACTGAAAGGGTAAAATAGGAACTTTGTCATAGGATGGGATTGATAGGGAATAATTAGCACTGTTCATGCATAATAAGATTGATACTCAGTATCAATTGTACACACGGAATTATTGTACATGCATACATGTTATTCTCGGTTTTTGTGCCTAAGGAAATTTTATTGTGATTAATGTGGTTAAGGGGTTTGAAAAATTATTTTGACTGATCCAGAGTGTGTTTTCTATTTTAAGGGATTTTTAGGAATTTTTCCAGAATTTTTCGGAGAAAATTCCTGGATCGGAAAAATAATCGCCAAGTGGCGAACCGATTGATTTTTCTACTGTTATTTGGTACTAATCTATTAATTATTTTGGTGGGACCCAAAAGTGGACCCTTACATATTGTTGGAACCGAAATTTGGCTTGCATTATGGGTAATTGTTGTATTTTTTTAAAAAAACATGGGAATGATGGTTGACTTTTCTTTATTTCCTTAATCAATTGCCAAGTGTCTTAAGCTTTTGTCTTCTTCCTCTTCTAATGTTCTCGACTCTTCTAGTGGAAGGAAAGAAAGGATATTTGCTTTATTAATTCCCTTCACTCACGACAAGTTAGGGGGCTTTTGAAATAAAAGTATAAGAGTTGGCTTGTTTGTCTCTCCTCCACCGAAACTTCTCTCTTCTTCCCCTTCATTGAATTTTCGAAAGCCCTCCAATTTAAGTGCTTCCTTTACAAGCTTAAACCTCCTACTTCCTTATTATGATGGTGCTTGTACATGTGGAGTGAAGAGGAGAAGTTGATGTTAATTGAAGAGTGGAAGCTAAGTAGGTAAGTGATTAAGTTAAGTGTTAATGATGCTTTGATTATGTAGTTCATGAATCATGGTTAGTAAATGCATTTAAAGGGGGTTATTGTTTATTAATCATGAGTTATGATGGTTAAATGTTATGAAAATGATAGTTTGAATTGTTGGGTTATGTTTGAGTATGATTTGAGGAAGCTAGCTTGAAAGATGTGTTGTTAACTTGATTTTGGATGATTCTAGATGACTTTTCTTGCATGAAAATTATTGTGTAAGGTGCTGCCAATTTTAGCAAAATGCTTAGGTGAAGGTATTGAAGAGGTATTGGTTGAATTCTTAATTACTTAGGATGTTTGATGGTTTAGAAATGGGGTGGGAATGGTATAGAAACCATAGAATATGGTTTAAGACTTAAGTGCTGGAAAATTTACTTTGACCTATTACACTGATTTGACCATAACTCCTTGTGTGGTTATGCAAATGAGGCAAGGTTTATTCCCACTGAAACTTTGATTTGTTGGCTACATTTTTGTGTGAAATAGGTGTTGTCTAATTGTAACTTTAAGAGGGTGAAATTTGGCTTGGAAAGTTACTGTTTTGGCTTAGGTGAACAGTATCCGGATTATGACCTGATTACTTTGTTGATTTTTCTAAATTAATTGAGATGGAATTAAGGAGAATGGTCTTCATGAAAGTTGTAGAATATTGAGTTATCTTTCCATTTCCACTGATCTTGCTATTTTTAGAGGTGTATATTGAGATATATGAAATGTTTTCTATGGACTGGTTTTGTGCATGTTGGTGAAACCTAGCTTAAGTGTCTGACTTGTGCGTATTCTGCTTGGAAGCAATTTTAGCCATTTTTGTGGACTGAATTAATGTGAGTGATCTTCTTCAAAGTTGTATAGGAAGAAATTATCTTGAAAATTATATATGGATTATAATTTTTGGAAATCAGATGTGGGAGATATGGAATTTCAAAATCTGAACCTACATTGTGATGTTAAGTTCTGATTAGGTCAGAAACTTGAATAACAGATTTGAAACTGTTAGAGGATGAATTGGAGTTTGGTTATTTCAGGAAGAATTGAAGTTTGAGGATTTATCTTTTCAGGGATATAAAGTTCTGATTGTTCTGACTTGTGTACAGGGAGTTATGCTTGTTATAAGTTTACTGCTCAAATTGAATGATTTCAGGGACAGCAACATTGAGTGAATTAATTGACCTAGTTAGCATGGGAATTGAAATTTGGGTTGTTCATGAAAGTTATAGATAACATTGTGAACTTACTGAGCATATTTATTGTGTTATTTTTGACTGAGGAAATGAGTAGTTACTGAATCTGCAAGGTATTGCACTGTTTGAGAGGTTTTGAGTAGGCAGTAGGTTTGATAGGATTTTTGACACCCTTAGGGGTGAAACTGATTTTTATGGTCTTCTTGAAAATTGTAGAGGGTTTCATGATCTTTCAAATGAGATATAGTTGGTAAGTTTCTGAATTGTGTGCAATGAGTTATTGGTGTTGAAAGTTAGCTTGAAATCAAGAAATTAAAGAAGGGAATAAGAGTTAGGTATATATATATATATATATTAATTGTTTAATTTGAAATTTGGTTTCTTTTGTCAATTTATTTTCCGTCCGACGTCCGATTGACCTGATTCTTAAGGCATCGGATTGGTAACACATTGAATTTTATTTTGTGAGAAATTGGAAATTTTTAGACGGAAAATTGACGTGGCCCTGGATAACAGAGCCTTTAATCACTGTTTTGTTTAATTGGGGACCTATAGAGGTCCGATTTGCGCACCGTCAGCGCCAATAGGTTTCTAATTTTTAGATAGATTTTTCCTAATGGAAAAAAATAGAATAGGTCCGGGAATATCATGAACATGCATTGTGCACCTTCTAAGTGTTACATGTGCATTCTGAAATAGTTCTAACTGAACAATTGATAATGTTTATATACTGTCACTATTATAGAGTCACACTTGGAGCGTCGGCCCACCGACGTCACTGAGACTTCCAGATTTTGGCTCGGAAGTACAGGTGAGTAACCTAGTTGGTTTCTCAAATACCTGGTTGTTTACATGCAAAGATGAATTGTATGACTACTGTATGATTACTGGCATGTATTAGATTGAATTGCATGCTTTCACTGAACTGAATTGTACTGATACATGACACTGAGACTGAATACTGGGCTTTATAGTCATATCATAGCGATTACTGAATACTGGAATACTGGGCTTTTATAGCCGTATACTGTAAATCATTAAACACTGCATTGCATGCATAAATGCATGATCAGATAATGGAAGTGTCCCAAATTGCTATTATTACTGAAAAGAGCCTCGAGCTCTCACACTGTACTGGCCGGGCTTAGCCCGAGGGGAGAAATCCTTGACGCGTCTCCACTGTTTACTGACTGAGTACTTGGGCACAACATGTAAACGATCTAGAAGGGGGGGTTGAATAGATCTTAAAATTCTTTGAAAATCTCTACAAGAAAATCAGAAGTTAAAACACACAAAAACAATTTAGATAAACTTAATTGAAAAGAGTAGGGAAGAAGATCAAACACTGTTTTTATAGAGGTTCGGTGCTAAGACCTACGTCCTCTACCTAAGCTCCCACTTAGGATTTTGCCAATCACTTTATTGCACACTTTGTAGTTGAGTGTGAACTTTTTACAATCCCGCTTGATTTCGGCTCAAGCTACCTTTACACTCGATTTGTCTTCCGGCACAAATCCTACCAACACCGCTTGATTTCTGGCTCAAGCAACCTTTACACTCGATTTGTCTTGCGGCACAAATCCTACCTCACGTGACCTTTTCACTCGTCACTCAAATTGTAATAAAACAATACAAAGATTGAAGAACAAATGCTCAAAACAATTTGTAACAATATAAGAGAAATAATGAGCAATTTGAAGCAATAAGAGAGTATTTGAGCTTATGGCACTTATATATACTCTTATTCCATCATCCTCTATTTATAGTTGATGAAATATAGATGTTGGAGCTCAACTAGCCGTTGCTTGATTGGATATAGCCGTTCCTTGATCATCTTCATTCCATTTTTATCAAATTGGACCGTTGGAGTTGAATCTGTGCTTCAATAAGTCGACTTGTCGAATACATAAGTCGATTTGTTTCAACCATTTACGAAAAACTTCATCTCCGCTCTCCAATAAGTCGACTTGTTATATATAAGTCGACTTGTTTTCCTCGATAAGTCGACTTATTTCCAATAAGTCGACTTGTGTGAATTCATCTTCATATGTAAGTCAACTTGTATTGTGTAAGTCGACTTGTTTAGCCATCTATGGTAACATACGACCAAATCCTTTATAAACCTCATGTTTTATGTCATTTTCACTTAGAGGACAACTCCCATCTGATACTTCAATAATTTGTCACTTACTCATCTTGATTTGCACAATTCTTTTGTTGAATATCAATCCAAAATACCTGAAACAATTTCTTAACCAATTCTATACATTTTATTATTATCAAAACATAAGTGGAATTAATTTGTCAACCACCATTGGTCCAACAATCTCCCCCTTTTTGATAATGACAAAATACTTAGAAATTGTTTAAGAAATGAAAACAAGGAAACATTGATCAAGGTTTTATACCTTGTCATTTTGGTTAAGTCTCCTCTCAATCATATAAATCACTGAATTTAATAACCTTGTAAGAACAAATAAAATTTTAACAAACTCCCCTTAATCAAGTAACTAAAGAATATCCAGTTTCTCATTTTATCCAATTTCTCATTTTTCTCCCCCTTTTTTTCATAATCAAAACAACTAATACAAATCAACAATCGATGAAATATCGCAATCACATTAAATAGAGAAACAAGTCATCAAACACAAATAGACTCAAAACACACTCCCCCTCAATCAAATGACGATGACTAAAAGATACCAAATATCAATTTCCAATATTACTCCCCCTTTTTGTCATAATTAAGAACCAATATGAAAAATGAAAAAAAATAGTCGCAATGCAGTCCATAAACAAACAAAACAACAAACACAAATAAAGGCAATAGTCATTACATAACAGTCATAAGAATCCGTGTAGACATAAGTCAATTTGTTTACCAAACTTGTCACCAATTGGTCGACTTAGACACCCATTAGTCGATTTTGTTGTTGTCTCCACTCATATGCCTTGAACTTCCACTATCAGTGTACCATGTGCTTGGAAGATCTT
The DNA here is from genome assembly GCA_029891385.1 of Erythroxylum novogranatense. Classification (NCBI taxonomy): domain Eukaryota; kingdom Viridiplantae; phylum Streptophyta; class Magnoliopsida; order Malpighiales; family Erythroxylaceae; genus Erythroxylum; species Erythroxylum novogranatense. The sequence goes on from CM057224.1 coordinate 29,212,456, forward strand.
CATTCCTTGCTTGTACCTACAACTGTAACATCCTTTCTTTTCATTGGTACCCAAGTCATCTTGGGTCCATTTTGGTTAGACATATAAACCACATTAGGTGGTATTGAGCCTTTTAACACCCAAACTTTCTTAACCTTAACACATCTTCTAGTACTCTTGCAGGCAATTTCTATGTGACCATCTTTCAAGCATCTAGCACATTGAACAAATTTTCCATCTTTGGTAAATTTGGAAATTAAAGAACACTCTCTATTATACGGATCATATCCTAATCCATGTTTAGAAATAGTATATCTTTGTAAAGACAACAATTCTTCAAACTTAGCATTTCCACCAGCGAATTTACCAACCACATACGAAAATTCTTTTCGAAGCCTATCAAGTTCACAAATAAGATTTTCTTTTTCAATAAGACATGCAGAATGATCTTCTTTTGGACTATCTAAATCATCAATCGTTTCCTGTAAGACACTATTTTCAGCACCAATTCACGTATCTTCTTTCTTAATTTTTTGTTAATCTCAATGGCTTCTTCAAAATCAATTTGCAAAGCATTAAAAGACTCTATAAGATCTTGATCAAAAAATGTTACCTCATCTTCATCATCACTTGTTGAGGAGCTATCGCCATAAGCGCTAGGTTGTTTTCATCATCGCTTTGGTATGCTTCCTCATCATCACTCCAAGTTGCCACCAGTGCTGGTTTTCCTTTTCCTTTGTCGATTTGTCATTTTTCTGAATAGACGAAGAGCTTTTGCATTCTCAGAGTGGTAAGTCGACTTGTACCATGTGTAAGTCGACTTATGCTTGTTTCTATCGATAAGTCGACTTGTACATTGGATAAGTCGACTTATTCAAGGATCGATCTTGTTTATTTGTGCCCTAAAGGCAATCTCCTTTAGCGCGCTTTTATTCACAATCGTGCGCATCGAATGAATAAATAAAGAAAAGGCATAATTCATTAATTTGATGTTCATGAACATTGTTTATGAATTGATTGGATCTTTAATCAAATTAATGAAGTCCATGATATATGACATAGCATGAAGGAAATTATGATGTGATCATACTACCGAGATTCCTATCATGTGCAATTATGTCAAGATCTCAATTCTCCTAGTCATAGGATTAATGAGACCGACATCATTAATCCCACGCATTAACATATGTCATACTCCTTGATTGGATCAAGCAAAGGATCTCGAAACTGTAAATATGAGATATTTAGAGTTGACATATGGATGCTTACTAGTAGTAGTAAGTTCATTGGATGACTGTCATGAGATCATCACATGGATATCTTATCTAAGTGTCGTTGATAATCTCATCATAGCAATGGTGCAAGTATCCTTAGACTTGAGGTACTCAAGGCTATCTTGATACTTGATCCGTGCTTTGACTCCATTCCTTGTTGCCTTCGCAGGTAACTCATAGGGTGGTGCTTAGGTACAGTTTGAGGTATTCAAGATAATTGAGTAGCCAATAAAGGATTCACCACTTCGGATTAGCGTAAGAGATACCCATGGCCTCTTATCAGGATCATTACTCGAAATCTCGGCGAGTGAATATGTCATGAAGAGTGTCTTCATGGACATATAGAGTAATGAGTCCTAGGACGAGAACTGTTATCACTTGGGCTGGACTTGGTCTAATAAGAGTTGACACTTTGACCATACTCATAACCAAGTGGGGTATAGGATGGTGAAAGGACGAATTGCACAGTAATTAACTATAGAAGGGTTCGTGATCTGGTTCGTGATGAATACATCAAACCGATTACTTTCCGGTCAATTGGGGGTCATGATGTGTTGCTAGATACCGCTCATGACTTGCTCAAATTAATTGTTAATCTAAGTGGCCAACATAACCGGGAACCTAAAGGGTCACACGCATAAGAGTGTTTCGAGAATCAGAAATAGTAATTGGACAGAGTTCCAATTATGAAGAGCATTCGATTAAATGGATCCCGATGGATTGGGATATGTCCCATGAGATCGCGACATCAATATTGCTAAGAAAGGTTTAGGAGTCGTTTCAAAGATCGGGGCCCTGAGGCCGGTAGGACCAACCCAGCTTGGATCGACCTTAGCAATATATTCTAATTAATTAATTAAGTAATTAATTAATTAATTATTATATATATATATGTACATGTGCGTTGGAAAGGGAGAAGAGATAAAGCCTTTGAAAAGTCAAAGATGCTTTATTTAATTCATTTAATTAAAGCATGGTTTTAAGCCACCCACGTGTATGCATTCTTATGGATTCTTTAATGGTTAAAGACATATATAAGAAGATGGCTTAGTGAAGTGGGTCGACGGTTTTACAAGGGTTTGCAAGAAGAGAAAAGTAGAAAGCTTAAGAGTTAAGCTTAAGGAGATTTCATTTCCTCATTTTCTCAGGGCAACCATCGATTTCTCTTCTCCAAGTACAAGGTTTCAACGTCTGATCTCAAGCTCTCCAGGACAGAGGTAGGGTCTAGCAGCTCTTATTCTGTTCTAGCTATTCCCGGGTCAAAAGGGTTTGACTCGGTTAGGTTTTCTGATCTCTGCGTGGATACCTTTAGAGATAGTCTCTATTGGCTATTCAGTTTGAGGTCTTCATACCGACACTGGATCTGGGTTTCAGGAAAGTCCCGGAACAAAATTTTTGTTTTCGCTGCGGTACATGTGATGTACCTCCGGGATTTTCCTACAGTGGTATCGAGCGTCTGGTGTCGTGTATGAAGCTAAAACCGAAGCTAGATCAGAAACCCTAAGTGCTGTTGATGTTGATGCATGCATACTGCCTGATTTTCGAATTTATATTGTGATATATTTATCGAAATTTTTCTGCCCAGAAATGTTCATAACATGTTATAGAATATGTCTATGAATTTTCAGAATTTATTGATTTGATTTGATATAGTTTTGCTAATTAATTCCCTAAGCTTACAGATGCTGTTTTTGAAACGATTCTGTGAACAGACAGTAGTATAAAATCAAGAATAAATTCTAGAAAAATCGTTTTCTGTATTTTCCTTCACCTACATGTCTCTAAGATGTTGGTGAATGTCTTTGAGCATGGAAATTGTATTTCAAGGTGATTGGATATTTATTTTCGATTTTATTCTATGCTGTTGGGAATTGCTGTGTTGATGAACACAGAATTGGAATCGGTTTTGTTATTTTGGTTGACTGAGTTTTTGATGGCCTAAAATCATGAAAAAGTTCAGGTAGCATTTTCAGAACATTTAGTAACCTATATAATTTTCTCAGAATTTATTGAAATTGTTTCATTGATCATTTCAAGCAATGTACAGAACTGGACAGTTTTGGTGAAAATTGTTGGGACTGTTTTGCTTGGCTTGATTGAGTTTGCTTTTTCAATTCCAATGCCTTGCAGCATTTTTAATGTGATTAAAAATGTTTTATCTTGATGTAGTATGATTTCCAAATTGAATTTCTTGAATTTGTTTTTCCAAGAATTTTTGAGTGCCGAATTGATCACATTAGCGTCTCGTTAGTATATTGCATTATCTTGTTTGTTTTGACCGTCATATTTTTATGGCATGTGCTGAAGTAAATTTGATAATGTATGTGCTAGCTAGAGATGCTTAGGATGATAATTTGGGTGTTCCTAAATTGTTTGGAAATGAATGAGTTTTGACTCATTTCAAGCTTTTCATATAGTTTGACTATTTAAGGCTTTCATGGTTCAATGAATTGTTCATTGATACATCAAATTTATCAGATATTACCTTAGGTATGTAGGTGTTGTGAATTGGAATTGCAATGATTGAGGTATTAGCCGATTAGAAAGTATAGCAATTCTTTTGGATAAGTCGACTTGTTTTATACATAAGTCGACTTGTTCAAAGTTTTGGATAAGTCGACTTGTCTATACATAAGTCGACTTGTTCAAAGTTTTCGGATAAGTCGACTTGTATTGTACATAAGTCGACTTGTTCAAAGTTTTGCATAAGTCGACTTATATTAGACAAGTCGACTTGTGTGTGAGCAGGAGCATAAGTCGACTTATATCGATAAGTCGACTTGTGTGTGAAGCGATGGCTTAAGGCGACTTGCATTTGATGTAAGGCGACTTATGACATGCTCTAGTTGGATGATGGATGATTATAAAGATTGATTCAATGTGATTGATGACACCTAAATCATTCCATATAGTCCTAGTGACTATGATCCTTCAGCTTGGAGTCTAGAGTTTCTAAATCCCTCCGAGGTATATGAAAACTAACGCCTTCCATTAATATGGTAAGAACCAGAGTTCTTATAGGGATGGGTTGTTGGGTAAACCCAAGCTCACTCTATACGGATATGTTCAAACCATGAAAATATGATTTTCTGATTAATGGGTTGGTTTTCACCGAAGCGTTAGTTTGTTGAGTAAACTCAAGGTCAACGTGGACGAGGTGAAATTGGGTAGCATATATCGGATGTATGCGCATCAAAGAGTTGATACCCAATGTAAGTGCACACATCAACAAGTTGATAGCACTGATCGATAGTTGTGTCTAAGATGTAATTGGTATATATGATACCTCCCAAGACTTAAGGTGGCTTGTTGGGTAAACCCAAGGTCATTCTCAAAGTCGGTTATCGATGATGCAATTGGTATGACCGATACCTACCGATTGACCTAAGTTGTGGCTTGTTGGGTAAACCCAAGGTCACTCTTAGCAATGTCGGATATCGACCCACTAGGACATTATGTCACTTTGTTTCTCTGGATTCGTAAAGAGGGTTATGGATTCTAGGAAACTAGTGGGAGCCATATGCATATCATGCAAGTCCTTATGATCATGCAGGCATATCTATTCTATCATTCCTTCTCTTTATCGCGTTTAGGTTGATTGAAGAAGTCTTTTAGTGTGAATTTATGCTCTCCTTTCTGGACCGATTTTCTTGATTGGCTGAGGACTCTGAGAATTGTTCTCAGATCTGAGGAACTGGGATACGTCCTAGATGTTCCACTTCCAGATGCACCTGCTGTCGATGCTTCTGATAAGGATCAGAAAGCATATCGTAAGCATCTAAAGGACAGTGATATGGATACTTGCATTATGCTTGTCTTGATGTCACCAGAGCTGCAGCAGCAGCACGAGTCCATGGATGCTCATTCTATAGTATTTCATCTTAGGGAGCTATTTGTTGAGCAAGCTCGGTTTGAAAGGTTCGAGACCTCAAGGCTTCTCTTCATCACAAAGATGGCTCCAGGGATATCTGCTGTGCAGTATGCCCTGAAGATGAATAGCTATATTGAGAGATTGGCCGTCTTAGGATTTGTAATAGATTATGAGTTAAGTAGATACTTAATTCTGGTTGGATTGTCTGATGGTTATTCACAGTTTGTGATAAACTATCGGATAAACCAAATATCCACAACAATTCCTGAGCTAATCAATCTGCTCATGAAAGCTGAGCAGGCTATCAAGAGAGATAGCAAGTGCTAGTGGTGGATGCTCCTTCTTTTGGTTCTAGAAGAAAACCAAAGGGAAGTGCCATCAAGGAAAAACCAAAGATTCTGCCCCAAAAGGATTTTTGCTTTCATTGTGGCAAGTCTAGCCACTAGAGGCGAAATTGTAAAATCTATCTGGAGTCCCTGAAGCAGTAAAAGGCATCAGATGCCTCTACTCCTTCAATTATGTTTGTCATTGAGGTTGATACTATTCCTGATCAAAACATATCGGTCTTTGATACCGGTTGTGGCTCACACATATGAAATGATATGCAGGGCATCAGGGACAGTAGAAAGCTCATAAAAGAGAACTAGACTTTTGTGTAGGTAATGCAGCAAGAGTTGCTACATTTGCCGTAGGCACTTATGTCTTGTTACTCCCTACTGGGCTTGTATTCAAATTGGATGATTGACATTTTGTACCTGTTTTAAACAAAGAACATATTGTATGTTTCATGTTTAATTAGAGCTGGTTTCCATTGGACTTTTAGTAGCAATGGTTGTTCTATTAGTTTGAATGGAATGCTCTATGGTACTGGTACATTATGCAATAGAAATGACATATTAGATATGTCATATCCAGTTATGAATGTCAATGACGCGGAAAGACATAATCGAGATAATTTAAAATCAACTTACTTATGGCATTGTCGGCTTGGCCATATAAATGAGACACGCATCGCTAAGCTCTATAAGAGTGGATGTTTAGGGTCATTTGATTATGAATCATATGACATATGCGAATCTTGTTTATTAGGCAAGATGACTAAGTTATCATTCAATGGAAAGGATGAACGACTGGATTATTAGACCTAATACATTCAGATGTATGTGGTCCGATGTCCATCCATGCCAGAAGTGGTTGTCGTTACTTCATTACTTTTATCGATGATTATTCACGATATGGGTACATGTATCGATGAGATACAAATCAAGCGCTTGAAAAGTTCAAACAATTCGAAATGAAGAAAAGCGCTTTGGTAAAAGTATCAAGGCATTACGATCCGATCGTGGTGGAAAATACTTAGACCAACAGTTTTGGATTATCTCGAGATAATGGGATTTTATCTCGCCACTCCACCTTGCACGTCCGCAAAGACAATGGTGTGGTTGAAAGGAGAAATCGAACCTTGTTAGACATGGTGCGATTGATGATAGGTTTTGCACGCTTTAGGGTATGCGCGAGACACTGCTTACTTGTTAAACAGAGTTCCATTAAAGATGCTTGATGTTACTCCATATGGAGATATGAACTAACCGAAAGCCCTATCTTTCTCAAATGAAAGTTTGGGGTTGTCTCGCTTATGTGAAGCGGACACGATCGATTAGCTTGATGCAAAGTCGACAAGTGTTTGTTCGTGGAATATTAATTCTACCTTACTTAGAACAAAAGTGTTTGTTTCAAAGCATGCTGTTTTCTTAGAGAAAGAGTTTCTTCAGTAAAGGACAAGGGGAGCAAAGTTGAACTTGGAGAAGTTCAAGATGCTCGAACAAACATAGATCAATCACGAACTCAAACTGCCACTCATATAGATGAGGTAACAGTTCAACCTTCTATTACACACGAATTTCAGAGGTCACGATACGCCTGCTCCACGAGAAATATGGATTTCTGGGGGAACAGAATGACGTATTGCTCATATGAGATGATGAGCTGCTACTATGAAGAGGTTACAAGAGTTCGAGTCCGGAAAATGGCTTCGTGCCATGAAATCAAATGGATTCCATGTATGAAAACCAAGTATGGACTTTGGTTGTTACACTGAAGGATAAAACCCATGAGGTGCAAAGAGGTTTTAGAAGAAAACCAACATGGATGGTAACTGATTACCTATGAAGCGAGACTAATGGCCAAAGGATTTCGTCAAAGACAAGGAGTTGACTATGACGAGACCTTCAGCCCCGTAGCAATGCTTAAAACCATTCAGATACTCCTAGCCATTACCGCTCATTATGATTATGAGATATGGTAAATGGATGTGAAGACAACTTTCCTTAACGGAAATCTGGCCGAGGATGTGTATATGACACAACCAAAGGGCTTCACATCTTATGATGGCGAAATGGTATGCAAGCTTCAGAAATCCATGTATGGATTGACGCAAGCATCCAGGAGTTAGAATGTCCGTTTTGACGAGTTAATCAAAGAGTTTGGTTTCTCATAAAATCCGGATGATCATTGTGTGTATAAGAAGGTTAATGGGACTGCAATCGTTTTCCTTGTGTTGTATGTAGATGACATCTTGTTACTCTAAACGATGTCTCTATGTTTAATCGCTTAAAATTTGGTTGTCCAAACAATTTGCCTTAAAAGACCTTGGTAAAGCAACTTATATCCTTAGGATATAGATTTATAGAGATAGATCAAAGGTTGCTTGGTCTTTCACAAGCATCGTACATAGTTGAGATGCTAAAGAGGTTTAGCATGAAACAATGCTATGTACGAAGCCCGATGTATCGTATGCTCTAAGTGTTACGACGAGATACCAATCGGTTCTAGTGAGGTCATCGGTGGTGTCAAGAATATCCTCTAGTACCTTTGAAGCACTAATGATGTTTTCTTGATGTTTGGAGATGGAAATCTCTAGTGAGCGGGCATTCGATGCCAAGATTTAACTGATAAGGATGATTCGAATCACGATCGGGTTATATACATTCACACTGAATAGCGTGGCGGTCAGTTGGAAAAGTTCCAAACAAGAGAGGACTGCTGATTCATCAACCGAGGCAGAGTACCTGTCGCATGAGATGCGCAAAGGAAGCAGTTTGGATCAAGAAGTTCATTACTGAACTTGATCTAATCCCTAGCTGTGATAGGCCCATAGGATTGTATTGTGATACAATGGGGCTAGTGCGCAGGCAAAGGAACCAAGGTCTTATCGACGATCCGAACTTGTACTTCGCCGATTTGGGAGATCATTAGTCGACATGATATCCTAATAGAGAGAATTCCCACAGAGCAAAGTGTTGCTGTTCCGTTGACAAAGCCATAGTCACAGGAGAATTGTGATTCTCATGGACTCGCTTATGGTATTAGATACCAAGGCGATTGGCTTTAGGTCAAGTGGGAGATTTGTAAGTGATAAGTCGACTTGTACCATGTGTAAGTCGACTTATGCTTGCTCGGCACCGATAAGTCGACTTGTACATTGGATAAGTCGACTTATTCAAGGACGGTACTGTTTATTTGTGCCCTAAAGGCAATCCCCTTTAGCGCGTTTTATTCACAATCATGATGCGCATCAATGAATAAATAAAGAAAAGGCATAATTCATTAATTTGATGTTCATGAACATTGTTTATGAATTGATTGGATCTTTAATCAAATTAATGAAGTCCATGATATATGACATAGCATGAAGGAAATTATGATGTGATCATACTACCGAGATTCCTATCATGTGCAATTATGTCAAGATTCAAATTCTCCTAGTCATAGGATTAATGAGACCGACATCATTAATCCCACGGACTAACATATGTCATACTCCTTGATTGGATCAAGCGGTGGATCTCGAAACCGTAAATATGAGATATTTAGAGTTGACATATGGATGCTTACTAGTAGTAGTAAGTTCATTGGATGACCTGTCATGAGATCATCACATGGATATCTTATCTAAGTGTCAGTGATAATCTCATCATAGCAATGGTGCAAGTATCCTTAGACTTGAGGTACTCAAGGCTATCTTGGATACTGATCCTGTGCTTTGACTCCATTCCTTGTTGCCTTCCAGAGGTAACTCATAGGGTGGTGCTTGGGTACAGTTTGAGGTATTCGAAGATAATTGAGTAGCCAATAAAGGATTCACCACTTCTGGATTAGCGTAAGAGACACCCATGGCCTCTTGTCGTCGATCATTACTCGAAATCTCGGCAGAGTGAATATGTCATGAAGAGTGTCTTCATGGACATATAGAGTAATGAGTCCTAGGACGAAACCGTTATCACTGGGCTGGACTTGGTCTAGTAAGAGTTGACACTTTGACCATACTCATAACCAAGTGGGGTATAGGATGGTGAAAGGACGAATTGCACAAGAATTGTCTATAGAAGGGTTCGTGATCCGTTCGTGATGAATACATCAAACCGATTACTTTCCGGTCAATTAGGGGTCATGATGTGTTGCTAGATACCGCTCATGACTTGCTCAGATTAATTGTTAATCTAAGTGGCCAACATAACCGGAACCTAAAGGGTCACACGATAAGAGTGTTTCGAGAATCAGAAAATAGTAATTGGACGAGTTCCAATTATGGAGAGCATTCGATTAAATGGATCCCGATGGATTGGGATATGTCCCGATGAGATCGCGACATCAATATTGCTAAGAAAGGTTTAGGAGTCGTTTCAAAGATCGGGGCCTAGTAGGCCAGGGGCCAATTCCCGTTGGATGGACCTTAGCAAATATATTCTAATTAATTAATTAAGTAATTAATTAATTAATTATTATATATATATATACATGTGCGTTGGAAAGGGAGAAGAGATAAAGCCTTTGAAAAGTCAAAGATGCTTTATTTAATTCATTTAATTAAAGCATGGTTTTAAGCCACCCACGTATGCATTCTTATGGATTCTTTAATGGTTAAAGACATATATAAGAAGATGGCTTAGTGAAGTGGGTCGACGGTTTTACAAGGGTTTGCAAGAAGAGAAAAGTAGAAAGCTTAAGAGTTGCTTAAGGAGATTTCATTTCCTCATTTTCTCAAGGCAACCATCGATTTCTCTTCTCCAAGTACAAGGTTTCAACGTCGATCTCAAGCTCTCCAGATGAGAGGTAGGGTCTAGCAGCTCTTATTCTGTTCTAGCTATTCCCGGGTTAAAAGGGTTTGACTCGGTTAGGTTTTCTGATCTCTGCGTGGATACCTTTAGAGATAGTCTCTATTGGCTATTCAGGTTTGAGGTCTTCATACCGACACTGATCCCGGTTTCGGAAAGTCCCGAACAAAATTTTTGTTTTCATTTTGCGGTACATGTGATGTACCTCCGAGATTTTCCTACATTCTCTAGCGATGTTGTTGGACCAATGGTGGTTGACAAATTAAATCCTTTATGTTTTGATAATAATAAAATATCTAGAATTAGTTAAGAAATTATTTTCAGTGTTACTCAAGGAAAGAATCATGCAAAACAAGATGAGCAAATGTTTAATTATTGAAAAATCAAGAAAGGTGTTCATTCTAAGTATAAGTGGCATAAAAGATGAAGATTCTAGAGGATTTGAACGAATGTTACTATTGAAGGCTAAACAAGTCGACTTACACATTACAAGATGGCTTACATATGAAGATGAACTCGATACAAGTCGACTTATAGCAAACAAGTCGACTTATCGGGAGAAACAAGTCGACTTATCGAGGGAAACAAGTCGACTTATACATAACAAGTCGACTTATTAGAGAGCGGAGGTACATGTTTTACGTAAATGGTTGAAACAAGTCGACTTATTGAAGCACAGATTCAGCTCCAACGGTCCAATTTGCTAAAAATGGAATGGAGAAGATCAAGCAACGACTATATCAAATCAAGCAACGGCTAGAAGAGCTCCAACAACTATATTTCTTTGACTATAAACAGAGGATGAAGCAAGGAGATGATACATAAGTTCTATAAGCTCAAATACTCTCTTATTGCTTCACATTGCTCATTATTGCTCTTATATTGTTACAAATTACCTTAAGCATTTGTTCTTCAATTTTTACATTGTGTTGTTAAAATTGAGTGGCTAGAGGAAAGGTCACGTGAGGTAGGATTTGTGTCGTAATACAAATCGTGTGTAAAGGTTGCTTGAGCCGGAATTCAAGTGAAGTTGTAAAAAGTTCACACTCAACTACAAAGTGTGCAAATAAAGTGATTGGCAAAATCCTAAGTGGGAGCTTAGGTAGAGGACGTAGGTCTTAGCACCGAACCTCTATAAAAACGAGTGTTTGATCTTCTTCCCTATACTATTTCATTTAAGTTTATTTAAATTATTTTTGTGTGTTTAACTTCTGATTTTCTTGTAGAAATTTTCAAAGAATTTTAAGATCTATTCAACCCCCCCTTCTAGATCACTTACAATTGGTATCAGAGCAGAAGTATCTGGGATGGCACACAACAACCTAGCGGAAGAAGGTAATACTAATAACCGACCTCCTTTGTTTAATGGCTCTAACTATTCTTCGTGGAAAAATCCTATGAAATACCACATTATAAGTGAGGGAGTTGAATACTGGAAGATCATTATCTTCGGACTTCAAGCTCCTCTAAAAGAAAATGGTGAGTTGAAAACTGAGCTGGAGTATGATGATAACGATTGGAAGCAAGCTTACATCAACGCCAAAGCTATGAAGCTGATATACTGTGCATTAACGGTTGAGGAAAGAAACCGGGTAAATTCTTGCACCACTGCCAAGGAAATGTGGGAGAGACTTCGAGTCACTCATGAAGGGACAAATCAAGTTCGGGAGACAAAAATCAACATGCTTCTCCACGACTATGAGATGTTCGTAATGAAGGAAGGTGAGTCAATTTCTATAATGCTTGACCGTTTTGCAGAAATTATAAATGGCTTAGGCAACTTGGGAAAGCACATGACGGATAGTGAGAAGGTAAAGAAGATTCTTCGCTCATTACCTAAAGAATGGGACTCTCAAGTCACCGCAATCATGGAGTCGAAGGATCTAAACCATCTAGAATTCAATGCTTTAGTAGGATCTCTCATCAACTATGAGATAATTCTCAAATCAGAGGAGGTAGAGGTAAGCCTAAAAATCTATTGCTTTTAAAGCTTACACCTCTTTTGATGAAAGTGATGAGGAACTAGATGAAGACGAAGAAGATGAGGAAATCGCTATGCACGCCAGAAATTTAAGGAAGTTCAAAGGACTTCTCAAAACCGAAGGAAAGAATTAAATGGCGGAAAAGTAGAAAGAAAGAGATTCGACCTCGAAAGAAAACAAAAGGCTATGATGAAAAGAAAGGTAACGAAGAATGTTGGAGATGTGGAAAAGGGGACATCTCGAAGAGAGTGCAAAAGCTCGTCATCAACATCGAACTTTCAGAAAAATGACAAATCGACAAAGGTAAAAAGAAGACTAGCTTGGTAGCCACTTGGAGTGACGATGAGGAAGCCTACCAAAGTGACGAAGAAAACAATTTGGCGCTTATGGCAAAAAGTTCATCAGCGATGATGAAAATGAGGTAACTCTCAATGACCAAGATCTACAAGATTCTTTTGATTCTTTACAAGCTGATTTTGAAGAAGCTATTGAGATTAACAAAAATTAAGAAAAAATACGTGAATTGATTGCTGAAAATAGTGTTCTACATGAAACAATTGATGATTTAGATAGCCCAAAAGAAGATCATTTCAGATGTCTTATTGAAAAGAAAATCTTATTTGCGAACTTGATAGACTTCAAAAGAATTTTCTTATGTGGTTGGAAAGTTTCTTTGGTGGAAATGCTAAGTTTGAAGAACTATTGTCTTTACAAAGATATACTATCTCCAAACATGGTTTAGGATATGATCCATATAACAGAGAATGTTCTTTAATTTCAAAATTTACTAAAGATGGAAAAGTTGCACAATGTGCTAGATGTTTGAAAGATGGCCACATAGAACTTGTTTGCAAAAGTACTAGAAGATGTGTTAAGATAAAGAAAATTTGGGTTATAAAAGGCACAACACCACCCAACGTGGTTTATATGGCTAACCAAATGGACCCAAAATGGCTTGGGTACCTATAAGAAGAAAGAACGTTGATATTGTAGGTACAAGCAAAGAATGAAAGGTCGTCAAGCACTTGGTACATCGATAGCGGGTGTTCAAGACACATGAGTGGAGACAAAACCTTTTGTGGAAATTCAACCAAAGAATCAAGGATTTGTCACTTTGGAGACAACAACAAAGGTAAGGTCATAGGAATTGGTAAAGTGGGTAAGGAACCTTTGCCAACCATTGACAATGTTTTGCTTGTTGATGGGTTGAAACATAATCTGCTAAGTGTTTCTCAACTTTGTGACATGAATTTTAATGTAAGTTTTGAATCATCACATTGCATGGTTAAGAAGGATGATCATATAGCTTTTATTGGTTTAAGACATGGTAATACGTACATTGTAGATCTGCATGATGATAGTTCTTTCAATGAAAAATGCCTAGTGACACTGTAAGAAAATGCATTTTATGGCATAGGAAATTAGGACATGCACCGCTGCCTTTAATTTCTAAGCTTTCAAAGAATGACATTGTAAGAGGTTTGCCTAAGATTAAATTTGTTAAAGATCATTTGTGTGAGTCATGTTTGAAAGGAAAACATGTTAGAGCATCTTTTAAACCAAAGAAAGAAATTTGCATATCTAGAATTCTTGAACTTGTGCATATGGATTTAATTGGACCATCTAGGCATGCTAGTCTTAGTGGAAAATTGTATGTCCTAGTGATTGTAGATGATTTCTAGATTTACTTGGGTAAGATTTCTTGCTAATAAAAATGATGCCATTAATGAATTTACCAAGTGGTGTAGATTGGTTCAAATGAGAAAAATCATCTATAGTTGCAATTAGAATCGATCATGGAGGAGAATTGAATGTGAACCTTTCAAAATCTTTGCGACAAATACGGTATGGAGCACAACTTTCTCTACACCAAGAACACCGCAACAAAATGGTGTGGTGGAAAGGAAGAATCGCCACTTGAAGAAATGAGCAGGACTATGCTAAATGAGTACAATCTTCCTAAATCATTTTGGGCGTATACCAATACCGCATGCTACATCATCAATAGGGTACATTTGCGAAGAGACAAAATATGACACCCTACGAAATCTGGAAAGGTAAGAGACCCAACATTTCCTATTTTCATCCATTTGGTTGTAAAGTTTTATACATAATAATGGAAAGAGTAATTTAGGAAAATTCGATTCTAAATCCGATGTTGGTGTATTTATTGGTTATTCTCAAACTAGTAAGGCTTTTAGAGTTTATAATAATAGGACTAAATGTGTTGAAGAAAGTATACATGTTAAATTTGATGAAATAATTTCACCCGAGAAAGGTTTGTTTTGATGATGATGCGGTAGTTCGGTAATAAATTTGAAGAAATTGAATCCAAGATTGAGGAATTGAAGTCGATGAAGAAAACCATGTAACCGACACTAAATCTTGGGCAAAAGCAAAGAATCATCCTATGGAGCAAGTGATCGGTGATTTGAATGTTGGAGTAAGGACTAGGAGAAACATTTATGAGAATATGAGTAATTCAGCTTTCATTTCATTGGTGGAACCCAAAAATATAGAAGAAGCGCTTAAAGATGAGAATTGGCTTTTAGCTATGCAAGAGGAGCTTAATCAGTTTAAGCGAAATGATGTTTGGGATTTGGTAGCTCCACCAAAGGATAAGACCATCATTAGAGTCAAGTGGGTAAATCGGATTAAATACGATGAGAATGGTGAAGCAATTAAAAATAAATCAAGGTTAGTGGCTCAAGGATTTTATCAAGAAGAAGGTCTTGATTACAATGAAACATATGCTCCTGTGGCTCGTTTGGAAGCAATTAGATTGTTATGTGCTTTCGCGTCACATAAAAGGATCAAATTAAATCAAATGGACGTCAAGAGCGCATTTCTAAATGGGTATATTCAAGAAGAAGTCTATGTCAAGCAACCGCCGGGATTTGAAGACCATGAGCATCCAGATTACGTATACAAACTCAAGAAGGCACTTTATGGACTAAAGCAAGCACCTAGAGCTTGGTATGAGAGGTTAAGTACATTTCTAACTCAACATGGATATGTTCGTGGTAAGATAGATAATACTTTGTTTATTAAACATGTTGATCATGATATGCTTATTTGTCAAATTTATGTTGATGATATTGTGTTTGGTGCTACTAATGAATTTTTGTGTAAGGAATTTAGTGATTTAATGCAAGGTGAGTTTGAAATGAGCATGATGGGAGACCTCAAGTTCTTTCTAGGATTACAAATCAAGCAACAAAAAAATGGCATTTTCATCCATCAATCAAAGTACACCAAGGAACTTCTTAAGAAATTTAAAATGGATGGATGCAAAGTGGCAGAACACCAATGGCGACAAATCGGTCTTGGAAAACATGAAAATGAAGAAAACGTTGATCAAAACTCTATAGAGGTATGATCGGCTCTCTTTTATATTTAACTGCTTCTAGACCTGATATCATGTTTGCCACATGTCTATGTGCCAGATTTCAATCATGTCCTAAGGTTTCACATTTGAGTGCATGCAAAAGAATTTTTAGATATTTGAGTAGAACTGTCAATCATGGTTTGTGGTATCCTAGTTGTGATTCATTTGATTTGTATGCATATAGTGATGCTGATCATGGTGGCTGTAGAATTGATAGAAAAGTACTAGTGGATTGTGTCATTTCAGGTTCATCTTTAATTTCTTGGGCTAGTAAAAGCAAGTCAGTGTAGCCATTTCCACTGCTGAATCTGAATATGTAGCAGCTGGAAGTGCTTGTGCCCAAGTTCTTTGGATTAAACATCAATTGCTAGATTATGGTATTATGGTTAAAAATATTCCTATTTATTGTGATAATACAAGTGCAATTTGTTTAAGTAAAAATCCTATATTGCATAGTAGGACAAAGCACATTGAAATTAGACATCATTTTATTCGTGATCATTGCTTGAAAGGTGACATTGTTTTGAAGCATGTTTCTACTAATGATCAATTGGCTGATATTTTTACTAAACCGCTTAAGGAAGATGTGTTTGTGAATATTAAATTGAGACTAGGAATGTGTGATTTACATTCATTTGGTTGAGTTTATGTTTGGTTACATTTACATCAAATGGTCAAAATTTAAGGCATTTATGCAATCACATCCCAAGATACATTCATCGTGTTGTTTACTTAGGAAAATTTAAATGAATTATTCAGGAATTTTGGACATACTGTTTGACTGGACCATCATCAAGTCGAGGTATGAGGAAATTAGTGTCTTGGGCAAACAGAAAATCGGAAAATAACTCGACTTATTAAGGTCGATAAGTCGACTTATTTTGGAAACAAGTCGACTTATTACTGGACGGAGGCGTTTTTAAAAACCTTTCCTCTTCATCTTCTCCACAGACTTTCTCCTTCAAAACCCTAAACCCTTTCTCTCAACTCGACTTGTTCTGCACATACTCCTTAAATCTCCTTCACCCATCCATTTTCAACCTTCACCCACTCACTACCCACTCATTACCTTCTCTAATCCTTCCCTCTTTTCAAAAACCCTTCTTAAAACCCTAACCCCAAATCTGCGTTTTCTTACTTCTTCTCTCTAGATCTTCCATGGCTCCAAGAAAACTTCTCAAAAGGAAAAGAATCCACTCCATCTCAAGATCCTCGGGTTCCTCCAAAGCCACGGGTTCGTGGGTCTTCTTGAAGAGAGATGCACAAGGAGGATGATGTTCTTGAACCTAGATTCGCCTCAAGGATGCTAAAATGTGTATTACAAGGTATTGAAAGACGAAGTCTTAATTCCCTCTATGATATTTGATTGGATTGAGCTTGATAGAAGTGAGTTCTCGAGGTATTTTCTGAAATTGTGAATCTTGGGTTAAAAGAGTTTTAGGTTTTCATGATATTATCTATAAAGAAGTGGTAAAGGAATTTTATGCAAATCTGTTTGTGATTATAAGCAATGTTGAAGAAGGAGTTCTCTTGTCTTCAAAATTAACGGAAAGCTTTCTATCTCAAATAATCGGACTTATGTACGATGTTTAATTTGCTAGAGGAGGAGTTAGGCCTAGAGCATCGCTTATTGATTATGAGATTTTAAGAAATCTTTGGGCGATATCGATGAGGAAGCCAAGAAAATTTCGCTATCTTGAGGAAAAAGGTGCTGACTTGTTGATTCGCTATGTTCACCATTTCCCTCCATTTGACGCAATGGATTTACCTTTAAATTATCGTTTATTGCATTCTGTTTAATGAGTTGTGTTTCCTAAGAAGGCTAACAATAATCGATCAACGCCTTGGATAAGGAAATTTTGTGGCATATGGAGGAGGGTCGGAAAATAAACTTTTCGAGTTTGATTATTCAAATGATGAGGAGAAAAGCAAGCTTATTACATGGACAAATGAAAGGAAATTAGTCCGCATACAGAATGCCTTATGCAAAGATCGATCACCCATATCTCTCGAAGTTAGAAGATGTGACTTGGACTCCTATGCTAGTTTTCCCTATCCGCAGAGCTGGAGGTTCACACCTTATAACCTAAGAAACATGAAGCTGGTTCGGACAGTTGAGAAAGGTTGGGTCTATTCCTATCATGTAGAAAAGCTTGGGTTGAGAGGTGAGCAAGCTTCTTCGAGAAAACGATCTAGGACAACAGATCGTCCAGGTGGTTCACGGCCTCGTAATGTAGAAAGGAGTGAGGTATCACAAACTGACATTCAAGAACTCCGTGATCAGTTGGATGAGATTAATGAGCGTCATGATGATCAACAAGATACTTTGATTAGATCGAAAGGAAAATTGATGAAAATCGCAAGATTCTTACCCGATTGGAAAAGAGCATCAAGAAGATTTTGATAAGCTAGGGTGTAGGCACGATGATTCTTCATCTTGATGTGTATTGCATTGTGCCTTGACCAACATTTCAACTTGTGTTTACTTGCTTTATGTGTTTCATTTCATTTACTTGTTTTTGCTGGTATGACATTTCTATTATGTGTTTCATTGCATTTATCTTTTGAATTTTGGATTTTTGCTATTTTAATCTTTTGGATTTATTGATCATGACAAAAAGGGGGAGTAAGATTGAAATTGATATTTGATTTAGGGGGAGTGAACATGCTTTAATATTTATTCATTAATTCTTTAATTAAGGGGGAGACAAACTAACCATCAAGACAAGGGAAACCTTGATCATATTTTATATCTTTCAAATTTCTTGTCAATTTCTAAATATTTTGTCATTATCAAAAAGGGGGAGATTGTTGGACCAATGGTGGTTGACAAATTAAATCCCTTTATGTTTTGATAATAATAAAATATCTAGAATTAGTTAAGAAATTATTTTCAGGTGTTACTCAAGGAAAGAATCATGCAAAACAAGATGAGCAAATGTTTAATTATTGAAAAATCAAGAAAGCAGGTTCATTCTAAGTATAAGTGGCATAAAAGATGAAGATTCTAGAGGATTTGAACGAATGTTACTATTGAAGGCTAAACAAGTCGACTTACACATTACAAGATGGCTTACATATGAAGATGAACTCAGACAAGTCGACTTATAGCAAACAAGTCGACTTATCGGGAGAAACAAGTCGACTTATCGGGAGAAACAAGTCGACTTATACATAACAAGTCGACTTATTAGAGAGCGGAGGTACATGTTTTACGTAAATGGTTGAAACAAGTCGACTTATGTATTCGACAAGTCGACTTATTGAAGCTACGATTCACTCAACGGTCCAATTTGCTAAAAATGGAATGGAGAAGATCAAGCAACGACTATATCAAATCAAGCAACGGCTAGAAGAGCTCCAACAGCTATATTTCTTTGACTATAAATAGAGGATGAAGCAAGGAGATGATACATAAGTTCTATAAGCTCAAATACTCTCTTATTGCTTCACATTGCTCATTATTGCTCTTATATTGTTACAAATTACCTTGAGCATTTGTTCTTCAATTTTTACATTGTGTTGTTAAAATTGAGTGGCTAGAGGAAAGGTCACGTGAGGTAGGATTTGTGCCGTAATACAAATCGTGTGTAAAGGTTGCTTGAGCCAGAATTCAAGTGAAGTTGTAAAAAGTTCACACTCAACTACAAAGTGTGCAAATAAAGTGATTGGCAAAATCCTAAGTGGGAGCTTAGGTAGAGGACGTGGTCTTAGCACCGAACCTCTATAAAACGCAGTGTTTGATCTTCTTCCTATACTATTTCATTTAAGTTTATTTAAATTATTTTTGTGTGTTTAACTTCTGATTTTCTTGTAGAAATTTTCAAAGAATTTTAAGATCTATTCAACCCCCCCTTCTAGATCACTTACAGATGTGACCTCTTTTTCCGCACTTCTAGCATTCTTCATTGTTCTTTTTTTCTTCATAGCCTTTATTTCTCTTTTCCGTGGTGTACCTTTTCCTATCCTCAATTTCTCCACCACGTAATTCTTTTCTTCTGTTTTTGAGAAGTCCTTTGAACTTTCTCAGATTTCGAGCATACATCGCTACTTCTTCATCATCTTCTTCTTCATCTATTTCTTCATCACTCTCATCAAGAGAAGAAACGTTAGCTTTTAAAGCAATCGACTTTTGTGGCTTATCTCTTCCTCCTCTCGATTTGAGAATAATCTCATAGTTGATGAGTGATCCCACCAAAGCGTTGAATTCCAGATGGTTGAGATCCTTTGATTCCATAATTGCGGTGACTTGAGAATCTCATTCCTTCGGCAGTGAACGAAGAATCTTCTTCACCTTCTCGCTATCCGTCATATGCTTCCCAAGGTTGCCTAATTCATTTATGATTTCTGCAAAACGGTCAAGCATTGTAGAAATTGACTCACCTTCCCTCATGACGAACATCTCGTAGTCGTGAAGAAGCATGTTGATTTTTGTTTCCCGGACTTGATTTGTCCCTTTATGAGTAACTCGAAGTCTCTCCCACATTTCCTTGGCGCTGGTACACGAGTTAACTCGGTTTCTTTCCTCGACTGTGAGAGCGCAATAGATTAGCTTCATCGCTTTAGCGTTAATGTAGGCTTGTCTCCAGTCATTGTCATCGTATTCCAGCTCCGTTTTTAACTCACCATTTTCTTTTAACGGTGGTTGTGGACCGAAGATAATTATCTTCCAATATTCCACTCCTTCGCTTATGATGTGGTACTTCATAGGATTTTTCCACGAAGAATAATTAGTACCATTAAATAAAGGAGGGCGATAATTTGTGTTACCTTCTTCCGCTAGTTTATTGTGTGCCATCCCTGGATACTTCTGCTCTGATACCAATTGTAAACGATCTAGAAGGGGGGGTTGAATAGATCTTAAAATTCTTTGAAAATCTCTACAAGAAAATCAGAAGTTAAAACACACAAAAATAATTTAGATAAACTTAATTGAAAAGAGTAGGGAAGAAGATCAAACACTCGTTTTTATAGAGGTTCGGTGCTAAGACCTACGTCCTCTACCTAAGCTCCCACTTAGGATTTTTCCAATCACTTTATTGCACACTTTGTAGTTGAGTGTGAACTTTTTACAATCCCGCTTGATTTCCGGCTCAAGCTACCTTTACACTCGATTTGTCTTTCGGCACAAATCCTACCAACACCACTTGATTTCCGGCTCAAGCAACCTTTACACTCGATTTGTCTTGCGGCATAAATCCTACCTCACGTGACCTTTTCACTCGTCACTCAAATTGTAATAAAACAATACAAAGATTGAAGAACAAATGCTCAAAACAATTTGTAACAATATAAGAGCAATAATGAGCAATTTGAAGCAATATGAGAGTATTTGAGCTTATGGCACTTATATATACTCTTATTCCATCATCCTCTATTTATAGTTGATGAAATATAGCTGTTGGAGCTCAACTAGCCGTTGCTTGATTGGATATAGCCGTTCCTTGATCATCTCCATTCCATTTTTATCAAATTGGACCGTTGGAGCTGAATCTGTGCTTCAATAAGTCGACTTGTCGAATACATAAGTCGACTTGTTTCAACCATTTACGAAAAACTTCATCTCCGCTCTCCAATAAGTCGACTTGTTATATATAAGTCGACTTGTTTGTCTCGATAAGTCGACTTGTTTCCAATAAGTCGACTTGTGTGAATTCATCTTCATATGTAAGTCAACTTGTATTGTGTAAGTCGACTTGTTTAGCCATCTATGGTAACATCCGACCAAATCCTTTATAAGCCTCATGTTTTATGTCATTTTCACTTAGAGGACAACTCCCATCTGATACTTCAATGATTTGTCACTTACTCATCTTGATTTGCACAATTCTTTTGTTGAATATCAATCCAAAATACCTGAAACAATTTCTTAACCAATTCTATACATTTTATTATTATCAAAACATAAGTGGAATTAATTTGTCAACCACCATTGGTCCAACACAACATTGAATAATTGGAAAAGAGTCACATGCATTGCATTCACATGAATGACTGTGTTGTGACAATTACTGATTATGTGATGACATGATTTACTGCAAAATTGTTACATGTTACTGCTAATTGTTGTTTATTGCTGTAAACTGTTATAAACTGTTATATTATACTGATAACTGAATATTACTATATTATGTTGTACGCCATGTGCGTAATGCATGATTTGAGTGAACCATTGATGATGGTTTCTCACTGAGTTCGCAAACTCATCCAAAATTGCAATCTATTTTTCAGGACTAGAAGAGTACCCCGTTTGACACGGGAGTATGCCTGGGTGCAAGTTGAGATAGAGGTTGGGATCAGTTCGCGTCTGCATTAGGGTTTCCTAATTTTGTAATCCACAATTGTTGTAAAATGATTTGTAATTGTACTTTTTGGTTACTGTAAAATATTATTAAATGATTGTATTTACTGCAAGGGTTTTCTACTGTCTACTATTTTTGTCGCGCTAACGTGGAATGAATGGTTCAAAAAAAAAAGTATACCGAGTTTTACCGACCGACTGATGTAGTACGCCACCCTCGCGGGGCACGGACTCGGATGTCACCAACGATATCGGGTTCGAGTCACTCGGGAGTGGGGTGTTACATATGTGATGCTATGTACTAGATCAGATGTTGTTTATGCTTTGAGCATAACAAGAAAATATCAAGTTAATCCCGGTGAGGGTCACTAGACGGTTATGAAAAACATCTTGAAATACTTAAGAAGAACTAAAGATATTTTTGTGGTCTACGGAGGAGCTGAGCTGAGAGTTCAAAGTTATTCGGATATTAGTTTCCAGTCAAATTAGGATGATAGTAGATCAAAGTCAGGGTACATTTTTTTTCTTTATAGTAGTGCAGTTAGTTGGAAGAGTTCTAAATAACTAACCATTGCAGATTCAACGACCGAAGCAGAGTACATTTCATCATCAAAGGCAGCAAAGGAAGCAGTTTGGATCAAAAAATTCATCACTGAACTTGGAATGCTTCCTAGCATTGTTGAGCCCATGGTATTGTATTGTGACAATAAGGTGCTATTGCGTAAGGAAAGGAACCTAGGTCTCATCAACGATCCAAACATGTACTCAGGAGGTTTCACTTAATTAGGGAGATAATGGAATGGAAAGTGTTGGAGTTATGTAAATATAATGCCCTGGAAAGCAAGTGTATTTACATGTAACTTTATCTTCTTCAGTTACAGTTTTGTAATGACAATATTTAGTATTAACAAAACAAAAGAGTTTGGTTTTATTTATGTGAGCATTATATATCTAGTCAAAAGGTACCAAGATTATTTTGTAAGTAATATACATATACATAAAGATGTATGGGAAACATGTATATCATAAGAATCTAAATTAGTTGATTCACAATTGAATAATCAAGTTAGTCGCTTGATTATGGTTTAGACTGTAGTGTTGCGATTTATCTCTATATAAGTAAAGGAGTTTACTTAAAGGGAATGATGAGTTTCATATCATGATAGTAGTTAAATATCGATAATGGCACTATTAAATGAATCTGGAATCAAGTAATTTTTCAAGAATAAAGTGGGTCGTTACTTTAATCTTGAAACATACAACTTAAGCATTCGCTTATTATGAACCACAATCTTGATGAGTGGTAAACTTGTATGTGCTTCATTATAATTCTTGATATGATCGGAAAGGATTTTTACATTATATTAATCCAGTGTCTGCATATTGGAATTATCAATTGAAACATGTATCAGGGAACTTTCACTCAAATAAAAAGTTTATAGTACTATCATCACTTTTACATGTTTTAAGGAGATTTGGTGATTAAACTGGCGCCAGTAGTTTGATGGACTAGCTACCCATAAAGTCTTAACACCAAGATGAGATCTTGTGTGTTAATCACCGTATAAAGTGAAACGGGAGATCTAGAAGGAAAAACTAACATAAGGACAAAACGGTAATTTTACCCTTTGTTGTGCAGATGGCTATAATAAGGTTCTAAATAGGGTTTACAATTGGACATAAAATATGTGTTCTCATAATATTTAATAATTCAAGAGTTCAACTAATTGTCTTTAATGGAATGACATTTAGTTAATAAACTAGAATTAATTCTGATAAGATTAAGTTAATTCTAGGTTTATTGGAGTTTGAATTATCAAAGTCCAATAAGATTCTCCACTTGGCTTCAAGGAAGGTTATCAAACTAAGTAAGAAATATAAATGGAGGTTTTAGAAGCCCATAATTGAATGTTGGGCTTGCTCTAATTAATGGTTAATTAGAAGCTCAAATGTACATTAGAAATGGGCTAGACTTTGCTTTAATGTAATTGATTAAATTAATTATATTAAAACAAATTTTTTAAGAAATGAAGGATCAATTTTCGGTTTTGTTAGGGTGGAATGTGCAACTGCATATTTGACATTAAAATGCTAAATAAAGATGGTCTTTATTATGGTTTATCATCATTAAATTGAGTTATCAACTTACCATTAAATGGTTTAATGGTTATCTTTTAATGTTTAGCATATAACCTATTAGCATTGATTGGATTAAAAAAGAAAGATGGACATTGAATGGACCATCTTCCTTCTTACATATCCAAAATCGAAATGGACATGATAATATTAGGTTAATAGACTTTTCATATAGTCATCTTAAAGACAAATGAGAAGAGTCTGATTTAATGACTTCTTTATGATTGATTAAATGAAGAAATGATGCATTGGATGGAAGACTATTCTTTCCTTTATTGTTACCCGAAAGTATGAGAGTGTAAGAAGTGTTCTTATAATTTTTTATCACTCTCTCTCCTATCTTGCATGAAAAGATCAAAAATTGCATGAGAAGTGTCTCATTGTTTCCTTCATTCTTCTAAAACAAAACTCCTCCAAAGTATTTCTTCTCCTTTCCCACCAAAGGATTTTGTTAACCAAATTGTCCTAGGAGAACATAGGTAAATCAAATTGGTTGAGGATACAACAACAAGAAGAAGATAGATTGCTAGAGGAAAAGATTCAAAAGCTAAGGTTTTGGATACAAGAAGAATGAGAGGATAGCGCAGCGAGGAATTAAAGCTGTAGCAAAGGTGTCGGTAATACTCTTCATCTTGTTTATGTTTATTATTATCCTTATACCATATCATGTAAGGATTGGCATGATGATTTGGATATATTGCTTCCGCTGCAAATATGATTTCTAAAAGGTTTTGAAATCTACCGATTCTCCAAATATAGCATGCTTTCGTTATCTGATCCAACAGAAAGACATAACGTTGGAGCGAGTTCCCACTGAAGATAATCTAGTAGATCCTCTTACTAAGCCATTGCCTCAAAAGAGACATGATCATCATATGGATGGATATAACATTAGATTCATAGGTGATCGCCTTTAGTGCAAGTAGGAGATTGTTATTTTATGCCCTTACAGCCAATTATTTGGATGCAGATTAATGTATGACATTATATTTAATTAATGAAAAGGCGTTATTTATCTTTGTTTATTAATTTCATTAATATTTTATGTTTTAATACTAAAGATAAAATCCTTGGAATAATTACTGTGTAATTGAAACTATGATGAGATCATGATTACAAGATTCAATTTACACTTACGTGTTATTATGTTCCTAGTTGTAGTTTCATCAAGACTCGATATTGTTGAAACGGTAAAACTAGCACACATTGTGTTTCTTTCTTATGAAGAAAGTAATTGATCTCATTAATTAAAGTATTGAGATACTTAAACTAATATGTGGGTGATTATTAGAGAATAAGTCGCTGAACTGACCCGATTATGAGAATTCCGAATGGAATATTACTTATGTGTCTATGGACTTTCTCATAATGATGGTTGTATAATTGATTCTTAGACTTGAGATCACCAAGGTATCTAGTATAAGAATTACTATGTTTTGATGCTACTTATGAATCGTCTTAGGATAGTTCAGTCGGTAATAATTGGATACAATATGAATCATATGTAGATAGCTGAGTAAGTTAATATATGATTCGTCACTTTAAAGTAATTAGAGAGATTATTCTGTTGTTCTTGATTCGTAATAATTTATGGAATTCTCTGGCTAAAGTGAATTGAAGATATTGAAAAGGAATTTTTAAATTTCAATTACTAATTAACAAGAACGAACATGATTGGATGATAAGAGTAGACAATGTATCCATACTGCCTAATTAGAATATTGGATAATGAAATGGTTAAATTAAAACTCCTTTTAATTTATCTTTAATTTTCTAATTAAATAATTCATAATCATAAATCATGATTGATTTAATTAAAAGATAAATTAAAAGAGTTTTAATTTATCTAATTCTAATTTTGAATTAGAATTATAATTTATAATCATTGCCAATTTATTATGAACCTAATTGTCACACATCAAAGAGCAATTTATGAAAGAAAATCAATTTAATTAAATTGGACTTAATTATAAAGTTTGAGAAACTTTGGGAATAAAAAATGAGATATTTGATTTTATTAAAGTTAAATTAAATTAATTAGAAGTAGATTTATTCTAATTATAATTAAAGAGATTTAATTTTAATGAAAGACTGTTTTGATTTTTTATTTAAAGGGAAGAGCTTTTTAAAAGCTAGCACTTTTGTCTTCTTCCTCTCAAAGCAGTTTGGGATTGCTCTGTGGATACTGTCAAAGGATGAACAATTGGACAGCTCGTGATTGATCACTCAGAAAAAGGATTCAAGGTTTTTCTTTAGAAAGCGAACAAGGTACAATTTTTAAATCAAATTTTGTTTTATTCAAGTTTAATCAATTATCAGGATTCGCTTGAAATCCATAAAAATTTTTTGTTTTTCACTAAGCTCGTGATTTGATCGCGGTTGGATTCCAAGATGATCATCATATGGTTATATGTTATATGATAATTAAGTTACTGGCTTGAAAATTTATTGGTTTAATTCAAGTAGTAGATTGTTCGTTTATGCGCTACAACCAATCAATTTTGTTATAATTTGGTGAAAATTATTTAAAGGCATTCTTTATCTTGTACATTTGTTAGAAGTGCATGATAAAGTCTATAGGATAATTATGCATTACAAATAAAATTATAATGAAACTATAATTATGAGATTTATATTGCATTTATGGCCCTTACACCAATTATTTAGATGTAGATTAATGTATGACATTATATTTAATTAATGAAAAGGCGTTATTTATCTTTGTGTATTAATTTCATTAATATTTTATGTTTTAATATTAAAGATAAAATCCTTGGAATAATTACTGTGTAATTGAAACTATGACGAGATCCTGATTGTAAGATTCAATTTACACTTACGTGTTATTATGTTCCTAGTTGTAGTTTCATCAAGTCTCGATATTGTTGAAATGGTAAAACTAGCACACATTATATTTCTTTCTTATGAAGAAAGTAATTGATCTCATTAATTAAAGTATTGAGATACTTAAACTAATGTGTGTGTGATTATTAGAGAATAAGTTACTGAACTAACCTGATTATGAGAATTCCTAATGGAATATCACTTATGTGTCTATGGACTTTCTCATAATGATGATTGTATAATTGATTCTTAGACTTGAGATTACCAAGGTATCTAGTATAGGAATTACTATGTTTTGATGCTACTTATGAATCGTTTAAAGATAGTTCAGTCGGTAATAATTGGATACAATATGAATCATATGTAGATAGTTGAGTAAGTTAATATACGATTCGTCACTCTAAAGTAATTAGAGAGATTATTATCTTGTTCTTGATTAGTAATGATTTATAGAATTCTCTAGCTAGAATGAATTGATATTGAAAAGGAGTTTTAAATTTCAATTACTAATTAGCAAGAACGAACACGATTGGATGATAAGAGTAGACAATGTATCCATACTGCCTAATTAGAATATTGGATAATGAAATGATTAAATTAAAACTCATTTTAATTTATTTTTATTTTTAATTAAATAATTCATAATCATAAATCATGATTGATTTAATTAAAAGATAAATTAAAAGAGTTTTAATTTATCTAATTCTAATTGTGAATTAGAATTATAATTTATATTCATTGCCAATTTATTAGAAACCTAATTGTCACACATCAAAGAGCAATTTATGAAAAATCAATTTAATTAAATTGGACTTAATTATAAATTTTGAGAAACTTTGGGAATAAAAATGAGATATTTGATTTTATTATAATTAAATTAAATTAATTAGAAGTATATTTATTCTAATTATAATTAAAGAGATTTAATTTTAATGAAAGACTGTCTTGATTTTTTATTTAAAAGGAAGAGCTTTTTAAAAGCTAGTATTTTTGTCTTCTTCCTCTCAAAGCAATTTGGGATTGTTCTGTGGATACTGTCAAAGGATGAACAATTGGACAGCTCGTAATTGATCACTCAGAAAAAAAGATTCAAGGTTTTTCTTTAGAAAGCGAACAAGGTATGATTTTTAAATCGAATTTTGTTTTATTCAAGTTTAATCAATTATCAGGATTCGCTTAGAATCGGTAAAAAAATTTTGTTTTTCGCTACGCTCGTGATTTGATCATGGTTGGATTCCAAGATGATCATCATATGGTTATATGTTATATGGTAATTAAGTTATTGGCTTGAAAATTTATTGGCTTAATTCAAGTAGTAGATTGTTCGTTTATGCGCTACAGCCAATCAATTTTGTTATAGTTTAGTGACAATTATTTAAAGACATTCTTTATCTTGTACATTTATTAGAAGTATATGATAAAGTCTAGAGGATAATTATGCATTACAAATAAAATTATAATGAAACTATAATTATGAGATTTATATTGCATTTATGTATTATCTCTAAATTGTTCATAGTTATTGTTCTATTAAGACCGAACATTAATAGAATGTAAAAAGACTAGCACACGTTATATTTTTGTATGAAGGAAGTAGTCAATCATAAACTAAATTATGGATATACTTAAACAAATGAGAGAGTACTTTTAGAGAACAAATTCACTAAACTAATTCTTAATATGAGAAATCCATTTAGAGCATTGCTTATATGTCTATGTAAATTCTCATTGTGATGATTGTATAAGTAATCTTTTAACTTAAGGTCTCTAAATTTATATTGCATTATTATTATATTTTGATACTACTTATAACATATTTTAATCATAAGTCATTCATTCGGTAGTTATAAAATATAACATGAATTATGTGAGAGTAATTAAGTGATTAAGATAAGATCACTTCATCCTAAAGTAACAGTAATTAAAATATAGATTAAAATGATTTAAAAATTTTTTTGGACCAGATCTACCATGCTTTTACACCAGATAATTCGTTACGGTTTAAGCCAAGCAACTTCTCACGCTTTTCTTTCTCTTATTTTTGACGTCAATCAGATCTTTCATGAGAGGCTGAGATACTACAGAGGGCCATACGATCGGTCGTTTCAGTTTCCCTAGGAAAGCGAGAAAATGGTCATTGGAGTTAATAAAAGATTGTCGATCGATCACGGTGGGACTCGAACCCACAATCTCCCGCTCCGGAGGCGAGCGCCTTATCCATTAGGCCACGCGATCCAGCGTACTTCTTTCGTCCACTAATTTTGTAATTAATAAAAACAAATCATTCCACGATGGGCGTTGCAAAGAGATATCCGCATAAGTAATTTTCATTCTTGATCTTGGAAATGTTAGAACATTAAGAAAAGATGAAAAAGAAAAGAAAGAGACGCATAAATTCTAAAAAGAATAAGTATTTAGAGAATTCAATTCAATAATGACCTAATAAAAACCTGCTATATGAGGAGCTTAAAGATATTTAGTATACACAATCTTATTCGCTGTAATTTATTATAGTTCTAATAATATGTATCTATAGTCAATTATATTTAGCGTCTTTATAGAGACATAATACATTAAGATGGCATTTGGTAAATTATAATGTAATTGTCACAATATTATAAAATTAAATCTTCTGTTTTAATTAATCAATTTTATTATGTTTTATTAAATTTCATTTATATATTATGTGAAGTTTATACAAATAAGTAGAGTAGATTAAATGACAAAAAATTAGAACATAGAGGATGTTCTAACCCCAATATTACTTAATTCTTTTATTTGATGATCCATAAAAGAGGTGACGACATATCATTCTCATCATATCATATCTAACACAATGTCGTCCATCAGTGGGATATTCGTGTTCCTCTTGATTTAACCCTAAGTAAATTGCATTCCATACTTACTACTTCCTGTCAGATGTTATAGGTTCGTTGTACCTAATTCAGTTCTATTCCGTACCATTACTTACTGTCAAGTGTCATAAGTTCATATTATACTGTCCATTGCTTTTGGTTTGAGTGGACCACAGATTTTGTCGTGCGTGCCGATCCAACTTGAATTAAGATTAATCCACTTTGTACATCGTCGGATCTCGTCGCCAACACCTGACCTCCGTGGTTTTGTTGCGTTAAAACGCACGCCTCACACCATTGGACTACATGGCTCAGTGGTGTGAGGCGTGCGTCAACGAACAAAACTCGAGGTCGAGTTGAACGACGAGATCGACGACGAGAGAGCGAAGACATCTATTCGAGATGAATAAGCGGATGACAAGATCATCACCCAAACCAAAAAGCGCTTTTTAGTTTGCCTTTTGGTTTGGGTGGGCCACGGATCTTGTCGTCGTGTCTTGACCCAACTCATATTTAGTATTGTCCCCTTTGGTCTCCAGTCGCGGATCTCGTCGCTCGAACTTGGAACCTCAGAATTTTGTTGGGTGCAAGGCCTGCACGCTCTTCTGGCTGAAATTTCGTGACGCAGTGAACCAAAAATACAAAACCTTTAGGTGTGATGATGCGGGTCCCACCCAAACCAGCTTTATTAAATTTTCAGTCAGAGTTCAGGTATTTTGTGATTCACGGTATGATCAGTGGAACACTAAATATAAAATTCACTTTTATATAAAATACTTTGTACCCCACTAAAATATTTTGAAAATTCCTTCATTAATTACATATTTAATATCTTGAATCCTAACTTCTTCTAAGTGATAAGTATACATTGCTCTATATCTCTATTTTATTATATAAATTTCAAAATATTGACTTATGAATTAAGAATTTAAAATCAGTAATTGAATAATAAGTTAAAGAAGAAATTTTATTTATGGAACTTCAGATATATTCCAAGAATTTATAATTTAAAATTTATATGTAAAAAATTATAATAACTTTGAATATAAATTTATGTAATAAATTTTAAGAAACATAAATGTATAACTTTATGAAAACTTTTAAAATTTAAAATTTAAAATTTTACATTTTAATTTTTCTATAATTTAGTATTGAATGCTTTGTAAATTATTATTAGATTCAAATGTAATCTTTCTATTACATTAAAATTTAGTTTTATATTTGATAGAAATTGCAAATGATAATTATTTATTATGGTCTATGTTTTAATTATCAAAACATTGTGGATTTAATAATAATTTGTTATTATTCTTTCTATCATATGATTTTGATAAATAAATACTTAAATGAATTAGTTGCATTTTATTGTAACTAAAATTATTTTAAATTTTATAATGAATTCTAAGAAAAAATATATAATACCTTTTGGTCTTCGCAGGAAAACACAATCTCATAACTTCCCAATATTCTGAATTGCCTTTTCACATGGAAGCATCTCGCGCTTTATGAATCGATCCAAGAATAACTTTTTAATTATCCTAGGTATGTTGTTATTTAGATATTATATGTACGTGTGTGGGGCTATGATGACTATGTGTATCTTAAAGGTCTATAACGATGATGACCAATTGTATAATATTTGATTCTTTTTAGTTTATATAATAATTGTTGAACCAAGAGGGGTTCCAATCAGTTTTTCACTAGTTAGTGAATCTAAAACTTTTAATGCATATTAGTCAACTAGTGCTTTATATATAGCCATTGCAACAACTAGTTTTTAGCTCCAACGACTATAAAAGGTCCCAAAACACTATAAATATATTTCTCTCATCAGTTTTAGGATTAAGAACCTTTTAGGTATATATTTTACACATATTTCTAAG
The DNA here is from genome assembly GCA_029891385.1 of Erythroxylum novogranatense. Classification (NCBI taxonomy): domain Eukaryota; kingdom Viridiplantae; phylum Streptophyta; class Magnoliopsida; order Malpighiales; family Erythroxylaceae; genus Erythroxylum; species Erythroxylum novogranatense. Next base: position 29,244,083 of record CM057224.1, read on the forward strand.
TAGTTTTCAATCATTTGAACATATTGTCTCATATTTATGTCAACGAGCTTTTTAGTAATTATCAAGTGAATAAGTAAGATATTTTTGAGTTGTAATCTTTTGTTAGGATGTTGGATGTTATACTTCATAGTGTTCCAAATAGGACCTCTTTACCTTAGAAGAAGAATGTAATAAGGGCTCCTCTTTACTAAGAAATATTATATAAAGTTTATTCTTTGCCTTGAAAGAAAAATTATAGTGAAATTTTAAAAAGAGCCTTAAGAATGGATGCAGGAAAAAGAAAAGATGTTCTCTGAACCATTATAAATCAGTTTTAATTCTCTTTTCCCTATCCTCATTAAATTATTGCTCAGTTGTTTGATTATTTTAAATTAAAAAATTTCCTCATCCTTATTTACAGTGATTGTTATTCTATCGTAATTGCAAAAATTATTGAATTTTATAGACACCTAATTCGCGCTCCCCTCTCTTCGATGTCATTACGGACTAACAAGTAATATCAAAATGGGCTTATTAGACTAATATTTCTAATGAAATCTTATAGAAAAGATCATAATGACATATTTAGGAGCATTATCAACATCATTTAACCAAGAGGGGAAAAGCATTAGTAGGCCACCTTTCATTGACTTCAATGATTACCTTTATTGGAAAATTATGATGAGGTTCATCTTAACAGCCAAAATAGTAGAAATATTATAAATAGTTTCAAATGGTCCCTTCATTCCTACAAAAATTATCGTTAACAAAAAGATTCTCAAATTAAAGGAAGAATAGGAATCTCAATATAAGAAATTAGATTCCTTCAATAGTAAGTCCATATACATCCCTTTTGTGTATTAGGAATAAATGAATTCAATAGGGTCTCTATGTGTGAAATAACTCACAAAATTTGGCATACCTTACAAGTTCACATGAGGGAACCAATGAAGTAAAGGAGAGAAAAGTAAGCATGCTAACACATCAATTTGAATTGTTTTAAATAAAGCATGATTAAAGTATATCTAGCATGAATACTAGATTTATTGATATTATTAATTCTTTCAAATGTTATGGAAAAATCTATACTAATGTTTAAATGGTAAGGAAGTTGCTTAGGTCATTTCCAAAGATATGGGAAGCTAAAGTGATGGCTATATAAAAAGCCAAAGATCTAACAACATTATCATTGGCGGAACTTATTGGATCTTTCCTTATATATGAAATAAGGCTCAAAGATATATAAGAAGTGATGATCCTAAATAAAAATAATTTAGCGTTCAAGGCCTTAAAGGAAGAATAAGTCAAAGAGGAAGAGACATTAACTAGTGAAAGCAAAGAAGAAGACTTTGGCTTACTCACTAGAAAATTCAAAAAGTACTTGAAAAAGAAGTTCCCATAAGAAAGTATTTCAAGGAAGGTAAAAGTGATTTAAACATAAATCCTGTAACTGTAGCCCCCCCTTACCGTAGAGTATACAGCAGGATGCCCGTAGGTCGTACCGATGTATAACCTACGATGAGGGTGCACTACGATTCAATCATTCTATAAACCTCATGGCATCAATATAATAAAGCAGTAATCTCAAAGTCACTAAATTTTAAAACCCAACAGTACTTCTCATTTCATCTCTTAAAACCATAAGTACATCATCAGTCATATATACAGCTGTACAAGCCCAAAAGAACTAACACAACTCCTAGATAAGTCATCCACAAAATATCCCAAAAGATCCCCAGTTGACCGACCTGTGGGCCATGCTCCTCTCACCGGCACACACACAGCAGGAAAAGTCACACTGACTGGAGCTAGGAGTCAAACTATAGTTGTCCTGAAAAATAGATGCAATGTTGGGTGAGTTTGCGAACTCAGTGAGAAACCATCATCGATGGTCCACCCAACTCATGCATATTCAAACAATCAAACAATATCGTACATATATCACAAACAGAAATCACATGCATTCGATTCCACATTTATAAGGCGATACGCCTTTCATACAATTCACATTTGAACATTCATATATGCAATGTACATGTGACTCTTTCATTTTCTTTCGTTGTTGTGACCGTGCGCCTGAGCTCATATACGTTGAGCCATTGGCTCTGAAAACATTGGGCTCAGAAGCCCTAATACGTTGAGCATAAAGCTCTGAAAATCGTTGGGCATGAAGCCCTGTGCGTTGAGCTTAAAGCTCTGAATACGATGGCTGCACCGGTCACAACTGCCTTTTATCTGATCATGCATAATGGCATAAATGCACATATCCCCAATTTTCACTAGTCGTAGCACAACCTAGTATCCCTATCCAATTTGCATTTGAAAACCAATTATGAACAATTTATTCACAATTAACACTTCTATAGCAAGGTCAAAATATTTCGAACACCTGTGGTCCGAAATCAATCAAAACAAACACATACAATCCATCCTTAACTCTACATGGCATCGGTGCATAAATTAAACACAATAAGGTTGAGAAACCAACTAGGTTATTCACCTCAGAACTTCCGAGCTACTGCCGGGAAGTATCGCCTACGTCGGACAATCGGCGATCCACTGGCACCTCTATAACAATCAAAACATAACTAACATTACTAATTGTAGCAATTTCAATGCTCAATGATGCATATGAATCGAATAATGTACGTACTATACATGTTATAACATTTCCGACACTAGTCCGAATTTCCCGATCTCAAGTTCTAAATCCCAAATTCATAATCTCCAAATTGAATTTAATCCATATTCAGTTGAACCATCAAATTCCTAAATCCCAAAATTTAGAACCTCAAAAATTACATTTTCGAAAATTGGCCCTCCTCGCCGCGGCGAGCTCCTTTCTCTACGCCTTCGCCGCGGCGTCCGCACGCCTCGCTGCGGCGAATGATTCCTTCTTCGCCGCGGCGTCGCATTCTTGCGTCGCGACGCAGGCAAGCGTTCTGCTCACCACAGTGCGCCTCAGCGCATTCGCAAGCGTCTTGCTGCCTCGCTCATCATCGCGTGTTCTTCGATGCGCCAAGGCGATCGCAGAATCACCCAGAAAACCCAAAAATTTCCAGATTTCTCAGTTCTAATCCATTCCTTTCTATTCTAAACACTCCAAAATAACATTCTACACTTAACACAACTCATTCCTAAGTTAGATCCACCAAATAACCATAATTCAACAATTACCCAAAATCAAAATTAACATTTTTCCCAAACCTACATCATCCGAAAATCTATAAATTCTCAAACAATTATTACCTTAATTCAAAGCTCAAATCTAACTATTTACAACATAAACAAGTAGGAACTTACTTGATTAAAGCCTTTAACCTTTGAAAACCGCTTCAAATCTCCAACTCCCAACTCAATCACCACCCACGGTAACACCCAAAGCAAAACATCTCTCCATTATCTTCAACCCAAACTAAATGAAATGATTTAAGGGTGGAAGAAGAAGCAACTATCAAGAAGGAACCCAGAAGAAAACAAGGGAAGAGATCACGATGAAGAAAGGAGAAAATTTCTTCTTTCAAAGAAGAAAGGTTATAAACCTAAGGGATTTAAGGCTTGTTTGGCAAATCTAGTTGCCACAAGTCCGATCCGAACTACCTCGATCCGATTTCTAATTCTAATTTCTCCCAAATTCCAATGGCTAAACCCTAATTCCTCAATTCACATTTCTAATCTGTCCGTGCCATTGGATAATCAATTTCGGAACCGAAAATCCAATTAACCAGTCATTGATCAATTTTCCGGTCCAGGTCTATTGCTCCGAAAATTCCAGAAAAATTCTTATAAATTCTCAAAAATAGAAAACTCATAATCGTATACTCCAATTTCATAATTCAATTTCCTAACTTTCATTTCTAACTCGGATTCAATTCTCGAGCCTAATTTAACTTAATTATCACACATGCCCTAATCATCTCCAAATCGAAGTTATCCAAATCAAACCGGAAATATGTCATACATGTATGTACGTACAATGCCAGTACAATAATTGCCAATTATACATAACTAAATCATGCATGAGCATGCCAAATATGAATGCAATGAACTGTACCCATCCCATCAGTTACGGGATGTTACAATTCTCCCCTCCTAATAAAAATTTCGTCCCGAAATTTCTTGACTGATCGAGATGATGAGGGTACTGTCTCCTCATGTGCTCCTCGGTCTCCTAAGTCGCCTCCTCAGTCGAATGGTTCTTCCAAAGGACTTTCACCAATGGAATCACCCGGGACCTCAACTGTTTGACCCGCGATCCAATAATCCACACCGGCTCCTCTACATAACTCAAATCACTAGCTATCTCAATCTCCTGAGCCGGAATCACATGAGTCGGGTCAGAACGATATCTCTGAAGCATGCTCACATGAAAAACGTCATGCAACTGAGACATCTCACTCGGCAACGCCAATCTATAGGCCAACGGTCCAATCCTCTCGGTAACCTCATACGGACCGATATACCGAGGACTCAACTTGCCCTTACGGCCAAATATGAGAACTCCTCTCCATGGAGACACTCGGAGGAACACTCTATCTCCCACAGAATACTCCATCTCTCTCCGATGCTGATCCACATAACTCTTCTGCTTGTCTTGAGCCACCTTAATGCGACTCCGAATCAGCTGTATCTTATCCACTGTATCCTGGATCAACTCGGGACCCTCTAACATCCTCGTACCCTCTTCATCCCAATAAAGAGGTGATCTGCACTGCCTCCCATACAACGCCTCATACGGTGCCATGCCTATATTGCTCTGATACTGGTTATTATAAGCAAACTCTACCAGAGGCAAATACTGATCCCATGCACCTCGGAACTCCAATACACAGGCTCTCAACATATCCTCAACAGTCTGAATAGTCCTCTCACTCTGCCCATCTGTCTGAGGATGAAACGTTGTGTTGAAGTTCAATATCGTACCCATAGCCAATTGTAAACTCCTCCAAAGCCTCGAAGTAAACCTAGGATCCCTATCTGACACTATCGATACTAGGACCCCATGCAGTCGAACTATCTCTGTCACATACTTCTGGGCCAACTGATCGAGGGTATTGCTCTCCCTCACTGGCAAAAAGTGAGCCGATTTAGTCAACCGGTCCACTATGACCCAGATAGTATCATGCTGCCTCGGCGTCCTAAGCAACCCCATAATGAAATCCATCGCAATGCGTTCCCATTTCCACTCCGGAATGGGCAACGAATGCAATGTCCCCACTGGGGCCTGGTGCTCAGCCTTAACCTGCTGGCACGTCAGACACCGAGAAACATACTCAGCGACTTGCCTCTTTATACCTGGCCACCAGAAATGCAACTTGAGAGTGCGATACATCTTGGTGACACCAGGATGCATGGCATAAGCAGCCAAATGAGCCTCCTCCAAAATCTCTCGTCTCAGGTCCTCCACATCCGGAACACATAATCTCTGGCCCATCCAAAGAGTCCCATCTCTCAACTCAAACTCAGAAAGCCATCCAGATCTGACCCTATCAATCAATCTCACCATCACTGGATCCCGATCCTGCACTCTCCTATTCGATCATGCAATACCGGCCTGAGCCTCAAAGTTGCAATCAGAGCTCCATCCTGACTCAAATCCATCTGCACATTAAGAGCTCTCAACTGAACTAAGCACGGCAACCTCGAAACCTGAATTTGAGCTGCACTACCATGCGATCTCCTACTCAATGCATCAGCCACCACATTGGCCTTCCCTGGGTGGTACTCAATAGTGCAGTCATAATCCTTAAGCAGCTCTAACCATCTCCTCTGCCTCAGATTCAGCTCTCGCTGACTCAACAGATACCTCAGGCTCTTATGATCGGTGAAGATCTGGAACGTCTCCCCACGGCGAAACACTCGACCTAATAAACCCCTTATCCAACAATTCCTGCAACTGAGCCTTAAGCTCCCTCAGTTCCATCGGTGCCATCCTATACGGAGGTATCGATATAGGAGCGGTACCTGGAATGAGGTCAATCTCAAACTCTGTCTCCCGATCCGATGGCAAACCCGGTAACTCCTCGGGAAACACATCTGAAAATTCCCTGATCACGGGAACATCCTGCAAACTCTACTGCACTTTGGAATCCACCACATGCGCCAAATAAGCTTCACAACCACCTCGCATCAACCTCAGAGCACTCATGAACGAAATCATACTGGCTGGCACTGCCTGACTAACACCTCGAAACACAGCCCTAGGCTGACCAGGAGACTCCAACACGACCTCCTTGGTATAACAATCCATAATAGCCCTATGGACAGTGAGTCAGTCCATCCCCAAAATCAAATCAATCTCTCGAAGGGGCAACACAATCAGATCTGCACGCAACTCCGACTGATCAATTATGATCAGACACCCCTTGCAGACCTCTCCCAGAATTGTAGTACTACCTAGAGGTGTACTCACCTCTAACCCATACTGTAACATCTCCCTATCCACATGCAATCTACATGCCACATGCGGTGCAATAAAAGAATGCGTGGACCCTGGATCTATCAATGCATAAACCTCAATGCTAGAGATCAGAAGCAAACCTGCAACCACATCTGGAGAATCCTGGGCCTCCTGCCTAGTCATGGCGTAGACCCTGGCCTAGGACTGCGGTCTGCTGCCTCGTCCCTCGGACCCCACAAAGGAATCTCCACCTCTACCTCAGGCTCTGCCTCGGCCCCTAAATCCAGGTCCATCGCTACGGCTCTGCTGCACCGTCGAGCTACTACCAGCTCTCCCACTGGCAGCTGACTGAACTCCCAAAGTCAGAGGACAACTCCTAATCATATGATCCATAGATCCACATGCTAAACAGGCTCCTGTCACTCTCCAGCACTCTCCACTGTGCCTCTTATCACAATGTACACAAATCGGCAAAGCCTGTCCTGCCCCTCTGCCACTACTACTGCCACTACCATTCTGTCCAAATCTCCCTCTCTAACCAGAACCCGAATGTCTAAATCCCCCTGCTGACCTGAACCAGGCTCTGGCGTCTGCTCAAGCTCCTACCAGAGCTACCCTGACTGTCACTAGATCGCTTACCTTCGGAGCCCTGACCAGTCTCAGCTCGACTCTGCCTCAAAAGCTGCTCTATCCTCACTGCAGCTGCTCTCAACTCCACAAAGGTACCCATATCTGACCGGGCTAACTTGGTACGAATCTCCAGATTAAGTCCTGCCTCAAATCTCCGACACCTATTAGCCTCGGAGGCAATCAAAACAGACGCATATGCTGACAGCTCATTGAACCTGACCTCATAATCGGCCACTGACATCGACCCCTGTCTCAGCTCAAAGAACTCCTGCATCTTCATTTCCAAGTAGACCTTGGGCATGAAATTATTCCGAAAGGCCCTCAGAAAATCAGCCCAAGTTAATACACAAGGTCTGATGGAACTACCCGGGACAGTCTTCTACCACTGATAAGCTGGACCTTGAAGCAAAGAGACAACATAATCGAAGCGCTCCTCAGGGTCGTAATCCATCTGATCTAGGACCCGCTCGGTGCTCTCCAACCAATTCTCACCTCGGCGAGTGCATCAGGCCCATAGAAATCTCTGACTCCACGCACGCGACGATCATACCTACGCTCCCGTCTCATGGGAACTCTAGGAGGCTGCTTCTCATACAGAGGCACTGAAGACTCCCTACTCGCTCCGACTGATCCTTGGTCAGCTGGTTGATCTACCTGATCACCAAGAACGGATGACCTACAATAAAACCACAAACTTAATCAACTTATGCTTTTCTCATCATAATTCAAGCCTAAAATACACTATGCCCAAAAGATGCCAAACTATGCTCTGATACCACCTAATGTAGCGCCCCCTTACCGTAGAGTATACACCAGGATGCCCGTAGGTCGTATCGATGCATAACCTACGATGAGGGTGCACTACGATTCAATCATTCTATAAACCTCATGGCATCAATATAATAAAGCAGTAATCTCAAAGTCACTAAATTTTAAAACCCAACAGTACTTCTCATTTCATCTCTTAAAACCATAAGTACATCATCAGTCATATATACAGCTGTACAAGCCCAAAAGAACTAACACAACTCCTAGATAAGTCATCCAAAAAATATCCCAAAAGATCCCCAGCTGACCGACCTGTGGGCCATGCTCCTCTTGCCGGCACACACACAGCAGGAAAAGTCACACTGACTGGAGCTAGGAGTCAAACTATAGCTGTCCTGAAAAATAGATGCAATGTTGGGTGAGTTTGCGAACTCAGTGAGAAACCATCATCGATGGTCCACCCAACTCATGCATATTCGAACAATCACACAATATCGTACATATATCACAAACAGAAATTACATGCATTCGATTCCACATTTATAAGGCGATACGCCTTTCATACAATTCACATTTGAACATTCATATATGCAATGTACATGTGACTCTTTCATTTTCTTTCGTTGTTGTGACCGTGCGCCTGAGCTCATATACGTTGAGCCATTGGCTCTGAAAATATTGGGCTCAGAAGCCCTAATACGTTGAGCATAAAGCTCTGAAAATCGTTGGGCATGAAGCCCTGTGCGTTGAGCTTAAAGCTCTGAATACGATGGCTGCACCGGTCACAACTGCCTTTTATCTGATCATGCATAATGGCATAAATGCACATATCCCCAATTTTCACTAGTCGTAGCACAACCTAGTATCCCTATCCAATTTGCATTTGAAAACCAATTATGAACAATTTATTCACAATTAACACTTCTATAGCAAGGTCAAAATATTTCGAACACCTGTAGTCCGAAATCAATCAAAACAAACACATACAATCCATCCTTAACTCCACATGGCATCGGTGCATAAATTAAACACAATAAGGTTGAGAAACCAACTAGGTTACTCACCTCAGAACTTCCGAGATACTGCCGGGAAGTATCGCCTACGTCGGACAATCGGCGATCCACTGGCACCTCTATAACAATCAAAACATAACTAACATTACTAATTGTAGCAATATCAATGCTCAATGATGCATATGAATCGAATAATGTACGTACCATACATGTTATGACATTTCCGACACTAGTTCGAATTTTCCGATCTCAAGTTCTAAATCCCGAATTCATAATCTCCAAATTGAATTTAATCTATATTCAGTTGAACCATCAAATTCCTAAATCCCAAAATTCAGAACCTCAAAAATTACATTTTCGAAAATTGGCCCTCCTTGCCGCGACGAGCTCCTTTCTATACACCTTCGCCGCGACGAATGATTCCTTCTTCGCCGCGGCGTACGCATTGTGCATGTCGCGACGCGGGCCGCTTCGCTTTCATGCGCCAAGGCGCCCAGCTCATCATGGCGTGTTCTTCGTGCCCGATCGTCGATGCGATCGCAGAATCGCCCGAAAACCGTAAATTCCCAGATTTCGCCTAATCCATTCCTTTCCATTCTAAACACTCCAAAATAACATTCTACACTTAACACAACTCATTCCTAAGTTAGATCCACCAAATAACCATAATTCAACAATTACCCAAAATCAAAATTAACATTTTCCCCAAACCTACATCATCCGAAAATCTATAAATTCTCAAACAATTATTACCTTAATCCAAAGCTCAAATCTAACTATTTACAACATAAACAAGTAGGAACTTACTTGATTAAAGCCTTTAACCTTTGAAAACCACTTCAAATCTCCAACTCCCAACTCAATCACCACCCACGGCAACACCCAAAGCAAAACATCTCTCCATTATCTTCAACCCAAACTAAATGAAATGATTTAAGGGTGGAAGAAGAAGCAACTATCAAGAAGGAACCAAGAAGAAATCAAAGGAAGAGATCATGATGAAGGAAGGAGAAAATTTCTTCTTTCAAAAGCCAAGCATCGTGATTTACAAATTCAAAGAAGAAAGGTTATAAACCTAAGGGATTTAAGGCTTGTTTGGCAAATCTAGTTGCCAAAAGTCCGATCCAAACCACCTCGATCCGATTGCTAATTCTAATTTCTCCCGAATTCCAATGGCTAAACCCTAATTCCTCAATTCACATTTCTAATCTGTCCGTGCCATTGGATAATCAATTTCGAAACCGAAAATCTAATTAACCAGTCATTGATCAATTTTTCGGTCCGGGCCTATTGCTCCGAAAATTCCAGAAAAATTTCTATAAATCCTCAAAAATAGAAAACTCATAATCGTAAACTCCAATTTCATAATTCAATTTCCTAACTTTCATTTCTAAATCAGATTCAATTCTCGAGCCTAATTTAACTTAATTATCACACATGCCCTAATCATCTCCAAATCCAAGTTATCCAAATCAAACCGGAAATATGTCATACATGTATGTACGTACAATGCCAGTACAATAATTGCCAATTATACATAACTAAATCATGCATGAGCATGCCAAATATGAATGCAATGAACTGTACCCATCCCATCAGTGACGGGATGTTACAGTAACATTCTTTGCTTTGAATTTTGAAAACCCGGCTATATAAAGTCATAACGTCTTTAACTAAAAGATAATGAGAAGTGTGATAGAAACTATAAGGAGAACAAGGACAAGAAGAAATTAGTAGATAAAGGATCAAATTAGGATGACACAAGTGAATTCCAAATCAAGCATTTGAAATAAGAGATAACTTATATGTGCTTTATTGCTATGGACAATGATAAGGTAACATCCAGCTTTAATTCTTGTGATGTAGAAAATGATGTTTATTCAACATACAATGAATTAGTTTAGAGCCTATAAATCTTATTCATGAAAAAGAAAAAAGATATCCCTCAAACTCAAAGAGGCTTAAAAGAACCTAGATGCATGCATAAATGAAAATGAAAAGATAAAAAGTGAATTATATAGCATTAAAACATCAAAAAATGTGATCATTAATGAAAAATCATGACTTAGAGGCATTAGGGCATGATAATGAAACATTGAAAAAGGAGGTAGATTCCATCAAGGATATGTTGTCCAAGTTTACTAAAGGGAGTGAAAAACCAGAAAACATGTTAGGCCTAAAAAGAACTCCAATGATAGTTATGGAATAGGATATAATCAAGGAAACGAAGACAATTATAAAACCACATTTATCAAGGAAAAATATATGGGCAGTAAAGAACCATAATATGATAAATAGATATGGAGCATCCACATCTAAGTATATGCACGCACATTCCATATCCACTAGGTCTTAAAATATAAATCAACATTATGCTTGTATATATGGCTTACAACCTAGGCATAAAGTTCAATACTATCAACGGAAGAATAATCATAACTTTTATGATAACATGGAAACCCACTCACACCCCTTTATTCCTCAAAGAAGACATGAAGCTTTCATTCATAGTAGAAGTCACACTTATAATCATGGTAGCAGATTTTACTATCTTAGGAAAATATTCAATACCTTTAATGTCTAAAATAAGTTTCCTTATTATGTATACATATATAGTAATGCATTTATGCATCATCATCATTCATGTAAAATGGTATGTTATTTTTATGGTAACTTTGGAGATATTGATAGATTTTGTTTCTCAAATAAATGATGACAAGCAAACATTTGAAATTGTTAGTTGAAAAAAAGGAATTAAAAACTAAGGAACCAAGTTGAATTGGGTTCCTAAAACACAATGATTATGTTGTTTCGTAAGGATTTTAGGAAAGAAAATACAAATGGCATGATAGAGAGAGTAGTTATTCAATTGAGTATTATTAAGGACTTTATGCATTTTATCATGACAATTGTAACTTTTTTCTCCTCTAAGAAAGTATTAAAGATGATAACTTAGGATGTGGAGAATATAATCACCAAAGAACTTTCAAGAGAGACAATTGTTAAACCAATTGAGAAAGATAAGAAGAATGAGAAGCCTATAATGGATTGTAAACTCAAAAAGAATATTCATTCAAATCTCTCACAAGTAATGCTCAACGTGAGGAAATTATCAATTCATAATTTAGAAATACATGACAATTCTACTTTGTCAATTTGAGCGTAAATCCTTGGTGATGATTATTTGGCTTTGCATTATGAAAAAGGAATTGATCATTTTTAAGGTACAGTGTGAACTTTAGTATCTATACTTAGATATTATTGCATAAAATGAGGACACCAAGTTATGATTTAAATTAACAAAAAAATTATTTCGCTAAGATTTTCAATAGGGATAAGTCTTGCATAATTAGAAAAAATTAGTCATGTCAGATAGAAATTCATTTTTTGAAAAAATTAAATAGAATTTTGATTAACTAGAAAAAGTTGTACACAAGGATCATATATGGGTATAACGTCATTATAGGGGAGTACGATTTTTTAGTTTTTGTTTGTGATTTTAATTAGTGTTTTGTACATATTTGTTTTTAAGTAGTTCATTTTCAATTATTTCTTGATCTTTTCACTTTTTGATTGTTATTTGTGTGAAAAAAAAGTTTGAAATGGATAGAAGTAATTTCTTTTATAGCTCTTATTCTCAATCTTATACCAAGGTTAGATTGATCAACCTAACTTTGGTTATGAATGAGATAACTATCAGAATTACTTCTATAATAGTTTGCAAGACACACAACAATTCCCTTGTGGACCAGAAGCTTCTTGTCACAACTCTGATATGCCTCTGGATGACTATATCAATAACTATAATGCTAGTCATCTTTAATTTCGACAGGGAATGCAATAGCTTCAAGAGAGTATGCAACAACTTCAACATAATACCCTACAATTCTAGCAGGATAAAAGGCAATCTTGGTTTAGTTTCCAAGATTCGAAGAGCCAACACTACTCAGGTACATCTCTAAAAGAATTGCTTAATATTATAAATAGTAACAATCTTCAAATTCAACAAAATATGCAATAGTTCTAGCAAAATACGCAGTAGCTATTTTAGCAAGGTCTACAACAAATCCGACAGGATACTCTGCAATTCCATTAAGATGCATTGCCTCAATGGGGAGATTTCATTCATATGGAACTGTAAAGCAAAGAGGAGTAGCCATATCAACCTGAGGTGTACCCGATAGATGTTAAAGTGGAAAACTTACGTAGTAATGTAGAGGTTGAGAATTTTGAGAAAAATTGTAACATCTCGTTATTCCATGTCAAGGATTAGAACCTTGGAATTGTGAATATGAGATATTATTGAGAAATTTAAAAGTGCATTTCATGTTCATGCGTAATTTAGCATACACTTACACTTGAATATTGATTTTTTTCACATTAAATGATTGTTTATGCATTTATTAACATTTTTAGGTAAAATTGAGTATACACGTGATTATATTGAGAATTGTGGCTTTTATGTGTCAAAAAATGAATTGGAGTGCATAAATTGTTGATTTTGGAATTTTAGTGAAATTTGGAGAATTTATGAAATTTTTGGTTTTTTTGGACTAGGAAAAATGTCAAGTGGCAAGACAACTGATCAAAGGTAGTAGAATTTACTGTCAAACGACAATGGAGATTTCAATAAATGACTTTAGGAGTTATTGACAAGTGTCAATTAAAATTGGGAGGCAATTGGAGTAGAAATTTCATTTGATTGGACTAATTAAAGGAAAGAACCTAGTTTAAAGCTATAAGAATAGGACATTTGGCAAGTGACAAGTGTCACTTGCCAAGCCATGTATTAAGATCACTATTCTTTTAATTTAAAGACGACCCTTGTCTTATTTCTCACGATTCTCTTATACTTTCTTCATCCTCTTCCCGGCTTGCTTTCTTCTTCTCCTCCATTTTCATTTTCTCTATTCACTCTCACCTCCACCAACGTTGAGCTAACTCTCTCATCTTTTAAATACTACTTCCTTCATGTTATCTTCTTCATTGCCACCAGAAAACCTAAACCTTCCAATCTCCATGATGATGTACGTGGGATGCATGGAAAATTAAGGATTCTTGGTTTTCTTGAAAATTTTGAAGAAGTGGAGGCTAAATCAAGTAAGTAGCTTGTAAATCTTACGCTAAATCAAGTAAGTAGCTTGTAAATCTTCATAGGTAGTGTTTAATGAAGCTTTTATGATAATATTTAGAGGTTAAATGACATAAAATGGTGTTTTATGTATGATGAACGTGAGTGATGAATAGTTGTTGTAAATGTCTTGTTTTTATATTTGTATGATGAGTAATAATTCATAAATTGTTTTAGAGGTAGAATGATCTTCATAATGGTGTTAGGATGAGTGCAGAAAATTGATAATGAATGGTATATACACATGTTTTGTTTTTGAGTTAATGATTAAATATAGATCATGATTTATTTATGAGTGATATTGAGTTTAAATGGAGTTGAGAATGAAGAGTAAATAAAGTAGAAATAGTGATCTTTGTACAAGTTGTGTTAGGTGTAAAATCTGAAAAAATTAGAAGATGAGTGCTGGAAAATGTAGCAGTAACATGTTCACTGATTAGGCTTCTGTGTTTTACGCATAACTTGAACTGTAGTTATCTAAATAAGATGATTTGTATTAAATTAGAGACACAAGGATACATTTTTCATGAAGAAATTGAATTTAAATTCTAGCCTTAAGAGTTTCAAATTTTGACATGAAATTGAGACCTGGGTGTAGCAAATTGGTGGATGAATGTATATGTTTGTGTTTTGTTTTGAGAGTATGAGAATATATTCTATTTTGAGTGTTTATGATCAAGTATGGAAAATGAATTGTGTATGGATGATGTTGAGTTGAAATTAAGGTATACCTGAAGAAGTTATCAACTTGAAATGATAGAATTTTGGCAATGTAGTGTGTTGGAGTATGTTATATGGAGTGTTTTTACTAAACATGCATTTATATCTGGGCCATACCTTGATATGTGAATATTCAAATTGGATAGATTTTGATCTAGATGAAACTAGAGACATATGAATACAATTTTTAAGAAGAAATTGAATTCGAATTCTGTCATTAAGGGTCTTGAAATTTAGCTTGAAGTTTAGTTTTGGCTTAGGTTGCAACACTACCCGTGACAGAAATCATGTCCTGTAGTTATCAAATAAACTATATTAATGTAGGCCGAATCACACAAAGCTATCTTCAAATAAGTTGTAGCTTATTCTTTTACCTTTAAATTTGTATAAATTTTGTAATTTTTAGATATTGGAATTGAGAGATATGAGTCGTACAACTTTGAGCGCATGATCAGGCACTAGCCAAAATTTTGAACATGCTCAGTCCAAAGTATTTTGAGTATAAGTTTCTGAATACTAAACAAAATTATATGATCTTAGTGTCATTAGAAACTTAAGACATAGAAGAACAATTTATAGAAGGAAGCATGGCCAAATTACTCCATTTTCCTAGTCAAAATAATCATGAAAAGTTGACCTGAAAGTTTATTTTTGGAAAAATCTGAAATAATCAATTGGGTTATGAAATTAGATTCAAAGTGTTTTTATTGAGGTATAAACCCTAAGTACAAATGACACGTAGGTGAGTTTTGATTTTTGAATGTTATTGTGATGTGAATAATGGAAAGATACCCGGGATTGTTATTGAACATGTATTGTACATATTTCATATACATATGTGTGCATTAATAGACACTTATACAATTGTACAAAATTGTGATATGTGTATGTATTGCATGATATAGAAGAGCAATTGAAACGTCAACATCCAGACGTTGTTGGAATTTTGATTGTGTCTTCTTGAGGATGTCTTATAGGAGAATAAAGAATGATGATGCCATGTTTAAGTGAGATTTATGATTGCTCTAATATGCCATTATTATAGGGTATGTACTAGAATGTCCTCCGAGTGTTTTGGTTCGTACTTTATGGTAGTGGGGGTGTTACAACAATAGTTATGGAATTTCTTGCATTGAAGAAGTTGAGGAGGAGCTTGAAGTAGAATATGATAAATCATTTGGCTCAGAGGTAAGTATTGAGTCTATAATTATTTTTAAGACTAACTTTTCACCTTTACTTAGCAAGCTGGAAGAATTAAACGAAGAAGAAAAATGTGAAGAGTCATTCGAATTATTTCAAGAGAGTGAGAACTAAGTAGAGATGAATAATTTGAAGATGGGGAAGACATTGGAGGTCAACAATTATTAACCAAGGCCCTATCCTGAATAACCTCACGTGGAGGAACCACATATGCCACCAAAAGATCACAATGTTGTCACGTGAGGAGAAAAAGGATTCGAGCTAGCGACACTAAACAAATGGGCATCTTGGGAGGCAACCCAAAGGAAGTAAATTTCTTTTCTGTACATTTCCACATTACTTTTTTTTATGCATGTGTATTTTTGAATTTTGTTTGCTGCACTTGTTTTAAGTTCTCGATCAAAATAAGAGAAAGGATTAAAAAAATGGAACAAACATTTTCTCATTTTCTACTGCTTCTAGGACTATATAGTCATGATTAGAGTGTGAATTGACTAGAGAATTTCGTAGCAACTTTAGCATGTATTTTTACTTTTGGGATTGGTCGATTTGCATTATCTTTAGAGGAGTAATGACTAGTGGTAGACAAAGCCTGTGAGATTTTGAACCTTATTGAATTGACACATTCGTATCAGTTTGATTATCTTTTAATAACATATGACCTTCATGACATGTACATCTTGATATTACCTTGAATTTCTATTTGAATCATATGCATTACATGGATATGATTAGGCATTCTTTGCTTTTCTGAACTATATTAGCCCAATGGCCTACCTATTATATGATTTTCCTTTTTGATAAGCCCCCTTGAGCTTTATTTGTTTTTTCTTTGTGTATTAGCCACATTACATGCTTTAACCTAACCAAATGTCCTTCAAAATCCTTAAACCTAGTGGAACATTTGTTGATTATTGAGTTTGTGGATATATAAAAGTATAAGTGTAGGGTATGCATATGTGTGGGTTGATTATGATATTGGGTTATTATTTTATGCCTTATCATTGAAATTCCCATATTAGTGTATTTTATTTTAATTTTTATAAGAGAAAAGAAAAGAAAGGAAAAGAAAAGAGAAAAGTAAAAGAAAAGAAAAGAAATTAAAAAATGTTTAAATAAATGTATCAAAGATGAAGTGCATATGTGGTTTGCAAGGTTTTTCATACTTAATTCATCCTCCTAAAGTTGTATTGAATGGGTTACCTAAGTATGTTGAATATGAGGTAGATGTTGGCTTAAAAGGGTCACCCTTTGTGGTTTCAATGTATTGCCATCAATTGTATGAGTGATCCCTTCATTGGTATCTACTTTATGTAGTTTATGTATGAGAGCTCTAATTTAAGTCATGAAACTTGTTTTTGCATTCATCATAGTTGATGTACACAATTGTGAGTTAATGTTTGTTTTTGCACTTGATAGTACATTAAATGTTGCTTTTGTTTCACTAACTTTGATGATTTTCATGCTACTTGATCCAAATGGATCTCACCTTACCTTTACCTACATTACAACCTTGAAAATTCCTTCGATCCATAATTTTGCATGTGAACATTTGTGGTGAAGAAATGAAATGATATAAAAAGTTGTGGAATGACATGATTATGAATGGTATTGAGTGTACCTATAGATATATTTTAATGAAACACATTTTCGAGTCTACCATTAGATTGCTCAGTTTTTGAAGATGATGAATGTTGATTGATCATGAGTAAAAGCTTGAAATGGTGTACTTCTTGCTATAATTTTTGAAAGTCATTCATCTTAGAACATATGGGAAATAAGTAAATATTTTCGGGTCTATGAGCTTAATTTTTAAGTGTAGGGGAAATTGATATATGCTTAATTGATTGTTTTATTATTTTATAACACTTAGCCATTAAGGACATGAAATTGGTTAAGATACTCACTTTGACTCATGTGTGATTTTAAACACAATTCAGAAGCAAAGAAGTTAAAGTGAGTCGAAAGGTCTATATTTTGGCTATTTTATGAGGATTCATATTCACTTGTCTTTGTCAAACAAAAATGATAAATATTGGACCAAGTAAAGACAAGAAGCTAAGGATGATGGGCAATAGCCTATATAATATGTTTTATGGGAATTAAATAAAACCAAGGCAGTTGGAAGAAGAAGCACACCAAAATGACAACAATAAATGACCTAAACGATGCAGCAGTTAGAAGCATGGGCCAAAAACACACTCAACGCAGAATCAAGGCATAGTTAGACCAAAACGATGTAGCAATGAATATAACTTAAACAGGAGCGTTAGTTTTTAAAAGAAACAAAAGAGGATGCATGTGTTATAAGAGAAATGAGAACTATGTTTCACATAAATTTTGTTTACATGAATAGAGTAAATGATATTTACATTTCACACAAATGGGTAGGATAAAAATAACACGACGATGCACAGCTAGAAAGGAGCACCAAACGACACAGCATAGGAGGATAGCAATAGGAGTTTATATTTAACACAAACAAGTATGTGTTTCATGTAGACGTTTCATGTAGACAATGTCTATGTAGGGATGGCAACGTGGCGGGTATGGGGCGGGTATGCCATCCCTCGTACCCGCCCCATGAACCCTCCCTCACCCCCATACCTGCCCCCATCCCCGTCGGGGATTTTTTTGGCACCCCCATACCCATACCCGTTGGGGGTTTGACCCCCATCGGGTACCCGTTTACTCGCCTCTTTTTTTAAAGATAAGCTTATTTAATATGAATGGACTATTTGTTTTTCTTTTAAATTTTCATGCTACATTCATACATACATACTGAATTTAACATAAAAGAAATGAGTAAACAGAGATTATAACGGGTAAATGGGTATGGGGGGTGGTATCCCCATACCCGCCCCGATACCCGAGCAGTATTTTGCTAACCCTCATACCATACGGGTAAAATTTGTTCCCATACCGCCCTCGTTCGGGTAATTTTATCGGGTACCCATCGGGTTCGGGTACAATTGCCATCCCTATGTCTATGAAACACAAACTTTTTCAAGAGATACACAGGTTTTAAAGACAATGAATAGTGAAGTGGACCAATAATTAATTAGAAAATCAAAATAGCAGAGTAGGAGGGGAGCAAGGTGAGATTGTCGGCTGTGGCTTTCAATTGAAGAAAAGTAGAGAAAAAAGAGGTGTTTTTGGTTGAAGGAGTTCAGGAACTTCGGGAGCTTTCGGAGACCATGAAGATGGAGGCCAGCTCTCCACCATGAGGAGATCTATAGAGGGGTACCTTTCTGACGCCGATTCAACAGGGATATCGATGTCGATTACTCAATTAAGCATTCCTTTTCTTATTTTGTTGTTTCTTTCTCTCATTAGGAATTGATTATGATATCTTATGTTGATTGAATTGGGTATTGAAAAGATGATTTTAATGCATTCATTAGATCATTTATTTGCAAACTCATTGCTAAATTTTTGATATAATTCGTAATTATTATATTTGAAATTCACATGTATCGACTAATGATTTGCAATCATTAGAGATAACATAACCTAGCTTAAATGACACATCGTATGTAGTTATTGCCTTGATTAATTGATTTTCCTAATTCGTAATGCTACTACCTAATTGAATCTAGAGATAGTATCCTAGGTTATTTGGTTGTTAGGTTTAATTAACAGTCATATCTTGATTAAACACTTTCTAAAGGAAAACTTAGGTTAATTATTAACCCACGATTAATAGTTGCTAGGAGAGATTTAAAAACAACAAATTAAGGAAATATGTATCATTAGGGTGTAGGCCGAGTTTGAACCAAAAAGCTAGGTCCTTATCAAATTCTCCACTTTTATCATTTTTTATATGTTTTCTTTAAATTGTGTTAGTTAGTTAGTTTTGTTTTGTTTTATTTTCTTATTTTAAAACCAAAACCCCCTAAACCTAAACACCAGTTAATTTCATTTCAACAACTTTACACATATTATCTGTGGGACCGACCTAGACTCACCAATGCTATAGTAGTAGTCTAGTTTATTTTGACTAGTGTAATGATGTGCTGTCAGGGTACTCAACCTATATAAGGAAAAATAACCAGAATTAGGCCATTAGAATTAGGGCATTATAAAAATAATGGCCTATTATATATTTTTTAATTTTTTCTTCATAAAAAGCACAACTCCTCCCTCAAAATTCTGTGTAGCTTGATGAAAAGCATTTTCCCTGTATAGGGCATATAATGATCAACCTATTCTCCTCAGATTCCTAATGATTTTTCAATCATGGAAGTGGTGATCTCTAGGAAAAAATATGATCCAGGTACTTTGCAATTCTTATAATATCTTAATTGATTCTCTAAAATTTTTCATTTCATGTGATAATTGTACTTTGTCCTTATAGAGAAAGCTATGCTCTCTAATTTTGCTATACACCTAATTATGGAAATAATTTATCTCCAGTACCCTATTTCTAAATATGCACATGTTTCTTTCATCCCATAAGGTATATACAAAGTAGGCCAAAGCCAAATAAAAGCACCAAATAACTGACACATCTGGATGCTTAATGTTGGCACAACATTAGATTATATCAATCCAATTCATAGGTGGTTTCACTATCTGACATCCTTTTACCAAGCTTTTTAACAATATGTTGGATGGAAGAATATATGAGTTGTGCTCTCTAAAGTTTTTTTTTCTACATAAAGAACATAGATTAGGAATCATTAAAATTTTGTTAAGTTTGTCTAATGTTGGTAGTTTCACTTTGATTATTTTTTACTGGACCCCGCTTTCGGAGCCCAGCATTCGAAGACAAATGACAGTCAAATCACATTGCAAATTTTTTTCTTAAACATTTAAAGCGCGTGCGAAAAATCGATAATCAAAATAGCCCGATTTATTTAAAAAAAATTCAGTCACAAAGATGCAATCATTATTGAACACACCAAGAGTTTCAGTAATCGCGTGGGCCCATTATAGAACACAATGTTTATTTTCATAATATCTTTACATTTCGAAAACCACCCTTTTTTCCTTAATACAAATACAAAATACACATGATACAATTGAATGCTTATGTTTGAAATGATTCCAAGATACAAAAATGCTTAACTAACTTAATTACAAAAGCCTTTAACTATCTTGGAGTCCCAATGCCTTGCAAGGATCGCTAATCTTCTCTTTCTGCACCTGAGGAGTGAAGCGTGGGGTGAGCTATACAGCTCAATGGCTAATATATGCATAGCCATTGGCAATTGACCAAAGTCAAGCATATGTATATATATATGTCTAGCAATTCTAGCATTTATACTTTATACAAGCAATTTGAACATTCATCAAATTTAGCTCAAAACATATAACTGCTCATAATACATAACACTCAATATGCTTCATACTTGAAATTTAAAATGCAATGCACAAACTAATGACTCGAGGGTTCCATGGAACAAAACAAAGAAATCAAAGTTTACTCCATGAATAAAATGAGTCCATTTTTTGGATATCGTGGGTCACAAGAGGGAAGCCGAGAGAAGGCTTTACGTCGACGTGCACATGACTATGAAACGGTTCCTCTCTCGCCCAAACAAAGCACACAATCAATGCTCAAAATCATTTTTTCAAAAATGAAATCTTTCATACTTTTCATGCTCTTTCTTCTTTCCATTCAAATCAAAATGCCATGATACAATTTAATTGCATAACGTTGATCAAAATCACAATTTAATTTTATATAAAGATATCATGTATTTTCAATAAGTCAAATTCAAACAATTTAACACATATTCACACATAGGCAAGAATTTTTCCAATCACACAATAATTGTAAATACATTACCCACCTCATTTCCTTGCAAAAATTCAAGTCAAGGTTGTCTTTTTCCTTGCTCTTGGGTATGATTCTCTTGATTCTCTAAAACAAACTAAGTTTCATTAAATAGGAATCCAATAGAGAATCCCAAAATGCAACATTACTAAAATTGATTCTAGAATGCTTAAACCCAAGCATTTCTAAACTCTATGGACTAAAATCCTTCTAAAAATTCAAAAGATCCAAAATGGTATTACCTTGATTCTTCACCAATTGAAGAGATCTTTAGCTCAAAGGGAAGCTCTTCTCTTCCTCTTCCTTTTTCCTTTCTTGAACAACTCCAAAATCTCTCTTGAAGGTTAACACAATTGAAACCCTAGCTTGTTTTCTCTTTTTTCTCTCATTTTCTTCTTCTCTTTGTATTTCTCTCTCTTTTTCATGACATTCTCTCTTTTCTCTTAAATTTTCGTTCTTCTATTCTGATTTTCCTTCCATTCACGTTTTTCTTCTTCATTTATAAGCAAGACAACACTTCTTCTTCCAATTATGCCCTCAATGATTGAGAATTGTCTCATTTTTCCTTCCATTTATGTCTTATGTCTTTTATACTTAAGTTTCTTGCCAAAAATACCCTTGAATATTCTGACATAACTCTTTCTTCTAGAAAAATGTTCTTCCTTGTCTTAAGTTTTCAATGACACCAAAATCAATCCATTTGGTTCAGTGATTCGAAAGATACACTTCAAACATTTTTGGACTGCTCTTGTCCAAATCAATATACTATGCACAACTTCTATCCAAAATTTAAACATCTTATAAGCTAAATTAGATTTCAACTTCTTCATACCATTTGTATCTCCATGTCTCTAGTTTATCTTGAAACAATAATCATCTTATTCGGAGCTCTACTAATCCAGAAATCATCAAAATACTAAAGCATGTTCGGTAAAATATCCAATTCCTACTCTTCCAATGGATACCCTTACTTGATTTAATACATATTTTTCAAATCAATACCAAAAGCTATTACCTTTAATGGAGACATAAAAATAAAAGTGTTAGGAATCTAAGGGTTCAAGAATCACTTCATTTGGAGGTCGGATAGCAAAATTGGGGCTGAAAGAGTCAAATAAGATTTGGTCCTCAATCATATTGAACTTGTCTCAGGATAAATAGCATAACTCTCACTAGAGATGTTGGATTAAGATCATATTAGGATGATTTCAAAGATAACGTTGAGATCTACAACTTTAAATCAGGCCTTGAGGTCAGATTTTATCATCTGAATGGTCAAAATGGACTAGACAATAGGATTAGACGAAGCCAAAGGAAAAAGTAGAAGAATGGAAAAGGACAGAAGAAGTGGGAAAATTGCTACAACTTTCCCTACAGATATCAGGTTAAGATGTTCTTTATATGGTTTTAAATAAGACTTCAAGATCTAAAACTGTTGGACCCCGTTTTCGAAGCTCAACATCAGACATGAAAGTGTGATGCTTGGTGCGTGAGGTGAAACATAATTTAAAAGAAGGAAGAAAACTCCCTCGGAAGAACAAGGGGCATCGCCGCTGCGTGAGATGTCTCGCCGCAGCGAGCCCTCTCGGCTTGCCACTCCGCGACGAGTAATAAGGCCCTCGTCGCGGCGAACAAAGGGTTCTCGCAACCCTTCAAGCGGCTTCGCCTCGACGAACGAGCAGCCTCGTCGCGGCGTCCGCATGCCTTCGACCCACCATGAATAAACCTGAAACTTTTTTCATTTTTTTTATAAATCAATCCATCCCAAAACTCATCAAAATAAACTCAAGCAAACTTTTTAATGATTCAATGCGAAAGACTTGGAACAAAAACATCCACATCTCATTAATATCCAAAAGATGAGTTCTACAAAGCTTTAATAACATTTCAAACCCAAATACATACTTTGAGGTCAAGTGTCAAAAGTACAAAAACATCCTTGAACTAATCAAACTCGAAATGAAACTAAAGTCTTGTCTTCCAAAAAAATACATCTTGAAAAATATGCAAACATAAGAAGTCGGAGTGATGCCATAACCCTTGACTTACTCGGTCGCTTGCTCGTCACCTGAATGGGGAGGGTAAAGGGGATGAGCTATAAAGCTCGTGGGAACACATTTATAATACATAAATAAGCAAAACTATTCAAAAGATAACTCATTGTCGTGGTACACTTTGAAATCATAGTATTTGAGCATATAAAAGTCATTATCTTGAAAAGCTTGATCTTTAACAATTCATACGTGGAATTCAAAACATTTATGCATAAAACATAATAACAGATCATGAACACTTAAGCACATAAGCATAACACAATGGTTTGGGTTAGTCCGGGTTCATGACCTACTACACATTCCCATCGAAATGGTCCTGTGTAGACGTAGTTTCTTGAGGAGTCCTTGGGGGGAAGCTCCTTGCCACTAGCGGGTAGGCGGGAGAAGCCTTTTCATGGTCAACGTGCACGTGACAGTTCTTGGGACAACCACAAACCCACATAACATGCATGGTTCAAAGTCTTGTAAACTTGATTGCCAACTGGCACTTGCTTGTAAACTTGCTTTTCATACATTTCGGAAAACATGATTTCATGCACATGTGTTCTTGAAATGAGAAAACTCTTTTGAAACCTTTTCGTTAATCATGAATGCAAATCATATGACAAACATATAATCAATTCACATTAGCACATAAGGCAACATTTATGATGCAATTTAAAGCATGAAATCTTTCTTGAATTAAACAAAACAATGAGTGACTTATTTGCTCTATTATAAATATGAACCCACCTTGAATTCCTTGCTTATACTTGCTTAGGAATGCCTTTCCTCTTGATCCTCTTTCTCCTCTTTCCTCACTTGATTTCCTTAACCAAACAACCAAAATTCCAATCAATTTGGTGTAGGAATCAGAAAGTCATACTATAACAGTTCAAACTATAACTTGTTATGGAACATAAATTCTATGCTCAACTTCCATCCAAAATTGAAGATTCTTAGATACTGATTCATAACTTCATTTCTTCATAAAGCTTGTAGCCCTATGTCTCTAGTTTACAACGCAAAAAGAATCACCTCATTTGGACATCTACATCAAAAGTTATGCGCAAAATACCAAAGCATGTTGCCGCAGGAAATTGGCCGCTCGCCGCGGCAAGAAGATGGAGCGTGCCGCGACGAGCGCGCGCACCGCAATGTGCTCATCCACAGGTCGCGACGTGCGACGGCGAGAAAGCTCCGAGACTCAATTTTTCCACTTTCTTCATCCTTAATCCTCCCATGTTTCAAATACAACACATCTAAACCCTAAACCATCACTTATACTTCATTTCTAAGCTCATTACAACCTTAAAAAAAACACAACACAACAAGATCATCAACCCTAAAAGATTTAACCATTTTTCCAAAAACCTCTAAACAACCAAATCCTACACAATCTAACCTATATTAGGGTTTCATCTAACCCAAACAAGAAGAAGTAAGCTCATACTTACTTGTTAATGCTTCAATTCCTTCAAACCTCAATACTCCTTTCCAAGGAGACGTCTTAAGAAACACTTTCTCACCGACTTCATACTCCATCTCCTTTCGATGTGCATCAGTGTAGCTCTTCATTCTATCCTGAGTTGCCTTAAGCCGTTGCTTAACCAGATTGACTTTATCAACTGTCATCTGAATCAATTCTGGTCCTACCAGTTTCCTCTCACCTTCTTCATCCCAACATATCGGAGTTCTACACCTTCTTCCATACAAAGCCTCATATGAAGCCATCTGAATGCTCGAATGGTACGAATTATTATAAGCGAATTCGACCAATGGAAAATGCTCATCCCAAGCTCCCTTGAAATCCATTACACATGCCCTGAGCATTCCCTCAAGTGTCCGAATGGTCCTCTCAGATTGACCATCCGTCTGAGGATGAAAAGCCGTGCTAAAATTCAGCTTTGTCCCTAAAGCTTCCGGCAAGCTTCCCCAAAATCTCGAAGTAAACCGAGGATCCCTGTCAGAAACTATGGAATCTGGAATCCCATGCAATCACACTATCTCATCAATGTACTTCTTTGCTAGCACATGCAAAGAATCAGTCTGCTTGATTGCCAGAAAATGGGTTGACTTCGACAACCGATCTACAATAACCCATATGGCATCATGCTTCCTACTGGTCTTGGGCAAACCCATCAGAAAGTCCATGGTCACTCTTTGCCACTTCCACTCAGGAATGGAAAATGGCCTCAACTTGCCTGAAGGTGCCTGGTGTTCAGCCTTGACTTGCTGACACACTAGACACTTACTTACATATTCTGCTACATCTCTCTTCATACCCTTCCACCAGAAATGCTCTCTCAAGTCCCTGTACATCCTGGTGCTACCTGGGTGCATGGCATAAGGCGCATTGTGTGCCTCATCCAAAATCTCATCCTTAAGCTCCTTGACATCTGGAATACAAAGCCTGTCCCCCACTGTCATGAGCCCATCATCCCTCACTACTACTTCAGAAGCCTTACCATTCTGAATTTCCTCCCGAACTTGCTTAATTTTGCATCTTATGCCTGTAACTCCCTAACCTTCTCCCGGAGTATAGGCCTCACTCTGAAATTAGCTAGAAGGCAATTTGGTTCCTCCCGCTTCAAGCTTATCTTAAGCTTGGCCATCTCTTTCAATAAAGGAAGATAAACTGTCTGAACATGGGCAATAGAAGACTTCCTACTCAAAGCATCTGCTACGACATCTACCTTGCTTGGATGGTACTCAATCATCAGATCATAATCCTTAAGCAACTCAATCCACCTTCTCTGTCTCAAATTCAGTTCTTTCTGGCTTAGCAAGTACTTGAGACTCTTATGATCAGTATAGATCCTCGTCTGAACCCCATATAGGTAATGCCTCCAAATCTTCAAGGCAAAGAACACTGCTGCCAACTCCAAGTCATGAGTCGGGTAATTCAACTCATACGGCTTCAGTTTTCTTGAAGCATACGCTATCACCCTGTCTCCCTGCATCAATACACAACCCAGACCTTTCCTCGAAGCATCACTATACGCTATTAGCCCTCATCTCCAGAAGGCAGAATCAAAACCGGAGCACTTATCAATCTGTGCTTGAGCTCCTCAAAGCTCTTCTGACATTCATCACTCCAGATAAACTTCTAATTCTTCCTCAACAACTTGGTCATTGGAGCAGCTATCATGGAGAATCCTTTCACAAACCTCCTGTAATAACCCGCCAGACCCAGAAAACTCCTCACCTTTGTCACTGTCTTGGGTGCATACCAATTCACCACTACTTCGACTTTCCTCGGATCAACATGTACACCATCCTGCGAAATCACATGTCCAAGGAATGTCACCTCATGAAGCCAAAACTCACACTTGCTGAACTTAGCATAAAGCTCTCTCTCCCTCAAAGTCTGCAAAACAATCCTGAGATGCTCCTCATGCTCTACTTCACTTTTGGAATACACCAGAATGTCATCTATAAACACAATAACAAACTGATCCAGATACTCCTTAAAGACCCTATTCATGAGATCCATAAAAGCAGCTGGAGCATTGTTCAAACCGAATGGCATAACCAAAAAATCATAATGCCCGTACCGAGTCCTGAACGCTGTCTTGCTTACATCAGACTCCTTGATTCTGAGCTGATGATAGCCTGACCTGAGATCAATCTTGGAGAAGACCCTTGCTCCCTGCAGCTGGTCAAACAGATCATCTATCCTTGGCAAAGGATACTTTTTCTTAATCGTCACCTTGTTGAGTCTTCGATAGTCAATACACATCCGCCATGTTCCATCCTTCTTCTTGACAAACAGAACCGGCGCTACCCATGGTGACGAACTCGGCCTAACATATCCCTTCTCTAACAGTTCCTCCAACTGTTCCTTAAGCTCCTTCAACTCAGCTGGAGCCATCCTATAAGGCGGTATTGAGATAGGTGCGGTTCCAGGAATCAAGTCGATGGCGAACTCGATTTCCCTCACCGGCGGCAAACCTGGTAATTCCTCTGGGAACACATCTGGAAACTCTCTCACAATCGAAAAATCCTCTAACTTCCTTTCATTCACATCGGCATTCACAACATGTGTCAAGAAGGCTTCACACCCCTAGCTTATCATTCTTTCAGCTAGCATAGCCGAAATCAGTCTTGGTGATGGTGTGTTCCTGTCTCTCCTGAAAATCACCTTCTCACCACTACCCAGATCAAATTCCACCTCTTTCCGACCACAATGCAGCTTGGCCAGATACTTCTCCATAACATCCATCCCCAGAATGACATCAATCCCCTTCAGATCTAGAGGTAGCAGATCCACTACCAAACTAAACCCGTCAATGAAGAGTTCACAACCCTCATATACTTGACTGATCACTACACTCCTCCTTAGAGGAGTACTAACAAGCAATGGCTTATCCATAGGTACAGATTTCACACCATGCAATGCTATGCTTGCAGAAACAAAAGAATGCGTGGAGCCAGAATCAATTAAAACAAATACTACTGAATCAAATAACTGAGCCACACCCGTGACAACCTCAGGTGCAGCTGTAGCTTCCTTTCTAGTCATGGCAAACACCCTTGCTTGTGCCTGACCTTTAGGCCTTCCTGGAGGAATAGCCTTCCTTGCAGTCCCAGAGCTGCCTACCTCAGTAACTAGCCTGGTTCCCATTGTTTCTGCTCGCCTTGGGACTTGAAACTACGACCCCTCTTGTCTCGGTGCCTGTGGACAATCCTTGGCTATATGTCCTTTCTCTCCGCATCTAAAACAGACTCCAAGAAACCTGAGGCACTCTCCTTGGTGACGTTTCCCACAATGGTCACATAGGGGGTTGGTGTACCAACTCCTTCCAGTACCTCCCACATTAGAGGCTTGCCCTGATACTGCCTTTACCTGCTTGTTCCTGGTAGAGCCACTACTACCCACTTCACTCTGGGTGTGAAAGCTCCTTGTGCTCCTCTCAAGCATTGGAGCACTAGATCCTTTCTTAAAAGACTGTTCCCTGTTCCTCCTCTTCCTGCTTACCTCATTCTTTATATTCTCCAGCTTTTCAGCCTGGACTGCAGCATCCACCAATTGCTGGTAGTCACAGAAATTGTGGATCAGGACTTTCTCCCGGATCCCCAGATGAAGACCTCCTTCAAACTTACGGCATTTGTCTTCCTCTGTCGTCACAATGTTGGCTGCATAACGAGAAAGATGTGTGAACCTCAGCTCGTACTCGCTCACACTCATGTCCCTCTGAGTGAGGTTCAGAAACTCCCTGGCCTTCTCTTGCACATACACTCTGGAGAGGTACTTCTTTGAACACTTCCACAAAGTCTCTCATGCTAGCACCAAGGAACAACTTTGATTGTGAGGCATCGATTCCCAACAATGCAAAGGATCTCCTGCAACAAACCGATCGCATAGTCTAACTTGTCCTCATCTGAGCATTTCATCTGCATTAGAACCCTCTCGGTCCTCTTCAACCAAGCTTGACCTCTTCCGGATTTGTCGTCCCATCAAATCCACGACCCCAAACTTCCGGAGCTTATCATCCGCCCACTCGCTTCTCTGAGTGGCATCGAATCTGAGACCTCTGACCCATGGCATACGTGAAAGCCTGAGCAAAGGCTTCAAAGAAACTCGGATCCATGGGATTTTCCTAAGGCATAGGAGGAGGCGGTGGAGGCACTTCTTGTTGCAAACTAGGTGCCTCTGAAATCAGAACAGAATGTGTCCCGGCATCCTGAGGAATATGGGATTCATCTGTGCTCCCTTGACGAGAATGAGACCGATTCATGGCTCCTCGAGTTCTCTTTTGAGGCGGCATTTTCACTCCTTCAATATAAACCATAATATTGCCGTTTTAATCCGGGAATTCATTAATATCACTTCTTTCCTTAATCAGTCTAGGGCAACACAGTCATTCTAACCACAGTACAATATCAATCTCCTTATCCATTTTTCCTTTTTCCTTTCCTAATTGCTTATACACTACCAGGGGTTCACCCTCTAACACAGTCTCACTTTTTCTCTCACTTAATCACTTGACACGTACGCACACGTAGGATTTCTACCCGTGCGACTCAGACTAGGGATCAGTTGCCACGGTCTGCAACGACACGACTCAAATGCATGCAACCTATGTTTCAGACTGTTCCCAGATACATTACGTACTACTGGGCTCTGATACCACCTAAATGTAACACCCCACTTCCGAGTGACCCGAACCCGATATCGTTGGTGATATCCGAGTTCGTGCCCCGCGAGGGTGGCGTACTACATCAGTCGATTAAAACCCAATATACATTTTTTTCTTGAAGCCATTGATTCCACGTTAATAAAGCAAAAGCGATAAGTAACTAAAACTCATGTTCATAATAAACCAGTTTCAGTTATTACAGTCATCCAAGAACAATTTACAATCAGTCAATGAGTAAAACATTAAAACCACAATGGGCTCCGTAGAAATACAATGCATTGTTATACAGTGATTGCGGAACACAATTTAATAAGACACTATTGCAGACACGGACTGATCCCGACCTCTATCCTTTACTTGCCTACAGTAGACATACTCCCGTGTCAACCGGGGTATTCTTCAGGACCTGAAAAAAATAGATGCAAATTTTGGGTGAGTTTTGCGAACTCAATGAGAAACCATCATCGATGGTTCACTCAAATCATGCATTACGCACATGGCGTACAACATAATACAGTAGTATTCAATTAGCAGTAACATAACAATTTACAGCATTAAATAATAAGTTGAAGTAACATGTAACAGTTTACAGTAAATCATGCCATCACGTAATCAATAATTTTCACAAAACAGTCATTCATGTGAATGCAATGCATATGTGACTTTCCAATTATTCAGTGTTGTGCCTAAGTGCTCAGTCAGTATTCAGTGAGGACGCGTCAAGGATTTCTCCCCTCGGGCTCGAGGCCCGGTCAGTACAGTATTCAGGGATAAATCCCCTCGGACTCGAGGCCCGGTCAGTAATAATCGCAACTTGGGTCACAACGTCCATTATCTGTTCATGCATTTATACATATAATGCAGTACTCAATGGTTTATAGTAGTATGGCTATAAAAGCCCAAAGATTACGATACTCGGTAATCCAAAGGATATGGCTATAAAAGCCCAATATTGCGCTTCGGCCATGCAGAGTCGAATCTAATACGGTGAAAGCATGCAACTTCATCCTATCTGATTCGAGAGCCATACAATTCACCTTTACAAGTAGTTCCATTCAGACAAGAAAAGCATGAAATTCCATCCAATATAGCCAAGAATCTATGTAAATCACCTCGCAAGTAATTCACATAGGGCATTTAGACATTCAGGAATTTGAGAAACCAACTAGGTTACTCACCTGTATTTTCGAGCCAAAATCTGGCAGTCTCAGTGACGTCGGTGGACCGACGCTCCAAGTGTGACTCTATAACAATGACAGTATACAAACATTATCAATTGTTCAATCAGAACTATTTTAGAATGCACATGTAACACTTAGAAGGTGCACAATGGATGATCATGATATTCCCGCCTAATCTCATCTTTTTTCACAGAAAAATCCGTTTCAAAAATAAGAAATCCAATGACGCTGACGGCGCTCAATTATGACCTCTATAGGTCCCATAAAATAAAACAGTGACCAGAAAATAATAAACCGGACCCACGTCAATTTCCCGTCCAATAATTCTCAATATCTCAGAAAAATGAAATTCAATAAGTCATAAATCCGATGCCTCAAGAATCAGGTCAATCGGAAGCCGGACGGACAAGTTATAAGCAAAAGAATGGAAAAAGGTCAGTACAAGTCGACTTACATGAGAAAACAAGTCGACTTATGCTACTGTGTATGCATAAGTCGAGTTATCTGAGGATACAAGTCGACTACATTACTCCCATGACAGATCTGCAAAATGTTCTCCGACATACCAACTTTCATAGGTCATAACTCCTTACTCCGAACTCCAAATTGGGTAAAATTAAAGTCTATTTCATATAGAAAAGAAAGATCTACAATGTTCATGAAGAACCCAAAAGCCAAATTCACCTCTAAGGGTGTTAAAAATACAATCAAACTTTCTGTCCAGTCAATGAGTTCCTAACCAGTGCAGTAGAGTTCCTAACCAGTGCAGTATTTTGTAAATTCTATAACTTCCCATTTCCTTAGTCCAAAATTACACAATAAATGTTCTCAATAAGATCACAATGTGATCTACAACTTTCATGAACAGTATAGATTCAAATTCAATGGCTAACTAGGTCAAACAATTCAGTGAATGCTGCTGCCCCTGAAGGTACTCAAATTGGACAGTGATTTTTCAAGCAGTATAAATCCTTGTACAAATGTAGAAAAATTGCATAATTTATACCTATAAAAAGATAAAACACAGTACTACACTTCTCATAAGGCTCAGAATCAAGTTCCATCATTAACCAATTCAAAACAGTCTTGCAAGTTACTGTCCTGTTCAGCAGTCCATGACCTAACTTCAGTCCAATCTTTGAAAAATCATAAGTCCCAATTCTGTTATCTAACAAATAGCATGCTATATACCATTTTCAAGATAATTGTTTCCTCTACAACTCTTCAGAAGATCACTTAAGCCAATTCAATTCACAGAAATCACTAAAATTGCCTCTAAACAGAATGGTCACAATACCTACACTGATAGCTAGGTTTCACCAATTGCTCACAATCAGTCAATATTCCACAGTGGATATCTCCCAATATACAGATCGAAAAATTGAAAAATCAGTGGCAATGGAAAGCTAACAATATAGGATTCAACTCTCATGAAGACCATTTTCACTAATTCCCTCTCAATTAATTTAGAAACATCATCAAAACAATCAGGTTA
This sequence comes from Erythroxylum novogranatense, assembly GCA_029891385.1. Lineage (NCBI taxonomy): Eukaryota > Viridiplantae > Streptophyta > Magnoliopsida > Malpighiales > Erythroxylaceae > Erythroxylum > Erythroxylum novogranatense. Next base: position 29,276,558 of record CM057224.1, read on the forward strand.
TAAATCCGGATACTGTTCACCTAAGTCCCAGCAGCAACTTTCCAAGCCAAATTTCAACCTCTTAGAACTACAATTAGACAATACCTATTTCACACAAAAATGTAGCCAACAAACCAAAGTTTCAGTGGGAAGCAACCTCACCTCATTTTCATAACCACACAATGAGTTATGCTCAAAACAGTATTGTAGGTCAAACTCACAATTTCAGTTTTACTTCCCAACTTCACTTCCTATCATGCCAATTCAATTCCTACTACTATAAGCATCTCAATTGGACACAAAATCAATCCCTACATCATTCCTACATTCACTAGGCATACCTACCAAAAATTTGCAGCACTTACCTCATCAATATTATGCAAGAATAATCATACATATTCAATTAAAATCAAGCTAAAACCACTCATTCCTACTACTTCATCAATTCTTACTTCAACCTAACCTTATACCTATCATTTCCACCTATAAGTTTCATTAAATTCAAGCATCCATAATCATAATAAATACACCATAACTCCCATTCAATGTTTCTAACCACCATGGCATTAAAATCATACTTAAACCATCATGAAAACACCATTTAAAGCTTAATTTATTTACTTACCTAATTAGCTTCCAACCTTCACTTCTTTTCAACTCTTTGCTTAACTATGCCTTCTAACCATTTCTTCTAACCTCCAACAAGAACTCATCATGATGGTAAGACAATAAGCATGAAGTAGTTTGGAGGAAGGTGAAGAAAGAAGCAAAAATCAATGATAATGGAGAAGGAGAAAATCGATGGAGGAGGGGGAAAGCTTGAAGCTAGATTCGGATGAGCTTAAAAACACAAGTAAAAGCACCCTTTTTTATGTCTTTCTTTAGTCACAACCGATAAGACCAAGCAAGGGACATTAAATGAAGGCTTTTGGTGTCAAAATGTAATTGGTCAAAGCTTTTTAAAGAAAAGTCAACTTATTCATTCTTTAATCCAGATCAAAAACTAACCCCAACCAACTCAAATGACCCTAATTTCAATTCCAAAATAATATACCCAATATGACAGTGCCATTGGGTAGCAATGTTCACATTCTGACAATCGATCGGTTCATTAATTGGCAATTTTTTTCGTCCGGAATTTTCTCCGAAAAATTCCTAAAATCCTTAAAATAGAAAACAATTTATGGCGCTCGAATAATTTTTCAAACCCATTAACCATGTTAATCCCAATAAAATTATCTTAGGCACGCAAACAGGGAATATCATGTATGCATGCACAGTAATTTCATGTGCACAAATGTGACTGTGGACCAATCCTATTATGCATGAACAGTCCTATGCACTCCAAATCTATTCCATCCTATGTCAAATTTACTATATTACCCTTCCAATTGAGGGTGGGATGTTACAATTCCTCCCTCCTTATAAAAATTTCGTCCTCGAAATTTTCATTCAACAGTTCACTATGGCAGTTATCGAATGTCTCTACAAATTCCATATACATTTCCACTCAATGATTCATTTGTTAAGTCAAAATGACTTTACATAAAAATGATTTTGATGTATAACAAACATAGTGAGATCAAATACAAGAAAAACAAAACAGTCACAGACGATATCTGATTTAATTCGGAGATGCAGGCGAAGATGACGTATATGTATTTAATTCGGAGATGTATTTAAGATGACGATATGTATCTGAGCGAAGTTGACATGCACTAAGTTGAAGAAGTCGATATGTGATTTATTACGATAAATCAAAACACGACATAAAGTTTGTCAAAGTAAAAATCAACACGTACGTAGATGACACAAGACAATAAAAGACGCAGACGCAAATGTAGATATCTGACGCAGTAAACAAAAGCAAACGCAGACGCAGACGCAGATGCGTAAAAGAAAGCAGACGCAAGAGTCGGGCTTCGAGTTAGTTCTGTAACTCAACTGATTAACCATTTCTTTAAAGATTCAAGATTCAAGAATCAAGAAGCGAGTTAGAGACGAAGGCTATAAATACAAGTCGAAGTCGAAAATCAAGAGCTTCTTTGCTTTGAGAAAATTACACAAAGCGAAAAAGCGATTAAGTGCGAATTAGCTGAACGCTATTCTTCAGTAATGAGTGTTCAAATATTTTCTGAAAAGAAAAGTTATGCAGATAGCCCGCAGAGGCTAAGTGTGAAAGAATCTTGGTTGTAGAGATCTCAAGAGGCTCGTGAAATAATATCAGAACGCTTGAAGAGATAGTGAAATCTCGTAAGAAACTCGAGGATCGGACGAGCCTACGGTTTGGGGTGAACCAGATAAATCTGCGTGTCTACTACTCTCACTCTCTATCTCACTTTTAGTTTCAAAGTTGATCTATATTTACTATTCATATACTTAGCATTGAAAAGTTTGATCAATCAGATTAATAAAATTCGTAAAGAATATTAATTCTAACAAGTAATTCTAAAAGATATTCAAAAGGGAATACACAATTCAACCCCCTTCTCGTGCATTCTATTGTGTTTTTAAGTCTTTGTATTAACGTGTGATTCACTTCAATTGGTATCGAGCTTGGTATCCAAGAATCACTTTGGCGAAGTGTGGATTAAAGATAATGGCGAGTCACATGTATACATCATTTGAAGGAGCCTCACCACTAGACCTCCAAAGATTCAATGGAGAAGACAATCATTATTGGAAAGATAGGATGCGGTTATTCATCGAATCTACACATGTAGACCTTTGGGAGGTAATAGAGAACGGACCCTATATACCTGTAGATGACGAAGGTAGTTCTATTCCACGAAGTAGATGGACGGCTGATCAGAAAGCAAGAATACAACTGAATTCAAAGGCGAAATTTTTCTTAACGTGTGCCCTAAGTAGAAGCGAGTACGACAAAGTGCATGGTTGCGACACAGCAAAAGAAATGTGGGACACATTGTCCATTGCTCATGAAGGCACAAGTCAAGTTAAGGAATCCAAGATAAGTATTATTGTACATCAATATGAACTTTTCAGGATGGAAGATGAAGAATCTATTGATCAAATGTTTGGAAGATTTCAAACAATTATCAATGGATTGAAAGATTTTGGAAGGACATACAATAATCAAGATCACATTCGCAAGATTCTAAGAAGTCTTCCTAAAAGATGGAGACCAAAAGTTACGATAGTGCAAGAAGCCAAAGACTTGAGCATATTAAAGCTAGATGAGTTGCTGGGATCCTTAAAGATTCATGAAGTTGAACTCAACGTCAAGATAAGCCCAAGCGAGAGAAGTCAATAGCCTTGAAGGTGGAGAAAAGAATCATAAGACTTCGAGAAGGAGGAAGTCATCAAAAGCATTGAAAATTGAAGAATCAAGGATGACAACTCTAGCCAATCGACATCTGAATCGAGTGATGAAGATGACGAATTATCTTTCATTTCCGAAAGATAAGACGCATGTGGAAGAAGAAGCCCGTAAGTAACGGACATTCGAAAGAATGGAAAAGATGAAGCTAAGCCGAAAAGTCTTCTATCATTTATTACGAGTGCAATCAGCTGGACACTACAAGTCCGAATGCCCTACTCTCAAGAAGAAACCCAAGAAGAGTAGAAGGCAAGAAAAGCATGATGGCAACATGGGAGGACCTAGATTCATCTGAATCGAATCTGTGCTCCGAAGTCATCGTAACATGCAAACATTTGCCTAATGGCCGAGGAAGATAGTGATGAGGAGGTAAAATCCGACTACGAAAATTTGCATGATGCATATTCAGAACTGTTAGAAGATTCTCATGCTATTCTGAAATAGTACAAACTGTTGAAGAAAAAGTATGCAGAGAATATTAGAAATACTGAGAAAATAGAGAGAGAAAATATTTGCTTAAAAAAGGAGTTAGAAGTTAAAAGGAAACTTGTGAGATGATCGATGAGATTAATCAACTCAAACCGAGGATCAAGAATCTATCACCGATCTAGTTACTTTCACAGAGAGTACAAAGAAAATGAATGATATGCTAGGAAAATATAGACATCCTAGTGATAAGACTGGATTAGGGTTTACTTTGAAACAATACTCGATCTCGTAATAAATTTGTCTCTCAAAAGGAAGAAATAGGATAACATATTTTAATCAACGTCCGAGTAATATGCATCAAAGATCATATCATGTGCATACTACTAACCATAAAGGACCCAAGAAAATTTGGGTAACAAGAAATAAAATAGTTTCTCCTGCAGATATCCTTCCTTGGAAGATACGGCAAACACCATTGGTATTTAGATAGTGGATGCTCGCGACACATGACGGGAAGAAGGTTTATGTTCTTAGACCTTCAGTATAAGAAGGGAGGATCAGTAACTTTCGGAGATAACCTGCAGGGCAAAATCATTGGAATCGGGAAAATAGATAAAGATTCCTTTGCATGCATAAATAATGTACTGCTTGTTGATGGTCTAAAGCATAACTTGATTAGTGTGAGTCAGTTGTGTGATTCTGGTTTTATAGTTACATTCAATCAAAATCTTTGTGAAGTCAGAAACAAAGATGGGTCTATACTTTTCTCTGCCAAGAGAAGAAACAACCTTTACAAAATCAACTTAGAAGATTTTCAAAGTCAAAATATCTCATGTTTTCTATCTTCTGAAGAAGAAAGACTAATCTTGCATAAAAAGCTAGGTCATGTCTCTTTGAAACATATTTCAAAATTGGTAAAACATGATTTGGTAAGAGGTTTACCAAAATAAGTTTTGACAAAGAATTTTTCTGTGAAAATTGTTTGAAAGGAAAGCAGTTAAAACCTCTTTCTCTTACAAAATTTTGTAACTTCTTCAAGACCTTTAGAACTATTTCATATGGATTTGTTTGGTCCTACAAGGACATTAAGTCTTAGCGAGAAAGAAATATGGACTTGTCATTGTTGATGATTTTACTCGATTTTGTTGGATAATGTTTTTATCACACAAAGATGAGTCTTTTAAGTACTTTAGAACTCTATCCAGAAAGTTACAGAATGAAAAAGGAATGTCTATAGCTAGTATCAGGAGTGATCATGGCGAAGAAATTGAGAATGAGAAGTTTAGAGTTTTCTGTGAGGAGAATGGAATTTCCCATAACTTCGCCCAACTCCACAATGAGAATGGAGTTGTTGAGAGAAAGAATAGGGCGATTCAAGAGATGGCAAGGACTATGCTATGTGAGACTTAATCTTCCTAAGTACTTACGGGAAGAAGTCGTGAATACATCATGCTATATTCGAATAGGATCTTGTTGCGACCTATGTTGAAGAAAACTCCTTACGAGTTATGGAATGGAAGAAGACCAAGCATATCCTACTTTCATCCATTCGGTGCAAATGTTCCATTCGAATACGAGAGAGCATTGGATAAATTCAGGAATATTTCTAGGTTACTCATTATCGTCTAAGGCATTTCGAGTTTACAACCTGACTTCAAAGACTGTTGAAGAGACGATCCATGTCAAATTTGATGATAGTTCTCAAACCCATAAGGAAGATGACATGGAGATTGAAGGTCCTTCAAAGAACCTAGATGATGCCTCAGAAACTCCCTCGTCAGACACCCATGAGAATAAGATTGAAGATATTCCAGAAACTATAGAACTAAGACGAGATTGGAAGTATAAAAGTTCTCATCTAAAAGAGTTAATTATCGGTGAGACCTCAGAAGGAGTTAGGATAAGGTCCAGATTCGCATTGAAGCTAATGTAGCTTTTATCTCCAAGTAGAACCTAAGAAGGTTGAGAAGCTCTTCAAGACGAAGCTTGGGTGTTAGCCATGCAAGAAGAGCTGAACCAATTCACAAGGAATAACGTCGGTCCTTAGTTCCAAAACCTCCTAAGAAATCCATTATAGGAACAAGATGGGTTTTTAAGAATAAGTTAGACGAATCAGGAATAGTGAGTCGTAACAAGGTCGATTAGTAGCACAAGGTTACAATCGGCAAGAAGGAATAGACTACAACGAAACATATGCTCCAAAGAGCGAGACTTGAAGCTATAAGGTTTTGTTGGCATATGTAATCTGTCACGATATAAAGTTGTTTCGGATGGATGTTAAGAGTGCATTTCAATGGCTTTATAGGCGAAGAAGTCTATGTGAAACAACCTTCCGGCTTTGAAGATGTTAAAATCCAGATTATGTCTATAGACTTCACAAAGCCTTATACGCCTAAAGCAAGCCCTAGAGCTTGGTATGATCGTCTGAGTACCTTCTTAATAGAAAATGGTTTCAGCGGAGGTCAAGTTGATAAGACGCTCTTTAGAAAGAGTTTTCGAATGATTTTATCTTAATGCGGATCTCGTTGATGATATTATCTTTGGTGCTACTACAAAAGAGTTGTGTTTAAAGTTTGAGAGACTAATGAAAGAGAATTTGAAATGAGTATGATGGGTGAATTAAAGTTCTTTCTTGGGTTGCAAGTTAAGCACTAAAGAGAAGATCTTCATTCATCAATGTAAGTATGTGAAAGAGTTGTGAATAAGTTTGACATGAATAATGTGAAGCCAATGGCAACTCCGATGCATCCTTCAAACCTTTTGTCGAAAGACGAACTTGGTAAGAAGGTGGATCAAACCCTATATAGAGGATGATCATTCTTTATTGTATCTTCTGACAAGTAGACCTAATATTCATTCAGGTGTATGCTTGTGTGCAAGATTTCAAGCCGATCCTAGAGAGTCTCATTTCTTCTTTGTTAAAAGAATTTTGAGATATCTCGCAGTACTACGATCTTTGTTTAATGTTTGAGAAAGGTAAAGATTTCAAGTTAATCGGATCTTGTGATGCGGACTATGCGGAGATAGAATCGAAAGAAAGAGCACAAGTGGAGGATGTCACTTTCTTGGAAATCTAGTCTCTGGTCAAGCAAGAGACAAAGCTCAATTGCTCTATCAACTGCTGAAGCGTAATACATGTCTCGCCGCAATTCTTTGCTCACAGACGCCGGGATCAAGTATCGACTTGAAGACTATTCGATTAAGGAGGAGGAGATTCCAATTTATTGCGACAACACCAAAGTCTAATAAACTGTCAAAGAATCCAATTCAGATTCCGAGTAAAGCATATAGAAGTCGGACATCATTTCACGAGAGACTACGTTCGAGAGAAAGGTGGTGCTTCTAAAGTTCGTTGAAACAGAGCTTCATGGGCGGACATCTTCACTAAACCAATCGAGTGAAGAACATTTTCGTAAGATAAGATGCAATCTCAATATGGTGATGCTAAATGAGCGAGTTAGGCTAAAATAACGTGAGAAACTAACGGCGTTATACATGTGAGTTACAAATGGTAACTTTTCTCACAAAGAATATTTTGGAGAAATATCGATAAACTCGAGGTTCTTAATGATTCGAGAACCCATCAGTCCATAACCCTATAAGTAGGCGAAGATGATATTATAGCATTCTTTTCATCATCTCCCCGACGGTTCATTTCTACTTTACCAATTCTCTCAAAATCTTCTCACTCAAAAGCTTTCCAGAAGATAATCTTTAGCTCTATACAATGGAAGCAAAGAATGATTTATGGAAGACTTGTGAACTTTGAATCACTAAGGGGTGACGGCATGGATGCAGAACCTGAGATTATAAGAGCTGGCTGGAAGAACTTCTTTCAGATACAAGAACCTGTCTATATAAATGAGGTATATGAGTTTTGGAAGAACGCTCGTCTGATAAAAGACACTATTGTATCCTCTGTGGATAGAATATCAGTTAGTGTCACAAAGGATTTGATAAGGAAAGTAACTGATTGCCCATCCGTTGGTGAAAAACTGTCTACCATGGCCGGATGGATGTCCTCAGTTGGAATGAAAGAAGAAGATGTCAAGAGGCAGCTCTATGGCACAAATGATTCAAGAGAAAGGAAGACATCAAATCTGATTCCAAAGGCTAGGGTTCTGCATGCAATCCTGTTCAATCGAAATCCTATAGATCTACCCTTCTTAATCTTTCACTATATGGTTAAGGGGTTAAAGGAAACTTCAGTTATCCTTATGGTATGATTTTGACGAGGATCTTTATGGAATCCAAGATTAAATGCGCATAAGGTATAAGACTAACTGCTCGATGAAGAGCAAGATTGATGCTCATACTATTCGCGAATGGGTGCGAATACGATGAGACAAAGATCACGCCGGTTCTTCAAAGAAACCAAGAACTGAGGGGGAGCGTATATTGAAGAAGACTCCTGTCTCAAGTTCTCAATCGCCTGTAAGTATCAAATCGCCTATTAAGGAGAGTGCTAGGGAGACCTCTCATGAAAATGGCGAGTCTTCTTGTCGCAGAAAATCAATCTCAGAGGGCAAAGCAAAGTGCGCCAAAGAGACAAGGAGAAAGTCTCTTGAGCGAAGTTGTGAAGAAAGCCAAGAGATCTCCAAGAATCAGGACTCTGAGGCAACAGGAAGAGAAGATTGCTAGAGAACAAAGGCGAAAAGAAACTTCTAAATCTTGTGTAGCCAAAGCCACAAGATCCTTAGTCTCTATTCTGGAAGAGGATACGGCCAGAAGATCTAAAGAGACTGAGAGGAAGAGAAAAGCAACATCTGTTAAAGGAAAATCTCCGTGAAGAAATCAGCAAAACTAATCAAGCGAGAGAAAAGACTAAGAAGGTTAGTCAAAGAAGAGCATCTCAATCTGCCGAGGACGTTAGTCTACAAAAGAGACTATCGACATCGTTCAAGTTGAAGCAGAAATTGAGCATTATGCAGTTCAAGAAATTCTAGTGCTCAACAAGAAAAACCAAGGATGAAAGCACGGTTCATGAGACACTGGCATTATAAAGGAGGAACCAGTGAAGAATGGCGGTTCAGAGACTTCTAAGGAACACAACCGAAGCAAGCTGCGCATCAGATTTGGTGATGATGAACCAAGTCGAAGGTATATAACTACCAAGTTCTTGAGGAAATATAGGCTGGAAATCAAAATGGTAGAAGTTATTACCAATCGAGCAATGCTATTATAATCGGTGTTGAACCAATGAAGAAAATAGTAGCTCTGTGCAACCTATGTTGATTAATGGTATCACGTGGCGCTTACTAAATGAAAAGAGAAGTCTTTTACGATACCTTGAGGCTTCTTGATCATTTGCCATATCCCTCAAGACGTCCACCTTGCACCGTGTACTATGTTCCCAATCACGAGAACACAGAGATAAAGGTTGTTCCAGATATTCAACCAAAGTGTCCAAAAGATTTTACAAAGGGAAAGTCAAAATTATTTCACGAAGATAATGTTGATAATGATCATCCGCAGATCAGATTGCGAAGAAGTCACGGAAAATTGATGAAGCATGCATTCTGCACAAGACCCGAGATCAAGCGAAACTGACCATACAAATCGTGCGGAAGGCTGTCGGAGGGGAAGTATAAAACAGAACATTCTTCGAGTTCCTTGTTCAGACAGTTCTTCGTATTTGCCCTTTGTCTAATACACTGTCTATCGAAGAACATGCCCTATCCCTGTAAGGAAGACAATTGTTGATGCTGCCAGTTCCTTTTGATCTAAATCTTCCTGAAGCTGCAACATTCATTCGTCCACCGACTTTTGAGATTAATGAAGACTACACTCCATCCTCTGATGCCTATACTACTACAATTCCTTTCGCTCCTCCATCAGCAGAAGCAAATCAAGCCTCTTCGTCAGATGAAGTCAGTAGATTACGTGGTGAACTCAATGACATGAAGGAGACGGTGAATGATCTAAAGAAGATGATAGCAGAACTGCTGAAGAACCAGAATCAATAATCATTTGTTATTATAACAAATAGGGGGAGAGTAGGAAAAGAAGAAAATAATCAGAAGAGGAGAGGATGTTCAGTTGAAGAAGGTGTGACCACAACAGACGAAGACAGGAAGAAGATAAGTTTTTGCAACATCTGTAAAAAAATTTTGTTTGTTTTGTTTTCTTTTCTTTTCTTGTATGTAATTTGTTATATTCAAAAAGGGGGAGATTGTTAAGTCAAAATGACTTTACATAAAAATGATTTTGATGTATAACAAACATAGTGAGATCAAATACAAGAAAAACAAAACGATCACAGACGATATAGGCGAATTGGAGATGTATTTAAGAAGATGGCGTATCTGAGCGAATTGAGACGTATTTAAGATGGCGTATCTGAGGCGAAGTTGACCTGCACTAAGTTGAAGAAGTCGAATCTGAGGCCTTACGACAAATCAAAACACGATTTAAGTTTGTCAAAGTAAAAAGTCAACATGAGCGCAGATGACACAAGACAATAAAAGACGCAGACGCAAATGTAGATCTGAGCAGCGAAACAAAAGCGACGCAGACGCAGATGCAGACGCAGACGCAGACGCAGACGCAGAAAAGAAAGCGACGCAAGAGTCGAGCCTCGAGTTAGTTCTGAAACTCAACCGATTAACTGTTTCTTTAAAGATTCAAGATTCAAGAATCAAGAAGCGATTAGAGGCGAAGGCTATAAATACAAGTCAAGTCGAAATCAAGAGCTTCTGTTTGAGAAAAATTACACAAAGCGAAAAAGCGATTAAGTGCGAATTAGCTGAACGCTATCCTTCCATAATGAGTGTTCAAATATTTTCTAAAAGAAAAGTTATGCAGATAGCTGCAGAGGCTAAGTGTGAAAGAATCTTTGGTTGTAGAGACTGAAGAGGCTCGTGAAAGAATCTTTATAACGTTTGAAGAGATGGTGAAATCTCAGAAGAAACTCTGAGGACTGGACGTAGCCCACGGTTTGGGGTGAACCAGGATAAATATGCGTGTCTACTACTCTCACTCTCTATCTCACTTTTAGTTTCAAAGTTGATCTTTATTTACTATTTATATACTTAGCATTGAAAAGTTTGATCAATCAGGATTAATAAGAATTATGTAAAGAATCTTAATTCTAACAAGTAATTCTAAAAGATATTCAAAAAGGGGAATACACAATTCAACACCCCCTTCTCGTGCATTCTATTGTGTTTTTAAGTGCTGTATTAACGTGTGATTCACTTCATCATTTTCCGAAAGGTCACAGTATCCACACTCAGTCAGTTGTCCAGTCCCTTATTTGGCCAATTCATTAATACTCATCACAATAGACGAAGTTAACAAGGCTGTCAGTTGGTGACCTTACTATCATACTATTTCACTTGCCATTTTTGGAGTAGCCATTAACTTTGGTTCCGATGCTATGACTCAGTTCATTATTTCTGAATCTGTTCACTTATCATATTTTATCAATTCAACACCTTTCTCTCCAGTACCATGCAGTCTAATTCGTATACCATTGAGTACAGATACTTACCATAACCTCTTTTATCTCGTCAGGGACGATTCACATTTCTTTGGTACTAATAAAAGGACAGTTAGCTCCAATTCACTATAACCATCGATAATTTACCTAATGCAGTCATGCTTTATAATCCAGTGACTCTTAGTTCAAATTCTTAGACAATTCACTGTTCTATAGTATTCACGCACGCAATTCGGATTACTCTATTTCATTTGTCCTATCCGGTTCCACCTCCACTAACCCATTCAACTTTCCTGAGTTCCTTTGTTTCACCCATCACAGTCTCAAAGCCATTATGGTCTTTGACTCCCGTTAGGCACTGTGCAGTGTAGCAGTAAATCAGAACTCTATAAGACAATCATAATCCTGTGAAACCCAAACCACTTAAACATTTCTCCTGTTGAATATTCAAACTTATAAGCACTTGAATCTATAATCACTTCATTCTATAGCCATAGTTATTCAATTTCACTATTCGCATATGCTTACTATAATGTCTAACTTCGAATGTTCACTTTCTTATTCTAGCACTTTTTATCGGGTACACATACCTCTTCTTTGAATCTTTCACTATTTTTTTTCTTTTCATTTCATTCACATATTCAAACACATCATAAGACTCACCACTTTAATTTCTACACTCTTAACCTTTCTTATCACTAGATCTACAACTTCAATTTTCCATAAACACTTCACAATTACCTATACTCTACTTGACATACTTTGAAAATCCCAATGTTTGTAATTGATCTGTTCATTGCAGCATTATCTGTTCACTATTTGAGTTTAGTAGGCAGAATTGTCCGTTCATTTCAGCATTGTCGGTATTTATGCATGTCTCTTTCCTCAATTAAGCACAGTGTATCCTTATAGGAATCTAGAGTCTCCAAGGCTTTAAACAATTTCGATCATAACACCTCAATTCAATTTATCTAATACTATTTGAACATAATGTCTCAGTTCATTTCAAACTGCCCCCCCCCCCTTCTCCAAGGGTATGCTCATCATCAGTATCAAATTCCTCCATTATTCTTTTACTTTTCACTGTTTAATCCTTTCAAACATATTCTGTCGATAATTATCGTCACTACCATTTGTTTACTTTGCATCATTCCCTCTTAAACTTTTCCATACATCTTTCCGTTTGTCCATTAGTCTTGCTACCATCTTTATACTGTTCATGAAAGTCTCATCAGCCAATTAGTGTCCCTAATTGTTTTTCAATAGTTTGTAGTGTCTCAAAAAGCTCAATTCCACTATACTCACTATCCCAATAAGAACAATTTGGTGCCATAATTTAAAGATCAGACCAGTCCTTGCACTAAGGTTCCTTGTAACAGTCACATAAACACTTTCTTTACCACTTATTACGTAATCTACACCTCAGTAGAACTTATTTCATGATCAGGAAACCAATTAGTAACTTATACAATTCAGACTTCCTCAGAACTCCTTTCCGTTTATACTCATCCTCAACTAAATGACTGATGCCAGAATCATTTTTCATTTCCTCTCATACAGGTACACTCAGTCCGCTTATGTTTTACTTTAACCCATTATGAACTTTACACTTATAACCACTCTAAGCATTCAACCGCTCATTTCCTCTATGATTTCCATGTATCTTTCACATACGTTTCATTAATCACGATCAACTTTATTGGACTCCCAACGGTAAATCGACTTAAATGCGACAACTCTTTTCATATATCACTTTCATTGTTTCATTTTCCACGTATCATTGAACTATATGTCTCATCATTGTATTTCCATATCCGTCACACGCAAGCTTGACCTTGTAAGGTCATAACAGCTTGACTTATACACTGTCATCTCCTTATTACTACGTATCTCTTTATTTTCCTCAAACAATCTATGATAAGGTATTCACAGTCCCCAATACACGACAAAATCGTTGATACAACTCCATTGTATCTCTATCTATTTACCCATCCAGTTACCATTTCTGTGTCTATGTACATCTTTTCAACCAAATCTAGAATTTCCCGACACACAATCAGTAGAAAATTGTCAGTCTGTCTTTTTCCCTTACCATCCTGTGATACTAGCTTCAAAACTCTTAGCACAATATTCACATAACCATTTCAGTCTCACGCTTATGCGTTCAAGATCATTCCCGTTTCACGAGTTTATTTCAGTTTATCTGTACACTTTTATCTTCTACCTTTTTCTTACTCGACTAGGCACTAGGTACTTTGCTCTTTCAGTTCTAGGTAGACCGGTACGGTACAATATTGATCATATCACAATCCCGCTATCCTCATCTACCTATGATATCTATTGATATTGAACACAAATGCAGTGAATCCATATCTGCCTGATCGGATCATCTACACTTTACTCAGTTCCAATGTTTCCCATGTCCTCACATATACAGTCAGAACTCTAATTACTTACTCATCCCGGACCTTTAATCTCACTTAAGACTACTATCACCAGTATGCTTCTCCTATCTCCAGTGGACCTTTCCAAGTTCTAGACATATTCATTTTTCTGTCACCATAATATTGCCGTTTTAATCCGGGAATTCATTAATATCACTTCTTTCCTTAATCAGTCTAGGCCAACACAGTCATTCTAACCACAGTACAATATCAATCTCCTTATCCATTTTTTCTTTTTCCTTTCCTAATTGTTTATACACTACCAGGGGTTCACCCTCTAACACAGTCTCACTTTTTCTCTCACTTAATCACTTGACACGTACGCACACGTAGGATTTCTACCCGTGCGACTCAGACTAGGGATCAGTTGCCACGGTCTGCAACGACACGACTCAAATGCATGCAACCTATGTTTCAAACTGTGCCCAGATACATTACGTACTACTGGGCTCTGATACCACCTAAATGTAACACCCACTCCCGAGTGACCCGAACCCGATATCGTTGGTGATATCCGAGTCCGTGCTCCGCGAGGGTGGCCTACTACATCAGTCGATTAAAACCCAGTATACATTTTTTTCTTGAAGCCATTGATTCCACGTTAGCGCGGCAAAAACAGTAAGTAACTAAAACTCATGTTCATAATAAACCAGTTTCAGTTATTACAGTCATCCAAGAATAATTTACAATCAGTCAATGAGTAAAACATTAAAACCACAATGGGCTCAGTAGAAATACAATGCATTGTTATACAGTGATTGCGGAACACAATTTGATAAGACACTATTGCAGACACGGACTGATCCCGACCTCTATCCTTTACTTGCCTACAGTAGACATACTCCCGTGTCAACCGGGGTATTCTTCAGGACCTGAAAAAATAGATGCAAATTTTGGGTGAGTTTTGCGAACTCAGTGAGAAACCATCATCGATGGTTCACTCAAATCATGCATTACGCACATGGCGTACAACATAATACAGTAGTATTCAATTAGCAGTAACATAACAATTTACAGCATTAAATAATAATTTGCAGTAACATGTAACAGTTTACAGTAAATCATGCCATCACGTAATCAGTAATTTTCACAAAACAGTCATTCATGTGAATGCAATGCATATGTGACTCTTTCCAATTATTCAGTGTTGTGCCCAAGTGCTCATCGGATTCGTGGGGACACGTCGTGATTTCTCCCCTCGGGCTCGAGGCGGTCGATCTGATTCGGATAAATCCCTGGACTCGAGGCCCGGTTAGTAATAATCGCAACTTGGGTCACAACGTCCATTATCTGTTCATGCATTTATGCATATAATGCAGTACTCAGTGGTTTACAGTAGTATGGCTATAAAAGCCTAGTATTACGATTTTCGATAATCGGTGATATGGCTATAAAAGCCCGAGATTGCGCTTTCGGTTTCATGCGATAGTCGATCAATACAGTGAAAGCATGCAACTTCATCCTATACAGTTCAGTAGCCATACAATTCACCTTTACAAGTAGTTCCATTCAGTACAGTAAAAGCATGAAATTCCATCCAATATGTTTCAGTAATCTATGTAAATCACCTCGGCAAGTAATTCACATAGGGCATTTAGACATTCAGGAATTTGAGAAACCAACTAGGTTACTCACCTGTATTTCCGAGCCAAAATCTGGCAGTCTCGGTGACGTCGGTGGACCGACGCTCCAAGTGTGACTCTATAACAATGACAGTATACAAACATTATCAATTGTTCAATCAGAACTATTTTAGAATGCACATGTAACACTTAGAAGGTGCACAATGCATGATCATGATATTCCCGGCCCTAATGTCATTTTTTTTCACAGAAAAATCCGTTTCAAAAATAAGAAATCCAATGGCGCTGACGGCGCTCAATTATGACCTCTATAGGTCCCATAAAATAAAACAGTGACCAGAAAATAATAAACCGGACCCACGTCAATTTCCCATCCAATAATTCTCAATATCTCAGAAAAATGAAATTCAATAAGTCATAAATCCGATGCCTCGAGAATCAGGTCAATCGGACGTCGGACGGACAAGTTATAAGCAAAAGAATGGAAAATGGTCAGTACAAGTCGACTTACATGAGAAAACAAGTCGACTTATGCTACTGTGTATGCATAAGTTGAGTTATCTGAGGATAAAAGTCGACTACATTACTCCCATGACAGATCTGCAAAATGTTCTCCAACATACCAACTTTTATAGGTCATAACTCCTTACTCCGAACTCCAAATTTGGTAAAATTAATGTCTATTTCATAGAGAAAAGAAAGATCTACAATGTTCATGAAGAACCCAAAAGCCAAATTCACCTCTAAGGGTGTTAAAAATACAATCAAAGTTTCTGTCCAGTCAATGAGTTCCTAACCAGTGCAGTAGAGTTCCTAACCAGTGCAGTATTTTGTAAATTCTTTAACTTCCCATTTCCTTAGTCCAAAATTACAAAATAAATGTTCTCAGTAAGATCACAATGTGATCTACAACTTTCATGAACAGTCTAGATTCAAATTCAATGGCTAACTAGGTCAAACAATTCAGTGAATGCTGCTGCCCCTGAAGGTACTCAAATTGGACAGTGATTTTTCAAGCAGTATAACTCCTTGTACAAATGTCAAAAAATTGCATACTTTATACCTATAAAAAGATAAAACACAGTACTACACTTCTCATAAAGGGCGCAGAATCAAATTCCATCATTAACCAATTCAAAACAGTCTTGCAAGTTACTGTCCTGTTCAGCAGTCCATGACCTAACTTCAGTCCAATCTTTGAAAAATCATAAGTCCCAATTCTGTTATCTAACAAATAGCATGCTATATACCATTTTCAAGATAATTGTTTCCTCTAAAAATCTTCAGAAGATCACTTAAGCCAATTAAATTCACAGAAATCACTAAAATTGCCTCTAAACAGAATGGTCACAATACCTACACTGATAGCTAGGTTTCACCAATTGCTCACAATCAGTCAATATTCCACAGTGGATATCTCCCAATATACAGATCAAAAAATTGAAAAATCAGTGGCAATGGAAATCTAACAATATAGGCTTCAACTCTCATGAAGACCATTTTCACTAATTCCCTCTCAATTAATTTAAAAAAATCATCAAAACAATCAGGTTATAAATCCGGATACTGTTCACCTAAGTCCCAGCAGCAACTTTCCAAGCCAAATTTCAACCTCTTAGAGTTACAATTAGACAATACCTATTTCACACAAAAATGTAGCCAACAAACCAAAGTTTCAGTGGGCAGAAACCTCACCTCATTTTCATAACCACACAATGAGTTATGCTCAAAACAGTATTGTAGGTCAAACTCACAATTTCAGTTTTACTTCCCAACTTCACTTCCTATCATGCCAATTCAATTCCTACTACTATAAGCATCTCAATTGGACACAAAATCAATCCCTACATCATTCCTACATTCACTAGGCATACCTACCAAAAATTGGCAGCACTTACCTCATCAATATTATGCAAGAATAATCATACATATTCAATTAAAATCAAGCTAAAACCACTCATTCCTACTACTTCATCAATTCTTACTTCAACCTAACCTTATACCTATCATTTCCACCTATAAGTTTCATTAAATTCAAGCATCCATAATCATAATAAATACACCATAACTCCCATTCAATGTTTTTAACCACCATGGCATTAAAATCATACTTAAACCATCATGAAAACACCATTTAAAGCTTAATTTATTTACTTACCTAATTAGCTTCCAACCTTCACTTCTTTTCAACTCTTTGCTTAACTATGCCTTCTAACCATTTCTTCTAACCTCCAACAAGAACTCATCATGATGGTAAGACAATAAGCATGAAGTAGTTTGGAGGAATGTGAAAAAAGAAGCAAAAATCAATGATAATGGAGAAGGAGAAAATCGATGGAGGAGGGGGAAAGCTTGAAGCTAGATTCGGATGAGCTTAAAAACACAAGTAAAAGCACCCTTTTTTATGTCTTTCTTTAGTCACAACCGATAAGACCAAGCAAGGGACATTAAATGAAGGCTTTTGGTGTTAAAATGTAATTGGTCAAAGCTTTTTAAAGAAAAGTCAACTTATTCATTCTTTAATCCAGATCAAAAACTAACCCCAACCAACTCAAATGACCCTAATTTCAATTCCAAAATAATATACCCAATATGACAGTGTCATTGGGTAGCAATGTTCGCTACCGACAATCGACCGGTTCGCCAATTGGCAATTTTTCCGGTCCGGGAATTTTCTCTGAAAAAATCCAAAAAAATTCCTAAAAATCTCTTAAAATAGAAAACAATTTATGGCGCACTCAGAATAATTTTTCAAACCCATTAACCACGTTAATCCCAATAAAATTATCTTAGGCATGCAAACCGGAAATATCATGTATGCATGCACAGTAATTTCATGTGCACAAATGTGACTGTGGACCAATCCTATTATGCATGAACAGTCCTATGCACTCCAAATCTATTCCATCCTATGTCGAATTTACTATATTACCCTTCCAATTGAGGGTGGGATGTTACACATAAGGCAACATTGATGATGCAATTTAAAGCATGAAATCTTTCTTGAATTAAACAAAACAATGAGTGACTTATTTGCTCTATTATAAATATGAACCCACCTTGAATTCCTTGCTTATACTTGCTTAGGAATGCCTTTCCTCTTGATCCTCTTGCTCCTCTTGCCTCACTTGATTTCCTTAACCAAACAACCAAAATTCCAATCAATTTGGTGTAGGAATCGGAAAGTCATACTATAACAGTTCAAACTATAACTTGTTATGAAACATAAATTCTATGCTCAACTTCCATCCAAAATTGAAGATTCTTAGAGACTGATTCATAACTTCATTTCTTCATGAAACTTGTATCCCTATGTCTCTAATTTACAATGAAAAAATAATCACCTCATTTGGAAATCTACATCAAAAGTTATGCATAAAATACCAAAGCATGTCGCCATAGGAATTTGGCCGCTCGCCGCGGCGAGAAGATGGAGCGCGCCGCGACGAGCGCGCTCGACGCGACGTGCTCATCCGCAGGTCGCGACGTGCGACGGCGAGAAAGCTTCGAAACTCAATTTTTCCACTTTCTTCAACCTTAATCCTCCCATCTTTCAAATACAACACATCTAAACCCTAAACCATCACTTATACTTCATTTCTAAGCTCATTACAACCTTAAAACAAACACAACACAACAAGATCATCAACCCTAAAAGATTTAACCATTTTTCCGAAAACCTCTAAAAAACCAAATCCTACACAATCTAACTCATATTAGGGTTTCATCTAACCCAAACAAGAAGAAGTAAGCTCATACTTACTTGTTAATGCTTCAATACCTTCAAAATCTTCAAGAATCACCAAAGTCCTACTTTCCTCTCCTTTTTCTCTTCTTCTTTCTCTCTTCCACGATGCTCACTCTCAAACAAGGCAAGGTTTCTTCTTCTTCTAATTCCTACACTTAACCCTTAATGAATGGGTAAAGACCAATTTGCCCCTCCATTATGCCTTATAACTCTAAGACCTTAAGTGACTTGCCCACTATGCCCTTCTTTATTCTTACTCATTTCCACCTACACCATACTATACTCAAATAAATCTTAATTTTCCATTAATACTTTCAATTCAATCAAACTATGTCATAAATCAATAACATCCAAAAAGAAAAATTTAAAGAAAAATTTGGAGCCTAACAAAAACTTTTATGAAGACCTCAAAGACTGATTCTATCTTATGAAGGGTCTAAAATGGAACAAAAGATAGTTACAAAGCAGACTAATGAAAAAGACAGAAGAAGTTAATAAAGACAGAAGAAGTGGGAAAATTGCTATAACTTCCCCTACAGATATCAGATTAAGGTGTTCTTTATATGTTTCAAAAGAGGACTTCGAGATATACATCTTTAATGAAGACCTATAAGATAGATTCTATCTTATGAAGGGTCTAAAATGGAATAGAAGATAGGTACAGAGCAGACTAATGGAAAAGACAAAAGAAGTGGAAAAAGACAAGAAAGTGGAAAAATTGCTATAACTTTCCCTACAGATATCAGATTAAGGTGTTCTTATATGGTTCAAAAGAGGACTTCAAGATCTACAACTTTCATGAAGACCTTGAAGGCAGATTCCATCTTATGAAGGGTCTAAAATGGAACAGAAGATAGGCTACGTGAAAAAACAAAAGAAGCAAAACATAGAAGAAGATGACGTCATCACAGAAGAAACAAAAAAGGCAGAAGAAGCAAAACACAGAAGAAGATGACGTCATCACAGAAGAAACACAGAAGAAGATGACGTCATCATAGAAGAAGCAAAAAGGCAGAAGAAGCAAAACACAGAAGAAGCAAAAGGAAAAAGAAACAAAACACATAAGAAGCAAAATATAGAAGATACAAAACATAGAAGAAGCGAAAAGTTAAAAGATACATATTCCTTTATAGGGTCATAACTTTCAGCCTAGAAGTCTAAAAATTTTGTACTATATATAGTTGGAAAGCTAAAAGAGATACCTAAAACTTTCTAGAAGACATATTTTCCCAAATCAGCCTATAACAATTCATAATTTCCCTCGAATTCAGAATATGAACTTTACATTCATCCACCAATGTACTACACCCAGTTCTAAAATTCATGACAAATTTTAAGATTCTTAAATATAGAATTTAAATTTGATGTCTTCATAAGAAATGTATCCATATGTTTCTAGTTTAGTCCAAATTAAGAATCATCTTGTTTGGATAACTAGAGAAAAAGTTGTGGCTAAAAGACTGAAGCATACTCCGTGAATATTTTCTAGATCAACTACCAATTTATTTCACAATCTTTCCTTAACGCAAATCATACTAAGATCACCTTTTCTACTTCATTTGCTCCTCATTCTCAACTCCGTTTGAAATCAATATCATCTATAAAGAAATTATAGTCCATGATTAATCATGAACACCAATAATAGAATATACACATATATACATATTCCTCGTAAACTTAATACACAAATTCAACTTCATTATTGCTTCTAACTTTCACCTTAATTCTTCCCATTTCAAAATCTCTTATCCACAAAAACACCAAAGCAAGACATGAATCTATCCACATTTCTCATTCGCTACTTTACCCTTGCCTATCATTTCTTGGTTCGAGAATTTTCATCATTTGTTCTTTACTCAGGACGAATCACCAAAATTCATCGTTTACCAGTTCTAATCTTCTAATAAAAGTTCAGGGTCCAATAACTCTCCCCCGTTAAAGAATTTAGTCCTCGAAATTCTTACCTGAGTGGTCAACCAAATGGAGGTATCATTGTCTTATGTTTTCCTCAGTCTCCCTAGTAACTTCTTCACTTGAATAATTTCCATTAAATGATCATAGTCAAAAGACTCACTCTGTCTTTCAATCACTCATTTAATCATTCACTTTCTTAACAAGTTTCTCATTAGGTTTCGGATTACTCACACTTTTCCCTATTCAGATCATGTTGATATCTCTTAACATGCTCACATTACGAACCAAAGACACCTTTGTTGGTAATACTAACTCACAAGTCAGTGGTCCAGTTCTCAATATCTTTATTTGGACCAAAATAATTCAAGTTTAGTTGATTCTTTATCTTAGCTTGAGCACATTTTGAACTCAATCTAAGCACACCTTGGGGAGGTGATACTCTTATACCTTTGCATTATAGTTCACATCTCTATAGTATCAGTATGCTTTACTCTTATGTCTATCTCATTTTACTCCATACTTTTAGTATTGATCCACTAACTCCTTTATCTCGTTATTAGGTATATATATTTCTCCTTTTCGATCACAAAGCCTCATCTTCCAATTTAAACTCAAAATTCAAATCCATTTTCAATTCCTTAATAAGATTCTCAATTCCTGAATCCTTAATTTGGGATAAACCAAGCCCCACATTCTATGCTTCTTTTTACTCTAGTTCTGATAATCCTCAGTATCACGTTTCTGCTTAGGGTATCTAATATAACATGTGGCCTTACTTGGAATTTCTCACTTCTACAATCATGGTCTTTCAGCATTTATATCAATCTTCTCAGTCTCATATTTAATTCTCTCAATTCAGTGATTGCCTCAAACTTTTATGATCTATACTTGTATATATACATCTAAGATATTCCTTTACATATACTGTCTCTAAACTTCAAAACAATCACTACTATAGTATCTATAAATCATATATCGAATAATCAACTCATAGGACTTTAGTTGTCTCCATACATAGGAAATCACTTTATCTTGTTGCATTGGACTCACCCAAATCTCTTATATAATATCATTGCATACTATAAAATCTTTAAATCCATACGATATAATTAATATCAATATAATTCCTCAAAATTTTCTTTACTTTCATTTCTCATACGCGTTAGACATTTTTCTTCACGTATTCAAGTTATTCTTCTCAAAGTTTCAAATAACTTTAATACATCATCAAATTTTATTTGGATCACTTTAATCTTCAATACCATGGTACCATCGGGGCAATTGTTAACTCAAACAATTAGTATCAAACTCCATATGCCCATGATTAGCTCTCTTAATTCCTTAAATAACTAATTCCTCAATGAGGTAACATTATCTCGCGTTATTTTCAATTTCACAATTGACTCACCTTTCTTAAATGAACTTCTCCATTCTTTAGATTTCCTCGTATTTCACATTGGTTTATTCTAGGTTTGCTCATTCATACTAGTTTCTCCTCACATTTTAATTTATTTGTAACTTAACTTCCTACTTTAGTAACACATTTATCAAAATCTAATTTATATCTCCTTCGTATATTCTCATAGAATATAATGTGGATCTAAGTTCTCCTCACATTAGAAATAATGTTATCTCAATTTCCTAAAATCCATTGTTGTAGTTGGATACTTTTTATCGAAAAATATACATACATTCTCAGTAGCATACTCTACCTGTTATGCTTGAGTCTCCACTAGGGATAGAACTCCAATATTTACTTCTCATTCATTACATATCCATCTCTGATTGGTTCTTTTGTTGATCATTCTTCATATAAACTACCTGATTTGCTTAACCTAATTCAAAACAATTCTTCTTTGAAAGAAGATTTCTTGCTACAATCATCTATACTATACTTCCACCTCGTTACTCTGATTCATCTCATGATCTTTAACTATAGGGATCATTGATTATCTCCTATCTATATCCAAATATAGGTCTCATATGTACTCAATCATATTATTCACCAATTTAACCACATTATCAAATATGTACTTATAATAACTAGTCGATATAACCTTTAAAACCTTTACATATATCACTATCCTTTGTTACACTTCCCATACATTAATCATTGATCAATTTAGGAGCATAAACATATAGCCATCATGAAATTCAAATCTCAAATTCACTGATACAATCTTACATTTGATCATAAATTCTGAGTTCAACCTTTCAATTCCATTTTGCTTGTACACCTTAAATCTTGTCGTTTTCACCCTGTCTCTATCTCTTCTTCAGTCAATTCGTGGAAATATTTTTGCATCCGTATCAATTCAAGTACATATCCTCATGAAATTTTGTTACTTTATTCGCTGACATGATCACAGATACTACATCTGTGTCTAACATATCGGACTACACAACATTTCTTATTTCTAAATATCCGCAAACTTTCCTCATCTTACACTTTAACCAAACACCATTCTTCTCATCGTTTCTACTAGTCTAAACTCTTAACAGAAGTTCATACATGCAACTTATATGGTTGCAATTACTAGGATTCTATACTTATCAGCACCCTTCTCAAATGGAGAGGAATTAGATGCAGCAGATCCTTGCAAAACTTCTCGTATTCTTTTACGAGGTGGCATTTTACTCCTTTGATAAGACACCATCATTCAGCTTACTTTCATTTTAATCTTATTTCCTATATGTATGCATGATATGCATGTCACTTAATGCAACACGTCAACTCACAATACAACAATAAATGACATAACACACAATTCATCCCATAATGCATTCTAAGCCTAGAAAAAACCTAAGCTTTGATACCAAACAATGTTGGATCCCACTTCCGAAGCCCAGCATTCGAAGATAAATGACAGTCAAATCACATTGCAATTTTTTAAAAACATTTAAAGCGCGTGCGAAAAATCGATAATCAAAATGGCCCTATTTATTTAAAACAATTTCAGTCATAAAGATGTAATCATTATTGAACACATAAGAGTTTTAGCGATCATGTGGGCCCATTACAGAACACAATGTTTATTTTCATAATATCTTTACATTTTGAAAACCACCCTTTTGCCTTAATACAAATACAAAATACAAAATAAAAAATACACATGATACAATTGAATGCTTATACTTAAAATGATTCCAAAATATAAAAATGCTGAACTAACTTAATCACAAAATCCTTTAACTATCTTGGAGTCCCAATGCCTTGCAAGGATCGCTAATATTCTCTTTTTGCACCTGAGGAGGGAAGCATGAGGTGAGCTATACAGCTCAGTGGCTAATATATTCATAGCCATTGACAATTGACCAAAATCAAGCATATGTATATATATATATATGTCTAACAATTCTAGCATTTATACTTTATACAAGCAATTTGAACATTCATCAAATTTAGCTCAAAACACATAACTGCTCATAACACATAATGTTGAGACCCGATCTCAGAACACCGGACCCCAACCGAAAAATGAAATGAAAGTGGTCGAAACCAAAGTGAATTCAAATCGGATAAATCGAATCTGAAGGCGAATCGAATAACAAAATGCGAAAACAAAGTACAAAGCGGATCAAAAGGCGAAACCAAATAGCAAAAGCGAAATTGACTAATATGAAAGCAATCTAGAAGGGGGGTTAAATAGATCGATGAAAAATGTTCGCAAAGTTCTACAAAAAAAATGATAAATTAATATACACGAAAAATCGAATAATTTAAATAAAGAAAGTAGGGAAGAAGATCAAACACTTTTTTTATAGAGGTTCGGTGCTAAGACCTACGTCCTCTACTTAAGCTTCCACTTAGGATTTGACAAACCACTTTACTGTACACTTTTTAGTTCAGTGTGACCTTATTACAACCCACTTGATTTCTGGCTCAAGCTACACCTCACAATCCGATTTAACTTCCGGCATAAATCCTACCTCACAGTGATTTTTCACTAATCACTCAACACACAGTAATAGTAAAGTGAAAATAAGATGCGCAGTACAAATGAATAAACTTGAATGAACTAAGAGCAATTTAGGGCAATAATCTATGAATAATGATCAAAGTGTTTTTCAATGTATAACTACATTTGATCTCTTGATGTTATTACTTTTATAAGCATGGTCCAGATGATTATAGACGTTGTGGATCTCCATCTTCTCGTTTTTAATACTCAGAGACATTGTAGATCTCCATCTTCCCGTTGATGATACTCAGAGACGTTGTAGAATTATTTTTCATCCGTTTGAAATCACTTGACTTCATCATAACTTGTTCAGTTGTACGTGTAAGTCGACTTGTCGTGGTGTATAAGTCGACTTGCAGGAACGTTTTTCATAAAAACTTCAACTCCGCTCTTCAATAAGTCAATTTATACAGTGTAAGTCGACTTGTGTGGTTATTAGGATGACAAGTCTGAAAATGTAAGTCGACTTGTGTAGTGTAAGTCGACTTGTGTATATTCCAGATAAACTTTAATCTTTGAAATCACAATCTACAATCTTCACAATAATCATCTTTTGTACGTTTGAACAATGTCATTTTCTATCTCTTGAACGTTGGAGATTATTATAAACTTGATTTGCATTAATCCAAAATACCTGAAATAATTTCTTAACTAATTCTATACATTTTATTATTATCAAAATATAAAGGGATTTTATTTGTCAACCACCATTGGTCCAACAATCTCCCCCTTTTTCATAATGACAAAACATGTAGGATTTGTTTAAGAAATTGAAAACAAAGGAAAAATTGATCAAGGTTTTTATGCCTTGTCGTGTTGGTTAGATAAACTCCCCCTTAATCAATAAACCAATGAATTCAATGATAATTGCAAAATTCCATAATTCATAATATTAAGCCAATAAATCACAGTGGAATAATTTCAATTTACCAACGGAAAGAACAAAAACAATTAAAACTTACTCCCCCTTTTTGTCATAATCAAAAACAAGAGTTATAAACAGAAAAATGCAAACCAAAAAGAAATACCAAGCCAAATAAAAAGAAAGTCACACACATCCAGATGCAAAAAAATATCGGTCATAGAACAAAAACAAACACATCACTGTGGAGAAGTGTCATCATTTCTACATCCCAATTTATCAAATATCTTTTTCATGGTTTTCTCCATGGTCGTCATGGTTTTCTCCATATGCATGAGCATACTCTGTTGGTCATCAATCCGATCATTTATTTCTTGTAGCTGATCCCGAATATCCTGAAGTTCATCTTGAGAAACGTCACGCCGACGCACACTGCTTGGTTAAGAGCTGCTAGGACGATCATTGATCCTCTTGGAACGTTGCCTTCGAGGCACTTCTTCACTTGCCAGAGTTAAACCAAGTTTCTCCACATGATCAGAATACACCCAACCCTTTTCTACTGTTCTAACCAACTTCATGCTCCTTAAGTTATAGGGTGTAAACCTCTAACTAGCCGGATACGGATAATGAGTATAAGTACTCAAATTTCATTTTTGTAACTTGGCAAGAGATGTTATCAAAGCTGCATATGGCATTCCTTTATGTCGGACTGGTTTCCCTTTAATCTCACCTCGTAATAAACTCGCCTTTTTTCGCATCATTTGAATAATTAGACTTAGATAATTTATCTTTCTCCCTTCTTCTAAGTGCCAAAGAATTTCTTTATCCAAGATTGTAATTTGATTATTGCTGGCCTTTTTCGGATACACAACTCTATTTATCGCATAGTGTAACAACCGATAATTCAAGGGCAAATCCATTGCCTCATAAGGTGGTGTATGGTCAGAACATAATCTACTCACAATTCAAAGACCTTTCTCTTGAAGATAACCAAATTTTCTTGACTTCTTCATCAATATCACCATCCTCATTTCTCAAAATAGCCAAATCTATTTGCGAGCTCTAGCCTAACTCCTCCTCAGCAACCTAAACAAAATGGATATATTCTCTTCACAAATAAAAATTTCTCTGCTTTGAACACTGATTTCAAATGAAATCCATCGGTAACATTACTTCTAATCACAACAAGGTTAGCATAAAATTCTCTAACCACATCTTCATATATGTCATTCAAAACCCAAAAATCTCTTAAGTCAAACTAGTGATTTCTTAAAATGAGATCAGAACTCGCTATGGTCTAATCCAGCCCACTCAAATCTCATTGAAGGGATAAGAACCTCATTTTTAAGTACCTTATTGTATAGATTCTGAGCTTCCTTGGAGACAAATCGAGTCTTAACCTCCTCGTTTTCTCTCTCTACATCTCCCCTTGAAGAAGAGCCACGAACTCTAGGACCTCGTGACGGGGTTGCTTGTTTGCCTTTGCCACTTGATTTTCTTGGTGCCATGGTATAAGATTCGATGGATTTTAGGAGAAAAGGAGATTTTAGAAGAAAAAAACCGTGAATGATGAGATTAGGGTTTTATATTTCGTGAAGAGGGGTTCAAAAAATGAAGGATGATTGGATGAAATAAGGAATGGATTTTGTGTCTATGGTAGTCAATTGATGATGGGTAGTGAAGATTTGAAGAGATTTGAAAGTATAAGTCGACTTGAAGAAAGGAATTTCAGAAGTTAGAGAAAAGAAGTTTTCGGAGAATGAAAGGTATAATGGTTTTTTTTTAAAGAACCCTTGTATACATAAGTCGACTTATCGACCACCATAAGTCGACTTGTCCTTTAATTTTTCTTCTATCCTAGAACATTAGTCGATTATGCCAATAACTTGCCTCATTCCTCAACAGCAGTAGACTGAACTCCAATTAGTCTACTGGTATATTTCTAAGATCAAAGTAATCACTGCAAAACCTAGATGTAAATCACGAAGACATATCTCCTGATGAATTTGCAAATTTGCCAAAAAAGAATATGACCATTTTGATATGCTAGTATATGCAAAAAACAAAAAATCAACAAAGAGAATTTAAATCACACATTCCAAGTTTCAATTTGATATTAAGAAAAACATCTTTTTTAAGGGGTTTTGTAAATATATCAGCTAATTGATCACTAGAGGAAACATGCTTCAAATAAATGTCACCTTTCAAACAATGATCACGAATAAAATGATGTCTGATTTCAATATGTTTAGTCCTACTGTGTAAAATCGTATTTTTACTCAGACAAGTTGCACTAGTATTATCACAATAAATAGGAACATTTTTAATTACAACACCATAATCAAGTAATTGATGCTTAAGCCAAAGAACTTGGGCACAAGCACTCCCAACTGCTACATATTCGGATTCAGCAGTGGAAATAGCTACACTAACTTGTTTCTTACTAGCCCAATAAATCAAAGATGATCCTAAAAAATGACATATACTGTAGCGCCCCCTTACCGTAGGGTATACACCGGGACGCCCGTAGGTCATTCCGATACATAACCCACGATGAGGGTGCACTACGATTCGATCATTTCTATAAACTTCATGGCGTCGATATCATAAAGCAGTAATATCAAATTCACTAAATTTTAAAACCAATAGATGCTTCTCATTTCATTTCTTTAAAACCACAAGTTTACAATTCTATTCGATTACAACTGTACA
The DNA here is from genome assembly GCA_029891385.1 of Erythroxylum novogranatense. Lineage (NCBI taxonomy): Eukaryota > Viridiplantae > Streptophyta > Magnoliopsida > Malpighiales > Erythroxylaceae > Erythroxylum > Erythroxylum novogranatense. Next base: position 29,304,972 of record CM057224.1, read on the forward strand.
GAACATAACTCCTAACTAGATCATCCCCCAAAATATCCCAAAAGATCCCAGCTGACCGACCTGTGGGCCATGCTCCTCTCGCCACTCCTGCGTGAGAAAAGTCTCACCGATCGAGCTAGAGTCACACTAACGCCGTCTGAAAAATAAATGCAATGTTGGGTTTATTTCACTCACTCGAAACCATCATCGATGGTTCACCCAACTCATGCATAAACAACCAGTTCACACTAAATCATATATTATCACAATTAAGAATTACATGCATTCTATTTCACATTTATAAGGCGATACGCCTTTCATACAATTCACATTTGAACATTCATATATGCAATGTACATGTGACTCTTCCATTTTATTTCGTTGTTGTGATCATGCGCCTGAGCTCATTTACGTTGAGCCATTGGCTCTGAAAACATTGGGCTTGAAGCCCTGATACGTTGAGCATAAAGCTCTGAAAATCGTTGGGCTCGAGGCCCTGTGCGTTGAGCTTAAAGCTCTGAATACGGTGGCTGCACCGGTCACAACTGCCTTTATCTGATCATGCACAATGGCATGAATGCACATGCTCCAAATCTCACTAATCATGCCAAAATCTATTATCACCTATCCAATTTGTGTTCAAAACCAATGAATGACAATATATGCACAATTAACACTTCTATAGCACATTCCAAATATTTCGAACACCCGTGGTCCGAAATCACTCAAACAAACACATACAATCCATCCTTAACTCCACATAGCATAATTGCATAGAATTAAGCACATATAGGTTGAGAAACCAACTAGGTTACTCACCTCAGAACTTCCGAGCTACTGCCGGGAAGTCTCGCCTACGTCAGACGATCGGCGATCCACTTGAGCCTCTACAATAATCATAATATCGAAATATTACTAATTGTACAATTCCAATATTCAATGATGCATATGTATCGAATAATGTATGTACTATACATGTTAGGACATTTCCGACCCTACTCCTAAATTGTCTCAATTCCGCATTTTCACTCTAATCCATAGCAATTCCTAACACCATAATTCAATTGACTATACTCCAATCAATTTCTAACTAATCCAAATTTAACCTCAAAATTCTCCAATTAAACACATCATTTTTGGCCTAATTAAGCGCCCTTGTCGCGACGCCTGATCCCTTGCTGGGGCGTGAAATCTTCTGCTTGTCGCGACGTACAAATTAAATATTCGTCGCGACGTGCAAGAAAAGGGGGCTCGCCGCGCGTGTTCATCACACATCGCGACGTGCGAACCCAGATTTGCGTCCGAAACCCAGAAATTTCCCAGATTTCCTAATATAAAACCATCCAAATCCATTCTAAACACTCCTAAACAACTTCCTATACTTAAGACATCTCATTCTTAACCTACAATCCACCAAATAACCATTATCCCTAAATTTCAATATTAAATTCAACAAAAACATCATTGGAAACCCTAACTTTCAAATCCTTAAATATTCAAACTAAATCATCCATATAACTAAATCAATCAATAAATCTATCTATCTAGGGCAAGAAAGAAACAACTTACTTAATTAAAGTCTCAAATCTTCAAAGATCACACCAACCCAAGCTCATTGACACCCACGACAAACACCAATACTCCACCCAAATGTCATGTTTTCCAATTCCAAACCAAGGAAGAGATCAAAGATGGAAGAGGAAGCAAATAGCAAGAAGGAAATCAAGAAGAAATCACGATGAAGGAGGGAGAAATTTCAAGTTTTTCTTTCACAGGAAACAAGCATCGTGATTGGCAAATTTCAAAGGAAGAAGTTTATAAACCTAAGGGACTTAAGGCTTGTTTGGCAAATGAAATTGCCACAAGACCAATCCGAACAACTTCGATCCAATTTCTATTTCTAATTTCTCCCGAATTCCAATAACTATGAATAATAACTCCTAAAATCATAACTCCAATTATTTCCTGCCAATTTTCAATCAATCTCGGAACCGAAATTCAATTAATCAGTCATTATGTAAATTTTTCGGTCCGGACCTATTGCTCCAAAATTTCCAGAAAAATCCTATAAATTCCCAAAAATACAAATTGCATAATCCTACACTCCAATTTCATAATTCAAATCCCTAAAATTCAATTTTACTCTCCAATTCACTAATCAAAGCATAATTAATCTTAAAATCACAAAATCTCCAATTTTCACAATCCGGTCGGAAATCTGTCATACATGCATGTACATACATATGCTAGTGCAATCATAAACATTTATCGATAATATAGAGGCTATAAATGCATATGCAAATCAAATTATAAATGCACCCAGTCTAAATTCACCCAAATTACCGATATGCCCTTCATACCGGTAATGGGATGTTACAATTCTTCCCTCCTAATAAAAATTTCGTCCTGAAATTTCTTACCTGACTGGTCGAACAGGTGAGGGTACTGCCTCCTCATGTGCTCCTCAGTCTCCCAAGTCGCCTTCTCAGATGAGTGGTTCTTCCAAAGGACTTTCACCAATGGAATCACCCTGCTCCTCAACTGCTTGACCCGCGACCCTATAATTCGCACCGGCTCCTCCACATAACTCAAATCACTGGCTATCTCTATCTCCTGAGCCGAAATCACATGGATCGGGTCTGATCTATATCGTCTGAGCATACTCACGTGGAACACATCATGAAGCTGCGACATCTCACTCGGCAAGGCCAATCTATATGCCAACGGTCCTATCCTCTCAAGGATCTCATATGGACCGATATACCGAGGACTCAACTTGCCCTTACGGCCAAATCTGAGAACACCTTTCCACGGAGACACTCTAAGGAACACTCTATCACCCACACTGTACTCCATCTCTCTCCGATGCTGATCCACATAACTCTTCCATTCATCTCCGAGTTGCCTTGATGCGACTCAATCAATCGCACTTATCTATCAGATCTGGATCAACTCGGGACCCTCTAACATCCTCGTACCCTCTTAATCCCAGTAATGAGGTGATCTGCACTGTCGTCTATATAATGCCTCATACGGTGCCATACCAATGTCGCTCTAATCGATTATTATACGATAAACTCAACCAGAGGCAACATCGATCCCAAGCACCTCGGAACTCCAATACACAGTCTCTCAACATATCCTCAACAGTCTGAATAGTCCTCTCACTCTGCCCATCTGTCTGAGGATGAAACGTTGTCCTGAAGTTCAACCTCGTACCTATAGCTGACTGCAAACTCCTCCAAAACCTCGAAGTAAACCTGGGATCCCTATCTGACACTATCGATACTGGGACCCCATGCAGTGGCACAATCTCTGCTACATACTTCTGGGCCAACTGATCGAGGGTATTACTCTCCCTTACTGATAAGAAGTGAGTCGATTTAGTCAACCGGTCCACTATGACCCAGATCGCATCATGCTGTCTCGACGTCCTAGGCAGCCCCATAATGAAATCCATCGTAATGCGCTCCCATTTTCACTCCGGAATGGGCAACGAATGCAGTCTCCCCACCGGGGCCTGGTGCTCAACCTTAACCTGCTGGCACGTCAGACACCAAGAAACAAACTCTGCTACATGCCTCTTCATACCTGGCCACCAGAAATGCAACTTAAGAATGCGATACATCTTGGTAGTACCAGGATGCATGGCATAAGCAGCCAAATGAGCCTCCTCCAAAATCTCACGCCTCAAATCATCTACATCTGGAACACATAATCTCTGCCCCAACCACAATGTCCCATCTCTCAACTCAAACTCCGAAAGCCATCCAGATCTGACTCTATCAATCAATCTCACCAATGCTGGATCCTGATCCTGCACTCTCTTAATCCGATCATGCAATACCGGCCTAAGCCTCAAAGTAGAGATCAGAGCTCCATCCTGGCCTAAATCCATCTGCACATTAAGAGCTCTCAACTGAACTAAACACGGCAACCTCGAAACCTGAATCTGAGCTGCACTACCATGAGATCTCCTACTCAATGCATCAGCCACCACATTAGCCTTCCCTGGGTGGTACTCAATAGTGCAGTCATAGTCCTTAAGAAACTCCAACCATCTCCTCTGCCTCAGATTTAGCTCTTGCTGACTCAACAAATACCTCAAGCTCTTATGATCAGTGAAGATCTGGAACGTCTCCCCATACAAATAATGTCTCCAGATCTTCAAAGCAAACACAACTGCTGCTAACTCCAAATCGTGCACAGGGTAAATAATCTCATGAGACCTCAACTGTCTCGAGGCATCAGCTATAACTCTCCCATGCTGCATCAATACACATCCTAAACCCTGCTGCGAAGCATCACTGAAAACCTCAAAACCTCCTGCTCCAGATGGCAGGGCTAACACCGGTGCCGTAGTCAACCGATGTATCAGCTCCTCAAAACTCCTCTGACACTCATTAGTCCATCTGAAGGCCACACTCTTCCTCAGAAGTTTTTTCAAAGGGGTTGAGATTACAGAAAACCCCTCGACAAACCTCCAGTAATAACCTGCCAATCCGAGGAAACTCCTCAACTCTAACACGTTCCTCGGAATCTCCCAACTCCTCACTGCCTCAATCTTGTGAGGATCCACCCGGATACCCTCACTAGACACGATGTGGCCTAGGAACACCACCTCATCCAACCAAAATTCACACTTAGTGAATGTGGCATACAACTGCCTATCCCTCATAATCTGCAGCACTATCCTCAGATGCTACGCATGCTCCTGTCTATCTCTCGAATACACCAGAATATCATCAATGAATACAATAACAAATTGATCCAGGTAGGGCTGAAAGACCTTATTCATCAAGGCCATGAAGGCTGCCGGGGCATTAGTCAACCTAAATGGCATTACTAAGAACTCGAAATGCCCATACCTGCTCCTAAAAGCGCTCTTAGGCACATCGGCCTCTGCGATCCTCAACTGATAGTATCCGGATCTCAAATCCAACTTGGTAAACACCTGAGCTCCCTGCAACTGATCAAATAAATCATCGATCCTAGGCAGTGGGTACTTGTTCTTAACTGTAACCCGAGTCAGCTGCCTATAATCGATGCACAACCTCAAAGTCCCGTCCTTCTTCTTCACAAACAACATCGGAGCTGCCCACGACGAAACACTCGTCCTGATAAATCCCTTGTCCAACAACTCCTGCAGCTAAGCCTTAAGCTCTCTCAGTTCCACCAATTCCATCCTATGCGGAGGTATCGATATAAGAGCGGTACCTGGAACGAGGTCAATCTCAAACTCTGTCTCCCGATCCGGCGGCAAACCCAGTAACTCCTCGGGAAACACATATGGAAATTTCCTAATCACGGGAACATCCTACAACCTCTGCTCCACTCTGGAATCCACCACATGCGCCAAATAGGCCTCACAACCTCCCTGGATCAACCTCAAGGCACTCATAAACGAAATCATCCTGGTTGGCACTGCCTGACTAACACCTCGAAATACAGCTCTCGGCTGACCAGGAGACTTCAATACGACCTCCTTGGTATAACAATCCATAATAGCCCTATGGGAAGTGAGCCAGTCCATCCCCAAAATCAAATCAATCTCTCTCAGGGGCAACACTATCAGGTCTACACTCAACGCCGACTGATCAATCATAATCGGACATCCCTTGCAGACCTCTCCCAAAATTGTAGTACTACCTAGAGGCGTACTCACCTCTAGCCCACACTGCAACATCTCCCTATCCACATGCAATCTACATGCCACATGCGGTGCAATAAAAGAATGCGTGGACCCTGGATCTATCAATGCATAAACCTCAATGTCGAGAGCGTATAAACTCGCAACCACATCGGAGAATCTGGGCCTCCCGCTCGGTCATAGCGTAGACCACGGCACGGGGCGCAATGATCGCCACGACCATCGGTCCCCACAAAGGAATCTCCTCCTCTACCTTGGTCTCTTCCTCGGCCCCTAAATCCAAGTCCACCGCTACGGCTTTGCTGCACCGTCGAACTACTACCAGCTCTACCACTCGCAGCAAACTGAACTCCCAAAGTCAGAGGACAACTCCTAATCATATGATCCATCGAACAGCATGCTAGACAGGCTCCTGTCACTCTCCAGCACTCTCCATTGTGCCTCTTATCACAATGCACACACACTAGCAAAGCCTGCCCTGATCCTTTGCCACTACTATCGCCATCGCCGATCCGCCTAAATCTCCTCTCTCAATGTAACCCGACCGTATGCAATCCTCCTGCCGATCTGAACTCGCTCAAGGCTCGCTAGAGCTCCTACCAAAGCTACCCCGATCATCACTAGATCGCTTGCCTCCGGATCCTCGACCAATCTCAAATACTACTGTCTCAAGAGTCGCTCAATCCTCATCGTGAATCGCTCTTGCTCCACAAAGGTGCCCATATCGGCATCGCTAACACCTGCACGAATCTCCAGACAAGCCCTCCTCGAATCTCCGTAACCTATCCGCCTCGAGGCAATCGTAATGAAGCATATGCCAACAACTCATTAAACCTAACCTCATAATCGGCCACTATCATCGACCCCTGTCTCAGCTCAAAGAACTCCTGCATCTTCATTTCCAAATAGACCTTGGGCATGAAATTATCCCGAAAAGCTCTCAGAAAATCATCGCAAGTCAAAACACAGGGTCTGGTGGAACTACCCGGGACAGTCTTCCATCACTGATAAGCTGGACCCTGAAGCAAAGAGACAGCATAATCAAAGCTCTCCTCAGGGTCGCAATCCATCTGATCGAGGACTCGCTCGGTCCTCTCCAACCATCCCTCAGCCTCAGCAGGTCTCAGGCCGCCATAAAATCCTGACTCGCCACGCAGACGATCGCATCTCCGCCTCCCGCCTCATGGGAACTCTAGGAGGTGCTCCTCATCTGAGAGCAATCAAGACTCCTACTTGTTCGACCGATCCTTGGTCAGCTGGTTGATCTACCTGATCACCAAAGACGGATGACCTACAACAAATCTGCAAACTTGATCAATTTCTGCTTTTCTTATCATAATTCAAGCCTAAAATATACTACGCCCAAAAGATGCCAAACCATGCTCTGATACCACCTAATGTAACGCCCCCTTACCGTAGGGTATACACCGGGACGTCCGTAGGTCATTCCGATATATAACCCACGATGAGGGTGCACTACGATTCGATCATTTCTATAAACTTCATGGCATCGATATCATAAAGCAGTAATATCAAATTCACTAAATTTTAAAACCAAGAGATGCTTCTCATTTCATTTCTTTAAAACCACAAGTTTACAATTCTATCCGATTACAACTGTACAGAACATAACTCCTAACTAGATCATCCCCCAAAATATCCCAAAAGATCCCAGCTGACCGACCTGTGGGCCATGCTCCTCTCGTCATCACTCACACAGCAGCAAAAGTCTCATTGACTGGAGCTAGGAGTCACTCTAATGCTGTCCTGAAAAATAAATGCAATGTTGGGTAAGTTTGCGAACTCATTAAGAAACCATCATCGATGGTTCACCCAACTCATGCATAAACAACCAGTTCACACTAAATCATATATTATCACAATTAAGAATTACATGCATTCTATTTCACATTTATAAGGCGATACGCCTTTCATACAATTCACATTTGAACATTCATATATGCAATGTACATGTGACTCTTCCATTTTATTTCGTTGTTGTGACCGCTTTGAGCTCATTTACGCTGAGCCATTGGCTCACGAAAACATCGGGCTTGAAACCTCGATACGCTGAGCATAAAGCTCAAAATCGTTAGGCTCGAGGCCTCGTGCGTTGAGCTTAAAGCTCAATACTGGTGGTTTGCACAACCGCTTTTATCTGATCATGCATAATGGCATGAATGCACATGCTCCAAATCTCACTAAGCGTGCCACAATCTATTATCACCTATCCAATTTGCGTTCAAAACCAATGAATGACAATATATGCACAATTAACACTTCTATAGCACATTCCAAATATTTCGAACACCCGTGGTCCGAAATCACTCAAACAAACACATACAATCCATCCTTAACTCCACATGGCATAATTGCATAGAATTAAGCACATATAGGTTGAGAAACCAACTAGGTTACTCACCTCAGAACTTCCGAGCTACTGCCGGGAAGTCTCGCCTACGTCAGACGATCGGCGATCCACTTGAGCCTCTACAATAATCATAATATCCAAATATTACTAATTGTACAATTCCAATATTCAATGATGCATATGTATCGAATAATGTATGTACTATACATGTTAGGACATTTCTGACCCTACTCCCAAATTGTCTCAATTCCGCATTTTCACTCTAATCCATAGCAATTCCTAACACCATAATTCAATTGACTATACTCCAATCAATTTCTAACTAATCCAAATTTAACCTCAAAATTCTCCAATTAAACACATCATTTTGGCCTAATTAAGCGCCCGTTGTTGCGCGCCGATCCCTTGTCACAAGCGTGAAATCTTCGCGCTCGTCATGACGCATAAATTAAATATTCGTCATGACGCAAGAAGAGGGGGCTAGTCGCAGTGTTCATCACATCGTCATGACGCATAAACCAGATTCGCGTCCAAAACCCGAAATTTCCCAGTTTCACGATATAAAACCATCCAAATCCATTCTAAACACTCCTAAACAACTTCCTATACTTAAGACATCTCATTCTTAACCTACAATCCACCAAATAACCATTATCCCTAAATTTCAATATTAAATTCAACGAAAACATCATTGGAAACCCTAACTTTCAAATCCTTAAATATTCAAACTAAATCATCCATATAACTAAATCAATCAATAAATCTATCTATCTAGGGCAAGAAAGAAGCAACTTACTTAATTAAAGTCTCAAATCTTCAAAGATCACACCAACCTAAGCTCATCGACACCCACGGCAAACACCAATACTCCACCCAAATGTCATGTTTTCCAATTCCAAACCAAGGAAGAGATCAAAGATGGAAGAGGAAGCAAATAACAAGAAGGAAATCAAGAAGAAATCACGATGAAGGAGGGAGAAATTTCAAGTTTTTCTTTCACAGGAAACAAGCATCGTGATTGGCAAATTTCAAAGGAAGAAGTTTATAAACCTAAGGGACTTAAGGCTTGTTTGGCAAATGAAATTGCCACAAGACCAATCCGAACAACTTCGATCCAATTTCTAATTCTAATTTCTCCCGAATTCCAATAACTATGAATAATAACTCCTAAAATCATAACTCCAATTATTTCCTGCCAATTTTCAATCAATCTTGGAACCGAAATTCAATTAATTAGTCATTATGTAAATTTTCCGTTCCGGACCTAATGCTCCAAAATTTTCAGAAAATTCCTATAAATTCCCAAAAATAAAAATTGCATAATCCTACACTCCAATTTCATAATTCAAATTCCTAAAATTCAATTTTACTCTCCAATTCACTAATCAAAGCACAATTAATCTTAAAATCACAAAATCTCCAATTTTCACAATCCGGTCGGAAATCTGTCATACATGCATGTACATACATATGCTAGTGCAATCATAAACATTTATCGATAATATAGAGGCTATAAATGCATATGCAAATCAAATTATAAATGCACCCAGTCTAAATTCACCCAAATTATCGATATGCCCTTCATACCGGTAACGGGATGTTACATATACCACTAGTACTTTTTCTATCAATCCTACAACTACCATAATCAGCATCACTATAAGCATATAAATCAAAAAAATCACAACAAGGATACCATAAACCATGATTAACAGTTTTGCTCAAATATCTGAAAATTCTTTTGCAAGCAGTCAAATGAGAAATCTTAGGATAGGATTGAAATCTAGCACATAGACACGTAGCAAACATTATATCTTGTCTAGAAGTAGTTAACTATAGAAGAGAACCGATCATACCTCTATAGAGTTTTTGATCAACATCCTCTTCATGTTCAAATTTTTCCAAGACCAGATTTGATGCCATTGGCATAGCTGCTACTTTGCATCCTTCCATATTGAACTTCTTTAAGAGTTCTTTGGTATATTTGGACTGATGAATGAAAATGTCGTCTTTGTATTTTTTTGATTTGTAATCTAAGAAAGAATTTGTGGTCCCCCATCATACTCATTTCGAATTCACTTTGCATTAAATCACTAAATTCTTTGCACAAAAATTCATTAGGAGCACCAAAAACAATATCATCAACGTATATTTGACAAATTAACATATCTTGATTAACATGTTTTATAAACAAAGTATTACCAACTTTACCTCGAATATAACCATTTTGAGTTAGAAAAGTACTTAACCTTGCATACCATGCCCTTGGTGCTTGCTTTAATCCATATAAAGCCTTTTTGAGCTTGTAGACATAATCCGGATGTTTATGATCTTCGAAACTAGGTGGTTTTTTGACATATACTTCCTCTTGGATGTAACCATTGAGAAATGCACTTTTGACGTCCATTTGATTTAACTTGATCCTTTTATGCGAAGCAAAGGCACACAATAATCTGATTGCTTCTGAGCGAGCCACTGGTGAAAATGTCTCATTATAGTCAAGTCCCTCTTCTTGATAGAATCCTTGAGCTACTAACCTTTACTTATTTTTGACTGCTTCACCATTCTCATCATACTTTATCCTATTCACCCACTTGACTCCAATAATGGTTTTTTCATTTGGTGGAGCTACCAAATCCCATACATTGTTCCTCTTGAATTGATTTAATTCTTCTTGCATAGCCAACAGTCAATTCTCATCTTCAAGAGCTTTTTTTATGTTCTTGGGTTCTACTAGTGAGATGAATGCTAAATTGCTCATGTATTCATAAGTATTCCTCCTAGTCCTTAAACCATCATTTAAGTTACCTATAACTTGCTCCATAGGATGATTCTTTTCCTTTGCCCAAGTTTTCATGATAGGAACATGATCTTCTTCATCTAAATTTTCTTCTTCAATAATGGATTCTTTTTCTTCAACTCCATTTCCTAATTACCTGCATCATCATCAAAACAAACCTTCCTCGTGGGTGAAATCATATCATCGAATTTAACATGGATATTTTCCTCAACACACCTAGTTATGTTATTATATACTCTAAATGCTTTACTAGTTAATAAATAACCAAGAAATATACCAATATCAGATTTTGAATCGAATTTTCCTAAATTGTTCTTTCCATTACTATGAATAAAAACTTTACAACCAAAAGGATGAAAATAAGAAATATTCGGTTTCTTACCTTTCCATAGCTCGTATGGTGTCTTGTTTTTGTCTCGTCTTATGTGCACTCTATTTATCACATAGCACGTAGTATTGATTGCCTCAGCCCAAAAAGTTTTAGGAAGATTATATTCATTTAGCATCGTTCTACTCATCTCTTCAAGTGAGAGATTTTTCCTTTCTACTACACCATTTTTTGTGGTGTTCTTGGTGTCGAGAAATTGTGCTCCATTCCATATTTGTCACATAGCTTTTCGAACGGTTCACAATCAAACCTCCTCCGTGATCGGTTCTTATTGCCACAATGGTCAAATTCTTTTCATTTTGTACCAACCTACACCACTTAGTAAACTCGTTAAACGCATCACTTTTATTAGCAAGAAATCTCACCCAAGTAAATCTGGAAAAATCATCCACAATTACAAGCACATATAATTTACCACTTAGACTAGCCTGCCTAGATGGTCCAATTAAATCCACAAGATTCACACAAATGATTTTTAACAAATTTTATCTTAGACAAACCTCTCACAATATCATTTTTAGAAAGTTTTGAAATTAAAGGTGTTGGATCGCATATGGTCCGAGTATTCACAATACGCTGCGGAAGAGACCATACAAAATTATCAAGTATAATCGAAAACACGAGGATTAATGAAAATACCTTATTTTCGTGGATGGATTGCTTCTTTTGGATTCCAAGACACCGCAAATCGCTAATGTCCTCTACCGGTATCCACACGAGCACGCACGATCCGGTTGCGGTCAGAGTGTGCTAAAGACGTCTGAAACCTTTCGTAACGCCGCACGATCTTTCTCTTGGTGGCTGTGGTTTCGACAACAGAATCGCTCACCTAATGAGACCTAAGCTTCTCTATTTATAGAGAAACCCTAATCTCATTCAGTTCTATTAAGTTTCGCCCATTATATCATATATATAATAAAAGCCCGACAACTTAATTAAATCTAGCCCAATAAATATATCTAAATATATTTATTTAACACCTAATAAATTAGGCCCAAGAGAATAAGCCTGCATCACATCACTCTTTGTGTGCGATCAGAGGCTCATTTGATGTTGGCAATGGGCTTGATTACACTTCAAGGCCCATAAGTCATAAGCGCCTCTAGCAAGACATTATGACTACCCAAATCAAATGAGGATCGATAATCCGATTTAACTCGTAATCATGATTATAAGCTCATTCCTTTTGTAACACGATATCAAGATTAATCACAAGGCATGGTACATGTCAACCTTTGATTAATCATAGTTTCTTGATCCGCAAGTTGATGATTATAACAAATGACATTGATGACTCTTCATCAATTCATTTGAGCACGGCCATGCATTTCTTCACCACACTTGTCAAGAGGCCCAAATGATATCTCTCTCACTTAAGAGAGGTACAAATCCGCTCACGCCATTCATATCCTCCGCATGATTCATTTAGTGTCCAACATAAGACTATTTGTTATTCTGTTAAAAATAACTTAGTCTAATATCAAAACACTAAATTCCTCATGTAGGAACCATGATGACTTCAGTCAAAGGACTAAAGTCAAACCATATCGAGAATCACTAATGACATGAAACCATGTAGTATTCTCTTTTGGTCGATCCAATATATGTTCTCTAACATATATCTATGTTTCGATTTTAGAAGCGCCCCACCGTAGGTACACACCGACGCCTGGGTCGCTCCGACGACATAGCCCACAAAGAAGGAAGTACTACGATCACAAACGATCACTAAACACTCGCATGGCATCTAAAATAAACCACAACATGCAATTCACTAAAATTTAAAACCACAATATTTCTTTCATTTCACAATATCAATCCAAAATATAGACTGCACTATCACCCCTACAACTATATACAACAATCCAAAAAGGAAACCGATAAAACGCTCATACTAGGTCATCCCAAAATATAAATGTTGCTCCAAATGACCGACACGTGATCCATCACGCACTTGATCACTAACTCTCACCGCAGAAAACTATCACGAGAACTAGAGTCCCATGACGGTGTCCCTAAAATGTATTGCAATGTTGGGTGAGTTTATGAACTCAATGAGAAACCATCATCGATGGTTCACCCAACTCATTCATATACACATAATATATCTCATAGATATGTTTTAACACAATTTACAACACTATAAACACTTTACATAATTTACACAGCTACACTATCACATATCTCGTATATATCAATTCACACTTTGCACACATCACACGTATTCACAATTTCACTCTACCGACAAATGCATAATGTATGCAATTTCTCATTTTATGATGTCGCCAGTGACTGAGCATCAATGTTCACATTTTGGCAAGTAGGAGAGCCCTCGTGGTATACACTACAACCCACTCACTTTAGGAATAGGAGAGCCTCCGGGTATGCACTATTTCCTTTTGGCCTCAGCCCATTCATCGATATCGAGCTTAAAGCTCGATCACTAAGCTCCAAATACAACCGATTAATTACCACTTATGTTCATGCTTAGCATGCACTAACACTGCACAGCCTCTAACACATTTATATCACTTCGCCACTTGTCACAATCAAACACTTACGCGCAATTATATACACTGATTCTCAATTCACAACTATTCACATTTATATATCACACTTGATGCAATCACAATCACTTATCACATTTAGCTCATTCACTTCACATTTATATCACTCACTTTTACACTTAATTCACACACATTCACAAAGACATTTAATCACATAAAAGTCGAGGAACCAACTAGGTTACTCACCAGAATCTCCGAGCTATTGCTTGAAGTACCAAGAATGTCCGTGGTCTGTCGATCCAACGGCACCTCTATAACAATTCAAATGAATTATCATCACTACTTGCTCAATTAAATCAATTCACTGATGCACATGTCTCAATTCAAACTATATGATGCATGACCATGATTTCCAAATTCTCTAGTCCAATTTCACTAACTCTCACTTCATCAAAGACAATTTACTATTCACTAGTCCATCTCATTCTCTATTTCATAATTCTCCAATTCATACTCAAATTGGTCACAATCGACAATTCACGATCCCTCTAGATATCATTCAACTCTCAATAATACTGCACTTGAAGACTTCTTTCTAGTTCACAATGAAACAAGAATGCTCTCAATAGAGGTCTACACTAAAAGATATGCTCAAAAGACTCAACTAATTCACTTCAAAGATTTCACCCTCGTCATGACGTTTGACCACTGTCATGACGCATAAAGTTGCTCGTCATGGCGCTTTCCTACGGTTCGTCATGACGCACAAGACCACGCTTCGTCATGACGTCAAATTAAGCTCGTCGCGACGTCCCCAAGCAATTCCCACGCTCACGCTCGTCATGACGTCAAATTAACATTTAATTTATTCGTCATGACGCATTGATCGTTCGCCTTCTCCGATTCTCATTTCCGCCATTAATACTCTTAACTCAACATTAAAACACTCTAACTACCCAGATTCCTCACATTTATGCTCATTAATGCAACAATCACAAGAATATCAACCTTAAGCACATTAAAACTTACCAAATCACCGAATCGGATTTAAACCCTAAAACCACCAAAATCCACAGCTCTTCCTCTCTTCTTCCTCAACCACGATGATTCTCCACTAACAAGCTAAACATCGCCTCTCCAACGATCCAAAGAAATCTCTAGCCACAAGGAAGAGAAACTAACTAAATCTCCAAGAGGAAGGAACAAAATCGTCGACAAGAACGAAGGAGGAAGAAGAAATGAAGGAAGATATTTTATCCCTCATTCAAACCTAACACAAATATATATATAGGTTTAATTTAAACCTATAAATTACAATCCTCAAATTCAATCAATCTCATTCTCTAAATTCCAATCGCTCATCACAAAATTCTTAAACGCTTAACTCTAAATTTTCAAGTTGATTGCCACTCACTTTCTAACCTAATCTAAAATCGCCTCTAAGTCAATTCCACTATCCGAGCTCATATCTCTAAAAATTCCAAAATTTCTCATAAATTCACAAAAATACAAAACACTCGATCCTATGCTCAAATCTCAATTTTCAACTCCCAAAATTCAATTCACACACTAACTCAAATTTATACAACTCAATTTCTCTCAAATTCTCAATCAAGTCACAATCCACCGATTTAACTCTTCAATTCTAATTATTCCTCAATTCTCAATAAATCACTCTTCACTCAACTCACAATCTAACTCAAGGGACTACTCAATTACACTTATCGCTTAATTTCAATAACTCATATCTCACACAAATTTCACAATTAAATGCTAGAATAATCATGAATGCATGTCACTATATATGCATGTGCAATTAACTCAATTAATCTCATTTATCATCGATGCAAAACTCACTATGCGAGTAATTCAATCATGAATACACTCATCGCTTCACTCATCCAAATTACCGATATGCCCATCACACCCAGAACGGATGTTACAATTCTCCTTCCTAATTAAAATTTCGTCCCCGAATTTCATACCGACCGGGTCGAATGATGAGGGTACCGCCTCCTCATGTGCTCCTCGCCTCCCAAGTTGCTTCCTCGATGAATGGTTCTTCCATAGACTTTCACCAATGGAATCACCCCGCCCTCAATTGCTTGACCCTCGCTCCGATAATCTGCACCGGCCCTCAACATAACTCATATCACTCGCTATCTCAATCTCATGGGCCGGATCACATGCGTCGGGTCCGAGCGATATCTTCGAGCATACTCACATGAAACACATCATGCAACCGGGACATCTCACTAGCAATCTCACCTATAGGCCAACGGTCCAATCCTCTCAAGAATCTCATACGACCGATATACGGGGACTCAACTTACCCCTACGGCCAAATCTCAACACTCCTCTCCAAGGTGACACTCGGAGAAACACTGTCGCTTACATCAGACTCCATCTCACGCCGATGTCGATCCACATAACTCTTCTGTTTATCCCGAGCCATTGATGCGACTCAATCACTCTCACTTTACCCATCAGATCCTCGGATCACTCGGGGCCCTCAAGCATCCTCACACCCTCTTCATCCCAAAGAAGAGGTGATCTACATGGCCTCGCCATACAAGGCCTCATACGGTGCCATCCCAATACCGCTCTGTATCGATTATTATACGAAACTCAATCGAGCCAAGCATCGGTCCCAAGCACCTCTCAACTCTAATACACAAGCTCTCAAAGATATCCTCGCAGCCTTGATCGCCCTCTCACTCGCCCATCTGTCGAGGATGAAACGCAGATTAAAGTTCGCCTCGCATCTAAAGTCGATCGCAGCTCCTCCGTAACTCGAAGTAAATGGGATCCCTATCCGACACTATCGACACCGAACCCCATGCAATCGCACAATCTTCGCCACATATTTCGGGCCAACTGACGAGCGATATTCTTCTCAAGATCGGCAAGAAGTGAGCCGATTTGGTCAATCGGTCCACTATGACCCAGATCGCATCACACTGCTCTCAAGGCCCTAGGCAACCCCATAATAAAATCCATACGATCCGCCCCATTTCCACTCCGAATGGGCAACGAATGCAATCTCCCAACTGGGCCTGTGCTCACTTAACTCGCCGGGCACGCCAAACACCGAGAGACTAACTCGCCACTTGCCTCTTTATACCGCCACCGTAAATGCAACTTAAGAGTATTATACATCTTGGTGACACCAGATGCATCGATAGGCAGCCACACGCGCCTCCTCTAGAATCTCTCGCCTCAACTCATCCACATCGTGCACATATAATCTCCGACCCATCCAAAGAGTCTCATCTCTCAACTCAAAATCAACTCGACCACTCTAACTCTATCCATCAATCTCACTAACACCGGATCCTCGACATCGAACTCTCCCGATCCGATCCTCGTAACATCGGCCTCAATCTCGTAGTAGCTATCAAGGCTCCATCCCGAGCCAAATCCATCCGCACATTAAGCGCCTCAATCAATCAAACCGGGCAATCTTCACTCAACTGAAATGACCGACATGAGATCTCCTACTCAAAGCATCCGCCACCACATTGGCCTTCCTCGATGATACTCAATCGCGCGGTCATAATCCTTCAACAAATCAATCCACCTCCTCCGCCCCGATTCAACTCTCCGACTCAACAGATATCTCAAACTCTTATGATCCGTGAAGATCCGGAACGTCTCACCATACGATAATGTCTCCAGATCTTCAAAGCAAACACTATCGCAGCCAACTCTAAGTCATGACCGGTAATTCCTCTCATGAGACCTCAACTGCCTCGAGGCATACGCTATCACTCTACCATGCCGCATCATCACACAACCCAATCCTCGCCGCAAGCATCACCGAAAACCTCAAATCCTCCGGACCGACGGCAGAAGCCAACACCGGAGCCGTAGTCAATCGATGCCTAAGCTCCTCAAAGTTCCTCCGACACTCATCCGTCCATCCGAAACCACATTCTTCCTCGGTTTTGTCAAAGGGCGAAATCACCGAAAACCCTCGACAAACCTCCGTAATACCTCGCTACTCGAGGAAACTCCTCAACTCGACGTTCCTCTAACCTCCCAACTCAAGATCGCTTCAATCTTGTGAGGATCCACCCGATACCCTCACCGCACACAATATGGCCTAGAAAACGACTATCTAGCCAAAATTCACACTTAGTGAATTTGGCAAACAATGCCTCTCTCTCATGATCTCGCAACACTATCCTCAAATGCTCCGCATGATCCCGCCTTACCCTCTAATACACTAGGATATCATCAATGAACACAATCACAAATTGATCAAGGTAGGCTGAAATACTTTATTCATCAAAGCCATGAAGGTCGCGGGCATTAGTCAACCCAAACGGCATCACTAGGAACTCGAAATGCCCATACCTACTTCGAACGCACTCTTAGGCACATCGGCCTCCGCTATCCTCAACTGATAATATCCTGACCTCAAGTCCAACTTGGTAAACACTCGAGCTCCCTGCAACTGATCAAATAGATCATCGATCCTAGGCAATGGGTACTTATTCTTGACAGTAACCCGATTGAGCTGCCTATAATCGATACACAGTCTTAAAGTCCCATCTTTCTTCTTCACAAACAACACTGGAGCTCCCCACTACGTAAACACCGGGTCTAATAAACCCTTATCCAATAACTCCTGAATCGAGCCTTAAGCTCTTTAGTTCCACCGGTGCCATCCTATACGGAGGTATAGATATAGAGCAAAGACTGAACGAGGTCTATCACAAACTCGCCTCCGATCCCAAGAAGAAACCCAGAACTCATCGGGAACACATCCAAAACTCCCCGATCACGGAACATCCCGCAAACTCTGCGCACTCTAGAATCCACCACATGAGCCAAATAGGCCTCACAACCCCTCGCATCAATCTCGTGAGCACTCATGAAGGAAATCATCCTAGCTGGCACCGCTCGCTAATACCTCAAAAATGCCTGTGACCAGAGAATCTAACACGACCTCCTTGGTAAAGCAATCCATCACAACTCTATGGGCGATGGCAGTCACCCATCCCTAGATCACATCAATCTCTCTCAAAGACAACACTATAAGGTCCGCCTCAACTCTGCCGATCAATCACTATCCGACACCCCTCATGCACCTCTCCCAACACTGTCAGACTACCTGGAGGTGTACTCACCTCTAGCCCACACCGTAATCTCTCTCTATCACAATGCAGTCTACATGCCACATGCGGTGCAATAAATGAATGAGTGGATCCAGATCCATCAATGCATATGCTTCAAAACCGAAATTAGAAGCATACCAAGAACGACATCTGGAGACTCTGCGCCTCCCCGCCGAGTCATAGATAGACTCGGCTCGGGACCGCTGCCCGCTGCTCTGTCCCTCGATCTCACCATCGATCCTTCGCTCGGCCTCGGCCTCGCCTCGGCTTCTCCAACCAGAGCCACCTCCCGTGCTCTCAGATCAAGTAACACCGCCACTCTACCGGCCGCAGCAGACCGAGCCTCCACAAAGGAAGGGGCACTTTGAGCCGGTGGTCCATAGAACCACACTTGAGGCATGCTCCAAGAGCCTCCAAAGACTTCCATCGTGCCTCCTCTCGCAGAACTCACATAGCGGGATACTCGTCCCGAACCTCTAAAGCACCGCCACGACCACCACTAGATCGGGCAAATCGCCTCCGCCCAAACTCGAACTGCCTACCACCTCCAGATGACTCAAGGATCTGCCTGCTGCCATCGACCTCTCGCTATCACCGCTGATCACACTGGGCCTCTTGCCCGGGTCCCGATCCAGCCTCGCATCGCCTGTCTCAACAATTGCTCAATCTCACGGTGACGCCTCACCAATAAACCGCCATGTCCGATTCGCCAACAGGTACGGATTCCAAATTGAGTCCGCCCTCAAACGCCGACACTTGTCACCTCGAAGCCACTAATGAGGAAGCATACACCAACAATCGGTTGAACCAAACCTCATAGTCGGCCATGCATAACAAGCGCCTCGTCCCAGCTCTAAGAACTCCTGCAATTTCATGTCCAGATAAATCTTGGGCATGAAATTATCCTTAAACGCCTCGTAAAATCCTCCCAACTCAGAGTGCGAGTGGTCTGTGGTACCGCCGGAGCAGTCTTCCACCACCGATATGCGTAACCTCAAGCAAAGACATCGCGTAGTCGAACCGCCTCGTAATCACAGCCCGTCCGGTCGAGGACTCTCTCCCTCTCTAGCCATCCTCGCCTCCGCAGGTTTGCATACCATAAAGTCAACCGCCTCGCCACGCAAAGAAATCATATCTCCTCTCCCGACTCACGGAACTCGGGAGGCATCTCATCGTAACGAGGCATGGGGACTCTCTACTAGCTCCCATGGATCCTAGGTCACCGGTCGATCCACTTGATCCCCAAGAACGGATGACCTACAACAACAAAAATCTGATCACTTTATGCTTTTCTCATCAAATCCAAGCCTAAAAGACACTATGCCCAAAAGATGTCAAACCATGCTCTGATACCACCTAATGTAGCGCCCCCTCACCGTAGGGTACACACCGGGACGCCCGTGGGTCGTTCCGACGCATAGCCCACAGTAAGGAAGTACTACGATCACAAACGATCACTAAACACTCGCATGGCATCTAAAATAAACCACAACATGCAATTCACTAAAATTTAAAACCACAATATTTCTTTCATTTCACAATATCAATCCAAAATATAGACTGCACTATCACCCCTACAACTATATACAACAATCCAAAAGGGAAACCGATAAAACGCTCATACTAGGTCATCCCAAAATATAAATGTTGCTCCAAATGACCGACACGCGGATCCATCGCCGCACTTGATCACTAACCTCACCGCAGAAAACTATCACGAGAACTAGAGTCCTACAGACGGTGTCCTGAAAAATGTATTGCAATGTTGGGTGAGTTTGCGAACTCAATGAGAAACCATCATCGATGGTTCACCCAACTCATTCATATACACATAATATATCTCATAGATATGTTTTAACACAATTTACAACACTATAAACACTTTACATAATTTACACAGTTACACTATCACATATCTCAGACATATCAATTCACACTTTGCACACATCACACGATTCACAATTTACATACCGACAAATGCATAATGTATGCAATTTCTCATTTTATGATGTCGTTGTGACTGAGCGTCAATGTTCACATTTTGGCAAGTAGGAGAGCCCTCAGGGTATACACTACAACCCACTCACTTTAGGAATAGGAGAGCCCTCTGGGTATGCACTATTTCCTTTTTGGCCTCAGGCCCATTCACTGATATCGAGCTTAAAGCTCTGATCACTAAGCTCCAAATACAACCGATTAATTACCACTTATGTTCATGCTTAGCATGCACTAACACTTGCATCTTTAACACATTTATATCACTTCTCACTTGTCACAATCAAACACTTACGCCGCAATTATATACACCGATTCTCAATTCACAGCCTATTCACATTTATATATCACACTTGATGCAATCACAATCACTTATCACATTTAGCTCATTCACTTCACATTTATATCACTCACTTTTACACTTAATTCACACACATTCACAGACATTTAATCACATAAAAGCCGAGGAACCAACTAGGTTACTTACCTGTAACTTCCGAGCTATTGCCTGGAAGTACCAGCAATGTCCGTGGTCTGTCGATCCAACGGCACCTCTATAACAATTCAAATGAATTATCATCACTACTTGCTCAATTAAATCAATTCACTGATGCACATGTCTCAATTCAAACTATATGATGCATGACCATGATTTCCAGCTCTCTAGTCCAATTTCACTAACTCTCACTTCATCAGCACAATTTACTATTCACTAGGTCCATCTCATTCTCTATTTCATAATTCTCCAATTCATACTCAAATTGGTCACAATCGACAATTCACGATCCCTCTAGATATCATTCAACTCTCAATAATACTGCACTTGAAGACTTCTTTCTCTAGTTCACAATGAAACAAGAATGCTCTCAATAGGAGGTCTACACTAAAAGATATGCTCAAAAGACTCAACTAATTCACTTCAAATTTCACTCCTCGTCATGACGTTTGACCACTGTCATGACGCACAGGTTGCTTCGTCATGGCGCCTTCCTACGGTTCGTCATGACGACAAAGACCACGCCGTCATGACGTCAAATTAAGCTTCGTCGCGACGTCCCAAGCAATTCCCACGCTCACGCTCGTCATGACGTCAAATTAACATTTAATTTATTCGTCATGACGTCTTTAATCGTTCTGCCTTCTCCGATTCTCATTTCCGCCATTAATACTCTTAACTCAACATTAAAAACACTCTAACTACCAGATTCCTCACATTTATGCTCATTAATGCAACAATCACAAGAAATATCAACCTTAAGCACATTAAAACTTACCAAATCACCGAATCGGATGAAACCCTAAAACCACCAAAATCCACAGCTCTTCCTCTCTTCTTCCTCAACCACGATGATTCTCCACTAACAAGCTAAACATCGCCTCTCCAACGATCCAAAGAAATCTCTAGCCACAAGGAAGAGAAACTAACGAAATCTCCAAGAGGAAGGAACAAAATCATCGACGTCAACGAAGGAGGAAGAAGAAAATGAAGGGAAGATATTTTTATCCCTCATTCAAACCTAACACAAATATATATATAGGTTTAATTTAAACCTATAAATTACAATCCTCAAATTCAATCAATCTCATTCTCTAAATTCTATCGCTCATCACAAAATTCTTAAACGCTTAACTCTAAATTTTCAAGTCGATTGCCACTCACTTTCTAATCGGAATCTAAAATCGCCTCTAAGTCAATTCCACGGTCCGAGCTCATATCTCTAAAAATTCCAGAAAATTTCTCATAAATTCACAAAAATACAAAACACTCGATTCTATGCTCAAATCTCAATTTTCAACTCCCAAAATTCAATTCACACACTAACTCAGCTATACAACTCAATTTCTCTCAAATTCTCAATCAAGTCACAATCCACTGATTTAACTCTTCAATTCTAATTATTCCTCAATTCTCAATAAATCACTCTTCACTCAACTCACAATCTAACTCAAGGGACTACTCAATTACACTTATCGCTTAATTCTCAATAACTCATATCTCACACAAATTTCACAATTAAATGCTAGAATAATCATGAATGCATGTCACTATATATGCATGTGCAATTAACTCAATTAATCTCATTTATCACTGATGCAAAACTCACTATGCGAGTAATTCAATCATGAATACACTCACTGCTCACTCATCCAAATTACCGATATGCCCATCACACCGGTAACGGGATGTTACAGATTTGATATCTCATATCCATGATCAGTAAAACGTGATCATCAATCAGAACACATACTAGCCTTAATTCATTATTGTTCCACCAATAATGATCGACTAGGGACAGTCTAGAATAGTATTATAACACTTATGGTTTTACTATCAAGTCACATACTTGATGACATAAGTTTAATACCATTCATGGAATGTAACTCACATTACATAAATGAAATACATGCATATATAAAATGAATACCTCATAATATATTATTAACAAATCATAATGTTAATACATGAATCACAAATGTTTATTGGCCTAGGGCACACTACTAACAATCTCCCACTTGCACTAGGCCCAATCAGTCAGATATCTAATACCCATAGACCTCAGATGACTCTCATGTTTAGGTCATGGAAGAGGCTTAGTAAGTGGATCAAAGAATGTTGTCATCTGTGCCCACTCAGATATCTTCACGCCTCCTCTCGCAATGATCTCTCCGATCGATGGAAACGTCTGAGTATGTGTTTGGATCTATGATGCGAATTTGGTTCCTTAGCTTTGTGCTATAGCCCCATTATTATCACAATAAAGGTCTATAGGATTTGCAATGCTAGGAACAACCCCAAGCTCGTGATGAACTTCCCGATCCAAACAGCTTCCTTAGTGCATCCGAGGCGAAGAATGTACTCGACTTCGGTTGTAGAATCAACAATGTTGTCTTGCTTTGAACTTTTCCACCACCGCACCTCCATTCAAACATAACCCAAAACCCGATTGCGATCTCAAATCATCTATGTCGATCGAAAACCAACATCGGTGTAACCATTTACAACTAGCTCTCCTTCAAGTCCTCCATGACTAGGAACATATCCTTAATTAGTTCTTCTCAAGTACTTAAGGATGTTCTTAATCGCTATCCAAAGGACTCTCACCATAATTAGATTGGTATCTACTTGTTATGCTCATAGCATATGAGACATCCGTTGAGTACATAACATGGCATACATGATAGATCCAATTGCGTATGCATATGGAATCTTACTCATGCGCCAAGCTCCTTATCCAAGTAGGACAATCCTTCTTATAAAGCTTGATTCCATGTGACATAGGTAAGAATCCTCTCTTGGAATCTTGCATACTGAACCTTTTCAGTACCTTATCTATGTATGTACTCTGACTTAGACCTATAAGCTTTCTTGATCTATCTCTATAGATCTTTAATGCCTAAAATATAGGCAGCCTCGCCTAAGTCTTTCATTGAGAAGCGCTTCCTTAACCAAATCTTGACACTCTGTAAGGTTGGAATATCGTTTCTAATGAGCGTTATGTCATCAACATATAAAGCTAAAAGACAACAAAGACTCCACTAACCTTTTGTAAACACAAGGTTCATCTTCATTCTTGATGAATCCAAACTTTTGACAATTTCATCAAAACGAAGATTCCAACTTTTGATGCTTGCTTCAATCCATAAATGGATCTTTGAAGCTTGACACCTTTCCCAATTCTTAGGATGGACAAAACCCTCAGTCAGATCATATATACATCCTCAAGTAAGTTTCCATTAAGGAAAGCCGTTTTGACATCCATTTGTCACATCTCATAATCGTAGTATGCAGCTATGGCAATAAGAATTCTAATGGATTTGATCATGACCACTGGAGAAAATGTCTCATCATAATCAATTCCATGAACTTGTCGATAACCTTTAACAACAAGTCTTGCTTTATAAGTGTGCACATTTCCATCCATGTCGAGTTTATTTTTGAAAACCCATTTGCATCCAATGGTCTTCAAGCCATCAGACGGATCAATCAAAGTCCAAACTTGACTGTCATACATGGATTGCATCTCTGCTTTCATGGCCTCCAACCATTTAGCAGATTCTGGACTTTCCATAATTTCTTGATAGGTTGTGGGCTCATTATGATCGATGAGCATCACATTATCATCATCAGTAACGAGAAATCCATATCTCTCGGGCTCATGACGAATCCTATCAGATTTACGTAGGCCTTGTGTTGTTGAAGACTGCTCATCAACAGATTGTGAGCTCGCTTCAATCTCCTTTTCAGGCTCAATGTCATTTTGTGAAACTTGAATTTCTTTGAGTTGTACTTTACTCCCACTGTTTCCTTTGAAACAAATTCTTCTAAGAAGAAACCATTTCGAGCAACAAACACTTTGTTCTCTCGATGGGATGTAAAAGTAATATCCTTTAGTTTCCTTAGATATCCCACAAAATAACATTTTTAGATTTGGGTGCCAACTTGTCAAGCAATTGGACGCTTCACATAAGCCTCACAACCCCAAATCTTTAGAAAAGATAAATTGGGACGCTTCCCATCCATATCTCATAAGGTGTCTTTTCTCTGACCTTTGAAGGAATACGGTTCAATATGAATGTCATGGTTTCTAAAGCATAGCCCTGTATATTTTGGAAGATCGGTTTGACTCATCATTGATCGAACCATATCTAATAGAGTTCGATTTCTCCTTTGTAAACACCATTCCATCGAGGAGTTCTGGAGGAGTCAATTGTGAAACAATTTCACAATCCTTAAGATAATCGTCAAACTCTTGGCTTAAATATTCACCACCTCGATCGATCAAGGATTTTAATATTCTTGCCAAGTTGATTTTGTACTTCATTCTTATACTCTTTGAACTTTTCAAAAGATTCAGATTTGTACTTCATTAAATAGACATACCCATATCTCAAGTCATCTGAAAAGTAATGAAATACAAATAACCTCTCTTTCAGCTCTTCCAAATGGAGTTTGCAGTTCCTTTTCCAATGACCAGGTTCATTGCAGTGAAAGCAAACTCCCTCCTTGGGTGCCTTTAGTCTTAGCTTTAGGCTTGGGCTTGGACTTGGACTTGGGTACTTTACCTTGTTCTTTGCTATGCCCTTCCTTTTGAAAACCTTTCCCTTTTGAACCACGAGAACTTCATTGGTGGTCTTAACCTTTCCCTTTAAGTTCTCTTCACAGCTTTCAGATCCCATGCAATTCATCAATGGACTTCTCCATATTATGCATGTTGTAGTTAAGAATGAACTAATCATATTTATTAGTCAAAATGATAGAATAGGATCAGTTGCCAATTCTTGACTAACAGTGCACTAATTTCTCAAGATGATGAATGTAACTCTTCATCTTGAGAACATGAGCACTCACGTGTGCTGCAGAGTCATCTTGCATGAATTCAATACCTTAGTGGTTCTAAACCTCTCTTGGCGTGCTTGCTCTTGAAACATAGCTTTCAGTTGAGCAAGCATGTCATAGGCCTCCATTTCCTCTAAATCCTTCTGAAGGTCAGAGATCATGGCGCCTAACATAAGGCATGACACATCCGTAGAGTCATTGATATGCTTCATGTAAACATCCTTTTGAGCCTTAGGTGCGTTTGCTGGTGGTTCCTCAGGGATGGGTTCTTCTAAGACATAAAGTTTTCTTTCTTGCTTGAGAACAATTCTCAAGTTCCTATACCAATCTAGGAAATTTGTTCCACTAAGCTTTTCTTTCTCTAAGATAGATCGCATAGAAAGGTTTGTGGATGGAGTAGCCATAATCTACAAAAATTATGCAACAAGGGTCAACATTCATATATTATGAGGTATTAGCTCCCACTCAAATAAATAACCCTCAATTGACGAATGGGAGAAGCAAGATCCATATTTCACTAAGTCCTAAGAAAGCTTTGGCTTAACACTCAAGACTTAGTTATTTAGGTAGAAAACTCTTTTCAATTACATCACATGTAACTCTTGATGGGCTTATGTTAAAATATATCTTATGTATGTCTTGCATGTATGTATAAACCCAATCTTATGCCCTAAGCCCAAAACCGTTTTGATAGCTTAGTCAAGTTTAACCATACTTTACCTATGAATAGCACCATTATTCAAATGTCTTCCTAGATGATCCTACATGCCTTGCTTTGGCAAAACCCACATAAGGATAAGCTAGAGATAAACATTGGTAAAGATTTATGGAAGGCATATAAACTTGAAATTATCATGAGGTAATTCGTTTACTAATCCTATTAGTAAGGGTGTTTGTACTATGCTAGTTCTAATCTTATACTACAACATACTTGAGTATATATATATTAGAAGCATAGAATAGTAATTTACACATGAATATAAATATTCAAAATAAATAAACACATGTAAAACCACCCAAAATATATGACACGCAACGAACTAACACGTGTAACGAACACGACGGTCCCGCTAGCGGTTAGCTAATGCGCGGGGTCAAGGAAGTACCCACTTAAAAGTGGGACAGCGCCGAACCTAAAAATTAATTATGAATCAATATAATTATTAATCTTAATCAAATTAAGAAAAATAATTATCTTTGGAATTGTTTTGTTTTTTTTTAATTTTAAAACAATTTTAAAATTATGTTTAGAATTTAATTAAATTAAGAATACATTATTCCTAATTTAATTATTCCCTTTAAGTTTATGTCATACTTAAACTTATTACCAAACAAAACCCATTCCTAAACCTATTGCCAAACACCTCTTTCTTCAACTTAAGAAACCCCAAAATTAAAGAAGAGTAGCTCACTTGCACCCATGCCTCTTCTCCACCTTCTTATTCATTTTGTGGCTATTAGGATATTATCCTTGAATCCATTTTAATGAACAATTGCACAAATAAATAAAGATGGGACAAAACTATTCATCGATGGGACAAATAAATAAAGATGAATGTCCATCTTTACCATCCACGTGCCTTTCTTCTACCTGGGCAAGACCACTTAGGCCATTTGGATGAACAAAACTATTGTTCATCGATGGGACAAATAAAGAGTGTCTTTGCATTCTTATTCATCTAATGAATTTCGTGAAAATCTTGGTAAGGCTCCAGCATCTCCTCAGCCACGCACGCATGCGACAAGCCCCTGGTACTGCTCCTCTTGGTTTTCTTATTCCACGACCAGAGCCAGTACGCTTCACTCCCACATTTCTCCAACAGAAACGTTGCACGTCAGCCGTCTCGCAAGCCATTCTCATCCAAGAACTGAGAGTACTCATCTGGATCTTGGGGATTTGCGAAGGTGAAGCGTGGAAGACTCACAAAATCAAATCTGGGTTTGCTCCAGAACAATTTTGGGTTTTTGAAGGAGGAGTAATCCTACGCCTTTCTTAATACCCAATCGAATCTCTTTCGATTTTTTCTTCTAGAATTTCCAGAACAATTTCCAGATCGTATAAAAGCAATAAACGTAGAAGCCAGAACAAACATTTATTTGCAGATAAGCAAAACATGTAATGCGTTTCCAAAACACCAGAAATTAGAACAAAAGCTGAAACGCAATTCCAGATTTTTATCAAGAATCAGATCATATCTAATGTTCAATTCCAAATTTTCCGATCAATAACAATCCGAAAATAGTATGCATAAAAATAAATCATATTCGTATCATGCATCCAAAACTATGAGCACATGTAATCAAAACATGCATATTATCGATTATACAGAAGAACCTGGCTCTGATACCACTGTTGGATCGCATATGGTCCGAGTATTCACAATACGCTGCGAAAGAGACCATACAAAATTATCAAGTATAATCGAAAACACGAGGATTAATGAAAATACCTTATTTTCGTGGATGGATTGCTTCTTTTCGGATTCCAAGACACTGCAAATCGCTAATGTCCTCTACCGGTATTCACACGAGCATGCACGATCCGGGCTGGGTCAGAGTAATGCTAAGACGTCCCTGAAAACCTTCGAGCGCCGCACGATCTTTCTCTTGGCGCTAGGGTTTCTTGACAGTTATGTTGCTCACCTAATGAGACCTAAGCTTCTCTATTTATGAGAAACCCTAATCTCATTCAGGCCTATTAAGTTTCGCCCATTATATCATATATATAATAAAAGCCCGACAACTTAATTAAATCTAGCCCAATAAATATATCTAAATATATTTATTTAACACCTAATAAATTAGGCCCAAGAGAATACGCCTGATCACATCACTCTTTGTATGCGACCACAGAGGCTCATTTGATGTTGGCAATGGGCTTGATTACACTTCAAGGCCCATAAGTCATAAGCGGCCTCTAGCAAGACATTATGACTACCCAAATCAAATAAGGATCGATAATCCGATTTAACCTGTAATCATGATTATAAGCTCAGTCCTTTTGTAACACGATATCAAGATTAATCATAAGGCATGGTACATGTCAACCTTTGATTAATCATAGTTTCTTGATCCGCAAGTTGATGATTATAACAAATGACATTGATGACTCTTCATCAATTCATTTGAGCACGACCATGCATTTCTTCATCACACTTGTCAAGAGGCCCAAATGATATCTCTCTCACTTAAGAGAGGTACAAATCCGCTCACGTCATTCACGTCCCTCGCATGATTCATTTAGTGTCCAACATAAGACTATTTGTTATTCTGTTAAAATAACTTAGTCTAATATCAAAACACTAAATTCCTCATGTAGGAACCATGATGACTTCAGTCAAAGGACTAAAGTCAAACCATATTGAGAATCACTAATGACATGAAACCATGTAGTATTCTCTTTTGGTCGATCCAATATATGTTCTCTAACATATATCTATGTTTCGATTTGATATCTCATATCCATGATCGGTAAACGTGATCATCAATCGAACACATACTAGCCTTAATTCATTATTGTTCCACCAATAATGATCGACTAGTGACGTCTAGAATAGTATTATAACACTTATGGTTTTACTATCAAGTCACATACTTGATGACATAAGTTTAATACCATTCATGGAATGTAACTCACATTACATAAATGAAATACATGCATATATAAAATGAATACCTCATAATATATTATTAACAAATCATAATGTTAATACATGAATCACAAATGTTTATTGGCCTAGGGCACACTACTAACAAAAGGAAGTGGTGCATGTCCTAATTTTCTATGCCATAAATATGCATTTTCTTCTAATGTTACTAAACACTTTTCATTGAAAGAGCTATCATTATGTAAATTAACAATATACGTATTTCCATGCCTCAAACCAATGAATGCAACATTTTCATCTTTCTTAACCATACAATGAGAAGATTCAAATGTCACATTAAAATCCATATAACGTAATTGTGAAACACTCAACAGATTATGTTTCAATCCATCAACAAGTAACACATTGTCAATGGTAGGCAAAGGTTCCTTACCCACTTTACTAACACCAATGACTTTACCTTTGTTGTTATCTCCAAATGTGACACATCCTTGGTTCTTTGGTATGATTTCTGCAAATAGATTCTTATCTCCACTCATATGCCTTGAACATCCATTATCAATGTACCAAGTGTTTGGTGGATTTTCATTCCTTGCTTGTACCTACAATAGAAACATTCTTTCTTCTCATTGGTACCCATGCCATTTTGGGTCCATTTTGGTTAGTCAAATACACTACATTTCAAGGTTTTGTACCTTTTACCACCCATATTTTCTTCACATTAATACATCTCCTAATACCTTTACAGGTAATTTCATTGTGACCATCATTCAAACATCTAGCACATTTAGCAACCTTACCATCTTTGGTGAATTTTGAAATCAGTGAACAATCTCTAACAAAAGGATCATATCCTAAGCCATGTTTAGAAATTGAATATCTTTGTAAAGACAACATCTTTTCAAACTTCTCATTTCCATCAACAAATTTTCCAACAACATAAGAAAACTCTTTTCTAAGTCTATCAAGTTCACAAGATAAATTTTCTTTTTCAGCAAGGCATGTAGAGTGGTCTTCCTTAGAGCAATCTAAATCATCAATAGTCTCATGCAAAATATTATTTTCAGCAACAAGTTCTCTTATTCTTTTTCACAATTTCTTGTTAATATCAATAGCTTCTTCAAAGTCAATTTGCAAGGCAGTAAAAGAATCTCTAAGATCTTGATCAATAATCTTTACCTCATCCTCATCATCACTTGTCATGGAGATACTTGCCATAAGAGCTAAGTTGTTTTCGTCATTGTTTTGATAAGCTTCCTCATCATCACTCCAAGTGGCTACAAGACTAGCTTTCTTTTTCCCTTTGTCATACTTATCATTTTTCTGGAAAATGGAAGAACTTTTGCATTCTCTAGCATGATGCCCTCTTTTTTCACATTTCCAACATTCTTCATTGCTCTTCTTTTCCTCATAACTTTTGGTTTTTTTTTCCATGGTGTACTTCTTCTTTTCGTCATTTCTTCCACCTCATAATTCTCTCTTCCTATTTTTGAGTAGTCCCTTAAATTTTCTCAAGTTACTAGCATACATTGCTAGCTCTTCATCTTCTTCCTCCTCATCTAATTCTTCATCACTTTCATCCATAGAAGAAGTGTTAGCTTTAAAAGCAATTGATTTTTGTGACTTACCTCTACCTCCTTTTGACTTAAGGATAATCTCATAATTTATGAGTGATCCCACCAATGCATTGAATTCCAAGCGATTGAGATCTTTAGACTCCATAATTGCTGTGACTTGTGAGTCCCATTCTTTTGGCAGTGACCGTTCAAGTAAGAAACAACTCAATGGTGGTGACAATATAGTTCTTGATTATTATCTTTCGTTAATAATATAGGATTAACCATATCATAAATCCAAATTTTTAAGAGTAACTAACAATCTTGTCTTCTAAATCTTGATTTTCACTTACTTAACAAGGTTTAGTGATTAAATTTTTGTTAACTTACCTTACCAAGTCATTATAAAGGCTTCAAACTGTGTAATTTAGATTTTGGAGCACATTATGTCATTTCTATATAATTAATATTACAACTTGATTCATACATTCAATCTCATTTAATCAATTATCATTTTATCTTTTCTTTTTGTATAGAGATATGCAATTACAAAGAAAATGAGTAAGTGGTTGGTTTAAAGTTGACAATTGATTTAATATTAACATTAAGTTACAGATAGATCTCACTACCTTGTGCGCCAAGATTTATTTTATTATTTGATGTTAAGGATTAATTTATAAATGTTTTTCAAAACACTTAGACCAAATTTGAATTTTTATAAAATTTTAGAAGTGAATACACATCTTTAGTTATTCTTAAATCATAATGCAAAAATAAAACTCTTAAAAGAATTGAAAACAAAACTTTCTAATGCCTTAACTAAGAAGCAACCCAATGGTGGTGACAATATATTTCTTAATGGTAAGTTATAAGGTTATCTTTAATTAATTAGACTTTTAATTAAAAATTTTAATAGTAAATACATAATTTTGATTATTCTCAAAACAAAATTAAACTATCAAAACTCTTAAGATAATGGAAAAATAAATCTTTCTCATGTCTCAACTAAGAAAAACTTTATAATGGTGACAATGTAGTTGTTATGATAAGTTATAAGGTTATCTTTAATTAATTAAACTCAATATTAACATTGTCATAAATCTAATTTTTAAGAGTATCTATCCATCCTCTTTTCTAAAACTTGATTTACCTTTACTTAAAAGGTTTAATGATCAATTTTATTAACTTACATTATCAAGTCATTTTAAAGGCTTCAAATTGTGTAATTTAGATTATGGAGCATGATAACGTCATTTCTATTTAATTAATATTTATAACTTGAAATACATTCAATCTCCTTCAATTAATTCATATTTTGTCTTTTATTTTGTGATGAGATTTACTATTACAAAGAATATGAGTGGGTTAGTTAGTTTTAAGTTGACAATTCAATTTAAAACTAACATTGAGTCGCACTATAGATCTTACAACTTTGTGTATCATGATTTCTTATTTTATTTTACATTAAGGATTAATTTATAAATATCAAAGCATTAAGAATATATCTGAATACTCATAAAATTTTAGGAGTGAATACATATCTTTTATAATTCTTTAAACATAAAGTAAAATATCAAAACTATTAAGAGAATGGAAAATATAAAATTTTCTAATGTCTAAACTAAGAAGCAACTTACACTACAAGAAATTTTGGGAGCAGTAAGCAACTTCTATCCTAATACAATTTCAAAAGGATTCTTCTCCATAACTAAAGATTTATGAAAGTTAAAACAAAACTAGGCAGTATTACTGCAAGTTAAGCTATTTTCACTTATTTATATTTACATAATGTTGTAAGTATTCCTCTAATATGCCATAAATCCTGTAAATTTTGGTTATCTATTTGCGAGTTATTCTTAATGAAAAAACTTGCAATCACACTCATCAATAAAAAAAAACTTGCAATCACACTCATCATATTGAAAACAGATGTAAAAAATCATCGAATGAATCAAATATCTTATTCACTAATTATATCCACCAAAACGCTGAAGTGCTTCACCAAACTTTTGTACAATAATTTTACTAAAACATCTAAGGGACATGAAGCTAGTATAGGCACAACGAATATATATTTGGAAAACTAGTTGACTAATACCATGATTGAATTCATACCGTCAACTTTTAGAAATCCATTGAGACCAACATTTGTAGTCTTTTGGCCCTTGTATATTAGGAGAATTTCTTGAATAAGTCGTGTCTATGCTTATATATTTCAAGTAGCTTACTTCATTCTTTTAATCGATATTTAGCTTATTTGAAAGCATCAGTTTCCCTAATCTCATATATTAGTTGCATCATCTTCAAACTTGAGTGTATTGTTATTCAAATGTTTAATAAAATTTGCATATTATATGGGATAAAAATATTAGTTATATAGGGGTGAGAAATACTAGAGGATGTTTAAAAGAATAACTTAGCTCTTAGTTATAGGGAGAAGTTACCTCAGTTTTAAGGCTTAGGTATCTCACTTTTTTATATCATTAGGATCATTTTAAAAACTATTATGGAAGATGAAATTATTAATTACATACATGGTGAGAAGCATAGGGAGAGGCCTAGAATAATTATTTGATTCATATGTGAGGAGAGAATAAAGTATGCCTCTGATTTGGAATGTTATTAAGTAGCCTTTATTATTTAGAGGAGCTACTTTACCTTGAAAGGGTAGTTGCACAACTTGAGTTTTTACCAATTGAAGAAACCAGGTTAATAATTGAATCAAAATAAATTTAAATATATAAGGTTCTAAATGGATTCTATATCTGCATCTTGATTATTAGTGGATTGCTTCATTCTTTTTTATTACTTTAGTTCATTATTTTATATTAGCAATTTTAGCTAGTGGTTACTTCTGTTAAATTAACCATTCTTTGTTATAATAAATAATAGAAAGACATTATTAGCAATACTTATAATCAAATCTCTTAATGTTTTTTTTGTTATTTTTCCATACAGCTTTTCCTTTAGCTTATGGTTTCCAATTAAGGTATGACTGATTTTATTGTTGATTGTTATTGCGCTATTATCATCTTCATCTCCGTGACATACTTCTGTAATATCTCTCTGTATATCGATTGAGGTGAGTGCTTATGCTTTTGTTAGTGGTCTCTGGCTCTTGATGAATGTGCTTGTATGTGAACTTCCCATAGTATGTTGATGAATCGTTTTTTGATGTCTTGCAATATGTGAAACTTGACAACACACATGTTGCGATGTGATTACTGGTTGAGATAAATGTGTGTTTCTTTTGCAGGGGGACCCTTATTTTTTAATGGGGTGTCCGAAATATAGGCAAAATGTTGCCGAAATTTCAATAGGCTCCTCGTCGTAGATAATGTTTAAATTAGAACATTAGATCGTTAGTTTAATTATTTGAGGATGATAAATGTCATGCATTGAGTATAATATATCATGCCTTGCGTAATAGTTATTATAAAATAAGGTATGAAGAAATTTAATGTTGGATTTCATTGCAGCTCTATCAACTTCATCACCCGTGACATTGTGCATTGGCAGTGTCGTACTTCAGGAACATTTCTCGGCATTTGAATTAAGGTCAATGCCTATGCTGTAGTTACTAATTTTATCGCTTGATTCATGATCTGGCAATTCAACTTCCCATTGCATGTCCCTAAACCTTTTATTGATGTCCTGCAATATGTGAAAGTTGACAACACACATGTTGGACGGAGACTGAATTTGCAGTGTGATTACTGGTTGAGATAGAAGTATGCTTCTTTTGCAGGGGGACCCTTATTTTTTAAAGGGGTGTCTGAATTATAAGAGAAATGCTGCCGAAATTTCAATGGGATTCTCGTCGTAGATGGTGTTTAAATTAGAACATGAGCGCGTTAATTTAATTATTTGAGGATGATAAATGTTTAGCATTGACTATACTATGTCATGACTTGCGTAAAATATTTCCAATGAAGGTATGACTGATTTTATTGTTGGGTTTCATTGCAGATCTATCATCTTCATAGTCTGTGACGTTCTACATTGCCCGTGACAACATGATTCAGGAACATTTCTTTGCATTTCAATTAAGGTCAGTGGTTATGCTTTTGTTACTAATTATATTGCCTGGTTCATATGCTTGTTGCACTGACGAGAATCAATTTGAGCCATAATTGGATGGATGCTGTGTACAATGAATATCTCTTAACCTGTAATATGGACATAATTTGATATGCTTATGTGAAATTGTATATGAACACCGAATTGATGAGAATAGGTTTTTACAATAACATTCAATCTTGTATGAATAGTACTTTGGAAATAGTATGATATTTAATATCCATTGAATATCACATTGTGGTCAACCATAATGTGATTACATATATGTCTACCATCATTCATTATGCATGTTCACAACCTGCATATATGGATGGGTCAAAGATCAGATGTCCATGTAAGAAGTGCAAGCATAAATGTTTCCTGTTTATTGATGAAGTTCAGTTGCATTTGTTGAGAAAAGGGTTTGTTCCGAACTATTACCAGTGGACCTGACATGGGGAACCCTTGGTTGCTAGCACCTCAAGGAGAATTGAAGAACATACATCTATGAACTTAAATGAGAATAACGTTGAGGATGGATATGGAAGAAATTTTGGTGGTGGGCCGGAAAACTCTTACAGGCAAATGGTGCACGATGGACTCGGTCATACATTTGAGCCAAATGGGAAAAATGTTGACGAAGAACCTAACCCATAGGCAAAACAATTTTTTGACTTACTACAGTCAGCTGACCGAGAATTGTGGACAAATTGTGAGATAATGAATCAGTTGTCATCAATTGCTCGCATATTGAACAAAAAGAGTGAAGGTCATATTTTGGATCGCAGTTTTGATAAAATTCTTGAGTGGTACAACGAATCATTGCCAGCTGATCATACAATGGTTGATAGTTTTTACAACATGAAGAAACTTATTCGTGGTCTTGGTTTGCCTGTGGAAAAATTTGACTGTTGTCGAATCGGATGTATGTTGTATTGGGGAGACGATATGAACTTAGAACAGTGCAAATTTTGTGGTCAACCTAGGTTTAAGCCCAGAAAACGTTCTACGAAACAGAAACTAGTTCCATGGAAGTGAATGTATTATTTTCCTCTCACTCCTAAGTTACAAAGGCTTTACGCTTCAGATGTGACTGCGTCTCACATGAGATGGCATGCTAAACACGAACAGGAAGATGGAGTAATGACCCATCTATTAGATGCATTGGCATGGAAACATTTTAATGACACTCATGTGGAATTTGCAGCTGACAGTCGAAATGTTCAGTTGGGATTGTCAACGGATGGATTTCAACCATTTGGTCAATCTGGGCAGCAATATTCTTCGTGGCCAATTATCATAACTCCTTATAATTTTCCTCCTTGGATGTGTATGAAAGAGCCATATATGTTCTTGACAGTGATTGTCCCAGGGCCAACAAATCCGAAGCAAAAAATAGATGTGTTCTTACAGCCATTGATATCTGAATTGCAACAGCTTTAGGACTATGGTGTTCAAACTTATGATGTATCTAAGAAACAGAATTTTGTCTTTGAGCGACTTTGATGTGGACTATTAGTGACTTCCACCTTTGCCATGTTATCTGGATGGTCAACCATTGGGACGTTAGCTCGTCCTTATTGTCATGATGATTACGATCGTTTTATCTGCCAAACGGAGGCAAAATATGTTGGTTTGATAATCACAGGAAATTTCTACTTGCAAATCATCCGTACTGGGGAAATAAATATAAGTTTAGAAAAAATCGGACGGTAAACACCCCTCCTCCTCCGATAACATCCGGTGAAGAGGTCTTGCAAGAAATTGAGGAATTAGGGTTGCTGAAAGTAACAGAATTAGAGGTCGATGAAGTTAATTCAACCATTAGTCAGAACTTTGGTTGGTGGAAACGAAGCATTTTTTGGGATTTGCCATACTGGAAAATGAATTTGATTCGTCATAATCTAGATGTGATGCACATTGAGAAAAACATTTTTGACAACTTCTTCAATACCATAATGAACATTGAAGGGAGGACAAAAGACAATGCAAAATCTTGAGCTGATTTGTAACTTTTTTGCAAAAGAAATGAGTTACATAAAGATCTTCGCACAGGTAAATACCTAAAAGCATGTTACACTTTGGACAGGAGACAAAAGGAGCTTATATGTGAATGGTTGAAAAGTCTTAGGTTTCCTTTTGGATATGTTTCAAACATGGCTAGGTGTGTGGATCTAAAGAAGTACAAATTATTTGGGATGAAAAGTCATGATCGTCATGTATTTATGCAAAGGCTGATCCCAATTGCATTCCGGGAGTTGTTACCTTCTAAGGTATGGGAAGCTATAACAGAGTTAAGTTTGATTTTTAAAAGCTTAACCTCAATTGAAATCAACATTGGTGAAATGGAAAAACTAGAACATGAAATTCCCGTAATTTTGTGTAAGTTAGAAGGCATTTTTCCTCCAAGCTTCTTTGACCGTATGGAGCATCTACTTGTGCATTTAGCACACGAGGCAAAACTTGCCGGTCCAGTTCAATATCGATGGATGTATCCATTTGAGAGGTAAGTAGGAAAATATTACTGCAATAACCATTTACAAGCTTTGTCAACTTCTTTCTAATAAGTATTTTGCTTCTTGTAGGTATTTGCATCACTTGAAAAAAATGTTAAAAACAAAGCTAGAGTTGAAGGTTCCATATGTAATGCCTATTTAGTGGAGGAAGCTAGTACGTTTTGTGGGTATTATTTTGAGTCGCATGTTAACACAAGAGCAAGAAAAGTTCCTCGTAATGACAATGGGGGACGAATGAGTCATGCTGATGGAAACTTGTCCATCTTTTCATATTCTGGACGAACATCTGGACGTGCGATAAGAAGAATGTTAATTGAGGAAGAAATTGAGGCTGCACATGGTTATATTGTACTGAACTGTGAAGAGATTTTGCCTTTTGTGCAGTAAGTTGCACATGAATATTTCTGTATTTACCTTTGTGTCATTTTCATCACTAAAAGTAGTCATTATTTATTTAGATTATACGAGACATTGTTACGGGAGATAATGTCGGGTATGACGCAGGATGATTTAAATAAAGAAGTTGGAAAACACTTTCCTCGATGGTTTGAGAGATATGTAATTTGTCACTTACAATTCATCTTAATTATAATTTGAAGTTATATTTTCCCTTTCTCATGAAACTAAAATCTTTTCTATGCTACATTTATTTTTGTAGGCTTTAGAAAATCTATCGAGAACAAGATGATTTGTGATCTTGCAAAGGGACCTCTACGAACTGTTAAATCGTATCTGGTGTATTTCATTAATGGATACAAATATCATACAGAATGTCACGGACATAACATGTCAACAATAAACAGTGGGGTTTCAATACAGGGAGAAATGATGGATTACTATGGAAAAATTATTGAAATACTGGAAGTTGAATACCCTGCTTTGCCAGTCAAGCGATGTGTGATATTTAAATGTGACTTTTATGACCCGACACCAAATGTTGGAGTAAAAGTGCATAGACAATACAATTTAGTTGAAATCAATCACCGAAGAAGATTGAGACAATTTGAACCTTTCGTCTTAGCTGTGCAGGCTAAACAAGTTTGTTATATCCCTTTTCCAAGCTTACGACGAGATAAGATAGATTGGTTAGCGGTTTGCAAAGTTAAACCTAGAGGTGTTTACAAATCACATGGAAGAGGAGATCATAGTCTTGAAAGTGAGGCGTTTCAGGAAGATGTGACTGTTATCAACGCATCTGTTACGTATGAAGATAATGAAACTTTGAAAGATCCATCAAACGAATTTGTCGATATTCATCTGGAGAGGATGACGAGGGTCTGAGATTTGACGAGGAGCCGAAATTTGATTCTTATTCTTCTGAAGAAGAAGAAGATTGTAATTTACCATTAAGTTTTGATAGCGAATGACTTATGTTTGTAATTGCATATTTTAACTTAAATTTTAACATTATTTTCATTTAATTATATTATGTTAGGTATTTCATTGAATTTCTTTGGAAAGGAATGTCGACATGGCGATTGATTCCGGACAGCAAAAATTCTTTCCGTTGGGAGGAATGTGGCAAAATTGTCCCAATCTATCGAATCAAAACTACAGAACATCTCGCTCCATCATACAGTACCAATTGTTTGCCATCTATGGTCGATCTGTTACTTGAAGGTCTTTAGTATAATCTGCACGTCGACTCTTTCCATGTTATGAACATCTAGTAATATTTTTTAAAGTTATCAAACATATTCTCATTTCATTGTCTATCTTACATGTATAAGCATCCTTTAAACTCGAAGAGGACATGTATGCCGATAAAGGTGACAGCAATGTCACGACAGCTTATAACAGAATAGGAAGATCGGGTATTGTCAACTCCTCTACTATTCCGCAAACCTCGTCGGCAAAATCACGTATGCATTAATATATCGTTTTCGTTACTTATATGGTTTGTTAATATCACAGTTTCAACATTTCTTAACTGATTATGTTTTAGGTAGATTTGTTCCTAGTAGTAGTTCATCCGGAGAATTAGTCTTCCATTCTAAGACTGGGAACTCATTCACTGTTTCCTCAACAAGTATAGCTATAGCTTCAAAACTATTGCAAGAATGTGATCAATAACATACAGCAGGTGGACGAAGTTTCACTGTTTCCATTGGTGCGTTTGAAAAAGCGAGAGCCCTTCTCGAGAACCCAGACATTGGAGACTCTTTTACCTTTACCGACTCCCATGTTATATGGAATCAAACAAAATGATTATATCAATGTGCTTTTGTACTGCCAGACATTATTACACTAAGCTTTCACGTTGAGTTATTGTTGCATCTGTAAGACTTCGTTAAACAGTGCATATTTATATTATTGGTTCATTTATTGTTGGTAACAATATGTTAACCTTCATGTATTGCCATAGTTTATGCTCTATTTGTTTTGTAAAATATTGCTTTCATATATGATAATTGTATATGTAGAGAATTGGGTAAAATTGAATTTCAGGAAAAGAATGGAACCGAAGAGACAATGTGAGGTCATGCGACCGAGGTTTCGATCCATGTTCAGAGGAACTTACAGTGAAGGTGGTTCGTCACAATCAGCCGCTCCTACTGACTCACCTCCTCCACCTCTTGTGCCGGGAGTTGCAGCTGAGGCAACGCCGACTGCTTCTCAGCCTACACCATCCCCTTCCCCAACGCATATATCGTCCAACACCAACGTACCGAATGCAGGAGACGCCCGTCAACCTGGCGCTGAGGGACCTGATGGAATAAAATTTGTTTCTATTGTCAATGACCAGTAAGTAAAATCAAAGCACTTCACAATTTGCTTATTATCAACTTTTACTTTTACCAAATTTTACATAGGATAACATAATTTGGCATGTTAGGTTGTTTCCATCTGGACCAATTTCAAGAAATATGACTTCCTCGTTTAAACAAATAATTGAACCAGAGGGTTATGTGTGGAAGAATTTATCTGACACCACAAAACAATTATACTTTTAGGAGTTTAAGGTACAAATTATAGTTATTTTCTTGTTACATTGCTTTATATTCATAATGTTCATACAACATTTCAACATTTTGTTATTCTTACTCATCTTATTTCAGAAAGAATTTTACTGGGATTCTTGTTTTGACACCAGCATGTATAAACAATGGGAAAAGAAAGCTCGCATACGTTATCTCGACTTAATTAATTAAATACACAAGGTTGGTGCACGACCACGTTATATTTCGAACGAAATTTGGACTCGTTGGACTGAATATTGGACATCACTTGCGGCAATTTCCATATCAGAGCGTAATTCGGCCAACAGACTTGGAGGGTCGGGGGGTGCCAGTCTTACAGTGCATACGGGAGGATCAATTACCCACTACGAGCATGCACATAGACTAGTAAGTATCTACTTTCTCACAACAATTTTACATATATTTTGCTTCGCTTGATTGAACATAGTGATTATGATATAAATGTCTGGTGCCATATATGGCTGTGTGAAGTTGTTTTCTTTGTTGAACAGGGGGCAAATATCATATATATAGAGGAAACTCTAGCAAAAAAAAATTAAATTCTAGTTAACATCTGAAAATTTAAGTTATACGTGTAGGAAAAGTCATTGGGCACGAAGCCTACACCTATCCAGATTTTTTTGCACACCCACACGAAGAAACATGATGGTGTGACCTTCATCAACACTCGATGTAGAGAAGTTAATATAAGTGAAATTAACATATTTTAATAATTTCTTAACAATTATACCTTAATTACTAATGTAAAGATTGCTTCCTTATAGGACCAAATACAAGAAAATATTCAGCGACAATCTCAGGAGGAACAACCTATGGACGAGACTCAGACATATCTTGATGTCGTTGGTGGTTGGGACCGATGTTGAAGAATATTTGGCCTGGGCTCATATGCAAACACCTGTTATTCGCGCTCTTCCCTTTCTAGTACAGCAGCATCTGCTCGGCCATCGCAAACTCATGACATCTCAGAGCTACAGGCCATAGTGGACACATTGAGGGAGCAGCTACTTAATCAAAGTCAACAACTACTTAATCAAAGTGAGCAACTAGTTACTCAACGTCAGGAGCATCTAGAGGAGATAGCTAAGATGAGAGACGAGATTAGTCTGCAGATGAGAGAACAGTTGAGAGCAGAGATGACTCAGCAGTTGAGGGAGGATATGAGGACGGAGCTGGAGCAGGTTTCAAAGATCAGGGAGTCGATAGAGCAGATGGAGCAGGTAGCTAAAATGAGAGAGGAGATGGAGCGGCTTACAAAGATGAGAGCGGAGGTGGAGCAGATGACCAAGGAGAGACAACACATGGAGCAGATGGCTCAGCTTAGGCAGGAGATGGAAATGTTAAAGAGGGGGGGGGGAACAGTTCAGAGCATCCATGATAACCACGCCATTAACATAACATTGTAATTTGTTTTCAATTAAAAAACATAAGGTTTGTTCTTTCTTCTTTTTTAATTATTAAATTAAATTCTTGATATGTTTTATTATTTATTAATTTTCTCATAAACCAAACTATATATACAAATTAATATATTATGAAAAAATAATATAACGTAACACAAATAAATAAATTATATATATAATATAACATTGTTATAAAAATCAAATAAAAAAAATTATTATCAGTTATTACCGACGAAAATTTGTCCGTCGGAAAAAACGATATATACCGACGAAAAAATAAACCGTCAAAAAAAGTGGTTGAACATACCTTCGCCTCACCGACCGACCAAATGACAGTAGCTAAATTTCTCAGACAGAATATTACTTGCCCATTCCATCGTTATTTTTATACCGACAACATATTC
Source organism: Erythroxylum novogranatense (assembly GCA_029891385.1). NCBI lineage: Eukaryota > Viridiplantae > Streptophyta > Magnoliopsida > Malpighiales > Erythroxylaceae > Erythroxylum > Erythroxylum novogranatense. The sequence continues at coordinate 29,347,650 of CM057224.1, forward strand.
CCATCGTAAAGTCCATCGCAAAATTGCGACGGAATATTTCGGACTGTATTTTTACCTGCGGGAAGTTCACCGACCGATTTTCCGGGATGGTTATTTCCGTCGGTGAAATGTTGATTCCTTGTAGTGAAAGAAGGGAGGTCATCTAGGTCTCGATTTTTCTTAGTCTTCTAGAGAGATTTTGGGGTTGTGCAAGAAGGGATAAAGGTAGAGGAAGACAAGAGCTTTCTTTTGAACTAAACATCTCTTTGTTTGGTGAAGATTTAAGGTAAGAGTATTTTTAATGCTTCGAATTTTTAAAAGGATTTTGATTCATGAAGCTTAGGAAATGCATAGGTTTAGGTATTCTAGGATCAATTTCATACATAAGTTTTTTGGGTTTTCCAATTGGAGTTCATTTTTTATTGGAGATTTTTGCTAATGCTAAGGGAGGCAAGAGGGGAAAGAAGAGCAAGATGAGAGACATCCTTGAGCAAGTTTTCAAGCAAGAAGACCAAGGTGGGTTACATTTTTATAATTGAATAATAAGCCATTAATGTTTCTTTCAAAAAAGAGAAATAAATGTTTTCAACCACTTTTAAAATGTGCATTCATTGTTTTCTAAATGCTTTGAGAAGGTGATATATGTGTGTGGATGAAGTTTTTCGATGAATTATGAAACAAAAATAGAAATGTTTTCAAAAGGATATCAAGTTTATGAAGTTATATTTCAAAAATGTGCTATTTGGGCAATAAGTTTCCAAGATGTGAGATGCATGATTATGTGGGTTTGTGGTGATCCCTTAAGTATGTCAAGTGCACTTTGATCAAAGGCTTCTCCCGCTTGCCCGCTAGTGACATGGAACTCCTTCATGGACTCCCCTAAGTTCACGACTACACAAGACCCTTATGGGAATTATGTAGTACGTTCTGTTTTAGATCCACCCAAACCATTATGATGTGCTTATGTGTTTACATGTTTTGACAAGTTTGATGATTGTTTGACTTATACAAGTTGAAAATTTTATGTTGTATGGATTTTCATGAAAATTTGTTATGATCATGAGGGTTTTCAAGGGTTTTTTTGCTTGTTACCGATTATAAAACTATTACCCACAAGCTTTAAGCTCACCCCCATTCGTCCCCATCTACAGGCGATGAACAAGATATCGAGTGATAGAGTCGAGAGTCAAGGCATCACTCCAATTTGCATATTTTTATTCTTTTGAAGTTAGATATTGTAAAATAAGGCTTTAGCACATTTTGAGAAATTATTGTTTTTGTAAAGTTGGCATTTTTGGATTATGATGTAAGGTGGCTCGAAATGCCCACTAAAGTGTTGTAAAAACTTTATTCAATTGATGTTAAAATCTGATTGGTGCATGGATGATGTGAGTTAAAATTTGGATATACTTGAAGAAGTAACAACTTGAGTTGATAATGTTGGAATATAAATCATTGATGTATATATATGTATGCATAAGTGAGATGCTATGGAAATGAATATAGGAATTATAACTGATCGGATGTAGTTGATGGGGATCAGACAAATGATTTGAGATTTGAGAGTTTAATGAAATCATTTTGGTAGCTGAATGGTTATGTTCAGAACATTTTAAGTTTGCATTTTGCATAATGCAAAATTTCAAGTCTTCCATAAGGGAAAAATTCATGTTTTAACTTTAGGGCAAAATCTAGATTGATCTAGGATGAATTTGATAAGTTGTCTTCATGGAAGTTGTAACTTGTCTTTCTAGCTTTCCAACGCTATAAAGTATGGAATTTTTAGATATCAGAGTTAAAAGTTATGGTCCTTATAAGTGGAAATATTCAAGAGTATAGGACATATCGTCTGGTGATAATGTATCGTTTGGTGATGACGTATCGTCTGGTGATGACGTGTCATCTGGTGAGGACATATCGTCTGATAAGGACGTATCGTCTGGTCAGACGCTTCGCCTGGTGAGGACGTATCAATTGGTAGGATGTTTTCTATGGTGAGGACGCTTCATCTGGTGATGATGTATCGTCTAGTGACGTCATATCGTCTGGTGCACTGTTCATCTGATCCTATCATTTGATCACATTTTTTACCCTGTAGACGATAAAATTTCACTTCAAAGTCTACAAGAAAGTTGTAGATCTAGAAGTTTTCTTTCAAGCTGTCTAATAAAGATCCCAATTCGAGGTTTGTAGAGAAAGTTATACTAATTCTCCCAAGAGAGGTACAATATGATTGAGGACATAAACATACTTGATTCTTTTGGCCATAACTTCATCACTCGACTTCCAAATGAAGTGATTCTTGAAGGAATAGACTCCTAATACATTTTTCTACCTATCCTTAAAAAAAATTGGTAGCTTTTGATGTAGTTTTGAAAAATATTGATGGAAAGAAAATGAGGCATTGGTTGGAGGAGCATAACTAGGTTATGAACGTACTTGGATTTTTAAGCATATCTTGAGCTATAGAGCTCCAAATGAGGTGGTTCTTATTTCAAAATAAACAAGAGGCAGAGAGCAACAATTGTTTTGAAGAAGTCAAATTGTGATTTGGTGTTTAACTAGTGTGCGCACCTCACCCTTATGGGATGATGGCCAATGAGGAGTCATTGAAATAACCCCACAAGGAAGCCCGCTCACGCTTTATGACTTCGGATTGTTGAGCTCTGGAAACTACAAGGTATTAGACTCACGTCTCAAGAATCCGATGTTGGGCTTCGGAAGTAGGGTCCAACTGGAGTCCAACATCCATCGTATAAAACATGTAATTTCGCAATTTTAATGCATAAACTTTTCAATTATTAAGAGGAGTTAAACTTTTGATTTTTAAAGAAGAATTTATTGATCTTTGAAATAAAATTATGGAAACTTTTTTAAATTGAGTAAAGTCAATTTTGTATTAAAATGAGATATTTTGATTTTTAAAAACTTTAAAATATTTTTAGACAATGATTATTGTTATGGTTTCGGTAGCATAAAGGTTTTGATAGGCTAGCCAGACAAAGTTTCAAAAATATTATATAATAATTGGATTACAATTAGTTAGACATTCAACTAATTGGTGGGCCAATTGGTGAACCAATGTTTAGCCAACCATTATGATTAATTAATTGATGGTTTCTTTCAAAGTTATCTAGAGGATCAATTATATTAGATTTGCTTAGTCAATATTCTAACAAATAGGTTTCTAACTAGTTGAAGATCAATTTTATTATTCTGCTTCCACCTAGTTGATACTCTAACTAATATGTTTCTAACTAGTTAATCTTGCCTAAATATAATGATTAGTTTGTATCTTTAACAATTATTTGAAGCCTTATAAGCTATAAATTCTTGAGTTTTTAGTTGTTGAATAATTTTATGATGTTTGTTGTTACAAAACACAATTGAGAGATATTCCTAAACATTCCAAGCAAATATACATTCTTTTTCAATTGATTGTGAGTCTTGTGTTTATTTTAAAGATGACAATAAGTTGGACCAAACTTAAGCCTTATTTAAAAAATTTCTCGATCAGATTTTAAATAGCTTAAAGCCTAATAGAGCTTAAAGCATTCAACTTAAACCCAAGCTTAGTCGAGTTTCAATAAGCCTAGAAATAACTATCCATCAACATATAAAATGTCTTTCATTTTGCTACACATATAAAAATAAGGTTGTTTTGCATATGAAAGAAGTTAGGCTTTATGGTTGTTTTGCATATGAAAGAAGTTAGGCTTTGTATTGAGTTTAGACTCAACCAAAGCTCAAGAAAAGAGCTAAGCTCAATCCAGCTTAGAACCTGAAAAGGGCTTACACTTGCTCAAAGCCTAAATTTTGTTTTTGCAAAAAATTCTATAATTGATCCAAAGTATGGTTATCTCAAGCCAAATTAGATTGGGGTTTAGATCTTTTTGTCATCTTTAACTTGTTTAATTTAAAAAGGTTTATAATTATTTTTCACCTTAAGAAAGATTTTAAAAGAGTTCCTATTTACTTAAAATAAATAAAGAAACTAGTATGAAAGTTTCTCTTCACCTAATTGAAAGAAAAGTTTAATAGAATCTCAATTGAGTCTTAAGAAATGAATTTATTTATCAAATCACTGTAAAATTAATTTTAATATCTCTTATTTACTCAGTTATTTTAATAAATTTGAGTTTTGAGTCAAATATAAATACAAGTGCATCTCTTCTTGATAAAGTTGGAAATTGATAATGTCAAAATGAAATAATTTGTTCTGAGATGCACTATAACTCAAAACACAATTTTAGAAGCATAATTACTTGATATGGGAAAAAAGTAAAGTCAAAAATATTTTTTAATGTATGAAATAAGTATATTTGAAGATTATATATATATATATATATATATATATATATATATATATATATATATATAACGATGAAAGTAGGAAAATATATATAATAAAGTCTTTTTTCATTTCTTATTCATTTTAATGAAAGTTAAAGACGTACATTTCTCGGTCCATTGATTTTGGAATTATTGATGGACAACAGTCTTCTAAAAATAGATTAACTTACAATATGTCTATATCCATATATATTTAACAAAAGGTACTTTGTAAGTAGAGAATATCTAAAATTTGATATCCCATCTTTTATAAAATTTGAATTGAAAAGATATAAATAAATATATTTTTAAGTATCATTATGCGTGTTAATGTACAACTCTTTTTTTCAAAATAAAAAAAGACGAAATATCCTTAAAAAAATTAATTGTTGCAATAGAATCTTCTCTTTTTTCTTGAATTTTTAATTACATGATTACTCCGATGCAATGATCCGAGTTTAAATGCAGACGCAGTCGGTCTGATCAAACCGTACCGATCTTGATCGGTACGAAATTACGGGTATAAATTCCGGCAGATCTTGGCGATCGATAATTCCGGTAATTTTCGGTTTTCCTAGGGACCTATTTGCAAAAACAAAAACTTTTAACCTAAAAATCTACCCAACCCCCCCTCCGGACGGCCCGACCTACTCCTCTTTTCTTCTCTCTTCTCGTCTACGCTCCATCCGTCTCCGCCGCCCTCGTCCGCCAGATCCGTGCCGTCCGTCACTCTCCCGCCACGTTGCTGCCCTCCCTGGTCTGGATCTGGACTCTGGTGGTCTTCTTGTTCGTATGTCGAGTCTTCGGCTCTTTGTTCTTCTCCCTCGCGTCGTCGCCTCGTCGGTCCTCCACGCCAACTTTAGTCGGTTCTCCCTCGCATCGTCGATCCTCCACCGTGAGCAGCAGCCTTCGCGGCCTTGTCCGTCGTCCTCCAACGTCAACCCTAGCCGACCCGACATCGACCCAGATCTGTGAAGACCGAATGTATTGTTTTATTTTTCATGGATTTTTGACATTAATTGCTTCTGTCATTGTGTTGGTACTTGGTTGTTGGATGATGGTAGATTTGTTGTTAAAAATTGGATGACGATGGATTTGTGGTTGTTGGAAATTGCTTCTGTTTTTGTGTTGGATACCGATGATGAATTGATGATGGATTTGGGTTGAAGTGTTGAACCGTTGAAGTGAAGTTGTGTAAAATGTAAATGGTGAAGGTGATTTCGGTTGAAATGTTGAATGGCATTCTTGAAGTGAACTTGACATTTTGCATTTTGGTTTTTGGCATTTTGGATTATGGAAGTTGATTTTGGATTTTGGCATTGAAGTGATCCGAATGTCCCATTGGAAAATAAATTTAGAATGGTAATTGTGATTGAATTGTTGAATTGTGGATGAATGAGATTTAATTTTAATTTGTGCAATTGAATTTGAGATTGAGTTTGATACTTTGATAATCAAAATCAAATTAACATTTAAACCTAATTTTAATTGTAAAATTGATAATCAAATGTGAAATAAATAATTAAATGTAAGTTTGTACAATTAATAATCAAAATCAAGTAAAATTGAAAAAAGTTAAATCATTAATTGACATATTGTTAATATTTGTTATATGGTAATTCATTTTTATATTTGGGTATTGAATTTTGATAAATAATTAGTTAAGTATAAATTTGGGTATTTGGGAATTGGAATTGAATTGAATTAGAATGGATTTGAATTGAATTGGAATGGAATGGAATTGAATTGGAATGTAAATTAAATTGGAATTGAATTGAATTGGAATGAAATTGAATGGAATTGGAATTAGAATTTGGATTGAAAATTGATTGAATGGAAATGAAATTATGAATGTTTTGTAATTGTTAGGATTGGAAATTGTTGTCAATGGAATGAATGGAAATGAAATTATGAATGTTTTGTAATTGTTAGGATTGGAAATTGTTGGGAATGGATTGAATGGAAATGGAATTATGAATGTTTTGTAATTGTTAGGATTGAAAATTGTTGGGAATGGATTGTTTGGAAATGGAATTATGAATGTTTTGAAATTGTTAGGATTGAGAATTGTTGGAATTGAATTGAATGGAATGAAATTGAATTGAATGGATTGGATTGGATTGAATTGAATTGAATTGAATTGAGTTGAGTTGAATTGGATTGGATTGGATTGAATTGGATTGAATTGAATTGAATTGGATTGGATCAGATTGAATTGAATTGAATTGAATTTGATTGAATTGAATTGGATTATATTGAATTGAATTGAATTGAATTTGATTTAATTGGATTGGATTGGATTGGATTGGATTGAATTGAATTGAATTGAGTTGAGTTGAATTGAATTGAATTGGATTGGATTGAATTGAATTGATTTGATTTGATTTGAATTGAATTGAATTGGAATGGAATTGCATTGAATTGAATTGGAATTGAATGGAATGAATGGAATTGAAATTGGATTGGATTGGATTGAATTGGATTGAATTGGATTAGATTGGATTAGATTGGATTGAATTGAATTGAATTGGATTGGATTGGATTGGATTGAATTGAATTGAATTGAATTGAATTGTTTTGAATTAAATTGAATTGGATTTGAATTGAATTGAATTGGAATGGAATTGCATTGAATTGAATTGGAATTGAATGGAATGAATGGAATTGGAATTGGATTGAATTGAATTGAATTAGATTGGATTGGACTGGACTGGATTGAATTTGATTGAATTGAATTGAATTGGATTGGATTAAATTGAATTGAATTGGATTGGAATTGAATTGGATTGGATTGTTTTGAATTGAATTGAATTGGATTTGAATTGAATTGAATTGGAATTGAATTGCATTGAATTGAATTGGAATTGAATGGAATGAATGGAATTGGAATTGGATTGGATTGGATTGAATTGGATTAGATTGGATTGGATTGGATTGAATTTGATTGAATTGAATTGGATTGGATTGGATTGTTTTGAATTGAATTGAATTGTTTTGAATTGTTTTGAATTGAATTTGAATTGAATTGAATTGGAATGGAATTGCATTGAATTGAATTGGAATTGAATGGAATTGGAATTGGATTGGATTGAATTGAATTGGATTGAATTGGATTAGATTGGATTGGATTGAATTGAATTTGATTGAATTGAATTGAATTGAATTGGATTGGATTGGATTGAATTGAATTGAATTGAATTGGAATTGAATTGAATTGGATTGAATTGAATTGAATTGAATTGGATTGAATTGAATTGGATTGAATTGAATTGAATTGGATTGGATTGGATTGGATTGCATTTGATTGGATTGAATTGGATTGAATTGAATTGGATTGAATTGAATTGAATTGAATTGAATTGTCTTTATGTACTGAAATTATGTGTTATTCATTTTTGTGTACAGATAAATGGAAGGAAGTTCAAATACTCCCGATCAACCTAGTTCAAGAAGATCTGATGATCCACTTGGGCTCGTCTTGGTGTGGTTCCTGGTCAAAAGAATCATACCATTTGCTTGTTTTGTAACAAGCATTTGAAAGGTGGAGGAATCACCCGATTGAAAAGACATTTAGCTGGGGTTAAAAGAGATATGGAAGCGTGTAAAAAAGTAAACTTTTGAGTTGTGCTGTTTCTGAAATGAGAGCTTATTTGGCTGAAAAAAGAGTGAATTGGGGTATTAATGGATGTTCAATTATGTGTGATGGTTGGACGAATAGGAGACAAGAGCCTATCATTAATTTTTGGTTTATTGTTTTAATGGCTCTATGTTTTTAAAATCGATTGATGCATCGGCCCGATTAGAAATCTTGATACTTTGTTTGGGATATTTGATCAAGTTGTGAATGAAGTAGGGTGGAAAACATTGTTCGATTTATTACCGATAATGATTCCGTTTATAAAGCGGCGGGACAAAGGTTGCGAGAACCTATAATTCATTTTTTGGACTCCTTGTGTTGCATTGCATTGACTTAATCTTTGAGGATATAGGAAATCCTGGTATTTTTGCATTTTTTAGACCATGCGAAAGGCAAAGAAGGTGACAAAATTTATTTATAATCGTGCATGGGTTTTAAATTTGATGAGAAGGAATTTACCAATGGTAGGAATTTGTGCGCCTCAGCCTCATTGTGACAAAATTTGCAACAAATTTCTTATCACTTCAGTCTTTTCTTTTGTTGAGGAAGGAGTTAAGGCAAATGTTTACAAGTGATAAGTGGGTAACATCTCAGCATGCTAGGTCTAATGTTGGAATACAGGTTTGTAGTATCATACTGGAAGATAGGAAATTTTGGTCGGCATCTCAATTCGTTATCCGGGTTTGTGAGCCTTTGGTGAGGGTGCTTCGGTTAGCTGATAGAGAAGAAAAGCCAACAATGGGTTATATTTTTGATGCTATGGAGAGAGCAACGGAAGCAATCAATGCCAATCTGAAACATAAGTCTTCTTTATACGAGCCATATATTTCAATCATTAATGAGAGAATGAAAAGACAACTTTCTTCTCCATTGTTTGTAGCTGGGCCATTTTTGAATCCCAGTGTGTATTTTATACTAGATGTTGAAAAGCAAGCTGAAGTTAGTAGAGGAATGCTTATGACAATTACAACAATTGTTCCTCATGACTCAATGCAAATTGCTTTAACCACACAAATGGAGGCTTATAAGTACTCTTATGGAGATTTTAGAATGTCGGTCGCTATTCAACAAAGAGGACTTCTTTCTCCAGGTATTATTTATTTCCTATTTCTTATTTGTTGAAATTTATTTATCACTTTATTTTGTTTATAACACTAATTTTGTTTTCTTATAACTTGCAGTTGCTTGGTGGGATCTTTTCGGATGTAGTGTTCCAGATTTGAGAAAGTTTGCGATTCGAATTTTAAATCAATGTGTGAGTGCAACTGGGTGTGAACAAGCTGGAGCACATTTAAATTTATCCATTCCAAAAAAGGAATAGATTGGAGCATAAGAGGTTGAATTACTTAGTTTTTGTTCGTTACAATTTAAAGCTTCGGGAAAGGTATGTTATTTTCATTATTAATTTTTATATAATTTCTTATAATTTTTTAATAATTAAATGTAATTATTTATTAGGACTCTTAGTAGCACAAGTTGTTCAAATGATCCAATTGCGATTGATAATATTGATATTTTGACGGATTGAGTTTCTTAAAAACCCAATTTGGTTGATGTGAGTGATTTGAATGTGGAAGATGATCTTGGATGGGAAAGCATTGACATGTCATTTGGTGCATTAAATTTGAATGATGATGATGATGAAGCTCCTCTCAATGATGAGGATTTTGTACCAAATGATCGATTAGAATTGATCTTGTTCAATGGTATCCGCCATTGACGATTGAACTTGTGTTTTTATTTTCCTCTTCTTTTAATTTTACTTGTATTTGATCATTGATGTTTATGTTAAATTATATGTATGTAATGTAAATGTAATATTTTGTTTCGAGTTCAACTTACTGATTGCTTATTCGTCATCAACCTTTTGTAATATTTATTGTTCTTTTTATCGGATGTTTTGAATCTTTTAATGTAAATATGTAATATTATTTATTATAATGATGAAATTGTATGATTGTAATATTTTAAATGCTTTGTATTATTCTTAGTTTTATAATTGTATGATGATGATTGTCTTTATTTATATTAATTGTGATTATTATTTATATGTAAAATATTTAAAATTATTGTTATTTCAAATTAATTGTCATTATTATTTATTATTAAGATTTTTAAAGTATGGTTGATGTAAGCGATAAAGAACTAGTAAAGTATACTGATCAGGATAATATATCAATATAGACTATTTTGTAATTTTAAAAATTTAGGACTATTTTATAAATTTAAAAATATCCCGAAAGCAGTATTCGATGATGAAATAGAATGCAGATGCTGATTCGTTTGAGCAATCCGATGCAAAGTCGATGCGATATTCATTATATTGCTCCGATGTAAAAACACATTGGTGCGTGTGTCAACGAGGTGTTATATATACATATATAGATATAAATGTATTGTAAGTTAATATATTTTTACAAGACTTGTCCTCCTGTTGTCCATCAATTATTCCAAAATCAACGGACTGAGAAATGTACGTTTTTAACTTTTATTAAAATGGATAAGAAATGAAAAAACACTTTGTTATATAATGTTTTCCCTGCTTTCATCGCAAAATTTGACCAATCGGCGGGTCCCGGATCAGCATCCACGCCGACAATAGACATAAGATCCAACTGTAAAATCAACAAAATAATTTAAAAAAAAACAAAAAAAACAAGTCCCCATCGTCGTGGACCGTACGCGTCGTATGCTGAGGCTGGACGCGTTAATGTCACGCACACAGTATGAAGAGATTCAAAGACCTTTTCTTGAAAACCTCTTTAAAAAAACACACCCAACCAACTGTAACAACAACTCTCGAATGCTTTTCAGAAAAAAAAAAAACTCAAATGCCTTCCGGCAAGCACACACCTCCAGACACCTACGCTAATATACATTTTCCTCCCCCACTCTGATTACATCTACGGCTCTTATTCTTCCACGTTCTTTCCGGACCTCAACCCATTATTTATATCTACCGTTTTCTTCCATTTAACGTTTTAATTAGCTTCCAAGTCATTTTCTATGCTTCTCTGCCCCTTCGTCTCCACTCTTACACACATACACACGCGCGCACAAGCTAAAGAACGGACAGGACGACTCGACGTTCTTGGTGAAGGGGATCCGAACCAACTGTTACAGATCTGAAATAGCTTTGCTCTGCTGCGACCGCACTGGTAAATCAGTTTTTGGTTTATGGTTTAAACAATTATTATTTATTACAACTGAAATTATTGGTTGAACTCTGATCTAAGGAAATTGAAATGGTATGTACTGAATCCTACAGTTGAAACGGTGAAGGAGTGTTCAATCGACGGTCGAGATGGCTCCGAGCACGATCCGCAAAGCTATCGGGACGGTGAAGGACCAAACAAGCATTGGCATAGCTAAAGTGGCGAGCAACAGCGCTCCGGAGCTCGAAGTAGCAATCGTGAAAGCGACGAGTCATGACGACGATCCGGCCAACGAGAAGTACATGCGCGAGATCTTGAACTTGACCTCGTACTCACGCGGGTACGTTCACGCGTGCGTAGCGGCGGTATCGAAGCGTTTGGGAAAGACGCGCGACTGGATTGTGGCGCTCAAGGCTCTGATGCTCGTCCACCGCCTGCTAAACGACGGCGATCTGTTGTTTCAGGAAGAGATCTTGTACGCCACGAGGAGAGGAACTAGGCTTTTGAATATGTCGGATTTCAGAGATGAAGCTCACTCGAGTTCTTGGGATCATTCTGCTTTTGTGAGGACTTATGCTATGTTTTTAGATCAGAGACTTGAAATGATACTGTTTGATCGGAAAGGTAGCGGTGGTGGTAGTGCTCATGGTGAGCTTGAGAAATATGGAGGAAGAGGTGATTTCAGGTCGCCGCCGCCAGGGCGAGCTTACGAGTATAATGATTATGGAGACTATAGGGGTGAGAGTGGACATGGGAGCTATGGAATGAAGACGAGGTCAAGGTCGTACGGAGATATGGCGGATGCAGTTGGTAGAGAGGGGAGAGAAGAGAAAAAGGCAATTACTCCTTTGAGGGAAATGAAGCCCGAGAGGATATTTGGGAAGATGGGACATTTGCAGAGGTTGTTGGATCGATTCTTGTCGTGTAGACCAACTGGATTGGCCAAGAATAGTAGGATGGTGCTGATAGCGCTCTATCCAATTGTGAAAGAGAGCTTTCAGCTGTATGGGGATATTTGTGAGGTTTTGGCTGTTCTGCTTGATACGTTCTTTGACATGGAGTATCATGATTGTGTTAAGGCATTTGATTGCTATGCTAGTGCAGCCAAGCAGATTGATGAGCTGATTGGGTTTTATAATTGGTGTAAGGATACTGGTGTGGCTCGATCATCGGAGTATCCAGAAGTTCAGAGGATCACGGGGAAGCTATTGGAGACGTTGGAGGAGTTTGTTAGGGATAGAGCCAAGAGGCCCAAAAGTCCTGAGAAGAAAGAGGAGATTCCTCCCGCTGTTCAGAAAGAGGAACCAGTACTCGATATGAATGAGATCAAGGCATTGCCTCCACCTGAGAATTACGTACCTCCTCCACCACCTCCAGCCGAGCCTGAGGCTAGGCCTCAACAGCCTCAGGTTACTGAAGATTTGGTGAATCTGAGAGAAGATGATGTTAGTGCAGATGACCAGGGAAACAAATTGGCATTGGCTTTGTTTGCTGGAACTCCTGCTAATAATGGAAATGGATCTTGGGAAGCATTCCCTTCCAACGGGGAGCCTAAAGTCACCTCAGCTTGGCAAACTCCAGCTGCTGAGCCTGGCAAGGCAGATTGGGAATTAGCACTAGTTGAATCTGCCAGCAACTTATCAAGGCAAGAAGCAGCTCTGGGTGGCGGGTTTGATCCTTTGTTGTTAAATGGCATGTATGATCAGGGAATGGTAAGACAACAAGTAAATTCTACTCAATTGAGTGGAGGAAGTGCCAGCAGCGTTGCGTTGCCAGGATCAGGGAAGAGCTCAACTCCTGTGTTGGCTCTCCCAGCTCCAGATGGATCAGTACAGGTTATCAATCAGGATCCGTTTGCCGCTTCTTTGACTATCCCACCTCCTTCATACGTGCAAATGGCTGATATGGAGAAGAAACAACAGTTACTTGTACATGAGCAGGTGATATGGCAGCAGTATGCTAGGGATGGTATGCAAGGCCAAACTAGCTTGGCCAAGATTAGTAGTTCAGGGTACATCCCCCCAGGTCCTATGCCAGTGATGCCTTATGGAATGCCACCTCCCGGTGGGGTTGGGCCGGCAACTGGATATTACTATACTACTTACTAACTTTGTTGCAGCCCTATAGACTAATTCTCTTTGTTCTTGTTGATGTTTATCTTCGTAGTATTTTTGCGCTTTCTTGCGATTCCTTAAATATGCATTATGTTACTCAGCAATTTGTGCACAAAACAGGAAGGAAAGGGAGTGTTGAAGCGAGAAACCCATTTCGTGATGTTGAACGTGTGGAGAATTTTGATGTCTTGGAGGCCTGTAATATGAATCAAAACTTCTCTGTGCTGTGTAATATTACAATTTCTTTAATATTTTCCATCATCTTTGTCATTGTTGATTTAAAACTGAATTCACTAATTGCTTATATTTTCATCTAGTCGTCACTTTGTATTAAAACTGTTCTTATCTATTATTATGTGTGGACTATAGGATTAGGATTATATCAGACTCTCTCAATGGGCTGTTTTGAACTGTATTTGAAGAGTGAAAAAGGCTGCTGCTCCATTCCCTGCTTATGAATGCCATTTTTCTCTGGTTTAAAGAGGTCTACGAAGAGAAATCGCCTTAATTACCATTTTGGGTACTTCGCGAATCATTTGATATAGGTTTGGTCTTGGTTGATGCCATTTTGATTATTAAACTCTATTCTGTTAATTTGAAGCGACATCCTTAATTTAGCATCTTCTTATTGTTATAGGTGGCTTAAGTACATGATTGAATTATTTTATTTTTAAAGATTTACAAGTTTTAACCGCAAATGCATGGTGTATCAAATGCATGGTGTATCAGTAGTTAGCACTGACAAGTGCGATTGATTCGACGAAGACGGTAAGTACTTGTATTAACTTTTTTTTCTATCATCTAATTGCCGAATTAGGTTGTGAATTTAATTGAAAATTAAAGAAAATAAACTAAACTAAAATTGACCTAATAATAAACACGGATAAAGGAAATAATAAGAATAGTCAATATCAAATATGTAGTATCCACATGATATGATGAGTCTCTTTTAAGATATTTTAAACCCTACCTTTTTAGGGGACCGCGTTCTCCACAACCGTACCAAGTTGTGAGACATCATCTGAAAATGGGGAGGTTCTCAGCGTATTTGCTCGTTTTTATGACTTGTTGCTAACCGCCGGCTTCTGACCAACCAATAACAGGCAGCCAGGCATCTTGCCTCCAATAGTAGCTGCCATTTCTGTGAGCAGGAGGAGACCACGATGCACGTGGTTCGGGATTGTTCGCGGGCTCGTGGTCTCTGGAGTCATTTCCTTCGGGCGGTGGTAGGTGGGACTTTTTTCCGTCAGGAGGTCGAACCTTGGTTGGAGTGTAACCTCTCTTAGCAGGCATAATAGAATGGACCACCATTAACCCACATAAACATGAATTTCATGACTTGTAAATGTATTGCCCAAAAAGACATATTTCGGAAACATGATTTTCACAATCATGATACATTTCAAATATCATTTTATAAATCATCAAAAAATTTAAGTACCAAATATGTAGCAATTTCTCAAATCATTTAAGAAGCAATATATGCAACATTTAAGAAGTAATAAATGCAACATTTATAAAGTAGTTGAAAATCATTTAACTTTATTGATTTAGAAAAACATTCGTGGCTCGTTAACTCTACTATAAACACGTAACCCACTTAATTTCCTTGCTTATAAACTCACTCAAAGATGCCTCTCCTCTTGCTTTTCTTGATCCCCTTCAACATTGACAAAATTTTCATTCAATAAGAGTACAAATTAAGAACCCATTAAACATATTCACTAAAATTGATTCTATAATACCTACCGATGCATCTCCTAAGCTTTGTGAACTAAAACTCTTCCAAAGATTCAAACCTTCAGGCCAATTTTTCATTATCATTTTGATCAGGTAATTGAAGAAATTTGATAACACTTTCTTCTATAAAAATGTTTCCCATTGTCTTAAGTTTCTAATGATACCAAAATCATTCAATTTAGTTTAGTAATCTAAAAGTTATACCCCAAACATTTTCAGATTGTTCTTATACTAGAACAGTATTATATGCTCAACTTCTATCTAGAAATTGAAATTTTTAGAGACTGAATTAAAAACCAATTTCATCATACAATTTGTAGCTCTATGTCTTTAGTTTACTCAAATAAAAAATCATTCCATTTGGATAACTACATAACAAATTATGCTTAAAATGCCAAATCATGTTCAAGTTGTGCAGGAAACTTTGCCGCGGCGAACTTTCACAGGAGCATACGCAGTAAACTTGTTACTGCTACATTTTCTAGCTTTTAACTTCCAACATTTCAAATATAATCCATCTTGTACCTAAACCATCTTTTCTACTTCGTTCCTTCTTCATTCTCAACTTCATTTCAACTCAATATCATTCACAAATAAATCATGATCTATCTTTGATCATTAACCCAAAAAAAAAGAATATGTGCGTATACCATTCATCAACAATTTGTGAACATTTAACTCTTAACTAACATCAAAATATGTTTCATTCATGTAATCAAGAAGAGTGATGCTTATACTTACTTGTTTATCCATGGCTCCTTCAAGAGTCTCCAAGAACCCTAGCTCC
This sequence comes from Erythroxylum novogranatense, assembly GCA_029891385.1. Taxonomy (NCBI): domain Eukaryota; kingdom Viridiplantae; phylum Streptophyta; class Magnoliopsida; order Malpighiales; family Erythroxylaceae; genus Erythroxylum; species Erythroxylum novogranatense. The sequence goes on from CM057224.1 coordinate 29,363,394, forward strand.
TTCAACATACACGAAAATCAACTTTCAAGGTGGACTAGGTTAGGTTTTCATCACAAAAGTGAAGACAAGTAATTATTTGGAGTGGCTAGATGAACGGTGTTAGCAAAGTTCAACATTGGTGGTTAGGTGGGGAGGATATTGTGAGTGAGAAGAAGAGAAGAAGAAAGCAAGTGGTAGGGAAAATGAAAGACAAAAATGAAACATGCTCTTTCATATGTAAATGACGTGAGTTTAAAAAGCAATGTAACAATTGCTTGGTGGGTGTCATGACACATGTCATGACACTCCCCACTTAATAATCGAAAATAAATGTTATTGCCATCTTGTTTACACTACTACATATTTCTTAGAAATCAGTCTATTTGTCTCCAATTTCTAATCCAATTGTCTCCCAATTTTTAATGACAGTTGTCATTAAATCTTAACGTCATTTATCAAAATTTCCACAACCATTTGTCATTTATTTCTACCATTATTCATTTATTGTTCTGCACATGACATTTTTTAGTCCAAAATACCCAAGTTATTTCATAAATTTTCTTAAAATTCACTAAAAATTTTGAATCACTAAATACACTCTCCAAATTAATTTTCAACTTATAAAAACCACAATTCTCAATATAATCACATTTATAAACAACTATACCCGGAATGTCAATAAATACATGTACAGTCATTTTAATGTGTGTGATAATCAAATTCACGTGTGTGTATGCTAACATTATGCATGAGCATGAGATGTATTTTCATAATCTCTCATTGCTATTTTCTCAATTACAGAAATCTAGGATTTTAACCCTTAATGTGGGAATGAGATGTTACATAGATGCATTAGAGATAAATTTAGATCTTGCAAAGAAACCCATTTCTTTAAGGTTATTAATTTTCTCCATTATGAATAAGCTGAACCAATGTACTTACACACCACTCTTTGGCTCAAAATGCCAATACCACCTATCCTCAGTTGATAGAAACCAATAAACTCAAATAAATATATTCAATTATTAAATCCTTACCCTTTTCAGAAGCAATATGCCTTTGGTACTAGTGGCAACTTGTCATATAGTTCATTAAGAATGTATTGAACTAGGCTTATTGGTAATGTTAATAGGTATTGGTTAGGTAATAGGCATGTTTATTGAAAAATGGGCTTTAAATTTTTTGGCTTTCTAAGGCTTTAAGCCTTATTTTATTGGATGGATAATTTTGTTGATTTTGCAGGTAGAGTAAGCTAGAATGATTTTTTCTAGCTCAAAATAATGATGTTTGATCTTTACAAATTTAGCTTCTTCTAGGATATGAAAATAGTAACCTTGGGTCTTTGAAATATTTCAATTCTTGTAGTGCCATCCTTTGTGGAAAATATTGTTTATTTCCTTAAAAAGATCTAGGCCTTAAAACCCATTTTCAATAGTCAAAATATTTTGAAAAAGTTCTTTATCAAAATAATTGCTTTGGAAAGCTTTTAGCTTAGAATTATGTAAATCTTTTGAAATTTTATTAACAAAACTTCTTTTGATTTGGGCTTATGTTAAAAAAAATTCTTGTTGCATTTTTACAACCATTTGTTAAATAATTTTTTTGCAAGCTTTCTCCAATGGAGTCCCTCAAAGCTATTGTTGACTCTAAGGTTGTTGATAAATGTTGTAACCAATATGAGACGTTTAATCCTTAATGATGAGAACATAAAGGCCTCACCTTATGCTTTAGGTTGAAAGGGAACAATCTTTTCCTCTTCCAAGATTTCTTTCCATATGTTTATTGATTGTTCTATTGTAGGATTTGGAGTAGATGAGCCTTGTTGTCTTTTTGGGCTCTCTGTGGCTTTAATTGAAGGAGTTGCTCTTCATATCATTTTTTTGGATTACAAAAACTCTTAGGTGAAGAAGTCTGCAATAGAATTTGCTTCACCTTTAATAAACTCAAAATAAAAAAAAATGTTCAAAATTGCTTTCCATCTAAAGAAAATTTGTTTTGAAGCAATATTTTGATCATCCTTCAATCTCTTGCAAATTTGTAATCAATTTAGAGAAGAAAACTTTGGTTCAACTAATCACCTTGGAACTTTGAAATACATATGACAATAGATAAAAATTCTTTTTTAAAATTGAGTAATTTCTTTGAGAGAGATTCTAATTTCTTGAAGTTTAATAAATGATTTGTTGTTTTTCATTGGCCTTTTTTTAATATATCTCTATATCCTTGATTGAAAGCATCTGTTTCTACAATCTTAAAGGCATTGGTCAGCTAAATGTAGGATAAAGATGGCTTTGACCATTTCTTTGATTTGTTTCACTAGGCTAGTGTGTTTTTTTTGACCAAGGATTTGGTTTTTCTTCAAACCATCACGAAGGTGTTTATAATATGTATTTAGGTTTGAATAAACTCCATAATATAATTTAGGCTAACTAAAAACCTTATCAACTATTTTTATCAAAGATTTCATTAGGAAATTTGTTGCTAAAATCTAAAGTTCTCCCAATAGGTGTGATTATGCCTTTGTAGAAATAGTTTCCTAAAAACCTAAACTTAGTTTGGAAAAGGCTAAGTTTTGTTTTTAACACTACTAATCCATTTTCCTTAATGATATGGATGAAAGTCTTGATTTGTTTGAAATGTTGATCTAGCATTAAGGAGAATATCAAGGCATCATCAATGTAAACAATGCAAATTTCATAATAAAGATTAAATATCTTGTTCATTATTCTTAGAAATTTAAAAGGAAGGCATTACATTTTACTCACACTTTCCAAATGGAACAGTAAAACAGATTTTATCCCTCTCTTTATGGTCTATCTAGACTTTTCAAAATCCCAATTTTATATCAAAATGAGAAAATTTGAGAATTGTAAAGTTGTTAAAGTAGTTATTTTTTAGTAGGAATTGGATACCTAATCCACCTTTGGGCTTTGTTGAGAGGCTTATAATTGAACACTAACCTAGATATTCCTCTTTACTTTTTAGAATTTTTGTTCTCTACATAACTCTAGGGATATCTAAAGGGAGAGAGCACTTTTTCCTTTAGCAAGTATTGATCTCTTGTTTACAAAATTGCTTTATATTTGTTCATTTTTCCAAGAACTTACCTTCAAAAATATTCGCATCAACTTTGTAGTTTATCCTAATTGTTGAGTTATTAGTGGCATTGAGTCTATTCTAGCTTTTTTTATTACCTTAATGTGGATTATTCCTCATAGAATGCAATTCAGATCAGCTTCTATGTCAATTAAAGTCATTATTTTAATTTGGAGTCTTTTTTAATTCTAGCGATAATCCTAATAAGATATTTTAGGGTCATTATCTGATTAAGTATGAATAGGAAGTCTTTGGCTAGTTTTTCAATATTGTTAGCAAGTTTTTGGTTTATCTCGTTATCTAAATCACATAGTTCCCTATTGATTTGTTGAAGCAGGGTTTTGATTATTTCACTATCTTCCTTTCATTTTTGTTTGAATAATTTCATATCTTGTTTAATCTCCTAGTATAAGCTAGAGAGTGTCAATTTTGAGTTTTTTCTCTTAGCTTTGTCTAAAATATTTGTTAAATTATATATAGAGGAAGATATTGGAAGGAAGATTTGAATTGAGGCTTCAAATGATTGCTGTAGTTTCACTAAGGCGACGTTTGATTTGAGGGTTTGGGAATGAAGGAATGAAATAATTGTAAAAAATAGTGTTTGTTTTGGGGTTTTCAATTCCAAGGGAATAGATTTATTCCATTAAGTTTGGGAATCTACTAAACTCTCCAAAATGGGTGGGTATCAAGTTTTCATTCCAATCTAGTAGTTACTATTTATACCCCTCCCCCACATAAGCAATTTTTATTCTTAATTATATTACTCATCACTTATCATCATCATCATCATTATTATTATTATTACTATTATTAATTATTGTTATTATTATTCCTATTATTATTCCTATTATTATTATTATTATTATTATTATTATTATTATTATTATTATTATTATTATTATTATTATTATTATTATTATTATTATTATTATTATTATTATTATTATTAAGTTTTAAACTTATTATTATTATTAATTATTGTTGTTGTTGTTATTGTTGTTGTTATTATTATTATTATTATTATTATTATTATTATTATTATTATTATTATTATTATTATTATTATTATTATTATTATTATTATTATTATTATTATTATTATAATAAATTTTAAACTTCTTAATAATAATAATAATAATATTATTATTAATTATTAATAATTATTGTTCTTATTATTATTATTTATTATTATAAATTTTAAACTTATTATTATTATTATTATCCTTATTATTATTATTATATGAAATTAATTATCTTATTATTATTATCATTATTATTATTTATTTTTATTATATGAAATTAATTATCTTATTATTATTATTATTATTAATTATTAATTTTATTATTAATTTTATTATACTGAATTAATTAATTATTATTATTATTATTATAAATTTTGTAATAATAATAATAAATATGATATAGAAATATGATATGAAAAAATGGTATTATATTATCTTTCATTCCCATTAATGCAACAAACAAAACAACATTATTGGTATTAATACAGAAACCCAAGTTATAAGCCAAACATTATTTTTTATTTTCATACCCATTCTCATTCCCTTCTACTATTATACCCATATTCATACCCAACTCCGTGCTCAAATCAAACGCCCCTAAGTATTCTTTTTGTACCTAGGGTTCTTGGATATGGTTAATGACTTTTAAGATGAATTTTTTATCCTTTGTCAGAAAATTGACTAGTTTTTTTTCTAATTAGGTGTTGTCTATTATTTCATCGCGACTTGTTGAGTTATCAGTTTCTAAAACTAAAGCTTTATTGTTAAACTTCTTGTTGAAATAATCATTAAGAGGTTTCACTATTAGAGATAATTAAGGTTTAGATTTTGTATAATATTTCTTTTTCTAATTCTAAGCTTTAAATTTTTTTAGTTGAATCTATATTATCTAGTAGTGTGACTTTTTTTCTTGCTCCTATAACACGTCGTGTTTCTAAATTTTGATGTAAAAGGAAAATTTTGGGGTTTGCTCACATATTTCCCATTTTACTTGGGAATTTTTGTAGAAATTTGTCTACGTTTTGCTTCACAAGGCCTTGCTACAATCTTTATATGGTATTTTTATTATTCTAGGAAATATCAAATTATTGGAGAACTTCCTATTTTTCAATTATCTTTAGAGTTTGATATCATGAACTCACTGTATTCTAATTTATTGGCAGGAATTCGGTTATTGCAACTTTCTCTTATTTATTGGAAGGAATTCGGTCATTGCTAAGAACTTCTCCTGTTCGAATCTTCTCTTAGCATGACTCTCATTAAAAACATGTCATTAAAAACATGTCTTTGTACCACTTAAAATTAGAAAGCTTTTTTCCCCGAATATTGGACAATAATTGCCCTTCAATTTTAAGGAATCTCCTAGGAAATTTAAATAGATTGCTAATATCAAAATTGGGGTAACATCTTGAATTTACTCACTATTTTTCACCTTATTAGTGTAATTGTTTTGACACACATTATATATATATATATATTTTAGGTCCACATTCTCACTTTCGTTTTTTATCTTCAAAGGGGATGCTATGACTTGGTTTTGTTTATAAGGAATCATAATCTCACACAAAAGGGGGTTTCCTAATTGTATTTTTTGCTCCTGTTGTAGTTTCTCACACATTTATTTGTTGGTGTTAATGACTCTAAAAGATAATCTATGTTGTTTCCGTGAACCTACCTCTCAAATCAATAAAAAAAACAAAATATGCACTCTGGTTCTGCCGGATTTTGGCGGAACTGTACGTTGCCGTTTGGATCCATGGAGTTGGTTGGTTCTCGCAAGAGCTTCGGCTTGAAGGTTCCTACAAAACAAGAAAGGCACGTCGGGGGTTGTTTCCCGATAAGCCCCTCCGACGCTCAAGTCAATCTTTTTGTGGTGAAGGTGAGGTTGCTGTATGCCGAGAAAACTAGGTTATGATCACGTATCTCTGTTATGGTAGAGTTATACCTTATATATGAAGCAATAGCTAGGTTTAGGTCTTTACGTATGCATGGGAGACTCTTACATGCGGATGAGCCAAGGAGATCGTGGATTGGACTTGGGCTTGGCATAGGTACAAGACTGATTTTTGAAGAACGGACCGATCGACCCACGGGTCGTTATGATTGGGTGGGGGCTCAGCACGACCGACTTGACTATAAGCCCCCCTACTCCTCGAGTCTGAGCGAAGAGAAGGGTCGAAGGAGTATGCTAGGATTTTGTTGCCCGTCTGCTATCTTATGGCTCGTCCGTAAGACAGCTCGTGAGGTGGTCGATCGGTCGGATATTAGCATTGTAGCTCATTCATGGGATAGCTTAGGTAGGCCCGATCGATCGGATGTCTACTGGTTGTGCGTGACTGCTCGTACTGGGATCGATCAACTGAGTGCCCCAACTGATTGGCATTGGTACTTTTTGCATGATAGCTCGCGCTAAAGCAGATTGGGTGGTCATCATTGGTGAGCGCGTGAAGGTACTTGAAGCATTTATTGTTTGACGGCGCGTGCCCTCTGACAGCTTTTCAGAATCTGAAACGTATCGTCCTTGTAACCGTTGTGCAGCTGTCCCGTACGTCCTTTCAACTGTCGCGCCACTCCGGATTTCGAACAACCCTAATTCCCCTTGGCTCGGATTATGCCGTGTGTCCAAGCATAGCTCAGATTTTTTCCACGCGTCGCGTTTTAACTGGATCGCAATTTGAACGTTTCCTTATAAATGTTCAGGATCGACAAACTGTTTGGTTTTCTTCATGCTTGTTTCATTATTGCTTCCGCTTTGCTTTCATTTGCTCTTTCTTACTCTCAGCTCGTGGAAATTTCCTTCAGTCGTCGTTCGATTTCCCCTTCTCCATTCACTAAATAGGTACGCCCCTTTTCTCCATTTCCTCCTCTAAAGTTTTTCTTTTCAAAAGTTTTGTTCCTAGTAAGCATGTCGACGACCAGTTCTAGAAGTATGGTAGAAGGTGTTGGAGAAATATCGACAAGAGAAAGGAAGGATGGGTTAGTTGTGGAGGCGCCGTCGAGAAATGAATCGACGATGACCGTGGGGGAGTTGAATCAGTCAATACTTAGATATAGCATCCCCTCGTCCTGGGGACCCCGGCTGGCCCTGGGGAACGAGCGAATCCACAGCAACTTGAGTGGATATTTCTCCGTTTCCGAAAGTTTTTTCTCGGTTGGTGGTATGAGGCTTCCCTACGCCCCGATCGTCGACCAGGTGTGTACGGCCTATCAGCTGATGCCGAGCCAGATTCCTCTGAATAGCTGGAGGTTTATTAAAGGTCTGGCGTTGCTGTGCCATCAATTCGGCCATTCTCCCTCTATTGGCATTTTGCGTCACTTCTTGAAGTTGAGCCAGAGTCCGAGCTCTAGTGCCGGGATCCCCTTCCTGCAGTACAGAGACGCTAAGTATCACCTGGCGGGAACAGCCTCGAAAGTCTCCGCTTGGCGAACGAATTACTTCTTCGTGAAAGCCCCTGGATTTCCCTGCGAGTCTCGAACATGGAGGTATCCCTTAGCCGAGCAGTGGAATGACACGTCGAGCGTGTCTCTTAGTAGGGAGGAGTGGAGAGTAATCAGTCGCATAAAGGAGCTCGGCCGATACGATTTTGCTCGGCTAATACGGGCCTATTCCAGGGGGGTCTCGGCTAATTCTTTTCTTATCGACCTCCCGCCACAAATTAGCGGGCTAGGAGAGGAAACCGCCCCGTCTGGTTGAGCCTTCATGGTCAAATTACTTACTGCATTTTTTATTATTGGTTTCTATTTTTGTCTTGTTTTGTTGCTGTGCAGCCATGGTGAGGATAGAAGATTTCACTGGGCCCTCCCAATCCTCTAAATCCGGGAAGCGGGCCAGACAGGGGAAAAAGAGACAAGAGGCGGAGACTGTCGAAGGCATTGCTCTGCCAGTGGAGCTAGGCCATCCCGTAGTATCGTCGGCCCCTCAACCTGTTGAAAGTCGTTCTGTCGTGTCGTGTCGGTGTCGTTGCCGATCGTACTGGCTAGTGCTGGCCGAGCGGCTTTGGTTGAGGAGGAGGAGGAGAAGATGGAGCCTCCTCTTAAGAGGAAGAGATTGAGGAGGCTTGGTGATCTATCGTCCAGCCCGCTAAGTCAGGGTGCAAAGGAGAAGGAGAAGAAGGGCAAGGGGAAAGGGCGAGCGATCGAGGCCGGGCAATGGGAGTCTGTCCTCAAGCTGGCCAATACTTCCTCGGTCGGGGACCTCGAAGTGTCCCGCTATATCTCCGAGAAGATTACTCTCCCCACGAACGAGCAGGCTATGGACAAGAAGAGTAATCTGGAGCTGGGGTCTCAACTCGTTCGCTGCGGTATACGGAGCGCGGTGATGTCCTCTGCAGTGCTGCAACGTCTGGAGGCTCTAGATCGGAAAGTCCAGGACCTCCATGAGTAGATGAAGGCTGTGAAGGACGAGCTTTCAGGGGTGAAGGAGGAGAGAGATCTCTTTCAGGCTCAGAACTCTTCCTTGGAGGAGGAGAGGAAATCCCGGGAGGATGCGATGAGCGTCCTGAAGGCTCAGCTGACCACGGGAGAGGAGGAGAGGAGCCAGCTAGTTGCGGCAAATGACAAGCTGAAGAGGAAGGTAGAGAAGGAGCGGGAGCTTGGTAAGAAGTACCTCGAAGATTGTCATGCCACGGTGGAGAGCAGGAATAGAGCCCAAGACACATTGCTGAAGGTGCGGGGCTCTATTAAGAACCAACGGGTAGAAGTGATCAAGCGGTGGAAGAGGCGGTTTCTGAATGAGGAGTGTTTAGAGCTTGCCTGTGACTTGGGCATCTCGCTCCTGAAGAGGTGCCACGAGATTCACGTTCTTTAGGGGTTGGAGTGTCCTTCTTTTGAAGAGTCGCTTCTCCCCGCAGCCCTCGGCCTTTCTTTGGAGGGTATAAAGAAGAAGGCCGAGGAAGAGCGAAACTTTGTTCCTGATGAAGAGTTGGACCTTAGCTCTGAAGAGGAAGAGCTTCCTCCTGAGGATATTCCTCCGGTTGCTCCTTTAGGCCCTGCTCTCGCCCCGATTGTCTTGTCAGCTCCTGAGGCTTCCCCTGTGCATCCGCCGACTTCTGAAGCTTCTCCTTCTGCTGAATTTTAGAGCTCACCTGGTCGGGCTTGTGGCCAGGACGAATTCAAAGGAATGAAATCTTTATTTTGTCCTTCATTTTTTCGAACTCATTTTTCGTGTTTATGTTCTTTATTTTCGATGTATAGTGGAGTTTGATGAAGATGCTCATGGTCGACTTATAGTTGAGGCCGACTCGAGGTCCCAAGGATCTTGTCTTGGCTACCGATCGGCCGTAGTCGATCTATATCGAGGCAGAGCGATGATCCCAAGGATCTTGCCTTGGCGACCGATCGACCGTAGTCGATCTATATCGAGGCCGAGCGATGGTCCCAAGGATCTTGTCTTGACGACCGATTGACCGTAGTCGATCTATGTCGAGGCCGAGCGATGGTCTCAAGGATCTTGTGTTGGACCCCGAACCTTGAAGCGAAAATTAGAAATATGAAAATGAAAGTATATGAATGTTGTGTATATAATTTGTGTTATAGATGAGGAAATGTGAATTATGTAAAGATATGAGTGGGGAAATCTTAAGTATGAATTATGGTTATATATGTGAGATCTTATGCAAAAGTAAGAGATTATAAATGACAAGATGCTATGGAATGTAAGAAATTATATGATTTGAGGCTGAGATTTGGATGAATTCCAAATGATAGTTGCATTGTTATAAATGATGTGTAATTAATAAAGTAAAGTTATGATGAATGTTAAATGTATATGCTGATTCAAGGGAAATTAGAGAATGATTAAAATAGAATTGGTCAAAGTAGCCTTCTTTGAAGTTGTAGCTTGATCTTTTATCTTTCCAACGAGACTAAGTATGCGAGTTTTCGAGATCAGAGTTAAGAGTTATAGTTGATACAAGTTATGATGTTATATAAGATTGATGTTAGTGACAGCTTTGATGAATGATTGAGAATTGGGGTTTTGATGAATCAATTTAGTTGAGATTTGAGAAGTTCATGAATTGATTTTGTTGCTTGCATAGTTATGAAGTGATTAGGCCTTGGAATAAGTAAATATGTGAAGATAATAAGTGTTTATGAAGTTAGTTTTGATGGAGAAAGCTTTGGAAAAATGATTGAAGGGGTTTTGGAAAAACGCATGTCCGTTAAACGGACATGTGAGTCCGTTAAACGGACCTTTATGGGTCAAAAGGACTTCTTCCCTTGCTTATATCCGTTAGACGGACACGGATGTCCGTTAAACGGACTTACTCGGATGATTTGGAACATTTTGGGTCGTATGTGTCCGTTAAGCGGACATGCATGTCCGTTTAACGGACAGCTACGGGGCACCTTGAGAAAAATATGATTTTAACCAGTTTTGAGGCTGAATCTCGTTTTGAGGCATCTAATACGAGTTGTAGATCTCGATGTTATCTTTCAAATGGAACAAGAAAAAAGTCATTTGGATATTTTTAGAAAAAGTTATGAAATTTGCTCCAAAAGAGTTTCAAATCAATTTAGGGTTTGAACATGTTGAGTTGTTTTGATCATAACTCACTCATCCGACCTCGGATTGAGGCGATTCTTGAAGCATTGAATTCCTAACACATGTATCCTTCTCTCCATGAAAATTTGCATCAATTGGAGTCAAATTGAAAGAGTTGGATTGAATCTCATGAAAATCGGAATGATTTGTTTTCTTCCGATCTTGCAATTCTTCTTTCCTCATCCGACCTTGTCAAATCATTTGCTTATATCTTTTTCGTCCGACATCCGAATGACTTGGTTCTTGAATCGTTGGATTCCTAAGATAATGAAGTTCATTTTATGTGAAATTTGTGAATTTTAGAGACTTAATTGAGGAAGAATATTTGAATCAAAGTGAGACAGGAAAGTTTCTGAACATAGTTCAGTAGTTTGCGAATTTAAGGATCTATGGAGATCCGATTGAAGCGATATTTGAGGCATTATAACATTAAGACATGGGGCTACAATTGTTATGAAGAAATTAAATTTCAATTTAGCCTTTAAGAATGTCTAATTATGAAAGGAAGTGAGTTGCTAGAAAATGTGTTGGCAAATGATGTGTCCGACATGTTTTGAGCATAACTTTTGATGTAGTGCTCAAAATTGAATGATTTTTTAGGCATTATGAAACTAAGACATAGAGGAACAATTCTCTAGAAGGAATTTTTAGCAAATTCCTTCATTTAGATGTGAGAATGATTGTCCAAAAGTAAGCATGACTTAAAGTAAAATTCAGGGGCAAATATGGAACATCACTTAAAGATTAAAGTCTATAGCCTAACAAGGAGGGACAAAAGGGTCTTTGGCCATTCTTTTAAATGAGCTAGCATTATAAATAAGTGGTTGTCTTGTAGGGAAAGAAGAAAGTCACGAAATTTCTAGAAGAGAGAACAAAGAAGGATGAGAGAAAGAAGAGAGATATCGTGGAGATGGAGAAGAAAAATGAAAGGAGAGTTAAGGTTCCAGGTTTTTGGAGGTTCTAAGCTTAGTTTTTCCTTGATTTATGAAGGAAAGGATGGAAGAAGGCAAGAGTTTCCTTCCAAGCAAGAGAAATTTCGAAATTTAAGAAGAGAAAGGTAAGAGATGATTTTGATTTTTGAGTTTTTCTTGAGTTTTTGGTTGATTTGGCTTGAGATTGATATGGGCTTGTAAATTATTAAGTTATGTTGGTGATTTTCATTTTGAGTTATGTTTAATTTTGAATTAAAAGTTCTAAGGGTTATACAAGTGGATAAGAGTTGGAGATTTTAGAAGTTCTTGGTTTAGCTATCATGAATTTAGTATGGGTTTGTAAATTATACATTCAATTTTGAGAAGTATGATGGTTATGATATTGGATTTGGTGGATTATGGCTTAGGTGATTTTAAGTTGGAAGAGAGAGTGAAGTAAAGATCAAGTTAAAGCTTTGGACAATAGTATGGCATAGAATTAAAGGTGGGTAATGTGTTTATTTTTCAAATTATAAGTTAATTATAAATGTTGATTTTATAAGCCATTGTTTTGGAAATGATTGAATCAATTACTTTTGGAATGATTATGAATTGTTTATCCAATGGATTTCAAATGATTTTATAAAGTTGAAATACTTGTTTGAGTTCATTACGTTTAATTGGTTGAAAGTTTTAATATGAGAACTTGTGTGACACGATTTTTAGATAATTTGCAATTGTCTCAAGTATGCATTCTTTGTTTGAAATAATTGAAAATTGCTATATGATTGATGGTTTGGAAATTGTGAAGAAATGCTAGAAATGTATACATGTGTCATGTTCATGAAATCAAGTTTTTAAGAAAGTGCCATTTGGGCAAAGTAATTTGCAATGCATGATTACATGTTATGTGGGTTTCGGCATAGTCCCTCATGTGGAGTCAGTGCACTGGTCTCATTCTTAAAGCCTTCTTCCGGCTGCCCGCAAGTGGCACGGAGTTCCTTTTAGGACTCCCTTATGTGTACGACTACACAAGGTCATTTTATGGAATTGTGTAGTCATCATGTGTATTGGACTTGCCAAACCATTTTGATGTGTTATAGGATTTGATGTTACTTGAAATGTGGTGCATTTATATGTGAGGTAATCCATGTGTTTCAATTATATTCATTAATTGTAAAAAGGTTTGGATTTTCGACAAATGGGAAATTTGGGATTTCCAACGATGATGGTTTTGAAAGCAGTTTGTAAATGTTTATGAAAGAATTTGAAAATTAAGAAGCTTTTGGAAAATGAAACTTCGATGTTTTTTAGCAACTGAAAGTAAGGTTTGAAAATATTTTGCTTATCATTTGTTTAATAAACATGTTATCCACGAGCTTAGCTCACTTCTCCGCTTTTCATCCCCATCTCCGTATTCAAGCAGGAGATTGGATGAAAGACATCAAGATATCAACATTTGTATATGTTTTGTACCTTGTGTTATTGGTTTAAGATTATTGGAAATAGTCATGGCTTGAAATGCCATTAGAGTATTATAAGCATTTTAGTTCATAATGTATTTGGATTATGAAATTGTATAAGAACTTGAGTGATGGAATTGGAAATGTATTGGTTTTGGATTGTGTAATTTGGTTTTGTATATCAATTGGATTGAGTTATGAATACAATTGGGATATATGTATATATATTTAGATATGGATAAATGTACTGGATGATGAGATATTAGTGTGAATGTGATGAATATGATTTGGATATGAAAAATGACTTGAAGTGGTTTAGAATTTAGGTTTGCGTTTCTGCTGAGATCCCGGACGGAGGTTCCGGTGGATCATGAAGTATGTGTAATTGTCTGGATACATATAGAAGTGCATTCAAGTTAATTGCAGGTTTGGGTAGTTGCTAGTGCAGCCGTTATGCTGCCGGATTTTCCTTATAGTAGTATATGAATAAGATAAATTTGTGTATGAATTTGTGAATTGATTGACATGAGTATGAGTTTGTTATGGTAAAGAATAAGACTATGATGAATAAGAAGAATCAAGTAATATGAGATTAGTATGAGTTGAAGGATAAGTTTCCCAAAGAGGGAAATTATTTGCTTGTTCTTAAATAAGATGGATTAAATGATGAAAGAAATGAATAAGAAGAAAAAAAATGTACATCGACTTTCGGATAGGTCAAGTCATAAGGGTTTCCAACGCGACAAGTTTTCTATTTTCACGCTTCGGATGTCGGGATTTGAACTTTCAGTTTCAATTGATCTATTCGATCCCCATTAGTATTTGGTTCGACTTATTTGTTTCTTTTTCATTTGTTTCAAATCAGTTTCGACCCACTTGTCACATATGTTTCGATTTTTCCGTTATCCGCTTTTCATTTCCGATTCATGTGTTTGATTCCCATTTCGTTATGTGATCCGATTCAGCTTGTTTTTCGTTCCGTTTCAGATTCGTTCTAAGAGTGATCATATGCAGTAAAGCAGTGGGGTTCAAGTGCTAGTGTAAGAAGTTGGGTCTCGGAAACGGGATCCAACATCTTGCCTTGGCGACCGATCGACCGTAGTCGATCTATGTCGAAGCCTAGCGATGGTCCCAAGGATCTTGCCTTGGCAACCGATCGACCGTAGTCGATCTATGTCGAGGCCGAGCAATGGTCCCAAGGATCTTGCCTTGGCGACCGATTGACCGTAGTCGATCTATGTCAAGGCCGAGCGATGGTCCCAAGGATCTTGTCTTGGCGACTAATCGACCGTAGTCGATCTGTGTCAAGGCCGAGTGATGGCTGGTGAGATTTTCTGCGCTTTGCCGAATATAATGGAATTTTTTTCTTTGCCAGGAAATCTGAAAATCCCTTTATTAACGATAATGAGGGCGTGGGCCGTTAAAAAACCTGTCTGGCAGGAACAGAAAAAGGTACCCACAGGTTTTGTACAAAAACAGTAATGAACAAACATTAACTGAAATAAAACTTATCTACTGGTAGAACGCCTTCAGGTTTCGAGAGTTCCATGGCCTCGGTAGAGTTTTCCCATTCGCATCGCGTAGGATGTAAGAGCCATGCCCGACTTGCTTGATCACCTAGTAGGGTCCTTCCCATGCCTGTCCGAGCTTTCCGGGGTGTTTCCCAGCCGCCTCGACTTTTCGCAGGGCATAGCCCCCGACCTTTACGTCGCTCGGCTTTACTCTTCTGTTGTAGAACTTCGTCGCTTTCTGCCTGACGGCTTCTGAACGAGCGGCTGCCCTATCTCTGTCTTCACTGAGGAGCACGAGCTCGGCTCGACGGGCTTCATTATTCCGCTCTTCTTCATAGTTTGTCACCCTTTGGTTGTGCAACACCACTTCTACAGGGACTAAGGCTTCTGCCCCAAAGGTCATCCTGAACGGTGTTTCCCTTGTGGCTCCGTTTGGTGTGGTTCTGTACGCCCACAACACTTCATCAAGATCTTCCACCCAAGTCTTTCGTCCGTCTAGGCGCTTCTTAAAAGCACTTATTATCTTTTTGTTTGTGTTCTCCGCGAGACCGTTGCTTTGGGGGTGGGCTACGGAGGTCAACTGTAGCCTTATCTTTAGTCGGTCGCAGAAATCTTTGAACTTATCGTTATCGAATTGTCGACCGTTGTCTGCGACCAGCACCATAGGCATCCCGAAGTGAGTTAGTATATTTTTCTTTACGAAACTTTTCACCTTCTGCTCGGTGATTGTAGCGACCGCTTCCGCTTCGGCCCATTTGGTGAAGTACTCCACTGCCACTATCAGGAACTTCTTCTATCCGGGATCGAGAGGGAAAGGCCCCAGTATATCCATCGCCCATTGAGCGAAGGGGATAGGATGACTCACAATTTTCATTCTCTCGGTCGGTTGGTGAGACAGACTCCTGTTTTTCTGGCAGGCCTCACATCGGTCGACTTTCTCCTGGCAGTCTTTCCTCATTGTCGGCCAGTAATATCCCTGTCTGATCAGCCTATGGGCTAACATTCTACCTCCTATGTGATTGTCACACATTCCTTCGTGGACTTCAACCATTGCTTGTTCTGCCTCTTCTTTATTCAAGCATCGCAGCAGTGGCCAGTCATAAGATCGCTTGTACAGGGTGTCGTTTATGATCGTGTATTCGGCCGCTTTTATTCTCAATCTCTTGGCCTCCGAGTTTTCTTCCGGTTGTGTCCCCTCTAGGAGATACCGTCTAATCGATTCCATCCAACCCGATCGACCGGTATTTACATCAAGAACTTCCTTGGCTTTTGTATGCTGGGGTGATCTAGTCGTTCGACTAGAACGTTGTTTTGGGCGTCTCGATCGGAGGTCATTTTGGAGAAGGCATCCGCTTTGGCATTCTGAGCTCGTTCTATCCTGCTGATCGAGTACTGCTCGAAATTACTTAACTCCCGCTTTACTAGCTCCAGGTACTCGATCATGTTGTTCCCCTTGGCTTCATACTGTCCAGTGACTTGGCCGACCACCACCTGGTTGTCGCTATATATCTTTAGATGCTTTATCTCCATTTTCTTAGCCAATTGGAGACCGACTATCAGAGCCTCATATTCTGCCTCGTTATTGGAAGCCTTGAATTCTAGCCGAATGACGTATTCCACCTTCTCTTCCATATGCGGGCTAATCAACACCACTCCTACTCCGCATCCCTCGACATTGGACGACCCATCAACGAACAAGCTCCAGGTAGGGTATTGCTCACCCTGCGGGCTAGGTTGGCTCATTTTTGCAATAAAGTCTGCCAACACCTATGCCTTGATCGTCGTCCGAGGCTTATATTGTATGTCGAACTCTCTCATCTCAACCGCCCATTTTATTAACCACCCGGAGGTCTCAGATTTTTGGAGGCATTGCCTGAGAGGCTGATCGGTCCACACCTCAATGGTATGGCTTTGAAAATACGGTCTCAGTTTTCGCGCCGCAGTTATCAAAGAAAGAGCTAATTTTTCTATGGGCGAGTACCGCGTTTCTGGCCCACTCAGTACCTTGCTGACATAATAGATCGAAAATTGCTCTTTACCATTCGATTGAACAACTGCTGATCGCCCTTCGTGACCGCCGATAAATAATCAGGGTTTCTCCCTCAACGAGGCTCTGCAGGACAGGTGGGCTTGTCGACATCGCTTTTCAGTCCGGAAAGCTCTTTCTCACTCCTTTGGCCACTGGAACTGGGTTACATCCGCTTTCCTTAAAATTTTGAAAAATGGGAGGCACTTGTCCCCCAATCTGGAAACGAATCTGCTCAGGGAAACTATCCGACCAATCAATATCTGCACTTCTTTCAAGCATCGTGATGAAGGAATTTGGACGATGGCTTCGATCTTCTCTGGATTAGCTTCAATCCCTCGTTGAAAAATCATGAATCCCAGGAATTTTCCGGATGCCACACCGAAGACGCACTTTTCCGGGTTCAGTTTCATTAGAAATTTGTCAAGGGTCTGGAAGACTTCTTTTAGATCTCCCACGTGCTCTGCAGCCGTCTTACTTTTAACTACCATATCATCTACGTAAGCTTCAACAGACCGACCGATCTGTTTTTTGAAGACCTCCATAACGAGCCGCGGATAAGTGGCCCTAGCATTCTTCAAGCTGAACGGTATTACTTGGCAACAATATGTGCCCTGTTCGATTATGAAGGCAGTCTTCTCTTCGTCTTCAAGGCTCATCTGAATTTGATGGTAGCCCGAGAAAGCATCTAAGAAGCTGAGAAGTTCGTGTCCGGAGGTGGAGTCTACTAACTGGTCGATCTTGGGCAGGGGGAAACTGTCCTCTGGACATACCTTGTTCAGGTCGGTGAAGTCGATGCACATTCTCCACTTCCCGTTCTTCTTCCTTACCAACACCACATTGGCGAGCCATTCGGGGTACTTGACTTCTCGAATGAATCCGGCTCCGAGCAGTTTCTCTATTTCTTTCTCGATCACCTCCTGTCGCTCCTTGCAGTGCCATCGCTTTTTTTGCCTAACCGGCTTGTAATCTTGTCGATTACCAAGGGAATGTGAAGCGACCGATCGAGAAATTTCGAGCATATCGCTCGGTACCCAAGCGAAGACCGATCTGTTCTCCACCAAGCAATCTGTGATTTCTTTAACCAAGTCCTTCTGAAGCTTGGAACCTAGATTTGTGAATTTGGAGCCATCTGCTTCATCCAATACGACCCGCTGCGTTTCTTCGACGGGATTCAATCTTTCTGTTTCTTCATCAGCTCTCACGTCAAGAGAGCTCGTCAATACCACCACCCCGTCTAATGTTTTTATCTCTACCAAATAGCATTCTCTAGCGATTCTTTGTTGACCTCTAACAACACCAACTCCACGGGGCATTGGAAACTTCATCGCTTGGTAATAGGTGGAGACGACCGCTCTGAGGACGTTCTCGATAGCTCGTCCGATTATTGCATTGTATGCCCCTTGAAACTTCACGACTAAGAATTCAACGTCCCTCTCTATTTGACACGGCCTTTGCTCGAATTTCACTTTTAAGTAGACTCGGGCAAACGGGTAGGCTGAGGCTCTAGTTACCCCTTTGATAGGTCCGTCTATAGGCAGTAGCCGATCTTCGGGTACCTCCATCTGCTTGAAGGCATCATAATACAACAGGTCGATCGAGCTGCCCGTATCAATCATTACCCACTTCACCTCGTTGCCGTCTATGTTCAGATTTACGACAAGCGCGTCGTCATGAGGACAACTTACACCATCAAGGTCAGACCCGTCGAACGATATCATCCCGTCGTTCTCCCTCTTTCTTTTGATTGACGAGTCTTTGTCGACCTGCTTGGTGTATCTCTTTCTTCTTTTAGCAGTGGATCCCCCCGCTGTGTTTCCACCAAATATCATATTAATGACCCTCACCGGTCGATCATCTCGTTGCCCAACATCTCTGTCGACTCGCGCTCTAGATCGACCTCTCATTTCGCGTCGATCATTTGTATTGGCGCTCTGCCGCTCTCCACCGCTTCTATCATTTCGCCTTTCATACTGCCGTCTATTGTCATGCCGACCGAGCTTATGCTCGTTATCTCGGTCGGTATTTTGCTCGTGCTTCACAAATCGGCTCAACCTTCCCCTTTGGATGAGGGATTTGATCTCTCTTTTCAACTGCCGGCAATGTTCCGTGTCATGACCGATGTCTTTGTGGAAATGGCAATATAAATCGGGGTTTCTATCCTTGGAGGGAGTCTTCATCTTTTCGGGTTCTCGAATAGTTTCCCGTCCGCTCTCATGGCCGCGAGTACTTCTGCATATCGTCTGTTGAACGGGGTGAACTCCTGTCGGTATCCCTGTCGATCGGTTGGTTTTCTCCAGTTCGACTGGTCTTTTTGTCGCTTGTGCGAACCACTCGCTCTGTCATTTGGCGAGCGATCATCCGTCCGACGCTTCGTATTTCTCAACACTTTTTTGAGCTGAATGTACTTATCCGCCCTGTTTCTTATTTCCTGAATGGATTAGGGCTGATCGAGGGCTAACGACTTTTTAAACTCCTCATCCCTCGTGTTGTTCATAAGCGCTGCCAACATGGACGAGCAGGTGAGGTCAGGGACCTCGACCGCTTCATTATCAACCGAATGATGAATTCCGTAGGCTCGCTCCTCCTTGTGTCAATCGCATCACTTCCAAGGCCGCCTTCTGCGACCGCTTATTTGTGGGCGAATTGAGGAATAGCAATCTAAAGTCCTCAAAGCACGAATACTGACTCGGAGGTAAGCTATCAACCACCGTCGAGCTCCCTTTTGAAAGGTCAGACAAAAGTCTTGACCGAATGGCGTCTGGAACGCAGCTGATTCATCATCGATTGGAAGTCTTGAGGTAATCCAGGTCGATCTTTCTAGTGTACTTTTCAAGCGCCGATATTTTAGTGCCGCACCGGAGACTATCCAAGATTGCCGAGTAAAGGGAGAGTCAGATTGAAATGTCGAGCGATCTGGCTAGCTCATTTCGCATTGATCCGATCGTCCACGATTTTTCTAGGGCTTGGTAGGGTGACGATCGGTCGTCATCGCCGATCTGCCGTCTTGACGATCGCCACATTGTTAGCCGGTGAGATTGTAAAATTTGACGAATCAACGGATCGGTACTTCCTCAATCTGCTGAGTAAGAGAGGCGTATCGGCGGAAGAGGATCTCAGATCCGATTAGTGTTGGAGATTCTGCCAGATTGAGTGCAGCATTATCCTCCAAAGCTATGCTATGTTCTTCTTGTTCCAAGTCTTGAGGTTGCAGTTGATCATTCGGGTCTGAAGATTCTGTGCGGGAAAGATGTGTAGGCGGCATGGTTGCAGGTAGTTGTAAACCTATCTTTTGTAACGCCAGAGCCATGACAATAACATCATCGAGTTACCGCCACCACCGACCGATCATGTGTTTACGACGTAGACCACGATGTCGGGCCCCACGGTGGGCACCAATTGGTTCTGTCAGATTTTGGCGGAACTGTACGTTGCCATTTGGATCCATGGAGTTGGTTGGTTCTCGCAAGAGCTTCGACTTGAAGGTTCCTGCAAAACAATAAAGGCACGTCGGGGGTTGTTTTCCGATAAGCCCCTCTGACGCTCAAGTCAGTCTTTTTGTGGTGAAGGTGAGATTGTTGTATGCCGAGAAAACTAGGTTATAATCACGTACCTCTGTTATAGTAGAGTTATACCTTATATATGAAGCAATAGCTAGATTTAAGTCTTTACATATGCATGAAAGACTCTTACATGCGGATGGGACAAGGAGATCGTTGATTGGACTTGGACTTGCATATAAGTACTGATCGATTTTTGAAGAACAGATCGATTGATCACTCGGTCGTTATGATTGTGTGAAGCTCAAAGACGACCAATTCGATCACACTCTATGCTTATTGAAGAATTCATGATATTTTTCCTAGATTTATTTATTTTTCTCTAAGAAGCCTTTTATCTTTGTTTTTTAAAAGTCATCTTGCAAAACCCTTTTCTCTTTAAAAATAGAAATACTAGCAAGCATGACGAGGAACTCTTTTCGATGGTATCATGCATTCCTTTAAGAATCTTACATATATTGTTAAAAGTGTACACTACTCTTCTAGCGGAGATCAAAGTGAAGCGAAGTTAATGTTTTTTTGAGTCCCAATAAAATATGAACTGCCGAAATTGATGTATTTCAAATAAGACAAAGTGACGCTGTAACCATACCTATGTCTGGTTTGATATGTTGGATGGTAAGTAAATTTAATCTTGATAGGTATAAGAAATATGACAATTTGAAATTTAGAAAATTCAGTTTAGAAGTGGCTTGATCCATTTTTATTTTATGCTCGAAAAATGAAGACTTTATTAAAATTCTCCTTTATTAAAATATAAACTTGCTTTCGACTAATCTGAGGAGTATGAAGTTGGGAGATTTGCCGACATTTTAACTAACTAACTATTTTATAAATAATCGCAAATTGTGTATAATGGTGATTGTTTAACTGTAAGATGATTGCGTTACTGTAGCTAAGGTTAAGTGAGATCATTAATAGGAATAAAAAATCAGTAGCAACTATACGAATCTACTCATTAGGAAAGATTGGCAACAAACAACCCATACCTTTCAGCTGTTAGGGGTATGATTTTTCTTTCGTCAAATTTTCTTTTTCAGAAGGGCTATAGCTAAAACTTTAGTTCACCGAAACCTTATCCGTTTGTGAAGAGATCACCAGTTAGCTTCGTGGGTCCTTTGAGAGCGAGCCTATCCTTCTGTCTTCTTTGCTACGACTAGTTTTCGAGGTGGTTTGTCGGCAAATAATTAACAAACTCAAAATTAATTTAATTTTTTAATTATAGTTTAAATTTTGAAAAATAAAAATAAAATGTTAAATTCTAACCCAAAAATTAATAAAATGCTCATTTTTTTATTTTTTAATTCTACTTCGATATTATTTATTGTTATCTCTCAGACCTCAATTGTCATCTTTTTATTTTCTATTTGTTTTTTTAACATCTCAAACTACTATCGTATTATAATATATTGTATTAATTTTAGTTCATTTTTTGATGTCTTTAGTGTGAGAGTGTCAGAGTTGCGTAATCTGAAAATTAAAGGATAAGATCATCCAGAGAACAAGAAAGGAAAAAATTGAAATCAAAACGTAAAGACATTGGAATTTCGTAATCTGATTCAAATCATTTTTAAACAATGACGTTGTTTCATTAATCTTTATATGTTGTGTTAATTTTGACTTACAAATAATACTACCGTCTGCCGAGCAACATGAAACGGTTTTTTACATCCGCTGCAACAATTTGGCGATTGGCGTTACAATTCCATTTGGTTGAATACTTTCGTTTGGTTGGCTTGCCATTATTTTATTGGGGCTGTTCACTTCCCTAATCACTCGACTCAAATAGAACAACTAATTAAAATTTTTAATTGAGGATCCCTTTTATTCATTTAAAAGGACGAAAGGTTATTTGGTTAAATAAAACTAAAATATAAATTATGTTAATTAAATAAATTTATTCAATTTCTTATGTAATATTTATTAACAAAATTATCTTTTTTATTGAAACAAATAATTTAAAATTTAAAATTTTGTTTATAAATTAATATTTATTTAAATAGATTTTAACTATTAAATCAAGTTTTATTTGAAATTTATATATTTTCAAAATATTTTAAATTTAACAATTATTAAATTAAATTATTAAGTAAAAATAAAATTATTCATAATTATTATTAATGATTAATTTTAATTAATTGGACATATAATATTAAATTAAATTATTCATATTTTTATTGACAATAGATCAGATTATAAAAATAGAAACTATTTCTTATGGTATTTATAACTTTTAAAAGCAGGAAGAAATTAAAATTAAAAATTAAATCAAAAAGAGTTTAAAAATTAAAAATTCCAGTCCACGTGGGTCAGTGTTGCTGACACCGATCCTCGTGGGTCCCTCATGTGGACCAGCGTAGGGAAGTAAGTCTCTTCTGGATAACAAGTGTCCCTCCTCAAGCACGTTGATTAAATTTTGCATATATCCTACGGTCACTAACCACATTCTAGCGTGCTTACGTGTCAACACCCAAAACTGAGACCCAATCCTAAAATCCCTAAACTTCACCTCCGGTAGCATAGCGGTCGAACCACGCGCTGCCCATCTGCCATATGCTCCACTCTCATTTTTCAATATCTCTACGAAGCTCTTCTGGCTCTTAGTTAGAAATCTGTACGTGAAATTAAACGAACGCAAGGGAATGCAGGATGGGGAAATGAGAGCGAACATGGAGTTTGCCTTGTCGTCGAGGAGAGCGTGTGCTAGTAAACGACGAGCCGCTGAGCTTAGAGAAGGCGTGAACCGTTGAGCTGGTTCGGAGAGAAAAACACGGTCAGCGAAAGCACCGGAGAAAGGCGGATTGTACATGTACCTAGGATCCGCGTGGACATATATGTTAAAGAGGTGTCTCTGAGCTTGGTTAAAGTAGAGCTCCCAGAGTGGAGCTAATGGGAGAGGAGTAGTAGTGAGAAACAAGAAAGCTACTTTCTTTGGAGATGAAGGTTTTGGATTGACTTGGGAAGCTAGTTGGAGAAGTGACCCGTCGTCTCCAGGATGCAATGTTTGGGTCTGGGTCTGGGAAGGCGGCGGCGAAGGAATGCGGTTTCTGATGGTTCATATGGTTCTGCCCGTTTCCGTTATGGACTTATGGGTCTCAGTCTCAGCTTGAAAAACGGCGTCCGAGGCTCACGTGTGTAATGATATGAGTTCCGTTCCGTTCGGCCGATCGTCGGAACGTTCCGCATCGCCGGAAAACGGTGCGGAACGGACATAAAATCTGGGGATGAATTCGGTTGATGCACGGCGAATTCGGCAGATCTGCGGTCGGTCATGCCGTATTCAAAATATCGGTCAAATACCGCCAAGATCTTAAATTTTAAAAATTAGGGTTTTTTGCAAAATTTTTCAAACTTTTAAATTTTCCTCCTCTCTCCTACCTCTCCTTCCCCTTTTTTTAGTTTTAAAATAATAATAAATATTTTATTACTAATAATAATTATAAATTAAATAAAACTTTAAAGTAAATTATTTTAGTTTTATTACCAATAAATTATTTTTATTTTTATTACTAATAAATTATTTTTTAAAATTTATTTTAACATTTTATATAATATTTATTAATAAATATTAATAAATTAGTTTATAAATAATAATTTTAAAATTATTACTTATAAACTAATATTTATTTTATATATTTTCAATTATTAAATTAAAATTTATATATTTTGAAATTAATTATATTTATTAATAATTATTAAATAATCTACAATATGACAATGGACTATTTTATAATTTTTTAAAAAAGAGACAATGTTATAAATTTAAAAATATTTTTGTATTATTGTAATATTTTAAATACTTTGTATTATTCTTAATTTTATAATTGTATGATGATAATTGTTTTTATTTATATTAATTGTGGTTATTATTTATATGTAAAATATTTAAAATTATTGTTATTTCATAATAATTGTCATTATTATTTATTATTAAGATTTTTGAAAGCATGATTGATGTAAATAAGAACTAAGAAATATACAAGATAACCAGTATAATATAACAATATAATTATTTTGCAATTCTTAAAATTTTAGGACTATTTCATAAATTTAAAAATTTCCGAAATCGGTTGATCCTGATCAACCTAGACTTAGACAGCCTGCTTCAGAGCTTCAATCCCAGATCGAACCCAGACGCAGATTCATAACATTCCTCAAAGTCGTTATTCTTTTGTTCATGGGAAAAGACACCCGAATTTAATCCAATAATTTAGTAAGTTAAAGCGGTACGTGGTTGATTAACCAAATCGGAAGCATCTCAACCTTCTCTAAATTTCTATTGATCAACTAAATCGGAATCATCTCAACCTTCTCCAAATTTCTATTTTTATGCTGTCGCTGGCTTGGCAAAGTACATGAATGTATAGAGCAGGGACCCGATTAATTAGGTAATCAGAAGAAGATGGTCATTCGTGACCACGAGGTCTAAGTCGGCATTATTTTTTAATAAATGTATAAATATATGTGTGTACTACGCAAATCATTAAATTTCTATTTATAAAAAATAATATTAAAACTTAATTCATTTTCTTTAACAAGATAACAAGATAATTCGAATGTCCTTAAATCTTTAGACTCATTATTTTTTTTGACACTTATATAACAAGATAATTGGTGCAAGAAACTACATCATATTCAAATAAACTTATATACAATTAAAACATCATATTTTAACCCAGAATTTGTTCATATATAATTCATTTTATTCATATATCACTTTCGAACAGGGGGACTTCTCTTAAGAATTTTTGTCATCTTCTCCTCATAAGTCGATCTATCTATATCAGACTAGCTCTCCCTCAACTTATAGCTCATGCGAAATCATTTGAGTCACTCTGACCCAAATCTATGAATCTTTATTCAACAAACTTCACCAACCTAGATTTGATACCAATGAAGGGTTATGTGGGAGTTTGGGGAGAAATTAGAACGGATCCAAATGAGCCCAGATACAACTAAAATATCATATCTCAACCCAAAATCTTAAGGTACTGGGTTATGAGTCTTATCTTTGTATATAATTCACTTTATTCATGTAACATCTCACTCTCATAGAGTATATTCCTGAACAAACCATTGATATTTGAGATCATACTCTACGAGGTGGCATTCTATGCAGTCAGTCGATCATACTCAACTCAAAATTTTAGGCATATCACACGCATATGGCCAAAAAATTGATAAATTAACTTTCGGCCCATTTTATTCATAACAATCTCAGTTATAAATGTCACAACCCATAAACGCATCATCATAAATTCTAGTGACCATCTGAGTCAAATACAAATACAAAATGTGTTTCATCAAATTGTTATTACAACAAAAATTCATTTATACAATAAATAATACTTTGAAATATAATGTTTAATACTAAAAATAACAGAAATTATATGCAGACGCTAACTAATCCTGACATCTAACTCTTATTCAAATGCAGTGGTTAGACTCTAATTAGTTTAATTGGGTATCCCTTGAACCTGAAAGACAATGTTGCAAATTTTAGGTGAGTTTTACAAACTCAGTGAGTACATCATCCTTGATGGCTCACTCATGTCACATAATATAAATAGTTCATATTCACTTTGTAGATAGATATCAACGCATATAACATATCACTTCATTAATTCATCATGTGGCATTAAATACACTTTATTCACTTATTTCATATATCACATTCGAAACAATTCAAACAATACAATTCAGTCATTTCAACATATATATCAATTATATATGCAATGCTTATGAGACTCACTTTTGATTATTACGTTGTTGTGACAAAGTGCTTATAATTGTCCCGTATCTATTATGGATATCGCGCTCATTAATAAATGTCCCGTATCCGTTGGAGATACCGAGCTCATTATACATAGTGAGCTTTTGGTTCTCAATCACATTATGAGCTTTAAGCTCTTTTTTGGTGGCTACTCCGGTCACAATTGTCATTATCTGTTTATGCATTCATGTAATGTAATGCATTAAATGACATAAGATCAATCAGTCACTTTATTTCACTTTACACATTCACTTTCACATGTCATCGAACCTAAGTATGACATTCAACAGTTATGTTGAGAATCACTTACTCCCTGCTCATCCACATTCAATAAAGCACTTGTAATAAGTTCACATTTATCAAACTCCTTGGACTATTAGTGTCCAGAATTAACACATTCACATTTATATCAATAATAATTTAGTACAAACGTTTAAGCAAAATAACTAATTAAGAGGAGACCATCCAGGTCAACTTACAGTACACTCCAGGCTAGCATTTACTTCCAAGATCCAGAAACGTTTGGAAGCTAACATTCTATCCTATGTATCCATATCATACAATACACACATTGCACACACATTACTAATTGCACAATCACATAAATATTCAATCATATACATATGTATATGTGTTATGTATAATGCATGCTCAATTTGACTATTCTAGATATGTTTCCTTTATTCACATCTCATGATCATTCATACTTCAAAACTCATATATGTCTACTTTGAACTTAGGTTTACACCTCAATAACAATTTATTATAAGTTTATTACTTATTCATGCACTAAGGTTCATAGCTCAATACACTTGATTATTATAATATTATCAATCAATCATTCACCAATGTTATTCTAAGATTATATATGATCACGTAATATGCAAACTCTCATTCATTCTTACTTGATACACTTTACTCATCTCCTCACAATCGTATTAGCATTTCTAAGAACACTTTTTATACCATTAACAACTTATAACTTCCAAATTGAGATACATTCATATCAAGTCAATCCATTTTTCAATTCTAATGTCAATCAACATCCTAAACTCATCAAGCACTTAACCACTTACTTAAGCAACCATATAGGTTCATTTCAAACCTCTGTTAAGTACAAAACACCAAGGTAAGTAAGAAGACAACACTGCATGATTGTGCAACTCCCTGATAATTCCTCTCTGTCACGATCATGCTTGTGCAAGATCGTGCAATTACCTTTATGAGGTATTTGGGCAATAAATTGTTCTAAAAAATGTTCCTATATGTTTTAAGTTTCTAATGACATCAATTTCATGCAATTTGGTTCATTATTCTACAAGTTATACCCAAAATACAATAAACTGTTCTCACACCACGATAACACATCATATTTAACTTCAAGCTAAATTTTGAAACCCTTAAAGATAGAATTAAAATTTCCTTTATGAAAATTATATCCACATGTCTTTAGTGTAATTAGGATTAAAATCACCCCATTTGGAAATATAAAGATCAAGATATGACTAAAATACAAAGGTATGTTCCATGAAAACACTACAGCTAACATACTCCAACAATTCTTCTTTCACTTTTCTAGATTTTCAACTCGTATATGTTACATTCAAACCACATTATGCATAGTTCATCAAACTTTACATCATTTCCTCGTCATTCTCACCTCAATTTTTAAGTTAATAACATCTATAAACAAATCATAAACTATTATTTATTATTTACACAAAAATAGGACATGATGTATCCATTTGTTCATCAACATCCATCACTCTTCAAACACAATAATCACAATCAATCCATCCCTAAATAATCATCATAAATTCTTCTATTAAACAAATCATGAATAAAATTAACACACTAAAATTTAGAACATAAATCTCTTTATAGTTACACCCACGTTAAAGTATATATGAAGCTCCATGATCATGGTCATCAAATCTCAAATCATTCATCATATTTGATTCATTTGCAACTACCCATGAAGATCAAACTATAACTTACTTGATAAAACTCCAAACTCTTCAAAATCACATGAAACCTAGCTTTCCATGGCTCACACGATCATTAATATAGAGGTGGATAGATTAGGTTTTTAGCAACAAGATGAAGAGAAGATCTTGTAGAAATAAAGTGAAGGATAGCAAGAAATCAACGTGATGAGGGTGAGAGTGAGATGGTCGTGAGTGAAGAAAATGAAAGAGATGAAGAAGAGAGCAAATGGTAATCGTGAAAGACAAAAACATGATGGCCTTTCAAATTAAAATAACGTGGGGTGGGTTTAAAGCATAGGTAAACGATTGCTTGGTGGGTTTCATGACATAAGTCATGACACTTACCACATAATAAATCAATTTAACATCTTTTAATAATGGTACTTAATACCATTTAATCTCTAGTCTATTTGTCACCCAATTTCTAATCCAATTGTTACCCAGTTTTTATTGCCACATTCTTAACAAATCCTAACTTTGTTTAAGGGTGTAAAAGCATGATTAAAATGAAAATAAAGATAAACAAAAATTAAACAATCAAGTAGGGGTTGAATGAAAATAAAATTCTGAAATTATCACAAGTAAATCGAAATGGAGCACAACCACTTAATAATTGAGATATCGCAACAAGACAAGATCAAAGAATTATGAGAAGGGGGCTTTATCCTATCATCAAATGCTAATATGATTACTTTTAAGTTAATTTGGTATCATTCCTAGACTTTCGAAGGGTTGATTACTCTCTCTAGTTATAATCATTAAACCCTAAATCATAAATCCTAATTGAGTTATGAAATTTGCAATCTCTTAATTAACAAAAAGCCCACACATCCAATTAGATCTTAAGCCCTTTAATAAACTATTGGGCCTCACATGAGATCTCTCTTCGTGTAAATTATCGATTTGATTATTTGTGTGATCTATTAGATTGTTTAACTCTAATTACCTAATTTAATTATTTTACTATCAGTTCACTCTCTCAGTTTGTTACCAATACATGCATGTACAACAAATAATCACAGCACCCAATGTATTAACATCAAAAGAAATCACATTAATATTGATTTAAGAACAAATCCTTATAAGGAGTTTAGAACATCATTAACAACATGTTCAACATTCTTAAACCCAAGTCACACATCAAGATGAAGTAATAAACATGAGAAAGTAGGAAAGAACTTGAAATGGTTGGGTTGGAGTGGTTGGACAACAATTGCAGATGCTCCTCTCCCCTTCTCTCCTTCTTATTTCTTCCTTGTATTCTCTCTTAAGTGACAAATGGAGGCATGAAAAATTAAGATTTTTAGCCCTCTCTGTATTCTTTTCTATTTAAGGTAAAATCTAGGTTTTATTTGGGCCTAAAAAGTCCGAAATAACTCTGTAAAGTTGAGTTTTCAAAGATGATCCGCATTTACTATCGCACAGGCCATAATCATGACCTATCCATTTTACTCGTGGGCCTGGATCTTTCACCAGGCTTCCTTCAAATCTTCTTTATTCTTCGATATTTGTTCTGAGAAACTAACAAACACATAAAGATGAAGTGAATCACACGTTAGTATAGACTTAATATTCGATATACAAAACGCACAAGAAGGGGGGTTTAAATTGTGTATCCGTTTTTGAATACAATCCCCTTTTAAACAAACTTCTTTTAAAAAAACTTGCTTTCTCAAATGATTGAAAAACACTATTATGAAGTATTGCAATCTGCTTCTAAGTGTTTGTATCAGCATTATTATTTGGTCTTCATCAAAATTATTAATCGTAAAGTCATTTTGACTTAACAATTTCCCCTTTTTTGATGATAACAAATTATCATAAAAAAATTGTAGCCAAAATCTTCTTCTTCTGTTCTTTTCTTCTCTTCTTATTCTGCCCTTATCTTTGTCATTTCTTTCTCCTTTTCTCCTTTCTCCCCCTATTTGTTATTGATCAAAAAGATCATGACCGCAGATGCTTCATAACTTCATAAAACATTTCTCTCATTTCAGTGCGGAGTGACTTGAGATCTTGTCGAATATACTCTACTTCTTTATGCAAGTCACTCACAAAAGCACACAGATTATCAACTTTATCTTCAATGTCTTCATCATGCTTTTGTTGTACTACTTCCAGACCAATGGTCGTAGTATATGCATATGAAGATATGACACTTGGTTCAATTATTGTAAGGGTAAGAGGTTTGACAGATAAGTTTGGTTCCGGGAGATCAAGATCATCAGGACTGGTTAGTCGTGGAACTTGTCTTCCAAATAGGTGTAGAGCATCTCCAATTGAAGGCACAGTTGTCAAGGGGCTAATGTGCATAATGAGATGCACAAGTGACTCTATTGAGTAGCTTAGGTCTCCAATCCTAATGGATATGTATTGCCCTTCTGTAAGTCTTCCAACTACCTGCGAAGAGTCTTCAGTGGTTCGCTGACCACAATTGCTTCCTGATGCTTTCGAAATATAGTGGGAAACATAGGTTCCTTTCTGCTGAACTATATAGCATGCTTCATCAATGTTTCTCACTTTAGCTTCGATCTGTTCTTCTGTCAAATCACTTATTATCCCTTCAGGAAACAATTTCTTCTTCCCCTTTTCCTCATTACGAACAATGTAAGGTCTTGGTTGAATGTCAGGCACAACCTTGATCACAGTTCTCTTTGAGATTGGTAAAATAGTGTACTTCTAATTGGACAAAGTATGGATATAGTGTCTACTCTTTAGTATCCAATTATGTTTGTCCTTGTTAATTAGTAATTGATTTATAATTGAAATTTGAAAACTCCTTTTCAAATACAAATTCACTCTGACCAGAGAATTTCATAAATCATTACCAATCAAGAACAGTAGAATATTCTCTCTAATTACTTTAGAGTGACGAATCCTTTATCGACTTACTCAATTATCTACATATGGTTCATATTGTATCCAATTACTACCGACAGAATTATCCTAAGACAATTTATAAGTAGTATCAAAATACAATAATTCTCATATTAAATATCTTAGTAATCTCAAGTCTGATGATTAACAACCATCATTATGAGATAGTCCATAGCCACATAAGTAATATTCTATTCGAAATTTTCATAATTGGGTCAATTTAGTGATTTATTCTCTAATAATCACCCATACAATAGCTTAAGTATCTCTATATTTTAATTAATGAAATCAATTACTTTTTTCATAAGAAAGAAACATAATGTTCGCTAATTTTACCGTTTCAACAATATCTAGTCTTTATGAAACTACAACTAGGAACATTTAAGAATAATACATAAGTGTATATTGAATCTCATAAATTACGATCTCATCATAATTTCAATTACATAGTAATTATTCCAAGGATTTTATCTTTACGAATAATAATTAAATAATTAGTAAATACATAAAGATAAAAAATGCCTTTGATTAATTAATAATAATGTCATACAAATATTTACAACCAAAATAAATTGACTGCAATGACATAAACTAACAGAAAGTCTATACATATTCACACAAAACCCACTGGTGTTTTCTCCGTTTTCTTTTTTATATTATTCTTTTTACAATCATGCCTTTTGTCAACTTGGCAAATGAATCTATGCCATCCTAATCTTTCAAGAGCGTGTGATTTGCTATCCGCAATAGTGGTTGGATGCAGTCCGGCGAGAACTTCCTTGCGAACAAAAACGGATGACTTTTTTCCCTTACAGACGAATTAGACTCAGAACCATCGTCTCCGTACCTTAGTCTACTGTTTCTCAACGACGCGATCAATTCTGGGCCCACCTCCGACGCTTTGTACATGCGAGGATGACCGCTACTTCTGCCCGACCAATTCCAGTTCACGTGCGTCAGTGTTGCTGACACCGATCCTCGTGGGTCCCTCATGTGGATCAGCGTAGGGAAGTAATTCTCTTCTGGAAAACAAGCGTCCCTCCTCAAGCACGTTTGATTAAATTTCGCATATATCCTACGGTCGCTAACCACAAGCTTAGCGTGCTTACGTGTCAACACCCAAAACTGAGACCCAATCCTAAATTCCCTAAACTTCACCTCCGGTAGCATAGCGGTGGAACCACGCGCTGCCCATCTGCCATATGCTCCACGCTCATTTTTCAATATCTCTACGAAGCTCTTCTGGCTCTTAGTTAGAAATCTGTACGTGAAATTAAACGAACGCAAGGGAATGCAGGATGGGGAAATGAGAGCGAACATGGAGTTTGCCTTGTCGTCGAGGAGAGCGTGTGCTAGTAAACGACGCGCCGCTGAGCTTAGAGAAGGCGTGAACCGTTGAGCTGGTTCGGAGCGAAAAACACGGTCAGCGAAAGCACCGGAGAAAGGCGGATTGTACATGTACCTAGGATCCGCGTGGACATATATGTTAAAGAGGTGTCTCTGAGCTTGGTTAAAGTAGAGCTCCCAGAGTGGAGCTAATGGGAGAGGAGTAGTAGTGAGAAACAAGAAAGCTACTTTCTTTGGAGATGAAGGTTTTGGATTGACTTGGGAAGCTAGTCGGAGAAGTGACCCGTCGTCTCCAGGATGCAATGTTTGGGTCTGGGTCTGGGAAGGCGGCGGCGAAGGAATGAGGTTTCTGATGGCTTGGGAGACGTGGTTGTTTCTAGCGACAATAGGGTTTTGGTGGTAATTGGTGAAGGTGGTAGTTGGGCTTGTAATTGTGAAGAAGACGGCCAAGGGTAAGCAGAGGAGGAGAGCACAGAAGAGATAGCGTGGTGTAGGAGAGAGCATGTTCTTGTTTTTGCAATTTCCTTAATTAATTGTATTTGTCCGAGTGAAAAAGTTAAGAAAGATATGGAGGCAGCGGTGTTCTTTAGATAACTGGAAATGCAAGGCATGCAGATCATGTGGTTCTGCCCGTTTCCGTTACGGGTCTCAGCTTGAAAAACGGCGTGCGAGGCTCACATGTGCGCTCAAACTCAAAGTCATTATTCTTTTGTTTATGGGAAGCATCTCAACCTTCTCTAAATTTCTATTGATCAACTAAATCGGAATCATCTCAACCTTCTCTAAATTTCTACTTTTATGCTGTTGCTGGCTTGGCAAAGTACATGAATGTATAGAGCAGGGACCGATTAATTAGGTAATCTGCAGAAGATGGTCATTCATGACGAGTCCATATCTATTGTTCAATATTATAGTATCTTATTGTGTATAATAAATTTCAGTCATTTATTTATGTGAGTCCCGTATAGGTCCTGCGTGAGTCCCGCAAAATAAATAACTAAGATTTCATGAGATAGAATAAGACATGGTAATATTAGACAGAGGATCTTGTCCCATTCGTAGCCACGAGGTATAAATCGACATTATTTTTTAATAAATGTATAAATATATGTGTGTACTAGGCAAATCATTAAATTTATATTTATAAAAAATAATATTAAAACTTAATTCATTTTCTTTAAAAACCGTCCAATCTCCTTATCATTATTTCAGTATCGTTATCTTTCATTCTTTTAAATAAAAATTTGAATGTCTTTAAATCAGAGACTTTTTTTTTTACACTTTCATAACAAGATAATTGGTGCAAGAAACTACATCAGATTCAAATAAACTTATATACAATTAAAACATCATATTTTAACCTAGAACTTTAAGACAATAGGTTATGAACCCAATCTTTTGTATATAATTCATTTTATTCATATATCCCTTTCCAATAGGGGGATTCCACTTATGAATTTTTATCATCTTGTTCTCATAAGTCGATCTATCTATATCAGACCAGCTCTCCCTCAACTTATATCTCATGCGAAATCATTTGAGTCACTCTGACCTAAATCCATGAATCTTTATTCAACAGACTTCGCCAACCTAGATTTGATACCAATGAAGGGTTACGAGGGAGTTTGGGGAGAAATTAGAACGGATCCAAATGAGCCTAGATATAACTAAAACACCATATCTCAACCCAAAATCTTAAGGTACTGGGTTATGAGTCATATCTTTGTATATAATCCACTTTATTAATGTAATATCTCACTCTCATTGGGCATATTCCTGAATAAACCATTGATATTCGAGATCATACTCTACGAGGTGTCATACTAGGGCAGTCAGTCGATCATACCCAATTCAAAATTTTAGGTATATCACATGCATATCCAAAAAATCGGAAAATTAACTTTCAGCCCATTTTATTCATAACAATCCCAGTTATAAATGTCACAACCCATAAACACATCATCATAAATTCTAGTGATCATCTGGGTCAAATAGAAATACAAAATGTGTTTCATCAAACTGTTATTACAAGAAAATTTCATTTATACAGTAAATAATGCTTCGAAATATAATGTTTAATACTAAAAATAACAGAAAATATATGCAGACGCTAATTAATCCCGACATCTAACTCTTATCCAATTGCAGTGGTTAGACTCTAATTAGTCTAATTGGCTATCCTTTGAACCTGAAAGACAATGTTGTAAATTTTAGGTAAGTTTTGCAAACTCAGTGAGCGCACCATCCTTGATGGCTCACTCATATCACATAATACAAATAGTTCATATTCAGTTTGTAGATAGATATCAACACATATAACACATCACTTCATTAATTGATCATGTGGCATCAAATACATTATATTCACTTATTTCATACATCACATTCGAAACAATTCAAACAATACAATTAAGTCATTTCAACATACATATCAATTATATATGCAATACTTATGAGACTCACTTTTGATTATTACATTGTTGTAACTGAGTGTCTATAATTTTCCCATATTCATTATGGATATTGGGCTCATTAATAAATATTCCGTATCCGTTGGAGATACCGAGCTCATTATACATAGCGAGATTTTGGCTCTTAATTACATTATGAACTTTAAGTTCTTTTTTTGTGGCTACCCCGATCACAATTTCCATTATTTGTTCATGCATTCATATAATGTAATGCATTAAATCACATAAGATCAATCAGTCACTTTATTTCAATTTACACATTCACTTTCACATGTCATAGAACCTAAGTCCGACATTCAACAGTTATGTTGAGAATCACTTACTTCTTGCTCATCCACATTCAATAAAGCACTTCTAATATGTTCACATTTATCAAACTCCTTGGACTATTAGTGTCTGGAATTAACATATTCACATTCACATCAATAATAATTTAGTACAGATGTTTAAGAAAAATAAATAATTTAGTACAGTACGCTCTAGATTAACATTTACTTCTAAGATCCAGAAACGTTTGGAAGTTAGCGTTCTATCCTATGTATACATATCATGCAATACACACATTGCATGCACATTACTAATTGTATAATCACATAAATATTCAATCATATACATATGTATATGTGTTATGTATAATGCATGCTCAATTTGACTATTCTTGATATGTTTCCTTTATTCGCATCTCATGAACATTCATACTTCAAAAATCATATATGTCTAATTTGAATTTAGGTTTACACCTCAATGAAACAAATTTATTCTAAGTTTGTTACTTAATCATGCACTAAGGTTCATAGCTCAATATACTTGATTATTATAATATTATCAATCAATCATTCACCAATGTTATTATAACATTATATGATCACACAATATCCAAACTCTCATTCATTCTTACTTGATACACATTACTCATCTCCTCACAATAATATTAGCATTTCTAATAACACTTTTTATATTATTAACAACTCATAACTTCCAAATTGAGATACATTCATATCAAGTCAATCCATTCCTCAATTCTATTCTCAATCAACATCCTAAACTTATCAATCACTTAACCACTTACTTAAACAACCATATAGGCTCATTTCAAACCTCAGTTAAGACCAAAACACCAAGGTAAGTAAGAAGACAACACTGTATGATCGTGCAACTCCCTGATAATTCCTCTCTGTTACGATCATGCTTGTGTAAGATCGTGCAACTAACTCTATGCGGTATTTAGGCAATAAATTCTTCTAAAAAATGTTCCTATATGTTTTAAGTTTCTAATGACATCAATTTCATGCAATTTGGTTCATTATTCTGCAAGTTATACCCAAAATACTATAGACTGTCCTCACACCATGACAACACACCATACTCAACTTCAAACTAAATTTTGAAACCCTTAAAGATAGAATTAAAATTCTATTCCTTTATGAAAATTATATCCATATGTCTTTAGTGTAATTAAGACTAAAATCATCCCATTTGGAAATGTACAGATCAATATATGGCTAAAATACAAAGGTATGTTCCATGAAAACACTACAGCTAACATACTCCTACAATTCTTCTTTCACTTTTCTAGATTTTCAACTCGTATATGTTACATTCAAACCACATTATGCATAGTTCATCAAACTTTACATCATTTCCTCGTCATTCTCACCTCAATTTTTAAGTTAATAACATCTATAAACAAATCATAAACTATTATTTATCATTTACACAAAAACAAGACATGATGTATCCATTTGTTCATCAACGTCCATCACTCTTCAAACACCATTATCACAATCAATCCATCCCTAAATAATCATAATAAATGCTTCTATTAAACAAATCATGAATAAAATTAACACACTAAAATTTAGAACATAAATCTCTTTATAGTTACACCCACGTTAAAGCATATATGAAGCTCCATGATCATGGTCATCAAATCTCAAATCATTCATCATATTTGATTCATTTGCAACTACCCATGAAGATCAAAGTATAACTTACTTGATAAAACTCCAAACTCTTCAAAATCACTTGAACCCTACCTTTCCATGGCTCACACGATCATCAATATGGAGGTGGATAGATTAGGTTTTTAATAACAAGATGAAGCGATAGCAAAGATCTTATAGAAATAAAGTGAAGAATAGCAAGAAATCAACATGATGAGGGTGAGAGTGAGATGGTCGTGAGTGAAGAAAATGAAAGAGATGAAGAAGAGAGCATATGGTAATAGTGAAAGACAAAAACAAGATGGCCTTTCAAATTAAAATAATATGGGGTGGGTTTAAAGCATAGGTGAACGATTACTTAGTGGGTTTCATGAAATATGTCATGATACTTGCCACATAATAAATCAATTTAACATCTTTTAGTAATAGTACTCAATACCATTTAATCTCTAGTCTATTTGTCACCCAATTTCTAATCCAATTGTCACCCAGTTTTTAATGTCACATTCTTAACAAATCCTAACTTTGTTTAAGGGTGTAAAAATGTGATTTAAATGAAAATAAAGATAAACAAAAATTAAACAATCAAGTAGGGGTTGAATGAAAATAAAATTCCGAAATTATCACAAGTAAATCAAAATGGAGTACAACCACTTAATAATTGAGATATCGCAGCAAGACAAGAACAAAGAATTATGAGAAGGGGGGTTTATCCTATCATCAAATGCTAATATGATTACTTTTAAGTTAATTTGGTATCAGTTCTAGACTTTTGAAGGGTGGATTTCTCTCTCTCTCGAGTTATAATCATTAAACCCTAAATTATAAACCCTAATTGAATTATGGAATTTACAATCTTTTAATTAACAAAAAGCCCACACATCCAATTAGATCTTAAGCCCTTGAATAGACTATTGGGCCCAAACATGAGATTTCTCTTCGTATAAATTATCGATTTGATTATTTGTGTGATCTATTAGATTGTTTAACTCTCATTACCTAATCTAATTGTTTTGCTATCGGTTCACTCTCTCAGTTTATTGCCAATGCATGCATGTACAATAAATAATCACAATACCCAATATATTAACATCAAAAGAAATCACATTAATATTGATTCAAGAACAAATCCCTATAAGGAGTTTAGAACATCATTAACAACATGTTCAACATTCTTAAACCCAAGTCACATATCAAGATGAAGTAAATAAACATGAGAAAGTAGGAAGAACTTGAAATGGCTGGGTTGGAGTGGTTAGACAACAATTGCAGATGCTCTTCTCCCCTTCTCTCTTTCTTCTCTCTTCCTTGTGTTCTCTCTCAAGTGGCAAATGGAGGCATGAAAAATTATGATTTTTAGTCCTCTCTGTATTCTTTTCTATTTAAGGTAAAATCTAGGTTTTATTTGGGCCTAAAAAGTCTGAAATAACTCTATAAAGTTGAGTTTTTAAAGCTGATCCGCATTTACTATCGCGCAAGCCATAATCATGGCCTATCCATTTTACTCGTGGGCCTAGATCTTTCACTGGACTTCCTCCAAATCTTCTTTATTCTTCAATGTTTGTTATGATAAACTAACAAACACATAAAGGCACCTCAAATACACAAAATTTAGGCTCAATAACATGCTTTAACCTATAAAACACCTAAAACACAAATATCTAACTAAATAACACAATCGTGACCTAATCATGCACTAATTATTCAATTTAACACCTAAATACATACTAAATTACCTATTAAAACATTATGCAATCTACCCCTATTAGTCATAATGTATGCAACCTTCCCTTTTTTTTTTACAAAGAAGTTATTTTTATGACTTGAACTTGTGATCTTACGGTCACAAAGGGACAACTTTACTAGTTGCTCGAAGAATTGACCTGCCAATAAATTAAGTTTGATCAAAGTTTAAGACTTAGGAATTATGCTATACATGTTTTGTTTTCCCTTTATCTTATTGATACAATTTATGTTTTATCCTAGATAACCTAAAGTTTTGATTACCCTCTCTTGAAATCTAATCAAGTAATCTTAATTGAATTCAATAATTATGGAATTGTAATCTCTCAATTCACCAAACTACTAACTTACTCAATTAGATTTAAAGAAATCCTAAGGATAATTAATTTAACAATTAAGATCTCTTTTCAGTTATTAATTAGTTTGATAATTACAGGTATATTAAGCTACTAACTCCCGTTGCACACCTTAACACATATGACTTAATTTACCCTATCGATTTATTATCAAATATAAACATAAAAATTATCACAAACATTCATATATGTGTTGAATTCAACAAGAATAAAGTTTAACAAAACATATCCAGAACAATCCCTTATATGGATTTAGAAACCCATAATCATGTAAACAACTTAACAATCTAAATAAACATTCAAGACAATGAAATAAATAACGGGAAAAAGAAAGAAAACTAGTTGGAGTCTTGATATAGAAATTTGGAATTCTCTAAAGATCTCTTATATCTCTTCTTGATCATCTTTTGATCTGGTGGTTGCTAGTTTTTCGTGTTTTTATTATTCGTAAATTGTTATTGAGGCTCCTAGTTCCCACTTAATTTGGTTTCAAAAATATCCCCAAAACATCAAAAGTACAAAAAAAACCCACGAGCTAGAAAAGCCAAAGTTTTCTAGAATTTGTTGCCTATCATGCCTGTTATGATCGTGAGGGTGTCACAATCGTGACATGGTTGCATGCATCCAAGATCTTCTCTTTTCTTCACATTCCTACTTCCATACACTCACGAACACATTAAACACCACTTGAATCATAAAATTAAGATCATATTCTTGCTTTAAACCAATCAAATACTTAGAATACATGCAAATATTAACAAGAACATAAAGCCTATACACATGACAATCATATAAGAAACACTTAAAAACAAACTTAAACACTTATAAAAACATACTATGACCCAAACCTATCAACATCCCTATACTTAAACCTTTGTTTATTCCCAAGCAAAAAAAAAAAAAAAAAGCATAACAAAACAAATCAGAAAAAACACATAATCACACAATCATGCAACATGCAATAATGATGCAATGACATTAAATCTAATGGAATTATCTTAACCTTAAATATCAATCACACAAAAAATTTCAACATACTAACTTATTCCTTTCATGTTTAAATGCTTTGATTTGAATGTACATATCTGTAACACCCTATGTTAGGGATTAGAATATTGAGGAATTAGCAGTGCATTGTATGCTTTGCATATTTGAGTATTCACTTACAAGTGAATATGTATTTTTGACACATACAAATATTTGTACATGCATATATTGACATTTTTGGGTATAATTGGTTTTAAACTTTTGATTAAGATGAGAATTGTAGTTTTTAGGTATCAAAAATTTATTTGGAGATTATTAGTAATATTTCAAAATTTTTGAGAATTTTAGGAATTTTTAAATTTTTTAAGGTATTATAGATTAAAAAAATAATCAATTGACATGTAACACCTTTATATGGATGACAAATGGCCCAAATGCAATGAGGCCACATGTCAATGGGATGTTAAAGCATGTATCACAAGTTGTGTAAGGGAAAGTTACTGAAGCTCTTTGTTGTTTCTTTTCAGATTGTCTGGTCTTTACCAAAAGCTATTGAACCTTCATCACCGAAACACTAGATTGGATTCTTATATCAGTATAGTACTTTGCAACACAAATAATTTAGTGTCTGTTTGGATGGGATTATTTCAGTAGAGTTTTTGTTAGTAGAGCTTTGGTTAGTAGAGCTTTTATGAGAAGCTAGTTGATTGTTTGACTGTCAATTAAAAAAATAGTTTTTTTGAAAGAGTTTCATACAGTAGACTGTTTGGCAACATAAAAATAAAAACACTTTTATTAATTTTAACCATACTTTATTTTGTAATAAAAATTATTTATGCATATAAATAATATCTAAATTATATTAAACAATTAAATTATATTAAACAATATGGAAAGCACAATATATATTAAGTTTACGTTTGATTTGAAATAATTCAACTACTATTATCTCTAACAACTATTTAAATTCTAAATATTTGACATTTTAGTTGTTAATGATTTTTATGAAATTTTATTATTTCATATATATTTGAAAGAATTTTTAATATATTTATAAAATAATATAGATATTTTAATAATTTCTCTTATCTCTTATTCCTACGTTTAATTAAGTTAAAGAATAAAAGTTCAAAAAATAAGACCTTAATGTTTAAGTTTGTACACAAATAAAAAGAACCTTTGGTTGTTTGATTACGATCATCAAATGCAAAATAAGAATGGCCTAGTTGGGTTGATGATTTATGCCCTTCCTTTTGAGTGATACACAATTACACATTATCTACTTCTGTCTACAAGCATAATTTCCAAAGTTATCAACAACAAAAATCAAAACTCAAGAAACAAAATATTATATGAAGACAAAAAGAATTGGTATGATGCTCATAATTTCTCTAACATATAGTTTCCTTATTCATCTCAGAGTATCTGCAGTTAAGGTGATCTAAAGATCATGTGTTGAGGGTATCTCAATAGGAAATTCAAGATGCTAAAGCAAGATTTTAGAGCAGTCCTCTAGTGAGTTTCCTTTTAGCTTAGTCTCATCTTCAAGAGCTATTACTTTCACAAATTTGATAAATTTTGTGTAAGAAAGAAATACAAGAAACCAAAAGAAAATCTGTTTCCTTCCAAGAACTTAACAAACACCATTCTCTCTTTTCATTAGTTGACAGCTAAATCTTATGTTGCAGATTGAAGAAACGTATCATGTCAAGGCATTAACTAATGTATAATATGCATAAAAGTTAACTTAACAACCAACTAAAACCCAATGAGTAACCCAAACCATATCTACGAGTTGCACCAATGATGGTCTAGTTAGCTTCAGAGGTACTTCTATGTAAAGGCCATGTAAGAATATCTATTTAAACTAACATGAAAAAATAGTACATAGCAAAAGCTTGGTTTATGTAAGAAGAAGGGTGTACCTGTGAGGTTTGTTGAATTGAAGAAGGATGACCCCATCTTTCAGGGTCCCAAAGGATTGAACTGTTGAACCTAGAACTTGAAACATGGATTGGAGGAGGAGTTGTATCGGTTTCTTTCATTTTCATTAGATGCCATCCAAGAACCTGCAAGGAATCACATACAGGTCTTTCAAATGGTTGTCAAATGCGTAGTACTCTTGTCATTACTTTTAGTTCAAGTTGTACAACATGAATATGACAAGTGAAAAATAGGAAAAAGTTGGTGGAAACAACTGTATCAGTATGCATGATGGTTGAAAAGTGAGAATTAAAGGTCAAAGACTGCAGAAACAAAATCTTAACTATATCTAGAATCTCACGACTTTTATTTCTCTATCTCATTCTTATTTCCATAAAAGATATTTGACCCGACGCACATATGGATCTCAACAACAGATTGATTGGATCGAATAGAAGGCAATTCCAAATTTGTATCTCCAAAAACAGAAGTATAAAGATAATAGCATAAATTCAATAAATGCTTTCACAAGGGCTCTAAAGCTTTCTTAAAAGTTTATTTAACTGTGAAAATGAATAGGGGCCAAAAACTTAATTCATAATTGAAACATTCAACATTCAATAATACGTAGAAATTAGAAATCAACATTCACCAGTGAAAGCTAAAAAATGGGCATATCATAATGGCACTTTTTACAAAGCCAAACCCATATATTCCTCC
The DNA here is from genome assembly GCA_029891385.1 of Erythroxylum novogranatense. Classification (NCBI taxonomy): domain Eukaryota; kingdom Viridiplantae; phylum Streptophyta; class Magnoliopsida; order Malpighiales; family Erythroxylaceae; genus Erythroxylum; species Erythroxylum novogranatense. The sequence continues at coordinate 29,405,631 of CM057224.1, forward strand.
CTAAAATAGAAAAGAGGCAAATTATAAACCTAAGGCCTATGAGATTACAAAAATTATGAACTTCACATAAAGCTGTATAACAAACAGAAACTTGCAGTTGAAGAATATGATCATCGATCCTAATCTCTAATAACACATCATCTTTCACTAGGCTTTCAAACACTCTCTCTTAAAACCAATCTTAAACAAAGCTAGCTTTTTTTGTCAAAACCTTCAATCCCAGCAAAAGAAAAATCTAAAAACCATTAACCCTTATAATCACACACACTAACTCACCAAACCTACAAATACGGAACACAATGACAGTAGTAAAATGAAGTTGCTAGAAGGAACAAAACGACAGCGTAATAAGAACAAATGTAGAGTGAAAGGAAGCAAGAGCAAACAACGAGCATCCCATCACCCAAAAGAGAATAAAACGTAACAATGTAAAAGCCAAAATGACACAGCTAAGGAAGAAACGTAACCCATCAAATGAGAAGCAAAATAAAAAGTAGCATAGAAAAAAAATACAGAAAAAGGAAAATGGCTCAAGCGGTAGAGAAGAAAACACCATAAAATTTTAGAAATAATCTCTAGAAAAACAAGCAAAAAATACAAGTTCATGGTAATAAAGAATCTATGGAAAAGTACAATTATTTATCAGCAAAGAATCAAAAAGGATAATCTACAGGGTCAGATCCAGAAATGGGGAATGAAAAATAAAATCAACCAAAAATGTCAATAAAAAAATAAAGCCCTGGATATACCTGACTAAACTTGGTTTGGAGTTGGGAGTTGACTTCGTCGAAGGTGCAATGGAGAGTGCAAACTCCTTGCAAGCCTCATTGGAGACGAGAAGTTTCACCATATTGTCACCATGAGAATGTTATAAACGTAAATGACGTAAATTATAAACATTAAAGTCTACCCAAAAAAATTAAAAATAAGGGCCTTTTATGAAAAGCTCCAAATTTGAGCTTCTTAAAAAATGTATTTTAGCTTATAAAAAAGCCAATTCTATTAAAAAAAACACTTTCATATTTTACAGCCAAATGCTGATTTTTCTTCATAATAACTTTTACGGTGAAAAAGTGTTTTTCCACCTTTCAAAAGGTCAACCAAACAGATGCTTAGTCTAGCTGTTAGATTGCCTCTCAATAGTCTTGCTTTTCAGCCATCACCGAAACCTCACTACTGGAGATTTATTTCATCTTCCACCGAAGGTTATTGTTAGAGTTTTTGTTAAAACAAGGTTAGTAAAGTTTTAACTTTCAGAGTTTTGTGAACGATTCTGATGATGTGTTAGAATTGGAAACAAATACATGCATGAGTTGGATGATGTTTTATGTGTTGGAAATGATCACATGCATAAGTTGTGTGTGACACTAATATGGTAACAGTGATGAAAGATGAGTTGATAGTATTGTGAAGTGGAAGTGTAATATCGATTGGATGGGGTTTGTTCAGAAAGTGTTTAAAGGATTTGGTAAGATCTTAACATAGAAGGGAGTTAAATGAAGTGAAAGCATAGAGGAAAGTGAAAAGAAAAGCATCATATGAAAAATAGGAATTTATAATAGAGAGAGAAAGTTAAAAATGGCTTCATATGCATGCATCGATTTTTAGTGTTTGATATAAACTTGATTTTGAGTTGTGTTGAGAATGAGTTTAGATGATTTGGAAGTGAAATAAAGTGGTGAATGTAACTGTACAAATATGGGAAAAAGAATGAAAGAAGAAGGATAAAAATCTGGTTCTAGTTCGTGAAGAAGGAGGACGTCGTGATCGCTAGTCCATCTGGAATGTTGCAGTCGTGCAGGCGCACGATCACAACTTCCATATTTTCTGAAGGGGTTGTTTTCTGAACATACTTTGATCTTACTTTTTCTCCAGACATCCAATTGACATGGGAATTGAACCCATAGACTCATAAGACATTTATCTTCATCTCCAACAAAAATTAGGACCATATGAAATTGATTGTTTGAAGAATTTAAGATGAAATTGTGACTGTACTGAAGTATGACGATTGGTATGACAAGTAAGGGTTCATTTAAATAACCCAAAAAGGAAACCCACTCACGCTTTATGACTCTGGATTGTTAGGCTCTGGAAACGAGGTCCAACAGAATATCTTAATCATTTCATAACATTAATCACTAAGTGTTATAGAATAAATGTATAATTAATTAGGCACATATCAAGTTCCCCCACACTTAGCTTTTGACCATCTTTAGGAAAATCATCAAAATCAAAGTCACAAACCAAAAATCTTACTCATTTTCCATATTTCCCAAGAATAGATAGTCATAAGAAAAAAGAAATAAATTTTAAAACCATAGCAAGAACTTTAACATTCAATGCTTCTACTCATATTCAATCAATATTTATCACCTTTAGAAACTGAGCAATCTAGAGGTAGATTGGGACAAAATCTGTTTAAATAAAATAAATCGATAGGTACGCTATGACATTCCACAACTTTGCATATTATTTCATTTCTCCACCACTAAGATTCACATGTATAATTATAAATTGGAGGGCTTTTATAAGGTTATAATGTAGGCAAGGGTAAGGTGGAAAAAAGTTATAAAAGCTAGTGAAGTGAAAGTAACACTCAATGCAAAAGCTAATATTCATTGAAAACTGGGTACCATTAACTATGTGAATGCAACAATTATGTTTCACAACTAAAATTAAAGCTCTCACACTATACATCATATGAAGCGTAACCAATTAAAAGGGATCACTTATAAAAATTGATTATAATAATACATTAAAACTATAAGGAGTGATCCTCCAAAATAACATCTAGCTCATATGCAGCAAACTCAATTCACCCATTCCATACAACTTTAGGAGGAAAAACTAACAATGAAAAACTTTATAAAACATATACATTTTCTCCTTGATACTTTAGTTAAACAATTTTTTTCTTATTTTTATTTTTCCCTTTTTTGATAAAAATTGAAAGAACCTACATCAACATTTAGAGTTCACTAATAAGAGATAAATGGACATTCCAACAATTATAACTAACCCATGCATATGTGTACCCTCACACATATACTTTTGTACATCCACAATCATCAACAATTAACAAATGCTCCACTAGCTCTAAGACTAGGGTAAGAAATTTGGTTAGGTTTAAAGAATGTAATGTGGTTAGCACAAAAAGAAAAAGCAAATAAAGTTTAAGGGGGTTTATCAATGGGAAAAAACCATATCAATAGATAGGCTATTTGGCTAGTGTAGCTTATGAAACAAAGAATGCCTATATCATTTTCATGTTAATGCTTGTGATAAAATGTAGTCTTGAATAGAAAATCAAAGCAAAGTTAGGATGTACATGTCACGAAGGTCACTCATAAACAAAAGACAGTGAGAATAATATGGTTGTGTTAGTCTATAAAGACTTAAAATCTCATTGGCTTATGTCTACCACTAGTCACCGCTCTTTTAAAGATAATGCATATTGACCAATCACGAGAGTCAAAGTATATGCTCAAGTTTCCATGTGTTGGCCTTGAATTTTTTTTTGTGAATAAGCATTATTTAAATTGCTTTCAAGGTTTTAATAGATAAGCTATTTATCAAGAGTGATTAGTTATGTTAAAGTGTGAAAGAAAATATGACAGGGGTTAGTGAAAGTATTAAAGTAGTAAATGAGTGTGAGGGAAACTTTGGCAAGCCACATAAGTCTAGAAATCATAAGGCATTAAAGGGCGGGCAAGGTGGACTTTTATAAGTTATTAAGGGTAAGATGGGAAGAAAGAAGTGTTGTTTCCTTCCTTAAGAAGGAGAAAAACGAAAATGGAAGAGGAAAAGTGAAATAACAAATCAAAAAGAAAGAGAAAGAGAGATTTCGGTTGTAGAGAGGAAGGAAGAAAGTTGAGCTAGGGTTTCTTTTTTTTTCTAAGCTTTCTAGAGAGATTTAAAGGTTTTGCAAGAGGGGAAAAAAGGTAGAGAAAATCAAGAGCTTTCTTTTGAACCAAGCATCTCTTCTTTTGATGAAGATCTAAGGTAAGAGCATTTTAATGCTTTAGATATGGGAATGGTTTTGGTTCAGGAAGCTTAGAAAATGCATGGGTTTAAGTTTTCTAGAACCATCTTGTGGAACATACTTTGTGGGTTTCCATTTTAGCAACCCTATTGAAGTTGGAAATTTTTGTCTATGAAAAGGGAATCAAGAAAGACAAGAGGAGAAAAAGGAGAGGCACATTTGAGCAAGCCATAGTCAAAGACTTCAAGGTGGATTTCATTTTTATAGTTAAGTAATAAGCCAATAAAGTTTCTGTCAATAAATCACAGTAAAAGATTTTTCAACTACCTCATTCATGTGTATTTAATGTTTTCTAAATGTTGTAAGATTGTGTCACATGATTATACATGATTTTTATGATGATTCATGAAAAGTTGTTTTTAAAATGATTCTTTGAAAAGATGTATGATTTTGAAACCATACTTTTAGAAATGGTTTAAGATATAGCAAGTATACGAAAAAGCAATTTTTAAGAGAAGGGCCATTTTGGCCATCAAGCTTACAAGATCATAAAATATGTGTTATGTGGGTTTGTGGTGATCCCCTAAGTTATGTCGCATGCACGTTGACAAAGTTAAAGGCTTCTCTCGCTTGCCCGCTAGTGGCATGGAACTCCTTCATGGACTCCCATAAGTTCACGGCTACGCAAGACTATTATGTAGAAATGCATAGTACGTTCTGTTTTGGATTCACCCGAACCATCTGATATGTTTATGTGATCATGACCAGTTGACATGAGTGATGCATTCATGACTACATACACATGATTTCCTATATGGAAAATGTTTGAAAAATGTTTTTGTCTATTGTAATCTATAAAATTGTTACCCACGAGCCTTCGAGCTCACCCCCACTTTCCTCCCTATAAGCAGGTGATGAGCAAGAGATTGAGTAAACAAGGGCTATGGCTTCACTCCACTTTTGAAATGTTGGTGTAATTTAAAAAAATCTAGTAAACCAATGCTTTAGTTGCATTTTAAGCAATTTATTGTTCACATATCTTTCGTATTTTGGAATATTCTTGAAACATTCGTTTATTGGGGGCTTGAAATGCCCACTAAAGCTTTGTAAAACTATGATCTTTTGATACTGATGGTTTATGATTTTGTTTCTGCCCATGATACTCAAGGTTACGTAGGGGGAACAAAATTTGTGTACTGATTTCAAGGATATTCTGGGTTGATGTGAGCTAATCTAAGTAAAATTGTCTTCTAGGAAGTTGTAGATGATTTTTCCAGCTTTCCAACGATATAAAGTTTGTTAGATTTGGTGATCGTAGTAGAAAGTTATGATCATTTGAAGTTGGTGTTGTTGCATAGGGTGAACTTTCAGGACAGCTGCATTGATTTAAAATTCTAACCCTTATAGAGGCAAAAATAGTTTATGAGGTCATCATGGAAGTTGTAGGTCTAGAAGTCTTCTTTAAAATGGTCTAAGAACGACCTCAATTTGAAAAGTTATGCCCTTTTTATTGTTTCGTCTTAGTTTTGTGTCTCATGACGTCAACATCGTCTTAGTTTAGCTAGAACATTTTCTAGTCCAAATTAGATCCTCTAGATGATAGAATTGGTCTTTAAGGTCTTTACGAGAGTTGTACATATTGAAATCTTATTTCTATTCATACAAAGAACACCTGAATCTAAGTTCTGTACAGACAGTTATAACCATTTTTCCAATTCATCTCATGATGTCAACAATTCGTCTCATGACGCCAGTATCGTCTTAGTTTGGCCAGAACATCTTCTGGTCCAAATTTGATCCTCTAGATGATAGAATTGATCTTTAAGGTCTTCATGATAGTTGTAGATCTTGAAGTCTTATTTCTATTTATCCAAAGAACACCTGAATCTGAGTTCTATACAGAAAGTTATGATCATTTTTCTAATTCATCTCATGACATCAACATTTCGTCTCATGACATCATCGTCGTCTTAGTTTGGCTAGAACATCTTCTAGTCCACATTTGATCCTCTAGATGGTAAAATTGGTCTTTAAGGTCTTCATGAGAGTTGTATATCTTAAAGTCCTCTTTCTATTAATCCAAAGCACACCTGAATCCAAGTTCTGTACAGAAAGTTATAACCATTTTCTCAATTTGTCTCATGACATCAGCAATTTGTCTCATGACGTCAACATCGTCTTAGTTTGGATAGAACATCTTATAGTCCAAATTTAATCCTCTAGATGATAGAATTGGTTTTTTAGGTCTTCATGAAAGTTGTAGATCTTGAAGTATTGTTTCTATTCATACAAAGAACACCTGCATTCAAGTTCTCTACATAACATTATAACCATTTTTCCAATTCGTCTCATGATGTCAGCAATTCGTCTCATGACGTCAGCATCGTCTTAGTTTGGCCAGAACATCTTCTGGTCTAAATTTGATCCTTTAGATGATAGAATTGGTCTTTAAGGTCTTAATGAGAGTTGTAGATCTTGAAGTCCTATTTTTATTTACCTAAAGAAAACCTGAATCCAAGTTCTGTATAGAAAGTTATGATCATTTTTCCAATTCATCTCATGACATCAGCAATTCATCTCATGATGTCAGCATCGTCTTAGTTTGTCTAGAACATCTTCTGGTCCAAATTTGATGCTCTAGTTGGTAGAATTGGTCTTTAAGGTCTTCATGAGAGTTGTATATCTTGAAGTCCTCTTTCTATTCATCTAAGGGACACCTGAATTTGAGTTCTCTATAGAACGCTATAACCATTTTTCCAATTTGTCTCATGATGTCAGCATTGTCTTAGTTTGGCTAGAACATCTTCTGGTCCAAATGTGATCCTCTAGATGATAGAATTGGTCTTTAAGGTCTTCATAAGAGTTGTATATCTTAAAGTCCTCTTTCTATTCATCTAAAGAACACCTGAATTCAAGTTCTTTACAAAAAGTTATGATCATTTTTCCAATTTGTCTTATGAAATCAACAACTCGTCTCATGATGTCAGCATCGTCTTAGTTTGGCTAAAACATCTTCCAGTCCAAATTTGATCCTCTATATGATAGAATTGGTCTTTAAGGTCTTCATGAGAGTTTTATATATTAAAGTTCTCTTTCTATTCATCTAAATAACATCTGAATCTGAGTTCTGTACAGAAAGTTATAACCATTTTTTCAATTCATCTCATGACGTCAGTAATTCATCTCATGACGTCAACATCGTCTTAGTTTGGTTAGAACATCTTCTGGTCCAAATTTGAACCTCTAGATGATATAATTGGTCTTTAAAGTCTGCATAATAGTTGTAGTTGAAGTTGTATTTCTATTCATCTAAAGAACACCTGAATCTGAGTTCTGTACAGAAAGTTATGATCGTTTTTCTAATTCGTCTCATGACATCAGCAATTCATCTCATGACGTCAGCATCGTCTTAGTTTGGCTAGAACATCTTCTAGTCCAAATTTGATACTCTAAATGGCAGAATTGGTCTTTAAGGTCTTCATGAGAGTTGTAGATTTTGAAGTCCTATTTATATTCATCAAAAGAAAACCTGAATACAAGTTCTGTAAAGAAATTTATGATTGTTTTTCCAATTCATCTCATGACATCAACAATTCATCTCATGACGTCAGCATCGTCTTAGTTTAGCTAGAACATCTTCTGGTCCAAATTTGATACTCTAGATGGCAGAATTTGTCTTTAAGGTCTTCATGAGAGTTGTAGATCTTGAAGTCCTCTTTCTATTTATCTAAATAACACCTAAATCCAAGTTCTTTAAAGAAAGTTATAACTATTTTTCCAATTCGTCTCATGACACTAGTAATTCGTTTCAAGACATCAGCGTCGTCTTAGTTTGTCCAGAACATCTTCTGGTGCACATTTGATCCTCTAGATGACATAAGTGGTCTTTAAGGTATCATTAAAGTTATAGATCTTGAATTTGTCTTTTAAATGGTTCATAAACGAATTCATTCCAACTTCTGTAGCAAAAGTTATGGCATTCACGCCAAGACATGTACAATACTAGTAAAGGCATAAAAGTATTAGACCCTTTTGGCCATAACTTCCTCATCCGACCTCCAAATGAAGTGATTCTTGAAGCAATGGATTTCTAACATTTGTGCTTATCTCTCCACAGAAATTTGCATCTTTTGAAGTTGGCTTGAATAGGATTTATGGAGAGAAAGTGAGGGGTCGGTTGGGAGAGCCTAATTGGGGCATGTACATGCTTTAGTTTTCTAAGTCTATCTCGAGCTGTAGGGCTCCGATTGAGATGATTCTTGCTTCAAAAGAAACTAGAGATTCATAGCTGCAATTTCTTTGATGAAGTCCAATTGGAATTTTGGGTGTTTGACTAGTGTGGGCACTCTACTCTTATAGGATGATGGTTATTTAGGGTTATTGGAATTGACACTACAAGGTACTACGCAAACCCAAGGTTTATGACTTCAGATGTTGGGTTCCGAAAACAGGATCCAACACCATGAATTTTTTTAGTCAATTCACTTTCTAATTATGACTATATAGTCTTAAAAGCAATAGAAAAAGAGAAAATATTTTTTTGTTTGTTTGATTTTCAAAATGCCTAAAAAGCCACATAAGGAACAATTAAGCTTAAAAATGTTTATAACTACTAAGATCCCTACCTTCACACTTAAAACTTACATTTGTCCCCAATGTAACATCAAATGTAAGAAATGGAGCATTTAACTAAAACCACAAATGCTATTAAAAGAATATTCTTTTAATATTTTTTTAATTCTATTAAAAGAATCTTCTTTCAATATTGTGGAGATGAACCTTCTTAAATAATTTTTTTTGTTCTTTTAAAATTGAGTAACGCTTCTTACAATTTTCCTTTAGGATGAAGATTAACTTCAACTCATAAGATCGTTGATTGCTCACTTTGATAACTTACAGTTTCACACTTCACAATATAAAAATGAATGTTTATATGATCTTTGAAAGCCTCACTGGATGTGCTTATAGAAAATCCAAATATTTTCTCATGTTAAAACCAATGATAAACCATTTACTTATAGCCTATTGGAGTTAATATAGATGTTGGAACCAAGAACTAGCTATTTCAATTTCTATTGTCAATATATTGGTTAGCTAGTGTGAATTAAGTAAAAAAAAGTCATTGTAAATAGTGGTCGACTGTTGCAACACATTGGTCGACCATATGTTAACCAATATTGCTACAAAATTTCAATAAACATTTTGACAATTTTAATATGCATTAGTTGGCCACTAGCCTGTATTGGCCAATTAATATACCTAATCTTATTTCCTACATTTCAAATTATCAAAATTATTTTTCTTAATGAAAATTTGATTGAAAAACTTATAAAAATATATCCCAAAGAATGTTTTTATAATTAAGAGGTTTTCTTTGTATTCAAAACTTTAGTTTCTTATGACGATTAAAATGATATACATGATAAGCCCCAAAGTATCGATAAAATATGTAGGAAGTATATTAGTTATTGAATTTTTATTTATAACCTAATTGTGCTTTAATATTTCATGTTTTGTTTTCTTTCTTCACTGGAATGAATTTAATTCCAACTTTTCTTTGTTTCCTTTATGAGATTACTCTTGATTTGTGTCTAAGTAAACTCTTGATTTGTGTCTAAGTAATATAACTTTCATATTACTTTCATTAAAAAAGTCATTAGTAGTACTTATGTTTTGTTATCATTAAAATATAGATTAAAACCTCCATTAAAACAATAAAAGCTGACCCATATGGCTTTATAGCTGGGCATCATAAACACCATAATACAGTTAACATGACACATTCTAATAACTAGTGGTTTAATTTTTTTTAATAAAATGATTCATGATTTATTTAATTTTATTAAATAATTCAATTTACAAAATATATTAAAATTATTTTAGAAAAGGAAATTTACAAAATATGCCATCACGTTGACCTTCCCCGTCTTGATGAACAATGATGCATAATTTCACAAATTCCTAATTTCCTAAATACAAAAGCATATTACCATTATCTTTGAAAAAATGTAGTGTGTTTCAAAGGTAACAATATTTACTCACAACAACACCATTCCCCAAATTTTAGGTAACATATTTGGAGGAAAAAGAGTTTGAGATAGTTTTTGAATGTTAACCCCTAAATTCCTAATTCCTAATTCCTCCTTAAAAAATGACCTAATATCTTCATTATTATTATTATTATTTAAAATGCTACGTGGATGAGTAAAAAATCATTAAGTTTACCTAACTTTCAAGCAAGGAGAATTTAAGATAAAGTGGTACCTATTAAGCTGATCCCTATCAACAAAGGTTAGTCGTTTAGTTTCCTCATAATCATTTCAAATATGTTGATCATTTAGTCGTAAAAATCCTCAAAATAAAGTCAATGCCATACTCCTACTAACCAAGTTTGATTTGAAGTTAGTTTGTCAATTATAACATTTTTCTATTTTATTACATGAATACCTCATTAATATACTTTAATATCCAATCAAATCCATCTTTGAACAAAGAAATCTATGTAGTAACTCCCAATCACATCTATTCATGCTAGGACAAAATTAAGGTTGAAGAAAGCTTTTAGGTCAATTATGAATTTTTTTATAGACAATCTTAACTTTCTTTTTAATATGTAAGTAAAACAATAGTAAAAGTAAGCAATGCAAAATCGATGAAGATATTTGGAATGAATTTTATAGTAAGAAAATCCTCTATCCTCTCTCCTTCCACCCCCTTCCCCGGATCATGCTCCTTCTTTCTTAACCTCTAACTTCTATTTCTTAGTTATTTTCATCAATTATTTTCTCTTGTCTTTCTCTTCCCTACATATCCCTATTCCTCCCTTTAATTTTTCTTTGATGTTATATCATGCCTTCCCCTACATTGTGTAAGGGAATTTCAATCCTTTACCTACTCTAATCCTTTATTGCCTACCCGAATTGCCATTTTTGGAAATGGTTTTTCGAAATTACTTCCTTAAATTTTTTGGATTTTTTCAAACTTAGCCAATGTTGGCTCCTAGTATTGTTCTTGGGTAGACAACTAACCTAGGAGGATCTTCTTACCCCTCTTCCTCATCCCTTAGCCCTCTCACTAGAAGTGGTTCCTTACCTGAACCTTTCCCACCTTAACCGTATGCTTCTAGTTCTAAGATACCCTCTTCCCTCATTTCCCTCCCTCTTTAACTTTACAATAAACTTTTACTAGAAAATATGGTCACAAGTGGTAAAGAGATAGTACCCATAACACTAAGCTTTCCTTCATTTTCCATCCTTATATAGTTGAAACTAAAATTATTTCTATTAGTAGAGGTGCTCCAAGTTGGAGCTTTGAAATAGTTGAGGATGTTGGTCAGATATTTTATGGAGAAAAGGCCATTGTTCTCCTTAGTGAAGTCATAAGCAAAGCGGAAATGGATTGAGCTAGGCATAAAGAGAATACTTATCAACTAGGAGGATTTTTTTCCTGAAGCTAATACAAGTAAGGTTCTTAAGTTAGGACCTAGCTTTGTTAAGGTAAGCCTATCATTCTTCAGCCTTGGAAGTAAGACATGTAGCTAGAAAGAAGCAAGGTTAAGATGATTCTAATTGAAGCTCACTTCCATAAGATTCACTATGAGTATTAAAGTGTAAATAGGTTAGGCTATCTAGCGAGTTCCATTGGAAAACCACTATTTATGGATGGAAAAACAAAATAACATGGTAGAATTTGATATGTTATGATATGTATCAAGTTTAAAATGAATAAGAATTTTACCAAAACTTTTAAACTTTGATTACTAGACTCAAATGATAACATAGAAGTATTGTTATTTCAATCACTTATCAATGAAGACCCCATTCAAAAGCTAAGGTTGAGTGAAAACCAATTGGGAGATTATTTGTGAAAGGTGATCATGAAGAGTTAATAGAGAAAAGAAGTTTAATAGTGGACTCTATTTTTGTTATAGACAAGAATGAATGTTAGCAAACAAATAAGGTTGATGAAGCTCAAAATCAATCAGATCAACTAGATAACGTTACTTGGAAATAGAGCATATAAGCTTACCAATTGTAGAGGAATTAAATGATACCCTAAACTAGAATAATGCATAGGGTCGGGAAGAAATACCTTAGGCTACACCTATTGCTCTAAACTCGATAGGCAACTTTACTATAATGTTAAGGCAATCAGGTAGGAAAAAATTCAAAAAGAGGAAGACCCCCTCGTAGATCATTATATCCATTATTTCTTGGAAATTTAGGTGCTTATACAACAATAATAAATAGTAAGAACTTTATGAATACTTACAAAAAATAAAGCCATGTGTCATTAATCTTTTAAAAACTAAAATCAAGGATCATAATTTTAGGAAATTTCAGTTCATCCACAATAACTAGTGTCGAATCACTAACCATATTGCACACCATAATGGAAGGATCTTGGTGGCTTATAAACCTGATTGCATTAAGGTAACTAATTACTCTTGCATTGAGTAGCTCATATCTTTACTACTTTGAAAATGATTGGTCAAGAAATTTGTCTTAGTTTTGTATATACAACTAAACTTGCCTTTCAAAGGAACTTTTTTTTAAATTGAGCTAATAAATTATAGGAATTAATGTGCCTTGAATGATATTGGGGGAATTTAATTGTACACTTTGCCTTTTTAAATTTGAGGGTGGTTTGGGATCTCAATCTCCTTATAGTAATTTCATAAACTTTGTCAACTATATATAGGTCACTGATTTGTGATAAAAAGGATATCGCTTTACATAGTCGAACAAGCAGTAAGGAATTGAGAAAGAAGCTAGATAGAGCCTTGATTAATTAATAATGGCTAACTGAAATTTTGAGGAGTAAAGCTATTGTTAATGGACTTGTAGTATCAAATTGTTCTTCCATGAAATTTATAACTTTATGCCAATTGCAAATTGAATTTCTCCTTTCATATTGTCTAAATTTATAGTCTATTAGGAGGGCTTCTATGAAATAGTGGTGAATGGTATTAATTTGACTATAAATGGATTTGGGTAGTATAAAGGTTTCAGGAAATTAAACTTGGTTAAATCCATACTTAAAACATTACATCAGAAGTTATCTAGTAACAAGAAGTTGGACATAAAGGAAACTAAAAGGATCCTATATTTAGTATAGAGCAAGCTTGGAAAGGATCCAAAGAACGCTAGAATTAGAGTTAAAGAAAGGTACGCACAATTGAACTATCCAAGGGCCTTTTGGCACACCATACTATAGTAAAGAAAAATTCAAGAATATCTTGGATATAGGATGGCAATAAATGTTTACAATATTTTATTTAGAGCTATCCTAATAAGGAGGAACATTTATAAAATCAACTACATTATAAATGACTCAGGCATAATCGTTTGTGGAAATGAGAATATAAAGGATCTAGTTTATTCATAATTTAGGAATCTCTTAGGCAATAGCTTAGAAAGTAAAGTACTATCTTTGGATTCACTCCTTACTCTTATAATTTCTCCTATATAAGCTACTAACATAGTCAATTGTATTAAATATGACGAGATAGATATGGCCTTAAAGAAATTTAACCCTAGTAAAGCTCCTAGGCTAGATGGTCTCTATGCTTTCTTCTTTAAACATTCCTACAATGGACAAAAGATCAAACTCATGAGGCTATTCTAGAGTTCTTCAAGAATAGTACATTGTTTAGGGAAATCAATCAAACCTTGATATGCCTTATGCCTAGGATTCCTAACCAAGGCCTTTAAAGGGATTTAAACTCATTTCTTACCGTTAACGTATTATAAAACCTTATTTATAAAATTTTAGTTGCTAAATTGAAAAAGGGTTATGGGCTTTTTTGTAAGCAAATCATAAGGTTCTTATATTATAGGTAGATTAGTAGGACAAAACATTCTCCTTATATAGGAATTATTCGCTAGTTACTAATATAAGGTTTTTAAGAAATACTGTGATATTAAAATAGACTTCAAAAAGGCATTTTATTCAGTCAATTAGAGCTTTTTGTTACACTCACTTGAAGATCTTAGATTTAATATTTTATTTAACGAATGGATCATTCAATGTTTAGGAACTATATCTTTCAGTGTCCTAGTGACTAGAGAGAAAATCAACTATTAAGGGGAAAATGGAGGTAAGGGATGGAGATCATCTCTCCCCCTACCTATTCTCTATATGTATGGAAGTTCTCTTAAGGATTATTGCCTCAAACATTTAGAAGAATCCTTCCTTTAGGTTTCATAATAACTTTAGTTAAATGTGATTGTTTAGTCCTTTTTATATTGATGGTTGATTGATGTTTTACAAAGCTGATACCAATTCAATCCTCACTCTTGTGAACTTGATCAAACAATTCTCTCTTCTCTTTAGGAGGCATTGATAAAAGTAACCTAATGCTCTTTAGAGATATATACCTACTTGGAGATGACTTGTGTTCCATAACTAAATTGAGAATCAAGTCCTCTCTATTTGATTATCTAGGGATCCTTATCACCAAAGTCAAACCTCTTAAAAAGGTTAAAAACCTTTACTTGAAATGGTATAAAGAAAAGTGTAATAGATGCTTAATCTATGATGGGATGGGAGGCTCTAGTTACTAAAGCCAATCCTAAGCAGCCTATATGTTTACTAGACCTTTTATCTAGTTTTTCCTAAGCAAATGGCAGAGGAAATCAAGAGAATGGAAAGGAACTTTTTATGGAATGGCAATGCCTATAAGTGTTGAGCTGCCAAAGTAGCTTAGAGAGACATATGTATGTCAAAGGATCAAGGTGGCTTAGTACTTAGATCAATTCAAGTGATAATTAAAGTTCTATTAGACAACAAATAGTGTAAGTTCATGATTGATAAGGAGAAATTTTTATACAATGCAGATCCAAATGCATCACATAAAAGGCCAAAGAATTTGGGTGACTAAGCCTAAGGTGAGAAATTTTTAGACATTTCTAAACATACTAAACCTAAGAGAAATGATAAATAGACAAGTAAGCACCCTCGTTGGTAATGGTAATAAAACTTAGATTTGATTAGATAACTAGAGTGATTTTAGTCCTATGTATGAGATCCCTAGAATCTTCCACTTAAGACATATGTTAAAGCCCAATGAGAAATTCAGTGAGCTTATTAGAGGTAATAAGTGGTACATTAAATTTAGAGATCTTGAATGTCTTCAATAAGTCGTAGCAAGCTACAATTCGAGGTAAGGGTTGGAAGACAAAATCACCTAGACCAGACACTTTTCAAGAATGATCACTAAGAGTTATACTAATGAGCCTTTCCACCAACTTGTTCCTAAGATAACTTGGGAAAAATTAGTTTGGTTTAACAGAAACATCCTAAAGATTTCTTTCATTATGTGGCTGACTATACAAAACAAATAGAGTAATATAGATAGGGTCTAAATATGTTCATCTTTTAGGCACATTATATAAGAGTGAAATAGAGATAAGGTGTTGGACCCCGATTTTCATGAAAATAAGAAATATTCAAAAGTGGATGAGTTGGTTGAAATTGAGTTGAAAATCAAGAAATAAAGAGAGAAAGTGTAAAAAAATGAAAATTTGTGAAAAGTTTGACTTTTTGGCCTTTGAGAGTTGACTTTTGATTTAGGCAAAATTTGAGAAAATGATCTACATGAAACTTGTAGATTATGTTAAGAGTTTTCTGTGGCTATAAAGTTTGCTATTTTTCGATGTCAGGATTGAGAGATATGATTTTCCGAAGATATGCTTTGTTTTGAAAATGCTATTAAGTATAGATTTGTGTGTTCTATGCTTCGAGGCCACTCATCGTATGGATTTAGTCTGAATTGGAGTAAGTAGTCTTCATGAAAGTTTTAGATGATGTTTTTATCTTTCCATTTATATAAAGTTTGCAATTTTTCGATATCGAGGCTAGGAGTTATGAGCGATTAAAAATTGGAAGTCGTTTAGGAAAAGCTGTTTTGGACAGAATCTTTGATTGAGTTTTTGACCTCTTTTGAGACCTAATTTGATTTTGAGTACTTCAGGGAAGTTGTAGAGCTTCCTTTGATCTTTTTATTGACACCAAATTTGTCAAATTTTGAGTTCGGGATCGAGAGATATGATTTTTGAAAAGTTCGGTTTTGAAGTTCCGTTACTTTGTTTTTAATCCGATCCCTTTTGTAATCTTTTGCTTATAATTCCTTCGTCCGACATCCGATTGATTTGATTCTCGAAGCTTTGGATTCCTAAAACAATTAATTTCATTTTTATGAAGAATTATGATTTTTAGGAGATTAAATGGAAAGAGATTGATTGAACTAAAGTAAGAGATTTGGTTATAGGTTATAAGTTGGATAATTTTCTGAACATGGTTCAGTATTTTGCGAAATTCGGGAGCTGTAAAACTCCGATTAAGTTGATTCTTAAGGCCAAATAAAATTAAGATATGGGGATACAAATCATGTGAAGGGATAGAAATTTAAGTTCATCCCTAAGATTGTCAATTTCTGGACTTAAGTTATGTTAATGTTCAGTCTCGGATTTTGTGAAGGTCCGATAGTATTTTAGCTATAAATTCTTCGTTTCTGATCCGAATTGAGCGCGGTCAGTGGCGTTGGATTCGTATGATTGGGACAAACATTTCTCTAGAAAGAAGTTTTAACAAATTCCTTCAACTTGATGGTGCGAATCAAACCCGTAAGTAGAAATAACTTAAAGGAAAGTGTAGGGGCATTTTGGGAAGTCCCCTTAAAGAGAGGGGCAAAAGGGTCATTAGACCCTCATTTTAATTGACATGGCAATGTATTAACTCTTTGGCTGTCGTTGGAATAGAGAAAGCTAGAAGGTTTGAGAAGAAATGATTGAAAATAAGAAGAAAGGAAGCATAGCCATATGGATGAATGAGAGCCACACAAAATTTCAAAGGAAATAAGAAGAATAATAAGAAACGTTGTAGTTTTATTATAGGTTTAAGTCAAGAATCAAGTGGGCTGTCAATGTTGAGAGATGAGAGTCGAAGACTTGAGCAAATAAGAAAGAAAGAATAAGAAGAAAGGAGAGGAGAAGGAAGCATTCGACGATGAGAAGAAGAGGAAGCTTATGGATTTGTAATTTTTTTTAGACTTCAAGCTTGGATTTGTGTAGATTTAAAGGAAGAAGGATGAAAGAAAGTGGAAACTTCCTCTAAAGCTCCATAAATCCGAAAATAGGAAGAGAAAGAGGTAAGGGAAAAATTTGAGCTTTGAGTTTTTGATGAATTTTTGGTTGAGAAACATGGAAAAGGACTTGGGTTTGTGATTTATGAAGTTGATTTTGATATTTATGCCTTAGGTTATGTTTAATTTTGGATGAAAAATTAATTAAGATTTAGGCTTAATTTTGTGATTAAGGATTTTGTGAATTATTGGTGTTGAATTATAGAAAATAATATGGGTTTGTGAAATATGAAATTAATTTTGAAGAATTTGTGAATTATGATATTGAATTTAGATGAATTGGTTTAGGTCAAATTTGAAATTTGGGGATTTTAGAAATTCTGATTTTAGAAAGCTTGGAAATATGATGATTATGAACTTCCTATAGTTAATTTTGGAAATTATGCAAATTATGATGTGGAATTTGGATGATTATGACTTAGGTCAATTTTAATTGAAAGAAGGAAAGAAGCCAGGATCAAATTGATGACCGGGATGAGTTCCTAGCATCATTTCGAGGTGGGTAGTATATTTATTTGTTGAATTTTAAGCTAAGCATGCGAAATTGAAAATTTAAGAAGTGAATTTTTGATAAATTAATGTTTATATAAATGTTTGAAAAATTATGATTTCGAAGGATTAAATTCCTTATTGTGGAAATGATTTTTAGAAAATGCAAGGTTTATGAAATTCAGGGTTTTCGAATTATTTGAATAATTTAAGAAATGTTCTTTGTAAATTTTGAATAAGTTTGAATAATGATTCAAAGGAATTATTGCATTCATGGTTATGAATTTTTGATTGATTGTGATATGTGATTAAATTGATGATTTGAATTGCATTAGAATTGTTATATGATTTTCATGTGTTATGGGAATGTGTCAAGTATTGACACTATTTGATGTTATGATATAAAAAGTTTAAAAGTAAGATTTCGAAAAGTGTCTTCGGGCAATTCAAATTGTTCGGTTTCGAATTATGTGTTATGTGGGTTTGGTCAGGTCCCATCTGTGGGACGAGTGCGCACTTGTCCGTTTTGTAGCCTTCTCCCGGCTGCCCGTTAGTGGCATGGAGCTCCGATTTCGGACTCCTTTCATGGCTACACTGGACCGCTATGCGGGAATGTATAGTACGTTCTATTCACGGCTGCACAGGACCGCTATGCGGGAATGTGCAGTACGTTCTATTTTGGACCGAGCCAGACCATTTGATGTGTTATGTGCTTTTGTTTCGTTTCTAAGTGTGATGCATTCATGCTTTTAAATTTGATTATGAAATAAGAAGGAATTGAGAGTTTTGAGAAATGAGAAGATAAGATTTGCAAATGTAAGATTTTGGAAAGGTTTTGTGAACGGTTTGAAAAATGAAAGATTTGAAAGATAAACTTTGAAAGGTTTCTATCGTGAAAAGTTTAAAAATGACAAACTTCTTGAAAGTAAGTTTTTTGCTTATTGTTCAATTTATAAATATATTATCCACGAGCTTCCGAGCTCACCCCCCCTTTCATCCCCATCTCCAGGTTTCGAGCAGGAGATCGGATGAAAGAATGTAAAGACGTTTGGTCTGATTTTGCATCGTCTGTATTGTTATGTAAATTGAGATTTGGAATATTTTGTAAATGGCTTGAATTGTCGTTAAGTAAGTGATTATGATGTATTTCAGAATGTATGAAGATTATGAATGAATGTATGAGAGTATGAAATTGTATATGGAATTGTGTATGAGTTTGGAAATGAGATTGAACTATGAGAATAGTAGATTGAATTACAATTATGAAAGTGTTTTAGAAATAGGTTTAGGTTTATCTGCTGAGATCCCGGATAGAGGGTCCGGTGGATTTTGATGTTTGTATGTTTGAATGGAACTTTTAGAAGTGTATTTTGAACCCTTGCAGGTTTTGGGTTAGGTTAAAGGCAGCCGTTATGTTGCCGAAATTTCGATAAAAATTAGTATGAATATGAATTTTGGGATTAATACCAATGTATAAGAATATGGTTAAGAGTTGAGATTTGGCATGAGAAAGAATGTCCAAGAAAAAGGAAATCAGATTTGATTAATGAGTAAAGAAAAGAAAAGAAAAGAAAAGAAAATATCGGATTTCAGATGTTTCGTCTAGGTTTCCAACGCGATAGTTGTTGTCTTTGTATTGTATTCAAGGATGTCGGACATTTGTTATGCTATTCGATTTGGCTTCCTTTGTATTCTTTGATTTTTGATCCGCTTTCGATTCGCATTTTGATTCCATGTTGCTTCTTTCGCTTTCGTTCGTTTAATTTCGGATCCGTTTGGTTACTTTTCGTTTTCCGGTTCTGATTTTCACTCGCTTTGTATTTAGCTTTGTTATCCGATTCGCCTTCCCTTTTATTTGTGCTGCGTTTTTCGTTATGTTTTCGTTTCCGTTTCTGCTTTTCGGTTGGGATCCGGTTCCTGGATCGGGTCCCAACATAAGGGATCATCTATTTTTTATCTGTAACCTTACTAGAAGCTTGTTTCAGAGCATTCAACATGCACACAACTTTTATAAGGGAATTGGGGATTAGAATTCCATCATTTATAACATATATAATGTATCTAGTTATAAGGACAATCTCTCCTTACTTGATTTAGCTTTATACACTTGTGTTAATAAGATATAAAAGGAATGAAATTACAGAAATTTTAGGCTCAAAGAACATATTTATAAGCTTTAAAGTGTAATAAATTGGCTAAGACTGGGGAGTACTTCCTAATCAATGTTAAATCTCTAAGGCGTCAAGGAATAGAGACTACAAATGGAGACTCATACGAGTTAAGTATGTGGCACACCTGAGATTTATATAATTCACATCAAGTTGTTTATTACATAATCTTATACATCACTTTGTTTATTAGCTAGTTATGACCTTTTATGTAGCACCCCCTTACCACAGGGTACACACTGAAACACCCGAAGGTCATTCCGGTACATTTCTTATGATAAGTACGAGCTACGTTCGATCACTACATTCTGTTCATATGGCATCGTATCAATCTTCACTTAAAAGCTTCATAAGAAATTACAATATTTTTGAAACCAACTTTTCCTCATTTCTTTTTTTCAAAAATCGAAAGTCTACATTGTGTCGTTCAACCTTTACTGCATGTACATCAACAAAACCTAGTACAAAAGTACTACATGAAAGAGAAGAATATATCAAATCTATCTAAGCTAACCAAAAATCCCAGCTGATCGACTTTTGAGCCATGACTTCTCTGATCAAATCACAATCTACAAGGCAATAAAGCCTCTCAATGGCTAGAGTCGTCCCTCGATCCTGAAAAGACAACGTTGCAATTTTGGTGAGTTTTGTGAACTCAATGAGGTAACCATCATCTATGGTTCACTCAATTCATGCAACACATCAATTCATATCACAATTATTTCACAATTTTTCTTTCAACATGAGTAACACACTTTCACTTAAGCGTAAGAAATTTTGCATTTGACTCTATCAAACATACTTAAAAAGATGCATGTGAAATGCTCATGAGACACTTTCCAATTATTACTTTGTTATGACTGGATGTAGCACCCCACTCCCGACAAGACCCGAACCCGACATCTACGGTGATATCCGAGCCCCTGTCCCACGAGGGTGGCGTACTAAAACACTCAATACCTTTTTAAATCTCGTTATAACATTTTTCTCCTTTTTAAAACAGTTGAGTGCGGAAAACGATAATCAATCTGGGCCCGATTTAATATGAAAACATTTTTCAAATATGAACAATTCAGTCATTAACTAGCACTCAATAGTGCTCAATCATCATGTACATATAGAAATGTATGACCCAACTGGGCCCAATGCTATTTCTAAACATTTCAGTAATACCATACAATGACACATAAACAAATGGGGCCCACTTAAAAAAAACTCACTACACTAATGCAGATGTGACGACACTGATCCCGACCCTGACCTTCACTTGAATCCTGCAAACATACTCCCGTTTTACTAACGGGGTACTCTTCAATTCCTGAAAAATAGATGCAATGTTGGGTGAGTTTGCGAACTCAATGAGAAACCATCATCGATGGTTCACCCAACTCATGCATTCACAATCATATACACATAACACACAGAGCATTTACAGAATATCACAATCAATTTCCTTATTCACAATGTTCACCATTTACAAATAATTCGCATTTTTCACCGATCGTATACATATGCAATGCGCATGAGACACTTTCATTTTTCTTTTCGTTGTTGTGACCGTATTTGAAATCATTTACGTTGAGCCAGTGGCTCTGAAATCGTTGGGCATGATATGCCCTGCGGTGAGCCTGAGGCTCTATCAATCGTTGGACCTGAGGTCCTGTGCGTTGAGCTTAAAGCTCCCATATACGTTACGGATTCGCCTCGATAAGCCCAAAGGACGGGCACGATGCATATGAACTGTGGCTCTGCATACGTTGGTACCACCGATCACAACTACCATTATCTGATCATTCAGCGATGCATGAATGCATGTGTCACTTCCCAATTTCAGTCATTTACAGTTCCAATCATTTTCGCTAATGCATTTACAATTTAATTCATTCATGCATTCATACATATTTACTCATCTTTGCACTTCAATATCACAATCAAATATTTCGAACACCCATGGCCCGAAATCAATCAAATCAAACACATATAATCCGTCCTTAACTCCACATGGCATATTTGCATAACAATTAAACACATAAAGGTTGAGAAACCAACTAGGTTACTCACCTGCACTTCCGAGCTACCGCCTGGAAGTCCCAATACTGTCCGTGGAATGTCGATCCATCGGAACCTCTATATCAAATCAAATAAATCACACATTACCAATCATGTCAAATTCAATAATCAATAGCAATTTCGATAAATACTATACATGTTATGACTTTCCCGATTCAATTCCCGAATTTCTCAATTGTATCACTCTCACTCTAGTCCATAACAATTCCAGATCTCATTTATCAATTTACAAATTTCCATACTCTAAGATCACATTTCAATTAGAATCACAATCACTAATCGCTTACCACTCAATTCCAATAATCATATAATTACATTCAATTTCCATTCTTATCCATTCAATATTCTTAGTCTCCAAATTCCAATTAATCATTTAGACACCAATTCATTTGAAGTCAATCCTCAAGCTCATTACTTGTAACAATCATCTCATAATCACTTAATTTCATTTCTTCTAATTTGCAATTCCTAGTCTCAAAATTCAATTAGTCCATAGCCAATTCATTAAGAATAAACCCTTTAAAACAAGCACCACCCTCGAAATTCAGCGTCCTCGCCATGACGCGATGGTCGCCGCATGGCGAAGTCTCCCCGCCTTCGTCGCGACCACGCTTCCTTTCTCTCCCGCGACGTAACCACATCCGCTCGCCGCGACGTGCGCCTAGGTCTCGTCGCGATGTGCGACAGAAAACTGCTCGCCGCGGCGCACAACATCCCTCGTCGCGGCGTGCAACTGATTTCAGCTCGTCGCGGCGCACGCTGGAAAGGCTCGCCGCGACGTGTTCATCACACGTCGCGACGTGCGAACCCAGAAAATCATCCGAAACTCAGAAATTTCTCAGATTTTCTGATAACAATCTATCCGATTCACTTCAAATCACTCCCAATCAACTTAGTATACTACACTCAACTCATTTCTAGCCTCAATCCATCATTTAAACCATCTTTTATCAAAAACCCAAATCAAAACCAACGAAAACCCTATCATCGCAACTTTCCAAATTTCTAACCAATTTCTTACTCAAATCAATGATCAAATGAAACGATTTAAGGCATAAACACATAGAAGCTTACTTGATTCACGCTAGAAACTTTCGAAAATCTTCCAAGAACTCCAAATCGCCAGATGCTCACCCACGACCGTCGATGGTGAGAAATGAACATTTAAATTTATATATATATATAAGCTTTAAAGACTTGTTTGGCAATTTAGTTGCCACAAGTCCAAACTTATAGTCTATCAGTCTAATTCTTATTCTATTTTTCTCCCCATTTCGCAATAACCATAACTAATAAATCCTGAAATTATAATCTCAATTGTTTCATATCAATTTTCAATCAATCTCGGACCCGGAATCAATTTAATCAGTCACTAAGCCAATCTTCCGGTCCGGATCCATTACTCTAAAAATCCCAGAAAAGTTCCCATAAATTCACAAAATTAGCAAATACCCATTCCTATACTCATATTCCACTTTCCATTCCTCTAAATTCCATTTCATTTCAATTCCATATTCAAAACCTAATTTATACACTTATTACTAAATTTCCAATTTTCACAACCAATTCTCATCTGTACAATTATAACCAATTTCCGATACACAATCAATTCGGGAATCGTCATACATGTATGTACATATATAGATATATACTTGTGCAGTCAATAATCTATTACCGATATCTGTAAAAACAATAATGCATGCACAATGTCACATTTGCCTGTACCCAATTCTAACCCGATCCAAATTACTGACATACCCGTCACTCCGGTAACGGGATGTTACACTGGATGCCTGAACTGTCCCGTATCCATTTTGGATACTGAGCTCATTTATACTGTCCTTTCTCCGATGAGGATACAAGGCTCATTACATGTTGAGCCTGAGGCTCTGAAACACTTTTGAGCTCGAGGCTCATTTTCACACATTAAGCTTTAAGCTCTAATCGTTGACTGCCCTAGTCCCAACTTCCATTATCTGATTATGCATTCATGAATGGAATGCATGTAACCCAATCAATCACTTGATAAAACACATAGGAATCACATTTACATTTAAGCAACACTTCAATATTTCAATCCTCATTACACAATCATCGAACCTTCTGCCCGAAATTCACAATCAAATCACATTCATTCATTTTTCAAAACATAATTATAAACAAACAATAATTGAGAGAAACCATCTAGGTTACTCACTGGTTGCTCTCGAAACTATTGCCTGGAAGTTCCGACAACATTTGTGGGTTGACGTTTCAATTACTCCTCTATAACAAATAACATACACTTATATCACAATTTGTACAATCACAAATGTTTAATAATGCACATGAATGCAATGAAATATGTACAATGCATGTTCATGACATCCCCGGGTATCAATCCATCAAATTTATCACAAGATCATTCTCATATCAAAACTCATCCTTAAGTCACCCCTTTTGAGTCTACTATTCACATCAAATCAAAAAGTGAAACTGAAGTAATTTGGTCATACTCTCTTCTAGAAAAGTATTTCGTTATGTCTTATGGATCCATTGGCATCAAAATCACCCAACTTGGTTTAGTAATTAGGAAGATATACCTCAAACAGTTTCGGACTGCTCTTGTCTAAAACAATGTACTATGCACAACTTCTATCTGACATTTAAACATCTTAGAGACTGAATTAGATTCCAAGTTTTTCATACCATTTGTAGTTACATATATCTAGTTTACCACAAATAAGAAATAATCTATTTTGTAGCTCTACAAATCAAGATATCATCAAACTACTGAAGTATGTTCAATAGAATAACATCAATTCATACTATCTAAGAATACACCCAATGTACCAGTTCCACTTTTTCACTCAATTTTTCTGAATTTGATTCATAGGGATAAGATTT
The DNA here is from genome assembly GCA_029891385.1 of Erythroxylum novogranatense. NCBI lineage: Eukaryota > Viridiplantae > Streptophyta > Magnoliopsida > Malpighiales > Erythroxylaceae > Erythroxylum > Erythroxylum novogranatense. The sequence continues at coordinate 29,430,373 of CM057224.1, forward strand.
TTGGTATATATGTAGAGCAATGACGTACAAATCCAATGGTTCAAAAATCAAGTCATTTGGGTGTTTAAAGAAAGAGTTATGATCAAAAGAATCCAATCTGTTTTTGTCCTCAATCATACTGAACCTATTTTGGGGAAATAGCTATAACTTTCGCTAGAAATTTCTGATGAATGCGTTATTTGGATGGTTTGAAAGAGGACTTCAAAAGATACAACGTTCATGAAGACCTCAAAGTCAAATTCTATTTTTTCATCTTCTTACTTTGCTTCATCTTACTTTTGCTTCGTCTTACTTTGCTTCGTCTTACTTTTGCTTCATCTTACTTTGCTTCATCTTAATTTTTCTTTGCCTTACTTTTGCTTTGTCGTACTTTGCTTCATCTTACTTTTGTTTCGTCTTACTTTTGCTTCGTCTTACTTTGTTTCGTCTTACTTTTGCTTCGTCTTACTTTTGTTTCATCTTACTTTTGCTTCTCCACATATAACGATCATAACTTCCAACTCAGATGTCAAAAAATTCCATACTATATAACGTTGGAAAGATAAAAAAATATCTACAACTTCCAAAAAGGCAACCTTGCCAAAATCTATCTAGATTAATCCAGATTTTCTCTCAAAGTCAAAACACGAATTTTAGATTCAACTCCCAATATACTGCACCCAGTTCTCAACTTCATGAAATTTTGAGACTCTTAAAGACAGAATTAAAATTTGATGTCTTCATACAAAATATATTCATGCATCTCTAGGTTAATCTAAATTAATAATCATCTCGTTTGGACAACTAGAAAAAATGTTATGGCTAAAAGACTGAAGCATATTCAGTAAGCATTTCCCAGATTTTCAAACTTTCAATATTTTACATCTAACTCATCTTCTACCTAAATTATCTCTTCCATTACATTTCCTCATCATTATCGACCCAATTAACTGAATATATCAGTCACAAAAAAAATCATGGTCTATAATTCGTCCTTAACCCAAAAATAGAGCATCAAACATGTACCCATTCATCTTAATTTTCTACACTCACCCTCACTCCATTATATGGGACATATAACTTCCAAAACATCTCTATAACACATTATACGTCATTAATGATCAATCACAATGATACAACATGACATTTACAAAGATATTTCATCATCCATGACACAGATACACAAACACACAAATCAAGTCATCAATTCTACATTTCTCATCTTTCGAGTTTCATTTTAGCAATGCCCATAATATTTAAAGCATAACTTACTTGATTTCACTTCAAATTCTTTAAAAACAACACTAGCCCTAACTCCCAAGCATCCTTTGTGTAGCATCCCGTCTCCGATGGGAAGGGTAAATTGGTAAATTGGGACATGCTAGGTTGTTGCATTGTATATTTGAAATGTAGACATTCGTTTGGCCTCTGATTGTAGAGGACTGAGTTATTTGGCACAAGCATATGTAGGTACATACATGTATGATATATTTCTGATAAAAATTGCGTGAATTGGCAATTGGGTAATAATTGTATAGATTATGATTTGATTAGTGAATTGGAGTGGAAAATCGAAAGCTAGAGGTTTGAAAAATGAAATTTGGGTGTAGGATCATGTGTTTTGTATTTTTGAAGATTTATAGAAATTTTTCGAGAATTTTTAGAGATATGGGTCCGGACCGAAAAATTGGCTTAATGATTGATAAATTGGATTCCGGTTCCGAAATTGATTGACAAGTGGCACGAGATAATGTGAATTAAGATTTCAAGATTTATTATTTATAATCATTGCGAAATCGGGAGAAATTAGAACAAGAATTGGATTTTTAGACCCTAAGAATTGAGCATGTGGCAAATGAGTTGCCAAACATGCCCTTAGCTTTAAAATCCTTATATATAACCCTAATCTTTGGATTTTGTTTTCCACGATTTCTTCTTTTGCTTTGAAAGACAATTTGGATTTTCTTCTTCTCTTCTCCATCGTGGATCATCCTTCTTGATTCCTGTTTCCATTTTCTCCCTTTAAATTGCTTCAATCATCATCTTCAATCTAGCTTAAGCCTTGGAATTGAGAAGATGAAATTTGGTGGAGAAATGGGTAATTGCCGTGGATGTGTTTAGCTTGAGAAAATTGGAGCTCTTGGTGATTTTTGACGGTTTAAGGCTTGAATCAAGTAAGTTTTTACTCCTTTATGTGTTAGATAAATTTGAGTTGATCATTGATGAGAGTTATAAATTGTTTAAGAATTTATAAGTTTCAGATGAGGTAGGTTTTGGGAAATAAGTTGATTTCGATTTGGGTATTTATGAGATAATGAATATGTGATGAATTTGTGGTTAGAAATAAGTTGAGTTTAGTATTTTAAATTGATTGGGAGTGATTTGAATTGAGTTGGATGGATTATATCAGAAAATCTGAAAATTCTGGGTTTCGGAGGCGATTATGGGTTTTGCACGTCGCGACGTGTGATGAACACGCCGCGGCGAGCAAGTCCTTCTTCACATGCCGCGAGGGAGAGATGCACACCGCGGGGAGTGAAATTCTTCCACACGCCGCGACGAGCAAGGACGCACGCCGCGGTGAGCTGAAGCGGATTCGCCGTTGGGGGGGAGCCGCGTATGCGTTGCGGAGAAAGCGAGGAGGCTCGCCGCGGCGAGGACCCCAATTACCCGAAATCGAATTGTTTTGTTAATTGAAAATTTTGGGGTTTAATTCTGAATGGATTGGTTAGTGATTGATGATCTTGATTTAAAGACTAAGAATTTGTGAATATAGAAAAATGGAATTTTGGAATTTATTTCGATAATCAGTCGGAAATTAAATAGTGAATTTGATTTCGATTTAAAGATAATTCCTATGTCTTGGAATTTGTCTTTGGAGAGTTTTGAATATAGTCAATTGAATTATGGTCTAAGGAATTGCTATCGAATTTGAGGGAAAGAGTTGAATTGGAAAGATTCGGGAATTGGATCGGGAATGTCATAACATGTATAGTACTCATTGTATTTGCTACATATACATTTCTGAATATTAGAAATTGTGCAATTTGTAATAATTGGATATTCTGATTGTTATAGAGGCTCAAGTGGAGCGTCGATCGTCCGATGTAGGCGTGACTTCCCGGTAGTGGCTCGGAAGTTAGAGGTGAGTAACCTAGTTGGTTTCTTAACCTTATATGTTTAATATTATGCATCTATGTCATGTGGAGACAAAAGGAATGATTATGTGTGTCTGATTTGATTGATTTCAGACCATGGGTGTCTGAAATATTGAATATGTGATATTGAAGTGCTATTGTGTGTACATGACTACGAATGCATCAATGAAATAAATCGTAAATGTACATGACTGAAATACCAGACCAAAGATCCGAAGGAATGGGAAATTTCATTGAAATGTATCTGACTGTAAATGGAAATTGGAACATGTGCATTCATGCATAATTCCATGATCAGATAATGACAGTTGTGACCGGAGCAACCAACGATTTTCAGAACTTAAAGCTTAACGCAATCAGGGCCTCGAGCCCAACGTATTTGTTAGAGCCACAGGCTCAATGATCAGGGCTTCAAGCTCAACGTAATACCGAGCCTCGAGCTCGAGGGGAGTTAGTGCATACCCTGAGGGCTCTCCTACTCCCTAGACGCGTCCATTGAATATTGATCACTGATAGGCGCTCGGTCACAACACCGTAATAAACTGGATAGTGTCACATATGCATTGCATATAAAAATGATTAAATGTGGATAGTGTGACATCTCTGAAAGTTATATATGTGATACTGTGAATTGTGTGAATATGCATGAGTTGGGTAAACCATCGATGATGGTTTCTCACTGAGTTCGCAAACTCACCCAATATTGCAATTATTTTTCAGGAATTGGCGATTACCCCGTTAGTGAAACGGGAGTATGATTACGGCAAGAGAGTCAGAATTTGAAGTCGGGATCAGTTCGCGTCTGCATTTGTGTTATTCTAATTTATGTGTAAAGTTGTATTTCCGCTTATTTGTACTGTTATTGCATAGGGCCCAATTGATTAATGCTATATTGCTATTTGTTTACTGAAATAGTATTTTGATGAAAAAAAAATGTTTTTATATCGTGGGCCCAAATTGTTTAATGATTTCTGCGCACTCATTTGTTTCAAAAAGTACAAAATTGTTTTTAAGGAATTTCTGAATGGATTTAAGTGCTCTAGTACGCCACCCTCGCCAGGCGCGGGCTCGGATATCACCATCAATATCGGGTTCGGGTCTGGCAGGAGTGGGGTGCTACACCTTGTTCATCAACACTAGCAAAGTGGACTTGGGGTAGGAAAGGAAAAATAGAGAAATCTCTTAGAAGGTGTTTGATGGAAAACTTTGTGTATGGGAAGAAAATTTGAAGAAGATGATGGTGAAGAAGGAACTTAGACATATAACTTAACTTTTCAACTCTCAGAGAACAGTAACCTATTTCTAACAAAAGTACAAAAATCCTAAGTGACACATGTCACTTTCCTAATACCTAAGCTCTAGCTTAATTTCTTTTGAAACTAACTCCCTTAACTTTCATCTTTACAATTCAACTATCTCCAAATCTTCACTTGATGTCTTTTTTTCTATTTTCCAAAATTTTTCAAAAATTTATGCCTAAATTTACCAAAATTTACAAATACAATATTCTTACTAAGTAATAGAATTTTCCATATAAATAAATTCAAAATTCTTAAAACACCCAAAAATTATAACTCAATCTAATTATACCCGGAATTATTCATGAATGCATGTACAATTATTCTCATGTGCTAGGACTTCACTATTCATATGTATGTGTATGACATAATATGCATCAACATGGAGATGCATTTCTAACTCCCATAATCACTCATATTTACCATTCTAACCTTCCCACATGTAATGGGAGGTTACAACTCTCCCCTCCTTAAAGAAATTTTGTCCTCAAAATTCTTACCTCTTTGCTCGAATAGGTGGGGATATTGTCTCCTCATATGCTCCTCTGTCTCCTAAGTTGCTTCTTCAGTTAAGTGGTTTCTCCAAAGGACTTTCACTAATGTAATAGCCCTGTTCCTCAACTGCTTGATCTCTGATCCCACAATCTTGATCGACTCCTCAACATTACTTAAGTTACTAGCAACCTCAATCTCTGGAGCCTGTATCACATGTGTCGGATCCGATCGGTACCTTCGGAGCATACTCACGTGAAATATGTTATGCAATTGAGACATCTCATTCGGTAAAGCCAACTTATAGGCTAAAGGTCCAATCCTCTCAATGATCTCATAAGGATCAATGTACCTAGGGCTCAACTTGCCCTTTTTACCGAATCCTAAAACTCCCCTTCAGGATGACACTCTCAAGAATACTCTGTGTCCCACATTATACTCCATATCACGTCGATATTGATCCACATAACTCTTCTGTCTATCTTGAGCCACTTTGATTCGACTTCGGATCAACTTCACCTTGTCCACCGTTTCCTATATCAACTCTGGGCCTTCTACCATTCTCAAACCCTCTTCATCCTAATACAATGACGACCGACATTTTCTACCATATAGTGCTTCATACAGTGCCATTCTGATACTACTGTGATAATGGTTGTTGTAGGCAAACTCTATCAATGATATATATTGATCCCAAGCTCCTCTAAACTCCGATACACAAGCTCTGAGCATATCCTCAACAGTCTCGATTGTCCTCTCACTCTGTCCATCTGTCTGAGGATGAAACACTGCACTGAAGTTCAACTTAGTCCCCATAGTAGACTGTAAGCTCCTTCAAAATCTCAAAGTAAATCTGGGATCCCTGTTCAATACTATATGTAACACCCCACTCCCACAAGACCCGAACTCGACATTGATGGTGATATCCGAGTCCGTGCCCCGCGGGGGTGGCGTGCTACACCATCGACAAAGAAGAAGGAATGGAGAGCTTCGGATGAAAGAGAACTAATAGCTTTCTAAGTGATATTTTTCCATGCTTCAAGGATAAGAGTCGTAGATGATAAATGAAACAAGACAAGGACATCACATGGAGAAAAAGACAAAACATCAATAAAGGAAAGCTAAAGCTACGGATGAGAGGGAAGGAAGCTTTAAAACTCAACTTTCCCACTTTCCAACTTGAAGATGTCGTGGAAGCACTATCACTTTAGGTTATTTATATAACCAATTAAATTGTAGGACTAAGTAGGCAAGTGACACTTGTCCCGGTTTTACCCCGATTCTAAATTCTACTCCAATTTCTCGTTAAACTCCAATGGCTTAACTCAATAAATCCTAACATCATGTCTCTAATTTTCTAGTGCCATTGGCCAGTCATTTTCAGTACAGAAAATCCTCTAAGTCAGTCAGTTAGAAATTTTTCGGTCCGGGCAAGTACCCCGAAAAATTCCAGAAAAATTCCTAAAATTTCCTAAAAATATGAAACACACAAAAATCTACTCCAATTAATTTTTTAAACACAAATAACACATTTTTCACAGTAAACACAGATGCCGGAAAAATGTCATGAATGCATGTACAATCATGTGCATGTGCAAAAATTTCAATTTATGCATATATGGAGGCCATATTAGGCATGGCCATGCCGAGATACGTTTACACACTCGTAACCCATTTCAAATTACCAATTTATCCTTCCCATCGGTGATGGGATGTTACAATTCTCCCCTCCTAATAAAAATTTCGTCCTCGAAATTCATTTTTGACTCTGAAGAAGGTAGGGGTACTGTCATGCTGTTTCTGGTGTCATCTTTCTATCAATTCTTTGTCCAGATAGTATACTTCCTCAATTATGTCATTGCTGAGTTTCAGCATAAACAATATGTTACTTTCAATTTCAATACCATATATATCGACTTATAACAATACAAATCACTCATACTGCCTTTGTTCGATTTTTTCGATAGTTTCATATGGATCACTTTATGTCAAATTTAGTTTCCCCTATATACTCCTTTATCTCAATCTAAGTGCATCTTAGCCAAGGTGATACTCTTCGAAGTATTTCATTTTTCACTTTCTAGATTACATCTCTTTAGTGTTCAAACACTAATCTCGTAAGATTCTATAACCTCAATATCAATCAACTCCACACATTTGTCATTACTTGGATCACTTAACCCCTATTACAGTTTCATTTCACTCATCATTATTATCTCAACTCAATCATGACCTTCGACTCTTTTTAGGCCCTGTTCACTTTAATATAGGGGTGAACGACTCCTTTTTGCGGTAAAAATCCTTATACACGATTTGAATGGTGTCACCAATATATCGATTGTTATTCCCATAATCAAGCTGAACTATACATTAATCTCATGTCCTTATGAAAACCAAAAATGTTGGTTTTACATTTGTCTCCAACAGTCAAGTCTGTTGGTTATTCAAACATATAATCATTCGATTTTACATTCTAAACCATCAATTACTCTTTCGATGTACATAAAGCTTCAGTTGTTACTTTTGCTTTCTCTAACAGTTTCTTTAGTTGGTATTACACATACTTCTTAAACCAATCAGAAATATCATTTTCTCAAAAGTTGGAATCATTTTCAATTTCCTCGATAAGGTTCGCAAATTCTAAATCCTCAATTTGTGCTTTGCCAATCCTTTTCATACACACCTGATTTGGAATTCCAATAGCTAATAATACTTTCTTTTTGCCCCTTTGTTAGGTCGACATCTTGCACTCAGTATTACACTAGGTTTGATACCCTTATCGCCCAATTTGTGATCTTCTGCTATTAAAGTTTCTATTCACTATGTTGAATTGCGGCATTAGCTTTATTAGGAAGTACTCAATCGCATAATCCTTTTCAATTCCTTCATACTCACGAAATACATCAATCGTTATCGATTTACATTTTCATAGATATATCCAAAATGTTTCTATACGAATTGTGCCTCCAAGCTTTCAAAACAATACCTAGTACAACAAATTTCAAGTCATCAATCACTATGTAGCCCAAGAGGTTGTACTTGTCCCTAGGCACATAAACCACTTTACACTACTTCAACCGATTGCATCCTAACCTTTACTGGGACACTTCGTTATATACTGCAAAATCTCCAACTGAAAGTGATACAATCGATACTCGAATTGTAAATCTCTCAAAATGTCTCTTTTTACATTAATCAGTCATACGATTCACACATTTTTTTTTCCTCAAATATTTTTGTAAAAGAGCTAAGACCAGAAAACCTTTAACAACTTCTGGGCGTATCCACTATATAACTAATTTTAAATAACTCCAAATCCCATATGTATCCCTTACAATTTCGCATTTCACCAAACTCCGTATCATCATTAAGTTTTCCGATGTACCATGTTTGAATACTAGTTCACCCACAATTTATTTGATCAAGCTAAGATTCACTTTTATGAAACTTTCATGATATAAGATTTCTTCAACTATGCAAAATATTCTTCTTCACTTTTCAACTACATTAGATATATAATGATCATGGTCACTACCCAATCGAAACACAATTGAGACACTCTGCTCTTCAATAGTATAATAAACTCCTTATACCCATGATTGATTCTCATAACGCTTTAAATATATGATTTTCCAATAAGAAAAAAGAAAAAAAATTGAATGTTTTTTTCTTAGTTTCACATTGACGTATTTTGACGTCTGTTCCTTTACACTAATTTCTCTACATACATCAATTTATTTCATTACTCCCTGGGTTGAAATTACATTCATCATATCAACTTTGTACTTCCCGAACATAATTACACAAAATAAACGTGAACCAATATTCTCCTCATATTCGCAAGTAATGTCTCCTTAATGTTCAATAAACCGATTACATAGTCGGATTCTTTACATCAACATAATGCATACCTTCTCAGTAGCATATTCTACCATTTACGCTTGAGTCTTTGCTGGGATTAGGACTTCCATAATGACTTTTAATTCATTTCAGATTTATCCTTTCATTGATCATTCATTTTTTTTAGAATCATCTGATCGACTTAACCCAATTCAGGGAAATTCTTCTTTGAAAGAAGATTTCTTGCTACTTTCATAGATACCGATCATGGAATTCCTACTCATCAACTGTCATCACCATTTCTTGTCAGCCATTCTCAATGCCCTAGGAAATCAATTTTAGCTATCCATAATATCCCATGGAGATTTTACGCCATGACTCATATAATCAGAATATCCTTTTTAATAAGACTCATCGAAGTATATACTATCAAAATCATTATATCTTATCAAGAGACAGATGTAGGACAACTCACCAATTAGTCACTTACGCTAAGGATACCTTGATCTCATTTAATTTTTAACAACACTTCCCTTTTTGCACCTGTCCTCAATCGTGAGGATGTTGCCATGGTCATGTCCCTCTTTTTTTTTTAACAATCTCAATTCATTCCCAATGAAGCACTATAAGCACTTTCACTTCTTATGCTAACTCTTATTAAACTTTAAACTATAAGAACTATGCCTAGCAATTATCCACTAACTCACCGATTGCTTCCCATATCATCTCCACATATATGATACATATATGCTTAATAGTTTAACGTGCCATGGTGCTCCCATTATCAGATGTGCATTCACATAGGTAAAACAACTGAACCTTGACAACTTTTTCATCAACCATTGTCAGTATCTTCCATTCCAATTTTTTTTCATTTTTTTTCATCATACCCATGTCTGTTCACAATTAAATCCAAAATCATAGATGTATACCCATTCTTGATTTCCCACTCTAAGTCATAAACCCTTATTCAGAAACTCTCATCACGGTAATCAAACCCAATTGTAGCCTCTCTAGATCATAGAACATTTTATTTTCATCCATTTATACACTTGAAATCTATTTTCCTCTATCAATCCACAACTATCTATTCATATATATCCCACATTCAAGGATATACCCCAGTATAACACTGTTGTTGTATTTCATAATACATCCACCAATACCAATTTAATCTTTATTTGTCATATCGAACCATGCACTTTTTCTTGTTCCATGACATCCAAAACTTCCATTTATCACATTCTAACATACATCATTTTCCTCACTATTCTAACAACTTAAACAATTGATACATGCTCATGCATGTAACTCATATGCCAGATTGCGGATCAGTCGCCATTGTCTGCCGTGACATGACTTAAATACATGTAACTTAACCCATATTTCAAAAACGACCCATATAAGAAAGTACTTCTGGGCTCTGATACCACCTAAATGTAACTCATATGCCACTCCCACAAGACCCGAACCTGACATCGATGATGATATCCGAGTCCGTGTCCCGCGGGGGTGGCGTGCTACATCACTCAGTCAAAACTCAGTATAAATTTTTTTAACGCACATACATACACATCACATATTATGCGGAAAACAATTTACATAAACAATTCACTGGTCTCGAGGCCCTTTTCATAAACACAATTTATTTCAGTCTGTTAACTTTACCAACTGACTTCATCAGTAATACAAAAATTCAGAAAATAAAAATACAATAATGCGATTTAGGCCGATCCCGACCTCTTCTCTACTTCAATAACCAACAGATGTCATACGCCCGTTGCCTAACGGGGTATTCTTCTGAGTCCTGAAAAATAATTGCAAATTTTGGGTGAGTTTTGCGAACTCAGTGAGAAACCATCATTGATGGTTCACTCAATTCATACAACACAATAATTCACATATCACATATTTTCACATTGTTGCATAATTAAGCACATTACACAATTGCACTTGAACATAGACAATGTGCCACATTCCATTTGTTTAAACATCTATACCCAATTGAATTTGTAAAACATTCAAACACAAGACAGTTGTTGCCCAATTCACATTCAGAAATACACAGAATCACAAAGCAGTTAGCCTTTCATTCATTCAAAGAAATGCAATCCAATGCATATGTAATGCATATGTGACCCTTTCCAATTTATTACGGTGTTTTGACCGAGCGCCTAAACTGTCCCAATATGGGCACATTAATCGGTGAGCTTGAGGCTCTGAACTGTCCCAATATGAGAGCATTAATCGTTGAGCCAAAGGCTCTGGATCACTGTGGGGCTCGAGGCCCAATATAAACGTTGAGCTTGTAGCTCTCGGTGGCTGCTCCGGTCACAACTCTCATTAACTGATCATGCATTCATGTATGGAATGCATGTGTCACAATATCACATTCAAACAATTGTTTCACAACAATTCACTGTACAATCACAATCACGATTTATAATCACAATTAACACATTCACACAATTGGTTCGCAAACAATCACATTTCAATCACCAGTAAAACACTCCTATGTCATAATCTCCCACATACATCGGACACCTTCGATCCAAAATATTGGCACAAACAAACGCAAGAGTCCCTCCATTATTCTCCACAGTTGTATAAGTGCGAAATATAACCAAATAATAATTGAGGAACCATCTAGGTTACTCACCTTTGCTTCCGAAGCTAAAGCCTGGAAGTCTCGGCAACGTCTGTGAATTGACGTCCCAAATGCGTCTCTAAAACAGTCCAAATACCTAACATTACCAAATTAGCAATCAGAAATAGTTAATAATGCACATGTAGCAATTAAATATGTACAATGCATGTTCATGACATTCCCGGCACTAAACCACAAATTCCCATTACAGAAATTCCTTCTAACAAGAAGAAAGCCATTGACACTGAAATCATTCAATTTGGACCTCTATAGGTCCAATTATAAATAAAACACGCATTAGGAAAAATCATTTTTCGGTTCTCTCACTTTGACCTAATCGCTCCACGTCAATTTCAGCTCTAAAAATTCCCAATTTTACAAATAAATGAAATTAAATATTTCCCAAATCCGATGCCTCTAGAATCAGGTCAAACGGACATCGGACATAAAAGTAATTGACAAAAGAAATAATTAGGTCACATAAATCCCAAATTTCCTTCTTTTTCCAATTTTTCAATTTTCACTAACTACCTTCTCCTCTTTCAAAACCCTTATCTATTTACACAATTGTCTAAAAATTCCAAATTTTGTCTCGTTGGAAAGTTCTCAGAAGACTCGACAAGTTTCATGAAGAGTGAAAAATCCAATTTCACCCCTAAGGGTGTCAAAAATGTACTCAAAACTTCTGCCAAATTACAAAATTACCACAACAGTTCAGTACTTTACCAAAAATCATAACTTTTTATCCCCTTAGCTAAAAATTCCAAATTTTATGTCAATCAAAAGAGAAAAACAAGGGCTACAACTTTCATGAACAAACTGAAAGACAAATCCCTCATTAAACAACTCAATTTCTCAATCAAAGCTTCAGCCTATCCAAATCATTCTCAACAGCAACACATTCTTCCAAATTTCATAACTTTCAATCCCATGTTCGAAAAATTACATGCTCTATATCCCTGAAAAGATCAGACAACAAGATACACTTCTTATGAAGGGCTCAGAGACAATTTCCTTCACTAACTAGTTCAAATTTGTCCATTAATATGACTGTCCTGTTAAACTTGTTCAAACAGCATAAAACCTAAAGCATATCCGAAATTGAAAAATTCATAACTTTCAATCCAGATATGCTAAATTTGCATAAAATATCTCATTAGAAAGCTACAACAATCCTATAAAAGTTTTTAGAGGATTACTTAAGCCAAGTTCCCCATTTACAGTCCCAAATAAATATCAGAACACAAACAGCCCAAAACCTATTCACTTAGAGCATTGCACAACAAAGGCTGAATTTCCACTTGAACATTAACAGACCATAACTCTCAATTTACACATTGAAAAATATCATACTTAGTGGCGTTAGAAAGCTAACACAAAAACATTCAAGTTTCATTAAGAACAATTTCACCAATTCACCCTACATCAATTTAGAAAAATACATCAAAGTTTCAGGTCATCAAGCTCGGGTACTGTTCACACAGCACCTCACAATTCACTTCGCATGCCAAAATTAAAATCCTTAAAGTCATAATTGGACAAAACTTCCTTCATATGAAATCTAGCCATACTTCTTAAGTTTCTTTCAAGCCAAACCTCAACTCAATAGCACAACCACATCACAAGTTATGAGTAAAAACCTGAAACATGTACAACTTAAATTTTCCAGCTCTTATACCTAAGCCAAATCCTATCCTTTCCATGCTTTTTTTCCAAATCAACAAGCATCCCAATTTAGTCAAGATTTCATCAAAATCTTCATTTTATCACTCTATCATAAAATGACAGCACACACAATCACAATTTCTCATGCAATCAAATCCCAAATACCATGAAACCAATGGTCAAAACAACACAAAGAAAGCATCAAGTACCAAGTTAAAGAGCATAAAACAAATCCCTCACCTATACAAGCTTCCAAACTTCACTCTTCCTCTTCCAACTTTTTTTTTCCAACCCTCTACCTTCCTCACATCCCATATGGTCATCACTATCAAGGAGGCAACAAGCTTAGGCTTGTACACATGAAGAGGAAGCACTCAAAATAGAAGAGCTTGTGAGGTAGAGGAGAGTAGTACTTACCAAGAAAGAAACAAAGACCATCGACAAAGAAGAAGGAATGGAGAGCTTCGGATGAAAGAGAACTAATAGCTTTCTAAGTGATATTTTTCCATGCTTCAAGGATAAGAGTCGTAGATGATAAATGAAACAAGACAAGGACATCACATGGAGAAAAAGACAAAACATCAATAAAGGAAAGCTAAAGCTACGGATGAGAGGGAAGGAAGCTTTAAAACTCAACTTTCCCACTTTCCAACTTGAAGATGTCGTGGAAGCACTATCACTTTAGGTTATTTATATAACCAATTAAATTGTAAGACTAAGTAGGCAAGTGACACTTGTCCCGGTTTTACCCCGGTTCCAAATTCTACTCCAATTTCTCGTTAAACTCCAATGGCTTAACTCAATAAATCCTAACATCATGTCTCTAATTTACTAGTGCCATTGGCCAGTCATTTCCAGTACAGGAAACCCTCTCAGTCAGTCAGTTAGAAATTTTTCGATCCGGGCAAGTACCCCGAAAAATTCCAGAAAAATTTCTGAAATTTCCTAAAAATATGAAACACATAAAAATCCACTCCAATTAATTTTTCAAACACAAATAACACATTTTTCACAATAAACATAGATGCCGAGAAAATGTCATGAATGCATGTACAATCATGTGCATGTGCAAAAATTTCAATTTATGCATATATGGAGACCATATTAGGCATGACCATGCCGAGATACGTTTACACACTCGTAACCCATTCCAAATTACCAATTTACCCTTCCCATCGGTGATGGGATGTTACACTATAGACACTAGAACCCCATACAGTCTCACCACCTCATTCACATACTTATGGGCTAACTAATCAAGTAAGTTATTCTCTCTCACTGGTAAGAAGTGGGCCGATTTAGTCAACCGGTCTACTACGACCCATATAACATCATGCTGCCTCGAAGTCTTAGACAATTTCATAATGAAGTCTATAGTGATTCATTCCCATTTCCACTCTGAAATGGGCAACCAATGTAACTTCCCTACTGTAGCCTAGTGCTCAGCCTTAACTTGCTGGCAAGTCATACACTTAGGCACATACTTCGCCACTTGTTTCTTTATTCTCAACCCCCAGAAATGTTGTTTCAATGTGTTCTACATCTTGGTAGTACCAGGATGTATAGCATAGCGGCCATATGAGATTCCTCAAAAATCTCCTACCTTAGATCATCCACATTAGGCACACACAGCCTTTGTCTCAACCATAATCTCTCATTCCTCAATTCAAACTCAGAATCTGGATTCACTTTCACTTTTTCCATAAGCTTCACTATATTAAGATCTTTCCCCTGGACTTTCCTAATTCAATCATGTAGCATCGGTCTCAGCTTTACAGTATCAATCAGTGCTTCATCTTGCTCTAGATTCAACTCCACATTTAGAGCTCTCAAATGTATCAAATTATGTAGCCTTGATAACTGAATCTGAGCAATACTGATATTAGATTTCCTGCTCAAAGCATCTGCCACTACATTAGCTTTCCCTGGGTGGTATTCAATAGTGAAATCATAGTCTTTCAGTATCTCAATCCATCTCCTTTGCCTCAAATTTAACTCCTTCTGACTCAGTAAATACATCAGACTCTTATGATCAATGAATATTTGGAAAGTCTCTCCACACAGATAATGTCTCCAAATCTTTAGAGCAAAGAAAATTGCAGCTAGCTCTAAATCATGTACCAGATAATTGATCTCATCAGACCTTAATTGTCTCGATCCATAGGCAATCACCTTGCCATATTGCATCAGTACACATCCCAATCCTTTATTCGACACATCACTGTACACCACATATCCTACGGTCTCTGATAGAATGGTTAACACCGGTGCAGTATTCAATCGATGTTTTAGCTTCTTAAAACTCTTCTGACACTCCTCATTCCATATGAACACTACATTCTTTATCAGAAGTCTTGTCAGAGGGGCTGAGAACACTACATCCAGTAATATCTGGCCCATTCTAGAAAGCTTCAGATCTTTGGCACGTTTCTCGGAGCTTCCCAATTCATCACTGCCTCTATCTTCTTTGGATCTACCTGTATGCCATCTCCAGTCACTATATGTCCCAAAAACACCATCTGATCTAGTCAAAATTCACACTTACTGAATTTGACATACAACTGTTTCTCTCTCATGATCTGCAAAATGACTCTCAGTTGCTCAGCATGCTCCTTCTTGCTCTTCAAATACACCAAGATATCATCAATAAACAAAATTATAAATTGATCTAGGTAGGGCTGAAATACCTTATTCATCAAGGTCATAAAAACTGTTGGGGTGTTAGATAACCCAATCGACATCACTAAAAACTCAAAGTGCCCATACCTGCTTCTGAATGCACTCTTGGGTACGTCAGCCTGACCTATCTTCAACTGATAATACCTTGACCTCAAGTCCAGTTTAGTGAATACCTAAGCTCCCTGCAACTGATCAAGTAAATCATCAATTTTAGGCAACGGGTACTTGTTCTTCACTATCACCCGATTCAGTGGCCTATAATCGATGAATAACCTCAAAGTCCCATCTTTCTTCTTCACAAATAACACTGGAGCTCCCCAAGGTGAAACATTGGGTCTAATAAAACCCTTTCCTAGTAACTCTTGAAGATGAGTCTTCAACTCCTTCAATTCCACATGTGTCATCCTATATGGAGGAGTAGATATAGGAGCAGCTCGTGGAACTAGATCAGTCGTGAACTCCATTTTTCAATCTGGTGGTAAACCAGGTAACTCTTCGGGAAACACATTCAGGAACTCCCTAACCACTGGAATGTCCTATACACTTTGCTCAACTCTAGTATCAATGATGTGGGCCAAAAAAGCCTCACATCCACCCTGTATCAACCTCAATGCACTCATGAATGATATCATCCTAGCTGGCACTGCCTGACTAACTCCTCTGAATTTTGCCCTCAGCTAACTAGGAGATTCCAGTACTACCTCCTTGGTGTAGCAGTTTATGATGGCCCTATGGGCAGTGAGTCAATCCATGCATAGGATCACATCTATCTCCCTCAACTGTAATATAATAAGGTTTGCCTACAGAATTTCTTAATCAGTCCTAATCAAGCATCCTTTACAAACCTCTCCTATAACTATAGTACTGCCTATTGGCGTACTCACCTCTAATCTATACTGTAGTAACTCCCTATCACAATGTAACCTACAAGTCAAATGCGGTGTAATAAAGGAGTGTGTGGATCCTAGATCTAGCAGTGCAAAAGCCTCAAAGTCATAAACAAAAAGCGCACCTACTACCACATCTGGTGAGTCTTGGGCCTCCTGCCTAGTCATGGCATAGACCCTGGTTTGGAACTGCGGTCGGTTGCCCCGTCCCTTAGTTCTCATGGAAGAACTCCCAGCTCTTCCTCTAACTCTACCTTTACCTCTCTGTCCAGATCCACCACCTCTACTCTGCTGGACTATAGCATTACTCCCAGATCGCCCACTGATAGCAGACTGAGCCCACAAAATAGCAGGACAATCCCTAATCTGGTGGTCCTTGAAGCCGCATTTAAGGCAAGCTCTAGTCAATCTCCAACACTCACCACTATGTCTTTTCTCACAATGCTCACAAACTGGAAACTGATTCAGAGCCATACCCCTTCCACTACCAGTCTATGAAAATCTACCACTCTGTCAAGTTCCTAACTGCCTGGATCCACCTGATGATCTAAATGCTCTATTCTGGCACTTACTATAGCTCCTGCCAGAACTACCCTGACTCTCACTAGGCCTCTTTCATCTAGACCCTTGCCCAGTCTCAGCTTGTTTCTCCCTTATCAATTGTTCTATTCTAATTGAAGCAGCTCTCAACTCAATAAAAGTACCCATATTTGATCGCGCCAACCTTGTTCTGATCTCCATATTAAGTCCATTCTCAAACCTCCTACACTTGTCTTCTTCTATAGGAATCAGAGCAATAGCATAACCCATCAATTCATTGAGTCTGACTTCATACTCAGCCAATGACATCCTGCCTTGCTTCAATTCCAAGAACTTCTGCATCTTCATGTCAAGATAGATCTTAGGCATATAGTTGTCTCTAAAGACCCTCAAAAAGTCTTCCCACTTCAACTGACAAGGCTTGGTGGTACTGCCTAGGATAGTCTTCCACCATTAATATGCTGGCCCCTGTAGTAAATACACTGCATAATCGAATCTCTCATCAGGCTCACAGACCATCTGATCAAATACCCTTTCTTTCCTCTCTAACCATCCCTCGGTCTCAGTAGGGTCTGTGCTACCATAGAAGTCCACAGCTCCTTGCTTTCGTAGCCTATCATACCTCCTCTCCCTTTTTTCGGAAACTCTAGAAGGCATTTGTTGGATCGCGTACAGTCTGAGTATTCACAATACACTGTGGAAAAGACCATACAACAACATGATGTATAATTGAAAATACCATGGATGTACGAAAATACCTTGTTGCTATGGATAGGTTGGTTCTTTTTCGGATTTCAAGACACTGCAAACGCGAATGCCCTCTACCGGTATCCACACGAGTATGCACGATCTGGGCTGCGGCTGTGGTGTGCTAGCACGTCCTCAAACTCTTTTCGAACGCCGCACGGTTTTCCTCTCGAATGATGGCTAGGGTTTCGTGATAATTGTGTCTCATATCTTAATGAGACCTAAGCTTCTCTATTTATAAAGAAACCCTAATCCCATTGAGGCCCTAATAAGTTTTGGCCCATTATATCTCATATAATAGAAGCCCGACAACTTAATCTAATCTAGCCCAATAAATATATCTACATATATTTATTCAATACCTAATAAATTAGGCCCAAGAGAATAAGCCCAGATCACATCACTCTTTGTGTGCGACCCTGTAGGCTCATTTGATGTTAGCAATGGGCTTGATCACACTTCAAGGCCCATAAGTCATAAGCGGCCTCTAGCAAGACATTATGACTACCCAAATCAAATGAGGATCGATAATTCGATTTAACTTGTAACTATGGTTATAGGCTTAGTCCTTTTGTAACACGATATCAAGATTAATCACAAGGAATGGTACATGTCAACCTTTGATTAATCATAGTTTCTTGATCCTCAAGTTGACTGATTATAACAAATGACATTGATGACTCTTCATCAATTCATTTGAGCACGGCCATGCATTTCTTCAATCACACTTGTCAAGAGGCCCAAATGATATCTCTCTCATTCAAGAGAGGTACAAATCCCATCTACGTCATTCACATCCCTCCGCATGATTCATTTAGTGTCCAACATAAGACTACTTGTTATTCGGTTAAAAATAACTTAGTCTAATATCAAAACACTAAATTCCTCATGTAGGGAACCATGATGACTTCAAGTCAAAGGACTAAAGTCAAACCATATAAAGAATCACTAATGACATGAAATTCTTTATATAGGTCGGTCCAATATATGTTCTCTAACATATATCTATGTTTCTGATTTGATATCTCATATCCATGATCAGTAAAACGTGATCATCAATCAGAACACATACAAGTCTTAATTCATTATTGTTCCACCAATAATGATCGACCGAGACGATCTAGAATAGTGTTATAACGCTTATGGTTTTACTATCAAGTCACATACTTGATGACATAAGTCTAATACTATCCATGGAATGTAAATCACATTACATAAACGAAATACATGCATATATGAAAGGAATACCTCATAATATATTATTAACAATTCATAATGTTAATACATGATTCACAAATATCCATTTGCCTAGGGAACACTACTAACAATCTCCTACTTGCACTAGGCCTAATCGGTCAGATATCTAATACCCATAGACCTCGTATGACTCTCATGTTTAGGCTGTGGAAGAGGCTTAGTAAGTGGATCGACAATGTTGTCATCTGTGCCCACTTTGCATATCTTCACGTCTCCTCTCCCAATGATCTCTCTAATCAGATGGAAACGTCTGAGTATGTGTTTGGATCTATGATGTGAGTTTGGTTCCTTAGCCTGTGCTATAGCCCCATTATTATCACAATAAAGGTCTATAGGAGTTGCAATGCTAGGAACAACTCCAAGCTCAGTAATGAACTTCCTGATCCATACAGCTTCCTTAGCTGCATCTGAGGCAGCAACGTACTCAGCTTCAGTTCTAGAATCAACAACAGTGTCTTGCTTTGAACTTTTCCAGCTCACTGCACCTCTATTCAAACAGAACACAAAACCTGATTGTGATCTAAAATCATCTATGTCAGACTGAAAACCAACATCAGTGTAACCATTTACAACGAGCTCTCCTTCAAGTCCTCCATAGACTAGAACATATCCTTAGTTCTTCTTAAGTACTTAAGGATATTCTTAACTGCTATTCAGTGACTCTCACCATAATTAGATTGGTATCTACTTGTTATGCTCAAAGAATATGAGACATCTGGTCGAGTACATAACATGGCATACGTGATAGATCCAATTGTAGATGCATATGGAATCTTACTCATGCGCTCAAGCTCTTTACCTGAAGTAGGACAATCTTTCTTAGAAAGCTTGATTCCATATGACATAGGCAAGAATCCTCTCTTGGAATCTTGCATACTGAACCTTTTCAGTATCTTATCTATGTATGTACTCTGACTTAAGCCTAAAAGCTTTCTTGATCTATCTCTATAGATCTTAATGCCTAAAACATAGGCAACCTCACCTAAGTCTTTCATTGAGAAACGTTTCCTTAACCACATCTTGACACTCTGCAAGGTTGGAATATCGTTTCCAATGAGCAATATGTCATCAACATATAAAGCTAAAAAGACAACAGCACTCCCATTAACCTTTTTTTAAACACAAGGTTCATCTTCATTCTTGATGAATCAAACTCTTTGACAACTTCATCAAAGCGAAGATTCGACTTCTTGATGCTTGCTTCAATCCATAAATTGATCTTTGAAGCTTGCACCTTTCCGAATTCTTAGGATGGACAAAACCCTCGGTCTGTATCATATATACATCCTCAAGTAAGTTTCCATTAAGGAAAGCCGTTTTGACATCCATTTACCATATCTCATAATCGTAGTATGCATTATGGCAATAAGAATTCTAATGGATTTGATCATGACCCTTTGGAGAAAATGTCTCATCATAATCAATTCCATGAACTTGTCGATAACCTTTAGCAACAAGTCTTGCTTTATAAGTGTGCACATTTCCATCCATGTCGAGTTTCTTTTTGAAAACCCATATGCATCCAATAGTCTTCAAGCCATCAGACGGATCAATAAAAGTCTAAACTTGATTGTCATACATGGATTACATCTCTGCTTTCATGGCCTTTAACCATTTAACAAATTCTGGACTTTCCATAGCTTCTTGATAGGTTGTGGGCTCATTATGATCGATGAGCTTCACATTATCATCATTAGTAACGAGAAATCCATATCTCTCGGGCTCATGATGAATCCTATCAGATCTACGTAGGCCTTGTGTTGTTAAAGATTGCTCATTAACAACTTGTGAGCTCGCTTCAATCTCCTTTTCAGGCTCAATGTCATTTTGTGAAATTTGAATTTCTTCAAGTTGTACTTTACTCCCACTTTTTCCTTTGGAAACAAATTCCTTCTCTAAGAAAAAACCATTTTGAGCAACAAACACTTTGTTCTCTGTTGGGATGTAAAAGTAATATCCTTTAGTTTCCTTAGGATATCCCACAAAATAACATTTTTCAGATTTGGGTGTCAACTTGTCGGCAATTGGACGCTTCACATAAGCCTCACAACCCCAAATCTTTAGAAAAGATAAATTGGGGCGCCTCATCCATATCTCATAAGGTTTCTTTTCTGACCTTTGAAGGAATACGGTTCAATATAAATGCATTGTTTCTAAAGCATAGCCCGAAATATTTTGGAAGATCAGTTTGACTCATCATTGATCGAACCATATCTAATAGAGTTCGATTTCTCCTTTTAGAAACACCATTCCATTGACGAGTTCCTGGAGGAGTCAATTGTGAAACAATTCCACAATCCTTAAGATAATCATCTGACTCTTGGCTTAAGAATTCACCTCCTTGATCAGATCGAAGGATTTTAATTATTTTACCAAGATGATTTTGCACTTCATTCTTATATTCTTTGAACTTTTCAAAAGATTCAGATTTGTGCTTCATTAAATAGACATACCCATATCTACTAAAGTCATCTGAAAAAAGTAATGAAATACAAATAACCTCCTCTCGCTGAAATGCTAAAAGAACCACATACATCGGTATGTATAAGGCCCAATAGCTCATTGGCCCTTTCCCCTTTACCCATGAAGGGGGCCTTTGTCATCTTACCCAGTAAACAAGAATCACATATCTCAAAAGATTCAAAAGAATCAATGAATCCATCTTGATGGAGTTTTGAAATGTGTTTTTCATTTACATGGCCTAAGCGACAATGTCAGAGATAGGTTGGGTTCAAATCGTTAGATTTAAACTTCTTGGTATTTATGTTATAGATGGGCTCATTTGTAACAAACTTCTTGGTATTTATGTTATAGATGGGCTCATTTGTAACAAACTCAGTGTCTAGAGTATAAATGCCATTTAATTGAAGCGGAATGCCATATAAAATGTCATTCTTATAAATGGAAATACTTCTATTCTCAATAGAAAATTTAAATCCATCATTGTTTAAACAAGTAAAAGAAATAATGTTCCTACTCATAGTAGGTACATAATAACAATTCTTGAGTTCCAAAATGAGCCCAATAGGAAAAATAAGATCATAAGTCCCCACGGATAAAGTAGCAACTCTTGCTCCATTTCCCACGCGCAGGTCGATCTCACCAGACATCAATCTTCTAGTCCTTCTTAGACTCTGCACATTATTACAAATGTGAGTTGCAGCTCCGGTATCTAATACCCAAGATGCAGAAGGAGTAAAATTGATTTCTATAACAAACATACCTGAAGAAGTAGTCGCACTATTCTTCTTCTCTTTCAGCTCTTCCAAATAGAGTTTGCAGTTCCTTTTCCAATGACTAGGTTCATTGCAATGAAAGCAAACTTCCTCTTTGGGTGCCTTAGTCTTAGCTTTAGGCTTGGGCTTGGACTTGGACTTGGGTAATTTACCTTTGTCCTTTGCTATGCCCTTCTTCTTGAAACCTTTTCCCTTTTGAACTACAAGAACTTCATTGGTGGTCTTAACATTTCCCTTTAAGTTCTCTTCAGCAGTTTTCAGCATCCCATGCAATTCATCAATGGACTTCTATATATTATGCATGTTGTAGTTAAGAATGAACTGATCATATTCATCAGTCAAAGATGCTAGAATAAGATCAGTTGCCAATTCTTGACTAACAGGTGCACCTAATTTCTCAAGATGATCAATGTAACTTTTCATCTTGAGAACATGAGCACTCACGGGTGTGCCAGGAGTCATCTTGCACAAATTCAATGCCTTGGTGGTTCTAAACCTCTCTTGGCGTGCTTGCTCTTGAAACATAGTTTTCAGTTGAGCAAGCATGTCATAAGCCTCCATTTCCTCTAAATCCTTCTGAAGGTCAGAGATCATGGTGCCTAACATAAGGCATGACACATCCGTAGAGTCATTGATATGCTTCGTGTAAGCATCCTTTTGATCCTTAGGTGCATTTGCTGGTGGTTCCTCAGGGATGGGCTCTTCTAAGACATAAAGCTTTCTTTCTTGCTTGAGAACAATTCTCAAGTTCCTATACCAATCTAGGAAATTAGTTCCATTAAGCTTTTCTTTCTCTAGGATAGATCGCATGGAAAGGTTGGCGGATGGAGTAGTCATAATCTATAAAATTATGCAATAAGGGTCAACATTCTTATTATTAAGAGGTATTAACTCCCACTCAAATAAATAACCCTCAATTGAAAAATGGGAGAAACAAGATCCATATTTCACTAAGTCCTAAGAAAGCTTTGGCTTAACACTCAAGACTTAGTGATTGAGCCAAATTTATACTATAAATTGGCCCTGTTTTCTTAAGTAATTATGCACTTGTTGACTCCTAATTCCTGATTTTTGTGCTTAAATTGGTTCCTCATATCGATCTTTTATAATTTGCACATTGTCAGTATTTTTTTGTCATTTGATATTAATTTCTGCATAACTTTTATTGGGACAATTATACTGCAAATGTGTTGTATTTTTGTAGGAACAATTGGAGTCAACAAGAGAAAGTCAACACGTTGTGAGAAGCCATCCATTCGTCGAGACGAACCAACACTCCCATTCGTCGCGATAAATTAATTTGGTATAAATTGATTAAATCATGACAGTGACCATTTTTATTCGTCGTGATGAACTTTATTCATTAGTCATGACGGTGACCATTTTATTAAATCATGACGAACTTTATTCATTAGTCGCGACGAATGTGATACCGACCCTTAAATAGCAAAATTATCCACTGTTCGGCCGGCCCGCTTACGACTCTATAAAACCTTCCATTTTAGGTTAAAGAGGACGGCCGCATTCAGAGGTAGCTCTCCATCTTCTTCGTCTTCTCTGTTTTCTCTAATAGGTTTAGTTTTCTTATTTTGCGGTGGGAGACCACCAACGATTTAACATCAACAATCGCAACCCTTTCATTCCTCATCCTCGACCATCATTTGTATTCATCTCTTCCACGATTAAATCGTTGGAGCCATGGGTAACTTTGGAGTTCAATAGTGATGGCTTCTTCCACGGTTATGCAAGGCTAAGGTTTCCGTCTCCGAAAATGTAGCGAAGGTCGGAGTTCCATGAGCTTCAAGGGTAATCAACCACCGCTTTAGATTTACATCATGTTTTGTAAAACCTCCGAGTTGGAGATTACGAGATATGATGGATTGAATCGGTTATAGTTTAATCGGATGTTAAACTTTGATTTATGGTGTGGATTAGTTTACATTGGAATGTTGTTCAAATACATGAAGTTTTGTGTATGTTAAGCAGATTTGCATGAGTTAATTTAATCTACCTAGTTGTGTTTGATTGAATTGATTGTGTTTTATCTGGTTAACCTATTGCATAAACCATTTCATACCATACACTAAGGTTTTAACAAGATTTAGTTAATCGAGTTGATTAATTAAATTTTGGACTTAACGAGTTGTTAAGGTTGAGCTTTCGAAACTTAGTGGATTTCAAACCCCAATATTTATTTTGAGTGATGATGACCCGAGCCACATTTTCAGGAGAACTTTAGTTAACTGTTTTCAATCTTAATTACTTCAAATTGTCTTGCCTTTCAAAAATCCCAAAAAAATATTTATTTCATACCTTGCTTTCTTTAATTTTAAAGATCAAGCCAAAACCCCCGTTTTAACTGCTTTCTTGCATAATTCAAACATTAGGCTAGTCTTAGGATCAATTACGCCTTTGGTTCCTTGAGAGTCGGGCAGGTTGCACCACGTGTTGCAATTCTTGGTATAAATTGATTTTGATCGGTTTCAAGGATCAATCTTAGGATTGAACGATAAGCCGCGATCAAATTGGCGCCATTGCCGGGGAACCAAAGTAATTTGTTTTCTAGGTTAGCCAAGTGTTTGTTTTACATTGTAGTTTTGTTGTTTGCATTCATTTTGCATTTCATAATTTTGTTTTATTCATTTGCTTCAATCTTTTTAGTGTTAATTACATTTGGTGAGCTTAATTACATTTTTGCTTTAAGTGTTTAGTTTGATTGTTCTGTTTATTGTGCCTAATTTTGAGTTATTGTGCTTTGCTGTGATTCTTGGCTGCGACAAGTTCATCATTCGTCGCAACGAGTTCATCGTTTGTCGCAACGAGTTCATCGTTTGTCGCGACGAACAATTATAATTTTGTTACATTACGCGCAATGAGTTCCTACGAGTCGCGACGAGCGATGAAAGGTGAATAAACCCTTTCGTCATCATTGTCGTTTTAGTGAGCTAATTTAGGAGAACTTCTTTTGTGCATGCCCGTAGACTTAGGTTAGTTCATTTTCAACCTGAAATCGGCGATACTTAAGGAAGCGTAGGAAGGAAAGAAGAGAGCAAGCAACCCTTAGCACATTAGAACATCAAGTAGGAGAAATGGTGAGCATCAAGAACTTCCGGTCACCAACGTAGGAGCGGAGATCATGGATTAAATGGTGATCGGAAAGAGTCGATGAGAACATAGGAACAACAGCGAGAACGATCGTAGAAGCTACGACCTCGGACGTCAATTATGACCCCTTCACCGCAGCCTGCCCGAACTTCGACGTGAATTTCAAAGTTAAGGGGCTATTGATCAACTCTCTCCCCAAATTTCACGGTTTGGCAGGAGAAGATCCCTACATGCATTTACAAGCGCTGACAATGATTTGTCAAAGCATGAAACCCGTAGGAGCTCCCCTAGATCATGTGATGTGGAAGGTGTTTCACTTATCCCTAGAAGGAAAGGCCCGGGAGTGGTACATGAGCCTCCCAAGGCATGTCGCGAATGCCTACCATAGTTGGGCCAACTTGAGAAAAGCTTTCCTGGAAAAGTACTTTCCAGCCTCGAGGACGTCGTCAATGAGGAAAGAAATCTATTCTGCCAAGCAAGACTATGACGAGTCCTTGTATGATTTTTGGAACAGATTTCAGGATCTGTTGTCTCGATGCCCCCATCATCAAATCCCTGATGAACAGCTTGTTCAATATTTCTATGATGGGGTGAAGAATCAGGAAAAGGGAATGTTAGATGCTGCTTCGGGAGGATCGTTGATCAACCTCACCGCACCCGAAGCGTGGGCCTTAATCAAGAGGATGGCCCTCAACCATTAGCAGTATAGTGCTCGTGATTCCAGGAATGTTCATGAAGTAGGAGCCATGTCGGCTCAGACAAAAAGGATGGAAAGCCTGGAATCAAAGGTGGATTCCCTAGAGCATAGGATAACTTCAGAGTTGTCCTCGATTGCAGCTGAGCTGAAGAATTTGAATGTGCATCGCCCTTCATCTTCCACTGAACTGGCCGCACCTAGTTGCGAATCTTGCGGATCGGTGATGCACATAACCGATTATTCATCCCGGAGGTATGAAGAAGTCTCTGCGGTGTACCGGGAGACAAAATCTAAGTGGGATCCGTACTCCAACACGTATAATGAAGGATGGAGATCTCATCCTAACTTTAGTTGGAGGAGTAATGAGGGAAGAGCAACCAACCGTTTTCAACAAGGGAGTGGAGCTGGACCATCTACAAACCAGTTCCTCGATCGGAAGCATTGACGGTGCAACCACAACCGCCAAAGAGGACACCAACCAAGCTGCTACATGGTATGATGGCGTTGATGAAGGAAGAAAGAACCTCCACGGCTAATCAATTCAATGCCATCGCAAACTTAATCCAATAGGATTCCGCTAAGAATGCTGCCCGCTTTAGTGCCTTGGAGAAACGGATGGACCAATGGGAGACCAAGGCCGAGAACATGAGCGCTCGTCACCCGGTTGTCCAACAACTTGAGTGAAAATCAAGCGAGGTAGCGGATCAATTCCTCCAACACGGTCATAAATCCAAAAGCCCGAGCGTAATTGAATTAAGGAGTGGAAAGAAAGTGCAATTTAGCATTCTGAAGAAGGCGAATCGCCAAGAAATTGAGGTTGAAGAGACACCTCAAGTAAGAGAAAAGAAGGTCATGCAATCGAGAGTGATCGCGAAGAGGAATTCTTTGAAAAGAAGAAATTAACCATTGAGGAAGCAGAGCAACCATCAAGCGGTCCGGAGAAAGTCTTTGCAAAGGAAAAATCTAGTGGAAATGAAGCAACACAAAGGAAGTCAATCAAGGACCTTCCTTCCCAAATTCCTACTTGATGAGCAAGAAGGTTAACGAATGAAACATGAAAAGGAAATTATTGACCTATTTGGGAAGGTGGAAGTGAATGTGCCCCTTTTGGATCTGGTTAAGAGAGTTCCGGCCTACGCTAAATATTTGAAGGACTTGTGCACAAACAAGCGTAAGTTTAGGCGAATGAGAGAGTCGAGTGAGCTCAAACGTGTCGCATTATTCAAGCCCCAAATTCTGTGAAGTGTCGGGACCGGGATCGTTCACCATTCCTTGTGTCATAGGAAAGGTGACAATTGGAAGGCGTTCTTTGGATTTGGGAGCGGCAATCAATGTGATGCGAAATCATTTATGAAGCCACAGGAGTCAGAGCGTAAAACCTACTTGGTAGTGTTACGGTTGGTGACAGATCCTTTCGACACCCTGTGGGCATAATCGAGGACATTCTGGTCCAACTAAAAGGATTAGTGTTCCCTGCCGATTTTTACGTGTTGGATATGTCTACTGAAGTTGTAACATCTCATCACCGATGGGAAGGGTATTTTAGTAAATTGGGACGGGTTAGGAGTATTAAATTATAACTCGGCATGATCATACAACTTATCGCCTCTATGATTGATGGTTTGTTGCACTTGCACATGGTAAACATGCATTCATGACATTTTCCGGCTTAGGTTTCAATTGAGATCTTCTGTGAAATTTATGGGAAAATAGTATTTGAAAAATTATTTGGAGTACGCCATTGAGTGTTTTACATTTTATGAGATTTTCGAGAATTTTTCTGGAATTATCCGGAGAAAATTCCCGGACCAGCAAAATCGTCGGTAAATGGCCTAAATGTGTTTTGTTGTGATAAATGTGGTTTTTGTGTTTAAAAAAATTATTGGGAGTGGACTGTCATATGTTTTACAATTTTGGGCAATTTAGGTAATTTTCAAAAAAATGATTCGGGGTTCTTGCCCGGACCGGAAAATTTCAACTGACTGACTGAGTGGGTTTTCTGTACTGGAAATGACTGGCCAATGGCACTGAAAAAAAATTAGAGATATGATGTTATGATTTATTAAATTAAGCCATTGGAGTTTGATGAAAAATTGGAGTAGAATTTAGAACCGAAATAATAAAACCAGGACAAGTGGCAAGTGACACATGTCACTTGCCTACTTAGTCTGAATTCTTGAATGGTTATCTAATGTATATAAATATCTTAAGTTTAGTTTCCACGACACTTGCTTTAGAAAGAGTAAAAAGGGTGACTTTAAGTGTTTTTGTTCTCCTCCATCCGTGAGTGCCTCCTTCCCCTTCTTTGTTGTTTTGTTTTTCATCCACCATGCAAGAAGCTTTTCCTTGCTATGTGCTTACTCTTCTTCTCTTCACACATAAATCCACCCATAAGTCTTGTGAAGATGATAAGTTGAGTGTGTGAGAGTGCTAACCGTGGGTTTTGGTGAGGGTTGGAAAGTTGGTGTGATAAGTTGGAAGATTGAAGAAGTTCAAGCTTGCTACTTACTTAGGTGAGAAGCGATGTTGTTTTATGCTTTTGGTAGTTAGAAGCATTCATGGAGATCCTTTATATATGTAGTTGATCATCATAGTAGTATGGTTGAATGGGTTTAAATGTGTACTTGGTTATGGATGAATGAATGACTGGTTTTTATTGATTTTGACTTGGTTTTAGCTTGAGATTAGAAAGGCTATATGAATGGCAAATGATTGTGTGGGTGCTGCCAACTTTTGTGTTAGTATACAAATAATTGTTTTGTTGAGTTTGTGGCTGAATTGGAGGTGTAAATGAGTGTATATTAATGTAGGTAAAGTGATAGAATGGAAGAGGATGAGGTATAGATGAAATCTGGAAAATTGGTGTTTAACCTATTGAAATGTTTTGATCATAACTTATTGTATAGGTGTGCAAATGAGGTGAAGTTTGTGCCCAATGAAACTTTGGGATGTTGGCTACAATTTTGTGTGAAATAGGTGTTGTTAAATTGTAATGCTAGAGGGTCGAAATTTTGCATGGAAAGTTACTGTTTTATTACCTGTGAACAGTACCCGTAGTTATGACCTGATTACTTTGTTGATTTTTCTAAATTAATTGAGATGGAATTTGGGAAAATAGTCTTCATGAAAGTTGTAGAATATTGAGTTAGCTTTCCATTTCCACTGATCTTGATAATTTTCGAGTTGTATATTGGGAGATATGAACTGATTTCTATGGATTGGTTTTATGCTTTTTGGAGAAACCTAGTCAAAGTGTTGATTTTGTGAGCTTTCTGTTTGGGAGCAATTTTAACAATTTATGTGAACTGAATTGGTGTGAGTGAGCTTCTGCAAAGTTGCAGAGGAAGGAATTATCTTGAAAATAATATATGGTGTGTAATTTTTAGAGGTCAGATTTGGGAGTTATGATTTTGCAAACATTGAACCTGCATTAGGTTATGAATTGCTGATCATGGCAGTAACTTGCATGACAGTTTTAAAATTGTTAGAAATTGAATTGGATTTTGAGTTCTTCATGAAAATTGAATTTTGAGAACTTATCTTTTCAGGGATATAAGGTAGTGAATTTTATGACATTTGTGCTAAGAGTTATGCTGATTGGAAAATTACTGTCCAGATTGGTTGATTTCAGTAGTCAGATTATTTGTTGAATTGTTTGACCTAGTTAGTTATAGAATTTGATTTTGGGTTGCTCATGAAAGTTGTAGATGACATTGTGAACTTATTGAGCATATTTATGTGGTAATTTTTGGCTGAAGAATCAGAGAGTTATGGAATTTGTAATGTACTGTTCTGTTTTAATGGGATTTGAGTAGGCAGTAGCTTTGAAGGGATTTTTGACACCCTTAGGGGTGAAATTGATTTTTATGGTCTTCTTGAGAATTGTAGAGGTTTTTATGATCTTTCCAACAAGGTATGATTTGTATTTTTCTGAATTGTATGCTAAGCGCTATGAGTGTTGAAAGTTGGTTTAGAAATCAGGAAAAAAAAAGAAGGGAATGGGAATGGGAATGTGGAAATTAGCCTTCGCTAGAGCGATCGTCGCCTCTAGCGACGAGGCTCAAGGTCGTAATCACTAGGGCGACGCCTCGCCCTAGTGACTAGGCGGATCAGTCGACCTCATGAGGGCGCGCTCGGCCAACAAGGCTGGTTTTTTTTTATATATTTGGTATTTGGTGATTCTTTTGTTAATTTCTTTTCCGTCAGACATCCGATTGACTGATTCTTGAGGCATCGGTTTGTGAAATATTAATTTCATTTTTGAGAAATTGGAAATTTTAGACGGAAAATTGACGTGGCCCCTGTAATTGTTCTATGGTCCTTGTTTTATTTATTTTGGACCGATCGAGGTCCGAATTGAAATCTTGTCGATGGTTATAGTTTTCTAATTTTAGATGGAATTTTTATTACGGGAAAAATTTGGATTTAGGGCCGGAAATCTCATGAACATGCATTATACACTTACATGTGCATTAATACTAGTTCGGATTGGATAATTAGTGATCGGGTTTCTCTCTGTTTGTTATAGAGGCACAGTTGGAACGTCATCCTACTGACGTTGTAGAGACTTCCCGGCATTAGCTCGGAAGTACAGGTGAGTAACCTAGTTGGTTTCTTAATCTATGTGTGTTTAATATGACGCATTGATGCCATGTGGAGATAATGGAGGGATTATGTGTGTTTACTTTTGATTGATTTCGGACCATAGGTGTCCGAAGTATTGGAAACTTGTTATCGAAGTGCTATTTGTGTGTGACTGTTTGTGAATAATTACATTGGAGACCTCGGACCAAAGGTCCGGAGGGAATGGAAAATTAATTTTGAAGTGTTAATTATCATTTTGATACATTGAATGTGACTTTTAATATGATATGGCTGGATGCAAGAAATTGTAAATGTATATGATCAAACACGGATCAAGGTCCCAAGAAACTAAATTGGTCACCAACTATAATGACTATAAATGGGAATTAGAGCATATGCATCCATGCATGATGGCATGATCGATAAAGGCGATTGTGGCCGGGCGACCACCGTATCGGGGCATATCACGCCTAACGTATATGAGAGCTTTACCGATGCACAGACCTCGGTCCAGCGTATTCAAAGCCTCGGGCTCGATGTATCGTGGCTTCAAGCCCATGTTTTCAGAGCCAGCGGCTCAGCGCAATGTGCTATTCTTGGGGCGATTTGAGCACAGTCCAACAACGAAACGAAAATGAAAATGTCACATGTTCATTGCATAAATGGTATGATTAAATATGGATGGTATGAAAGGTGATATGCTTTACATTTGTGAATTGTGATAGTATGTGATATTTGGTAAATTGATTGAATATGCATGAATTGAGTAAACCATCGATGATGGTTTCTCACCGAGTTCGCAAACTCACCCAACATTGCAAATATTTTTCTCAGAATTGAAGAGTACCCGTTCTTCGAACCGGAGTATGATTACTACAAGAGAGTCGGTGTTCGATGTCGGGATCGATTCACGTCTGCATTTGTGTCATTTTGACTTATGTAAATTTATATTCCGCAAAAATAGTCTTGAATTGTTTGAGGGCCCTAATTGATAAATATTGTTTGAAAAGTGATCTTTGATAAAGAGTAAGACTGAAATGGGGTTTCAGTATCACGGGCTTAATCGTTTATTTTAATTCAGCGACTCATTGTTTGAAAATAAAAAAATATCATAATGAGTTTTGCCCGACCGCATTGATCGCTTCTAGCATACCACCCTCGCGGTCATGAGCTCGGATATCACCGTCGATGTCGGGTTGGGTCTCGTGGGAGTGGGATGCTACATTTAATGTATCGAGCCAGTACAATCTTACATGGGCTTCCGAAAAAAATGTGCCAAGTTACGTGCATTTAAGTCATGTCACGTACAGATAAAGACAACCGATTCCCATGTAGTATATGAGTCGTATGCATAAGTATGTCTCAGTCGTTTAAGTGGTTAGAAAAAGTGAGAAAAAGGATAATGTGTTAGAATGTGATAAAAGGAAGAAATGGATATCGCAAAATAGGAAAGAGTGTATGGTTTGATCAGACATACGAATATTTAGTGTGCTGATATTGACGGATATATTGTGAAGTACAATATTGGAGTTATATTGGGTATATCCTTGAATATGAGTTAGAAATAAAGACTATAGTTGTAAATTCATAGAGGAAAATAGAGATGTGACAATGGTAAGATTTCCAGTGTATAAGGTAAATGAAAATAAAGTGTTCTATGATATAGAAAAGTTACAATTGGGATTGATTACCGTGATGAGAGTTATAAATAAGGATTGGTGATTTGGAGTCAAAATATATTAAGTGCAAAATCAAGAATGATTTCATATCTGTGATATTGATTTGAGTGCGGAAATATATGGGTATAATGCAATAATGAAAGGAGTGAAATGTAAGACAATGAAATTGGTAGATGAAAAAGTTGTTCAGGTTTAATTAATCTGCCTAAGTAAATGCACACCTACTTATGGGAGCCCTATGGTAAGTGAAAATGTTCAGCTGCAATTGATGAGTTAATGGATAATTGCTAGCTAGAATTCTTGTTAAAAAAAACTTTCCTTTATGAGTTGGAATAAGAAATGAAAGTGCTTATAATGATCAGTTGTGGATGAATAGAGATTGTATATGATCCTCACGAGCGAGGACGTGTGTAAGCAGGAAGGTTCTTTGAGTTCCTAATATATTGTCCTTTGTAAGTGTATATCGATAGTGGGATTACCATCATGGGTAAAATGATTAAGCATAAATGAATAATTTACGTGAATATGATATAGGAAGTAATCGGTGGCCTATTACATAAGCTCAAACTATAATGTCGATAGCTCAAGTTCAAAATGAGTGAGAGTAAGGCATGAGAATGCTCGTAATGATCAATTGAGAAAGAAGTGAGACAGCTTAAAGATGTTAGCATCGGTAATGAGCTTGAGAGAATAAAATGAGGGACATGAATAGAGTAAGGTCCCCATGATCGAGAATTGGTACCAAAAGAGAATGGTTATCAAAAATTACATGAGATTAAGGTGTACTTAGCGGATGAGCTATTAACGACAAACCGATGAGCATATATATATCTTGTTAGATAAGGTGTGATGATCATGGTGATGTATGTCAAGATATTAGAGGAAATGAAATTGTTTAAGTGCCCTTGATTTATCTTAGTGAAGTATCAAGAGTAACGATTTGTATTACATCCGCGGAGACTCTAGCGTAAGAGCTAAACTATGCTCCTAAAAGAGTGTACATTATGTTAATGAGATGAATCTGATTATGTAAGAGAATTACTGAATATTAAGGAAATATTAATTGTAAAGTTGAGGGGATTAAAGATTCGTGTCTACTTTGTGTAGTTATGTTCTGGAAGTACGAGGTCGATATAACGATTGTGTGTTCATGTCAGTGAGTGATCTATCGTGAATAAATTGAGTTATGTGGAGAAATTTAGGTAAGGATCATGTGGCTGAATATGTTATGATGAGAAAAATTATAAGAAAATTTTTCCTCATTGGAAACGTTCGATAATTAAAGAGGTATATGAATCGACTATGGGTATAAGAAGTTTATTGTATTACTAAAAAGGAACAGGTCTAAATTGTGTTTGGAATGGATAATGGATATAAGTAAAAGAAATAGATGAATTGGTATAGTTGAGGAAATTGGTTGACATACAAGTCTCATAAGAGTGAATCTTAACCTGATTGAATGAATAAAGGATGAATTAGTATGCGAACATGAGATATTGGGAGAATTAATCAAGATATAAGTATTTATGCGGAATTTGGAATTAATTAGAACTAATGGAATGCTGGATGCGTTTAGAAATTGTCAAAGATTTTCTGGTTTTACCAAATTGACGAGAATAATTGAGGAAAACATGTGAATGTTATGACTGAGGAGACATTTGAAGAATTCACTATCTATACTGAAGTGTTCCAGTAAAGGTTATGATGTGATCTATGGAAATTGGACAAAGTGATTTTATGCACCTTGGGACAAATATGATTCTATGGGCGGTATTATGATTGATGATTTGAAATTTGTTATACTGAGTGTGACCTAAAATCTTGGAGACATTAATAGTACAGAAATAGTCTGGAGATGTCTATGATTATGCAAATCGATAACGATTGAGTTATTTCGTGCATTTGAATGATTTAAAAAGGATTAAGCAGCTAATTTCTTCAAACTAAGCTAATGGTGCAATTCAATGGATTGAACGGAACTAAATCTCAATTGCAGAAAATCAAAAGTTGGGCAATAAAGTTATCAAATCTGGTATATTATTAAGTAGTAGTAGTCGAACTGACAAAAAGGGGCAAAAGAAAGTATTATTAGCTATGGGAATTTCAAAGTTGGTGTGCATCAAAACGGATTGGCAAAACCCGAAGTGAGGATGTAAAAATTGTAAACCGTATCGAGAAACTGAAGATAACTCCAATTGTGAGGAAAGTGATAGGTATAGTTCAAATTAAGAAATATGGATGATACTCATTACGGGAATTGTTAGTGAAAATGTAAGGAATGATCGAAGCTTTATGTTCTAGCAAGAGTGTATTGAAAGAATAATTGAAAGGTTAGAATGGGAAATTGAATGATTATAAGTGAATGGTTCGAGAAAACACAAGAAACAATCGAAGCGTTATGCTCTAGTAAAAGTATTGTGGAAAAGCAATTGATGGTATAGTCTGTCAAAGTGAACGATGACATGTGTGATTAACCAACAGGTATTTTTGGATTTCATTGGGATATGAAATTGATATATAGTGCAAAGGGATTATGACATGACAATCATTATATTGGTGTCACCATTCGAAAAGTGTATAAGGGGTCTTACTGCCAAAAAGGAGTCGTTATCCCTATACTATGTGATCGATTCAATCAAAGGATAGGCTAAGTAATTTAAGGTGGTGACAATGAGTCAAATTGATTCACATTGAGGTTATAAATCTCATGAGATTTGTGGTTTGATAAGAACGAAATCTGATAAGCGATAAATGACATATTTTGAAGGGTATGGCCTCGGCCAAAATGTACTTAGATGGAAATAAAGGTGTAGTTAAGGGAAATTGAATTCGTGATGAGGGGCCTCTATGTGATTGTGGTGTGAATAGAATTATAGATTGGTAAGTTAGGCTAAAATCTAAAAGATGATTCGGATTCACAAAGTGTTTCATAGATAGAATTGGAAATATTGTTAGGATCCGATATATATGTTATTGATATTGAAAGTGACGAATTGCGCATAATCATGAGAAAGCAGTAAATCATGTAAAGTTCGAGAAAGGAAAAGAGTAGTTGCTTGTTTTGGATCTCCGTTCATTGACAGCATTTAGTCGTGTAGTAAAATCAGTGGAAAACAGAGGGTATTAATCGAAAAGACTCCCCTGCTTTTCTGATAAATCGTATATGAAATTTCGAGGACGAAATTTTTATTAGGAGGGGAGAATTGTAACATCCCATCACCGATGGGAAGGGTATTTTAGTAAATTGGGACGGGTTAGGAGTATTAAATTATAACTCGGCATGATCATACAACTTATCGCCTCTATGATTGATGGTTTGTTGCACTTGCACATGGTAAACATGCATTCATGACATTTTCCGGCTTAGGTTTCAATTGAGATCTTTTGTGAAATTTATGGGAAAATAGTATTTGAAAAATTATTTGGAGTGCACCATTGAGTGTTTTACATTTTATGGGATTTTCGAGAATTTTTTTGGAATTATCCGGAGAAAATTCCCGGACCGGCAAAATCGTCGGTAAATGGCCTAAATGTGTTTTGTTGTGATAAATGTGGTTTTTGTGTTTAAAAAAATTATTGGGAGTGGACTGTCATATGTTTTACAATTTTGGGCAATTTAGGTAATTTTTAAAAAAATGATTCGGGGTTCTTGCCCGGATCGGAAAATTTCAATGACCGATCGAGTGGGTTTTCATCTTTGAAATGACCGCCAATGGAACTGAAAAAATTAGAGATATGATGTTATGATTTATTAAATTAAGCCATTGGAGTTTGACGAGAAATTGGAGTAAATTTAGAACCAAATAATAAAACCGGGATAAGTGGCAAGTGACACATGTCACTTGCCTACTTAGTCTTAGTTCTTTAATGGTTATCTAATGTATATAAATATCTTAAGTTTAGCTTCCACGACACTTGCTTTAGAAAGAGTAAAAAGGGTGACTTTAAGTGTTTTTGTTCTCCTCCATCCGTGAGTGCCTCCTTCCCCTTCTTTGTTGTTTTGTTTTTCATCCACCATGCAAGAAGCTTTTCCTTGCTATGTGCTTACTCTTCTTCTCTTCACACATAAATCCACCCATAAGTCTTGTGAATATGATAAGTTGAGTGTGTGAGAGTGCTAACCGTGGGTTTTGGTGAGGGTTGGAAAGTTGGTGTGATAAGTTGGAAGATTGAAGAAGTTCAAGCTTGCTACTTACTTAGGTGAGAAGCGATGTTGTTTTATGCTTTTGGTAGTTAGAAGCATTCATGGAGATCCTTTATATATGTAGTTGATCATCATAGTAGTATGGTTGAATGGGTTTAAATGTGTACTTGGTTATGGATTAATGAATGACTATGGTTTTTATTGATTTTGACTTGGTTTTAGCTTGAGATTAGAAAGGCTATATGAATGGCAAATGATTGTGTGGGTGCTGCCAACTTTTGTGTTAGTATACAAATAATTGTTGTGTTGAGTTTGTGGCTGAATTGGAGGTGTAAATGAGTGTATATTAATGTAGGTAAAGTGATAGAATGGAAGAGGATGAGGTATAGATGAAATCTGGAAAATTGGTGTTTAACCTATTGAAATGTTTTGATCATAACTTATTGT
This sequence comes from Erythroxylum novogranatense, assembly GCA_029891385.1. Taxonomy (NCBI): domain Eukaryota; kingdom Viridiplantae; phylum Streptophyta; class Magnoliopsida; order Malpighiales; family Erythroxylaceae; genus Erythroxylum; species Erythroxylum novogranatense. The sequence continues at coordinate 29,467,454 of CM057224.1, forward strand.
GTAGGTGTGCAAATGAGGTGAAGTTTGTGCCCAATGAAACTTTGGGATGTTGGCTACAATTTTGTGTGAAATAGGTGTTGTTAAATTGTAATGCTAGAGGGTCGAAATTTTGCATGGAAAGTTACTGTTTTATTACCTATGAACAGTACCCGTAGTTATGACCTGATTACTTTGTTGATTTTTCTAAATAAATTGAGATGGAATTTGGGAAAATAGTCTTCATGAACGTTTTAGAATATTGAGTTAGCTTTCCATCGCCACTGATCTTGATAATTTTCGAGTTGTATATTGGGAGATATGAACTGATTTCTATTGATTGGTTTTATGCTTTTTGGAGAAACCTAGTCAAAGTGTTGATTTTGTGAGCTTTCTGTTTGGGAGCAATTTTAACAATTTATGTGAACTGAATTGGTGTGAGTGATCTTCTGCAAAGTTTCAGAGGAAGGAATTATCTTGAAAATGATATATGGTGTGTAATTTTTAGAGGTCCGATTTGGGAGTTATGATTTTGTAAACATTGAACCTGCATTAGGTTATGAATTGCTGATCATGGCAGTAACTTGCATGACAGTTTTAAAATTGTTAGAAATTGAATTGGATTTTGAGTTCTTCATGAAAATTGAAGTTTGAGAACTTATCTTTTCAGGGATATAAGGTAGTGAATTTTATGACATTTGTGCTAAGAGTTATGCTGATTGAAAAATTACTGTCCAGATTGGTTGATTTCAGTAGTCAGATTATTTGTTGAATTGTTTGACCTAGTTAGTTATAGAATTTGATTTTGGGTTGCTCATGAAAGTTGTATATGATATTGTGACCTTATTGAGCATATTTATGTGGTAAGTTTTGGCTGAAGAATCAGAGAGTTATGGAATTTGCAATGTACTGTTCTGTTTTAATGGGATTTGAGTAGGCAGTAGCTTTGAAGGGATTTTTGACACCCTTAGGGGTGAAATTGATTTTTATGGTCTTCTTGAGAATTGTAGAGGTTTTTATGATCTTTCCAACAAGGTATGATTTGTATTTTTCTGAATTGTATGCTAAGCGCTATGAGTGTTGAAAGTTGGTTTAGAAATCAGGAAAAAAAAAAGAAGGGAATGGGAATGTGGAAATTCGCCCGGTCGCTAGGGCGACGCGTCGCCCTAGCGACAAGGCTCTGAAGGTGGTAATCACTAGGGCGACACCTCACCCTAGTGACGAGGCCGGATCAGTCGGCCTCGCGAGGGCGACGCCTCCCCTTAGCGAGGCTGGTTTTTTTTATATATTTGGTATTTGGTGATTCTTTTGTCAATTTCTTTTCCGTCCGACGTCCGATTGACCTGTTTCTTGAGGCATCGGATTTGTGAAATATTGAATTTCATTTTTTGAGAAATTGGAAATTTTTAGACGGAAAATTGACGTGGCCCCCGGTAATTGTTCTATGGTCACTGTTTTATTTATTTTGGACCGATCGAGGTCCTAATTGAAATCTTGTCGATGGCTATAGTTTTCTAATTTTAGATGGAATTTTTATTACGGAAAAAATTTGGATTTAGGGCTGGAAATCTCATGAACATGCATTATACACTTACATGTGCATTAATACTAGTTCGGATCGGATAATTAGTGATCGGGTTCCTCTTTGTTTGTTATAGAGGCACAGTTGGAACGTCATCCTATTGACGTTGCAGAGACTTCCCGGCATTAGCTCGGAAGTACAGGTGAGTAACCTAATTGGTTTCTTAATCTATGTGTGTTTAATATGACGCATTGATTCCATGTGGAGATAATGGAGGATTATGTGTTTTACTTTTGATTGATTTGGACCATAGGTGTCCAAGTATTGAAACTTGTTATCGAAGTGCCATTTGTGTGTATTTGTTTGTGAATAATTACATTGGAGACCTCGGACCAAAGGTCCGGAGGAATGGAAAATTAATATTGAAGTGTTAATTATCTGCTTTGATACATTGAATGTGACTTTTAATATGATATGGTGGATGCAAGAAATTGTAAATGTATATGATCAAACACGGATCAAGGTCCAAGAAACGCAAATTAGTCACCGAACTATAACTGATCAAATGGGAATTAGAGCATATGCATCCATGCATGATGGCATGATCGATAAAGGCGGTTGTGACCAGAGCGACCACCGATCGGGGCATATCACGCCTAACGTATATGAGCTTTCACCGATGCACGAGACCTCGGGTCCAGCGTATTGAGCCTCGGGCTCGATGTACGAGGCTTCAAGCCCAATATTTTCATAGCCATCGGCTCAACGCAATGTGCCCGTTCTTCGGGCGATTTGGTATGCAGTCCTGAACAACGAAACGAAAATGAAAAGTGTCACATGTTCATTGCATAAATGGTATGATTAAATATGGATGGTATGAAAGGTGATATGCTTTACATTTGTGAATTGTGATAGTATGTGATATTTGGTAAATTGATTGAATATGCATGAATTGAGTGAACCATCGATGATGGTTTCTCACTGAATTCGCAAACTCACCCAACATTGTAAATATTTTTCTCAGGAATTGAAGAGTACCCCGTTAGTGAACCGGGAGTATGATTACTACAAGAGAGTCGGTGTTCGATGTCGGGATCAGTTCACGTTTGCATTTGTATCATTTTGACTTATGTGTAAATTTATATTCCGCAAAAATAGTACTGAATTGTTTGAGGGCCCTAATTGATAAATATTGTTTGAAAAGTGATCTTTGATAAAGAGTAAGACCGAAATGGGGTTTCAGATCACGGGCCCGAATCGTTTATTTTAATTCGCGACTCGATTTGCTTTCAAAATAAATAAAAATATCATAATGAGTTTTTGCACTGCATTGACTGCTCTAGCATACCACCCTTGCGGGTCGCGGGCTCGGATATCACCGTCGATGTCAGGTTCGGGTCTCGTGGGAGTGGGATGCTACAGAAGTGGTGCATGATATTTCTCTAATCCTTGGACGACCCTTCCTTCGGACGGCAAGTACAATGATCAGTATGAAGGAAGGGAAGATCACCATGGAGGTTGGAGATCAACACGTTAGCTTCAACATGTATGAAGCTATGAAGCACCCTAACGAGGATTACTCCTTGCTTGGGGTGAATATGCTAGATGTTGTGATTGATGATGCTTGTTCTGAATTTGCAGAATCTCTAATTCCGACCACTAATGATCTCTTTGGAGGCAGTTTCTATTTTGATGATAGTGCAGGTACTTATTCGGATATGCGAATGGACATGGAGCTGCCCAGGACCCAAGCTGTTGACATGGAGCTTGGATATCAACCGCACGTCTATCCCGAGCTACAAGATCCACCTTGAGCACCAGGTGTTTCTTTTCCTGCATTTTCAATATATTTATGCACATTATTTGATTTGACTTGAAATGTTGTGTTGCATGAACGTATTGTTTAAGTGTGGGGGAAGAAACCCATCGATGGAATAATTTGTAGTTAAGTAGGATTTTCATTTCGCTTTCAATAAATTGATTCCCTCTTGTTAGCTCTGCATGTTCCTTGTTTGATGAAGCATGAAATAGATTAATGCGATCGAGTGAAATGTGGATTGATAAATTGAGCGATTGTGCAATTTTGTAGGATCCTTAGAAATTTTGTTACTGTTTTGGGTGGTTCGCCGCAACGAACATCGCTGTTCGTCATGACGTATCTAGGGTTTTTCTGTTTTGTTCGCGCGGCTAACGATTGCCTCGTCATGACGAATAAGCCCGATTTTGCCCTATGAACCGTTGGTCTTCCTCTTTGACCGAGGTCCTTTCGCGCCTTCGTTTGCCTTCCGCCTATTTCTTCTCCTTCTTCCTCCTTCTCTTTCTCCCTCACTCTCGTTTCTTCGTTGCCTCAGTCGACGTTGCCTCATTCCCTCCGTAGTCGTCTCCTTCAAGTCTCCCTTCACTATCGACTCTAGTAAGCCTCTTTCCTTTTGTTTTTTTCTTTATTCGCTTTCATTTTCGTTGATTAGTGTTTAGTTAGGGTTGCGGGGAGCGCTGTTCGTCGCGTGTGTCTGCAGAATTGTCGTTAGTCGCGACTAGTTTCATAATTAGTCGCGACGAACGAAGAATCCCATTTGCCGCAACGAACGTACCTATCTGTCGCGACGAATGGCTGAGGACCTCGACTCGTCGCGACTTCCGAGCATTATTCGCGACGAGGAGGCTGATTCTGTATCATGTTCCTAGTTAAGTTTTTGTTTCTATTACTTGTATGAGCAGGGACCATGCCTCAAACTCACAATACTAGAAGCAGAGAGAAACCCCCTCCTCTTCCTCTTGCTCCCTCTGCGGTTCCGCCCCGTGAGTCTCCTCCACCTGTAGTTGCTCCATTGTCTATGCCGCATATGATTGCACCTCGTCTTCAATCGCCTGTTCCGCCTCCGGCCCTGGCTGGCTCTGCTGTTCCTAACTCTTCTGTCGCAGTTCCCCGTCACCTTCTTTTTCCCTTTCATTCCAATCGCTTTTCTGCCGCTGCCCCTCCGGATCCGCCAGTCGACGACCCTTCTGTTTAGTCGGCTGTCCCTACTTTCGTTTGTATTTTGTGTTTATTGTTTGTCTCTATTTTCTTTTCTTTGTTGTAATTTTTAACTAGTTCTTCGGATCCTTCCTTTTGTCCACTTACGTTTTGGGCTTAATGATATATCCACATTTCTCTTTTGTCAATTTTTGTTTCATGCTTCTATGTGTGCCTTGCTACTTCTGCCATTGTGGACAATGCCATGTTTACGTGTGGGGGAGCTAGTTCCCTTCTTATATTTTGCATTGCATGCCTATTAGAATTTGTGCATAATTTTGTGGGCCCTTTTAAATTTCTTGATAAATTTGAAACTCAATCAAACATTTTCTGCACTCGTTCTTTTGTGCCTCTTGCATGCAAATCATTTACAAGTTTCAAAAACTGATACTTGAGTTTTTGAAAATACTCTCCATTCTTTGAACGATAATTGGATTTGGCAAAAATTTTAATTTTTGAAGTTTTCAAAACAAAGTGAATGGGAGCATGCTAACAAGATAGTATTGTCAGTTTTTAAGACTTGAGATTGATCATTGGGACAAAACCCTTATTGGAAGGATATTCGAGCCAAAATTTTTCTTCTATATCTTTGTGTGTGCATCTGCTTAGTTCATACTTCTCTAGAACTTGTGTCAATTTTTACTCAAAGCTTGATGGACTAGAATTTTGTTGATATGATAGAGGCGTTCCTTCTTTCAACCCTTTCCCCAAACACCAACCTTTAAACACTTTTTCCCTTTGCTAGCCCCTTGAGCCTTTATTCTATGAGCATTTGCATACATAGTAAGATGATGTCAGTAGTCTGTGTTTTGTTATTATGTAAAAAAAAAAAAGGGGAAAAATTGGAAAATGAAAAAGTGTTAGTCTTGTGTATCCCAAAAAGGGATAATAATGTGTTGTATCCCAAAAAGAGATTAGCATCTCAAAATAAGATAGCCAAAATGTGAAAAAAAAAGTGTATATTCAATTTATTTCAGTGTTTAGTTTTAGTTTGGCTGTTGACATCAATTCCTCATTTAGTGCACATGCTCATATATTTTTTCTTTCACTTCATCCATTCATCTAGCCCTCCGCTCATTACAACCCTAAAAGATCTCTTGATCTTCAAAATGATAGTCCTTGTAGTGGAGAAATAAAATTGATACAAGCCTATGGTAAGAGATGCATTAAGCAGATGGAGAGAAAATATCCTTAAACACAAGTGAGTTGAGCGTAAACACCACATCCTGAGTGATCCTCTTTTGTTCAATCTCATGTGCTTAAATTCTTTCAGTGTCTGTTTTATTAGCACTCTTTCAATTTGCTGCGTGTGAATTATGATGAAGTGGATTGCGTCATTTTTGTTATTCTTTGAGCATGGGCGGAATTTTCTTTCACTCTTGTACCTTTTTGACTCTTGTAAACTTTGTCCAGGAGTACAAAGGTCTAAGTATGGGGGAATTTGATTGAGCCAAATTTATACTATAAATTGGCCCTGTTTTCTTAAGTAATTATACACTTGTTGACTCTTAATTCATGATTTTTGTGCTTAAATTGGTTCCTCATATCGATCTTTTATAATTTGCACATTGTCAGTATTTTGTTGTCATTTGATATTAATTTCTGCATAACTTTTATTGGGACAATTATACTGCAAATGTGTTGTATTTTTGTAGGAACAATTGGAGTCAACAAGAGAAAGTCAACACGTCGTGAGAAGCCATCCATTCGTCGGGACGAACCAACACTCCCATTCGTCGCGACAAATTAATTTGGTATAAATTGATTCGTCGCGACGAGTGACCATTTTTATTCGTCGTGACGAACTTTATTCATTAGTCGCGACGAGTGACCATTTTTATTCGTCGTGACAAACTTTATTCATTAGTCGCGACGAATGTCGGATACCCCGGCCCTTAAATAGCAAAATTATCCACTTATTCGACCCGGCCCTTCATACTCTATAAAACCTTCCATTTTAGGTTAAAGAGGACTACCGCATTCCCGAGGTAGCTCTCCATCTTTTTCGTCTTCTCTGCTTTCTCTAATAGGTTTAGTTTTCTTATTTTGCGGTGGGAGACCACCAACGATTTAACATCGACAACATGAACCCTTTCATTCCTCATCCTCAACCATCATTTGTATTCTCTCTTCCACGACCGTCGTTGGAGCCATGGGTAACTTTGGAGTTCCAGCGGGATGGCTTCTTCCACGGTTATGCAAGGCTAAGGTTTCCGTCTCCGAAAATGTAGCGAAGGTCGGAGTTCCATGAGCTTCAAGGGTAATCAACCACTTATTTTAGATTTACATCATGTTTTGTAAAACCTCCGAGTTGGAGATTACGAGATCGATGGATTGAATCCGTTATAGTTTAATCGGATGTTAAACTTTGATTTATGGTGTGGATTAGTTTCATTGGAATGTTGTTCGAAATACATGAAGTTTCGTGTATGTTAAATGATTTGCATGAGTTAATTTAATCTACCTAGTTGTGTTTGATTGAATTGATTGTGTTTTATTTGGTTAACCTATTGCATAAATCACTTCATACCATACACTAAGGTTTTAACAAGATTTAGTTAATCGAGTTGATTAATTAAATTTTGGACTTAACGAGTTATTAAGGTTGAGCTTTGAAACTTAGTGGATTTCAAACCCAATATTTATTTTGAGTGATGATGACCTTGAGCCACATTTTCGTGAGAACTTTAGTTAACTGTTTTCAATCTTAATTACTTCAAATTGTCTTGCCTTTCAAAAATCCCAAAAAAATATTTATTTCATACCTTGCTTTCTTTAATTTTAAAGATCAAGCCAAAACCCCCGTTTTAACTGCTTTCTTGCATAATTCAAACATTAGGCTAGTCTTAGGATCAATTCTGCACTGGTTCCTTGAGAGTCGACCCGAGGTTGCACCCTGTGTTGCAATTCTTTGTATAAATTGATTTTGACCGGTTTCCAAGGATCAATCTTAGGATTGAACGATAAACCGCGATCACTTAGTTATTTAGGTAGAAAACTCTTTTCAATCACATCACATGTAACTCTTGATGGGTTTATGTTAAAATACATGTTATGTACTGCATGTATGTAAAAACCCAATCTTATGCCCTAAGCCCAAAACAGTTTTGATAGCTTAGTCAAGTTTAACCATACTTTACCTATGAATAGCACCATTATTCAAATGTCTTCCCTAGATGATCCCTACATGCCTTGCTTTGACAAAAACCCATATAAGGATAAGTTAGAGATAAACATTGGTAAGTTAGAGGGTCATTCTTAGTACATTATGAAGGTTACTAATCCTATTAATAAGGGTGTTTGTACTATGTTATTTCTAATTCTATACTACAACATACTTGAGTATATATATATTAGAAGTATAGAATAGTAACTTATACATGAATATAAATATTCAAAAAATATAAATAAACACATGTAACATCACCCAGAATATATAACACATAACGAACAAACAAGCGTAGGGAAGCCCCTTCTTTGGGCTCGTCGAATGATTGGAAGAGATGATAGTCGACTGGTCGACTTGTGCTAGTCGACTGGAAGAGATGATAGGCGACTGGTCGACTTGTGCTAGTCGACTGGAACCAATGTCGGTCGACTGGAACAAACGTTTTTGCTGAAACACTCATCTTCGCTCTCCGATCAGTCGACTGGAATGCTTCTAATCGACTGGAAGCGATGATAGTCGACTGAAAGTGATGATAGTCGACTGGTCGACTTGTGCTAGTCTACTGAAACCAATGTCAGTCGACTGGAACAAACGTTTTTGCTGAAACACTCATCTTCGCTCTCCGATCAGTCGACTGGAACGCTTCTAGTCGACTGAAAAATTTGTAGTCGACTAGAGTATCCTTGTCCAACATGGATACTTGCGGTTTCCTATTCCACATCCATGTCTTACATGGTGGAAACCCTAGCAGCCACCACCTTTCAGTCAAACCCTTCATGCTTGTCATATATTCTCATCAGTACCAAGATAATCAACAAATATGAAAATAACATGCATGAAATAAAAAACACTTTCGTATCATGCAACCAAAAACCGTGAGCACATGTAATCCAAACAAGCATATTTTTGATTATACAGAAGCCAAAATCGTGAACACATGTAATCAAAACACATATATTAACGATTATACAGAAGAACCTGGCTCTGATACCACTATTGGATCGTGTACGGTCTGAGTATTCACAATACACTGTGAAAAAGACCATACAACAACATGATGTATAATCGAAAATACCAAGGATGTGCGAAAATACCTTGTTGCTATGGATATGTTGGTTCTTTTTCGAATTCCAAGACACTGCTAACGCGAATGTCCTCTACCGGTATCCACACGAGTATGCACAATCCGGGCTGTGGCTGTGGTGTGCTAGCACGTCCTTAAACTCTTTTTGAATGCCGCACAGTTTTCCTCTCAGATGGTGGCCAGGGTTTCGTGACAATTATGTCTCATACCTTAATGAGACCTAAGCTTCTCTATTTATAGAGAAACCCTAATCCCATTGAGGCCCTAATAAGTTTCGGCCTATTATATCTCATATAATAGAAGCCCGACAACTTAATCCAATCTAGCCCAATAAATATATCTACATATATTTATTCAATACCTAATAAATTAGGCCCAAAAGAATAAGCCCAGATCACATCACTATTTGTGTGCGACCCTGTAGGCTCATTTAATGTTGGCAATGGGCTTGATCACACTTCAAGGCCCATAAGTCATAAGCGGCCTCTAGCAAGACATTATGACTACCCAAATCAAATGAGGATCGATAATCCGATTTAACTCAGAATTATGGTTATAGGCTCACCCTTTTGTAACACGATATCAAGATTAATCACAAGGCATGGTACATGTCAACCTTTGGTTAATCATAGTTTCTTGATCCTCAAGTTGACTGATTATAACAAATGACATTGATGACTCTTCATCAATTCATTTGAGCACGACCATGCATTTCTTCAGTCACACTTGTCAAGAGGCCCAAATGATATCTCTCTCATTCAAGAGAGGTACAAATCCCATCTACGTCATTCACATCCCTCCGCATGATTTATTTAGTTTCCAACATAAGACTACTTGTTATTCGGTTAAAAATAACTTAGTCTAATATCAAAACACTAAATTCCTCATGTAGGGAACCATGATGACTTCAAGTCAAAGGACTAAAGTCAAACCATATAAAGAATCACTAATGACATGAAACCATGTAGTATTCTTTATATAGGTCAGTCCAATATATGTTCTCTAACATATATCTATGTTTCTGATTTGATATCTCATATCCATGATCAGTAAAACGTGATCATCAATCAGAACACATACTAGTCTTAATTCATTATTGTTCCACCAATAATGATCGACCAGGGACAGTCTAGAATAGTGTTATAACGCTTATGGTTTTACTATCAAGTCACATACTTGATGACATAAGTCTAATACTATTCATGGAATGTAAATCACATTACATAAACGAAATACATGCATATATGAAAGGAATACCTCATAATATATTATTAACAAGTCAAAATGTTAATACATGATTCACAAATATCCATTGGCCTAGGGCACACTACTAATAGTATCTCCTCAGATCGAGGCACCGAGGACTCCCTACTGGCTCTTACCGATCCTTAGTCAGCTGGTTGATCAATTTGATCACCTAAAGCGAATGACCTATAACAAAAAATAATTTCAATCATTTTCTCCATTTGATGCTTACCATTCCTATATGTCCCAATAGATGCCAACCATGCTCTAATACCACCTAAATGTAGCGCCCCCTTATTACAGGGTACACACCGGTACGCCCGAAGGTCATTCCGGTACATATCTTACGATAAAGGCGAGCTACGTTCGATCACTACATTCTGTTCATATGGCATCGTATCAATCTTCACTTAAAAGCATCATAAGAAATCATTACATTCTATTCCCGACTGACATAATTTTATAGGAACCAAAAAAACTTCCCATACTTTAATACATTAAAGCAATTAATATTAATCACTTGTTTATTACGCAAAGATCAAGGTTGATATAGTTGCAAAGAGGTGACAAGAATACAATGTTTTCTTTAAAAAAACTTTAATTTTTGAAAAAGTGTAAATATGAGTACGCCTGTAACACCCCACTCCCGCATGACCCGAACCTGATATCGATGGTAATATTTGAGTCCGTGCCTTGTAAGGGTGGCGTGCTACATTACTCAGTCAAAACTCATTATAATTTTTTTTTGGAACATTCACATACTTTATATATTATGCGGAAAACAATTTACATAAATAATCATAGGTGAGTTCAATGACCACGGGGGCCCTTTTGTAATTACAATTTCATTCAGTTTGTTAACTTTACACTATGACCTAATCATTTGTACAAAAATTCAGAAAGTACAATTTTTATCAGACAATAATGCAGACACGAATTGATCACGACTTCTTCTAGCATTATACACCCATTGTTAAACGGGGTATTCTTTTGAGTCCTGAAAAATAATTGCAAATTTTGGGTGAGTTTTGCGAATTCAGTGAGGTAACTGTAGGAAAATCCCGGGAGGAACATCACATGTTCCAGCAGTGGAAACAAAAAATTTTTATTCCCGGGACCTTCCCAAACCCGTAATCCTGTGTCGGTATGAAAACTCAAACCCGAATAGCCAATAGAGACTATCTCTAAAGGTATCCACGCAGAGATCGAAAACCTAACCGGATCAAACACCTTTGACCCGGAATATCTAAACGTAATAAGAGCTGCTAGACCTACCTCGTCTCCGAGAGCTTGAGATTGACGTTGGATCCTTGGAGAAGAGAAGAGAAATCGATGATGGCCTTAAGGAGAAGAAGAAACTTGAAACCTTTTCAAACTTTGTAACCTTAACACTTAAGGAAAAATGTTCTTCCCTTTCAAACAAAAAGCATCGACGGCAACCCACTAATTCCAGCCATCTTATGGTAATTTTAACACTTAAAATTGCTTCCATAAGATCAAGACATGTGGTGGATTAATAACCATACATTTGGCTAAGATTAAATGAATAAACTTTGAAAAGTCAAAAGTTTATCACTTTACACTAACACCAACGGCACATGTCTTAATTTTATATAATAATTAATTAATTAATTACTTAATTAATTAATTAGAATATAAATGCTAAGGTCCATCAACTGGGCTCTGGTCCTACGGCCTATCGGACCCCGATCTTTGAAACAACTCTAAACCTTTCTTAGCAATATTGATGTCGCGATCTCATCGGGACATATCCCAATCTCATCGGGATCCAATTAATCCTAATGCTCTCGCAATTAGAACTCGTCCAATTACTATTTTATGATTCTCGAAACAATCTTATGCGTGTGACCCTTTAAGTTCCCGGTTATGTTGGCCACTTAGATTAACAATTAATCTAAGCAAGTCATGAGCGGTATCTAGCAACACATCATGACCCCAATTGACCGAAAAGTAATCGGTTTGATGAATTCATCACGAACCGATCACGAACCCTTCCATGTATAATTCTGTGCAATTCGTCCTTTCATCATCCTATACCCCACTTGGTTATGAGTATGGCTAATATGTCAACTCTTACTAGACTAAGTCTAGCCAAGTGAAATTAGTTCTGTCGAGGACTCATTACTTTATATGTCCATGAAGACACTCTTCATGACATAGTCATGCTCGCCGTAGACTTAAAGTAATGATCCCGACGAGAGGCAAGGTATCTCTTCTGTTCTCACTGTAGTGATGAATCCTTTATTGGCTACTCAATTACCTTCAATACCTCAAGTCGCACTCCAAGCACCACCCTATGAGTAACCTCTCGAAGGCCACAAGGAATGGAGTCAAAATGCAGATCAAGATCAAGATATCCTCGAGTACCTCAAGTCTAAGGATACTGCACCATTGCTATGATGAGATTATCACCGATATTAAATCCATGTGATGATCTCATGGCAGTCATCCAATGAACTTACTACCACTAGTAAGCATCCATATGTCAACTTTAAATATCTCATATTTACAGCTTCGAGATCCACCGCTTGATCCAATCAAGGAGTATGACATATGTTATCCGTCCGGGATTAATGATGTCCAGCCTCATTAATCCTATAACTAGGAAAATTTAGATACTTGACATAATTGCACATGATAGGAATCTCGATTATGATCACATCATAATTTCCTTCATGCTATGTCATATATCATGGACTTCATTAATTTGATTAAAGATCAATATCAATTTATAAAGAACATCAAATAAATGAAACATGCCTTTCTTTATTTATTCATAAAGTCTCATACATGACTATGAACAAAAGCGCTAAAGGAGATTGCCTTTAGGCACTACTCTAACAATCTCCCACTGACCTAAAGCCAATCGCCTTGGTATCTAATACCATGTTTAGTACATGAGAATCAAAATTCTTCCAGAATAATGGCTTCGTCAACGGATCAAGAATGTTACGCTCTGTGGGAATCCTCTCGATCGCGACATCACCTCTAGCAATGATCTCTCGAATCGATGATATCTGCGAGTACGGTTTAGATCGTTGGTGAGACCTCGGTTCTTTTGCTCGAGCAATAGCCCCATTGTTGTCACAATACAACCGTATGGGTCCATCACACTAAGAACCACACCAAGTTCAAAAATGAACTTCTTGATCCAAACAGCTTTCTTTGTCGCCTCTGATGCAAAGAATGTACTCTGCCTCGATCGTAGAATCGCAGATCGCCTCTTGTTTGGAACTCTTCCAACGACCGCTCCGCCGCTTAGCGTGAAAACATAACTTTGACCGGATCAGAGTCATCCTTGTCGATTGGAAACTGCATCCAGATGCTCGCCACTTGAGATTTCCATCTCCATATATCAAGAAAACATCCTTAGTCCTTCGCAGTACTTGAGGATATTCTTGATACCTACCCAAGGACCCTCACCAGATCCGATTGGTATCCGCCGTGACACTCGTGAGCATACGATACATCGGACCTCGTGACATAACATAGCATACATGATCGATCCCATCGCAGATGCATACGGATCGATCCATGCGAATCCTCTCATCTTGTGTCTTAGGACACATAGATTTCGAGAGTGTTATCCCATGAGTAATAGGAAGAAACCCTCTCTTGGATTGCTCCATGCTAAACCTCTTTAGCATCTTGTCTATGTACGATGATTGTGAAAGACCAAGCAACCTTTTTGATCTATCTCTATAAATCTTTATCCCGAGGATAAAAGTTGCTTCACCAAGGTCTTTCATCGCAAATTGCTTGGACAACCAAATTTTAACTGATTGCATCAATGAGACATCGTTTCCGAGTAACAGTATGTCATCTACATACAACACAAGGAAAACGATTGCATTCCCATTAACCTTCTTGTATACACAGTGTTCATCCGGATTTTGTGAGAAACCAAACTCTTTGATTGACTCATCAAAACGGATGTTCCAACTCCTGGATGCTTGCTTCAATCCATAGATGGATTTCTGAAGCTTGCATACCTTTTCGTCATCACTGGAAGTGAAGCCCTCTGGTTGTGTCATGTACACATCCTCGGCCAGATTTCCGTTAAGGAAAGCTGTCTTCACATCCATTTGCCATATCTCATAATCATAATGAGCGGCAATGACTAGGAGTATCCGAATGGATTTGAGCATTGCTACGGGGCTGAAGGTCTCGTCATAGTCAACTCCTTGTCTTTGACGAAATCCTTTGGCCACAAGCCTTGCTTTGTAGGTAATCACATTACCATCCATGTCGGTTTTCTTCTTGAAAACCCATTTGCACCCTATAGGTTTTATCCTTCGTGCATCAACCAAAGTCCATACTTGGTTTATGTACATGGAATCCATTTCGCTTTCATGGCACAAAGCCATTTTTCGCATCAACTTTTCGTAACCTCTTCATAGGTAGCGAGCTCATCATCTTCTATGAGCAATACGTCATTCTGCTCACTTACGAAATCTATATCTCTCGGGAACAAGTCGCATCCTACTTGACCTCTGAACTTCGTGTGTCACGTAAGGTTGAATCTGTTACTTCATCCGAATGAGTGACAGCCTCGTGTTCAGCAGCTGATCATGCTTGTTTGAGCATCTTGAACTTGTTCAAGTTCGACTTTGCTCCCACTGTCTTCTTGGAGAAGAAACTCTTTCTCTAAGAAGACAACATGCTTTGAAACAAACACCTTTTATTCCTCAGCAAGGTAGAATTGATATCCCATCGTCTCTTTAGGATATCCTACAAACAAACACTTGTCGACTTTGCTTCAAGCTTATCTGGATGAATCCGCTTCACGTAAGCCGGGACAACCCCATACTTTCAAATGAGAAAGATAAGGTTTTCTGTTAGTCCACATCTCATATGGAGTAACATCAACTGTCTTAGAGGGAACTCTGTTTAACAAGTAAACATCTGTCTCTAGCGCATACCTCCAAAACGATTTTGGTAACTTTGCAAAACCCATCATTGATCGTACCACGTCCAACAAGGTTCGATTTCTCCTTCACCACACCATTGTCTTTGCGGCGTGTAAGGAGGAGTCCATCGAGATAATATCCCATTATCTCGAGATAATCTCAAACTGCTGGTCTAAGTATTCTCCACCACGATCGGATCGTAATGCCTTGATACTTTTACCAAGTTGGTTTTCTACTTCATTTCGAATTGTTTGAACCTTTCAAACGCTTGATTTGAATCTCATCGACATAAGTACCCATATCGTGAATAATCATCGATAAAGGTAATGAAGTAACGACAACCACTTCGGCATGGATGGACATCGGACCGCATACATCCGAATGTATTAGGTCTAATACTCCAATCGCTCGCTCACCCTTTCCTTGAAGGGTAACTTAGTCATCTTGCCTAATAAACAAGATTCGCATGTGTCATATGATTCATAATCAAATGACCCTAAACCGCCACTCTTACGGAGTTTAGCGATGCGTGTCTCATTTATATGGCCAAGTCGACAATGCCATAAGTAAGTTGACTTTAGATTATCTCTTTATACCGCTTGGTGTCATTGACATTTAAAATTGATTAGACATATCTAATATGTAAATACCATTGCACAATGTACCGGTTCCATAAAGCATTCCATTAGAATTGATAGAACAACCATTGCTATTAAAATTCATATGGAATCCAAATTCTATTCGCACAAGAAATGTATAATATATTCTTTGTCAAAACGGGTACAAAATAACAATCATCCAATTCCAAAGATAAGCCCAGAGGGAGATACAAAACATAGGTTCCTACGGCTAATGCAAAGAACTCTTGCTCCATTTCCAACACGTGGGTCTACTTCTCCCTTCATGAGTTGCCCTCTCGTCCCGAGGCCCTGATATCATTACATATGTGAGCCACAACCAAAGATCAAATACCCAAATGTTGTGATCAAGAATAATGATTAACTTCAATGACATACAAACTCAAGTAGTCGAGGCATCCGATGCCTTCTTCGCTTCAACGACTCAAGATAGACTTTGCAATTGCGCCTCAATGGCCATCTTTACCGCAATGGAAGCAAGTTCCTTTCGGCGCTTTCTTTGTTCTTTTTCTTGATGGCGCTTCCCTTTGGTTTCTTTGCCTTCTTCTTCTTTGGGTTCTTTTTCTTCTTGGAACCTGAAGAAGAAGAAGCTACTACTAGCACTTGCTTACTATCACTCTTGATAGTTCCTCACTGCTCTTGAAAGATTGATCACTCGTATTGTAGTGGATATTTGGTTCATCCGATAGTTTAACACTGAATCGTGCATAACTGCTTGACAATCCAACCGAAATTAAGTCTATACTTAACTCATGATCCATTGCAAAACCTAAGACGGCCAATCTCTCAATATAGCCATTCATCTTCAGGGCATACTGCATAGCAGATGTCCCTGGAGCCATCTTTGTGGTGAAGAGAAGCCTTGAGGTCTCGAACCTTTCGGACCGGGCTTGCTGGTCAAACAGCTCCCTAAGATGAAAACTATAGTGTGAGCATCCATGGACTCGTCGCTTCGCAGCCTCTGTGACATCGAGGCAAGCATGATGCAAGTAGCCATGTCACCGCCTTTAGATGCTTACTATATGCCTTCGATCATCATCGAAGCATCAACAAGAGTGCATCTGAAGCGGAAAATCTAGGATATATCCTGACCTTCGGATCTCGAGAACTATTCTCGCATTCCTTAACCGACCAAGAAAATTCGGTCCGCTTAACTTGTTGGAATCCATAAGTGAGCGAAGATTCACACTTGACGACATTTTCAAATAATCTACACGGATAGAGAGGAAGAATGTTAGAATAGGAATAGCTGCATAATCATAAGGACTTGAATGATATGCAAAAGAGCTCCCACTAGTTTCATAGAATCCATAACCCTCATTACTTAATCCAAAGAAACAAAGTGACATAATGTCCTAGTGGGTTGATATCGATATTGCTAAGAATGACCTTGGGTTTACCCAACAAGCCACAACTTAGGTCAATCGGTAGGTATCGAACATACCAATTGCATCATCGATAACCGACATCGAGAATGACCTTGGTTTACCCAACAAGCCACCTTATGTCTCGGAGGTATCGATATACCAATTACATCTTAGACATAACTATCGATCGCTGCTATCAACTTGTTGATGTATGCACTTACATTAGGTATCAACTCTTTGATGCGCACACATCCGATGTATGCTACCCAATTTCGCCTCATCCACGCTGACCTTGAGTTTACTCAACAAACTAACGCCCAAAGTGAAAACCAACCCATTAATCGAAAATCATATTTTCATGGTTCAACATATCCAGATAGAGTGAGCTTGGGTTTACCCAACAACCCATCCCTATAAGAACTCGTTCTTACCATATTAATGGAAGCCGTTAGTTTTCATATACCGAGGAGGATTTAGAAACTCTAGACTCCAAGTCAAGGATCATAGTCACTAGGACTATATGGCATGATTTAGGTTTCATCAATCAAATTGAATCAACTTATAATCATCCATCATCCAACTTTGAGCATGTCACAAGTCGACTTTCATCGAATGCAAGTCACCTTATGTTTCTGCTTACACACAAGTCGACTTGTATGAAACAAGTCGCCTTTATGGCACTCGCCCGTGTACAAGTCGCCTTGTAATGTGCTACAAGTCAACTTATACTAAGATTTGAACAAGTCGACTTATGCCATGCACAAGTCGCCTTATCCAAAGCAGTAATGCTAAAATCTCTAATCGCTAATTCCTCAATCAATGCAATTCCAATTCTCAACACCATCATACCTAGGGTAATATCAGAAATTGATGCCTCAATGAACACTTCATTGATTCATGAATGCCTTAAATAGTCAAACTATATGAAAAGCTTGAAATGAGTCAAAACTCATAAATATCCAAATAATTTAGGAACACCCAAATTCTCACCCTAAGCATCTCAAGCTAGTGTATACACTCAAAACTACTCCGCACTTGTCACAAAATTTATGACGGCCAAAACAAACAAGATAATGATATATACTAACGAGACACTAATGTGACCTTTTAGGCATCCGAAAATTCTTGGAAAAGAAAATTCAAGCAATTCAATTTGGCAATCATACTACATTAAGATAACACATTTTTAAGCACATTAAAAATGGTGAAAGGCATTGGAACTGAAAAAAACACACTCAATCAAGCCAAGCAAAACAGTCCCAACAATTTTCACCAAAACTGTCCAGTTCTGTACATTGCTCGAAATGATCAATGAAACAATTTCAATAAATTCTGAGAAACTTACATAGGTTATTACATGTTCTGAAAATGCTATCTGAATTTTTTTCAGGATTTTAAGCCATCAAAAACTCAGTCAACCAGAATAACAAAACCGATTCAAAATCTGTGTTCATCAGCACAGCAATTCCCAACAGCATAGAATAAAATCGTGAATAAATATCCAATCACCTTGAAATCCAATTTCCATGCTCATAGACATTCACCAACATCTTAGAGATATGTAGGTGAAGGAAAATCCAGAAAAATATTTTTATAGAATTTATTCTCAATTTTATACTCATACCTGTCCACAGAGTGTTTCACAAAACAGCATCTGGAACCTTAGGGAATTAATTAGCAAAACTATATCAAATCAAATCGATAAATTCTGAAAATTCATAGACATATTCTATAACATGTTATGAACAATCATGGGCAGAAAAATTTCGAAAACCCTATCTCTATAGCAATTTGAAATCTGAACAGAATGCATGCTACAACATCACAAGCAATTAAGGTTTATGATCTAGCTTCAGTTAAAGCTTCATACACGACACCAGAAGCTCTGATACCACTGTAGGAAAATCCCGGGAGGAACATCACATGTTCCAGCAGCGGAAAAAAAAAATTTTATTCTCGGGACCTTCCCGAAACCCAGAATCCCGGTGTCGGTATGAAAACTCAAACCTGAATAGCCAATAGAGACTATCTCTAAAGGTATCCACGCAGAGATCAGAAAACCTAACCGGATCAAACATCTTTGACCCGGGAATAGCTAGAATAGAATAAGAGCTGCTAGACCCTACCTCTGTCCTGGAGAGCTTGAGATTGACGTTGGATCCTTGGAGAAGAGAAGAGAAATCGATGATGGCCTTAAGGAGAAGAAGAAACTTGAAACCTTTTCAAACTTTGTAACCTTAACACTTAAGGAAAAATGTTCTTCCCTTTCAAGCAAAAAGCATCGACGGCAACCCACTAATTCCAGCCATCTTATGGTAATTTTAACACTTAAAATTGCTTCCATAAGATCAAGACATGTGGTGGATTAATAACCATACATTTGGCTAAGATTAAATGAATAAACTTTTGAAAAGTCAAAAGTTTATCACTTTACACTAACACCAACGGCACATGTCTTAATTTTATATAATAATTAATTAATTAATTACTTAATTAATTAATTAGAATATAAATGCTAAGGTCCAGTCCAACTGGGTCGATCCTACCACTTATCGGGCCCTAAGGTCAAACACGACTAAACCTTTCTTAGCAATATTGATGTCGCGATCTCATCGGACATATCCCAATTTCATCGGGATCCAATTAATCCTAATGCTTCCATAATTGGAACTCTGTCCAATTACTATTTTACGATTCTCTCAAACACTCTTATGCGTGTGACCCTTTAGGTTCCGGTTATGTTGGCCACTTAGATTAACAATTAATCTGAAGCAAGTCATGAGCGGTATCTAGCAACACATCACGACCCCAATTGACCGAAAGTAATCGGTTTGATGAATTCATCACGAACCGATCACTAACCCTTCCATGACAATTCTTGTGCAATTCGTCCTTTCATCATCCTATACCCCACTTGGTTATGAGTATGGCTAATATGTCAACTCTTACTAGACTAAGTCTAGCCCAAGTGAAATTAGTTCTGTCCCGAGGACTCATTACTTTATATGTCCATGAAGACACTCTTCATGACATAGTCATGCTCAGCCAGAGACTTAAAGTAATGATCCCGACGAAGAGGTCAGGTATCTCTTCGTTCTCACGTAGTGATGAATCTTTATTGGCTACTCAATTACCTTCAATACCTCAAGTCGCACTCCAAGCACCACCCTACGAGTAACCTCGAAAGGCCACAAGGAATGGAGTCAAAGTACGTGATCAAGATCCAAGATATCCTCGAGTACCTCAAGTCTAAGGATACTTGCACCATTGCTATGATGAGATTATCACCGACATTAAATCCATATGATGATCTCATGGCGTGTCATCCAATGAACTTACTACCACTAGTAAGCATCCATATGTCAACTCTAAATATCTCATATTTACAGCTTCATGATCCACCGCTGATCCAATCAAGGAGTATGACATATGCTAGTCTGTCCGGATTAATGATGTCCAGTCTCATTAATCCTATGAATAGGGAAAATTTAGATACTGACATAATTACACATGATAGGAATCTCAGGATTATGATCACATCATAATTTCCTTCATGCTATGTCATATATCATGGACTTCATTAATTTGATTAAAGATCAATATCAATTAATAAAGAACATCAAATAAATGAAACATGCCTTTCTTTATTTATTCATAAAGTCTGTACATGACTATGAACAAAAAGCGCTAAAGGGGATTGCCTTTAGGGCACTACTCTAACAGTAACCATCATCGATGGTTCACTCAATTTATACAACACCTCAATTCACATAACATATATTCACATTCTTGCATATTTGACCCCATTTTCCCATTTCACTCGAGTATAGACAATTTGATACATTTCATTCGATTTAGACATACATAACCAATTGAATTCACACCACACTCAAGCATAACACAGTTGTTTCATAATTCATTTTCAGAGGTACCACATGATTGGTACCACAGAACATAAGGCATTTTGCTTTTCACTTAATCAAAATGCAAATAATATGCGCATGTGACACTTTTCCAATTTATTTTAGTGTCGTGATCGAGCGCACTGTCCCAATATGGGCGCATTAATCGTTGAACCTGAGGCTCTGAACTGTCCTAATATGGGCACATTAATCGTTAAGCCTGAGGCTCTGAAGCTATAGGGCTCGAGGCCCATATACGTTGAGCTTTAAGCTCTTGGTGGCTGCTCCTGTCACAATTGTCATTTACTGATTATGCACTCATGCATGGAATACATATGTCGCAATTATACAGTATCCACATCTCCATCATTTCCAAATTATCATATTCGAACAAACAGTTCACAAGTAATCACATCAAAATCACAATCACATTTATCACATTTAAAACACGAAGATCCCAAATTTTCAGACAAATAACACTTCTATGTCATAGCTTCATAATTCATCGAACTTTTTGTCCGGAAGAATCCATAATCAAACACAACCCCACCATTATTCTCCACATAATTATAAGCACATAATTATAACACATAATAATTGAGGAACCATCTAAGTTACTCACCAATAGCTCCTGAAGCAAAAACCTGGAAGTCTCGGCAACGTCTATGGGGTGACATTCCAAAAGTGCCTCTAAACAGTCCAAAATATTCACCATTACCAAATGTACAATCAGAAATACTAAATAATGCACATGCAACTATTTAGATGTGTACAATGCATGTTTATGATATTCTTGGCACTATTTCACAAAATCCCATCACAAAAAGTTCCTCTAAAAATTAGAAAGCCATAGACACTAAAATCACTCAATTTGGACCTCTATAGGTCCAATTATTAACAAAAGATGGGTCAGAAAAATAATTACCCGATCCCCTCAATTCGACCTAACCAATCCCTGTCAATTTCAACTCTAAAAATTCCCAATTTCACAAATACTGAAATTTCATATTCTACGAACCCGATGCCCAAAGAATCAGGTCAATCGGAGCTCAGAAGAAAATGTTATACACAAAACATTGAACAGGGGTCGAAAGAGGAAGGAAACAAAGAAAAAAAACAATCAATTGAAACGGTGTCGTGCGCCTGCTCGCCTGGGCTAGCCCTGGGCGAGCGCCTCGTGATCACTCGCCCCTTAGGCGAGCGATGCGAGATCGGTCGTCCTCCTGGGCTAGCGACTCCCACAATCACCCTGCGATTTTTTTTATTTAAATTGCAAAACCTCTCATTAAACCTTCCCCTCTTCCACAATACACATCTCTTCACACAAAGGTCCAAACATTACAAATAAGGTCTAATTGGAAAGAGAACAGAAAATCCCACAAGTCTCATAAAGGGCTTAAACATTAATTTCACCCCTAACAATCCACAATTAACATCAGAACACAAAAGCATAAAACCTATACACTTAGAGCTATTTGCACTCAAAACATATTTTCAGCTGAATGACCACCTGAACATTAACAGACCATAACTTTCAATCGACACATAAAAAAATATCATACCTAGTGGCGTTAGAAAGCTAACAAGTAAATGTTCAACTCTCATGAAGACCAATTTTACAAAATCTGTCTCCTTTCTCCTAGAAAAATTCTCAAAGTTTTAGGTCTTCAATAATGGAACCAAAATCTGGATACTATTCATCCAACACACATATCTCAACTTCGAAGCAAAGTTCAAAGCTCTTCAAGCCACAATTGGACAAAACTTCCTTCATAGGAATTCTAACCATACTTCGCAAGTTTAATTTAAATCAAATCTCAACTCAATATCATAACCACATCAAAAGTTATAAACAAATACCTGAAACATACACAAGTTCCATTTTCCAGATTTCATACTAAACTCTACTCCTTTCATGCAAACATCAATACCACATCAATAAACATCCCATTTAGCCAAGAATTCAGCCATAAATTCATCAAGACAATTACTTGAGTAATTAATCACAATTTGGCAGCACACAACATACATAATTTTCTTACTTCATTTCCACTCATCTAACATCATAACCTTCATTGAAAACACTAAATTCACATTCTTTAATTACCATGTCACTTACCCTCACACAAGCATACACTTAGACCCAAACAATCAATACACAAACTTCATGAAATTAATGCACCAATAAGCACAATAAATGCATTTAACAACAAAACAAGACATAAAACTCAAAGCTTACCTGACAAGCTTTAAATTCTTCAATTTTCCAACTATACACCAAATCTCAACCTTCCTCCCAACACTATACGATCATCACCCTCACAAGGCTTAGGTTTGTGAATTTTTTGTAAATAAAAGAAGAGAGGATACGTAGGATATGAGGGTTTGTGTAGGTGGAGATGAGTAGCACTTAATAAAAAGGGAGAAAACCAAAGAGGAAGAAGAGAAAATGAAGGCTATGGATGAGAGAAGAAGAAAAACAAAGGAAGTTTGGTCATTCATTATAGAAGCATCGTGAAAGACTAACATAAATAAACCCATGACATGTTGGCATGTTAGGCAAGTGACACATGTCAACCTCTCATTCGCTCATTGATTTCCTTTCCAATTCGATTCCAAATTCTACTCCAATTTCTCGTCAAATTCCAATGGCTCAAATTAATAAATCCTAAAATCATGTATCTAATTTTTCAGTACCATTGGACAGTCATTTTCGGTACCGGAAACCAAATCAGTTTGTCACTTGTAAATTTTTCGATCCGGGAAGGTATCCCGAAAAATTTTCAGAAAAATTTCTAAAATTCCACAAAAATAAAAAAACACAAAATCCACTTCAATTTGATTTTCAAGCACAACAATCACATTTTTTTAGAATAAACACATATGCCGAAAAATATCATGAATGCATGTACAATCATGTGCATATACAAAAATTTCAATTTATGCATATATGGAGGCCATATTAGGCATGACCATGCCGAGATACATTTACACACTCGTAACTCATTTCAAATTACCATTTTACCCTTCCCATCGATGATGGGATATTACAATTCTCCCCTCTTAATAAAAATTTCGTCTTCGAAATTCACTTTTAATAACGAAGAAGGTAGGGGTATTGTTATCTCATGTACTCCTCTATTTCTTATATCGTCTTTCTACTCAATGCTCCTTTCATAAAATCACAATTGATAACGTCAATAGGTCTCTCAATTCTCTGTTTAGATGTTATACTTCCTCATTTATTTCCTTGATGAGTTTCAGAATATTCACTCTTTACTTCTAGTTTCAGTACCGCATATATCGGATTATAACAATACTAATCATAACATCACTTATAATGCCATAGTCCTATTTTTGTCATCGTTTAATATGGACTACTTTATGTCACACTTAGCTACACCTTGACACAGGTGATACATTCAAGCCTTCACATCTTTCTCCATATAGTCGCAACTTCGATGTAATCTACCAAAATCCATTCGTCTATCAAAACCATTTTATTATGATTTTCAATTCATTTCACTCACTAACAGTATCCCAAATTTGTTCTGACTTTTGCTCAGGGTGAACGACTCTTTTTGTCGTTTCACCCGAAAAATGATGATTTTGCCTGTAGTCACTACACACTATACATTAATCTTAATCTTATATGTCAAGCATTCCGCATATATCGCCTTTATACTTGCCTCCAATAGTTTACAAGGAAACCAAACAGATAATTACTCTGTTCGATATTCTTAGCCGCCAATTGCTCTTTTGAGGTACACTTCCTAGGACATTTCTTTATCAGATAGTACACATACTTTATGCCATCAAATTCCTCAATTTCTCAATTTGGGTTTTCCTACTTCCTTATTGCAAAACTGATATTACTTTTCCATTAGTACTACGATTTCCTTTTTGCCCCATCTTAACACGTCACTATACCCTCTTTATTACACTAGACTGAGTAACCTAATATTCACATATGTGGTACTAATGTGCTACTCAATTTTGTTGATTGGAACATTAGCTTTATTAGGACAGGTCGCTCTGCACAATCCTTTCAATCTTATCCAATTCTAGTCTTATCTTAAAATCGGTCTAATCATATGTATATCTCATATGTTTCTATCCACATCATGATTTTATGCTTCCAACCCAACTACTATTGCAGAAATCTTCAAGTAATGTATCTTAATTTAGCTCATGCAACTATATTTCTCTCTAGGTATACAAAATCACCTTATACATTACAACCAATGCCCTCTTGATCTCGATTGGAAACCTCTATTGTAGATACGACAAAAACTCCAAATCCGAATGGCATATTTAACACCATAATTATTTTGGTTTCGTTTATCACTGACGTGGCTTACATCTTTTTCCTTCTTGTAATACCTTGAGTAACTAATTCCTCAATGTAGTAGTATCATTACATGCTATCCTCAATTTTTCATTGAATTTTTTTTTCTCGACGGATTTCAGCAGTTCTATCACTTTCCCAATAATTACACATTGACTTATGCTAATGTCTGTTCATTTATACCTGTTGCTCCACACATTTCAATCTATCTACAACCATAATTTCCTGTGTTGAAAACCCCTTCATCAGAGATAATTTATGGTGCCCAAATAGATTTAAAAACACAGCCTACGATGTGGATCAAATTTCACCTCACATGAACAAGAATGTCTCATCGAATTGTTGGATATTTTACATCAACAAAAATATATATACTCCCGATAACTTTTTTTAACCCTAATGCTTGAATCTTTGCTATGGAAATAACTCCAATATTCTCATTTTCATTCATTTTTTTATAGGAGACAGTACAACACAACTTTTCCAGAATACCTGTCATCTTATTTCAAAATTCCCTTCATTGCGTTTGTCAATTCCTTTCTGAAGCAAACCCGATTGACTCAAGCGAGGGGCCTTAGCCCACTATAGAAGAATTACTTGATTCCATTGTTGAATCGAGAGAAGAGATTATGATCCCAGCTACTGGTCATAAAAAGCCTGTCTTCATTGGTCATAAATTAAATTACCCGACTTTCTGACCCTATCTCAGTGATTCTTGGTACAAACCTCGATATTGTCACTCATGTCATTCCTAATAGCTCAAGAAAATCAATTGCAACATTTCACAAGATCTTTAAAAGATCAATTTGTCTCATGACTTCTATAGTCAATGTATCCTCGATTATAAGGTTCAATAAGGCATTAAGCAATTTCTTTTACGCAAACACCCTGGTAAATACCATCCAAAATCCTTACGTCTTACCTAGAGATGTATTTATCTCAATTCTCCAATCATTTATAGTCTCTAGTAATACTGACATTTCAATTTATTCTTCTTCCAGCCTATGATTGGAGTTCACCCTATGATCATAACAGAAACCGATTTTTGTAGGCCAATAACGTGCCTTGCACTTCCTTCCTCACCTGAACACACATATTAACAGTGATTCTACTCCAGTTGATCGGTATTTACCTCTTCTTCTAATGCATCATCCGATCATGATCATTGAATTAGCATTTTAAGTACACTCTTCTCCTTTGAGTTATCATCTTTTTCATAATCGCATGCATACAAACAATCCAACCCTAGGCGCATTTCTAACTGCTCCATATTACACTTCATGTATCACGTATCATCACTTTTAACGTCATGTTCATTTTTATATGCTCAATCCATTCGAATTATAGACACAGAATCAAGAATTGTAATTGCAGGATCCCAACTGTATGCTCACACTAAATCACAACTTTCACATTTTAGATGCCAAATCTATTATAATTCTTTCTTTGAAATGGACTTGTACACTTTAATCTTACCATTTCTACATTTTCCTGACAATATAGTCACTTCGCTATGTCATTCGAAGGTAAATCAGTACGGTACACTATCGATCTCATCACAATATCGATATCATCTTCCATACGACACACCAATACAAATGCATTGAATCTATATCTGCCTTATCGAACAATATACTTTTGCTCATTTTCAATTATCCCCATTTTATCGAGCATACAAGCCAGAATCATAAATACCTAGTCATCCTAAACTTTGAATCTCACATAGGCATATTTTAATGCTAAAACATACTCTTATCACTTTAACCGATATTCTTCTCATGTCCAAATTTGACCTCTCCAGGCTATAGCAATTTTCGTTTTCTTTCAAATCGATTTATACACTTTAAGTCTCATTATTCATTTTGATATCACTTCTTTCTTAAATCAGCTTATACCAATGTATTCACATTCATATCACATTCGAGGGTTTATAACCATAGTACAATATGAATTTCCTTTCCCATTCCTAATTACCCATACACTTTCATTGGCTCATATTCTGACATATCATCACTTTTCTCACACTTAATCACTTAACACATATTCATACGTATGACTAATACTCATGTGACTCAGCCTAGGGATCAGTTATCACGGTCTGCTACGACATGACTTAAATACATGTAACTAAACCTATGTTTCAGAAACTACCCATATAAGCTCGTACTTCTGGGCTCTGATATCACCTAAATGTAACACCCCACTCCCGCATGACTCGAACTCGACATTGATGGTGATATCCGAGTCTGTGCTCTGTGAGGGTAGCGTGCTACATCACTCAGTCAAAATGCAATATAAATTTTTTTTTGAAACATTCACATACTTTATATATTATACGGAAAACAATTTACATAAATAATCATCAGTGAGTTCAATGACCACGGGGGCCCTTTTGTAATTACAATTTCATTCAGTTTGTTAACTTTACACTATGACCTAATCATTTGTACAAAAATTCAGAAAGTACAATTTTTATCAGACACTAATGCAGACACGAACTGATCCCGACTTCTTCTAGCATTATACGCCTGTTGCCAAACGGGGTATTCTTCTGAGTCTTGAAAAATAATTGCAAATTTTATGAGTTTTGTGAACTCAGTGAGGTAACCATTATCGATGGTTCACTCAATTTATACAACACCTCAATTCACATAACATATATTCACATTCTTGCATATTTGACCCCATTTCCCCATTTCACTCGAGTACAGACAATTTGATACATTTCATTCGATTTATACATACATAACCAATTGAATTCACACCACACTCAAGCATAACACATTTGTTTCATAATTCACTTTCAGAGGTACCACATGATTGGTACCATAGAACATAAGGCATTTTGCCTTTCACTTAATCAAAATGATTAAATTAAATGCAAATAACATGCGCATGTGACACTTTTCCAATTTATTTCGGTGTCATGATCGAGCGCCTGAACTATCCCAATATGGGTGCATTAATCGTTGAGCTCGAGGCTCGAATCGTCCCAATATAGGCAAGATAAATCGCCGAGCCGAGGCTCAAACTGTGGGGCTCGAGGCCCATATCGCTGAGCTTTAAGTTCTCGGTGGTGCTCGGTCAACTGTCATTTACTGATTATGCACTCATGCATGGAATACATATGTAGCAATTATGCAGTATCCACATCTCCATCATTTCCAAATTATCATATTCGAACAAACATTTCACAAGTAATCACATCAAAATCACAATCACATTTATCACATTTAAAACACGGAGATCCCAAATTTTCAGACAAATAACACTTCTATGTCATATCTTCACAATTCATCCGACTTTCTGTCCGGAAGAATCCATAATCAAACACAACCCCACCATTATTCTCCAAAGAATTATAAGCACAAAATTATAACACATAATAATTGAGGAACCGTCTAGGTCACTCACCAATAGCTCCCGAAGCAAAAGCCTAGAAGTCTCGGCAACATCTGTGGGGTGACGTTCCAATAGCACCTCTAAACAGTCCAAAATATTCACCATTACCAAATGTACAATCAGAAATACTAAATAATGCGCACGTAACTATTTAGATGTGTACAATGCATGTTCGTGATATTCCTGGCACTATTTCACAAATTCCTGTCACAAAAATTTTCTCTAAAAATTAAAAAGCCATAGACACTAAAATCACTCAATTTGGACCTCGATAGGTCCAATTATTAACAAAAGATAGGTAAGAAAAATAATTACCCTATCCCCTCACTTTGACCTAACCAATCCCCATCAATTTCAACTCTAAACATTCTCAATTTCACAAATACTGAAATTTCATATTTTACGAACTCGATGCCTCGATAATCAGGTCAATCGGAGTTCGGACGAAAAAGTTATACACAAAAGATTGAACAAGGGTCGAAAGAGGAAGGAAACAAAGCAAAAAAAACAATCAATTGAAACGGCGTCGCACGCCTGGGCACGTGTGCCTGCTCACTCGGGCTAGCCTTGGGCGAGCGTCTTGCTCGCTCAAGAAGGCTGCCAAGCGAGCGATCGATCGATCACTGGCTGCAGGAAGGATGCGCGATCGATCGCTCGTCCTCCTGAGCGAGCGACTCCTGCAATCACCCTGCGATTTTTTTTTATATATTTAAATTGCAAAACCTCTCATTAAACCTTCCCCTCTTCCACACTACACATCTCTTTAAACAAAGGTCCAAACATTACAAATAAGGTCTCATTGGAAAGAGTACAGAAAATCCCACAA
This sequence comes from Erythroxylum novogranatense, assembly GCA_029891385.1. Classification (NCBI taxonomy): domain Eukaryota; kingdom Viridiplantae; phylum Streptophyta; class Magnoliopsida; order Malpighiales; family Erythroxylaceae; genus Erythroxylum; species Erythroxylum novogranatense. The sequence continues at coordinate 29,496,877 of CM057224.1, forward strand.
GTCTTATACAGGGCTTAAACATTAATTTCACCCTAACAATCCACAATTAACATCAGAACACAAAAAGCACAAAACCTATACACTTAGAGCTATTTGCACTCAAAACATATTTTCAGCTGAATGACCACCTGAACATTAACAGACTATAACTTTCAATCGACAAATCGAAAAATATCATACCTAGTGGCGTTAGAAAGCTAACAAGTAAATCTTCAACTTTCATGAAGACCAATTTCACAAAATTTGTCTCCTTTCTCCTAAAAAAATTCTCAAAGTTTCAGGTCTTCAATAATGGAACCAAAATCTGAATACTATTCATCCAACACACATATCTCAACTTCGAAGCAAAGTTCAAAGCTCTTCAAGTCACAATTGGACAAAACTTCCTGTTGGACCAATGGTGGTTGACAAATTAAATCCCTTGATGTTTTGATAATAATAAAATATCTAGAACTAATTAAGAAATTATTTCAGGTATTATTCAACGAAAGAATTGTGCAAATCAAGATGAGCAAGTGTTTAATCATTGAAGAATCAAGATAGGAGTTCCCTTATAAGGGAAAATGGCATAAAACATGAGGATTATAGAAGATTTGTATGGATGTTACCGTTGAAGGCAACACAAGTCGACTGGCAAAGCATAAGTCGACTTATACATGAAGATATATCAACACAAGTCGACTAATCATACATAAGTCGACTTATCGAGGACGACAAGTCGACTTACATAGCACAAGTCGACTTATTGGAGAGCGGAGATGAAATTTTACGTAAATGGTTGAAACAAGTCGACTTATTCATTCGACAAGTTGACTTATGAATGCAGCAAATCAGCTCCAACGGTCCAATTAGCCACAAATGGAAAGGAGATTATCAAGGAACGATAATATTAATCAAGCAATGGCTAGAATGAGCTCCAACAGCTATATTTCTTCAAGTATAAATAGAGGATGATGGAAGAAGAGTATACACAAGTTCTACAAGTTCACATACTCTTCAATTGCTCCAAATTGCTCATTATTGTTCTTATTATGTTACAATTGTATTGAGCACTTGTTCTTCAATTCTTATCATATTTCTCTTACAATTTGAGTGACTAGTGAAAGGTCACGTGTGAGGTAGGATTTGTGCCGGAAGACAAATCGATTGTAAAGGTTGCTTGAGCCGGAATTCAAGTGGCATTGTAAAAAGTTCACACTCAACTACAAAGTGTGCAATAAAGTGATTGGAAAAATCCTAAGTGGGAGCTTAGGTAGAGGATGTAGGTCTTAGCACCGAACCTCTATAAAAACAGTGTTTGATCTTCTTCCCTACTATTTTTATTTAAATTTATTTAAATTATTTTTGTGTGAATTAACTTCTGATTTTGTTGTAGAAAATTACAAAAAGATTAAGGATCTATTCAACCCCCCCTTCTAGATCACTTACAATTGGTATCAGAGCAGAAGTATCCAGGGATGGCACATAATAACCTAGCGGAAGAAGCTAACACAAACAACCGCCCTCCTTTATTTAATGGTACTAACTATTCATCTTGAAAAAATCCTATGAAGTATCACATTATGTTTAGGAGTAGAATATTGAAGATAATTATCTTCGGTCCACAACCACCGTTAAAAGAAAATGGTGAGTTAAAAACGGAGCTGGAATACGATGACAATGACTGGAGGCAAGCTTACATCAACGCGAAAGCAATGAAGCTAATTTATTGCACTCTCACGGTTGAGGAAAGAAACCGAGTTAACTCGTGTACCAGCGCCAAAGAAATGTGGGAGAGACTTCGCATCGCCCATGAAGGAACCAACCAAGTCCGGGAGACAAAGATTAACATGCTTCTTCATGACTATGAAATGTTTGTCATGAAGGAAGGTGAGTCTATTTCTACTATGCTTGATCGTTTTGCAGAAATCATAAATGGATTAGGCAACCTTGGAAAACATATGACGGACAGCGAGAAGGTAAAGAAAATTCTTTGCTCACTACCAAAGGAATGGGACTCACAAGTCACCGCCATTATGGAGTCAAAGGATCTCAATCATCTGGAATTCAACGCCTTGGTGGGATCACTTATCAACTATGAGATCATTCTCAAATCCAGAGGAGATAGAGGTAAGCCACAAAAATCAATCGCTTTAAAAGCTAATACATCTTCTTTTGATGAAAGTGATGAAGAAATAGATGAAGAGGAGGAAGACGAAGAGATAGCAATGTACGCTAGAAATTTGAGAAAATTCAAAGGACTTCTCAAAAATCGTAGGAAGGAATTAAATGGTGGAAGAAATGGAGAAAAGAAAAAATTTGCATTTGAAATAAAATCCAAGGGCTATGACGAAAAGAAAAGCAATGAAGAATGTTGGAGATGTGGAAAAAGGGGACATCTCGCAAGAGAATGCCAAAGTTCATCCTCCACATCAAACTTCCAGAAAAATGAAAAATACGACAAAGGAAAAAAGAAAACTAGCCTGGTAGCAACTTGGAGTGATGATGAGGAAGAATAACAAAGAGATGATGAAAAAAACTTGGCACTTATGGCAAATAGCTCATCAAGTGATGATGAAAATGAGGTAACTTTCAATGACCAAGATCTAAGAGATTCCTTTGATGCTTTACAAGCTAATTTTGAAGAAGCTATTGAGATTAACAAAAAATTAAGAAAGAAAATACGAGAATTGGTTGCAGAAAATAGTACCTTACATGAAGCTATTAATGATTTAGATAGTCCAAAGGAAGATCATTCTGCATGTCTTGTTGAAAAGGAAAAACTTGTTTGTGAGCTTGATAGACTTAGAAAAAAAATTTCGTATGTGGTTGGAAAATTTGTGAATGGAAACGAAAAATTTGAAAAATTGTTATCGTTGCAAAGATACTCAATTTCTAAACATGGATTAGGATATGATCCTTTTGATAGAGATTGTTCGTTAATTTCCAAATTTACTAAGGATGGAAAAATCGCTCAATGTGCTAGATGCTTGAAAGATGGTCATATAGAAATTGCTTGCAAGAGTACTAGAAGATGTGTTAAGGTTAAGAAAATTTGGGTAATTAAAGGCACAACACCACCTAATGTGGTTTATATGGCTAACCAAAATGGACCCAAAATGGCTTGGGTACCTATAAGAAGAAAGAACGTTGATATTGTAGGTACAAGCAAGGGATGAAAGGCCTTCAAGCACTTGGTACATCGATAGCGGATGCTCAAGACACATGAGTGGAGACAAGAACCTTTTTTGCAGAAATTAAACCAAAGAATCAAGGTTATGTCACTTTTGGAGACAACAATAAAGGTAAGGTCATTGGTATTGGTAAAGTGGGTAAGGAACCTTTGCCAACCATTGACAATGTTTTGCTTGTTGATGGGTTGAAACATAATTTGTTAAGTGTTTCTCAACTATGTGATATGAATTTTAATGTAAGTTTTGAATCATCACATTGCATGGTTAAGAAGGATGGTCATGTTGCTTTCATTGGTTTAAGACATGGAAATACATACATTGTTGATTTACATGATGATAGTTCATTTAATGAAAAGTGTTTGGTGACATTAGAATAAAATGCATTTTTATGGCACAGAAAATTAGAACATGCTCCTTTGCCTTTAATTTCTAAGCTTTCGAAAAATGACATAGTGAGAGGATTGCCTAAAATCAAATTTGTTAAAGATCACTTGTGTGAATCTTGTTTAAAGGGAAAACATGTTAGAGAATCTTTCAAACCAAAGAAAGAAATTTGTACATCTAGAATTCTTGAACTTGTGCATATGGATTTGATTGGACCATCTAGACATGCTAGTCTTAGTGGAAAATTATATTTCCTTGTGATTGTGGATGATTTTTCTAGATTTACTTGGGTGAGATTTCTTGCGAATAAAAGTGATTCCTTTAATGAATTTACCAAGTGGCGTAGATTGGTTCAAAATGAGAAAATTTTGTTAATCGTTGCAATTAGAACCGATCATGGAGGTGAATTTGAATGTGAACCTTTCGAAAGTCTTTGCGACAAATACGGAATGGAGCACAATTTCTCAACACCAAGGACTCCGCAATAAAATGGTGTAGTAGAAAGGAAAAATCGCTCATTTGAAGAAATGAGCAGGACTATGTTAAATGAGTACAATCTTCCCAAATCATTTTGGGCGGAAGCAGTCAATACCGCGTGCTACGTCATCAATAGGGTGCATCTACGAAGAGACAAAAATAAGACACCATACGAGTTTTGGAAAGGTAAGAAACCCAATATTTCTTATTTTCATCCTTTTGGTTGTAAAGTTTTTATTCATAATAATGGAAAGAACAATTTAGGAAAATTTGATTCGAAATCTAATATTGGTGTATTTATTGGTTATTCTTAATCTAGTAAGGCTTTTAGAGTTTATAATAATAGGACTAAATTTGTTGAAGAAAGTATTCATGTTAGGTTCGATGATATGATTTCACCCCCGAGAAAGGTTTGTTTTGATGATGATGCAAGAAGTTCAGGTAATAAAGTTGAAGAAATTGAATCCAAGATTGAGGAATTGAAGTTAGATGAAGAAAATCATGTACCCGATATTAAATCATGGGCAAAAGCAAAGAACCATCCTATGGAGCAAGTTATTGGTGACTTAAATGATGGTTTGAGAACCAGTAGAAATGTCTATGAGAATATGAGCAATTCAGCCTTCATCTCATTAGTAGAACCCAATAATATAGAAGAAGCTCTTAAAGATGAAAACTGGTTATTAGCCATGCAAGAAGAGCTTAATCAATTCAAGCGAAACGATGTATGGGATTTGGTAGCTCCACCAAAGGACAAGACTATTATTGGAGTCAAGTGTGTAAATCGGATTAAATATGATGAGAATGGTGAAGTGATTAAAAATAAATCAAGGTTAGTGGCTCAAGGATTTTATCAAGAAGAAGGCCTTGATTACAACGAGACATATGCTCCTGTGGCTCGGTTGGAGGCAATCAGATTACTATGTGCTTTTGCATCTCATAAAAGGATCAAATTAAATCAAATGGACATCAAGAGCGCATTTCTCAATGGATACATTCAAGAGGAAGTCTACGTCAAGCAACCACCAGGATTTGAAGATCATGAGCATCCGGATTATGTCTTATGGACTAAAGCAAGCACCTAGAGCATGGTATGAAAGGTTAAGTACTTTTCTAACTCAACATGGGTATGCTCGTGGTAAGATTGATAATACTTTATTCATTAAACATGTTGATAAGGATATGCTTATTTGTCAAATTTATGTTGATGATATTGTGTTTGGTGTTACTAATGAATTTTTGTGCAAAGAATTTAGTGACTTAATGCAAGGCGAATTTGAAATGAGCATGATGGGGGAACTCAAGTTCTTTCTTGGATTGCAAATCAAACAACACAAAAATGGCATTTTCATCCACCAATCAAAGTATACCAAGGAACTTCTTAAGAAGTTTAAAATGGAAGGATGCAAAGTGGCAACAACACCAATGGCAACAAATGTGGTCTTGGAAAAACATGAACATGAAGAAGATGTTGATCAAAAACTCTATAGAGGTATGATCTGCTCTCTTTTGTATTTAACTGCTTCTAGACCTGACATTATGTTTGCCACATGTCTTTGTGCCAGATTTCAATCTTGCCCCAAGATTTCTCATTTGAGTGCTTGCAAAAGAATATTTAGATATTTGAGTAGAACTGTCAATCATGGTTTATGGTATCCCAGTTGTGAATCCTTTGATTTGTATGCTTATAGTGATGCTGATCATGGTAGCTGTAGAATTGATAGAAAAAGTACTAGTGGATTATGTCATTTCTTAGGTTCATCTTTGATATTTTGGGCTAGTAAAAAGCAAGTTAGTGTAGCCATTTCCATTGCTGAATCTGAATATGTAGCAGCTGGGAGTGCATGTGCCCAATTTCTTTGGATTAAACATCAATTGCTTGATTATGGTATTGTGGTTAAAAATATTCCTATTTATTGTGATAATACCAGTGCAATTTGTTTAAGTAAAAATCCAATTTTGCATAGTAGAACAAAGCATATAGAAATTAGACATCATTTCATCCGTGATCATTGTTTAAAAGGTGACATTTGCTTGAAGCATGTATCATCTAGTGACCAATTAGCTGACATTTTTACTAAACCTCTTAAGGAAGATGTGTTTGTGAATATTAAATTGAGATTAGGCATGTGTAATTTAAATTCCTTTGGTTGAATTTACTTTTGGTTACGTTCATATATCAAATGGTCAAAATTTGAGGCAAAAGTGTAATCACATCCGAAGATACATTCATCATGTTGTTTACTTGGGCTGAAAAAGTGACTTATTTGGAGTATTGGACACATTTTCTGACTTGACCATTAGCAAGTCGACTTATCAGGGAATTAGTCGACTTATGATTTTTCTCAGCGTTTGGGGAGTGCAAAAATTTGAGGATAAGTCGACTTATGCAGATTGACAAGTCGACTTATATATGTCGATAAGTCGACTTATGAGGAAGACAAGTCGACTTATGGTCGAACGGAGACTTTAAAACCTTTTCTTCAATTTCTTCTCCGCAGACCTCTTCTCACTAAACCCTAAAAATCTTCTCCCACAACTCGACTTATTTTCTTCAATCTCTTCAAATCTTACTTACCCATAAATTTTCGACCTCCATCAACTCTAAACCCCCTCATTTTATCTCCAAATCAACCCTTTTTTTTCAAACCCCTCTTTCAAAACCCTAACCTGCGATTTTCCCCTTTTCTCTCTACAAATCTATGTCTCCTCAAAAATCTTCTCAGAAAGGGAAAGAACCTGCTCAATCTCAAGGTCCCCACGTTCATCATAAACCACGAGTACGGGGGTCTTCATCAAGGGGAGATGCTGCGAGGGAGGATGACGCGACTGAACCTAGATTTGTTTCGAGGGATGCTCAAACATTGTATTATAAGGTACTTAAAGATGAAGTATTGATTCCCTCCGTGAGATTTGATTGGACTGAGTTAGATAGTAGCAAGTTCTCATATGTGTTTACTGAAATTGTTAACCTTGGGCTAAGAGATTTTTTGGGTTTTCATGCTGATATTTATGAAGATATAGTAAGGGAATTCTATGCGAATCTGGTTGTGATTGGCAGTAATGTTGAGGATGGAGTTACTCTGTCATCTAAAATTAACGGGAAAGCAATTTATCTTAGTGAATCAGATTTGTGTACCATGTTTCATTTTCCTAGAGGAGGAGTTAGGCCTAGAGCTTCCCTTACTGATTTTGAGATTTTGAGGAATGCTGAGGGTGATACTTATGAAGAAGCCGAAGAGAATTTCGGCTATACTGAGGAAAAAGGGGTTGATCTGTTCGTTCGGTTATGTTCCGATCATTCCCTTCCCTTTGAGGCTATGGATCTACCGTTAAATTATCGATTATTACACTATGCGATTAACGGGGTTGTTTACCCAAAGAAGGCTAGTAATAATCAGTTACTTCATTAGATAAGGAGATTCTTTGGCACTTGGAGGAAGGAGGAAAATAAACTATCCAAGCTTAGTTATCCAAATGATGAGGAAAAGGTGAGTCTATTACGAGGACAATGAAAGGAAACCATCCGCATAAAGGAATGCCTTATCTTTGCTTTGATTACCCATATCTCTCGAGTCAAAAGATGCAACTGGATTCTTATGCAAGTTTTCCTTATCCTCAAAGTTGGAGATTCACGCCTTATAACTCGAGGAGCATGAAGTTGGTTAGAATAGTTGAAAAGGTCGGGTCTATTCCTATCATGTTGAGAGGCTTGGGTTGACTTTAGTAGGTGAGCAGGTCCCTTCGAGGAAATGATCTAAGAGGACAGCAAATTGTCCTAGTAGCTCACGACCAAGTAATGTGGGAAGAAGTGAAGTATCCCAAACTGATATTCAGGAAATTCGAGATCAGTTGGATGAGATAAATGAGCGACATGATGATCAACAAGATATTCTTATAAGAATGGGAAAAAATTGACGAAAGCAACGCATGCTTACCCGCTTAGAAGAACATCAAGAAGATTTTTTACAAGCTAGGGTGTAGGCACGATGATTCTTCGTCATGATGTGTATTGCATTGTGCCTTGACCAACATTTCCACTTCTGTTTTTGTTTTATGTGTTTTTATGTGCTTTGTGTTGGATTCACATATTTTGTAATGACTATTGCTATTATTTATGTTTGATGCTATGTTTGGTTATAAACTTCATTAATCTTCATTTTAGTCTATTTTTCACTATTGATTTTTTATTATGACAAAAAGGTGGAGTAAAATTGGAAATTGATATTTGATTAAGGGGGAGACAAGTTATTTCATTGATTTGCAATTATGTTGATCTCTATTTTAATCTTTGATTTATTAATTAAGGGGGAGACAAACTAACCATCAAGACAAAGGATTAAAATCCTTGATCAAGTTTTATGTCTTTCAAATTTCTTTTCAATTTCTAAATATTTTGTCATTATCAAAAAGGGGGAGATTGTTGGACCAATGGTGGTTGACAAATTAAATCCCTTTATGTTTTGATAATAATAAAATATCTAGAACTAGTTAAGAAATTATTTCAGGTATTATTCAATGAAAGAATTGTGCAAATCAAGATGAGCAAGTGTTTAATCATTGAAGAATCAAGATAGGAGTTCCCTTATAAGGGAAAATGGCATAAAACATGAGGATTATAGAAGATTTGGATGGATGTTACCGTTGAAGGCAACACAAGTCGACTTGCAAAGCATAAGTCGACTTATACATGAAGATATATCAACACAAGTCGACTAATCATACATAAGTCGACTTATCGAGGACGACAAGTCGACTTACATAGCACAAGTCGACTTATTGGAGAGCGGAGATGAAACTTTACGTAAATGGTTGAAACAAGTCGACTTATTCATTCGACAAGTCGACTTATGGATGCAACAAATCAGCTTCAACGGTCCAATTAGCCACAAATGGAAAGGAGATTATCAAGGAACGATAATATTAATCAAGCAACGGCTAGAATGAGCTCCAACAGCTATATTTCTTCAAGTATAAATAGAGGATGATGGAAGAAGAGTATACACAAGTTCTACAAGTTCACATACTCTTCAATTGCTCCAAATTGCTCATTATTGTTCTTATTGTGTTACAATTGTATTGAGCACTTGTTCTTCAATTCTTATCATATTTCTCTTACAATTTGAGTGACTAGTGAAAGGTCACGTGTGAGGTAGGATTTGTACCGGAAGACAAATCGATTGTAAAGGTTGCTTGAGCCGGAATTCAAGTGGCATTGTAAAAAGTTCACACTCAACTACAAAGTGTGCAATAAATTGATTGGCAAAATCCTAAGTGGGAGCTTAGGTAGAGGGCGTGGAGTCTTAAGACCAACCTCTATAAAACAAAGGTTTGATCTTCTTCCTACTCTTTTATTTAAATTTATTTAAATTATTTTTGTGTGAATTAACTTCGATTTTGTTGTAAAAATTACAAAAGATTAAGGATCTATTCAACCCCCCTTCTGATCACTTACACTTCCTTCATAGAAATTCTAGCCATACTTCTCAAGTTTAATTTAAACTAAACCTCAACTCAATCTCATAACGACATCAAAAGTTATAAACAAATACCTAAAACATACACAAGTTCCATTTTCCAGATTTCATACTAAACTCTACTCCCTTCATGCAAACATCAATACCACATCAATAAACATCTCATTTAGCCAAGAATTCAGCCACAAATTCATTAAGACAATTACTTGAGTAATTAATCACAATTTGGCAGCACACAACATACACAATTTTCTTACTTCATTTCCACTCATCTAACATCATAACCTTCATTGAAAACACTAAATTCACATTCTTTAATTACCATGTCACTTACCCTCACACAAGCATACACTTAGACCCAAAAAATCAATACACGAACTTCATGAGATTAATGCACCAATAAGCACAATAAATGCAGTTAACAACAAAACAAGACATAAAACTCAAAGCTTACCTAACAAGCTTTAAATTCTTCAATTTTCCAACTATACACCAAATCTCTACCTTCCTCCCAACAGCATACGATCATCACCCTCACAGGGCTTAGGTTTGTGATTTTTTTGTAAATAAAAGAAGAGAGGATACGTAGGATATGAGGGTTTGTGTAGGTGGAGATGAGTAGCACTTAATAAAAAGGGAGAAAACCAAAGACGAAGAAGAGAAAGTGAAGGCTACGGATGAAAGAAGAAGAAAAACAAAGGAAGTTTGGTCATTCATTATAGAAGCATCGTGAAAGACTAACATAAATAAACCCATGACATGTTAGCATGTTAGGCAAGTGACACATGTCACTTGCCACATGTCAACCTCTCATTCGCTCATTGAGTTCCTTTCCAATTCGGTTCCAAATTCTACTCCAATTTCTTGTCAAATTCCAATGGCTCAAATTAATAAATTCTAAAATCATGTATCTAATTTCTCAGTGCCATTAGACAGTCATTTTAGGTACCGGAAACCAAATCAGTTTTTCACTTGTAATTTTTCCGATCCAGTTTTCAAAAAAATTTCTAAAATTCCACAAAAATGAAAAACACACAAAAATCCACTCCAATTTGATTTTCAAACACAACAATCACATTTTTTTACAATAAACACATATGCCAGGAAATGTCATGAATGCATGTACAATCATGTGCATATACAAAAATTTCAAGTTATGGATACATGGAGGCCATATTAGGCATGACCATGCCGAGATACGTTTACACACTCGTAACCCATTCTAAATTACCATTTTACCCTTCTCATCAATGATGGGATGTTATAATGCCTCTAAGGGACCAAAGAGGAAACTGGTTGTATTCTAAAGAAGAGATACACTAAGAAGCTCTCTCATATTTCTTAAACACTCTAGGCTAAAATTACTAATACTTCTTCATATGTACCCCTGTTAAAGGCTTTCTGAGAAAATCAGCTTCCTCGCATGAAGCTGAACTCCTTATCTGACGGTTCAATGAATCAAATGTAGAGAAAACCATGTTGTTCTTACATCTCTCTAGATCTTGATGGGCTTAATGACTTTTTTTACCAAAAGATTCAGCCACTAACTAAAGGATTAGTCATAGATGTAGTTTTGGAATTCTTCAATATGGGTGAAAAAACCTATGTTGCTCTTATTCCTAAGGTTCGTTAACCTAATTCCCTAAAGTAATTCAAGTCCATCTTTTATCACAACATCATATACAAATTGATTTCCAAAATTTTAATTGACATATTGAAAATAATCATTGATAGGTTAGTTGATCCCTCTCGATGGGCCTTCATTAAGAACATGTTGATTGGTGACAATTCTTTAATGGTATAGGAGTTACTTAAGAATTACAAAAAAAATAATTCAAGCAAGAATTGTTTCATTAATATCAACTTTAACAAGGCCTTTAACACCTTAGATTAGATTTTCATTAATCATACAATACAAGTATTTAATTTTCCTTTCAACTTTATTAACTGGGTTACTTAAGACATTATTACACTCTTATATGGAGTTTCAATTAATGGTGAGCCCATAAAATTAATTCAAATGGCTAAGGGTTTGAGGCAAGGGGCCTATTATCTCTTTACCTCTTCATGTTGAGCATTTTACCTCCTCAATTTGAACATGGAGGTGTCAAATTTATTAAAAAGGGAGTTAAACAAGAAAGTATTTAAAGATAACTAACCTTCTAGTTGTAGATGATCTCATTATGCTTTCAAAGGTCGATCCTAGCTCAAGTTGTGCCTTTATAACTACCTTAAAAACTTTCAAACAGGTTTTAGGGTTATCAATCAACATCTAAAAAGGCCACTTGTTGTTTGCAAAAGAAGAAATCGACAAAATAAGCATCCTAGAAAGCATTATTAGAATGAAAGCCATAATACCTCCAATTAAGTACCTTGGTGTTTCTATATCTACCAAAAGGCCTCTATACAGTGAATTCAGGCCATTAATGAAGAAAATGAAAGTTATAATATCCAATAGGTGAAACAAGAGCCTATCTCTTGCAAGAAGGGATTAATTATTGATCTTAATTCTTAATAGTTTGTAAGTTTTCTAGTCCTCTTACATTTACCTTCCCAGGAGCATAAATAAGACAATAAAGTAAATATTTTGAAAATTCATTTGGTCTTAATACGATTCTAGTCCAACTAAAGCAAAAGTGAAATGGAAAGACTTATGTTTACCCAAACAAGCAGGAGGGTTGGGGATAATTTGCTTTAAAACATTGAATTAGAATCAATTCCTTAAAAGAATATGGAGAATCCTAAAGGATAAAAACTCCTTAAAGGTTAAGTAGATACACAAATATTAAATTAAAGACAAAAGCTTATAGAATATAAGTCCCAATAGTAACACCTTATGGACCATACTAAACATACTTAAATTGAGGGAAAGACTTAAGCCTTGTATTTTCTACTAGATTGGTGATGGCATTTCTACTTCTTTTTAGCATGATAGTTGAACAAACATTGCCCCATTGATTAATGCTACTTCATTGACTGGCCTAAAGAATTTGATTATAGATGATGCCATATTAAAGAGGCTTTAACTTCCTTTCAAACTTAGTTGGCCACTCAAAATCTTATCCAAAATAGTTAATTACTAGTTACGAGGACTATATTAGATGGAACTTGGTTCCACCATGTCTTTTTTCTAATTGTTTAAGAATACATCAAACCTTGAGCACCTAAAATAAAGCAGTATAAACTATTATAGTTTTATTAAGCCAGTTCAAGAGTTTTTACTACAATGTGGTTAGCCATTAGAGAGAAACTAGCTATCTTAGAAAAAGTAAAGAAATATAGGAATGTAGCTAACACTTGTCACTTTTACAAATTGGAAAGGGAAACAATTAACTATTTATTCATCGAATGCGTAAAAACTTATAATATATGGAATGATATTACGATTTTATGCAATCAGATCATTCATATAAGGAGCTGACAATCCATAATTAATCATCGCTTTAAAAAATCAGAAGAGGAATCAAGGAAACTAGGTCGTCCTTAAACTTGCTCTAAGCAAAACAATTTACTACATTTGGTTGGAAAGGAGCAAATGCATCTTTACTCATTGTGAAGCTTTACTTTGATTTATAGTCCACTACATAAGAGAACAAATTATCGCCCTAAAGTTGATATGTTATGCTACCCTTTCCTAAGTTCTAACTAGAAGCTGGTTTATAGATCACCAAGGAGTATTGCTTAATTATCTCATCCTATATACACACTCGAGTGTTGTATCAATATGAAACTTCAATAAGGAAAGAGGTTAACTTAGATTGTTTGTATTGTTCACTTTTAGTTTCATTTTTATCGTGAGACTTTGGTCTATTTAGTCTTAGGAACCATGTGCTTTATACATTAATTCGCCTTAATATACATTATTTAAATTTATAAAAAAACCTACTCCTATTGCCAATAAATCATATAAATTAAATTAAATTAATCTAACTAGATAATTTAAGCATTTATAAAACCTTCTCCCATGTTTTTTTTATCACTCTTAAGAAGTTCTTATAAAACCATTCAAGCAATAATAATATTGAACAATAACATAGGAGGTGTTGTTAATTAAAGATCCATAATGTAAGGCCCCATTCAAAGTTAGTACTGAATTAGAACAATTAATATTTGAGTTACATGAGGATCTACAATATAAAGTAACACCAATTAAAACAATTCCAAGATATAAAATAATGCATTTTCTAGTGCTAAGGGTGTATAGATTGGAAGATAGAAAGACGAGGTTGGGTGACAATGAGTTTACTGTTTTATTTAGTTATTTTACTTTTAGGCAAAGTTGTGAATATTGTATCGGACTAGGTATCGGATTGGGTTCTAGTATGGTATTGTATCGGTACCGATCAATACCAGATATTGTTTCGGGTAATTTTTTAAATTTATGAAATAGTCCCTAATTTTTAAAAAATTTGCAAAATAGTCCATTAGTATATTATACAGTTGTATTGTATAATTTATAAGTTTACACCAATCCTATCTCCAAAAATCTTAATAATAAATAATAATCACAATTAATATAAAATAATAATAATTTTAAATTTTTCATATATAAATAATAACTACAATTAATATGAAAAAGGCAATCATCATCATACAAATATAAAATTAAGAATAATACAAAGTATTTAAAATATTACAATAATATAATTTTATCATTTTAGTAAATAATAATTACATCAAAATATTCAATAAAAGAACAATAAATATCCTTAACCCTTAAATTATTATAATTTACAACAAGAGTTCGTGATAAAGAAACAATTAAGTAGAAGTTAAATGTTAGGCCCCAAATTTTCTTTATTGATGTTATTAAGCATGAATTATGTTGATTGTATGATTTATTACATAGTTTGATTTTATTGGAAGTGTTAGTGAAAAATTAAGATTAATTTGAGATTAGTATGGAATAAGTGGTAATGAAAGAGTAAAAAATATATATGAGGGCATTATTGGAAGATCACTTAAGTTGGAGAGGTTAAGGCTTTACAAAGAGGGGCATTATAGTCCTTGTGCTTTCATTTAGTGTAGCACCCCCTTACCATAGAGTACCCACCGGAACGCCCGTAGGTCATTTCGGTACATATCCTACGATAAGAGACCACTACTGACAACCACCACTAACTCCTCATGACATCACAATAATAAAACAGTAACAAGAAATTGGTAACTTTTTAAAACCAAACTGTATTTCATTTCATCTCATCAAACTCAGTAATCTACAAACAGTCAATGTTTCAGTCTGTACATGTTCCAACACACTTTACACTAAGTACCATACAGTAAGACACAATTAACAGTTCTACTACAAGTCTCCAAAAGAAAGCCCAGCTGACCGACCTTTGAGCCATAGCCTCTCTCGCCAATCCGATGTACAAGGCTCTACAATCCTGAGGGAGCTATCAGTCTACGCTTAATCCTGAAAAATAGATTGCAATTTTGGATGAGTTTGCGAACTCAACAAGGAACCATCATCGATGGTTCTCCCAATTCATGCATCACACAAGCATGTTACACAGTCACAATGATAATAATAATACAGTCACATAGTCAATCTTACAATCAAGATTACTAGTATCACGATCCGATGTCTGAAGCACGATGAGTCATATAGTCCCGTCATGTAGAGTAGAAAACTATTTCAGATAAGCATTCTAGTATGCAATGCGCATGTGACTCTTTTTCCAGTTTATTTCAGTGTTGTGACCGAGCGCTTAAACAGTGTCAGTGATCAGTAGACGCGTCTAGGGAGGATTATCTCCCTTCGAGCTATAAGCTCGTTTTCAGTATCAGTGGCGACTCGGTTCAAAATTATTCTTTATCAGTTTATGCATCTGTGGATGAATGCATATGCCCAATTACACATCCCATAAACAGTTAATAATTCACAGTCAATTAACAATCAGTATCTCACAAGTAATCCACGTAATCCCAGTAAGGGTAAACAAATCACATTAAACACATAGATTGAGATAACCACCTAGGTTACTCACCTATTACTTCCGAGCTAATGCCGGGAAGTCTCTGTGATTTCGGTCGAACGACGCTCCAATTGGGCCTCTATAAGAATCAAAGAAGATAATAGTCACTACTTATCTCATCTGAACTAGTAATGATGCACATGTAGGTGAAAATGCATGTTCATGATATTCCCGGCCCTAATCCCATTTTTTTCCATCATCAAAATCCGTCTAAAATTAGAAATCTAACAGCACTGACAGTACTCAATTCGGACCTCTATAGGTCTAAAAATAAATAAAACGGTGACCAAAGAATCATTAACCAGACCCACGTCAATTTCCCGTCCCTAAATTCCCAATTTTTTATAACAATGAAATTAAACCTTTCATGAATCCGATGCCTCAAGAATCAGGTCAATCGGACGTCGGAAGGAAAAGTTATAAGCAAAAGAAGGAAAATATATGATCCTAGTCGACTTGCGTAAAAATCCTAGTCGACTTATGCTACTGTGTATGTACAAGTCGACTTATATGGGGTGCAAGTCGACTTATGCTATATAATAGCAGATCTGGAACAACGTCCTCCGACATCCTAACTTACACAGGGCATAACTCCCTACTCTGGACTCCAAATTGGACAAACTTGGTATCTATTTTATAGAGAAAAGAGAGCTCTACAAGTTTT
Source organism: Erythroxylum novogranatense (assembly GCA_029891385.1). Classification (NCBI taxonomy): domain Eukaryota; kingdom Viridiplantae; phylum Streptophyta; class Magnoliopsida; order Malpighiales; family Erythroxylaceae; genus Erythroxylum; species Erythroxylum novogranatense. Next base: position 29,513,030 of record CM057224.1, read on the forward strand.
ATGAAGGACACAAAAGCCAATTTCACCTCTAAGGGTGTAAAAATGCAATCAAAGTTACTGCCCTCATAATGCCTCTCAAAACAGTGCAACATTTTGTCAAAACAGTGCAACAGTTTATAAAATCTGTAACTTTCTAGTTCCTAAGTCAAAAATTACACAATAAATGTGCACAGAAAGATCCCAATGTTATCTACAACTTTCATGAAAAACCTGAAATCAAATTCATTTGCTAACTAGGCCAAACAATTCACCAAAGCATCTGCCTACTAAAATTTCCCAATCTGAACAGTACATTTCAAAGCAGCATATCTCCTAGTAAAAATGTCAGAAAAATCACTATCTTATATCACTGGAAAGATAAGGTCTCATACTTCAATTTTCATGAAGGACTCAGAATCCAATTCCATCATTAACAAGCTCAAAACTGTCATGCAAGTTTCTTCCCTGACCATTAGTCAATGACCTAACTTCAGTCCAATCTTTGAAAATTCATAAGTCCCAATTCTGTTATCCAAAATTAACATACTATATCTCATTTTCAATATAATTGCTTCCTCTACAACTTTCCAGAAGATCATTTGTGCCAATTCAAATCAAGAAAATCTCTAAATTTTCTTCCAATCAGAATATTCACAAAACCTACACTTATGGCTAGGTTCCAACATAATGCACATGGTCAGTCATTAGTTAACAGTTCATAACTCCCAACGTACATATCGAAAAATTGCAAAATCAGTGGCAATGGAAAGCTAACAAGATAGGCTTCAACTTTCATTAAAACCATTTTCACCAATTCCTCATAAATCAACCTAGAAAAATTCATCAAAGTTTCAGAGCATCAAGCTCGGTTACTGTTCACACAGCACCTAACAATTCACTTTGAATGCCAAAATTAAAATCCTTAAGGTCAGAATTGGACAAAACTTCCTTCATATGAATTATGGTCATACTTCTTAAGTTTAATATAAAACAAACCTCAGCTCAACTGGACAACCATATCAAAAGTTATGAGCCAAAATCTGAAACCTACACAATGTCACATTTTCCAGATTTCCTTCCTACCTCAACTCTTTTCATTTCATCATTTTACCTACATCAATATGCATCCATTTGGACCTCTAATTCAGCCATAAATTCATCACAACATTTACTTGCATAATTAACAAAGATTTGGCAGCACATAACATACTAGGTTCTTCCCTAAATTTCCATTCATCTAGCATCACACACATCAAAACAACATAGTTATCATTCAACCTCACACATACTAACACTTATACCCAACCAATACAACCACTCTCTTTATGAAATTCATGCACAATAAAACACCATAAATGCTTCTAACTACTAAATGAAAGAACATAAGCAAAATTCTCACCTAAAGAAGTTTCAAGCTTTAAATCTTCAATCTTCAAAAATAACACCAACTTCTACTTTACTCCTCACCTATGGCCTTCACTCCACCCCTCAACAACCATCATCATCTCAACACTTAAGTTTGGTTTTGGAGGTGTAGAAAGGAGGAGCAAGTAAGCAACCAAGAGGGATTCTTGTATGGAGGATGAACCACACCCACGAAGGAAAGAGGAGAAAGCCAATGAAGAAGAAGAAACAAAAGCTACGGATGAAGGAAAACTTTAGCTTTCAAAGCAATTTTTTTAAGCCTTTCCCAAAGAGAAAATTCGTGGGTGAGTGAAAGGAACAAGACAAAACCATTTAATGCATAAGGAGACTTGTCAAAGTAATGTTTTTAAGTCTTTCAAAGAGGAATGTCGTGAGAGATGAATGGATTAGTACAAAATTATTAAATGAAATGGGACACTTGTCAATTTATGGAGAAAAAGACAAAAACCTCCATTAAACAAAAACCTCCATTAAACCTATTTAATCAAAGAACCCTAATCCCAAAAATCCTTTATCCAATAATTCAGTGCCTTTAGGCAATACTTTTTAGTACTGGAAACCCACTCAGTCAGTCAGTGGGAAATTTTTCGGTCCGGGCAAGTACCCTGAAAAATTTCAAAAAAATTCTCACAAATCCCTAAAAATGTAAAACACACATTGGATCACTCCAATAAATTTTTCAAACATAATTTCCACAATATTCACTATAAAATTTCATTTAGACCCAATACCGGGAAATATCATGAATACATGTACGGTTATTTTTCATGTGCAAAAATTCACTGTTCACAAATACCAGTATGCATAAAAATGGTAAATCAGTCCTATTCACTCTCATCCCTGACCAAATTACTATTTTACCCTTCCTATCGGGGAGGGATGTTACAACTCCCCCCTCCTAATAAAAATTTCGTCCGCGAAATTCTCAGTCGATGGTTTCATATGGTAGACACTGATCAGTGGTCATATGTCACCACATGTCCCATACACTTCATCAATCAATGACTCGTTTTCTAAAAAGTCACAATAAATAGACTTAATGAGTCGTTCAATCACGTATTTGACTATCTCAATTATCTCAGTTTATTTCAAAGTAGATCATTATTTCTGACCCTATGCACTTATTATGTTTTATCAAGCCTTTTCCACTAGTAACATGCAGCCTAATTCATGCTCCATTGATAACCTTTTTGTCAATTCTGAGTACACCTTATCAAGGTGATACTTACAATAAAACCCTTCATCTCGTCTTTGCCACTTCCCTTTCCTTTGGTACTTGCACAATGAGATATATAGGCTAAATGGGTTAGGTGAATTAACACTGGTTATAGCAAAATAGACATAAGTGTCACTGTGTTCATGATTTTAAGCGCTACATGTACATTCTGAAATATTACTGATTGAATTTTTGGTAATCATTGCATACTGTAACTGGTATAGAGGCACATTTGGAGCGTCGATCCACCGATGCCACTAAGACTTACAGGTATTAGCTCGTAATGCAATGAGTAACCTAGTTAGTTTCTCGATTTTGATCGTTAAATGTTTTGTACTTGGAATTCTGTGTTGAATAATGATGAGTATGTGAATTGTTATGTTTGAAATCTCGGACCAAAGGTCCGAGGGATTGAGTGATTGGATATGCCAATGCGATTGATTGTGAATGGGAAAAATTATCTATGACTGAAATACCAGACCGAAGGTCCGAGGAAATGGGAATTTGACATTGAAGTGCTAATTGACTGAGATTGAGAAACTTTATGTTTCCAATATGATATGACTATTTCAATTATTGGTTTTGATCAGATTGCGATATTGGGCATATTGCATTTCATGCACAGATACATGAACAGATAATGATAGTTGTGACCTGAGTCGCCACTGTTACTGAAACGAGTCTCGAGCTCGAAGGGAGTTAGTGCATACCTAGAGGGCTCTCCTACTCCCTAAACGTGTTCATCGAATCGATCATTTGCTTATGCGCTCGGTCACAACACTGAAATAAAATGGGAAAGAGTCTCATATGCATTGCATACACATTGTGATGATTGAATACATTGAATGAGAAATAGGTAAGAGTGCATGAGAATCTGTAAACTGCTGTAGGGTATTCTGAATGTATTATGGTGATATGTTGTACGCTATTTGCGTAATGCATGACTTGAGTGAACCATCGATGATGGTTTCTCACTGAGTTCGCAAAAAGTCACCTAAAATTTGTAACTATTTTTTAGGCCTTGAAGAGTACTCCGTTAGACATAGGAGTATGCCTACTGCATGCCAGAAAAAGATAGGGGTCAGGATCAGTTTGCGTCTGCATTAGTGTCTCATTAGTTTTATGCCGAAATCTCTGTAAAAGAATGCTCTGTATTTATAGTGAGCCCAATTTGGTTATGGTTTTTTGTTCATTAAATGGCTTTTGTAAATTATTATTGAATGATTGTAATAACTGAAAATGTTTATTTATGAACGTGGGCTCAGATTGTTTACTGTCTATTCCGTGCATATGAGTGTAATGAAAAAAAAACATTTTGATACTAAGTTTCGACTGACTGATGTAGCACGCCACCCTTGCGGGGCACGGACTCGGATATCACCAACGATGTAGGGTTCGGGTCACGCGGGAGTGGGGTGTTACATTTAGGCTTAAGGAAAGGAAATATAGAAAGAAAGAAAGAAGGAAAGTCAGAAAAGGAGAGGGAGTGTCGTTGGTGGCTTGAGGAAGAAGAAGAGGAAATAGGGTTTTTCTATTCTAGAGGATTTCGAAAGGATTGAAGCAATCTCTGGTAAGTTCAAGCTCTTTTATTCTTGTTTGAGATGGATTAAACCCTAGATTAGCTTCGCATGAGCTAGAACCGATTGTTTAGAGGTTTTCGGAGAAATTGGTAAAAATTCTTTGGGTTGATGATCTTGTTGTGTTTGTGATGGTTTTAAGGTTGTTATGAGCTTAGAAATGAGGTATAAGAGATGAATCAAGGTTTAGATGTGTTATGTTTGCAAAATGGGAGGAATGTGGTTGAAATTTGTAGGAAAAACAAGTTTCGGGAAGAGTTTCTAGGTCGCACGTCGCAACGTGCTCATGAGGTGCACGAAGGTGTGCACGCCGCGGTGCACACAAGGGTGCACGCATGCATGCGTGGTCATTTGTCGCTGCGAACTCCAGTTTTTCTGCACAGAGATGTTTTGATAATTTGGGCATAACTTTTGATGTAGATGTCCAAATAAGGTAATTTTTAAGTCGTTGTAAACTAGAGACAAAGACCTACATGTTTTGTGAAGGAATGAAGTTATGAATTGGTCTCTGAAGATATGAAATTTTGGGTGGAAGTTAAGAATAGGATTCTTGTTTCAGCATGAGTTTTAGTTCGAAAGGTTAAAGTTGACTTTCCGATTTCTACACCAAATTGATTTGAAATTTTGGCTATTTGGTTAAGTAAATCAAGTGAGGCAAGAGGAGCAAGAGGATCAAGAGGAAAGGCATTCCTAAGAAAGTATAAGCAAGGAATTCAGGTGGGTACATGTTTATAATAGAGTAAATAAGTTACTCATTGTTTTGTTCAAATCAAAAAAGATTTAATGATTTAAAATTTGCATCATCAATGTTGCCTTAATTGCTATTGTGAAATGATTATATGTTTGCTATATGATTTGCAGTCATGATTAAAAAGAAGGTTTAAAAAGGGTTTTCTCTTTTCAAGAATTCATGCTCATGAAATCATGTTTTTCGAAATGTATGAAAAGCAAGTTTACAAGCAAGTGCCAGTTTGGCAAATCGAGTTTACAAGACTTTGAATCATGCATGTTATGTGGGTTTTTGGTAGTCCCTCAAGAACCGTCACGTGCACGTTGACACATGAAAAGGCTTCTCTCGCCTGCCCGTTAGTGGCACGGAGCTCCCCACAAGGACTCCCTCAAGAAACTACGACTACGCCGGACCATTTGATGGGAATGTGTAGTGCGTCATGAACCCTGACTAACCCAAACCATTATGCTATGCTTATGTGTTTATGATTTGTTATCATATTTCATGCATTCATGTTTTGAATTCTACTCATGAATTGTTATAAACCAAGCATTTCGAGTTAATGACTCTCACATGCTCAATTACTATGGTTTCAAAGTGTACCACGGCAATGAGTTATCTTTTAAATAGTTTTGCTTATTTATGTATTATAAATGTGTTCCCACGAGCTTTATAGCTCACCCCTTTACCCTCCCCATTCAGGTGACGAGCAAGAGACTGAGTAAGTCAAGGGTTATGGCATCACTCCGATTTATTATGTTTGTGTATTTTCAAAATGTACTTTTGGAAGACAAGGCTTTAGTTTCATTTCGAGTTCGATTAGTTCAAGTGTATTTTTGTACTTTTGACACTTGAACTCAAAGTTTGTAATTTGGTTTGAAATGTTATTAAAGCTTTGTAAAACTCATCTTTTGGATATTAACGAGATATGGATGTTTTGTTTAAAATCTTCGCATTGAGTCATTTAGAAGTTTGCTTGAGTGTATGTTGTTAAGTTTTGGGATGGGTTGATTTAATAAAATGAGAGAAAGTTTCAGGTTTATTCACTGTGGGCCAAAGGAGGCGTTCGTTGCGACGAGGCCGTATGCTCGCCACGGCGAAGCTGTATGCGCGGGTTCACCACGGCGAGTGTTGCTTCGCTCGTCGCGGCGAGGGTCCTTCCGCTCGCCGTGGCGAGGGCTCAATTGCTCACCGCGACGTAGCTACCTGAGACGTTTCACCGCGGCGAGACATCACACGCCGCGGCGACGCCGCTTGTGCTTTCAAGGGATTCCTTTCTTCTTTTAACTTATATGTATGAACTCCAAGGCCTTCCCTCACGCACCAAGCACCGCGTTTCTATGCCCGATGTTGGGTCCAACATTAAACCTGAAACAAAAACATTTACAATTTCATTACATATATAAAATTTAACATAAACATCAAATATAAGTAAATTTAAAAGAAGAGGAAAAACAAAAATCTGTAATGAAACTCAATCGTCTACGAAAGGATACCGGTTATAACTACACTGTCCTAGTTATCAATTGGTACAAAATTATCATCATTGGGAGGAGCTTAATCATCATTATCATTTAAATTTAATGCACAAAATGACATGTTAAAACTTCCCCATCCAAGATTATCTTCCAAGTCATTGACATTTACTAAATTTGATTTTTCAGAAACCCAATTGACCAAAAGATCAATATTATCAATATAATTTGGATCAGTTGAATTATTTGTGCTATTAAGACTCTTAATAAACAATTAAATTTAATTATTAAAAAATTATAAGAAATTATATCAAAATTAATCATGAGAATAACGTACCTTTTTTGAAGCTTTAAATTGTAACAAACAAAACCAAGTCTTTCAACCTCTTATTCTTCAATCTGTTCCTTTTCTTAAAGTGGATAAATTCAAATGTGCTCTAGTTTCACTTACAACCTATTGCACTCATACATTGACTTAAAATCCAGATTGCAAACCTTTTCGATTCTAGAACACCATTTTTAAATTGATCCCACCAAGAAACTATAAGTCGTATGATAACAAAAGTAACGTTATAAACAAAATAAAGTGATAATTAATTTTCAACAAATAAGAAAAAGGAAACAACTAATACCTGAAGAAAGCTTTTCACTTTGTCGAATAGCAATCGACATTCTGAAACCCCCATAAGATAACTTATGAAACTTTATTTGTGAGCTTAAGAGATCTTGCATTGTGTCAATGCCAACAATTGTTGTAATAGTTAAAATCATTCCTCTGTTAACTTCAGTTTGCTTAGTAAGATCCAGTCTAAAATAGACACTAGGATTCAAAAATACCCCAGCTATAAGCAACAAAGAAAAAATTGTCTTTCCTTTCTCTCCTTAATGATTGAAAGATATGGTATGCACAAAAAAGGTTTATGTTTCATATTGTCCTTGATTGCTTTTGTCGCTCTCTTTATGGCATCAAAAAAATTCCATTGTTGGCTTTTCTTCACTATCATCGAAGCAAAGCACCCTCACCAAAGGCTCAAAACTCAGATAACAAATTGGCATTGAGACCAAAATTCTCTATCTTCCAGTATAATTTTACAAACTTCCACTCCAGCATTAGACTTAGCATGTTGAGATGCAATCCACTTATTACTTGTAAACATTTGCCTTAACCCATTCTTTATCATAACCAAAGATTGATGTGATAAAAAATTTGTTGCAAATCTTGTTACAGTAGGACGATACAAATTTCTACCATTGGTAAATTCCTTTCTCATTACATTCACCTATGCACGATTATAGATGAACTTAGTCACCTTTTTAGTTTTCTGCATAGTCTCATCAATAATATGAAAATACGTAGGATCTCCTATATTCTCCAGCATTAGGTTAATACAATGTGCAACACTGGAGTCCAAAAAAAAGAATTACACTTATTTTGGAAACTTTTTTTGCCACTTTATAAACAGAATTATTGTTAATAATAAATTGAATAATGTTTTTTGGCCCTACTTCATTCACAATTTCATCAAATATCACAAACAAAGTCTCATTGTTCCTAATAAGGCCACATACATCAATAGATTTAAAAAATATAGAACCATTTATAGAATAAACCAAAAAATTAATAATAGGCTCTTGTCTCCTATTTGTCCAACCATCACACATGATTGAATATCCATAAGTAGCCCAATTCACTCTTCTTTATGCCAAATAACTTTTAATTTTAGAAACAAAATAACTCAAAACTTTACCTTTTAAGTTATTAGTTGAAAGACCTTTGTATCCTAGACCATAAGAGGCTATTGCATCCATCATGTATGATAATACTAAGACTAAGAAGCATTAAATGATGAACTTGTATCATACCACCATCTAGCTACTGCCATATCAATATTATAAGTTGCATCTCTTGATTGCATTGCACTACGAATTGAAGGTTGGGCTCTAGGAGTTATTTATAATGTAAAAAACTAGACAATTGCCTTCTTCTCTTCCTCACATCAAGTCCAAGTGCTTCTTCAAGGGCTTAGGATGGATCACTACCAGTACCAGTACCACTATTACCATTAACACCTTCAACATTCTCACAATCACCATGGAAACTAGAAAATAAACTTCTACTACCAATTTCAAAATTCAACCTTACCTTTATATCTTTCTCATGTTGATATTCTTCAAATAATGTTTTCATTTGCCACTTCACATCGTGACTTACTTTTTACAGGGTTCTACATCTCATTTAACCCCAGCTAAATACTTCTTCAATCGAGTGATTCCTCCACCTTTTAAATGCTTATTACAAAACAAGCAAATTGTATGATTTTTCATACCTGGGACTAATGTAGCATGAACCCAAGCTGGATCATTATGTCTTCCTGAAGTAGTTTGATTAGAAGTAGTTGAACTTTCTTCCATTTATCTGTAACAAAAAAAGTGAAGATATTAGTTTTGTAAGAAATTAATCCTTTAGTAGTTTCATCAATAAGATTAGCAATGCTAAATCTTTCATGAGGCAAGGCAACATAAATAATGTCTTTAGCTCTTTATATTAAGCAAAAAGAAGTAAAGGTTTATGACATTAGAGTAAAATTCAGAAATAGATAGACTTTTCTATTGGAGATTAGTAAATTCATGGTAAATTTAAAATCGAATTACTATTCAAAGATTTAAGACGATGGCTCAATTAATCAAAAAATTCAAGTCATGACTTAAACATCCTTAACTTCACTTTCATCTTTATTCTAGTTTTTTCAGGAATATGATTATTGTTTTTGACATAACTTCATAAATCTTTATCTTTAATACATATCTTGAAATAGAATGCACAAGCTGAGTAATTTTTTTTCATTAAGATGAACTAAAAATCTTTCATACTTATTCAAAGAGTTAATGCCAAAGTACCATAAATGAGATAAAAATGGAATAATAAGAAAATTAGATTTTGAATATGCAAAGACTATGGGATGGACTAATTTTAGGATAAATAAAGATGGATATGCAACAGACTTGAATCCTTAATGAGATGGACTAATTTTGGGATAAAAATTAAAGACAACTTAGAGATATAGAATAATTACAATTACAAAACTTCCTATTCGGCTTTTCCACAAGATCACAACCGAATTATTATTATACTCAATTAATTGTTTACCCAATATCTAAATACCATTTCAATAATTTTAAGATTGTGTCAATTAATTATTTACTTTGAATTCTTTCCAATTTACATTCTCAATTTGTTAATTTTAAGTTAAGTTAAAACTTGAAAGCCTTTCTAACTTTTGAATCATGCATCAAAAAGTTAATTTGAAACTTAAATTGAAAGCCTTTCTAACTTTTAACATGATGCATGCCGTGAATGACAAAAAAATTTATCATAAATTAAGACATCAATTATCAGTCAACCGAACTACAAATTAACCAAAACCAAACTCCTTTCATTCAATTCATGTCCAAATCCAATCCATTATCCAACTCCAACCAACGATAAATCACCTATCCTTCACAATTTCATTCTGACTTGCAAGTCTAACCCATTCACAATCATAACACAAATGCAATTAACCAGAAAAAATTTAATAGAAAAGTGAAAACAAACCAAAAAGAAATTCACAATTGACATTATTCCAGATCAGGTCAGGTAGGGTTTAGATCTAGATTTTATTATAGATCTGACACCGTTAGATGCATGGGGGACAGAGGAGAGTAGTCGATGGTGGCGAGATGTGTTGGTGGTCCTTGTAGAGGAGGGCTGAAGTTTGATAGAGGTCAAGATGAGGCTCGGTGGTGGCAGGTTTGCGTGGTGGAGGAAGAACCAAAGATGACTAACAGAAAGGGTTCGTATGGTGCACCTCCAGAGAGGTAGGACGTAAGAGCATCGCCAGAGAGGTAAGATGTAGGAGCATCGCTGGAGATGGAGAGTTAGGACGTAGGATCACCGCTAGGGATGGAGAGGAGAACGAGAGAGTGGAGAGGACGAGAGCGTGAGATAGAGAGAGGATGAGGTGACTCTGAGAGAGAAAAAAAAGAAAAAGTAAAGGTAGACGTCAGAAGGTTTAGGGTTAATAATTGTTGGTTTTTGCAAAAAGGTCCTCAGTTTTTATAAAAATTACGGTATTGATCGGTATATGACCGGTATTTTGAGTATTGGCAGGTATATGGCGAAAACACCTAGTACCGGCTAGTACCAAACATGAATATACCGTTTCGTTTTTCAACTGGTACGGTACCATCTAACCAATACAAAACGGTATTTGATAACTTGCATTTAGGCCTATTTATATTTGTTTTGCTATTTTAAAAAGTAAAGTTATTAAAAAGTGTGGGGAAATTGTTTTAATTTTTTTAATGATTTGAAGCCAATGAGGTCTATTTTAGTCAATTATGAAGTAAGGTAGGTTAAAGATGCAAAGTAATAATTTAAATAACAATACGAGCTTATTTATTTATTTTTAAAATGTTAAAGTGTTATTCAAATATTTATCCTTTAACTACAAAATCTAACTATAGGCCATCCGCCTCTATCAAAAGAAAAAAGAAGAAAGTATAATCCTTCGGCTTAAATGCTCATAATAAAAATTAAATATATCAAATTAAATGAAAAAATAAATAGGTAATCAATATTTAAGTAGTCTCGTAACAATTATAGACAATATTAATTTAAATTATTTTATATATTATAAATTATTTACTAATGTAAAGATATAATTTATACTTTATTATCATAAAATTCAATAAAATGACGAACATATAATTCTGTAACTTTACTTACCTCCCAAATTTTTGTTCCAAAAGAAGTTAACTACCAACACGAGGTTTGCCAACTACACACCTTGCCTACCGAAACCGCCAAACTTTGGTTAGCATTTCAAAACGGTAAATAGTAATAATATGGATACAATACAAGAGTATGTATTGTCCCGTCCGCGATTGTATGTGGAGACTATTGTCTATACGCGCTCTCCCTCTCTCTCTCTCGCTCTGACTCACTTAGTAGACCATGTCCTGGAAATTGATCCGAAAGCACTCAACCTTTGGGCATTAACTTCAATCTCTCTATCCTCTCCTACTATAAAGTTCCCCGAGCATCTTTTCTCCCCTTTAATAAAAGACAATGAAATGAACACAAACGAGAGCAAAGGAAATGGAGTGGACTAGGATCATCACTTTTCCCGGTTCGGATCCTCCTATTTGTTCGACCCATTCTTCTTCAGTTCATCTCTTTCAGATCTTTTGAACTAAACGTCGTTTTTCCTCGCCGGACTGTCGTTTTGGTGCCTAACGTTGTTCTGACTATCTTACGCAAGCACGCTTTACCAGGTAATGGAGCGATTTCGTTAGCCTCAGCTAGGAAAGTGGACGAAAATTATGTTGCTTTATTTCCTTTCTTCGTGTTTTCTGTTTCTGCCTTTTCGCCTACTTATCTTTTAATGACTCTACATACTCAAGTCAGCAGTTTTTTCTCCTGTCTCAATGCTCTTGCTTAGTGAATAAATGGTGTGTTGATTTTCACCAGAATGCTTTCTTTTGGTGGGTTTTCATGTGCATTTTATTTATCTGAGCAGATTAGTGTCTGCCTGATGAAATGCTGTGTCGTCTAATGACTAACGTTTAGATTGATGAATCTTTACTGTTCATAGAGTAAGGGTTTGCAAGTGGATTTTGGAAAGTTCCTGTTTAACAGAAAGAAGACATTGGGATGTTACATTGTTTATGTTTTGACCTAGATAAGAACTAAATTTTTTTTCCCTTAATTCTGTCTACAAGGATTATTCTTGTCAAGTTGGAAAAGTATGTTCTGATCCATGCATTGATTTCCTTGGTTTCTGATTTTGTTCTAAACCATTCTGATTTAGTTGTTATTAGCTGGGAATATTTACATTCATTGGCTTGTTTATTTTCTATTTTAATCGCTCCAATCATCTATTGCTGTAGAAGGTTTTAGTTATACGTGTTTGCTGATAGTGTGTGATGGACTCTCATAACCTCGTACCTGTTGATGCCCTTGACATGATCCATCAAAATGGAGTTAATCAGCAAAGTCTCACTGCTGTTAATGAGAATGATAATTTTGGAAAAGTATTGACCTGTGGTGAATCTACTGGGAATTTAGAAAACGCACTTCATTTGGATGACAGTGCTGCTAATAATTCATCCTCAGATGTCATTGGAGGATTAAAATTGCTTGTTGGAAAAAATGGATTGCCTGTTTCTAAGGTATGAGATGTTCCATTCTGTTTATTTGATGCAATGGCAAGAAAGCATGCCTGACACAGTCTCGTGTCGCTGACATAGGATGGAGTAGTCAAAGATGTGCTTAATTCAGAACCACGCAGACCACAAGGAAAGAGCAATGATGAGAAGCCCTTGAATGCTAAGAATGCCTCAGTCACACAGATCAGAAAGGGAAAGGATAGAAAAGATGCAGGAGCACCTCCTGCTATAGCAAATGGTCCTACTGCATTGAATTCTAGGCCAAAGCAGACCTTAAAAATCAAATTATTCAATGAGAAACATGTTCCTGCATCTAAGGTATTAGCTGATGTCAGTAATGTGTATTTCGTGTGACATCACCATGAATCATGATGCTTACTTGCTTTTGTTATTGTAAACAGCATTCTGAGAAGGTTGACGAAGAGTCTTCTGACAGCCTCATGTATGTATTAACTGCATTTACTTCTTGTTTTTTCATGGGCCATAAGTCTATCTTTGCAATCCAAGTTTTTATTTGAAAAAGGCTACAAACATGAATTTGTTAGTGGCTAATTTAGCCAGGCATTTTCAAATATTTTAATTAAACATTATCTTAGGAAAAATCATGTTGTTGATGCTGGTGTTATTTTGGTTGTTTGTGAACCATGATTTCCTGCGTTCAGGGAGAAGGCAAAATTGAAACCTTTAAAGAAAGGTACTGCTCATAACATTGAAGAAGATACACAATCTTTGTATCCTTTTTATATGATTATTTTCTTGTGTAGTCTTGTCAAGTTGTTACTTACTTCTTTGGCTTGGTATGTTTAGTTTTCTTGAGTTTATCCTTGATCTCTTCATAGAAGTCCAACCACAGAAAATGTGAAACCTCGAAAGATGGGTACACTTCCTAATTATGGTTTTAGCTTCAAATGTGATGAAAGAGCAGAGAAAAGGAAAGAGGTTAGCCTTTTTTTTTAATAGGAAATATCTCAATCCAATAGGTGGGATCTTCAGTTACTTTTTTCTTATGTCAACATAATATATTTTTTGTTCTGTACCTGAGCAGTTCTATACTAAACTTGAGGAAAAGATTCAAGCGAAGGAAGTGGAAAAGAGTACCTTGCAAGCCAAGTCCAAAGTATGCTGTCCTTTATGATTTATAGACATTTTTGTACATATCTTTTTCCTTGTCAAGGAAAATTTTCAAATTTCTTACAGGAAACTCAAGAAGCTGAAATTAAGTTACTCAGAAAGAGTTTAGCATTTAAAGCAACACCAATGCCTAATTTCTATCAGGAGCCTCCACAGCCTAAGACAGAGCCGAAGAAGGTTTGTGTTCCTGAGTTTTGTTTCCTTGTTTCCTGAATTGTTAGTGAAAATAACTAAACATATTTGTTCTTCTTTTATTCTTTGGTAGAAAGATCTGGTTTCTAGTTCTAGCTGCTAACTGTACGGCATGCTGACTTGTGTCTTTAAGTTGTTAACTGAATTTGATGGCTTTATATCTGATTGCCTACCTTTGATTTGCATGTAGTCATTCTTCCAATTAAGTTGTCAGAGTATCATGTAGTTGTTTAGTGGTAGTTGAAAAGGTTTCTAATTTATGCATCACTATGTTAGTGTTCTCACTGTGGACTTATTGCACTTGTGATGGAATCATATTTTCTCTGTATTTTCCCTTTATTCCTCGCCTTCTCCCTGCACAAAATCATAATGGTTGGTAAGCTTTGAGTTGAAAGAGAATGTTAAGCAGGATATGTAATTTGAGTTGAGATTTGGCGTGGATTTGTTTTTTGTGCTTAATCTTTCCTTAGCAAATCCTGCTTATATTTATCATTTGATTTGCTTGAGAGTCTAATCCCACTTTTGTGGCTTCTGCAAAGCGCCAATTTGTTATTGTCATATAACATCTTCCATTTGTATTGACATATTGACAGCCTAAATTGATAAAGAAGTAGGTCTTTGCTTGCTTTGGTTTGAAAGTTTTCGGGACTTGAAGTAGTATCATGGGAAATCTTGTGACAATTTGTACCATGATCATCCGATTGTATCCATAAATCTTGGCAATCTGTCGATCTTTTCCATGTAAATTGTCACATTTAACTAATACCAAGCCTCTGCTTGTTTCTTATTCCCATGCATAATTTGATTAATTTCTGTAACACCACTAATTAGCTTGCAGTTTTGATTTTGGAGGTTACAGGTAGTGCTTCTTTTCTATGAATAATTCTGTGATTTTGGGACAAACATATTTTTAAGCCTTCAACTTGACAATGTTTCCTATGTTAGTCCTCCAATTTCTAGTTCAGCCTCAAACTTTGTTAATTACTCTATATTAGGACTTCTGTTAGTGTCTTTAGTGGAATTCTACGTTACATCAACATAATACAAGCTGGACAATAGTTGCAATGATGTACGTCCAACTTGGGTGCCTTATAAAATTTCTGTTAAGGACATTAACCGAAGTCCTAATGTGAATTGACTATTGAAGTGTGAGAACTGAATTATAAGGTTTAATAGTTGGAGGATTGAAATAAAAAACATTATGTTGAATCGCTTCAGAATTGTTTTGCTTGCTATTGTCATATGCTAAATGTTTTGCACTATTATGAAGTCTCAGAAAGCTGTACTTTTCTATATTCTTGACTATTCTTCCACTTTTGCCCTTAGGAATTGTTCATGTTATTTAATATTGTTCAAGGGGTACCCTTCTGCAGCAGTTTGATAAACCTCTCTAAACATTAGTTTTACCAGTATGGCAGTCTACAGACTAGGTTCTTGATGTAGAAGGTTGATGATAAGCTATTGGTCTATAGGAGAAGGAGAGGCAAAATGGGTGACCTAGGGCAGTAACGGACCTGTCATTTTGGCTCTTTAGTAGTAGCTGCGATGTCGATGTGCGTTTGCATTTGTTGCAATTGTTAGGGTGCGTTTGTTGCGATCGTTATGATGAGTTGCTTTTATGTAGGCATAAGGTGTAAGGCTCTTGCCATGTCATCTTTGTGAGAGGAGTCCATTACTTTAAGTCATATATATATATATATACTCGAGGGAAGAAAAGGCGGATAGACACTTCTTATTTTGGGGTCTCTGAGAGAACAATAGAGGTTCACACTCCTCATAAGCTACTGTTGGGTTGTATCGGTGACATTTGCACTTTAATCAACTTCTATAGATCTATCATTTTCTTCTCCATTGCTTCTCTATTCTTGTATTTGGTTGAATCTATCGAGAGTCATATCATTTTGGTATCGAGAAGTTCCGATTCTTTAGTTGATGCCAAAACCGTAATGGAAAGTAGAATAGCTTTGATGGAAAAAGAAATCGCAGAAATTCCAGAGATCAAGAAACAAATGAGCGAGATGAAAGTGGAGTGGAATGTTTCATTCCTTCGTTCACCAACAGATCGAAGACATGTTTATGCAACATTTGGGGCGGGACATGGAGCTCGAGGGAATCAAGCTCGTGGCGACCAAACCGATAACCCCAATCCACCAGAGCCTAATACCCACATGGGTCATCCACCATCTAACCCATTCACGATAGACCCAAGCACCAATCCTGAAACTGACTCAACCCCTCATCCCAACCAACTGTGGAACAAGGATAGATTACCGAGGAAGCTGGAGTTACCGGTCTTTAATGGAGTCGATCCGGATGCATGGGTTTTTCAAGAACGATATTTTACATCGAATGAGTTGACGAGGCGGAAAAATCGAAGTCTGGAATTTGTTTTGAAGGAGAAGCCCAGGCTTGGTTGAGGTTTGAAGAACGAACCACCACCTTCACGACCTGGTATCAGCTGAAGACGCAGCTGCTTCAGCGTTTCTTGGGACCAGCCTATGGGACAATATTGCATCGTTTGTTTGCGTTAAAAAGGTTGGGTCTCATTCTGAATTTCGGCACACTTTGAATTATTAGCGACTTGATGGGCCAATGGATGAGGCCACACTATCTGCTATTTTTGTTAATGTGCTGACGGAGTAAGTGAGGGCTGAACTCCTTTTATTGAGTCCGAAAGACTTGAAAGAAACCATGGATGTGGCCACCCGAATTGAAACTAAGAATGATCTACTGCAGCCAAATCACAACCCGAGAGGGCTCCCTTCATATCCAACCAAAACTGAGTTTAAAACGGTTTCTTGGACCACTTCCAAGAACTCAAACCCAAATTCACCCAATTCCCAAACCAACACCCTCCCGCTTCAAAGAATCGAGTTCACCTTTTCAAACACAACCATCCCAAATCAAAATACCAAAACCACCACCACTAATTCCAGCCCTTTAGGGACTCGATTCAAAAGGTTGACAGCAGCTGAAGCTCAGGGTAGGAGAGAAAAGGGCCTCTGTTATCGTTGTGATGAACGATGGCATATAGGGCACAAGTGCAGAAATCGCGAACTCCATGTGATCCTGGTAAGTGAGGAATCTGATTTGGGGGAAGTTCGATTACCTTCTGATGACGATGAGTTGAATTCGTTGGAGGGGGTAGAGTTATCAATTAATTCGGTGGTGGGGCTTTCGGAGCCACGTACACTGCGACTGAAAGGACAAGTGATGGAGGAAACGGTTGTGGTTTTAATCGACTGTGGAGCGACTCATAACTTCATCGCTCAGGCCTTGGTAAAGAAATTAGGGATCCCGGTTTACGACACAGCAAATTACGGGGTTGTTGTGGGGAATGGGCAACAAATGCGTGGTCATGGCATCTGCAAACAAGTGGTATTGGAAATGCAGGGTATGACGGTAGTAGAAGACTACCTTCCCATTCCGATGCAGAGTTCTGACTTGATTCTTGGGATTAAGTGGCTAGCAACGTTAGGCATCACGAAAGCTGACTGGAAACGTTTGACAATGTCATTTGAACTGGAGGGACAACAGATTACACTCAGAGGGGACCCTAGCCTCTGTAAGTCGCTAGTTTCATTAAAAACAATGCTAAAGGCGATCCAAGAGGAGAAGGAGGGTGTGATGGTGGAATTTTGTAATTTGGAAGTGGGAAACATGGAGGAAAATGGCATAGATGTGTTACCAGAAATGAAGGAAGTGTTAGGAGAATTTGCAGACGTTTTCCAGGCTGCTCACAACCTACCCCATTCATGAGCACAACCACTCCATTTTACTTAAAGAAGGATCGTCGCCGGTTAATGTGCGTCCGTATCATTACCCTCACATTCAGAAAAATGAGATTGAGAGACTGTTAGCAGAAATGCTTGAAGCAGGTATCATTAGACCAAGTGTGAGTCCATTCTCTAGTCCCGTACTGTTGGTAAAAAAGAAAGATGGGAGTTGGCGGTTTTGTGTGGACTACCGAGCCCTCAACAAGGTAACCATACCAGATCGTTTCCCAATCCCAAATATTGACGAGTTGCTGGATGAGTTACATAGGGCGAGAATATTCACAAAGCTGGATTTGAAGTCGGGGTATCACCAAATTCGCCTAGAGCCACAAGATGTGCATAAAACGGCGTTCCGCACTCACATGGGACATTACGAGTTTCTTGTGATGCCGTTTGGACTCACAAACGCCCCAGCCACTTTTCAAACTTTAATGAATTCTATCTTTAAAGGGTTATTGAGGAGGTATGTCTTGGTTTTCTTTGATGATATCCTAATCTATAGCTGCAATAGGGCAGAACATTTGAACCATGTTCGCGAGGTCTTGAACATTCTGCGACGAAACCATTGTGGGTGAACAAAAGAAGTGCGCTTTCGCTAAAGACCAACTGGAATATTTGGGACACCTCATATCACCAAGGGGTTATGGCGGATCTGATAAATTGAGGGTGATGAAAGGCGGCGGTCTTAGAGAATCCGAAGGAGTTGAGGGAATTTTTAGGGCTGACTGGCTATTATCGGCGGTTCGTTCGTGACTATGGCAAAATCGCGCTCCTTTAACCAAGCTCTTGAGGAAGAACTCTTTGTATGGAATGAAGAAGCCTCGGCGTGATGATCAATTAAAGGAAGCTATGCGAAAAGTTCCGTCTTGTCACTTCCATTTTAGCAAAGAATTTATTCTGGAAACGGACGCGTCAGGATGCGGGTTAGGGGTGGTACTGATGCAAAATGGACGACCTATCGCTTTTCTTAGTCACGCTTTGAATGGCAGAGCTCGGCTAAAGTCAGTATACGAAAGGGAGCTCATGGCAATTGTCTTTGCGGTTCAAAAATGGCGACATTACCTTTTAGGGAGGCATTTTGTGGTAAGAACAGATCAAAGGAGCTTGAAGTTCTTATTGGAACAACGGTTAGTAGCTCCGGACTGTCAGCGTTGGATGGCTAAATTGATGGGATTTTATTTTGACATTTTGTACAAACCGGGTAGAGAAAATGTTGCTGCTGATGCGTTATCTCGAATCCCTTTTCATGTGGAACTTCATCATGTTACTAGGGCTACCGTAGTGGATTGGAAGGAGGTGGCGAAACTTGTTAGTTCTGATGCACATCTGGCTGAAATTATGCAGAAGTTGAGTAGGGACCCAGCGGCCAAACCGGGTTGGACAGTATGCAATGGCCTGGTCTATTATTTGGGAAGAGTGGTGATTCCTAATGATTCAACCTTGAGGCAACGACTATTGAATGAATTTCATTGCACTCCGATTGGGGGTCATGGGGGTTTTCTCAAAACATATAAACTGCTCATCAAGGAGTTGTTTTGGGAAGGCATGAAAATCGATGTCAAAAATTTTGTGGCTAGCTGTCCCATTTGCCAGCAGATGAAGTACGAAACTCTTTCCCCAGCAGGTTTGTTACATCCTCTACCCATTCCTCATGCTATTTGGGAAGACCTTAGTATGGATTTTATTGAGGGTTTGCCTAAATCTCACGGTTATGATACGGTGCTAGTGGTTGTGGACCGTTTAAGCAAATACTGTCACTTCATCGCTCTCAAACATCCCTTCACGGCTAAGAAGGTGGCTGAAGAGTTCATCAGTGGGGTGGTTCGTTTGCATGGTTTCCCACAATCCATAGTGTCTGACCGCGACAAAATATTTATGAGTCATTTTTGGACTGAGCTCTTTAGGTTGCAGCGCACTCAATTGAATCGTAGCACCGCCTATCATCCTCAAAGTGATGGGCAAAGCGAAGTTGTTAATCGGAGCTTAGAAACTTATCTTCGTTGCTTTGTGCAATCTAAACCGCAGGAGTGGGTATCATGGCTGGCCTTGGGCCGAGTATTGGTTTAATACTTCATATCACTCTACGACACATACCACACCTTTTAAGATTGTTTATGGGAGGGATCCTCCACCTCTCTTGCGATATGAAGCTTCCGGGTCCACTGCCAACTTTGACTTGGAGAAATCTTTACAGCAGAGGGACGCAGTCTTGACTGAGTTGAAGGATCAATTGTGCTTTGCCCAGAACTATATGAAGCAGAAAGTTGACGGACATCGTAGGGGGATCGAATTTCAGGTGGGGGACATGGTGTTTTTGAAACTGCAGCCCTATCGGATGCGTTCGTTAGCTCGGAAGGTTAATGAAAAATTATCCCCACGTTTCTTCGGTCCTTTTAAAGTATTACAGCGTGTTGGTCCGGTGGCCTATAAGTTGGAATTGCCTCCAACAGCTGCTATCCACCCCGTCTTCCATGTGTCGCAACTGAAACGCGTTGTCGGCAACTTGGATGCAGTGCAACCGTTACCCCCCTCTTTGACTGAAGGCTTGGAATGGTTGGTGGAACCAGCTACTGTGAAGGGGGTGCGTCAGGGAACTCAAGGCATGGAAGTGCTGATCTCATGGAAAAATTTGCTTGACTTTGAAGCAACCTGGGAGTTAGCTAGCGAGATTCAGCAGCAGTTTCCCACCTTCCACCTTGAGGACAAGGTGAATTTAAAAGGGGGGAGTATTGATAAGCTATTGGTCTATAGGAGAAGGAGAGGCAAAATGGGTGACCCAGGGCAGTAACGGACCTGTCATTTTGGCTCTTTAGTAGTACCTGCAGTATCAGTGTGCGTTTTGCGTTTGTTGCAATTGTTAGGGGTGCGTTTGTTGCAGTCGTTATGATGAGTTGCTTTTGCGTAGGCATAAGGTGTAAGGCTACTGCCATGTCATCTTTGTGAGAGGAGTCCATTACTTTAAGTCATATATATATATATATACTCGAGGGAAGAAAAGGGCAGATAGACACTTCTTATTTTGGGGGTCTCTGTAGAGAACAATAGAGGTTCACAGCTCCTCATAAGCGCTGTTGGGTTGTATCGGTGACATTTGCACTATTAATCAACTTCTATAGATCTATCATTTTCTTCTCCATTGCTTCTCTATTTACTGTATTTGGTTGAATCTATCGAGAGTCATATCAGTTGACTATCATCTAATTTAAATTTCAGTTGGCATTAATTGTTAATGTGAAACAGATACCTCCAACAAGACCCAAATCACCGAAGCTAGGTCGAAGGAAGAGCTCTTTCCGGTCAGACACTGAAGGCATCAATTGTCAGACCATTCGACCAGGTAGGCTAAGTTTGGATGAGAAAGTGTCTCAGGAGAATCCTACCAAAGGTCTTTCACCTGTTCCTTTCAAGAAGCCACAGCGAAAGTCCCTCCCGAAACTGCCTTCTGAAAAGATAACTTTATCCAACGTGACAAATGCAACAAAAGAAGACAATATGAAGTTTTCCAATGAGGCAAATCAGGAAGCCATTATCCCTCCAGGGGAAGAGACAGTTCCCAGTTGAAATCCAGCCCCAAACTTGTGGGGAGCAAGTGGTTCTAGGACAAACGCAATTCACGATGGTGCAACTGTAGCGTTGGAGCAGTAAACACAGTAGTAATAAGATTGAAGTGTTGAATATGCAGAGACCTCAAAACCCATGCGCATAAAGTACCGCTACATAAGTTTTTTTTCCAGACAAACAAGGCGTGTGGATTTTGCATTATTCGTTTTGTTATGTTCGTGGATAACCAGTTCCAATTGTTGATTTGCAATTGGCATGCCTTCGTTTGTTGTTTGGAAAGTTATTCACTTAAAGCATGAATTGTTTGCCTGCATACTGGAAATATTTTCCATGGTTTTGGAGAAATCCGCTGCTGGATAGGTGGTCAAGGTTAAGATAGGGGTCATCGACCCACTTATATTGCACAATTGGAATTGGTGAAGGTTAGTTTTGTTGTTATAACTGTATGGTCTGTTTGTTTAGTATAATCCTTGTTGTAATTTACTCAATACGATTAGCTTTCCTTTCATTTTTTTAATCTTTATATTCCATGTAATATCAATTTCATTCCATTGCCAATATGTTCCAGGCAGAAGCGATGGGTAACAAACGGTCATCTGGTTCTTGTATAGTTCGTCTTACTCTTAGATAATCTTTATCCTATAAAATAATTATAAATCAGTCTAATTAACAAAACGCAAAACTTTCCAATATGTTGATCATAAGTAAAGATAAGAACATAAGGGAGCTAAGAGTGTCTTTTCTCTAGCTTCATTGCCTACCTTATCTCCTTCACGTCTCCTGCTTATCTTTGTTTTGTCTGACGGGGGTAAAATGTTAGCAAGTAAGCCCAGCTCTCTTCTCTTTACCCATCTTTTGCTTGAAAAACTGTCAGTTTTCACCTTCCCTCCTCCCCTGAACTCCAATCGAAGAGTAGCTCATTCCTCAGGCGCTACCTCATATGAGTCTACGAAGCTTGTATGGAATAAATTTGTAGGTGGTGCATGGAATAAAGTAGTTGGCGACCCAGATTCTTTTCGCAAGTTGAGATATATATTTACTGAGGGTGGTGCCCCTATTGCCCCTTCACTCAGGTACTGTATTTAGTAAGTTGGTTCATCGATAAGAGGCTTGCTTTTTTACCGAACCGGTGGGATGATGCAAATTGGAAGAAGTTTGGGCTAATTAATTCTCTAATCAGTAAAGATGAATTCTTCATCTTTGGGTTTAACTTGAGGAGATGGCACCGCAAGCCGTGGACTTTGGTCTTTATCATATCCAATGCAGGTCACTTTTTCTCAAAGGACAGCAACTTGGTGACCTAAAAGCCACCCCCCTGTGTGTGAACTTTTGTCGAATCCCTTTAGAATATTGATTTATCTTTTGAGCTCCTTCGGGATTCCCATAGGCTTGGATGATAACACAAACAAATGTAAGGAGAATTCGCTTTCCGCAAGTGTGCATTGAAATTGAACTGGAAAGATGTCTCCCAGATTCTTTGAGGGTTTCGTGATACAACGGCAATGGTGAGTTGGAAGAGGATACAATCAAGTTGTCTTATCCTTAGAAGCCTCTAAAGAAGGGAATGTTGAGGATAGGGAGACCACAAAACCAAAAACCTCTATATTAGGAAGATAATAATCCTCCTGGAAAGGATGTTGCGCCTCAAAACACAAGAACAACATGTGCCATCTGAGGTGAGCATCTACACTAACAAGTCAGGCACATTGGTAGAAGCCTAGGGAAGTCCTCAAGTACAAGGTGGTAAGGCAAAGCTTCAAAATGGCCCCGTTGAAAAGGTGAGCCTTGAGGACTCTAATAAAACCAAACAAAAAGAGATTGAGTTGAATTATCTGATTCCCAAAGGGAAACTACAGGGAGCCTGGAGGTTGAGGTAGTTGTTCCCAATGTTATTTTTTGGAGTCCTCAAGATGATAATTCTCAACAGGAGATACGTGGTTTGGACCCTAGTCTTAGTAGTCACAAGACTAGAAGGAAGAGGGGCAAGAATAAACCATAATGATGAAATTTTTAGTATAGAATATAAGGGGCTTAAACTATCCCAATAAATAGATGACTCTAAAAGACCTCCTTTGTTTTAAGATACCATGTTTTATTGCTCATAGAGACCAAAATAAAGGAGGATTTTATAAAAAAGGCCTCTAGTTCTTACAAAAGGAATGGATGTCCCTCATCAATCTTGCAAACCACTGTGATGTTAGAGTTATTGTGTCTTCTTATCCATCAATTCTCCAATTGGTAAGCTGGTGTTCCTATGATCAATACATCATTATGAGATGGTGCAAAAGCAATCAAATTCCCCTATATCCATAACTATAATATATGTAGCAAATCAAGAATTCTGAAAGAATAACCTATAAAGTGACGTGAGGAGTCCTAGAGCAAGCATCAAAACCTCTTCGATGCTAGTAGGGGACTATAATTGCACCCTTTCCCCTTGAAATCTCAAAGAAATTTGAGGAGTGTACAAGCTAGATTTCATGAGCTATTAAACTTAACTTTTATTCTAATCTTTGTAGATCTCAAATATATTAGTGCTTATTTTACCTGGAGTAATAGATAAAGTGGGAACAAATTCATATGTAGGAAACTGGATAGCTGTTTGGTTAACAGATCCTGGATCAGATCCTTGCCATTTAGCCAAGCTCACTTTGGAAACGGTTTGGTCTTTGACCATTCCATAATAGAAATAGAGATCAAACATGGGAGTGAATATGAACTATTCAGGATCCTATGCTTACAAGTGTGCCCAGATGCTAAAAGACATCAGATTAGGATGCAAAGTCTCACTTTGGAAATAGTTTGGTCTTTGACCATTCCCTAATAGAAATAGAGATCAAACATGGGAATGAATATGAATTATTCAGGATCCTATGCTTACAAGTGTGTCCAGATGCTAAATGACATTAGATTAGGATGTAAAGTTCTACTTAAATCTAGTTATGACCCCTACTACTGGATAAAACAATGGCTTTTAATCACCTCAATAGGATTCATAAAGCCCTTGCCATTTGATGAAAGCTGGTGAAACTGAAGCCTTGAAGAAGTATCAATCTGCCTTAGTAAGTTGCAACTCTTAGTTAAAAATGCATTTAACCCTCAACACATCCCTTCTCTGATTAAGTCACTCCAGATGCAATCAAGGCTATCTCTTTCCCTTCCATCCTAACAAATCTCTTAACTAGATGGCTTTAATGTAAAATTTTTCCAGTCCACTTGGGAGCTAATTGGCACAATGGTAATTAATGCAGTATAGGAATTCTTCAAAACTAGTAAGCTTGTTTTAGAGCTTAACAAAACTTATAATTTTTTTATTCCTAAAGTTCTCAATTCTTCTACTGTTAGTGAGTTTAGGCGTATTGCTTGTTGTAATATTCTTTACAAGTTAATCTACATGATCATAACCAACAAATTGATGAAGATTCTTCCTGACTTCATTAACCCATGCTAAGGGGCTTTTGTGAAGGAACATTGGAGATAATAGTAGCCTTACTTATGAGTTATTTAAGGGACATGAATCCAACAAAGTAATAATAAGCTATAGAAATGCAGTTAGACTTCATTAGGGCCTTTGATTCACTCAATTGGGAATGCATATTGAGCTCCATGTAGGTGATTAAATACCTTATCAGGTTCATAAACTAGATTTAAGCATATATATAGTTTCCTATTCTTTCATAGTTTATGGTAAACCCTCAAACATCTTCAAAGTAGCTCAAATCCTGAGGTGAGGTGATGCCTTGTCTTTATATCTGTTCACAATTGCAATCGAGATGTTAACCAAGTTAATAAATAATAATATATATAGAGCTCTAACATTCAAATTCCACTATAGATGTCACAAGTTCCAGCTCTCCCAACTAGCCATTTTAAATGATCTTTTGTAACTATATGGAGTTGATCAAAACTCAATCAATCTCTTGATGAAGTCTCTCGACATATTTAAAGGGCTACAGGGTTTAAGATTCAACACTTACTTCTCAACTCCCTTCCATAGCAATGCTTAGTTATATTCGTTCTCCCTAGGGATAAAGCTCAAGTAGCTTTAACTTAAATACTTAGAGGTTCCCATTTTAGCTAATAAGTTGACCATAGTGAATTGCTCTCCACTCTTTAGCTTTATAGGGAAGGCTCCACTTATAGTGCAATTGTTCATTGTCTTATAGTGGGAGGCTCTAACTTGCAATATCAGTACGTAATAATCTATCTGTGTACTAGTGCTCCCACTTAGAAATTCTTAAAGGCGTTGTGAAGAAAATTGATAAGAACATAAGGGATTTCATATGGAATAGATGCAATAGTAATTTCAAAATCATTAAAGTGAAGTGGAGCACTATTTCCCTTTTAAGTTAAATGGAGGTCTTGATTTATCCTTAGTTAAAAAGATGTCCAGTGTTCATTGGCCAAAAAATTATGGAAACTTTATGTATACAAGGAAAAAATAAGGTGGATTCACACTTACCAACCAAAGCGTCTAGATAGTTGGTATCAAACCTGCCTACTCTTACACCCTTTAGCAAATTATACTCACTAAAAGATTGATACAGAACCATTTTAAGCAGAAAATTGGAAATGGTAAGGGTATTGACTTTTGGTCTAATAATTGGCATAGACTAGGCCTAGTATTAAACTTAAAGAATTCAACATGCTTAAATCAATTATTCCTATCAATACTAAGGATAAAGACATCTGGGAGAATTTCCAAACAATACCCAAGATACATGCACCCCAAGTCGTGTGTAATGGACTTTATATAGCTCAATGAAATTTTGCAACTCCTCTTACAAGAAGCTTTTAATGAGATCACGTCTAGTAATCTAAACTTAAAACCTCCTATAGGAGCCCTACATTTCCCCTTCCCACTCATTTATACTCTAGCTAGTAGGCTCCTCGAAACTTGGTACAAGATACAAGATTAAGTTCCTAATAGACAATTTTGTGTGCTCACTCAGTGGCTATGAGCAGGAAATTCATAACTACTTATTTTTCAAATATTCTTCTTATAACACTTTTGCATCTATCTCCTTCTCCTAGTTGACCTCACATATTCCTATACAAATTGGCCTAACATCATTCGATGGACTGTTGATGTTGGACCCCGCTACTGGAGCCCAACATCGGACATGAGAGCGTGGCGTGAAACATGCTAATGATACATTTTAAGGAAAAGACCTGTGGAAGATTTATGGGCCTACTGGAAAACAAACTTGAAACCTGCTTTCATGTGACTTAAACAAACATATCCAAAATTCATGCTCCAAAAGACGAGTTTCATAAAGCTTTAAGAATACCTCAAACCAAATTACAACTTTGAGTTCAAGAGCCAAAAGTACAAAATACTCTTGAACCAATAATACTTGAAATGAAACTAAAGTCTTGACTTCCAAAAAATATAACATTGAAACGAAACAAACATAACAAAATGAAACTAGAGTGCTGCCGTAACTCGTGACTCACTCGATCTCTTGCTCGTCACCTGAATGGGGGAGATTAGAGGGGGTGAGCTATAAAGCTCGTGGGAACATATTTATAATATAGCAATAAGCAAAAGTAATAAAAAATTTCTCATTGCCGTGATACTTGTTGAAATCATAGTCATTGATCATGTATAGGTCATTGTCTTGAAAAATGCTTGATTCTTGAACAATTCATGATGCATGACACATAACAAATCATAACACATAATATAACATAATGGTTTGGGTTGTCCCTGGTTCGTGACGTACTACACATGTCATCGAAATGTTGATGTGTAGACGTAGTTTCGTGAGAGAATCCTTGTGAGAAACCCCGTACCCGCGGTCGGGCGGAGAGAAGCCTTTTAGTGAGTCAATGTGCACTTGACTATTCGTGAGGGACACCGCAAACCCACATAAATATGCATGATTCATGTTCTTGTAAACTTGTTTGCCAAACTGGCACTTGCTTTTCATATATTCGTAAAACATGATTTCATGTACTTGTATTCATGAAAGGAGAACACCCCTTTGTAAAAATCTTGGTAATGATCATGAATGCAAATCACATAGCAGAATATAATCATTCATAATAATATGTAATGCAATCGTGGATGATGCAATTCAAATGCATTAATTCTTTCTTGATTTGAACTAAACAATGAGTGACTTATTTACTTTATTATAAACAAGAACCCACCTGATTTCCTTGCTTGTTCTTGCCTAGGAATGAGTTTCCTCTTGAGCCTCTTGATCTCCTAAAATAAGAACCAAAATCCCATTTAATAAATCATGCTGAAACAATATTTCCATTCTTAACTTCCATCCAAAATTTCATATTCTTAGAAACTGATTCAGAACTTTATCACTTCCCAAAACTTGTAGATCTATGTCTCTAGTTTACAACGCCTAAAAAATAACCCTAAAAGGACTTCTGTAGCAAAAGATATGATCAAAACACTAAAAACCAACTCTGTTGGAAAAAGCGCTTCATCATGACGAGGCTCGCTGTCATGACGAGCGCTTCTTGACTGGCATGTTGGCGGCGTCTTCACGCGCGTCATGACGTCTTGGACGGGAGAGACGACTCTCGAACCCAGATTTCTGCCATTTTCAACCTTAAATCCTTCCCTTTCACAGCTACAACACATCTAACCCTTGAATCAAATCATATACTTCCATTCTACACTTATTCTAACACCATAAACATAAAAAACACAACAACCCATGCATTTATACAAATCTTTCCCATAAACCCTAACTCCATCTGTAACATCCCATTGCTAGTGGAAAGGCGTAGGATGGTAAATGTGAGTGATTAATGAGAGTTAGGAATGTATTCTACATGTTCATGCATAACTTGCTACATAATTAGACTTGATTGTTGCACATGAAAATACTTGTACATGCATTCATGAATAATTCCAGGTATAATTGGAATGATTTGAGAATCTTGAATGTTATTATTATTGAAAATTTTATGGGTTAGTGAGATCTTGATGTTTTGAATTTTAGTGGAATTATTGTATTTGTATATGTTGGTGAAGTTATGGAGTATTGAGAGAGATATATTTATAGTAGAGAACAAGAAATAAATTAAATACAGATTTGGAGATAGTTGGGTTGTAAAGATGATTGTTGTATTGGAAAGAAGGGAACTAAATGGAGTTAGTTTCCAAAGAAACTAAGTTAGGGTTTAATCATTTAGAAAGTGACATATGTCACTTAGACCTTGTACTCTAGCTAGAAGTAGGTCACTATTCCTTGAGAGTTGGCAGGTTAAGTCTTGTCCAAGTTCCTTCTTTATTCTCATCTTTCTAAAACTTCTCTCTTCGAAACACAGAATTTTCCAGCAAAATATCTTCTAAGGGACTCTTGTGTTCTTCCTTTCTTTCACCAACCTTACTTTGCCATGTGTTTCATCTATTCTAAGGAAAACCAGAAGCTGATCATTTTACTCAAGAAGTACTGGCGTGTGGAGTTTAGGGCTTGAAGATTTTGAAGATTTCAAAGTAAGTGTTAGAAATCCCTCCTTTGTTGGGGTTTGTGAAATAAAGTTGATAGATTACTGTCATCTGTATGAAAAATGTATTTCATGTGTTTGTTCTTAAATACTGGTTAGTTGGGGAGAAATAAATTTAGTTATAGTGTTAAATTAGTTTTTGAGAAAACTTTTGGTGTTTGGTGACGTAAAGTGTTGAAAGTTAGAAAGTCTGGAAAATTTCTCACTGAGCATGTTTCAGTATTTTGGCCATAACATTTTCTGTGGTTGTCTAAATAAGATGATTCTTGATTCGGAGTAAACTAGGAATATATGTCTACAATTCGTATGAAGACATTGAATTTCAGTTCTGTCTCTAAGAGTCTCAAAAGTTGTCATGAAGTTGAGAACTGGGTGCAGGATGTTGAGAGTTGAGCGAAAATTCATGTTCCAACTTCAGGAGAAAATTTGGACCTGATTTAGATAGATTCTGGAAACATTTCCTTCTGAAAAGTTGTAGATATTTATTTTAACTTTCCAACGGTATAAAGTTGGTAAAATTTGGATATCGGAGTCAAAAGTTATGATCTTTTTAAGTGGATGCGTTCCAGACGCAAAGACTGAGACAAAGACGCAAAAACTGAGACGCAGACGCAAAGACTGAGACGGAGACGCAGAAACTGAGACACAGACGCAGAGACTGAGACGGAGATGCAGAGACTGAGACGCAGACGCAAAGACTGAGACGGAGATGCAGAGACTGAGACGCAGACGCAGAGACTGAGACGCAGACGCAGAAAAACAAAAACAACAGATTGTACTTTTTTGGTCATAACTTTTTCTCTAGACCTCCAAATGACCTGATTTTTGAAGCATTGGATTCCTAACACATTTATTTATCTCTCCACAAAAATTTATGGTCTTTGGTATTATATTGGAAATGATTGGTTGAATCAAAGTAAGGGTACCGGTGGAAGGAGTATGAATTGGATATTTTACTAAATGTATTTCAGTATTTTGATGATATCTTGGTCTATAGGATTCCAATTGAGGTAATTCTTGATTTTTAGTGAACTAGAATAATAGGGCTACAAATTATATGAAGGAGCTGAATCTTGATACGGTCTCTAAGGTGTTCAATTTCTGGATGGAAGTCGGATATAATACACTGTTTTGGAGAAAGATCTGAAATGGTTCATTGGATTATGAGATTGGATTCAAATGGTTTATGGAGGGTTAAATCCCACAGAATGAGGCTAATTAAGTGAGTTTTGATAGTTGAACGTCTTGTGAAGAAATTGATGGATTGATACCCGGGATAGTCATGAATATGCATTGTACATATTTCATCTCATTCATGTGCATTATTAAACACTTATGATTGTTCAAATTGTGATATATGTATATGTTATTTGTTATAGAGGAGCCATTGGAACGTCAACCTCCAGACGTTGCTGGATCTTCCAGGCATTAACTTTAGGAGAAACTTGTTAGAGTAGTGCCCTAAAGGCAATCCCCTTTAGCGCATTTTGTTCATAGTCATGTACAGACTTGATGAATAAATAAAGCAAGGCATATTTCATTTATTTGATATTCATTTTATTATGAATTGATAATGATCTTTAATCAAATTAATGAAGTCCCTGATACATGACATAGCATGAAGGAAATTATGATGTGATCATACTATTGAGATTCCTATCATGTGCAATTATGTCGATTCTAAATTATCCCTAGTCATAGGATTAATGAGGCCGACATCGTTAATTGGATAGACTAGCACATGTCAAACTCCTTGATTGGATCAGCGGTGGATCTCGAAAACCGTAAATATTGAGATATTTAGATTTGATATGTGGATGCTTACTAGTGGTAGTAAGTACATTGGATGACTGCTATGAGATTATCACATGGATGTCCTATACAAATGTCGTGATAATCTCATCATAGCAATGGTGCAAGTATCCTTAGACTTGAGGTACTCGAGGATATCTTGAGTCTTGATTACGATTTTGACTCCATTCCTTGTTGCCTTCGTGAGGTCGCTCATAGGGTGGTGATTGGGTATAGCTTGAGGTATTCAAGGTAATTGAGTAGCCAATAGAGGATTCACCACTTCATTATAGCGAAGAGATACCCACGGCCTCTTATCGGGATCATTACTTTGAAGTCTCTGCGCCGAGAGATACATATGTCATGAAGATGGTCTTCATGGACATATAAAGTAATGAGTCCCAGGGCGAACTGATTACACTTGGACTAGATTTGATCCGATCGATCTAGTAAGAGTTGACACATTGCCCATACTCAAACCAAGTGGGGTATATCATGGTGAAAGGACGAATTGCACCAGAATTGTCTATGGAAGGGTTCGTGATATGGTTTCATCACCAAACCAATTACTTTCCGGTCGATTGGGGTCATGATGTGTTGCTAGATACCGCTCATGACTTGCTCAGATTAAGTGTTAATCTAAGTGGCCAACATAACGGAACCTAATGGGTCACACGCATAAGAGTGACTCGGAGAATCAGAAAATAGTTTCGCATGTAGATCCGATATCTAGAGAGCAATAGGATTATATGGATCCCGATGAGATTGGGATATGTCCCGATGAGATCGCGACATCGACATTCTTGAAACCGCTTTAGGTGATTTTTTACGCCGTGGGGCTTCAGCAGTAGGACCAATTCTTTTTGATGGACCACTTCAGCAATTATATATATATATTAATTAAGTAAATAATTAATTAATTATATATATATTTATGATGATTTTCGGTGGAACTAAAATGGAGAGGATTAGTTAAGTTTGAAAAGTCAAACTTAATGATGATTTAGCATTTTAAGGCATTTTTTATGCCATATACGTGGATGAGCCATCCACCAAGTCTTCATAAGTCTTTTAAGTGTTAAATAAACATATTAGAAGGATATGGAGGAAGCTTGCACGGTTTTGAAATGGGAAGAACCGAAAGCTTAAAAGTTAAGCTTTGAAAAAACTTGTTTTTCATCTTCTTCCTCTCTTCCATTCAAGTTGCTTCTACTCTCCAAGGCTCCACCAAGATCATTTCACTTGCTCTCCAAGGCTAAGGTAAGAGCTAGCACTCTTCTCTTTAGTCTAGCTATTCCCGGGTCAAAAGAGTTTGTCCCGGTTAGGTTTTCCCGACCTCTGCGTGGATCTGGTTAGAGACGGTCTCCTTTGGTCGTTATGGTTTGATTGTTTGTACTTACATATGGATCCTGGCTTTCGGAATGTCCGGGACTCAAAATTTAAATTCCGCACTGTGGGCATGTGATGCCTACCCCGGATTTTCCTACAGTGGTATCGAGCCACTTGTATTGTATAAACAAATCGAAATGATAACTAGGTCGGAGTTCCTTAGTGAATTGAGCTGCTGATGCATGTTATTTGTGTGAATTTCGAATCAGTATAGAGATGCATGTTTTCGAAATTTCTTGCTCAGAATTGTTCATAACATGTTATAGAATATGTTTGTGAAAGATGAGAATTTATCAATTTGATTTGATATGGTTTTCCTATTTAATTCCCTCAAGTTTCGGATGCTGTCTTGTTGAACGTTTCTGAAACAGGTATGCTTGTAAATTCGAGAATAAATTCTAGAAAAATTGTTTTTTGGATTGGTTTTCACCGACATGTCCCTAAGATGTTTTTGAATGTCTCTGTGGATGGAAAAATGTTTTCAAGGTGATTTACCATTTATTTCCGAATTTCTTGTGTGCTGATGGGAATGTTTGTGTTGGAGAACACAGATTTTGGTTCGGCTAGATTGCTGAGGTTCAATGAGTTTTTGTGGGAAATAAATCCTGGAAAAATTCATGGAGCATGTTGGGAACATGTTGTAACCTCTGTAATTTCCTCAGTATTTATTGAAAGTGTTTCAATGGTCATTTTGAGCAAAATGTTGAGCTTAGCAGTTTTGAGAAAGTTGCTGGGTCTATTTTGTTTGGAATGATTGATTGTGTTATTTTCTGTTCCAATGCCATGAATCATTTTTATAGTGATTAAAAATGTGTTATATTGATTTGGTATGCATTCCAAGTTGAGATTCTTGAATTTAGGTTTCCAATAATTTTTGGATATCGAATAGGTCACTTTAGCGTCTCGTTAGCTTATTCCGTTATCTTGGTTATTTTGGCCGTCGCAATTTTTTGTGACAAGTGCCGGAGTAATCTTGATAACGTGTAGCCTACCTAGAGATACTTAGCATGATTATTTGGTGTCCTTGAATTATGTGGAAATCTAGTGATTAATGGTGGATTAATCGGTTTCAAGGTTTTCATATATAGTTAGACTATATGGCATGCATGAGTTGATGAAAATGTTTCATTAGCACATTAATATAAAGGTTTATATACTTTTTATATTGATGGTGTGAATTGGAGATGACTGGATTGAGAATTAGCCAAGTAGATAGCAATTCCAAATGCACAAATGAACAAGTCGACTTATATGTTCATAAGTCGACTTGTTTGGTGCACTGTAGACTAATAAGTCGACTTGCACAATGGTACAAGTCGACTTGTTCATGCATTATTACTGCAAAGTCGACTTACATATGCATAAGTCGACTTATAGAGCCATAAGTCGACTTATACATATACAAGTCGACTTATATCATGCCTTGGTGGGATGATGGGTGATTTTCGGTATAAATTCAATGTGATTGATGCAATGCCCTAAATCAGACCATATAGCCCTAAATCAGACCATATAGTCATGGTGACTATGATCCTTGGATGAGATTAATTAGATGAGACCTAAAATCCCTCAATTTAAAATATGAAAACTAACGCCTTCCATTAATATGGTAAGAACCAGAGTTCTTATAGGGTTGGGTTGTTGAGCTAACCTCAAGCCTCACCTATACTGAATATGTTCAAACCATGAAAATAAGATTTTCGGATTAATGGGTCGGTTTTCCTAAGCGTTGATTTGTTGAGCTAACCTCAAGGTCAACGTGGACAGAGGCGAAGTTGGGTAGTGTACATCAGATGTACACGCATCAAGTGTTGATAACCCAATGTATGTGTATACATCAACTGTTGATAGCACTGAGCGATAGTTGTGTCTAAGATGTAATTGGTATGTCCGATACCTCCGAGACATAAGATGGCTTGTTGAGCTAACCTCGAGGTCATTCTTAATGTCGATCATCGATGATGCAATTGGTATGACCGATACCTACCGATTGACCTAAGGTGACTTATCGAGCTAACCTCAAGGTCATTCTTAGCAATGTCGGATATCGACCCACTAGTCATTGTGCCATTTTGTTTCATGGATTCATGATGAGGGTTATGGATTCTATTGAAACTAGTGGGAGCCATATGTATGTCATCAAGTCCTTATGGTCATACATTTAATCCTATTCTAACTTTCTTTCTCTCTATGTTTAGGTTGATTGAAGATGTCGACTAGTGTGAATCTTCGCCACTAATGGATGCAAACAAATTAATCGGACCAAATTTTCTTGATTGGTCATGAATCGAGAATTGTTCTCGATCCGAGGATCTAGGATACATCCTTGATTTTCCGCTTCCGGATCCACTTCCTGAAGGAGCTTCTGATGATGATCAGAAGGCATATCGTAAGCATCTAAAAGACAGTGACATAGCCACCTGCATTATGCTTGCATCGATGTCACCTGAGCTGCGAAGCGACGAGTCTATGGATGCACACACGATAGTGTTTCATCTTAGAGTTGTTTGATGAGCAAGCATGGTCCGAACGGTTCGAGACCTCAAGGTTGCTCTTTACAACGAAGATGACTCTGATTCATCTGCGCAGCAATATGCATTGAAGATGAATGGCTATATTGAGAGGTTGGCCGTCTTAGGTTTTGTGATGGATTCTGAGTTAAGTATAGACTTAATTCTTGTTGGTTTGTCAGATAGTTATTCACAGTTTGTGTTGAACTATCGAATGAACCAAATATCCACCACAATTCCCGAGCTGATCAATCTGCTCAAGCAATGAGAACAATTTGTCAAAGCAAGATAGCAAGCGTTCTTATTGGTGGATTCTTCTTCCTCTGGTTCCAAGAAGAGGAAACAGAAGAAGAAAAGGCTCGAAGCGAAAGGAAGTGCAGCGAAAGGCAAGAAGAAGACCAAAGAGATCGCACTAAAAGGTACCGCTTCCATTCGGTAAGATCGGTCATTGGGCGAATCGCAAAAGCTATCTGGAAGAATCGAAGGTAAGAAGGCATCACCGCCTCGACTTCTTCGGTATGTTTGTCATTGAGGTTAATACTGCTTCGATCATAACATATGGGTATTAGATACCGTTGTGGCTCACATATGCAATGATATCAGGCCTCGAGGACGATGGCTGACTCATAAAGGGAGAAATGGACTGCGTGTTGGCAATGGAGCAAGGGTTCTTGCATTAGCCGTAGGGACTTATGTTTTGACACTCCCAGTGGGCTCGTACTTAACTTGGATGATTGTTATTTTGTACCGTGTTAACAAAGAACATATTATCTGCTCTTGTTTAAATAGAGCTGGTTTCCATTTGTCTTTTGGTAACAATGGTTGTTCTATTAGTTCAAATGGAATGCTTTATGGTACTTGGTACATTATGCAATAGAATTTACATATTAGATATGTCACATTCGGTTATGAATGTCAATGACGCTAAAAGACATAAAAGAGATAATTTAAAATCAACTTACTTATGGCATTGTCGCCTTGGCCATATAAATGAGAGACGACGCTAAGCTCCACAAGAGTGGCGCTTAGGGTCATTCGATTATGAATCTTATGACACATGTGAATCTTGTTTATTAGGCAAGATGACTATGTTACCTTTAAGGAAAGGGTGAACGAAATAATGGATTATTAGACCTAATACATTCGATGTATGTGGTCCGATGTCCATCCATGCGAAGTGGTTGTCGTTACTTCATTACCTTTATCGATGATTATTCTCGATATGGGTACCAGATCGATGAGATACAAATCAAGCGCTTGAAAAGTTCAAACAATTCAGAATGAAGTAGAAAAACAACTTGGTAAAAGTATCAAAACATTACGATCCGATCGTGGTGGTGAATACTTAGACCAAGAGTTTTGGATTATCTCGAGATAATGGGATTTTATCTCGGTGGACCCTCCT
Organism: Erythroxylum novogranatense; assembly: GCA_029891385.1. NCBI lineage: Eukaryota > Viridiplantae > Streptophyta > Magnoliopsida > Malpighiales > Erythroxylaceae > Erythroxylum > Erythroxylum novogranatense. The sequence goes on from CM057224.1 coordinate 29,548,876, forward strand.
TACACACCACAAAGATAATGGTGTGGCAGAAGGAGAAATCGAACCTTGTTGGACATGGTACGATCTATGATGGGCTTTACGACAGCTACCAAAATCCTTTGGGGATATGCACTTGAGACATTTGCTTACTTGTTAAACGAGTTCCATCAAAGACGATTGATGTTACTCCATATGAGATGTGGACTAACAAGAAACCTTATCTTTCTTATTTGAAAGTATGGGGTTGTCTGCTTATGTGAAGCGGACACGGTCGAGATAAGCTTGGAGTAAAATCGACAAGTGTTTGTTCGTAGGATATCCTAAAGAAACAAGAGGATATCAATTCTACCTTCTTTGAGGAACAAAAGGTGTTTGTTTGATGCATGCTATCTTTTAGAGAAAGAGTTTCTTTTAAAGAGGACAAGGGAGCAAAGTTGAACTTGAAGAAGTTCAAGATGCTCTGGACAGACGCGATTAATCGCTCGAACTCAAACAAGCGTAACTCATATGATGAGGTAACAGTTCAACCTTCTACTACACACGAAATTGTAGGTCAAGTAGGATACGCCTGCTTCTCGAGAGATATGGATTTCGTGAGTGAACAGAATGACGTATTGCTTTCATGAGGATGATGAGCCTACCACCCATGAAGAGGTTCGAAGAGTTCGAGTGCGAAAAATGGCTTCGTGCCATGAAATCAAAATGGATTCCATGTACGAAAACCAAGTATGGACTTTGGTTGATGCACCAAGGGATAAAACCTATAGGGTGCAAATGGGTTTTCAAGAAGAAAATCGACATGGATGGTAATGTGATTACCTATAAAGCAAGGCTTGTGGCTAAAGGCTTTCGTCCAAAGACAAGGAGTTGACTATGACGAGACCTTCATCGATGTAATGCTTAAATCCATTAGGATACTCCTAGCCATTGCCGCCATTATGATTATGAGATATGGCAAATGGATGTGAAGACGACTTTCCGAATGGAAATCAACCGAGGATGTGTACATGATACAACCCGAGGGCTTCATTTCGGCGATGGCGAAAAGGTATGCAAGCTTCGAAATCCATTTATGGATTGAAGCAAGCATCCAGAGTTGGAATATCCGCTTTGATGAGACAATCAAAGAGTTTGGTTTCTCACAAAATCCGGATGAACACCGTGTACAAGAAAGTTAATGGAACTGCGATCGTATTCCTTGTGTTATATGTAGATGACATATTGTTGCTAGGAAACGATGTCTCAATGCCGCAATCAAGTAAAATTTGGTTGTCCAAACTATTTGCCATGAAAGACCTTGGAGAAGCAACTTATATCCTTGGGATAAAGATTTATAGAGATAGATCAAGAGGTTGCTTGGTCTTTCACAAATAACGACATAGACCAAAAGCTAAAGAGGTTTAGCATGGAGCAATCCAAGAGAGGTTTCTTCCCATTACTCATGGGATAACACTCAAGTCCATGTGTCCTAAGACACAGGATGAGAGGATGCGTATGAATATGATCCCGTATCGTCTGCGATAGGATCTATTATGTCGTAATGTTATGTACGAGACCCGATGTATCATATGCTCTAAGTGTTACGAGCGATACCAATCGGATCCTGGTGAGGGTCATCGGGTGGTCACAAGAATATCCTAAAGTACTTCGAAGAACTAAGGATGTTTTCTTGATATATGGAGATGGAAATCTCCAGTGAGCGAGCATACAGATGCCATTTTCAATCTGATAAGGACGACTCGAGTGTCCCAATCAAAGTTATGTTTTCACACTAAATGGCGGAGCGATCGGTTGGAAGAAGTTCCAAACAAGAGACGATCACGATTCAACGATCGAGGCAGAGTACATTGCGCATCGACGAAAGTAAAGGAAGCAGTTTGGATCAAGAAGTTCATTTCTGAACTTGGTGTGGTTCCTAGCTGTGATGGACCCATACAGTTGTATTGTGACAACACTGGGGCTATTGCGCAGGCAAAGGAGCCAAGGTCTCATCAGCGATCCAAACACGTACTCCGTCGATACCATTTGATTCGGGAGATCATTGCTCGAGGTGATGTCCTGATAGAGAGAATTCCCACAGAGCAGAATATTGTTGATCCGTTGACAAAGCCATTGCCACACAAGAATTTTGATTCTCATGTACTCGCTTATGGTATTAGATACCAAGGCGATTGGCTTTAGGTCAAGTGGGAGATTGTTAGAGTAGTGCCCTAAAGGCAATCCCCTTTAGCGCATTTTGTTCATAGTCATGTATGCACTTGATGAATAAATAAAGCAAGGCATATTTCATTTATTTGATATTCATTTTATTATGAATTGATAATGATCTTTAATCAAATTAATGAAGTCCTCGATACATGACATAGCATGAAGGAAATTATGATGTGATCATACTATTGAGATTCCTATCATGTGCAATTATGTCAAGATTCAAATTATCCCTAGTCATAGGATTAATGAGATGGACATCGTTAATCCGGACAGACTAAGACATGTCAAACTCCTTGATTGGATCAAGCGGTGGATCTCGTAAAACCGTAAATATTGAGATATTTAGATTTGACATGTGGATGCTTACTAGTGGTAGTAAGTACATTGGATGACTGCTATGAGATCATCACATGGATGTCCTATACAAATGTCGGTGATAATCTCATCATAGCAATGGTGCAAGTATCCTTAGACTTGAGGTACTCGAGGATATCTTGAGTACTTGATTCGTACTTTGACTCCATTCCTTGTTGCCTTTCGAGGTCGCCATAGGGTGGTGATTGGGTGCAACTTGAGGTATTCAAAGGTAATTGAGTAGCCAATAGAGGATTCACCACTTACATTATAGCGAGAAGAGATACCCATAGCCTCTTATCGGGATCATTACTTTGAAGTCTCTGCGCCGAAAGATACATATGTCATGAAGATGGTCTTCATGGACATATAAAGTAATGAGTCCTAGGGCGAGAACTGATTACACTTGGACTAGATTTGATCCGATCGGTCTAGTAAGAGTTGACACATTGCCCATACTCAAACCAAGTGGGGTATAGCATGGTGAAAGGACGAATTGCACGGTAATTGTCTATGGAAGGGTTCGTGATATGGTTTCATCACCAAACCAATTACTTTCCGGTCAATTGGGGTCATGATGTGTTGCTAGATACCGCTCATGACTTGCTCAGATTAAGTGTTAATCTAAGGCCAACATAACCGAACCTAATGGGTCACACGACGTAAGAGTGACTCGGAGAATCAGAAATAGTTTGAGACGTAGATCCGATATCCGGAGAGCAATAGGATTATATGGATCCCAATGAGATTGGGATATGTCCCTATGAGATCGCGACATCGACATTCTTTGCATTGCTGGTGATTTTTTATGGGGTTTAAGCAGTTTAGAGGACCGACCCAGCTTGATCGACCACTTCAGCAATTATATATATATATTAATTAAGTAAATAATTAATTAATTATATATATATTTATGATGATTTTCGTGGAACTAAAATGGAGAGGATTAGTTAAGTTTGAAAAGTCAAACTTAATGATGATTTAACATTTTAAGGCATTTTTATGCCATATACGTGGATGAGCCATCCACCAAGTCTTCATAAGTCTTTTAAGTGTTAAATAAACATATTAAAAGGATATGGAGGAAGCTTGCACGGTTTTGAAATGGGAAGAACCGAAAGCTTAAAAGTTAAGCTTTGAAAAAGCTTGTTTTTCATCTTCTTCCTCTCTTCCATTCAAGTTGCTTCTACTCTCCAAGGCTCCACCAAGATCATTTCACTTGCTCTCCAAGGCTAAGGTAAGAGCTAGCACTCTTCTCTTTAGTCTAGCTATTCCCGGGTCAAAAGAGTTTGTCCCGGTTAGGTTTTCCGACCTCTGCGTGGATACCATTAGAGACGGTCTCCTTTGGTCGTTATGGTTTGATTGTTTGTACTTACACATGGATCCTGGCTTTCGGGAATGTCCCGGGACTCAAAAATTTAAATTCCGCACTGTGGGCATGTGATGCCTACCCCGGGATTTTCCTACAAAACTTGTGAGTAACCTAGACGGTTTTGCTCAATTAATTGCTTGCTTTAGAATATGTTTCGAATGAATTATTTAAGTGCTTCAAACATGCGAAAATTGTGAGTGTGCATATGAATGCAAAAGTGTGTTAAGCATTTCTACTGAATGCCGGACTAAGGTCCGATGATAAATGTGATCAAAACGTGAATGTGCATCCATGTAATTGACTGAGATTATGATATGTGAAACATTCATTACATGTATGCATGAAAGATAAAGGAAGTTATGACCGAGTTGCAAGATAAGGAGCTAAAAGCTCAAAATGTGAATAGAGCCTTGGGCTCGAAAAGCATCGTCCCTAATATCTACGAAGAGATATGGGGCGTTATTCGACTAAGCTCGACATCCGTAAAGGGTGAGCTGGAAAAGGCACTCGGTCATAACGAAAATAATAAACGAAAGTGAGTCTCATGTGCATTGCCAATAATAATTGATGTGTGTTTTTATTTGAACAATGTGATACATTGTGAAAATGCGATGAAGTGAATATTATGTTATGTGCGATAGTGTGATACATTGTGAATATGTAATGAAGTGAGCGTTGTGTTATGTGCGATGTTTTGATGCATGAATTGAGTGAACCATCGATGATGGTTACCTCATTGAGTTCGCAAAACTCACCAAAATTGCAACGTTGTCTTTTCAGGACCGAGAGATGACTCTAGTTGTTAAAGAGGATCTTCTAGCCGAGTAGAATGCGATTGGAGATTGTGGTCATGGCTCAAAGGTCGGTCAGCTGGGGTTCTTTTGGATGGTTTAGATAAATTTTGATACACTTTCCTCATTCACGTAGTACTATTGTATTAGGTTTTCGGATGATGTACATACGGATATTGTGGTCAGATAATGTAGACCTTGATTTTTGTGAAATGTAATGAGGAAAAAAAAGTTGGTTTTAAAATATTGTGATCTTCTTATGATGCTTTGTTCTTGAATTATGTTACCATGCCATAGAAAGGGATGTAGTGATCGAACGTAGCGTGCCCTCATCGTAGGATATGTGCCGGAATGACCTTCGGGTGTCCCGGTGGATACCCTGCGGTAAGGGGGCGCTACACCATCGATTTCTACTCATTCCAAGCAAAACTAGGGTTTAATTCAACCTACACAAGAGTAGAAGAGTTAAACAAACCTGAAGAATGCTTCTAAACCTTCGAAATCTACAACTAGAGCTTTCCTCTTTTCCTCTTCTTCTTCTCCTCTCTCTCCCGACTCTCTTCTTTGTTTCTTCTCTTCTTTCTATTTCTTCCTTCTATTTCTTTTAATTCCTTAAACCTACAAGGAAGAGCAATGACTAAAATGCCCTCCTTACTTAGCCTAAAATCTCTTACCCTTGAGTGACTTGCGCATTTTGCCCCTAAACATTTTTACTCTTCCATAACCATTTATTCCATCCTAAACTCAATTAAATCCAAATTTTTCATTACTACTTTCAATAAATCAAAACTATGCCATAAATAACACAATCAAATTAATTCATGCTTAATAACATCAAGAAAACAAATTTGGGGCCCAACATTTCTCCCCCTCTTAAAAGAAATTTCGTCCTCGAAATTTACCTGAATCATCGAAAAGACTTGGATACTTCTCTTTCACAGCGTCCAAGGGTTCCCACATGGCTTCTTCCACTGAATGGTTCCTCCACAGAACCTTAACTAGCTGAACTGTCTTGTTCCTGAGGACCTTTTCCTTGGTGTCCAAGATTGCTACTGGAATTTCCTCATAACTCAAGTCATCTCTCAACTGAACCTCTGAAACCTGAATGACATGAGAAGGATCTGATCTGTACCTCCTCAGCATGGAAACATGAAAAACATCATGAATCTGAGACAACTCTGGCGGCAACGCCAATCAGTAAGCTAGAGGTCCGATCCTCTCAAGAATCTCATAAGGACTTACATATCTTGGACTTAACTTGCCTTTCTTGCCAAACCTCAATACTCCCTTCCAAGGAGACGTCTTGAGGAAAACTTTCTCACCAACTTCATACTCCATCTCCTTTCGATGAGCATCAGTGTAACTCTTCATCCTATCCTGGGCTGCCTTAAGCCGCTGCTTAACCAGATTGACTTTATCAACAATCATCTGGATCAACTCTGGTCCGACCAATTTCCTCTCTCCTTCTTCATCCCAACATATCGGAGTTCTACACCTCCTTCCATACAAAGCCTCATATGGAGCCATCTGAATGCTCGAATGGGACAAATTATTATAAGCAAATTGGACCAATGGCAAATGCTCATCCCAAGCTCCTTTGAAATCCATCGCACATGCCCTGAGCATCCCCTCAAGTGTCCAAATGGTCCTCTCAGATTGACCATCCGTTTGAGGGTGAAATGCCGTACTAAAATGCAGCTTAGTACCTAAAGCTTCCTGCAAGCTTCCCCAAAATCTCGAAGTAAACCGAGGATCCCTGTCAGAGACTATGGAGTCTGGAATTCCATGCAATCTCACTACCTCATCAATATACTTCTTGGCTAATACATGCAACGAATCAGTCTGCCTGATTGTCAAAAAATGGGCTGACTTCGTCAACCGATCCACTATAACCCATATGGCATCATACTTCCTACTAGTCTTGGGCAAACCCATCAGAAAATCCATGGCTACCCTTTGCCACTTCCACTCAGGAATGGACAAGGGCCTCAACTTGCCTGAAGGTGCCTAGTGTTCAGCCTTGACTTGCTGACACACGAGACACTTACTGACATACTCTACTACATCCTTCTTCATGCCCTTCCACAAGAAATGCTCTCTCAAATCTCTATACATCCTGGGGCTACCTGGGTGCATGGCATAAGGCGCATTGTGTGCCTCATCCAAAATCTCATCCTTGACCTCTCTTCTATCTGGAATACAAAGCCTGTCCCCTACTGTCATGAGTCCATCATCTCTCACTACAACTTCAGAAACCTTACCGTTCTGAATTTCCTCTCGAAGTTTGCTCAACTCTGCATCCTATGCCTGCAACTTCTTAACCTTCTCCCTGAGTATTGACCTCACTCTGAAATTAGCTAGGAGGCAATTTGGTTCCTCCCACCTCAAGCTTATCTTAAGCTTGGCCATCTCTTCCAATAAAGGAAGATAAACTATCTGAACGTGAGCAATGGAAGACTTCCTGCTCAAGGCATCAGCCACTACATTCGCTTTGCCTGGATGGTACTCAATCAACAAATCATAGTCCTTGAGTAACTCAATCAACCTTCTCTGTCTCAAATTCAATTCCTTCTGGCTCAGTAAGTACTTGAGACTCTTATGATCCGTAAAGATCCTCGTCTGAACCCCATACAGATAGTGCCTCCAAATCTTCAAGGCAAAGATCACTGCTGCCAACTCCAAGTCATGAGTCGGATAATTTAACTCATATCGCTTGCTTGCCTTGAAGCATATGCTATCACCCTGCCTCCTCGTGATCAACACACAACTGAGACCCTTCCTCGAAGCGTCACTATAAACCGTATAGCCCTCATCACCTGAAGGAAAAATCAGCACTTGAGCACTTGTCAACCTGCACTTGAGCTCCTCAAAGCTCTTCTGGCATTCATCAGTCCAAATAAATTTCTGATTCTTCCTCAATAGCTTAGTCATCGGAGCAACTATCATGGAGAATCCTTCTACAAACCTCCTGTAGTAACCTGCCAGACCCAGAAAACTTCTCACCTCTGTCGCTGTCTTAGGTGCATGCCAATTCACCACTGCTTCAACTCTCCTCGTATCAACATGCACACCATCCTGCGAAATCACATGCCCAAGGAAAGTCACCTCATGAAACCAGAACTCACACTTGCTGAGCTTGGCATAAAGCTCTCTCTCCCTAAGAGTCTGCAAAACAATCCTGAGATGCTCCTCATGCTCTTCTTCACTCTTAGAATACACCAGAATGTCATCTATAAATAATATAAAAAAATGATCCAGAAACTCCTTGAAGACCCTATTCATAAGATCCATGAAAGCAATTGGAGCATTGGTCAAGCCGAATGGCATAACTAAAAACTCATAATGCCCATATCGAGTCCTGAATGCTGTCTTGCTTACATCAGACTCCTTGATTCTGAGCTGATGATAGCCTGACCTGAGATCAATCTTGGAGAAGACCCTAGCTCCCTGCAGCTGGTCAAACAGGTCATCTATTCGTGGCAACGGATACTTGTTCTTAACTATCACCTTGTTGAGTCTCCGATAGTCAATACACATCTGTCATGATCCATCCTTCTTCTTGACAAACAGAACCGGTGCTCCCCAAGGAGACGAACTCAGTCTGACATACCCCTTCTCTAACAGTTCCTCCAACTGTTCCTTAAGCTCCCTCAACTCAGCTAGAGCCATCCTGTAAGGCGGTATTGAAATTGGCGCGGTTCTGAGAATCAAGTCAATGGCAAACTCAATTTCCCTCACCGGTGGCAAACCTGGTTACTCATCTGGGAACACATCTGGAAACTCCCTCACGACCGGGAAATCCTCTAACTTCCCTTCATGCACATCGGCATCTACAACATGCGCCAAGAAAACTTCACATCCCTAGCCCATCATCCTTTCAGCCAACATAGCTGAAATCAACCTTGGTGATGGTGTCTTCCTATCCCCTCTGAAGATCACCTTCTCACCATTGCCCAGATCAAACTCTACCTCTTTCCGACCACAATCCAGCTTGGCCAGATACTTCTCCATGGTATCCATCCCCAAGATAACATCTAATCCCCTAAGGTCTAGCGGTAGTAAGTCCACTACCAATCTAGCACCATCAATGAAAAGCTCACACTGCTCATACACCTGACTGATCACCACATTCCTCCCTAGAGGAGTACTAACAATCAAAGGCCTATCCAAAGGCATGTAACTCACACCATGCAATGCTATGCTCATGAAAACAAAAGAGTGCGTGGAACCGTAATCAATCAAAACAAAGATCGCTGAATCAAATAATCTGAACCATACCCGTGATAACCTCAAAGTGCGGCTGCGACTTCCTCCACGTCATGGCAAACACTCTTACCGGCGCCTGACCCTTGGCCTTCTTGGAGGAACAGTCTTCCTTGCAGTCCCAGAGCTGCCTACCTCAGTAACTGGCCTAGTGCCCACTGTCTCTGCATGCCTTGGAACTTGAAACTGCGACCCCTCTTGTCTCAGTGTCCATGGACAATGCTTGGCTATATGTCCTTCTCTCCGTGATCTCAAACAAACTCCAGTGACTGAGGCACTCTCCCTGGTGATGCTTCCCACACTGGTCACATAAGGGATAGTTGAACCAGCTTCTTCATGCTCTACCGGCGCCTCCCACATTAGAGGCTTGCCCTGATACTGCCCTCACCTGTTTGTTCTTGGTAGCCCCACTACTACCCATTTCACTCTGACTATGAGAGCTCTTTGTGATCCTCTCAGGCAATGGAGCACTAGTACCCTTCCTGAAAGTCTGCTCCCTGCTCTTCCTCTTCTTGTTTGCTTCATTTCTGATATTCTCCAGTTTCTTAGCTTGGAGAGCAGCATCCACCAACTGCTGGTAGTCACAGAAATTGTGAATCAGGACTTTCTCCCTAATCCTCAAATGAAGACCTCCCTCAAACTTACGGCACTTGTCTTCCTCTGTCGCCACAATGTTAGCTGCATAATGGGAAAGCTGTGTGAACTTCAGCTCATACTCGCTCACACTCATGTCCCTTTGCATAAGATTCAGGAATTCCCTTGCCTTATCCTGCACATAAACCCTGGAGAGATACTTCTTTCTGAACACTTCCACAAAATCCCTCCATGTCAGCACCAAAGGAACCACCTGACTGTGAGGTACTGACTCCCACCAATGCAGTGCATCTCCCTGCAACAAACTGATTGCATAATCTAGCTTGTCCTCATCTGAGCATCTCATCTGAACTAGAACCCTCTCGGTCCTCCTCAACCAGGCTTCAGCCTCTTCTGGATTAGTAGTCCCACTAAAATCCACAGCCCCAAACTTCTGGAGCTTGTCATACTGTACACTCCTGTCTAATGGAGCTTGCATCGGCATCTGTGATCTCCGACCCATGGTATACGTGAAAGCCTGAGCAAAGGCTTGAAAGAAACTCGGATCCATGGGAGTTCCCTGAGGCATAGGAGGAGGCAGAGGAGGCACTTCTTGCTGCAAACAAGGTGCCTCAAAATCGAATGAATATGTCCCAAAGATCACGAGGAATATGGGATTCATCCGTACTCCCCTGACGAGAATAAGATCGAGTCATAGCTCCCCGAGTTCTCCTTCGAGGTGGCATGTTCACTCCTTGAATAAAAAACCATTGAAAACTTCAGTTCAAGTAAGACAAGTTTCAAAATATGCAAAAACAATTCCAATCGTGTAAAACTATGCAAGTTATTTCTTGAAAGCAATGTCATGCAGCCCTAGATCAAAAACCTAGGCGCTCTGATACCACAACATATTGGACCCCGCTGCTAGAGCCCAACGTCGGACATGAGAGCGTGGCGTGAAACATGCTAATGATACATTTTAAGGAAAAGACCTGCGGAAGATTTATGGGCCTATTGGAAAACAAACTTGAAACCTGCTTTCATGTGACTTAAACAAACATATCCAAAATTCATGCTCCAAAAGACGAGTTTCATAAATCTTTAAGAATACCTCAAACCAAATTACAACTTTAAGTTCAAGAGCCAAAAGTACAAAATACTCTTGAACCAATAATACTTGAAATGAAACTAAAGTCTTGACTTCCAAAAAATATAACATTGAAACTAAACAAACATAACAAATGAAAGCTGAGTATCGTAGTAACTCGTGACTCACTCGATCTCTTGCTCGTCACACCGAATGGGGAGATTAAAGGGGGTGAGCTATAAAGCTCGTGGGAACATATTTATAATATAGCAATAAGCAAAAGTAATCAAAAATTTCTCATTGCCGTGATACTTGTTGAAATCATAGTCATTGATCATGTATATGTCATTGTCTTGAAAAATGCTTGATTCTTGAACAATTCATGATGCATGACACATAAAAAATCATAACACATAACATAACATAATGGTTTGGGTTGTCCCTGGTTCGTGACGTACTACACATGCCATCGAAATGTTGATGTGTAGACGTAGTTTCGTGAGGGAATCCTTGTGAGAAACCCTGTTGTCATAGTCGACAGCAGGGGAGAAGCCTTTTCGTGAGTCAATGTGCACTTGATTATTCGTGAGGGACACCGCAAACCCACATAAATATGCATGATTCATGTTCTTGTAAACTTGTTTGCCAAACTGGCACTTGCTTGTAAACTTGCTTGTAATCTTGCTTGTCATATATTCGTAAAACATGATTTCATATACTTGTATTCGTGAAAGGAGAGCACCCCTTTGTAAAAATCTTGGTAATGATCATGAATGCAAATCACATAGTAGAATATAATGTTGGACCCCGATCTTTGAGTGACATTGAGAAATATTAAGTGAAATAAAATGAGTGGTTTCACATATGTATTGTGAAATAAAAAGTAATTATGCTTTGAGGAAATTCATAAGAAAAAAATGATTTGATTTTGATACCTTCGAGTTTTGAGTAGATTGGTATGGTTTCTGAAATTAAGTGGATGAGTTGATTGAAATGAAGTTAAATAGCAAGAAGTAAAAAGAAAAAGTGTGAAAATATGAGAAATTGTGAAATAGTTGACTTTTTGGCCTTTGAGGTTGACTTTTGATTTAGGCAAAATTTGAGAAAATGATCTACATGAAACTTGTAGATTATGCCGAGAGCTTTTTGTGGACATAAAGTTTGCTATTTTTCGATGTCGGGATTGAGAGATATGATTTTCCAAAGATATGCTTTGTTTTGAAAATGCTATTAAGTATAGATTTGTGTGTTCTATGCTTCGAGGCCTCTCGTCGTATGGATTTAGTTTGAATTGTAATAAGTGGTTTTAATGAAAGTTGGAGGTTGCATTTCGATCTTTCCGATGCCATAAAATTTGTAATTTTTCGATATCGGGGCTAGGAGTTATGAGCGATGAAAAAATGGAAGTCGTTTAGGAAAAACTGTTTTGGATAGAATCTTTGATTGAGGTTTTGACCTCTTTTGAGACCTAATTTGATTTTGAGTTCTTTCGTGAAGTTGTAGAGCTTCCTTTTACCTTTCCATAGACACCAAATTCGTCAAATTCAGAGTTCGGAATTAAGAGATATGATTTTTGAAAAATTCAGTTATAAGTGGGTATTTAAGGTTTTGTAACTTTTGCTTGAACTCCGACCCTTTTGCAATCTTTTGTTATAAATTTTTCGTCCGACATCCGATTGATTTGATTCTGGAAGCGTTGGATTCCTAAGACAATTACGTTCATTTTTATGAAGAATTATGATTTTTAGGAGATTAAATGGAAAGAGATTGATTGAACCAAAGTAAGAGATGGGTTATAAGTTATAAGTTGGATAATTTTCTGAACATAGTTCAGTACTTTGCGATTTTAGGGAGTTATACAACTCCGATTGAGGTGATTCTTGAGGAAAAATAAAGTTAAGACATAGGGCTACAATTCTTGTGAAGGGATCGAAATTTAATTTCATCCCTAAGATTGTTAATTTTTGGAATTAAATTCGCGTAATGTTCAGTCTCGGATTTTGTGAAGGTCCGATAGTATTTTGGCTATAACTTCTTTGTTTTAGATCCGAATTAAGCGCTGTCAGTGGCGTTGGATTCGTAAGATCGAGAGGAACATTTTTCAAGAAGAAAGTTTTTCTAAAATATTTCATTTAGTTTCTCGAAATCAGGTCGCAATGTATCAGATTTTGAAAATCCTGTGCAGGGGTATTTTGGGATTACACTTGAAAGGAGGGGCATTCGGGTCATTTACCCTCATTTAAGTGACATGGCTTAAACTCATCACATAGCTGTCGTTTGGGGAGGTCTGGAATGTTCATAAAAGTAGCAGAAATAAAGAGAAGGAAAATAGAAACAAAAGAGAAGGGAGATTACGAAAATGAAAAGAAGAAGAGAGGCTCATCGTTTTTTTTCAAGCAAAAGAGAGAAGCCACCGAAACTTCAAGAAGAGAGGAGAAGGGTGATTTTCGTTGAAGAAGAAGAAGAAGAAGAAGAAGGAGAGAAGAAGAAAGTCGTGGGTTTCATCTTGAGGTAGGGATTTTCGAAAACTCTGGTTTTCTTTCTTGTCTTTCTTGCTTAAACATGGTAGATTTAAGAGTTAATTATGAAAGAAAGAGAAAGAGAAAGAGTTTTGTTGTTAGAAGCAAGAAGGCGATGTCGTGGGGTTCTTTGATTTTCATGGTTTTGTGTTATGGGTTCTCTTTTCTTGCTTAAAGATGGTAGTTGAAGAATTAATGATGAAAGAACAAGAAAAAAGGGAAGAAGAAGAGTTAGGAAAGTGGAAGAAGAAATTCTTATTTACGTGGGTTTTATATAGGTAAGATGAATTTCGAATTTTGTTGTTTATTTAGATAAGTTTTGATGTTAATGGTTAGGTTAAGGTATGGGTAGGATGATATGGAAGCAAATTCATGTTTTCGTTTTCTAGATAAGTTTTGATGTTAATGGTTAGGTTAAGGTATGGGTAGGATGATATGGAAGCAAATTCATGTTTTCGTTTTCTAAAGTATGTGATTTTGTTATCTCTTTTAAGGGCTTTTGCTTTCTTGTTTCAAAAGAGTAGTTGGAGAGTGATAGTAGGAAGGAAAAAGAAAAGAAAGACAAAGGGGAAAAAAATCAGATTGGAGGGCTTGCTATTGTCGAAATTCTAATTAGTTTTGAAAGGGGTTTTAAGTAGGTATAGCCTAGGAAGGTTTAGGTGAGGTTATGTAGAGTTAGTTAGATTCAAGTTTTTTTTTTTCATTTTTTGAAAATTCCAGCATTGATTTTTCTCTTGGTAATTAGGGTTTTTGTGTTTAATGTGTTTAATGATGGTGAATTGGGATAATTAGAAGAAGAGCCAAGGAAAGAAGATGGGTTATGAAAGTAACAGAAAAATCAGATTTGTGTAGGAGGGATTTTCAACAAGTTTGACGAGGTTTGAGGAGAGGTTCTGGTTGTTATAGCATAGGAAAGGTATGGGAAAGGTATAAGTGAGATTATGTAAGTTGAAAGTCAAATATTTCCATGCTTTCAAAATTTTCAGCATGTGATCTTATGTTAAGTAAGGTTTTTATGCTTTGTTTAAGGTTAAATAAGGTAATTGAAGAGATAGGAAAGATTAGGATAGGTTAAATGCAAATTTTCCCATGCCTTAGAATTTTCCAGCATTGATGTTTTTGGTAATTGGGATTTTATGCTTAATGAAGGCATTAAAGGAAAAGAGAAATGAGAAAGGTAATGGAGGTTTAAGAAAATCAGAGTTTATGGGTTTCTTTAAGGCATGAGATTCTTGAAAATAATTGATAAAATTGAGATAGGCTTTGATGGTTATGGTTTAGGAATGGCATAGGCAAAGTGAGTTAGGTTTTTAGTCATGTTTTTCATTCTTTAAAAATTTCCAGCTTTGATGTTTAGTGTTAATTAAGGCTTTTATGCTTTGATTAAGGGCAATTAAGGCATTTCGGGATTGAGGAAGGACATGTGAACCTATTGCAAAGCTTAAGGATTCAAGGTGGGTGATTATTTAATGTTTGAGTTGTAAGATTACTGAATTGTTATGAAATAAATATTACTAAGTTTTTTTCCGATGACTTGCAAAGTGTGGAAATGTATTATTATTTGCGATGATTTGAACTTGTATTCGGTGCCTTATATGATTATTTGCATGAAATACATTATCATTTGTAAATGCGATTTTGGAACATTGGAACATTGATTGAAGGTGAAAAAGACTTGAGTATGTGATTATATTTTGTTGTCCGATGACAAATATATGGAGAATTGTAATATGCATGTATGTGATATGTGTTATATGGGTTTGGGTTAGGTCCCTTAATTTGAGTCATTGCACTGGTCTCATGTTAAAAGCCTTCTCCCGGCTGCCCATGAAGTGGCTTAGAGTCTCAATTTCGGACTCCTCCGCTCACGACCTACTCAAACCATTTAATGTGTTAGTGATTTGTGTTGGATGCATGGTATAACCCGCAAACACACGCCGCAATATAACTCGCAAACACCTACGGGTGGGGTGTGGGGTCCAACATCAAACCACTGGATATGTGACTATGTGCTTTTGTGTTATAGGTGTTGACTTTGTAAATGTTTTGTTATTGGAAACTGCTTTCGATAAAGATAATTTTGACAATAATTATTTAAGACAATTTCAGATGCTTATGCTTGAATATTAAATTGCTACCACTTGAGCCGTCGTGCTCACCCCCCCATTTCCCTCCACAGGTTTTGAACACGATTCCGAGTCTCCGCATCCGGTTTGAGGCAACTCCGATGCATATTGGTATTGAAGTTGTGCTTTGAGAAATCAAAGCATTAGTTTGTTATTGATATTGTCGTTTGTGTTCATTTGGATGTACTTAAGCTAAAATGCCTCTAAAGCGTTGTATTTGCTTAATTTCAAGTGATTAGTAAGGTTTTAAAGTTTCGAATGTAAAGTATATTGTATTGTGTATGTATTTCCTAAGCATGTATTGATGTATGGTTAAAATGGACATAAGAAAAGATGAGATGGTATTTCTTTAGGAAATTGAAATAATGAAATGATAGAACCCTAAGATTGTGTTGCTGGCCATTTGAGATGATATTGAGACAATTGAGATGATTGTAGATGGATGCTTGTGAAAATTGGGAAGATTGAAGTGTTTTTGTGCAGGTTTGTAGTTTGAATGAACAAAATTGAAGATTGGCTAGAGCATTTTTAAGGGAGATGCTGTCCAAATTTTTCTAAATTTGGGCAGCAACTTCGCTTAAGGTTTAGACCCTCTTAGTGAGGGAATTCACTTTGGAAGTCTTCTAAAACATTGTAGAGCATGTGAAGATCTTGAAAATAGTATAAAATGGGTCTTTTTTCGACTTAGGATGAAGAAGTTATGAACGTTTGAAGTTTGCTGCCCACTATGCTTAGTAATTCTCGAATTACTATTCACTGGCCATTTTGGGCTGAACCTTCGAAAGGGTTTTTCGCCCCTTTAGGGCGGGAATTGAAGTTTCCATCCTTCATGAAAGATGTAGAGGGTCTTGTTATCTTTAAAACGAGATATAGTATGCAATGTTCGAAGTTAGGAGTAAGAAGTTATGAGAATCGGAAATTGGCATTTCACTATTTATTTGGTCAATAAACTCACTATTCATTTGGTAAGTAGCTAGAAAGCAACTTTGGACCTTCTAAAGAACCGAGCTAAGTTTTTAAGTATGAAAATGGAGTTAAGATGAATAAAAAAAAATCCTGATAAGATTTCAAATGAGCTTGAATATGATGGTTATAAGGAAAAAAAAATTATACCGGGTTTAGATAGTCTAAGTTTCCAACGCGATCATGTTTCTCTGTTCGTTGTTTCCGGATGTCGGATTTGTTTGCTTTGGTTCGATCCATCACTTTTCCGTTCCCGTTTTCCGGTTGGATTCCGATTAGCAATTTCTCGCTTTTCAATTTTTTGTTTTTCCGTTCCGTTTTTCGGTTGGGATCCAGTTCCCGGATCGGGTCCCAACATTTATGGTATCAGAGCCCAGTATTATGATCTTACTTGGGCTATAGGTTTGGTAAGATTAAGTGACATGCATGAGATTGTGAAAAGGGATAAATTGATAGGATTGAATTAGTGAGAATTGGGAAATGATGTGAATGTCTTTGTTATGAATTATTTGGAGAACCTAAATTGATTTGTTTGATTAAGGTGATGAGACATATGATCGATCATAAGAAAGTGTATGATATTGAGGTTAGAATGTTATGACGTTTAGATTTCTTTGATCACTTTGTTGATTTGATTTTGACTATACATTTGCGAGATGAAATAAGGATTATCTGAAAGATAAGATACATGATAAAGACATATGTATAGCAATTCAAAGGATTGGTCCATATTAAGGGTCATTAGGACTTGGACCATGAACTTGTGTAAATATGTTAAGGAATTTTGAGGATATAGTGTTTTAATATGATATTGGAGGTATAAAATATGAGAAGTGAAATATGGTTATAAGTTAAGAATAAGAATATGTGTGACAAGAAATTTGATAAGAAAGTGAGTGATTATGGTCATTACGCAGCAAGTACTTGGAGATTTCTAAGTATGAATTTCGAGGACGAAATTCTTTTAAGAGGGGGAAAAATGTTGGACCCCGATTTTTGAGTGACATTGAGAAATATTAAGTGAAATAAAATGAGTGGTTTCACATATGTATTGTGAAATAAAAAGTAATTATGCTTTGAGGAAATTCATAAGAAAAAAATGATTTGATTTTGATACCTTCGAGTTTTGAGTAGATTGGTATGGTTTCTGAAATTAAGTGGATGAGTTGATTGAAATGAAGTTAAATAGCAAGAAGTAAAAAGAAAAAGTGTGAAATTTTTGGCCTTTGAGGTTGACTTTTGATTTAGGCAAAATTTGAGAAAATGATCTACATGAAACTTGTAGATTATGTCGAGAGCTTTTTGTGGACATAAAGTTTGCTATTTTTTGATGTCGGGATTGAGAGATATGATTTTCCAAAGATATGCTTTGTTTTGAAAATGCTATTAAGTATAGATTTGTGTGTTCTATGCTTCGAGGCCTCTCATCGTATGGATTTAGTTTGAATTGGAATAAGTGGTCTTAATAAAAGTTGGAGCTTGCATTTCGATCTTTCCGACGCCATAAAGTTTGTAATTTTTCGATATCGGGGCTAGGAGTTATGAGCGATGAAAAATTAGAAGTCGTTTAGGAAAAGCTGTTTTGGACAGAATCTTTGATTGAGGTTTTGACCTCTTTTGAGACCTAATTTGATTTTGAGTTCTTCTGGGAAGTTGTAGAGCTTCCTTTTACCTTTCCATAGACACCAAATTCGTCAAATTCCGAGTTCGGAATTAAGAGATATGATTTTTGAAAAATTCAGTTATAAGTGGGAATTTAAGGTTTTGTAACTTTTGCTTGAACTCCGACCCTTTTGCAATCTTTTGTTATAAATTTTTCGTCCGACATCCAATTGATTTGATTCTGGAAGCGTTGGATTCCTAAGACAATTACGTTCATTTTTATGAAGAATTATGATTTTTAGGAGATTAAATGGAAAGAGATTGATTGAACCAAAGTAAGAGCTGGGTTATAAGTTATAAGTTGGATAATTTTCTGAACATGGTTCAGTACTTTGCGATTTTCGAGAGTTATACAACTCCGATTGAGGTGATTCTTGAGGGAAAATAAAGTTAAGACATAGGGCTACAATTCTTGTGAAGGGATCAAAATTTAATTTCATCCCTAAGATTGTTAATTTTTGGAATTAAATTCGCGTAATGTTCAGTCTCGGATTTTGTGAAGGTCCGATAGTATTTCAGCTATAACTTCTTCGTTTTAGATCCGAATTAAGCGCTGTCAGTGGCGTTGGATTCTTAAGATCGAGAGGAACATTTTTCAAGAAGAAAGTTTGTCTAAAATATTTCATTTAGTTGCTCGAAATCAGGTCACAATGTATCAGATTTTGAAAATCCTGTGCAGGGGTATTTTGGGATTACACTTGAAAAGAGGGGCATTTGGGTCATTTACCCTCATTTAAGTGACATGGCTTAAACTCATCACATAGCTGTCGTTTGGGGAGGTCTGGAATGTTCATGAAAGTAGCAGAAATAAAGAGAAGGAAAATAGAAACAAAAGAGAAGGGAGATTACGAAAATGAAAAGAAGAAGAGAGGCTCATCGTTTTTTTTCAAGCAAAAGAAAGAAGCCACCGAAACTTCAAGAAGAGAGGAGAAGGGTGATTTTCGTTGAAGAAGAAGAAGAAGAAGAAGAAGAGAGAAGAAAGTCGTGGGTTTCATCTTGAGGTAGGGATTTTCAAAACTCGGTTTTCTTTCTTGTCTTTCTTGCTTAAACATGGTAGATTTAAGAGCTAATTATGAAAGAAAGAGAAAGAGAAAGAGTTTTGTTGTTAGAAGCAAGAAGGCGATGTCGTGGGGTTCTTTGATTTTCATGGTTTTGTGTTATGGGTTCTCTTTTCTTGCTTAAAGATGGTAGTTGAAGAATTAATGATGAAAGAACAAGAAAAAAGGGAAGAAGAAGAGTTAGGAAAGTGGAAGAAGAAATTCTGATTTGCGTGGGTTTTATATAGGTAAGATGAATTTCGAATTTTGTTGTTTATTTAGATAAGTTTTGATGTTAATGGTTAGGTTAAGGTATGGGTAGGATGATATGGAAGCAAATTCATATTTTCGTTTTCTAGATAAGTTTTGATGTTAATGGTTAGGTTAAGGTATGGGTAGGATGATATGGAAGCAAATTCATGTTTTCGTTTTCTAAAGTATGTGATTTTGTTATCTCTTTTAAGGGCTTTTGCTTTCTTGTTTCAAAAGAGTAGTTGGAGAGTGATAGTAGGAAGGAAAAAGAAAAGAAAGACAAAGGGGAAAAAATCAGATTGGAGGGCTTGCTATTGTCGAAATTCTAATTAGTTTTGAAAGGGTTTTAAGTAGGTATAGCCTAGGAAGGTTTAGGTGAGGTTATGTAGAGTTAGTTAGATTCAAGTTTTTTTCATTTTGAAAATTCCAGCATTGATTTTCTCTTGGTAATTAGGGTTTTTGTGTTTAATGTGTTTAATGAAGGTGAATTGGGATAATTAGAAGAAGAGCCAAGGAAAGAAGATGGGTTATGAAAGTAACAGAAAAATCAGATTTGTGTAGGAGGATTTTCAACAAGTTTGACGAGGTTTGAGGAGAGGTTCTGGTTGTTATAGCATAGGAAAGGTATGGGAAAGGTATAAGTGAGATTATGTAAGTTGAAAGTCAAATATTTCCATGCTTTCAAAATTTTCAGCATGTGATCTTATGTTAAGTAAGGTTTTTATGCTTTGTTTAAGGTTAAATAATGTAATTGAAGAGATAGGAAAGATTAGGATAGGTTAAATGCAAATTTTCCCATGCCTTAGAATTTTCCAGCATTGATGTTTTTGGTAATTGGGATTTTATGCTTAATGAAGGCATTAAAGGAAAAGAGAAATGAGAAAGGTAATGGAGGTTTAAGAAAATCAGAGTTTATGGGTTTCTTTAAGGCATGAGATTCTTGAAAATAATTGATAAAATTGAAATAGGCTTTGATGGTTATGGTTTAGGAATGGCATAGGCAAAGTGAGTTAGGTTTTTAGTCATGTTTTTCATTCTTTAGAAATTTCCAGCTTTGATGTTTAGTGTTAATTAAGGCTTTTATGCTTTGATTAAGGGCAATTAAGGCGTTTGGGGATTGAGGAAGGACATGTGAACCTATTGCAAAGCTTACGGATTCAAGGTGGGTGACTATTTAATGTTTGAGTTGTAAGATTACTGAATTGTTATGAAATAAATATTATTAAGTGTTTTTCCGATGACTTGCAAAGTGTGGAAATGTATTATTATTTGCGATGATTTGAACTTGTATTCGGTGCCTTATATGATTATTTGCGATGAAATGCATTATCATTTGTAAATGCGATTTTGGAACATTGGAACATTGATTGAAGGTGAAAAAGACTTGAGTATGTGATTATATTTTGTTGTCCGATATCAAATATATGGAGAATTGTAATATGCATGTATGTGATATGTGTTATATGGGTTTGGGTTAGGTACCTTAATTTGAGTCAGTGCACTGGTCTCATGTTAAAAGCCTTCTCCTGGCTGCCCGCAAGTGGCTTAGGAGCTCCGAATTTTGGACTCCCCTCCGTTCACGACCTACTCAAACCATTTAATGTGTTAGGTGATTTGTGTTGGATGCCGCGGTATAACCCGCAAACACACGCCGCAATATAACCTGCAAACACCTACGGGTGGGGTGTGGGGTCCAACATCAAACCACTGGATATGTGACTATGTGCTTTTGTGTTATAGGTGTTGACTTTGTAAATGTTTTGTTATTGGAAACTGTTTTCGATAAAGATAATTTTGACAATAATTATTTAAGACAATTTCTGTATGCTTATGCTTGAATATTAAATTGTTACCCACGGAGCCGTCGTGCTCACCCCCCCATTTCCCTCCATAGGTTTTGAACACGATTCCGAGTCTCCGCATCCGGTTTGAGGCAACTCCGATGCATATTGGTATTGAAGTTGTGCTTTGAGAAATCAAAGCATTAGTTTGTTATTGATATTGTCGTTTGTGTTCATTTGGATGTACTTAAGCTAAAATGCCTCTAAAGCGTTGTATTTGCTTAATTTCAAGTGATTAGTAAGGTTTTAAAGTTTTGAATGTAAAGTATATTGTATTGTGTATGTATTTCCTAAGCATGTATTGATGTATGGTTAAAATGGACATAAGAAAAGATGAGATGGTATTTCTTTAGGAAATTGAAATAATGAAATGATAGAACCCTAAGATTGTGTTGCTGGCCATTTGAGATGATATTGAGACAATTGAGATGATTGTAGATGGATGCTTGTGAAAATTGGGAAGATTGAAGTGTTTTGTGCAGGTTTGTAGTTTGAATGAACAAAATTGAAGATTGGCTAGAGCATTTTAAGGAGATGCTGTCCAAATTTTTCTAAATTTGGGCAGCAACTTCGCTTAAGGTTTAGACCCTCTTAGTGAGGGAATTCACTTTGAAGTCTTCTAAAACATTGTAGAGCATGTGAAGATCTTGAAAATAGTATAAAATGGGTCTTTTTCGACTTAGGATGAAGAAGTTATGAGCGTTTGAAGTTTGTTGCCACTATGCTTAGTAATTCTCGAATTACTATTCACCGCCATTTTGGGCTGAACCTTCGAAGGGTTTTTCGCCTTTAGTATGGAATTGAAGTTTCCATCCTTCATGAAAGATGTAGAGGTCTTGTTATCTTTAAAACGAGATATAGTATGCAATGTTCGGGTTAGGAGTAAGAAGTTATGAGAATCGAAATTGGCATTTCACTATTCATTTGGTCAATAAACTCACTATTCATTTGGTAAGTAGCTAGAAAGCAACTTTGGACCTTCTAAAGAACCGAGCTAAGTTTTTAAGTATGAAAATGGAGTTAAGATGAATAAGAAAAAAAATCCTGATAAGATTTCAAATGAGCTTGAATATGATGGTTATAAGGAAAAAAAAAATTATACCGGGTTTAGATAGTCTAAGTTTCCAACACGATCATGTTTCTCTGTTCGTTGTTTTCGGATGTCGGATTTGTTTGCTTTGGTTGGATCTGTCACTTTTCTATTTCCATTTTCTAGTTGGATTTCGATTAGCAATTTCTCGCTTTTCGATTTTTTGTTTTTCCGTTCCATTTTTCGGTTGGGATCCAGTTCTCGGATCGGGTCCCAACATATAATCATTCATAATAATATGTAATGCAATCGTGGATGATTCAATTCAAATGCATTAATTCTTTCTTGATTTGAACTAAACAATGAGTGACTTATTTAATTTATTATAAACATGAACCCACCTGATTCCCTTGCTTGTTCTTGCCTATGAATGAGTTTCCTCTTAAGCCTCTTGATCCTCTTGCCTCACTTGATCTCCTAAAATAAGAACCAAAATCCCATTTAATAAATCATGCTGAAACAATATTTCCATTCTTAACTTCCATCCAAAATTTCATATTCTTAGAAACTGATTCAGAACTTTATCACTTCCCAAAACTTGTAGATCTATGTCTCTAGTTTACAACGCCTCAAAAATCACCCCAAAAGGACTTCTGTAGCAAAAGATATGATCAAAACACTAAAAACTAACTCTGCTGGAAAAACTGGCCTCACAGCGACGAGGCTCGCTCGTCGCGACGAGCGGCTTGGCACGTCGCAGCTTGCGGCCCTCTATCGCACGTCGCGGCGTGCGGCCCTCTATCGCACGTCGCGGCGTGCGGCTCGGCACGTCGCGACGTGTGGCCTTCTGCACGCTGCGACGTGCGGCCTCACGCACGTCGCGACGTGCGGATGGGAGAGACGACTCCCGAACCCAGATTTCTGCCATTTTCAACCTTAAATCCTTCCCTTTCACAACTACAACACATCTAACCCTTGAATCAAATCATATACTTCCATTCTACACTTATTCTAACACCATAAACATTAAAAACACAACAATCCATGCATTTCTACAAATCTTTCCCATAAACCCTAACTCCATCGATTTCTACTCATTCCAAGCAAAACTAGGGTTTAATTCAACCTAAAAAGAGTAGAAGAGTTAAACAAACCTGAAGAATGCTTCTAAACCTTCGAAATCTACAACTGGAGCTTTCCTCTTTTCCTCTTCTTCTTCTCCTCTCTCTCCCGTCTCTCTTCTTTGTTTCTTCTCTTCTTTCTATTTCTTCCTTCTATTTCTTTTAATTCCTTAAACCTACAAGGAAGAACAATGACTAAAATGCCCTCCTTACTTAGCCTAAAATCTCTTACCCTTGAGTGACTTGCGCATTTTGCCCTTAAACATTTTTACTCTTCCATAACCATTTATTCCATCCTAAACTCAATTAAATCCAAATTTTCCATTACTACTTTCAATAAATCAAAACTATGCCATAAATAACACAATCAAATTAATTCATGCTTAATAACATCAAAAAACAAATTTGGGGCCCAACAGTTGACCAAGTTCTACAATTATAAAACCCTTAATATTTCACACCATGGGTTGTAAGGGTAGTAGTTAAGGTGTCAGTCCCACGAGGAATTAGTTATAGTTAAACTAATTGAATACTAACTCTGTCTAAGGTATAAAAATTGTAATTAAAATGAAAATAAAATGAACAAAAAATTAAGCAATTGAATATAGATTGATTGAGAATGAAATTCTAAAATTAATGTAAGGAAATCAAAATTGAACACAGCCACGTAACATTCGAAATTCACATAAGGAAGATTAACCAATTATGAGAAGAGGGGATTTATCCTATCATTAATTGCTAACTTAACTACTTTTGAGTTAACGGTATCGGTTATAAGGTCGATTATTCTCTTTCTCAACCTAATCATTAAACCCTAAATTATAATCCCTAATTGAATCCAAAGTTCTAAATTTTCAATCTCTCAATTAACAAAATAGTCCACATTCTAGTTAGTACTTAGGTATTCTAATAAACAATTGGGTCCTCACACGAGATCTCTCTTTGTATAATTACTGATTTGATTGTTTATGTGATCTATTAGGTTGTTAATTCTCATCACCCCACCTAATCATGTTACTATCGATTCACTCTCTTGATTTGTTACCGAAGTATGCAAAAGCAACAAACAATCACAATACCCAAACATATTAAAATCAAAAGCAATCAAATCACAACTGATTCAAGAATAAATCCCAAATGATGTTTAGAACATCCTTAAAAAAGTATTCATCATCCTTATATTCATCTCATATATCAAATGAAATAAACACAAGAATAATAAAGAAAATTAAGTTAGAAGGATGGATAGAGTGGTTGGTAGCAACAATTCCTTCTCTTCTTCTTCTTCTTCTTGTCTTCTCTCCTCTTCTTTCTTCATTGGCTTCTTTCTCTAAATGTTAAGATGGAGGCTCCTTGATTAGGCCATCTCTTTTTCCTTTTATAATGTATTTTCCTTTTAAGGTAAAAATTTGGTTTTAGCCAGGCCAAAAAGTCCAAAATGATCCTCCAAAAATAAAAATGGAAGTAGATCCCCGCGGTTCTGTATGCCATGATTGTGACCTGTGAAATGAGCTTTTGTCATAGTCGTGGCCCATTCAGTCATGATCGTGGCCATGTCTGGGTTACTTCTATCATGACCATGACTAGTATGTCACAATCGTAACCCTAGCTCTTCCTCCAAGCTTTCTCTGACCCTCTCAATCTTCTTTATTTGATCTCAAACACTAACAAACATATCAAAATACCTCAAATACATAAAATTAAAGTCCAATAATATGCTCTAAATGACATAACACTAAAAACCACAAATGTATTAATCACAATGAAACAATTATAAACCTAAACATGCACAAATGATCTAATCAACAACTACAAACACACTAAAATATCCATTAAAACATAACTTGAAGTATAACTATCAACATCCTCACACTTGAACTTCTTCTTGTCCTCAAGCAAAAATGAAACAATACAAAACACAAACTCACCGAATAATAAAATATATAAGCACGCATATGCAATGATGATACAATGACATTGAACTTTATGAAACTAATTTAACTTTAAACACAACCCGTTAAGCTACTCTAATTTATTAACTTATGCAGTCTGTGACTAAGCACTTTTGACTAAATATACTAATCAAGACCTTAACGTCATATTCACTCACCCTTAGCTCTTGCATGCACACATTGATAAGTAGTAGTCAATTGAAATTACAAAAAGTAGCTTTTTCATGAAAAATCATGCCATTAATAAAGATCAGTAGGATTTATTTATTAAAACATCATTTTGTTAATTTTCTTTAACATTTACCTAATTTTTTGATGCGAAGACAGACATTTGTGATGAATGTCCCCCAGTTACTCAACTAGGTCATTTCTTTATTAATAGGCTTAGTTGTATTATCATTATAGCCTTTTGACGCAAAGAAAAAAATTTGTGATGAATGTCCACCGATTACACAACTACATCACATTTTTAACTAGTTACTAGCTCTATTCATAACCCGAAGGCCATCGAAATAGTTAGTTGCTTAGGATATACACTTTTTCTTTTTTTTCACATTTTATTGCCTATCTCATTTCTTTAGATAATTATTTTCATGAAAAGATACTAACGACATTACTTATTCAATGGACCTATGATTATAAATGTATGCAATAAATTTCCTAAGGTGATTAAATTAACATCAGATCCTAATTAGCATGCAGCTTTAAGTAAAGATACCTAGAACACGAATTGCACAAGCTAATAAATCTTTACAACTTAGAAGACTATTTTCAAAACTACACTAATTTCATTAAGTCCTAGCCATTGACACATCCACACGATTCATAACATGAAAACCTAAGAAAAAACTAACATACAATATGCAAAATTCACATTCAAAATAAAAATAACATTGTATACCTTCCCATATTTGGACAACACATTGTCCTCAATGTAAGAATAACAAAAACACATAAGGTGGGAATAAAAAAATAAAAAAATAAAAAGACAAGGTTGGAGCATAAAAATGTCATGGTGATGGTGATGGTATCGGAGGTGGGATTTCCATACCTTGAGCAATAAAGTAATTGTAAATGCTTCGAATGTGTTAGCATTGTCGTCTTTGCTCCTTTTCTATCTCCTTCAACACCTTGGCATTATCTACAATTGCTTTGTTAATATTCAAAATTTTGTTCACATAGCGCGTCTTAACGCTACTCAAAATAACTAGACCCACAATTATAGCAGTGGTGAGCCAATCATACGGAGAGTCTTCACTTAGCTTTTGTTATGAAAAGAATTGGTGTTTAGGTGGTGGGGGTTGTTTGATTTCAAATAAGAAAACAAATCAAAACAAACTAAAATAAATTAAAGAAAACATTCAAAAATGATAAAAAGTGATGAATGCGTGAGGGACCTAGTCATTGTTTCAATCTCAACCTACGCGTAATAAAAAATACTTCATTGAATTGTTATTCTCATACCTCTCCTAGCAATTATTAATCATAGGTCAACAATAAGCTCTATTAACCCCGATTTCCCTTAGGTCATGTTTAACTAAGATATGCCCGTTAATTAAACCTAGTCATCAAACAAATTAGGATAAGATTTCTAGATTTAATTGGACAGTCGTATTACAAGTTAGGAAAACAAATTAAGACTAACAACAACCACGTACACTCAAGTCATTTAACCTAAGTATATTATTGTTGGAACGTTTATGGCCCGAGTATTCTCAATACGCAGCGGAAAAGACCATAAAATACAACAAGATGTATAACCGAAAACTATAGCATGTATGAAATACCTCTTGATGTGGATTTTTCTTTTCAGATTCGTAGACACTACAATGCGTGAATGTCCTCTACCGGTATCCATACGAGGATGAACGATCCGGGCAGCGGCTCGTGTGTGCTAGCATGTCCAAAACCCTTTCGAACACCACACAGTTTTTCTCTCGAAAGGTGGCTAGGGTTATTTTTCGACTCTCTTATGTCTAATGAGACATAGGTTTCTCTATTTATACAGAAACCCTAATTCTTATTCCTATTAAGAATAAGAGCTTCATAATCCTAATCCTATTAGAATTATTGAAGCCCAATAAGTTTTGACCCATATTATATCTCATATAATAAAAGCCAGACAACTTAAATAATCTAGCCTAATAAATATATCCACATATATTTATTCAATGCCTAATGAAATAGACCCAAGAGAATAAATAGAGAAACCCTAATTCTTATTCCTATTAGGAATAAGAGCTTCATAATCCTAATCCTATTAGAATTATTGAAGCCCAATAAGTTTCGGCCCATATTATATCTCATATAATAAAAGCCCGACAACTTAAATAATCTAGCATAATAAATATATCTACATATATTTATTCAATGCCTAATGAAATAGACCCAAGAGAATAAGCCCAAATCATATCACTCTTTGTGTGCGACCCTGTAGACTCATTTGATGTTGGAAATGGGCTTGATCACTAATTGAGCCAAGTTTATACTATGGATTGGCTGCATTTTTATAGCTGCTTGTGCATGTGTTGACTCCTAATTGATGATTTTTTGTGCTTAAATTGGTTCCTCATATCGAGTTCTTTCAATTCTTAATTTGTCAATAAATTGTCATGATTTGATACTTATTTCTCTACAATTTTTATTGGGACAATTGGTACTGCAAATTGTTGTTATTATCTTATGGTAGGAACAAAGGAGTCAACGTCAGGAAGTCAACAGCCACAGATCTTTCTGCACGTCGCGACGCATGGCATCTCACACGACGCAACGAGCACAGCACTTCTGCACGTCGCGACGCACGACGATGCACACGACGTGATGAGCAGGCGATTGTACACGTCGCGACGAATTTGATTTGTTTATTTTATTCATCGTGAAGTACGAGCAGATATCCGACTTTTTATGGAAAGTTTATTTCACTGTTCGACCCGGCCCGCGCTCCATCATATAAAAACTTGTCGTTTTAGGTCATGAAAGACAGATCAGAGAGACGGGAGATGGGAGATAGAGAAAAACTTCGAACACAAAGACTCTGGAAGCAGAAGAAGGAGACGAAATTCGATTCCATCCTCACATTTTCATCATCACCACCGTCGTCATCACTACCGTCAGCATCTTCTGCCAACATGAGCATCGTTCATTCTCCAGTATCAGAGGGATCAACCGGAGTCATGCGTAGCTAAGCCAACCTTCCTCTTGAAGATGTATGAATGGCTTGAGTTCACTGAAGCTTCGAAGGGGAGTAATCACATAGTAATGGATACTATGTAATCACATAGCAATTGAGTTCATTGATTAAAGCCTTGGACTTAAAGAATCCTTTAAGGTTCTGAGGCTCAAGAGCACTTAATGGGGTCTTGAGAAATGGAGTCGAGAGTGACAGGAGTCCATCAATTAAGACCCTGGACTTAAAGATAGTTCTTTAAGATTTACCATTCAAACTTAGTGATTTCTAATTCCACCGCACACACTAAGATGAGCTTAACGGGATCTTGAGCAATGGAGTTCATTGATCAAGATCCCGGACTTAAAGAATCCTTTAAACGTTCTAGAGCTCAAGAGCACCTAATGGGGACTTGAGAAATGGAATCGAGAGTGACAGGAGTCCATCAATCAAGACCCTGGACTTAAAGTGAGTTCTTTAAGGTTTACCATTCACACTTAGTTTTGAACTGTAATAGCCAAAGCTCGTTTTCAAGAGGATTTTATCACTTATTTTAGTATTTTCTTTTTTCTATTTAAAAAAAAAAATCCAAAAATACTTTTTACATGCGTTTTAGTGTAGTTAATGTTTTCAAACAAATCCCCCTTTTCCTTACTGATTTCACTTGCATTTTATGACATATAGGGTAGCTTCGGTTCATTTCCTTAGGTTCCGATTAAGTGAGACGACCTGAGGTTGCATCCTATACTGCAGTCTTGGAATTTATTATTTTTGACCGGTTTCCAAGGATCGATCGTAAGGTTAAATCGACAGAGCCGCGATCAATCACACTTTAAGGCCCATAAGTCATAAGCGGCCTCTAGCAAGACATTATGACTACCCAAATAAAATGAGGATCGATAATCCGATTTAACTTGTAACCATGGTTACAAACTCAATCCCTTTGTAACACGATATCAAGATTATTCACAAGGCATGGTACATGTAAACCTTTGATTAATCATAGTTTCTTGATCCCCAAGTTGACTGATTATAACAAATGACATTGATAACTTCTCATCAATTCATTTGAGCACGACTATGCATTTCGTTAATCATACTTGTCAAGAGGCCCAAATGATATCTCTCTCATTTAAGAGAGATGCAAATCTCATCTACGTCATTCACATCCCTCCGCATGATTTATTTAATGTCCAATATAAGAATATTTGTTATCTGGTTAAAGATAACTTAGTCTAATATCAAAACACTAAATTCCTCATGTAAGGAACCATGATGACTTCAGGTCAGAGGACTAAAGTCAAACCATATTGAGAATCACTAATGACATGAAACCATGTAGTGTTCTCTCTGTGGGTCGGTCCAATATATGTTCTATAACATATATCTATGTTTTTGATTTGATAACTCATATCCATGATAAGAAAAATGTGATCATCAATCAGAACACATACTAGCCTTAATTCATTATTGTTCCACCAATAATGATTGACCAGGGACAGTTTAAAATAGTATTATAAAGCTTATGGTTTTACTATCAAGTCACATACTTGATGACATAAGCCTAATACTATTCATGGAATGTAAATCACTTTACATAAACGACATACATGCATATATAAAAGAATACCTCATAATATCTTATTAATAAGTCATAATGTTAGTACAAAAGTCACATATGTCTATTGGCCTAGGGCACACTACTAACTGTTATCACTAATGATTCGACACTAATTGGAAACATAATAATTACAAATTGTATCCCTAATGATCTGAAACCATTAGTTGCCACAAAAAATCTCAACATAACAATTATAGATTATATTGAATATTCTAGCAATGGGTTCACAATAAAACAATCCAATTAATGCATTAAGATCATCTTTACACAATACCCAAAGAATAAACATAAGATACCATAATCAATTCCTAAGAGAAAGAACAACAAACAATGAGAGAAATGCTTAACTGGGTTCTTCGGCATCGATATCACCTCAGAACTAGATTTAGAAAGCCTATCCCTCCATAGGTCTCTAAAAGATGAAAATTTTACCCCTCTATTGCCTCTCAAAACCTTATAATGATTCCTCAAACCTTTCATAATGTTTCTGCCATCAAAAGGATATTTTTAAACCAAAAAGTAGGGTTCTTAGGTGAGCTAGCAACATGTCATAGGCATGAACTGGTGTCTCATGCCTTTGACAGGTTTTTCATGGGTGTGGCAACACTCTCATGGCCATGACACCGTGAGATGTTTCTCAAGCCATAACTATTGTTATTCTTCGTTCCTTTTGACACTTTCTTTTCTTCTCTTGCTCTAATCCTTCTTCTTCTTACCATTGAAGACAAATGAGTGTGAATCTCAAGAAGATGACTAAATATTTTGTTTTCGACTCACTTTAACTCTTTCATTTCCAAATTGTATCTCAATTCACATATAAATTAAAGTGTCTTAAGCATTTTAAAGCATTAATCACTAAGTATCATGGATTAAATCTATTAATAATTAAGCATATATCAAATTTTTTCCACACTTACCTTTTGACTATTATCAGGAAAAACATTAAAATCAAATTTACAGAACCAAAACATTTACCCATTTCCTATATTTCTCAAGAATATATAGTCATAAGCAAAGATGAATAACTTTCAAAAACCATAACAAG
Organism: Erythroxylum novogranatense; assembly: GCA_029891385.1. NCBI lineage: Eukaryota > Viridiplantae > Streptophyta > Magnoliopsida > Malpighiales > Erythroxylaceae > Erythroxylum > Erythroxylum novogranatense. The sequence continues at coordinate 29,579,841 of CM057224.1, forward strand.
AACTCAACATTCAACACTTCTACTCATGATCAATGAACATTCATCACCTTTAGACACTGAGTATTTATAGGTAGACTTGGACAAAACTAAGATATATCCATGGTTTCTCTAAAAAACCATTCATGATTATGATATTTCACAACTTTGCAAATCATTTCATTTCTCCACAACTAGGGTTCACTTGTATAATAATGAATTAAAGGACTTTTCAAGGTTATAATATGGGCAAGAGTAAGTTGAGATGTATTTGGGTAATGTAGTGTAAAAGCTATCAAATCTAGTGAAGCAAAAGTAACACTTAATGCAACATCAAGCACAAAAACTAACATTCATTAAAAATTGGGTACCATCAATTATGATGAATAAAAAAATCATGTTCAGTGCTCAAATTTGGCTAACGTAGCTTGTAAGAACAATGAATGACTAATCATTTTCATATTAATACATGTGAAAAATTTTATCTTGAATAGAAAATCAAAGCAAAGTCAACATGTACATGTCATGAAGGTTTCACATAAACAAAAGACAATAAGACTGATATGGATCTGTTACTCTATTCAGGCTCAAAATCTTGCTAGCTTGTGTCTACCACTAGTCACTACTTCTTCTAAAGATAATGCAGATTGATCACTGACAAAAGCAAAAGTACATGTCAAAGTTTTCATGGATTCTTCTAGTCAATTCACACTCTAATCATGACTATATAATCCTAAAAGCAATAGAAAAAAGAAAAATGTTTGTTTGCTTGTTTTACTCTCTCTCTCATTTTTTGAAAAAATAAAAACAAATAAGAACAAAAAAATTAAAAACACACATGCATATAAGAAAGAAATGTGAAAATGTAAAGGAAAAGAAATTAAATTTCCATGGGTTGCCTCATAAGTGTTGGATCGGAAAAAGAAAACATGTCATATTTGGAGAATCGATAGATTTCAAAACTTTTTAAAAATCTTATTTGCACCGGAAGCAATATATCCAAATCATCATGCCATTCTTACATGATATGGTATAAGGATAATAATAGACATAAACAAGATGAAGAGTATTACCGACTCCTTTGCTACAACTTTAATTCCTTGCTGTGCTATCCTCTCCTTCTTTTTGTATCCAAAGCCTTTGCTCTATCAATCTATCTTCTCCTTGTTGTTGTATCCTCAACTAATTTGATTTACCTCTTGTTCTCCTAGGACAAATTAGTTAACAAAATCCTTTGGTGGGAAAGGAGAAGAAACACTTTGGAGGAGTATTTTTTTAGAAAAAAGAAGGAAACAATGAGACACTTCTCATACTACGTTTCGACCATGCATAGGTGAGAGGAGAGAGTTGGTCAAAACAATGCAAGAACCCTTTTCTTACACTCCTAATTTTGGTTATGCATGATAAGAGAGAAGAGGGGAGGCATCCAATGCATCAGACCTTTCTTTAATCAAACATAAAGAAGCCATTAAATGAGACTCTTCTCATTTGTTTTAAGATGGCTATATGAAAAGTCCACTCACATAATATTATCATGTTAATTTTGGTTTTTGATGATGTAAGAAGGAAGATGGCCCATCCAATGTACATCTTTCTTCTTTAATCCAATCAATGCTAACAGGTTATATGCTAACATTAAAAGATAACCATTAAACCATTTAATGGTAAGTTCATAACTCCATTTAATGATGATAAACCATAATAAAGATCATCTTTATTTAGCATTTTAATGGCAAATGTGCAGCTGCACATTCAACCCTAATAACCGAAATTGCTCCTTCATTTCTTTTAAAAAAATTGTTTTAAGATAATTAATCTAATCAATTATAGTAAACCAAAGTCTAGCCCATTTCTAAATGAACATTTGGGCTTTTAATTAACCATTAATTAGTGTAAGCCCAACATTCAATTATGGGCTTCTAAAACCTCCATTTGTATTTCTTACTTAGCTTGATAACCTTCCTTGAAGCCAAGTGGGAAATTTTCTTGGACTTTGATAATTCAAGCTCAAATAAGCCTAGAATTAATTTAATCTCATTAGAATTAATTCTAGCTTATTAACTAAATGTCATTCCACTAAAGACAATTAGTTAAAATCTTGAATTATTAAATATTATGAGAATACATTGCAAAACCTATTTAGAACCTTATTATAGCCATCCGCACAATAAAGAAATTACCATTTTGCCCTTATGTTGGTTTTTCCTTCTAGATCTCCTGTTTTACTTTATATGGTGATTAAAACACAAGATCTCATCTTGGTGTTAAGACTTGATGGGTAGCTAGTTCATCAAACTACTGCTTCCAGTTTAATAACCAAATCTCCTTAAAACATCTAGAAGTGATGATAGCACTATAAACTCTTTATTTGAGTGAATGTTCTCTGACGCATGTTTCAATTGATAATTCCAACATGCAGACACTGGATTAATACTCTGTAAAAATCTATTCCGATTATATCAAGAATTATAATGAAATAGATACGAGTTCACCACTCATCAAGATTGTGGTCCATAATAAGCGAATGCTTAAGTTGTATGTTTTAAGATTAAAGTAACGACCCACTTTATTCTTGAAAACATACTTAATTCCATATTCATTTAATAGTGTCATTATCGATAGTTAGCTACTATCATGATATGAAACTCATCATTTCCTTTAAGTAAACTCCTTTAATTATATGGAGATAAATCGCAACACTATAGTCTAAACCATAATCAAGTGACCAACTTGATTATTCAACTGTGAATCCATTAATTTAGATTCTTATAATATAAATGTTTCCCATACATCTTTATGTATATGTATTTTACTCATAAAAGAATCTTGGTACCTATTGACTAGATATATAATGCTCACACAAATAAAACCAAACTCTTTTGTTTTATTAATAATAAATATTTTCATTACAAAACTGTAACTGAAGAAGATATAGTTACATGTAAATACACTTGTTTTTCAGGGCACTATATTTACATAACTCCAACAATCTCCCGCTTGCCCTAAAACAAGTTTGACATATCCCTTATTCCCATCCCTTCTAGGTGACCCTCATAGCTCTTTTGAGCCAATGTCTTTATGAACGGAGTAACAAGGTTTTGCTCTGTGAAAATCTTTACCACATCCACCTCTCCTCGTTTTATTATCTCCCTTACGAGATGATACTTTCACTCAATATGTTTGGCATCTTTGTGGTTTCGAGGCTTTTTAGAATTAGCCACTGCCTCACTATTATCACAATAAAGTGTAATGGCTTTTTCTACCTCTGAAACTACCTCCAAATTATTTAGGAACTTCTAGAGCCAGACTACTTCCTTTACTACTTCACAAGCAGCAACATACTCAGCCTCCATAGTCAAATCAGCAATACAAGATTGCTTAACACTCCTTCAGACTATGGCTCCACCTCTTAAAGTAAATATGGAACCAGAAGTTGATTTCCTTGAATCAACATCTGATTGGAAATGTATATCTTGTTAGAATAAGGTTACTTGCAGAGTTAAGCAGGCATTAAGTTCTTTGTCCTACGAAGATATTTAAGTATACACTTAACCACAGTCCAATGTTCCATTCTTGGATTAGACTGAAATTTGTTTACCAATCCCATTGCGTAATAGATATCCGGTTTAATGCAAAGCATTGCATGCATCAAACTTCCAACTGTCGAAGCATATGAAATATTACACATGCATTCAAACTCCTCTTGGGTCTTAGGTGCTTGTTCCTTTGAAAGTTTGATTCCATGTCTAGTAGGTATGAGACTCCTCTTGGAATCTTGCATGGCGAACTTATTGAACATATTCTCAATATAGGTTAAATGAGACAAGGCTATCTGTTTGTTGTTACGATCCCTTATAAGTTTGATCCCTAAAACATAGTTAGCCTCTACCAAATCCTTCATTGAAAACTGTTCATTCAACCATCCTTTAACTATAGATAACATTCCCACATCATTCCTTGTCATCAATATACATGATTAGGAAAGTAACCTTGCCTTCTTGTATTCTTTTATAAACACAAGGCTCATTTAGGTTTTGTATGAACCCATAGGTTTTGATAGACTTGTCAAACCTAATGTTCCAAGACCTAGATGCTTGTTTAAGTCCATAAATGGACCTTTGCAACTTGCAAACCTTATGCTCATTTCCTAGCTCAATGAATCCTTCTGGTTGGGCCATATAAATGGTCTCCTCAAGATCTCCATTAAGAAATGTAGTCTTGAAATTCATTTGTCATATTTTGTAATCGAAATAGGCTGCTATGGCCAAAAGAATCCTAATGGACTTAAGCATAGCAATCGGAGAAAAAATCTCCTCATAGTATATACCCTCTTTTTGAGTATAGCCTTTAGCTACCAATCTAGATTTAAGGTCTCTACCTTTCCATCCGATCCTCTTTTCCTTTTATATATTCATTTACACCCTATGACTTTTATACTTGGTGGTAGATCTATAAGGATCTAAACTTCATTAGTGTACATGAAATCTATTTTTGATTTCATCACCTTGAGCCATTTTTCTACATCAACATCATTAATAGCCTGTGTATATGTAATGAGATCCATTTCCTCTTAGTCCGAGATGGCAATTAAGCCTTCTCATAAACCTAGATATGTAACATCCCACCCCCTCCTGGAAGGGTAAAATAGTAAAATTGGCATAGGATGGGATTGATAAGGAATAATCATTACTGTTCATGCATAATAGGATTGATACACAGTATCAATTGTGTATACGGAATTACGGTAAATGCATTCATGACATTCCCGGTAATTGGGCCTAACGGTATTTTATTGTGATTAACGGGGTTATGGGATTTGAAAAATTATTCTGAGTGCGCCATTGAGCGTTTTACATTTTAAGGGATTTTCAGGAATTTTTCTGGAATTTTTCGGAGAAAATTCCCGGACTGGCAAAATCGCTGGTAACTGGCCTAAACATGTTTTGGGGTAGAAAAGGTGATTTTCGTGATTGAAAAATTATTTGGAGTGCACTGTTACCTGTTTTATAATTTTAGGGAATTTCATTAATTCTCAGAAAAATAATTCGGGGAAATTCTCGGACCGGATAAATCGCCAATTGGCGAATCGGTCGATTTTCGGTAGCAAAAATCACTACCCAATGGCACTGTAATATTGAGTATTTTATTTTGGGACGGAAAGTAGGGCCATTGGAGTGAAATGGAGTAAAATTTTGATCTGGATTAATAAATTGATATTTTGACTTTTCTTAAAATTATTGACCAATGGTATGTTGCCATTTAAAAGCAACATTTAATGCTTCCTCTTGAATGTTCTCGGATGTGTATGTGTTTAAGGCAAAAGAAGATGAATTGTTTAAGCCTTTGGTTTTAAACTCATCCGAAACACACTCTTCATTTCAACCATTGAAAATTTTGCCTTTCTCTCAACTTTCTCCATAGCTTTAAGCTAAGTTCTTTGATCTCATCAAAGCTAGAAGATGAGTTTGGTACATGCTTGGGAAGGGAAGAAGGTTAGTACTTTGGTGTAAAAGTGAGAAAGTGATTGTTGAAGGTTTGAAGGAGGTTTTGATTTGGTAAGTTTTCATTAAGTTTTGATCTTTAAATGGTGTATTTACATGGAATTAAATGTCATGATAGTATGGGGTAGTTAATAAAAGGATTTAAAGCATGTATTAGGTTCATGTAGACATTAAAGTGATGATTATTGTGATTTGAAGAAAGGGGTATGAGGCTAGGTGAAGATGCATTAAAATTTATGATATGGTTGGATTTTGAATTGAATGGGGATAATTATTTGAGTCTTTGAATTGAGGAATTTAAGGCTGCCAATTTTTCAGTATTAACCCTAACATATGTATGATTGTAGTGATATTTAATTTGTATTTATTTTGATGTCTAGTGATGTGAAAAAGGCATTGGAAGTGGTTGAACTAAGGTTAACCTTAGATCTGGAAAATTGGAATTATAATTGATGTTACTGTTTTATTCATAACTTATTGTGTAGAAATGAAAATGAGGTAAGGTTAGTGGCCACTGAAACTTTGGGATGTTGGCTTCAATTTAGTGTGAAATAGGTGTGGTTGAATTTCAATGATAGAAGGATGAAATTTTGCATGGAAAGTTACTGTTCCATTGCCTGTGAACAGTAACCGCAACCATGACATCGGAGTTTTGTTGATTTTTATGAATTAATTGAGATGGAATTAGGGAGAATGGTCTTCATGGAAGTTGTAGCATATTTGCTTATCTTTACATTGCTACCGATCTTGCTATTTTTAGAATTGTGTATTGGGAGATATGAATTGATTACTAATGACTGGTTTTGAGCAGTTTGGATGAAACCTAGCTTAAGTGTGATTTTGTGAGTTTACTGATTAGAGGCAATTTTAACATTTTATGTGGACTGAATTGGTGTGAGTGAGCTTCTGAAAAGTTGTAGAGGAAAAGATTACCTTGAAAATGACATATGGTGTGTAATTTTTAGAAGTCAGAATTGGGAGTTATGATTTTTCAAAAACTGACCCTACATTAGGTTATGAGTGGCTGATCATAACAGAAACTTCCATAACAGTTTTCAAATTGTTAGAGATTGAATTGGATGTTGAGTGCTTCATGAAAATTGAAGTTTGAGATGTTATCTTTTCAGGGATATAAAGTTCTGAATTTATTGACTTGTATACTGGAAGTTATACTTCTTGTAAGGTTACTGCCCATATTGAAGGATTTCAGGGACAGTGACATTGAATGAATTAATTGACTGGTTTAGAAATAGAATTTGATTTTGGGTTGTTCATGAAAGTTGTAGAGGACATTGTGAACTTATTAAGCATATTTTTGTGGTAATTTATTACTAAGGAATCAGTGAGTTATGAAATTGTAAATGTACTGCCCTGTGTTGAGGGAAATTGTGAAGGCAGAAGGTTTGATGGCTTATTTGACACCCTTAGGGTTGGAATTGATTTTTATGGTCTTCTAGAGAATTGTAGAGCTTTTCATAAGCTTTCCAATGAGGTATAGTGGGTATTTTTCTGAATTGTGTGCTAAAAGTTAGAGTGGATGGAAATTAAGTTTTAAATCTGGAAAAAATAGGCAAGCGAAGGAGTGGGAACTTCGCCATCTCATGAGGCGATGTTTACTCCTCATGGCGAGATCCGAAGAGACAGGTCGCGAGGCGGCGCCTCGCCTCGCGACGGAGTGAGGCGATTTAAGCCTCGCGGCGTCTCGCCCATGAGGCGTTCCGTATATATATATATATATATTTATTTTATTTTGATTATTATTTTGATATTAAATGGTACAATTGTTCTTTTGTCAATTTCTTTCCCGTCCGACGTCCGATTGACCTGATTCCAGAGGCATCGGATTCGTTGAATATTTAATTTCATATTATGAGAAAACGGGAATTTTTAGACGGAATTTGACGTAGCCCCTATTGATGGAACATGTAAACACTGTTTTATTTAATTTGGGACCTATAGAGGTCCGAATTGCGCACCGTCAGCGCCTATGGATTTCTAATTTTTAATAGAATTTTATTATGGGAAAATATTGAGTTAGGACCGGGAATTCATGAACATGCATATCTCATCAACATGAGCACAAATTTCATATTTAGTGACTCGTACTTTTTCTGATTCATATAGAGGCCCAATTGGAGCGTCGATTGACCGACGTCACAGAGGCTTTCCGGCATTAGCTCGGAAGTAATAGGTGAGTAACCTAGTTGGTTTCTCAAATTTCTGGTTGTTTACATGCTCAACGTGAATTACGTGCAAAGGTGAATTGTATGATTTCTGGCATGTATAAAAGTGGATGATTGTATTGTATGATTTTACTGTACTGAATGATACTGATATTGATAGACTGGGCTTTATAGCCACCATACTGAACACTGCTATACTGGGCTTTATAGCCATATCGTGGATTCACTGATACACTGGGCTTTATAGCCAAACACTGTACATTCTTTGCATCTTGTCTCGCATGCATAATTGCATAATCGGATAATGGGCGTGCCCAAGTTGCTATTATTCTTGATAAGAGCTTGAGCTCTCATCTTGTCTTGACCGCCTCGAGCCCGAGGGAGAAATCTCGACGCGTCCCCACCGAACACCGACCGAGCACTTGGGCACAATCTTGAATAATCGGAAAGAGTCACATATGCATTGCATTCGCATAAATATTTGTTTTGTGATAAATCTTGCTTCGTGATGGTATGTATTCTTGTGAATGGTTTCTTTATTCTTGGATATGGTTATTGGCCGCTTATTGGTAATTGATGATTCTTGTCTTTGTCTTTGTCGCCATGGGCGTAATGCATGATTTGAGTGAACCATCGATGATGGTTTCTCACCGAGTTCATAAAACTCACCCAAAATTTGCATCTATTTTTCAGGTCTGAAGAATACCGGTTGACACGGAGTATGTCTCATCGAGACGAGTAAAGGTTAGAGGTCGGGATCGGTTAGTATCGCATTAGTGTCTTAGTAAACCGTATTCCGCAATCACTTGTATAACAAGGCATTGTATTTTCTTGAGCCCTTGTGGTATTAATGTTTCTTGCATTGGTGATTGTAATTATCTTGAATGAGTGTAATAATGGCTGGTTTATATTAAACACGGATTTTAATTACTTACTTGTGTTTGCCGTGTGAGCGTGGAGTTAATGGCTACAAAAGAAAAGAAAAAATGTATACTGAATTTTAAATCGATGATGTAATGCGCCTCTCGTGGGACACGGACTCGGATATCACCAACGATATCTGGTTCGGGTCTTACGGGTGTGAGGTGTTACAATTAGGTGGTATCAGAGCCTAGTAGTACGTAATGTATCTGGGCACAGTTTGGAATATAGGTTGCATGCATTTGAGTCGCGTCGTTGCAGACCGTGGTAACTGATCCCTAGTCAGAGTCGCTCGAGGATGAATCCTACGGGTGCATAAGTGTCAAGTGACTAAGTGAGAGAAGAGTGAGACTGGATTAGAGTGAAAATCCCTAAATGGGGATAATCAATTAGGAAAGGATAAAGGAAAAATGGATAAGAAGATTGAAATTGTACTGGGTTAGAAACCCTTATAAGTGATAGCCGAATGACCGTGTTGGCTTAGGCGATTAAAATTTCCAATTAAATTGACAATATTATGGTGACGAAAAAATGCGGATGTTGAGAATCGGGAGAGATTCATTAGAGATATGGGAAGTTTATTGGTTATAGTAGATCTAAGTGAAATGAAAAGCCCGGATGGTTAGGTAATTACGATTCATTGTATATGTCATGAAAGGGAAATATTGGAATTGAGTAAAATGTAGATGATCCAATCGGCATATTTTGATTCATTGTATTCGAGTTAGAGATCGAGATATTATAAGCGAAGATAATAGCGAAATGGAAAGAAGCTCAATAGAAATCTTTATGAACGGTTTATTGAGAACCGAAAGAATGTAAAAGTGTATGATAGATGAAATGAATTCGGAAATGGTTATGAACTAGACCGCATAAGTTTGAGACTGAAATTGTTAGGTGATTATGGTGCTTCGAGGTTGGAAATTCGTATGATAAAATCATAAAGGAAAAAGACAGACAGATGATTTCTACTGATGGTGTATCGGGAAATTCTAAATTAGGTGTATATGGACACAAAAATGGTAAATGGATAGGTATATGGATAGAGATAAAATGGAGTGGTATCAACGATTTTGTCGGGTATTGGGGACTGTGAACACCCGATCATAGACTGTTTGAGAAAAATAGAAGATAAGTAGCAGAAAAAGGAATGAAAAATAGGAATAATGATCATAAGCTGATAAGCCAAATTGATATGACCTTATAAGGTCAAGTTGCACGTAATGGATAGGGGAATGAGTCATACAGTTTAATGATACGGGGAGAATGAAATACAGATCTTGAAATGAATGAAACCACAATAGTGGTGTATGAAAAGAGTTATTGTATTTAAGTCGATTTACTGTTGGGGATATCTATTGGACAGTAATGTTGATTATGACTAATGAAATGTATGTGACAGATATATGGAAATCATAGAGGAAATGAGCGGTAAATGTTTAGAGTGATTATAAGTGTGAAGTTCTTAAGAGGTTAAAGTAAGACAAAGGTGGACTGAGTGTACCTGTATGAGAGGAACTGAAAAGTGATTCTAGTATAGATTACTGAATACGTGGTAAAGAAAGTGTTTAAGTGACTGTCACAAGGAACCTTCGCGAAAGGAATGTTCTGATCTGTTAAATGAAGACATAAGAGTGTCTTGATTGAGATTGTACGTATAGTGAAGAAGGATTGAAACACAATTAGGAATAATCATTGATTGAGGAGACTTTCGCGAACCGTATAAAGATGGTATCAAGACGAATGGTCAAATGGATAGAAGTAGGGACAAAATTAAAAGTGAAATTGGGTCCTAGCTCATACTGCTGAGATTATCTGCCTTGTGTGTACAGAAATGTAAAGAATTCCATATGAGTGAGATTTTAATTTGAGGTGATTCTATTGCAATGTGAAGTGAATCGATCTCCAGTTATGATGTAAAACTGTTGAGGAATCTAGATTTGAAACGAAAAATAAAAGAGTCCCGAACTGAGGAGAGATACTAAAATAAAATGGAAAATTTTGGAGGTTTAAATATGGATGATAAGGTATTAACATATGTTGATATGAATCATATAAAAACAAATGAGAAGAGAAAATGAAAAAGAGTAACTGAATAGAGACAAGAGGGTCAAAAAGGGAAACTGACAATGAGGTGATGTAGTGACACCTTCATAAAGAAATTGCAGATACACTCATTGTAGACTCAATGAAAAGGGTAAAAGATGTACGGTAAAGTCAATAAGACCCTAATAGGGAATATAATGAGGTAAGTAAATGGTAGTAACTGTGATTAGAGATAGAATGTGTTTGGAATTGTGGAACAGTGAAAAGTGAAAAGAACGATAGGATTAATTGAGGAATCTGATACTGATGATATACATACATTGGAAGAGTGGGTAGTGAGTATTGAACTGCGACAATATGTTGAACAAGTATGAAATAAATTGAACTGACTGTGATAAATGGTATTAGTGCCATTCTCATTATTGAAAGCCTTGGAGACTGTAGATTCCTATAAGGATACACTAGGTTAATTTGAGGAAAGATACGACAATGCTAGAATGAACAAACAATTCTGCCTACTACCCTTAACTAGTGAACAGATAATGCTGCAATGAACGAATCAATTACAGATATTGGGATTGTCAATGATTGTCAAGCAGATATTGGGTAATAGTGAAGTGTTTTTGGAAAATTGAAGTTGTAAATGTAGTGATAAGAATGGTTAAGAGTGCAGAAAGTAAAGTGATAAATTTTATGATGAGTTTGAATATACAAATGGAATTGGAAAACTATAGTGAACAAAAGTCGAAGGAGAAATAAGTGTACCCGATAAAAAGGTATAAGAACAAGAAAGTGAACTGTCAAAGTTAGACATTCTAGTCAGCTTATTTGAAAAGTGAAATTGAGTAATTGTAGGTATAGAATGAAGTGATTATTGGTTCAAGTGTTTATAGGTTGAATGTCCAATAGGAAAAAGGTTTGATTATGGTCGTGTTATAGAGTTTTGATTCACTGGGAAAATATATACTGTTACACTGCACAGTGCCTACTGGGAGTTAAAGACCATAATGGATTTGAGACTAAAATGTGTGACAAAAAGGAAAGTGACTTAGGAAGCCTGTATGGTTAGCTAAAGTGGAATCGGATCGGACAAATGAGATAGAGTAAACTGTATATCCGGATGAAGTGTGTGAACACTATTAAATAGTGATTTGTCTTACGAGAATCGATTTTGAATATAAAGTGAATGACATATGATAAATGACTGCATTAGGTACATTGTTACTGATTATAGTGAAGTGGAATTAAGTGTCACTGTATTGGTACCAAGGGAATGTAAATCGTCCCTGACGTGATTAAGGGAGGTACCAAAGAAATGAAAACGTACTCATTGGAACATAAGTTGGACTATATAACATTGGGGAAAAAGGTATTAGAGGAATAAAATGTGATAAGTGAATAGGTTCAAAATACTTGATCGAGTTAAATATCGAAACCAAAGGTAGTGACAGTTAGAAATGGTAAGTGAGATAGCTAAGAAAATGAGATCACCAATGATAGTTTTGTCAAATCCATTCTTGTCTTAAGTGATAATGAGTTAGCCATAGTAATCGAACCACGGATTTGAGAGTGGTTCTTGTGATCACTCCAAAAGTGAATCATTAAGTGGAAAAGTGTATAGGATATATAGACTCATATGATTCTTGTCATAGTGAACAGTTGACCGAGAATTTCGAGGACGAAATTCTTATAAGGAGGGAGAATTGTAACATCCACCCCTCCTGAAGGGTAAAATAGTAAAATTGGCATAGGATGGGATTGATAAGGAATAATCATTCTTGTTCATGCATAATAGGATTGATACAGTATCAATTGTGTATCTGGAATTACGGTAAATGCATTCATGACATTCCGTAATTGGGCTTAACGGTATTTTATTGTGATTAACGGGGTTATGGGATTTGAAAAATTATTCGAGTCGTCATTGAGCGTTTACATTTTAAGGGATTTTCAGAATTTTTCTGGAATTTTTCGAGAAAATTCGGATAACAAAATCGCCAGAATGGCCTAAACATGTTTTGGGGTAGAAAAGGTGATTTTCGTGATTGAAAAATTATTTGGAGTGCACTTTACTGTTTTATAATTTTAGGAATTTCATTAATTCTCGAGAAAATAATTGGGAAATTCTGGATGGATAAATCGCCAATTGGCGAATCGGTCGATTTTCGGTAGCAAAAATCGCTACCCAATGGCACTGTAATATTGAGTATTTTATTTTGGGACGGAAAGTAGGGCCATTGGAGTGAAATGGAGTAAAATTTTGATCTAGATTAATAAATTGATATTTTGACTTTTCTTAAAATTATTGACCAATGGTATGTTGCCATTTAAAAGCAACATTTAATGCTTCCTCTTGAATGTTCTCGGATGTGTATGTGTTTAAGGCAAAAGAAGATGAATTGTTTAAGCCTTTGGTTTTAAACTCATCCGAAACACACTCTTCATTTCAACCATTGAAAATTTTGCCTTTCTCTCAACTTTCTCCATAGCTTTAAGCTAAGTTCTTTGATCTCATCAAAGCTAGAAGATGAGTTTGGTACATGCTTGGGAAGGAAGAAGGTTAGTACTTTGGTGTAAAAGTGAGAAAGTGATTGTTGAAGGTTTGAAGGAGGTTTTGATTTGGTAAGTTTTCATTAAGTTTTGATCTTTAAATGGTGTATTTACATGGAATTAAATGTCATGATAGTATGGGGTAGTTAATAAAAGGATTTAAAGCATGTATTAGGTTCATGTAGACATTAAAGTGATGATTATTGTGATTTGAAGAAAGGGTATGAGGCTAGGTGAAGATGCATTAAAATTTATGATATGGTTTGATTTTGAATTGAATGGGGATAATTATTTGAGTCTTTGAATTGAGGAATTTAAGGCTGCCAATTTTCAGTATTAACCCTAACATATGTATGATTGTAGTGATATTTAATTTGTATTTATTTTGATGTCTAGTGATGTGAAAAGGCATTGAAGTGGTTGAACTAAGGTTAACCTTAGATCTGGAAAATTGGAATTATAATTGATGTTACTGTTTTATTCATAACTTATTGTGTAGAAATGTAAATGAGGTAAGGTTAGTGGCCACTGAAACTTTGGGATGTTGGCTTCAATTTAGTGTGAAATAGGTGTGGTTGAATTTCAATGATAGAAGGATGCAATTTTGCATGGAAAGTTACTGTTCCATTGCCTGTGAACAGTAACCGCAACCATGACATCTGAGTTTTGTTGATTTTTATGAATTAATTGAGACGGAATTAGGGAGAATGGTCTTCATGGAAGTTGTAGCATATTTGCTTATCTTTCCATTGCTACCGATCTTGCTATTTTTAGAATTGTGTATTGGGAGATATGAATTGATTACTAATGACTGGTTTTGAGCAGTTTGGATGAAACCTAGCTTAAGTGTGATTTTGTGAGTTTACTGATTAGAGGCAATTTTAACATTTTATGTGGACTGAATTGGTGTGAGTGAGCTTCTGAAAAGTTGTAGAGGAAAAGATTACCTTGAAAATGACATATGGTGTGTAATTTTTAGAAGTCAGAATTGGGAGTTATGATTTTTCAAAAACTGACCCTACATTAGGTTATGAGTGGCTGATCATAACAGAAACTTCCATAACAGTTTTCAAATTGTTAGAGATTGAATTGGATGTTGAGTGCTTCATGAAAATTGAAGTTTGAGATGTTATCTTTTCAGGGATATAAAGTTCTGAATTTATTGACTTGTATACTGGAAGTTATACTTCTTGTAAGGTTACTTCCCATATTGAAGGATTTCAGGGACAGTGACATTGAATGAATTAATTGACTGGTTTAGAAATAGAATTGACTGGTTTTGTCAATTTCTTTCCCGTCCGACGTCCGATTGACCTGATTCCAGAGGCATCGGATTCGTTGAATATTTAATTTCATATTATGAGAAAACGGGAATTTTAGGCGGAATTTGGCGTAGCCCCTATCGATTGGAACATGTAAACACTGTTTTATTTAATTTGGGACCTATAGAGGTCCGAATTGCGCACCGTCAGCGCCTATGGATTTCTAATTTTTGATAGAATTTTATTATGGAAAAATATTGAGTTAGGACCGGGAATTCATGAACATGCATATCTCATCAACATGAGCACAAATTTCATATTTAGTGACTCGTACTTTTTCGATTCATATAGAGGCCCAATTGGGCGTCGATTGACCGACGTCACGAGAGGCTTTCGGCATTAGCTCGAAGTAATAGGTGAGTAACCTAGTTGGTTTCTCAAATTTCTGGTTGTTTACATGCTCAGCGTGAATTACGTGCAAAGGTGAATTGTATGATTTCGCATGTATAAAAGTGGATGATTGTATTGTATGATTTTCTTGTCTTGAATGATCTTGATATTGATAGATCGGGCTTTATAGCCACCATCTTGAACAATCGCTATATCGCGCTTTATAGCCATATCGTGGATTCAACGATACCTTTGGGCTTTATAGCCAAACATTTGTACATTCTTCGCATATCGCATCGCATGCATAATTGCATGATCGATAATGGGCGTGCCCCAAGTTGCTATTATTACGATAAGAGCTTGAGCTCTCATCTTTGTCTTGACCGCCTCGAGCCCGAGGGAGAAATCACGACGCGTCCCACCGAACACCGATCGAGCACTTGGGCACAATCTTGAATAATCGGAAAGAGTCACATATGCATTGCATTCGCATAAATGACCTGTTTTGTGATAAGTCTTGCTTCGTGATGGTATGTGTTCTTGTGAATGGTTTCTTTATTCTTGGATATGGTTATTGACCGCTTATTGGTAATTGATGATTCTTGTATTGTCTTTACGCCATGGGCGTAATGCATGATTTGAGTGAACCATCGATGATGGTTTCTCACCGAGTTCGCAAAACTCACCCAAAATTTGCATCTATTTTCAGGTCTGAAGAATACCCGGTTGACACGGAGTATGTCTACTATAGGCGAGTAAAGGTTAGAGGTCGGGATCAGTTAGGTATGCATTAGTGTCTTAGTAAACTGTATTCGCAATCACCGTATAACAAGGCATTGTATTTTCTTGAGCCTTGTGGTATTAATGTTTTACTTGCATTGGTGATTGTAATTATCTTGAATGATCTGTAATAACTGAAACTGGTTTATATTAAACACGGATTTTAATTACTTACTGTGTTTGCCTTGTGAACGTGGAGTTAATGGCTACAAAAAGAAAAGAAAAAAAATGTATACTGAATTTTAAATCGACTGATGTAGTACGCCACTCTCGTGGGACACGGACTCGGATATCACCAACGATATCGGGTTCGGGTCTTACGGGTGTGGGGTGTTACAAGATACCTATCTGGTTGTCTCACAACCTTCCCACTACATCTAGGCATAATTTGATGATCAGGTTGCACTTTCGATTCAACTCTTGAATCCATTTCGACATCTTGTTCTGTCATATCCAAAACAACTCTTGGTTTGGATGAAAAAACTAACTCCTTTAGTACTACTTCACATCTTCTTTTGTGATTTCTCACAAACTCGTCCTTTAAGAAGATCGCATTTGTCGACATAAATACCTTCCTGTCCTGAGGACTGTAAAAATAATATCCTCGAGTTCCCGTAGGATATCCTACTTGTTAGACACCGGTTGATTTCAGAATCCAACTCTTGTTGAAAAGTCGTAAGACTCTCATATCTTTTCTTCCTCTTACTCTTTAAGACTTGAGTGTATCTTTACTACACCATACTCTTTAATACACTACATACTAATAATTTTTCTTTTCCGCCATATACATTTCAATACCCTCAAAACAAAAGGGTTTTACAAAGCTATAATGGCTTTTCAAGCCATTTTACAACATAATCCAAAATCTCAAATTACAAAAGTTACAAGAACTACTAATTTTCATAAATGCAACTAAACCCTCATGGTTACAAAATCTAGCTTGAAATACAAAAATAGTGAATTTGAAGAATTTCCTTTAGACTCTTGCTCGCTTGACTTTTTAACTATCACCTGAAGAGGGGAAAGAGAGGGGGTGAGCTCGAAAGCTCGCGAGTAACATTTTATAATAAAGAAAGATAACAAAAACTTTTAAAATAATTTCTTTCAAGTCATTTGAAAATGCTTTCATTGAGTTTAAACAAAAACACATGTTTCCAAAAAATGCTTGTCTTGTCAATAATTCAAAATCATAACCAACACAATTTATGCAATTTTTCAACTTATTCGAAAATCATGAATGCTTCGACTTGATCAAATATAACATGAGCACATAAACACATCAGAATGGTTTGGAAGGTCCATAAACAGAACGAACTAGCACATCTCCCACAAAGGGTCCTGTGTAGTTGTGAACAGAATGAACTAACACAATTCCACATAGTGGTTTTGTGTAGTCGTAAACATGAGGGAGTCTATGAAGGAGTTCCATGCCACTAGCGGGCAGCAAGGAGAAGTCTTTAGTCAAAGTGTACTTGACAACATAATGGACCAAACGAAACCTAAATAATATGTATTTCATAATCTTGTAAACTTGTTGCCTAAACTGACACTTTTCTTGAAAACTTGCTTTTCACATGATTGCCGTATATCTTGAAAACTATTCTTGAAAACATGGTATTATAAACATGCATCTTTTCCAAAAAGGCATCACTCAAATCATGTAACAAACATATAGTAGAATTCACACCCATTTATGAACAATGATGTAGCAATTCTGATGCAATTGAAAATATTTTTTTTATTTAACAAAAACAGTAGTGGTTTATTAAATTAATTATAAACATGAAACCTACCTTAATTTCCTTGCTTATAGACTTGCTTAAAAAGCCTCTTCTCTTGTTCCTCTTGTCTCGTTTGATCCTTATGTTCAATAATAAAAATACCACTCAATAGGGCTTTTAATTAAAAATTCCTCAAAACACAATCACTAAAATTGGTTCTAGAATACTTAAACCCAAACCTTTTCTAGACTCCATGAATTAAAATCCTTCCAAAAATCCAAAAGATTTAGAATGATCTTACCTTCATTCTTCACAAAATGAAGGGATCCTTAACTCAAAGGGAAGCTCTTCTCTTCCTCTTCATTTTTCCTTTCTTGAACAACCTCCAAAATCTCTCTTATACACTAGAGAAATTTAAACCCTAGCTTGTTTTCTCTTATTTTTCTCTTTCATTCTTTTTCATGTTTTCTCTCTTTCTTATCTCTTCTCTCATCCACGCATTTTTTTCTCCAGAATCCTTTCATTCATGTCTTCTCCTTCTCTTAAATATAAGTCCACAATTTGGTCTTGTCCTTTTATGCCCTTAATGAGCCCAAAAAGTCCATTTTATCTTTCCTTATAGGCTTATGTCCTTTTAAACTTAAGTGTCTTGCCAAACACAGCCTTAAACATTCTGACATAACACTTTCTTCTAGGAAAATGTTCCCCGTTTGTCTTAAGTTTCCAATGAGACCAAAATCAATCCATTTGGTTCAGTAGTGTGAAAGTTATACTCCAATATCTCTGGACTGTTTTTATTCTGAGACAGTACCCTATACTCAACTTCCATCCAACTATTGAAACTTTTAGTGTCTGATTAAAATTTGATTTCTTCATATAATTTGTAGCCCTATGTTTCTAGTTTACTCAAAATAAAAAATCATCTCATTTGGAACTCTACGTATCAAGATAGCATCAAAATACTGAAATATATTCAATAGAATAATACCAGTTCATACTATTTAAGGGTACACTCACTGTACCCGTGCTTCTTTTTCACTCAAACTTTCTCAATTTGATTTATAGGGCTATGATTTCTGATATAGATTTAGATAAATGTCTTACTAATCTAATGCTTCAAGAACCAAATCATTTGGATGTCTAGAGATGAAGTTATGACCAAAAGAAGAAACTATGTTTATGACCTCAATCGTCTTACTTTTCTTCATCTTATATGAACAGTAACATCGTCTTAGATGAACAGTAACATCATCTTAGATAAATAGCAACATCGTCTTAGATGAACAGTAACTAAGACAATGTTTTCTTCCTTCTTTCTTTTACATCGTCTTAGATGAACAGTAACTAAGACAATGTTTTCTTCTTTCTTTCTTTTGTATCTCCTCTTTTAAAGATCATAAATTTTGACTCAGATGTCCAAAATTTTCATACTATATACCGTTGGAAAGATAAAAGAAAGATATAAAACTCTTAAGAAGGAAACTTTGCCACAATCTAACTATATCAATACCAAAATTTCCCCTAAATTCCAAAGACAAAATTTACATTCATCCACGAATGTACTTCCAAAGACAAAATTTACATTCATCCACGAATGTACTGGAACCAGTTCTCACTTCATGGAACATTTTAAGACTCTTAGAGATAGAATTGAAATTCTATGTCTTCATACGAAATGTATCCATATATCTCTAGTTTATTCTAAATTAAGAATCATATGGTTTGGAAAACTAGAGAAACCGTTGTAGCTAAAAGACTGAAGCATACTTAGTGAACATTTTCCAGATCAACTATCAGTTTGTTTCATAATCTTTCCTTAACACAACTCATACGAAGATCACCTTTTTCTAATGAATTTTCCCTTCATTCTCAACTTCATTTCAAATCAATGTCTTCCATAAAAAAAATTATAATCCATGACTAATCATGAACACCAGTGACATAACATACACATATATACCTTTTTTTTAATCAGTTTACTACACAAATATTGCTTTCATTTTACTGCCAATTTTTACCTTAATTCTTTCTATTTCAAAACTCTCTTATCCACCAAAAACACCATAGCAAATCATAATTCTATCCAAATCTCTCATTCCCTACTTTACTATTGCCTATCATTTCTTGGTTCATAGATTTCCATCATTTGTTCTTTACTCATTACTAATCTCCAAAATTTCTCATTCAAACGGTTCTAACTTTTATGAAACGTTCGGGATCCAACAATTCTTCCCCCTTAAAGAATTTCATCCTTAAAATTCTTACCTGAGTGATCAACCAAATGAAGGTAATATTGTCTCTTGTTTCCCTCAGTCTCCCTAGTAACTTCTTGACTTGAATACTTTCTTTCAAATGATCACTGTCAAAAGACTCATCCAGTCTTTCAATCACCTATTTAATCATTCACTTTCCTAACGAGTTCCTCATTAGGTTTCAGATTATTCACACTTTCCCCACTTCCTGTGTTGATAACACCTATATCAGATCATGTTTATTTCTCTTAACATACTTGAAATTTTGCACCCAGTCTAAACACACCTTGGGGGAGGTGGGACTCCTGTAAACATTTTATCCTTTACTTTATAATTCACATCTCTCTAGTATCGTCATACTTTACTCTTATGCTTATCTCATTTTACTCCATACTTTCTGTATTGATCCACTAACTCCTTTATCCCTTTTATGAGGTATACATATTTCTCCTTTTTTATCATAAAGCCTCATCTTCCAATTTAAACTTGGAATTCAGATCCATTCTCAATTCCGTAATATACATTCTATGTTTCTTTTTACTCTAGTTCTGATAATCCTCAATACACATAACCTTACTTGGAATCTCTCATTTTTACAATCATGGTCTTTCGGTATTTATATCAATCTTCTCGATCTCATATTCAAAATTAATCAACAAACCTTTAATATCAAAATTAACATCAAAATTAGGGCAAGCAGCAGTAAATGGATTATAATGCACATCTAAAGTTGTTGCTTCCCTAATTGTCCTACGTCGCTGATTCTCATTATTTTCTCCTACTCTCTCGTGCTCACCATTTCCACCATTAGTTCCATTTCTAGGTTGGTGTGCAGGAAAGTCAGGATTTGGGAAAATATTTGGATTCTCAGCCATATTTTCTCTTTCCCGCTCAACTAATCTATTCCTCTCTTGTTCTTTCCTAAGTCTCCTCAGATGTCTCTCAACTTCAGGTTGGAATTGAACAAGTCTACCTCTCCTGGGCATGCACAAAAATCAATCCACAAACAAAAGAAATGGTAACAAAATTCTCACAGTCACACAAAATAGGATAAAAGTGAAATGCGATGAATGCGAGAGTATGAGTGTATGGATGTATGTATGAGTGTGTATATGTGAAAATTTGCTAAGTAAAGAAAAACTAAAGTATGAAGTATGCTTGTGCAAAGGAAAATCAAAATCTATGCTATGAACAAGTGTGAAAATCAAACTATACTAGATGCACTGCAAAAACAATGATTCCGATTATCAACGACAATGGAAATGAATGACAATGGCTATCTTACGGTAAACCAATTTCTTGGTTCCCCGGCAATGGCGCCAATTTGATCGCGATTCTGTCGATTCGAACTTACGATCGACCCTCGGAAACCGGTCAAAAATAATAATTTCCAAGATTGCAGTATAGGTTGCAACCTCGGGTCATCTCACTTAATTGGAATCAAATGAAAAAGATCTAATCTAGCCTAAATGTCAAAAATTTGCAACAAAAGTTGATAAAATGGGGTTTGGTCATTGAAAGAACTAGTAACGGTAATTAAAATTGGAGAAAAAGTATAAAAGAATGTTTTTGGATTTTTAATAAAATAAATGAACTTGAAATTTTTGGTAATGAGCAAATGATAATAAATCCTCTTGAAAATGGGCACAGGCTATCACGGTTCAAAAATGATTTTTCGGGGATAGAATCCACTAAGTTTCGAAAGATCAACCATAAAGGACTCTTTAGGTCGAAAGATTTAATTAATGAACTCCATTATTTAAATCTTTGTTAAAAACCTTAGTGTGAAAATTGGACAAGTAAATGCAATTGGTCAATTGGATAAAAACACAACCATCTAAATCAAACACAACTAGGCAGATTTTGAGAGTCAATGCAATAACCGAATGAAATATATGTGACTTCATATATTAAGCATGAAAATTCTACAAATAACTTTGTCCAAATCACAACATAGTGTTCAGCACATGGTTAAACTGTTAACCATGCTAATCTAGCTATAAAGATGCAATCTCTAACTCAGAGTTTACACAAATATAACTAAACTTCAGACACTATATGATTACTCCCCTTTGAAGCTTCCGGTGAACTCAAGCCATTGCTACATCTTCAAGAGGAAATGTGACTTAGCTACGCATAACTCCGGTCTGTCTCTCGACTGCTGAAGATTGAGCGATACTCATGGTGGCAGAAGATATTGACGGTGGCGATGATGGTGGTGATGGTCGACGATGACGAAAATTGGAAATGATGGTGGAGTATAATGTTGTCTCTGCTGCCTCCGAAGCGTCTCCCAGTATCCAAGTCTCTTCTGACCTAAAAATAGCAAAGTTTTTATATAATGGATGCGGGTCGGGTCAGAGCAGTGAGGCAAACTTTCCATTTCAGGTCGGATATCCGCTCGTACGTCGCGGCGTGTGAATAAATATTTGTCACGACGTGTGGAATTGCCTACTCGTCGCGACGTACGAATTAATATTCGTCACGATGTACGGATAGGACCTCATGACTGTTGACTTCCTGAGGTGTTGACTCCTTTGCTCATGCAATGCAATAAAATAACAATTTGCAGTATCAATTGTCCTCGTGAAGATTATAGAAAAATTAGTATCAAATCATGACAATTTACTGACAAATTGTGAATTAAAAGAGCTCCGTATGAGGAACCAATTTAAGCACAAAAATCATCAATTAGAAGTCAACGAATGCATAAGCAGCTATGAAAATGCAACCAATTTATGATGTAAACTTGGCTAAATCAAATTCCCCCACACTTAGACCTTTGTACTCCTGGACAATTCAAGTACAATAGATTGAAAAAAAGAGAATCACTCAGGATATAGTGTTTAAGCTCATCTCACTTGTGTTTAGGGATATTTTTGCTCTCAGTCTGCTTAATCCATCTCCTACCATAGGCTTATGTCAAATCTATTTCTCCACTACAAGAACTATCATTTCAAAGATCAAGAGGACTTTTAGGGTTGTAATGTACGGAAGCTAAATGAATGGATGAAGTGAAAGAAAGAAAGAATAGTATGAGCACATGCACTAAACAAGGAACTGATGTCAATATTTTTCTGAAACTAAACACTTACATAAACAGAATGCATACATTTTTTTTTGACATGCAATATATATTGCATAAATTGTTATTGCTCTTGCTTTTCTTCTTTCGTTTCTCTTCTCTCTCTTTTTTTTTATTAATTGAAAAACACTTTCTGTCCCTTTTTGGAATTTTTTTAGCAGAAGCAAAATAACTAATGATACCATAAAAATATGAATGCAACTGCTCATAACAAGAGGGCTCAAAGGGCTAGCAAGGATAAGTATGTAAGGGACTGTGTTTGGGAAAAGGGGTTGAGGAAAGAACGCCTGTATCACATCAACAAAAATCTAGTCCATCAAGCTTCAAGTAAGAATTAAAACAAGTTCTAGAGAAGAATGAAATAAGCAGATGCACAAAAAAATAAAAGAAAATATTTGGCTCAAATATCCTGTCAACAAGGGTATTGTCTCTATGAACAATCTCAAGTCTCAAAAACTTAAAATGCCACTTTGTTAATATGCTTCTATTCACTGTGTTTTGAAAACATGAAGAGCAAAATGTTGCCAATTCCAACTATCATTAAAAAGGATGGGAGAAGTTTTCAAAAACTCAAGCATCATTTTGAAACTAGTAAAAGCTTTGAAGACAACAGCCACAAAAATCCAGTGCAGAAAATGTTTGATTGAATGGAAAAATTAGGCAAAAATCATTCATGCATAATCGTGGACGTCATGGCGTGCGAAGCAGACGTCAGAACGCAAGGACGTCATAACGTATGACATGGGTGACGTCGCGACGTATACGCACTTGAAAGAATAGCTTCGCCGCGATGTGTGATCGCTCGTCACGGCGAAGAGATGCAGAATGACAGAAAAGTGTAAAATTTACCAAGTTAATCGACAGAATGCACCAATAGCCAGCAATTCATAATCATACTGTCAACAGTCATTCAATATGAAAGATAAATAGGGATACAACTGCTCCCCCATACTTAAAGCACACATTGTCCTCAATGAAAATGTAGATGAAGCTCAAATACATATAAGTTCATGAAGGGACTTCTATGATTGAGAAAGTATTATTGGAAAATGAAAGGAAAACAAAAAAAAAACTATCTATCTAAATGGCTCTCCTCCAAACTTATGAAGACAAATAGTAAATGCAAAATTCAAAAAGTAAAGAAACAAGTGAAGGAGACGAAAAACCTGATATTTACGGTGGTTTTCGGTTCTCATAATAGAGCTTCAAAAGATGGTCATTCACCTTGATTCGTGTTCCAGTTTCTTCATGTAGAAGCTCCACCATACCAAAGTTGTGCACCTTCGAGACCAAATACGGTCCCTCCCAACGAGTATTGAAAGTCCCATGTTTGAAAGTGAAGCGAGCTTTGAATAATAGGACTTTGTCTCCTTCTTTGAAACTTTTCCTCCGAATGATCTTGTCATGCATTAATTTTTCTTTTTCTTTGTAGAGTCGTGCATGCTCGTATGCCTTTAAACTTAATTCCTCGAGCTCTTGAAGTTGCAACTTCCTCTCCATTCCAGAAGATTCCAAGTCCATATTGCATTGTTTGATTGCCCAATATGCTTTATGCTCCAATTCCACAGGTAAATGGCAAGCCTTTCCATAGATCAAACGGTAAGGGGACATACCTATGGGGGATTTATAAGTAGTCCGATATGCCCATAGTGCTTCCTCGAGGAGAAGGCTCCAATCCTTCTTTGGTGGCTTTACAATTTTCTCCAAAATGTGTTTCACCTCTCTGTTTGAAACTTCAGCTTGTCCATTGGTTTGTGGGTGATATGCAGTGGAGACTTTGTGAGTGACCCCAAATTTCAAAAATAAGTTATCAATGACTCTATTACAAAAATGGGTTCCCCTATCACTCACCACAGCTCTTGGTATACCAAATCAACAAAAAATGTTGGACTTAAGAAACTTAGACACGGCTTGGGCATCATCTTTTCTAGTGGGGATGGCCTCTATCCATTTAGACACATAATCCATAGATAAAAGGATATACACAAAACCAAAAGATGGAGGAAATGGGCCCATGAAATCAATTCCCCAAACATCAAAGATTTCACAAAATAAGAGAGGTTGTTGTGGAATTTCATGTCATTTGCCTAATCCTCCAAATCGTTGACATTTATCACATAACCGAAAAAAGTTAAATGAATCCTTAAAAAGGGTAGGCCAATAAAAACTAGACTCAAGAATTTTCCTAGATGTTTTTCTTGCACTGAAATGCCCACCACAAACCATTGAATGACAAGCCGAAATTATATCATCATACTCTTCATGAGGCACACATTTTCTGATCACCTGGTCACTGCACATTCTCCACAGATGAGGGGCATCCCAAATGTAATGTTGAGCTTCACTCTTTAGCTTCTGAGCTTGTGCCTGAGACATAAAAGGAGGAGTGAGTCCAGACATTAGGTAATTAACAATATGTGCATACCAGGGTTCTTTAAGAATTGAAGCACATAAAATCGAATAAGGAAATGAAACACAGGTAAGGTTGGAAGAATCCACTCCTTATGTGTCGTTAGGTAGCCTGATCAAATGATCGGCTACATGATTTGCTGCTCCCGCCCGATCCTTTATCTCGATATCAAATTCTTAGAGCAACAATGTCCACCGTATCAACCTAGGCTTGGATTGTGGTTTCTTGAGGAGATACCGAACAACTGCATGATCAGTAAAAATGGTAACATGTGAGTTCAACAGATATTGCCTAAATTTTTCCAAAGCAAAAACTACAACAAACAGCTCTTTTTCAGTTGTTGTATAGTTGATCTGAGTTGGATCCAGTGTTTTCGAGGCGTATGCGATAACTCTTGGTAATCTCTCCTCCCGTTGACCCAACATAGCCTCTACAGCACAATTAGATGCATCACATGAAATCTCAAAAGGTAAGTTCCAATCAGGAGAAACTAAAATAGGTGGAGAAATGAGTTTTGATTTAAGCATGTTGAAGGCAATCTTACAGGAATCATCAAATTCAAAATTTTCATCTTTTTGTAAAAGCTTGGAGAGAGGTAACGCAATTTTGCTGAAATCCTTTATGAAGCGCTTGTAAAATCCTGCATGACCCAAAAATGATCGTATGTCACGAATACAAATAGGATAAGGCAAAGAAGATATAACCTCAATCTTAGCTTTATCCACTTCAATCCCCTTGCTAGAAATTAAATGACCAAGCACAATACCTTCACTGACCATGAAATGACATTTCTCAAAGTTCAAAATCAAATTCTTTTCAATGCATCTTTGTAAAACTCTTGCAAGGCTAGACAAACAAGCATAAAAAGAATCACCATAGACTATGAAATCATCAATAAATACTTCCATACATTCCTCTAAAAATTCACAGAAAACAGCCATCACACAACGCTGGAAAGTTCCTGGGGCATTACATAAACCAAAAGGCATCCTTCGATATGCAAAGGTGCCAAAAGGACATGTAAATGTGGTTTTGTCCTGGTCCTCTGGTGCAATAGGTACTTGAAAATATCCAGAGAAACCATCCAAAAAACAATAATGTGACTTACCTGCAAGCCGCTCAAGCATTTGATCAATAAAGGGAAGAGGAAAATGGTCTTTTCTTGTGGCATCATTTAATCGTCTATAATCTATGCACACACGCCACGAATTTTGCACTCGGGTAGGAATAAGCTCACCCCTATCATTTTTGACCACTGTTATTCCACTCTTTTTGGGCACTACATGAATTGGACTAACCTACTCACTATCAGAAATGGGATATATTATCCCTGCACTCAACAACTTCGTGATTTCCTTCTTCACAACATCTAAGATAAGTGGGTTAAGTCTCCTTTGAGGTTGCCTCACCGATTTTGACCCCTCACTCAATAGGATCCTGTATGTGCAAATGGCTGGGCTAATGCTGGGTATATCAGCTAGAGTCCACCCTATAGCTCTCTTATGTTTCCTCAAAACATTCATGAGTCCCTCTTCCTCAGTGTGGGACAAGGTACTAGCAATTATCACAGGTAATCGCTCATTAGACTCAAGAAAGGCATACTTTAAGGTTGGAGGGAGGGGTTTGAGCTCAAGTTCAGGAGGTTTCACAACAGAAGGAGTGAATTTATGAAGTTCGAGAGAAAAGAGATCACTTCCTCTTTCTTCTAGTGTTAAGTCTGGCTACTTGTAAGCGGTCGTGGCTAGTCCCTCCTGCTTCCATGAAACATGGACATAAAACCTTTTTCCAAGATCAAGTGAATGTAATCCAGCATCCAAAGGATCCTTTTGTAAAATATAGTTTTGGGAAGCATTATCCACAGCTAAATTAATCATGTTCACACCCAAAAGTGAATAGTCCTCATGCGGATGTTTCATTGCCTCATACATGTTAAAGCTCACCTGTTGGTCACCTACCTCCATGGTGATCTTACCTTCCTTCATACTGATCATGGTGCTTGCAGTCTGCAAAAAGGATCGCCCGAGAATTAAGGAAGTATCCTGTACAACTTCAGAAGACATATCAAGCACATAAAAATCAGTAGGAAATACTAACCCTTTAACCTGGACCAAGATGTCCTCAGTGATACCCACTGGATGCCTAAAGGATCTTTCAGCAAATTGTAAAACTACAGATGTAGGTTTTATACTTTTCACTCCTAGGGCTTCATAGACTGACTTAGGCATCACATTTATAGCAGCTCCCAGATCTAACAAAGCTCTTCCTATAGTCACTTTCCCTAAGATGCAAGGAATGGTGAAAGATCCAGGGTCTTGACACTTGACAGGTATTTGGGGCTTGAACAATGCAGACACATTGGAGCTCACCTGAACTCTCTCATTTGGCCTAAACTTCCTCTTGTTAGTGTACAAGTTGTAACATCCCGTTACCGATGTGATGGGTATATCAGTAATTTGGATCGGGTCCGGATTGAGTACAGGCAAATGTTGCATTGTACATGCATTATAGTTTCTATAGACATCGGTAAATAATTGTTGATTTCATAAGCATATGAATGTACATACATGTATGACAATTTCTCGATTAAATCGTGTAAAGTGGAAATTTGGTTATAATTGTACAGATCAGGTTTTGAATATAGAATTGGAGCGAATTGGGAGAAAAATAGAATAAGAATTGGATTGTTAGACCCTAATATTTGGGCATGTGGCATAAGAGTTGCCAAACATGCCCTTAGCTTTAAAATCTTTTATATATATACCCTTACCTTTGAGTTTGCCTCCTTCGACCGATTCCCTTTTGGTTTTGAGAAAAAAATCTCATTTTCTTCTTCTCTTCTCCTTCGCGATTCATCGTTCTTGATTGTTGTTTCAATTTTCTTCCTTTGAATTGATCCAATCATCGTTGTTAACCTAGCTAAATCAGATTTGAGAAAGATGATGAATATTGGAGGAGAAATGAAGGATTGCTGTCGATGTGTTTAGGCTTGATCGTTGAAGTGTTTTAGTGATTTTTAAGAGGTTGAAAGCTTGAATCAAGTAAGTTTATGCTCCTTTATGCCTTAAGTCGTTTAATTTGATCATTGAATTGAGTATGAAATTGTGTAGAAATTGATAAGTTTCGGATGTTAGGGTTTTTGAGAATTTCATTGATTTTGACTTGGGTATTTGATGAATAACGATTAAATGATGGATTTGAGGTTAGAAATAAGTTGGGTTTAATGTTTAAAATTGATTGAGAGTGTTTGGAATGGATTTGGGTTAATTTATATCAGAAGATCAGAAGAATTTCTGGGTTTCGGATGCATTTTTGGGATCGCACACCGCGGTGAGCGATGAACACGCCGTGACGAGCCACCCTATCGTGCACGTCTCGACGAAGAAATGGATTATACGTCACGACGATCTGAAATCTGTCGCACGCTGCGACGAGTGAAGATATGCGCCGCGGCGAGAGGATTTCGTCTACACGCCGCGACGAGACCAAGGCTCACGTCGCGGCGAGCAGGCGTGGATTCGCCGTGGGGAGAAACGAAGCGTGCGTCGCGGCGAAGGAAGAGGTCTAGCCGCGGCGAGGGACCTTATTTTCAGAAAATGAAATTTAAGTGTTTATGAGATGATTGTTACAAGTAATGAGTTTGAGGTTTTGATTTCAAATGAATTGGTTCCTTAGTGATTAATTGGAAATTAGAGACTAAGAAATTTGAATTGATAAGATGGAAATTTGGAATTGAATTCGATGATTATCAGATATCGAATGGCAATGAATAGTGAACGTGATTTTAATTGGAATGTGACTTTCGAGTATGGAAATTAGTAAATTGAGTTATGGTATCTAGAATTGTTATGAATTAGAGTGAGAGTGATCAAATTGAGAAAATTCGGGAATGTCATAACATGTATAGTACGTAATCTATTCGATACATATGCATGATTGATTATTGGAATTGGTATAATTGGTAATGTGAGATTATTTGACTGTTTTTAAAGGCACCGCTGGAGCAATTCCACGGGTATGTTGGGACTTCCAGGCTGTAGCTCGAAAGTGCAGGTGAGTAACCTAATTGGTTTCTCAGCCTATATGTGTTTAATGGTATGTACTTACGCCATGTGGAGTTAAGGATGGATATATGTGATTGCTATTGATTGATTTCGGACCATGGGTGTTCGAAATATTGAAAATGTGATATTGAAGTGTTAATTTGAGTAAATGTTGTGGATGCATCAGTGAAATTGAATTGAATTTGCATATGATTGAAATACCAGACCAAAGGTCCGAAGAAATGAAAAATGGTACCGAAATGGAAACTGATTGAAAATGGAAAGTGACATATGCATTCATGCATAATTGAACGATCAGATAAAGATAGTTGTTGACCTGAGACGCCACTGTACTGAACCGAGCTTTGAGCTCGAGGGGACTAGTGCATACCCAGAGGGCTCTCCTATCCCTAATGTGAGTGGGCAGTAGTGCATACCCAGAGGGCTCTCCTACTTGCCAAAAATGTGAATACTGTTACTGAACCGAGGGGAGTTAGTGCATACCCAGAGGGCTCTCCTACTCCCTAGACGTGTCCGATTTCTGATATGTGATAGGCGCTCAGTCACAACAACGAAAAGAAAATGAAAGTGTCACATGCACATTGCATATATGAATGATCAAATGTGAATTGTGTGAGAGGCGAAACGCCTCATAGTCGTGAAATTGAATGCATGGGATTTGATGAATGTGCTAATATGTGATATAATGTGAATTGTATGTATATGCATGAGTTGGGTGGATCATCGATGATGGTTTCTCACTGAGTTCGCAAACTCACCCAACATTGCAATTATTTTTTTCAGGAAATGAAGATTACCCCGTTAGACAAACGGGAGTATGACTACGATAGCAAGGCAGAGTAAAGGGTCGGGATCAGTGTTGTTCACATCTGCATTAGTGTAGTGATTTTATTAAGTGGGCCCCAATTGATTATGTGTAATGGTATTGTATTACTGAAAATGTTCAGAAATGGCATTGGGCCCAGTTGGGTCATGCATTTCTATTTATGAAATGATTGAGCACTATTGAGTGCTAGTTAATGAATGAAATTGTTTTATATCTAAAAATGTTTTTGTTATAAATCGGACCCAAATTATTTATTGTTCTTACGCACTCAACCGTTTTTGAAAAAAAAAATCATAACGAGTTTTAAAGTGTATTTGATTTGCTCTAGCATACCACCCTCGCGGGTCACGTGCTCGGATATTACTGTAGATGTCGGGTTCGGTCTCATGGAGTGGGTGCTACATTTGTGGTATCAGAGCCCAGAAGTACAATCTTGCATGGGCATTCTGAAAAAAAATGTGTCAAAGTGCATGCATTTAAGTCATGTCCCTACAGACGATGATGATTGATCCTAGTTTAGTATTTGAGTCTCATGCACGAGCCTGTACCAATGGTTTAAGTGGTTAGAAATAGTGAAGAAAAGATGATATGAAGAGTGTGATAAATGGAAGTTGTGATATCAAGGAATAAGAACAGTATATGGTACGATCGATAAATGGAGATTTAGTGTATTGGTGCTTGATAGACTTATTATGAAATACGACGTTAGAGTTATATTGGAATATATCCTTGAATGTGGAATAGATGTGAATATATATGTATATGTAGTCATGGATTGATAGAGGAAATATGGAGATATGTTAAAGATGGCAAGATTGAAAGTGTATAAGTAAAGTGAATGGAAATAAAATGTTACGTGATCTAGAAGGATTATCATTGTATTGGATTATCGTGATGGGAGTTATGATTGGAGGTCTATGACTTAGAGTCGAGAATATGTTAAGTGAGAAAGCAAGAATGAATGTACATCTGTGATATGGATTTGAGTGTGATTAATCTTGCGTAAACGAGATAATGAAAAGATTGAAATGTAAGAAAATGATATTAGTAGATAAAAAGTTGAAAGGTTGTTAAGGTTCGCTTGAATTGCCTTTGTGAAATGCACACCGATAATGGGAATACACCATAGCAAGTAAAATATGAAGCCTATAGGTATTTTATGGATGGGAATGATATTGGAATCAATTGGTGAGTTAGTGGGTAATCGCCAACATAGTTCTTATAGTTAAAATTCATGTGAGTTGGAGTAAGAAATGAAAGTGCATATAGTGATTAATTAGGAATGAATTGAGATGGTAAACAGGATATTATTATGGTAAAATCCTCATGATTGAAGACAGGTGCAAAAAGGAAGAGTGTGGTCAAGAATCAAATGAGATTGAAGTATCCTTAGCGTAAGTGACTAAATTGTGAGTTGCTCTACGTCTATTTCTTGAAAAGATGAAGTCATTCTGATGGTATTTTCTTCAAAAGGATGTCCTGTATTAACTGAGGCATAATTGATTTTCACGTGATATTATGAGTTATAGTAAAATGGATTTCCTAAGGCATTGAGAATACCTTATAAGAAATGTGATGACTGTTGATGATTAGGAATTCCATGAGTGGTATTGATAGAAAATAGAAAATTTCTTATACAGAAGAGTTTCCCCTAAATTGGGTTAAGTCGATCAGATGATTTAATTGGAAGAATTATGGATTAAAGGGGTAAATCTGAGATAAAGCTAAAATGAATTAAAAGTCATTATTGGGAGTCCTGATCTTAGTAGAGACTCAAGTGTAAGAGATGGAATGTGTTGCTAAAAAGGTATGTGTGATGATAATGTAAAGAATCCGACTGTGCAATAGGATTATTGAACGGTAAAGAGATATTAGTCGTGATTTGAGGAGAATATCGATTCATGAATATTTCGTGTAAATATGATCGTAAGGCATAAAGTGGAATTGATAAATATGTTATTAACCCAGTTTGTAATGATTGCGAATAAATTGAAATGTGTGGAGAATCTAGTGTATGAGAATATGTGTTTGGATAGGTTATAATGAAATTGAGAAAAGATTGTGAGAAAAATTGATCCTCATTGGAGATGTTCAATATTTAAAGAGTTATATGACAATCCATCATGAGTATGGTATAAGGAATTTTAGGTGGAAATTATCAAAGTTCTTAACGCTCCTGAATGTATTGTGCTATTGAAGAGTAAAGTGTCTTAATTGTATTTAGATTGGAGAGTGGCTATGATTGTTAATGATATATGTAATGTATTTAAAAAGTGGAGAAAAAATATTTCTTTGAATATGGCTTTGGGAGATTTAATGGCGATAGAGGAATTGATAAAATGCGAAATTTGCAAAGGACCGATATATATAAGGAATTTGGAGTTATTTTAGATGATTGTATGTTGGATATGTCCAAAAATTGTTGAAGGTTTTCTGATCTTAGCCCTTGATGATAATGTTGGAGGAAAAACGTGTAAATTGTATGACTAATGATTGTAAAAAGAGACATTTTGTTGGGACCCGATCCGGGAACCAGATCCCAACCGAAAAACGGAAACGAAAAAGAACGAAAAGCGAAACAAAGTGCGGAATCGGAGCAAACAGAAAACTCTAACGCCTCGAAACGAAATACACATCGGTTTAATCGAAATCAAGTGTCCGACATCCGGTAACGAAGATTGGTCGAGAAACGAAACGAGATGCGTTGGATAACCTAGACTAACCATCCGAAACCGGTATAGATTTTTTTATTTTCTTATTCATTCCTTTTCCCTTTACTCAATCACATTCAAATCATAATCAATCCATCCAATTTCTTTTTGGAAATTTATCCTCATATAACACTAAATTCATATAATTTGTCTTAATCACACAAATCTCATCTTTACCAAACTAATTTTTTATTCTTATTTTATCTTAACCCGATTTTACCAAAATCGGCAAAGATAACTACTGTATTTTGACAGCCCAAAAATCTGCAAAGGCAAAAATACACTTCTATAAACCAAATCCAATCACACAAAATCATCGGACTCCCCGTCCGGAATCCAAACACCGGCAGCAACACACATCTATATCTAAGCACTTCATAATCTCAATCCATCATACATACTTCAATTCGAATACAAATCAATCATATTCATATAAACTAACATGATCTACTTAAATAATCCAATTCCACTATCATACATAAATTCAATTTCATAACTTAACTCAAATACATCATCAATAGCAAAGTGACATTTTCAATCCACAATATCAAACCAAAAACCACAATCTCAACGAACCCTATTACTGACACATGCAGAACTGATGACTGGACCGCCTTCATCCAATCTCCTGCTTGGAAACCTGGAGATGGGGATGAGAGGTGGGGTGAGCTTGACACCGATGGGTAACATACGATAAATGAAACATAAGCGAAAATTTTCTTTTCAAATTTTTCAAATCTTTCCCATTCGAAATTTATAAACCTTCGTCAATATTTTCTAAGATTTTCTCATCATCTTCATTTATTTTAAAATCCTCATAAACTGCTTATGAAATTTCGTGATTGAAAATTAAACATTATTTCTCAAATTCTCAAACTTTTCACAAATTATGCACCATTTCAAACATAAATGTATCACATCATAGAATATCACATACAAACAGAGCAAGATCATCTAACACATCATTGGTTTGATGTTGGACCCCACACCCCACCCGTAGGTGTTTGCGAGTTATATTTGCGTGTGTTTCATGGGTTATACCGCAAGCATCCAACACCAAGCACATAACACATTAAATGGTTTGGGTCGGTCCTAACATAACGTATTGCACATTCCCGCATAGCGGTCGTGTGCAGCCGTGAACAGAGGGGAGTTCAAAATCGGAACTCCTATGCCACTAGCGGGCAGCCGGGAGAAGGCTATCAGAGGGAAACCAGTGCACTGACTCATCGGAGGGGACCTTACCAAACCCACATAAGATATATCAAACTCGAAAATCATATTGCCCGGAGGCACATTTCAAAAACTTGATTTTCATATCGTCTCACATTATCATTCATAATTTCACATAATTCACATAACAAAATCAAATACCATCACAATTCATCAATCACTTTTATATCGATTCACAATCATATTCGGTTTGTAACTATGCATAATTAAAGTATGCAACACAAAATAGATAACAACTTTATCAATTCCTTTGAAACATACAACACACATGTCCCATCCAAAATTTAAACCACGATTTTCACCTTTTATTTAAAACAATAAAATCACTAATCATTTTAATTTCTTAAATCGATTTCCAAAACATTTCTCTCCTTGATTTTCAAGACATAATAACAATCTCTAAAATTTTCAATATACTAAATAACAATTTCTTCATTCAATTTTCAAAATCTTTAGAAACAATAAATCTAACTTTTGTAATAATTTTCGTAATTCCGGACATGCTCGAAATCTATCAATATTTAAAATAGTTGAAAACTTTCAAATTGAAAGTTTCAATTTCTCATATCATTGAACATATAACAAAATTTCTAAAGTTATTCCAAAAGCAAAGAATTTCATCGAACGAAAATCAAACAGTTACATAAACAATATTTTATAATTAATTTCTAAAACATTCGCAATCATAGATTTCCTACTTTCCAAAATAGTCGAAATCATGATTTTCCAACTTTTCAAACACGTAGAACTTGGAACAATTTTCCAAACCATTTGAAATCAATACCAAAATTCGATACTTTCTTTCTTCCACCTTCTCGAAATCATTTGGAAATCAAAATTTCAAATCAACAAAACCATCATTCAAAATAATAAATCGAATCATTTTAACTATTTTCGAAACCTTCTTCTTTTCTTGATTTTTCGAAAACATACACAATAAATTTGCAAAACATTTTCTCCATTCAGTACAAAATCAAGGAATTTAAGCATTTGAAGCATTCGAAATTAATAATTGGAATTCCAAAATCATTGAATATATAACAATTTCTACAAAATTCAAAGCAAGGAATGTACTCAACGGAGATTAAGATTTTTAAACATTTTCATAAACAAGAGTTTATAACTAATTCCGAAGGTAATTGGAAATCATAAACTTTAAACATTCACATAAACCATATTTTCTACACGATTTCAAATGCATTTTCGGAAATCAAAATCTTCTATCATTTATGTAAAGAATACTTTCTAAACACTTCCAAGTTTATTCGAAAATCAAGGTTTTCAAACCTCTTTTTTTTTAATATAAACTATAATTTATAAACACTTTAAAAAAATCTTCGGGAATCATAAATTGTCAAACACTTTTATAAGCGATATTTTTCTAACATTTTCAAAGCTTTCAGAAATCCTAGTTTTTCAAACACTTTCATAAACTGTGGTTTTATAAAAATTCCAAAGCTTTAACGTCCATCATTCTAACCCAAGGATTTCTCAAATATCAAATACCAAAAAGTACAAATCTTGTCATAAGAAATCATTTTATCAAACAGTTAAATTACCAACTATTTCATTCTTTATCAAAACATTCAAAAGCGATGAATGTAATCAATTGAATCATCTTGTTTGCTTTGTCCGAACAAAACAATTTATTTGAGTAATTCAAACGTCATGAATAACAATTTCTTAAACAAATTTTCAAATCTTTTCTCTTCTTGGTTCTTCAAAACATAATTTCCTTAACTTATTTCAAATATCATATAACATCGCTTTTTTAATTAAACCTTCAAAATCAATACTTGCAACAATTTTCATAAACAACAATTTTCCAAAACATTTTCATTCTTGATTTTCACAAACTTGTACAAAGCTTAAAATTCGAAATACAAATACGTTACCCACCTCGAATCGATGCTAACATCTTGTCCAAAGCTTTACTTTTCCGAAATCCTTCTTCTTTCCTCAACTTTAAAATACCTAAGCCATAGTCATCCATATTTAATATCATAAAAAATCAAAATCCTCACAATTAACTTAAGCAAACACTAATCCCACATATATCCAAACTATCTACCTTAACAATTTCCAACATCCCCAAATCTACAAACGTAACATAAATCCCTAATTCATCAAATCCAAAATGAAACCTCACTTAAGGCATAAACACCATAAATAACTTCATAAATCACAAATCCATATAAACCTTAAGTTACTTAACCAAAAATCTTACTAAAACCTCATAGGCATAAACCCCACATTCATTAAATCAACATAACCATAGTCTAATCTCTTCAATAAACTTTAGAAAACTTAACTTCATAACCTTTCCAAGCCAAATCAACCAACAAACTCATCAAAATTTCAAAATCAAAACTTTCTCTCTCTTACCTTTTTCTCCTTCATTTTCGTTATTTTTTTAGCTCCAAGACAAGCTTTCCTTCTTCTTCTATCTCTTCCTCTTGAAATAGCATCAAAGTCCCTTTTGAAACCATCAAAACCAAATTAGCTTTCTTTTTTTCCCCTTCATCTTCTTCTCCTTCAACCTCCACGCAAGTTTCTCTTCTCTTCTCTCTTCTTCATCTTTTCTTTCTTTTATTTCTCTCTTATTTTCTTTCTTGTTTTGCTGCTTATTTCGTGCATTCCAGATGCTTAATACGACAGTCCCAAGTGAGTTTTGCCATGTCACTTAAAATGGTGCCAAAATGACCCTTATGCCCTCACTTGTTTGCTTATTTCCAAAATTGCCCCTGCAGGAATTTAAAAAACTGATACATTGCGACCTGATTTCGAGCAACTAAACGAAATAATTTGGACAAACTTTCTTCATGAAAATTGTTCCTCTCGATCTTACAAATCCAACGCCACTAACGACGCTCAATTCGGATATAAAACGAAGAAGTTATGGCCGAATTACTAACTGACCTGCACAAAATCCGAAACTGAACATTAACATAACTTCAATACAGAATTTGACAATCTTAGGGATGAAATTAAATTTCGATCCCATCACAAGAGTTGTAGCCCTATATCTTAACTTTATTTTCCCTCAAGAATCAACTCAATTGGAGTTGTACATCTCCCAAAAAATGCAAAATACTGAACCATGTTCAGAAAATTATCCAACTTATAACCTATAACTCATCTCTTACTTTGGTTCAATCAATCTCTTTCCATTTAATCTCCTAAAAATCATAATTCTTCATAAAAATGAACGTAATTGTCTTAGGAATCCAACGCTTCAAGAATCAAATCATTCGGATGTCGGACGAAGGATGTATAAGCAAAAGATTACAAAAGGGTCGAAGTTCAAACCAAGTTACAAGACTTCAAATACTTACTTATACCTGAATTTTTCAAAGATTATATCTCCTAGCCCTGATATCGAAAAATTACATACTTTATGGCGTCGGAAAGATCGAAATACAAGCTCCAACTTTCATTAAGACCACTTATTCCAATTCAGATTAAATCCATACGACGAGTGGCCTCGAAGTATAGCACATGCAAATATACACTTAGGTCATTTATACAAAACAAAGCTAGATCACTTAACTTCAAAAAATCATAACTCTCAATCCCGACATCAAAAAATAACAAACTTTATGTCCACGAAAAGCTCTCGACAGAGGCTACAAGTTTCATGTAGATCATTTTCTCGGATTTTGCCTCAATTAAAAAGTCAACTGTCAACCCCAAAAGTCAAACTTCAAACAAATTTCATACTTAACTTTGACTGATCATAACTTCCACTCCCGATATCGAAAAATATCAAACTTTATGGCTACGGAAATCTCTTGACATAATCTACAAGTTTCCAGAAGACCATTTTATCAAATTTTGCCTAAATCAAAAGTCAACCCTCAAAGGCCAAAAAGTCAAACTTTTTTTTACAATTTTTCATATAATTCATATAAGTTCACTCAAATATCAAAGTCCTCAAAATTTATAATTTTATCAAATTTCCTTAAACTCAACATTTTCTCATCAATTTCTTTCTTACTTAAATTCATTTTAATCTTTCTAATTTTCATCAAAAGTTCGGGGTCCAACACATTTGGAGAAATTTATAATTCGAGTATTGATCGTATCATTTTAAAATTTGAGATGTTATAGTATTTAATGAAGTGTCCCCAGTCAAGGCTATAACGCGATCTATTGAAAGAGTGCAAAGTGATTCTATGTTCATGGAGATCATTATAATCTTATAAATTTGAATTGTAATTTGATGACTTGAAATTTATTATCATCGAAAGTGTTTTGAAAGTTTGAAGGTTCTATTAAATACAGAAATGTTTTGAATGTATTTATAAGTAAGTAAAGCAATAATGATTATGCTAGTAGTGAATTTGGAAAAAGGACTATGCGGTTGAGTGTTTCAGAATTTCGTTAATGAAGCAAATAATTAAGTAATGAGGTTATGAAACCTGATGTAAGGTTGAATGCAAGTTGTCGAGTTAGCAAAAAAAAAAGTATTAGCGATCGGAATCCTAAACCAGGTGTGCAGGTGTGTATAGAAAGAATGGCAAAGTTCGAATTGAGAATTTTGAATTTGTGGATCTCATCGAGGAATTGTGCATAGCTTTAGCTATAGAGAAAATGAAAAATTATGACTGGACTAAGAAGTATGGGTAAAACTCATTAAAGGAACTGATAGTGAAATCGTAAGGAACAATTAAAGCTATATTCCAGTAAGAGCACATTGAAAGAGTAATTGAATGTTAGATGTAGAAACGAAGGGTTATATGAATGTCAGACCTACAGACTTGACTGTTGGAAATAAATGTGAAATTGATATTTGGGAGTTCATAGAGTTATGAGATTGATGTATAGGATAAATTGATTGTGAGGATATCAATTGTTAAATTGGAGACATCATTTGAAAAGTGTATAAAGGGTCTTAAATCCAAAAAGGAGTTGTTCATCCCGATAGTAAAGTGAACAGGACCTAATATAGTCGAAGGCCCTGAGTGATTTGAGTTAATGTTGATGGGTGAATTGAATCTGCAATAGGGCTTAAGTAATCCAAGTTGATGGTAGTGAATCAAATTGATGATTATCGAGGTTTTTGAAACCTTATGAGATTAGTAATTAGCATTAAAGAGATGCAATTTGATAAGCGATATATGAAATGCTTCTAAATGTATCACCTCGGCCAAACTACGCATTGATTGAGAAAAAAAAGAGGTAAATGGGAAATTAAATTCGTTATTAAGTGGCCTTCATATGATTGTGGTGTGAATAGACTTGTAAGGCAGGTTAAGAACCAAAAAGATGATTCGGATTCATTAATTGTTTTATGAACAGAGTTCGGAAATATCATTATGATTTGATTTGATATGTATGTGTTATTGGTATCGAAAGTAAAGAATTTGCAATTGATTGTATTGACAGAATTTAGTTCTGTAATGATATAGTGGAAAAAGGTATTTTAGTGATCGGACTAATTCCCCTGTCTTCCTAATCAATTATATATGAAATTTCGAGGACGAAATTTTTATTAGGAGGGGAGAATTGTAACATCCCGTTATCGATGTAATGGGTATATCAGTAATTTGGATCGGGTCCGAATTGAGTACAGGCAAATGTTGCATTGTTCATGCATTATAGTTTCTATAGACATCGGTAAATAATTGTTGATTTCATAAGCATATGAATGTACATACATGTATGACAATTTCCCGATTAAATCGTGTAAAGTGGAAATTTGGTTATAATTGTACAGATCAGGTTTTGAATATAGAATTGGAGCGAATTGGGAGAAAAATAGAATGAGAATTGGATTGTTAGACCCTAAGATTTGGGCATGTGGCATAAGAGTTTCCAAACATGCCCTTAGCTTTAAAATCTTTTATATATATACCCTTACCTTTGAGTTTGCCTCCTTCGACCGATTCCCTTTTGGTTTTGAGAAAAAAATCTCATTTTCTTCTTCTCTTCTCCTTCACGATTCATCGTTCTTGATTGTTGTTTCAATTTTCTTCCTTTGAATTGCTCCAATCATCGTTGTTAACCTAGCTAAATCGGATTTGAGAAAGATGATGAATATTGGAAGAGAAATGAAGGATTGTTGTCGATGTGTTTAGGCTTGATCGTTGAAGTGTTTTAGTGATTTTTAAGAGGTTGAAAGCTTGAATCAAGTAAGTTTCTGCTCCTTTATGCCTTAAGTCGTTTAATTTGATCATTGAATTGAGTATGAAATTGTGTAGAAATTGATAAGTTTCGGATGTTAGGGTTTTTGAGAATTTCATCGATTTTGTTTGGGTATTTGATTCATAACGATTAAATGATGGATTTGAGGTTAGAAATAAGTTGGGTTTAATGTTTAAAATTGATTGAGAGTGTTTGGAATGGATTTGGGTAAATTTATATCAGAAGATCAGAATAATTTCTGGGTTTCGGATGCATTTCTGGGATCGCACGCCGCGGCGAGCGATGAACACACCGCGGCGAGCCACCCCATCGTGCACGTCGCGACGAAGAAATGGATTATACGCCGCGACGAGCTGAAATTTGTCGCACGCTGCGGCGAGTGAAGATGTGCACCGCG
Organism: Erythroxylum novogranatense; assembly: GCA_029891385.1. NCBI lineage: Eukaryota > Viridiplantae > Streptophyta > Magnoliopsida > Malpighiales > Erythroxylaceae > Erythroxylum > Erythroxylum novogranatense. The sequence goes on from CM057224.1 coordinate 29,620,293, forward strand.
GTGAGAGGATTTCGTCTACACGTCACGACGAGACCAAGGCTTACGTCTCTTCCTTCGCCAAAAATGACAATGGCTATCCGATGGTAAACCAATTACTTGGTTCCCCGACAACGGCGCCAATTTGATCGCGGCTCTGTCGATTCGACCTTACGATCGATCCTTGGAAACCGGTCAAATAAAATAAATTCCAAGATTGCTGTGTAGAATGCAACCTCGGGTCGTCTCACTTAACTGGAACTAAATAAAATGGTCTAATCTAGCCTAAATGTCAAAATTGCAATTGAAGTTGATAAGCGGGGTTTAGTATTTTGTCAAAACTGGAAAAGTAATCAAACTGGACAAAAGTATAAAAGAATATTTTGGGATTTTGAAATAATGCAATAAACAAAGAATCAGATAAAATCAAATTGATAAAATCCTCTTGAAAATGAGGCTCGAGGCTATCACAGTTCAAAATGGTTTTCGGGATACAATCCACTAAGTTTGAAAGATCAACCTAAAGGACTCTTTAGGTCCAAAGATTTAATTAATGAACTCCATCATTTAAATCTTTGTTAAAACCTTAGTGTGACAATTGGACAAGCAAATGCAATTGGTCAAATGAATAAAACACAACAATCTCAATCAAACACAACTAAATGATTAAAACCGTGAATGCAAGATCCAATGACATATATGAAACTTCATATATTAGGCATCAAAATGTTCTACTGATTACTTTGTCTAAATTTCAACATAGTATCAACACACGGTTAAACTATAACAATGCTAATCTAAATATATCGATGCAATCCTCTAACTCGAAGTTTACACAAATATACTAGACTTGGATACTAAGTGATTACTCCCTTGAAGCTCATCAACTCAAACCATTGCTACATCTCCAAGAGGAAGGTTGGCTTAGCTACGCATGACTCCGGTCGATCCCTCGGATACTGGAGAATGAACGAGGCTCATGTTTGCAGAAGACGATGACAGTGATGATGGTGACTGTGGTGATGATGGTAGACGATACTGAAAATGTGAAGGTCTTCTCCTTCCAGAGTCTGCGTTCCCAGCCGTCTCTGTATTCAAAAATCTTCGTCTTCAAAAGTCTGCGTGACGAAAGTCTCTCCATGACCTAAAAATAGCAAGTCTTATATGATGGATCACAGGCCGGGTTGGAACAGTGAGATGAACTTTCGTCGGGTATCCGCTCATACGTCGCGACGAATAAGATAAATGAATTAAATTCGTCGCGACGTGTGCACTCGTCTGCTCGTCGCGTCGTGTACATCGCCGTGCGTCGCGACGTGCGGAAGTGTGCTCGCCGCGTCATGTGAGATGCCATGCGTCGCGACGTGCGGAAGGAATGTTGACTTCCTACGTTGACTCCTTTGTTCCTGCAACAAAACAATAACAACAATTTGCAGTATCAATTGTCCCAATAAAAACTATGGAAAATAAGTATCAAATCATGACAATTTCTTGACAAATTGAGAATTGAAAGAACTCATTATGAGGAACCAATTTAAGCACAAAATCATCAATCGAGTCAACACATGCATAAGCGACTATGAAAATGCAGCCAATTTATAATATAAACTTGGCTCAATCAAATTCCCCACACTTAGACCTTTGTACTCTGGACAAAGTTTTACAAGAGTCAAAAGAGTGCAAGAGAAAAGAAAATATCTACCCATGCTCAAAACAATAAAAGGAAATTGACGCAAGTTACTTCCTCGAAATTCAACCAAAGCAAAATGAAATAGTGCTACTAAAATAAACATTGAAAGAATCCAAGTACAAGAGATTGAACAAAGAGAAGCACTCAAGGTATAGTGTTTGCACTCAGCTCACTTGTGTCAGGGATATTTTCTCTCAATCTACTTAATCCACCTCCTACCATAGGCTTGCGTCAATTCTATTTCTCCACCACAAGAATTATCATTTTGAAGATCAAGAGGACTTTGAGGGTTGTAATGTATGGAAGGCTAAATGAATGGGTAAAGTAAAAGAAAGAAAATATGAGCATATACACTAAATGTGAACTGATGTCATCTGTAGAATTCAAACTAAACAATTGCATAAACAGAATGCAACATTATTCTTTTCTTTCTTTCTCTTTTCTTACTTTTTGCTCTTTTTTCTTTTTAATTGGACATTTAGAGACATTGTCTCTTTCTCGAAACACAAAATTCATCATCAATTTTTTTTGACATATTATTTTGAAATAAGCAACATAACCAATGACACCATAAAGGTATGAATGCAAATGCTCATAACAGGAAGGCTTAAAGGGGCTAACAAGGGATAAATGTGCAAGGGACGGTGTTTAGGAAATGGTTTTAAGAAAGAACGCCTCTATCACATCCGCAAAAATCCAGTTCATTAAGCTTCAAGTAAGAATTAAAACAAGTTCTGGAGAAAAATGAAATAAGAAGATGCACACAAAGATAGAATGAAAATTTTGGGCTCAAATATCCTTCCACCAGGGTATGATCTCAATGAACAATCTCAAGTCTCAAAAACTTAAAATGCCACTTTGTTAGCATGCTTTCATTTACTTTGTAATGAAAACGTTGAAAGCAAGATTTTGTCAAGTCCAATTATCATTGAAAGGATGGAAAATGTTTTCAAAAAATCAAGCATCGTTTTAAAACTAGTAAAAGCTTTGAAAACAAAAGCCACAAAAGTCCAGTGCAAGAAAAATTTGAAATGAGTGGAAGAATTAAGCACAGAATCATTCATGCATGAGTATGGACGTCGCGACGTGTAGAAGCGAGCGTCGAGGCGTATGGACGTCATGACGTAGCAAGGATGACGTCATGACGTATACCAAATTGAAGAGCGCTTACCATGACGTATGGACACTCGTCATGCGAAGAAATGCGAATGACGAAAAATACAACAAGTTTATCGTGAGAAGCACCAATTGGCCAACAATATAATATCAACAATCATGCAATGTGAAAATAAATAGGAAACAACTCCCCCACACTTGAAACACACATTGTCCTCAATGAAAGTGTAATAGAAGCAAAAGAGGAGAAGAAGAAGGCACAAAAACAAAGATTGATCATTAAGTGGATTAAGTCAAGTACAAAAGACACAAAAGAACTAAGGAACTAAATAAAGAAAGAAAAGAAAACAAAAGAAAAGAAATACAAGAAAAGAAAACAACAGAAAGACAAAACTAAGCCATGAGGTCATCACCAAGCCGGTCCGGAGGAGCGACACAGAAAGTACTAGGACCACCAAGAATCACAGGGAGCAGGAGGAAGTAGTAATCAGAGCGATCCGCAATCAAGGTGAACATCGAGGTGCCACAGGAGCGGGAGGAAGTATACTGTCAGTCGGCAGCCATCTGAGCCTCTATGCGACGCAAGTCAGCGCGAAGAAGGGCGATCGGATCAGAGGAGGCGGGAGGTGAAGGGGGTGGACGGATGGGGCTACGAGGTGGGGCCTCGTATGGAGGAAGAGGAACAGAAGGAACAGGAGAGGAAGGAATAGGGACAGAAGTAGCAGGGGGAGGGGAAGAAGGTGGGGAAGGAGTAGATGGGGGAGGAAGGCTACGAGGCTGACGGAGACGGACGTACCGGAAAGCAGGGGCAAGCTTAAAGGTAAGGTCGGTCGGATGTTCCGGAACTCGATAGGCCCGAAACATGTCAGTGATGAGATGAGGGAAGATAAGGGCATGGGTGGGGTTGGTGGAGAGGATGCATTGCCGAAGGGCGGAGGTAATGGCATGGGCGAGATCGACTGGCCGACCGGCCATCAACAGATAAATGTACAGAGCCTGCTCCTTGGGAACCATGGCTAGATGAGAGGTAGGGAGGATGTTGTTGCAAATACAATGAAGCCACAGACGGGCTTCAGAGCGAAGGTCAGCACGGCAGAGATAACGTTGAGCGCCCCTGGGTTGATACCATTCAATACCCTCAGGGCAGAGAGTATGAAGAACATCATCCCACGGGTACTCATGTATGAGCTCAGCGTAATGGCAGCGGGTGTGGGAGGAAGCGATAATGCTCCCGAATGGAGATGGAAGTAAATGCACGAGGAATGGAGACACCACGAAATGCAATGCCATAAGAGCCTGAGTAACGTGCACGGGTATAGTACTGGTGAACGAAGGTGAGGTTCCCAGTCTGACGGGCTGAACAAGGGTGATGAGGTGGAGTGTGAAGAGTGGCGGACGAATGGGTTAGTGGCGGGTCAAGGAAAGGTTTTTCCTTGATGGCCCAGCCTCGATCTTAGCGGCCAGAGGCGATACTCGCATCAACCGGAGAGAGGTAGAATGGGAAGGGAATGGTGGTGGGATGAATGTGAGGGTTGAGGGAGGGAGAATTGGCGGAGAAAACTCCCAGGAAGATGGGGATACTGCGGGATGGGGAAGCGGGTGGAGCAGAAACAAACTCGTCAGCGAGTGGGAGGGAAGGAAGGACATGAGGCGGGGTGGTGGAGCAGCTGGGACTTCTTGACATTCTTTGTGCGAGGCATATCCTGCAAACAAAAAGAAACATAATAGAAAAAAAAATCAATACAGAAGTAAGCAAAAATCGACCTCCTCGTCGCGACGTGTGGGCAGACGCCGCGGCGAGGTAGAGCCCTCGACTAGACGTCGCGGCGAAGCAAGGTTCTGCGTACATCGCGACGAGGCAATGCGCTCGTCGCGACGTAAGGCGATTTTCAGACGCATCGCGGCGAGCAATCGCTCGTCGCGGGAAACCTAACTCGAACTTCTAACAATGCAGACGAAAAATAAGAAAAAGAAAGAGAATGGGACACTTACTGAGGTCGAAGATGCAAGAGTGGAGATGGCTAAAATGACGAGCACGGTGAGGCAAATGTCCGCAGACAGAGAGAGAGAGAGAGAGAGAGCGAGGCGATGACGGTGGGAGAAGAAAATGAGAAAGAAAGAAGAAGAAGAGGAAACGGTGAGGGAGGCGGAACGTCGCTACGGGGAAAAGACAAACAGGGCCTCGGACAAACGCAGAGACCGCTAGACTTAAGGGGCAAAAAGGGGTATTTCCAATGATGGGATGTCGCGGTGTCAGAATGTGGCACGTCTCAACATAAGCGCCATATGAACAAGATACGTCGCGACGTATAAATGCAGATACGTCACGACGAGGGAAAGAAAGATTGAATAAGATACGTCGTGACGTGTAAATGCAAATACATCGCGACGCCTCTGCCCGAAAAGAAAAACACAAACCTGACTTAATCCAGCAACAATCAATCCAAAAACAATCAATCTTCCAAAAATTAATCCTCCCAGCAATGTCATGCTTCTTCAGAAAGACATAAAGCTAACAAAGGGAAAGCAATTTATTGAAAATGAGCAAAATCCTACCTAACTACAGCTACTCTACTGGCTAGGTTTCTCCCCCACACTTAATCAAGAAATTCATGCAACACAAAAGTTCACATCACTCCTAAACAGGATGCATGAATATAAAGAGGATGTAGGGTGAGAAACAACCTGGTCTCATGGCGGGTCCTGAAACTTGGGATAGTCACCTGGCAAAAATCCGAGCTTCATCCCAATGGCTTGGCTCTGGTGTAGCTCAATGTCCAACACTTGACTTGAGGTCTCTCTACAAAATCATCGCAAAGCAAATGTTCTCCAAGAAGAGTGTCGATAGAAGATGTCAAAGTTTGTGCAAAATCACAACATGCATCATCAATAACCGTGTCAACATATTTACTCCAAGAAAGGAGTAATCCTCGTGGGGTGCTTCATTGCTTCATACATGTTGAAGCTCACCTTTGATCGCCAACCTCCATAGTTATCTTCCCTTCCTTCATACTAATCATGGTGCTTGCTTGCTCAAGGAAGGGTCGTCCGAGAATCGGAAGTATCCCGCACAACCTCGAGAGACATGTCAAGTACATAAAATCAGCAGGAAAAACTAGACCTTTAACTTGGACTAAGATATCCTCAATTATCCCCACTGGATGCCTAAAAGACCTATCAGCCAATTATAACACTACAGATGTAGGTTTTATGCTTTTCACTCCTAGGTTCTCATAGACTGATTTAGGCATCACATTGATAGCCGCCCCCAAATCTAATAAAGCTCTCCCGATGGTCACTTTTCCTAAAGTGCAAGGGATGGTAAAAGATCCAGGGTCTTAACACTTGACAGGTATTTAGGGCTTGAATAATGCAGACACATTGTGTTGGACCCCGAACTTTTGAGGATAATAGAAATATTACAATGAATTTAAGTGAGAAAGAATTGGTGAGAATGAGAATGAATTTAAGGAAATGTGATGAATTTAAGAAAAATGTAGGAGAAAAAAATTATTTCGGTTAGAGGAATTTGATATTTGAATGAATTTTTATAGATTATGAGAGGAAAGTGGATGAATTGATTGAAATAAAGTTAAATAGCATGAATTAAAAAGAAAAAGTGTGAAAATTTGAAGGATTTAGAAAGTTTGACTTTTTGGAGAGAGAATGTTTGACTTTGAGAGTTGACTTTTGTTTGAGGCAAAATTTGATAAAATGATCTACATGAAACTTGTAGATTATGTTACGAGCTTTCTGTAGACATAAAGTTTGAAATTTTTCGATATCGGGAGTGAAAGTTATGATCAGTCAAAGTTTATGTTTGATAGGGTTTGACTTTTATTATGGGTGAAACTTTGACTGAGAAATTAACCTAGTTAGAGGTTAATTGAGCTTTGATGTTCTTCATGAAAATTGAAGGGTTTGTTTTGATCTTTATTTTGATATAAAGTATGCAAATTTTCGATCTCGGAATAATAAGTTATGATTTTTACAAGTTTATATTATGGTTTTAGCATGAATATTAGAGGATAGTATCTTTGACCGGATAATGGACTCCCGTATGAGTCAAATTGATGTTTATGTCCTTCGTGAAAGATTTAGAGCTTCCCTTAAGCTTTCTACATAGATTAAGTTTGTCAAAATTAGAGTTCGGGATCAAGAATTATGAATTTTGGAAGTTTCGGGTTTTTATGTGAAAAAAAAGGGAAATGAAGTCCCCCGTCGCTAAGGCGACACGTCGTCGTAGCGATGGCGAGCGTTCGGCTCGCATCACTACGACGACACGCTGCCGTAGTGATGGCGAACGTCCGGCTTGCGTCGCCAGGGCGACCTAGCCCTCGCTGCGCCCAGTGCGCGCGCCTTTCGCTCGATACGGCGTCGTTTTTGTTTCTCCAATACGACACCGTTTTGATTTTTCTTGCTTTTTATTTCCTCCAATCCGACCTTTGTTCACTATTTTGCTTATATCTTTTCCGTCCGACATTCGATTGAGTCGATTCTTGCGGCGTTGGATTCCTAAGACAATTATCTACATCCTCAAAGAAATTTGTGAATTTTTGAGATTAAATTAATGGTGATTAATGTAATCAAAGTGAGTCGGGAAATTTTCTGAGCATAGTTCAGTGTTTTGTTAAATTCGGGATCTGTAGAGATCTGATTGAAGTGATTCTTAAGGCGAAATAAAGGTAAGACAAGGGGCTACAAATCATATGAAGAAATTAAATGTCAATTTTGCCTCTAAGACTTTTAATTTTTGAATTTAAGTTCGGATTAGGGTGTAATTTTTGGATTGGGAACACCTGAGAGTATTTTGAGTATAACTTTTGATCTGGGAATCGAAATGAGGCGATTCTTATTTTGAATTAAACTAGAGACATAAGGATACAATTGTTATGAAGACATTGAGTTTCAATTCTGGGATTAAGAATGTGAAATTTTTGACGGAAATAATCGTACATGGAAAATGTGTTAGAATGTGGATATACCCGAACTGTTTTGCGCATAACTTTTGGTGTAGTGATCCGAATTGAGCGCAGTTAGTGGCGTTGGATTCGTATGATTGAGAGGAATATTTCTCGAGAAGGAAGTTTTAACAAATTCCATCAGTTTGATAGTGCGAATTAAACCGCAAGTTAGCATGACTTTAAGCTTTAAAAGGAGGGGCAATTTGGTCATTTGACCTTCATTAATGAAACACAAGTGGAGAAGTCGTTTTGGACATCATAAAGCCACGAAAGTGGCTGGAAAATTCAGAAGAAAGGAAAGAAAATAAAAAGGAGAAGAAGAATGGAGAAGTTTCGGTTATTGGAGAAAAGAGAGAGAAATGTAAGTTTTGATTTTTTCTACTTGATTCTTCAAGCTTTTGGGATTTTTCCAAGAAGGAAAAGAATGGAAAATGAAGAGAGCTTCTTCATGAGCTAAGAAATTCGAAAATTGGAGGAGAAATGAGGTAAGAGGAAATTTTGAGTTTTGAGATTTTGATGAGTTCTTGGTTTAGAAATATGGATAAAGACTTGGGTTTGTGGTTTATGAAGTTGATTTTGATATATATGCTTTAGGTTGTGTTTAATTTTGGATGGAAATTTGATTAAGGTTTAGGCTTAATTTTGTGATTAAGAATTTTGTGAAATTTTGGTGTAGAATTAAAGATAATAATATGGGTTTGTGGAATATGAAATTAGTTTTGAGAAAATTGTGAATTATGATATAGAATTTGTGAAAATTGGTTTAGGCCAAAGTTGGAAAATGGAGATTTTGAAATTGGTGGTTTTGATATCTTGGAATAAATATGAATTGATGAATTATGACCTCAATTTTGGGGATTAAGTAATTTATGATATTGAAATGGGATGATTATGGCTTAGGTCAATTTTAATTAGAAGAAGAAAAGAAGCAAGGATCAAATTGAAGCTCGGGATAAACTTCTGGCATCAATTCGAGGTGGGTAGCATATTTACATTTTGAATTGTAAGCTATATATAAAGTTTCAAAAATTAAAGAAAGCAAGAATTGGATTTTTGATAAATTATTGTTTTAAAATGTTTGAAAAATTGGCTTCTGAATAAATTTTACGAAAATGCAAAGTCTATGAAATCCGTTGTGTTTAGATTGTTTGAATAATGTGAGAATGAAATTTTGAATAAATCTAAATTATATTGAAGGAAATTATTGCATTCATTGTTATGACTTTGATTTATATGTGAACTGATTGATTGAAGTGATTGAATATTATGCATTATGTGAATGTGTGAAAATCAAGATTTTGAAAAGTGCCTTCGGGCAATTCGAATTTCTGTTTTCGCTTATGTGTTATGTGGGTTCGGTTAGGTCCTTTGTGAGTCAGCGTTGTCTCTATCTGTTAAGCCTTCTCCCGGCTGCCCGCTAGTGGCACGAAGCTCCGATTTCGGACTCCCTTCACGGCTACACTGGACCGCTATGCGGGAAAGTGTAGTACGTTCTGTTCACGACTGCACATAACCGCTATGTGGGAATGTGCAGTACGTTCTGTTTGGACCGAACCAAGCCATTTGATATGTTTTATATGTTTGATTGGTGATTTGAAATATTATGTGTTTGCATTCATGTCTATGAAACATTTAAGAATTTTGAGAATTGATAGAATGAGTTATATAAAAAAAAGGTTTGGAAAATATTGAAAAGGGTTTGAGAAGAATATTTGAAAATTGAAAAGTTTGAAAAATAAGCCTTTTGGCAAAAAGTTTATGAAAATTGATTTCTGCTTATTATTCAATTTATAAATGTATTATCCACGAACTTTCGAGCTCACCCCCCCTTTCATCCCCATCTCCAGGTGTCGAGCAGGAGATCGGATGAAAGAATGTGAAGACTTTTGGTCCTTTCTTGCTTCGTTTGTATTGTTATGTAAATATTGAGTTTTGGAATATTTTGTAAATGGTTTGAATTTTCCATAAGGTGATTATGATGTATTTCAGAAGGTATGACGATTATGACTGAATGTTTGAGAGTATGAAATTGTATATGATTTGGAAATTTGTACATGAAATTGTGTATAATTTTGGGATAGATATTGGGAATTGAGAGGGAAAATTTGATTGAATTATGAGTTTGGTATTGCATTGAGAATTATGGAAGTATTAGATATAGGTTTGTGTTCTGCTGGTGTTTGGATTCCGGACGGGAGAGTCTGATAATTTTGGATTTTGTGGTGTTAGAAGTGTATTTTGCCTTTGCATGAATTTTTGGGATAGGATAAATGCAGCTGTTATGCTGCCGAAATTTTGATAAAATGAGAATAAAGTGTAATTTAAGATTTGTATGGATAAATAAGAATATGATTAGATTTAGAGATTTGCATGAGAATGATTTTTTCCAAAAGTGGAATTTGGTTGTGTGATTTGAATGAGATTGACTAATGAGGTAAGAAAGGAGAATAAGAAAAGAAAAAAAAAATCATACCGGATTTCGGATATGTCTTAGTTTAGATCTCCAACGCGACGCTTTCTGTAGATAACTTATGCTCGGATGTCGGACATTTGTTAAGTATCCACTTCGCTTTGTATGTTGCTTTAAGATTCGATTTGCTTTCAGTTCACCTTTGTTCTTTGATTTGATTCGCATTTTGTTATTTGTATCGAATTGTAATTCGCCATATTGTTTCCGATTCAAATTTTCGGTGCGAAATTTCCGTTTATGCGCTTCGCTTACGATTCTTATGCTTTGTATTCTGATTCGAAATTTCGATACGAAATTTCCGTTTCCATTCGATTCTGTTCCCTTCGTTCTCTTCATTTTTCAATTGGGATCCGGTTCCCGGATCGGGTCCCAACACATTGGAGCTCACCTGGACTCTCTCATTTGGCCTAAACTTTCTCTTATTCGTGCACAAATCCTTCAAATACTTAGCATAGGCCGGAACTCTCTTCACTAGATCAAGAAAAGGTACATTCACTTCCACTTTCCCAAACAAATCAATGATTTCTTTCTCATGTTGTTTCTCATTTAAGCGCTTACTCATTAAATATGAATTGGGAAAAGGAAGGTCCTGAATACTTACCTCCTTACCTTTACCTTGCTTACTTGACTCTCCACTTCACCTTTCTCTTTAGAATCTCTTGGAGTTGTTTCCTTCTCAGTTGTTGTGAGTCTCTTCCTTTCTTTCAGTAGGTCCTCTCTGGCACTTTCTGATCTCATTACCCTTGTTGGAGGTACTGGCTCACTATCAATCTCATCCTCACATGGCTCATCTTCATCTTGAGGCTTGAACCTCACTTGCTTTCCACTCCTGAGGGCAATGGCATTAAGACTCTTCGAGTTCATCACAGTATTGGAAGGAATGGCTCCACTGCTTTTCGCCTGATTTTCACTCATGTTGTTAGACAACTGAGTGACATAGGAATTGATGTTCTCGGCCTTGGTCTCCCATTGCTCCATTCTTTTCTCCAAGGCATTGAATCTGGCAGCAGTCTTTGAGGAATCCTGTTGAATCAAAGAAGCAATTTCATTAAACTGGTTAGCATTGGAATCCCTCTCTTCCTTCATCAAGGTCGTCATACTGTGGAGCAACTGATTTGTATCCTCCTTTGGTGGGACTACCAGGGCTTGCTGTTGATTGGGGAACTGGTTAGTGGAAGTGCCAGCTCCTCCTCCTTGTGAAAATCTGCCCTGAGCTCTGTTCTCCTCATTCCTCCAACTGAATCTCGGATTGGATTTCCATCCCTCATTGTAGGTGTTAGAGTATGGGTCCCATCTCTGATTCTGCCTGCCTTGATACATTGCCGAGACTTCCTCATATCTACCTAGACAAACGCTCGAAATATCCATTACCGACCCACAATTTTCACAACTAGGTGCGGTAAGCTCTGTTGAAGAAGTAGAGCGTTGTACATTCAAATTCTTCAGCTCAGCAGTGATGTAAGATAGCTGTGATGATATCCGACTCTCCAAAGAGTCCACTTTCGACTCTAGGCTCTCCATTCTTTTAGCTTGAGCCGTCAAGGCTCCCAACTCATGCACTCTATTTGATCTCGACATTTGTCTCGCTGATGGTTTAAAGCCATCTTCTTGATCGATCCCATGCTTCCAAGGTGTGAGGTCAATCGAGATCCTCCAGATCGACATCTAACATACCCTTCTCCTGCTCTTCAACCCATCATAAAAGTATTGCACCAATTGCTCATCAGAATCGGTGATGGGGCATCTAGAAAGAAGGTCTTGAAACAGTTCAGAGTCATACGTTGACTCATCATAATCTGGCGGGTGAATAAATCTCCTTTCTCATGGAAGATGTCCCGAAGCTAGAAAGTATTTCTCGAAAAGGCCTTCCTCAGATTGGCCCAAATATGGTAGCATTATACCACATGCCTCGGAAGAATCATATACCACTCTCGTGCTTTCCTTCCAAAGACAAATGAAACACCTTCCAAAGTACTTGATCCAAAGTAGCTCCCATCGCTTCATACTCTGCGAGATCATTGTCAAAGCACAGTAGGTGCATATATGGATCCTCTCCGCCAAGCCATGAAATTTAGGAAGAGAATTAATCAATAAGCCTTTAATCTCAAAATTAACATCAAAATTAGGGCAAGCAGCAGTAAATGGATCATAATGCACATCAGATGTTGTTGCCTCCCTAATTGTCCTACGTCGCTGATTCTCATTGTTCTCTCCCACTCTCTCATGCTCACCATTTCCTCCATTAGTTCCATTTCTAGGTTGGTGAACAGGATAATCAGGATTTGGGTAAATATTAGGATTCTCAGCTATGTTCTCACTATCTTGCTCAACCACACTCCTTCTCTCTTGTTCTTTCCTTTCTTTCCTAAGTCTCCTCAAATGTCTCTCAACTTCGGGATGGAACTGAACAAGTTTACCTCTCCTGGGCATGCACCAAAAAGCAATCCACAAACAAAAGAATGGTAACAAAAATGCTCACAGTCACACAAGATCAGATAAAAGTGAAATGTGATGAATGCGAGAGTATGGATGTATGAGTGTGTATATGAGAGATGTGAAAAATAAGAGACAAAATCAAAGTATGACGTATGCGTGTGCAAAAAGGGAAATCAAACCTATACTATCAACAAGTGTAAAAATTAAACTATACTAAATGCAAACAAAAACAATGATTCCTATTATCAACGACAAGTCAAAAATGACAATGGCTATCCGATGGTAAACCAATTACTTGGTTCCCCGAAAACGGCGCCAATTTGATCACGGCTCTGTCGATTCGACCTTACGATCGATCCTTGGAAACCGGTCAAATAAAATAAATTCCAAGATTGCTGTATAGAATGCAACCTCGGGTCATCTCACTTAACTGGAACCAAATAAAAATGGTCTAATCTAGCTAAATGTCAAAAATTGCAATTGAAGTTGATAAACGGGGGTTTAGTATTTTTGTCAAAACTGGAAAAGTAATCAAAACTGGACAAAAAGTATAAAAGAATATTTTTGGGATTTTTGAAATAATGAAATAAACAAAGAATCGGATAAAATCAAATTGATAAAATCCTCTTGAAAATGAGGCTCAGGCTATCACAGTTCAAAAATGATTTTCGGGGATACAATCCACTAAGTTTCGAAAGATCAACCCTAAAGGACTCTTTAGGTCCAAAGATTTAATTAATGAACTCCATCATTTAAATCTTTGTTAAAAACCTTAGTGTGACAATTGGACAAGCAAATGAAATTGGTCAAATGAATAAAACACAACAATCTCAATCAAACACAACTAGGTAGATTAAAACCGTGAATGCAGTATCCAATGACATATATGAAACTTCATATATTAGGCATCAAAATGTTCTACAGATTACTTTGTCCAAATTTCAACATAGTATCAACACACGGTTAAACTATAACAATGCTAATCTAAATATATCGATGCAATCCTCTAACTCAGAAGTTTACACAAATATACTAGACTTCAGATACTAAGTGATTACTCCCTTGAAGCTCAGAAACTCAAGTCATTGCTACATCTCCAAGAGGAAGGTTGGCTTAGCTACGCGTGACTCGGTCGATCCCTCGGATCTTGGAGAATGAGCGAGGCTCATGTTTGCGAAAGACGATGGCGGTGATGATGGCGACTGTGGTGATGATGGTAGACGATACTGAAAATGTGAAGGTCTTCTCCTTCCAGAGTCTGCGTTCCCAGCCGTCTCTGTATTAAAAAATCTCCGTCTTCAAAAGTCTGCGTGACGAAAGTCTCTCCATGACCTAAAAATAGCAAGTCTTATATGATGGATCACGGGCCGGGTTGGAACAGTGAGATGAACTTTCGTCGGGTATTCGCTCATACGTCGCGACAAATAAGATAAATGAATTAAATTCGTCGCGACGTGTGCACTCGTCTGCTCGTCGCGTCGTGTACATCGTCGTGCGTCGCGACGTGCGGAAGTGTGCTCGCCGCGTCGTGTGAGATGCCATGCGTCGTGACGTGCAGAAGGACTGTTGACTTCCTACGTTGACTCCTTTGTTCCTGCAACAAAACAATAACAACAATTTGCAGTATCAATTGTCCCAATAAAAACTATGAAAAAATAAGTATCAAATCATGACAATTTACTGACAAATTGAGAATTGAAAGAACTCAGTATGAGGAACCAATTTAAGCACAAAAATCATCAACCAGGAGTCAATACATGCATAAGCAGCTATGAAAATGCAACCAATTTATAATATAAACTTGGCTCAATCAGCGAGCGACTATGCACCGTAGCTAGGGACCTTATTTTCCGAAAATGAAATTTAAGTGTTTATGAGATGATTGTTACAAGTAATGAGTTTGAGGTTTTGATTTCAAATGAATTGGTTCCTTAGTGATTAATTGGAAATTAGAGACTAAGAAATTTGAATTGATAAGATGGAAATTTGGAATTGAATTCGATGATTATCAGATATCGAATGGCAATGAATAGTGAACGTGATTTTAATTGGAAAGTGACTTTAGAGTATGGAAATTAGTAAATTGAATTATGGTATCTGGAATTGTTATGAATTAGAATGAGAGTGATCAAATTGAGAAAATTCGGGAATGTCATAACATGTATAGTACGTAATCTATTCGATACATATGCATGATTGATTATTGGAATTGGTATAATTGGTAATGTGAGATTATTTGACTATTTTAAAGGCACTTCTGGAGCAATTCCACGGTATCTTTGGGACTTCCGTGTCAGCTTTCGGAAGTGCGGTGAGTAACCTAGTTGGTTTCTCAGCCTATATGTGTTTAATTGTATGTACTTACGCCATGTGGAGTTAAGGATGGATATATGTGATTGCTATTGATTGATTTCGGACCATGGGTGTTCGAAATATTGAAAATGTGATATTGAAGTGTTAATTTGAGTAAATGTTGTGGATGCATCAGTGAAATTGAATTGAATCTGCATATGATTGAAATACCGGACCAAAGGTCCGAAGAAATGAAAAATGCTACAAAAATGGAAACTAATTGAAAATGGAAAGTGACATATGCATTCATGCATAATTGAACGATCAGATAAAGATAGTTGTTGACCTGAGACGCCACTGTACTGAACCGAGCTTTGAGCTCGAGGGGACTAGTGCATACCCAGAGGGCTCTCCTATCCCTAATGTGAGTGGGTAGTAGTGCATACCCAGAGGGCTCTCCTACTTGCCAAAAATGCGAATACTGTTACTGAACCGAGGGGAGTTAGTGCATACCCAGAGGGCTCTCCTACTCCCTAGACGCGTCCGATTTCTGATATGTGATAGGCGCTCAGTCACAACAACGAAAAGAAAATGAAAGTGTCACATGCACATTACATATATGAATGATCAAATGTGAATTGTGTGAGAGGCGAAACGCCTCATAGTCGTGAAATTGAATGCATGGGATTTGATGAATGTGCTAATATGTGATATAATGTGAATTATATGTATATGCATGAGTTGGGTGGACCATCGATGATGGTTTCTCACTGAGTTCGCAAACTCACCCAACATTGTAATTATTTTTTTCAGGAAATGAAGAGTACCCCGTTAGACAAACGGGAGTATGACTACCGCTAGCAAGGCAGAGTAAAGGGTCGGGATCAGTGTTGTTCACATCTGCATTAGTGTAGTGATTTTATTAAGTGGGCCCCAATTGATTATGTGTAATGGTATTGTATTCTCGAAAATGTTCGAAATGGCATTGGGCCCGATTGGGTCATGCATTTCTATTTATGAAATGATTGAGCACTATTGAGTGCTAGTTAATGACTGAAATTATTTTATATCTAAAATGTTTTTGTTATAAATCGGGCCCAAATTATTTATTGTTCTTACGCACTCAACCGTTTTTGAAAGAAAAATTTCATAACGAGTTTTAAAGTGTATTTGATTTGCTCAGCATACCACCTCATGGTCACGGGCTCAAATATCACCGTAGATGTCGGGTTCGGTCTCATGGGGTGGTGTAACACCACACCAGTAAGACCCGAACCCGATATCGCTGGTGATATCCGAGTCCGTGTCCCACGAGGGTGGCGTTACATCGATCGATTTAAAATTCAGTACACACTTTTTTTGGGAGCCATTAACTCCGCGTTCACACGGCAAACACGTAAGTAAATAAAATCCGTATTCAAGATAAACCCGTTTCAGCTTATTACGGTCATCCAAATATAATTACAATCGATCAATGCGGTAAAATATTACTATCACAATGGCTCAAAAAATACAATGCCTTGTTATACGTTGATTGCGAATACAATTTACTAAAACACTAATGCGGAACCTAACCGATCCCGACCTCTAACCTTTACTCGTCTACAGAGATATACTCCGTGTCAACCGGGTATTCTTCGTAACCTGAAAAATAAATGCAAATTTTGGGTGAGTTTTGCGAACTTCGGAGAAACCATCATCGATGGTTCACTCAAATCATGCATTACGCCCGTGGCGTCTGATGCAATCTGATTATCATCAATTACCAAGAAATAGTCAATAACGATATCCAAGAATGATAAAACATTCACGATAATTCATCCCATTACAAAAGCGGTACATGTCACGTAGCGGTCATTTATGCAAATGAGATGCATATGAGACTCTTTCCGCTTATTCAAGATTGTGCCCAAGTGCTCGATCGGTGTTCAATGGGGACGCGTCGAGTTTCTCCCTCGGGCTCGAGGCGGTCGAGACAAAGATATGAGAGCTCAAGCTCTTATCAAAAAATAGCAACTTAGGGCACGTCCATTATCGATCATGCAATTATGCATGCGATGCGATGCAATACATGTCCGGTGTTTGGCTATAAAGCCCAAAGTATCGATGAATCAATGATATGGTCAGAAGCCCAAAGATAGCGATGTCGGTAAAATCATACAATACATGCCAGTAATCATACAATTCACCTTTGCACGTAATTCACGTTAAGCATGTACACAACCAGAAATTTGAGAAACCAACTAGGTTACTCACCTATTACTTCCGAGGCTAATGCCGGAAGTCTCCGTGACGTCGGTCAATCGACGCCCAATTGGGCCTCTATATGAATCAGAAAAAGTACGAGTCACTAAATATGAAATTTGTGCTCATAATGATGAGATATGCATGTTCATGAATTCCCGGTCCTAATTCAATATTTTCCCATAATAAAATTCTATAAAAAATTAGAAATCCATAAGCGGCGACGGCATGCAATTCGGACCTCTATAGGTCCCCAATTAAATAAAACAGATTTACAAGTTCCGTCGATAGGGGCTACGTCAAATTCCGTCTAAAATTCCGTTTTCTCATAAAATGAAATTAAATATTCAACGAATCCGATGCCTCGAATCGTGTCAATCGGACGTCGGACGGAAAGAAATTGACAATGTAACAATCGGATCAATTTAATACCAAATAAAATAAAATATAAAAAAAATAAAAAAAATTCCATAAATGCGCCTCATGGGCGAGACGCCGCTCATGAGGCGATTTCACCTCATGCGTCGCGAGGCGGGCGCCGCCTCGCGACCAGCCTCTTTGAATCTCGCCTCGCGGCGGCGTCTCCTCGCGAGGCTGAATCACCTCGTTTAAATCGCGAGGGCGAGGCGCCCTCGCGACCAGCCCGATTATCTCGCCCTCGCGAGACGATATGTCGCCCTCGCGAGACGGCGAGTCCTCTCTGCCTTGCCCTTTTCCTTTTTTTTCAGATTTCAATCCTACTTTTCCAACTACTCTAACTTTTAGCACACAAATCAGAAAATACCCACTATACCTCATTGGAAAGCTTATAAAAGCTCTACAATTCTCAAGAAGACCATAAAATCAATTCCAACCCTAAGGGTGTCAAATAATCCATCAAACCTTCTGCCTTCACAATTTCCATCAACACAGAGCAGTACATTTACAATTTCATAACTCACTGATTCCTTAGTAATAAATTACCACAAAAATATGGTCAACAAGTTCACAATGTCCTCTACAACTTTCATGAACAATCCAAAATCAAATTCTATTTCTAAACCAGTCCATTAATTCATTCAATGTCACTGTCCCTGAAATCCTTCACTTTGGGCAGTAATCTTACAAGAAGCATAACTTCCAGTATATAAGTCAATAAAATCAGACCTTTATATCCTTGTAAAGATAACATCTCAAACTTCAATTTTCATGAAGCACTCAACATCCAATTCGATCTCTAACAATTTAAAACTGTTATGGAAGTTTCTGTTATCATCAGCCATTCATAACCTAATGTAGGATCAGTTTTGAAAAATCATATCTCCCAATTCTGACTTCTAAAAATTACAAACCATATGTCATTTTCAAGGTAATCTCTTCCTCTACAACTTTTCAGAAGCTCACTCACACCAATTCAGTCCACTTAAAATGTTAAAATTGCCTCCAATCAGTAAACTCACAAAATCACACTTAAGCTAGGTTTCATCCAAAATGCTCAAAATCAATCATTAGTAATAAATTCATATCTCCCAATACACAATTCCAAAAATAGCAAGATCAGTAGCAATGGAAAGATAATTCAATATGCTACAACTTCCATGAAGACCATTCTCCCTAATTCCATCTCAATTAATTCATAATAATCAACAAAACTCAGATGTCATGGTTGCGGTTACTGTTCATAGCCAATGGAACAGTAACTTTCCCATTCAAAATTTCACCCTTCTATCAATGGAATTCAACAACACTTATTTCACACTAAATTGGAGCCAACAGTCCAAAGTTTCAGTGGCCACTAACCTTACCTCATTTTCATTTCTACACAATAAGTTATGAATAAAACAGTAACATCACTTATAATTCCAACTTTCCAGATTTAAGGTTAACCTTAGTTCAACCACTTCCAATGCCTTTTTCACATCACTAGACATCAAAATAAATACAAATTAAATATCACTACAATCATACATATGTTAGGGTTAATACTGAAAAATGGGCAGCCTTAAATTCCTCAATTCAACTACTCAAATAATTATCCATAATCAATTCAAAATCAAACCATATCATAAATTTTAATGCATCTTCACCTAGCCTCATACCCCTTTCTTCAAATCACAATAATCATCACTTTAATGTCTACATGAACCTAATACATGCTTTAAATCCTTTTATTAACTACCCCATACTATCATGACATTTAATTCCATGTAAAAACAACATTTAAA
Source organism: Erythroxylum novogranatense (assembly GCA_029891385.1). Classification (NCBI taxonomy): domain Eukaryota; kingdom Viridiplantae; phylum Streptophyta; class Magnoliopsida; order Malpighiales; family Erythroxylaceae; genus Erythroxylum; species Erythroxylum novogranatense. Next base: position 29,639,685 of record CM057224.1, read on the forward strand.
ACTCAAACCTTAAATAACAACTTACCTAATTAAATTGCAACTTCAAATTCTTCAAGCTTCCAAGCTCCCCTCCTCCAACTTTCTACCACTTACCAACCTACGGATACCACTCCATCACATACACAAATCCTCATCTTCACAAGACTTAAGTATGGTCTTGATTGTGGATAGAAGAAGAGCAAGCAAGGAAACAAGAGGAAGGAGGAACAAACACCAACGATGGAAGGAGAAAGGAGCACTCACGGATGGAAGAGATTTTTTTAGCTTTCAAAGTAATTTTCTTATCCATTCAAAGAGAAGAGTCGTGAATATAAGTGGAAGACAAGAAGAAAGTCGTGGATGATGTATATAAAGAGACAAATTTCTTTAATGAAGAGGACACTTGGCATTTTCAAATAAGAAAAGACAAAAATCAAGTTAATTAACCTACTTTAATCACAAACTCTCATTAATCCCTCTTAAACACTAATCATGGCTCTAGAATAATTCGCTAATATCTTTATCCACTAATCTCATGCCATCAAGCAGTCCTTTTTCAGTTCAAAACAGTTCACTCAGTCAGCCCGTTGGAATTTTCTCAGTCCGGAAATTTTCGGGAATTTCCCCAAATCATTTTTTTGCGAATTATTGAAATTCCCTAAAATTGTAAAGCACATAACAGTGCACTCCAAATAGTTTTTCAATCACGAAAATCACATTTTCTACCCCAAATCAAGTTTAGGCCAGTTACCGGCGATTTTGCCGGTCCAGGAATTTTCTCCGGAAAATTCCAGAAAAATTCCTATAAATCCCAAAAAATGTAAAACGCTTAATAGCGCACTCAGAACAATTTTTCAAATCCCATAACCACGTTAATCACAATAAAATACCGTTAGGCCCAATTACCGGGAATGTCATGAATGCATTTACCGTAATTTCATGTTCACAATTGATACTGTGTATCAATCCTATTATGCATGAACAGTACTAAATATTCCCTATTAGTCTCATCCTATACCAATTTTACTATTTTACCCTTCCAGGAGGGGGTGGGATGTTACAATTCTCCCCTCCTTATAAGAATTTCGTCCTCGAAATTCTCAGTCAATGATTCCCTATGACAGTAATCATATGATTCTTCATATCCCATATACTTTTTCATTTAATGATTCACTTTTGGAGTGATCGCAGTAATCACTCTCGGTCCGTGGTTCAGTTACTATGGCTAACTCATTATCACTTAAGACAAGAACTGATTTAACAAGACTATCGATTGACGTTCTCATTTTCTTAGCTATTTCACTTGCCATGTCTAAGATAGTCACTACCTTTGGTTACAGATTCTACTACTTTTCCCCGATGTTATATAGTCCAACTTATGTTCCAATGAGTACGCTTCCATTTCTTTGGTACCTCCTTAATCACGCCGTGGACTAATTACATTCCTTGGTACCAATACTGTGACACTTAATTCCACTTCACTATAATCAAGAATAATGTACCTAATGCGGTCATTTATTATATGCCATTCACTTTATATTTTAAAATCGATTCTCGTAAGACAATTTCACTGTTACTATAATGTTCATACACTTTATCCCGATATACGCTTTACTCGCCTCATTTGTCCGATCCAATTCCACTTTAGCTAACCATACAGCTTCCTAAGTCACTTCCCTTTGTTTCACTTATCACACCAATCTTTGACTCTCGTTAGCACTATACAATTATAACAAGATATATTCTCCAGTGAATCAAAACTCTATAACAAGAACATAATCAAACCTTTTTCTTATTAGACATTCAATCTACAGATATTGGGGTTTTCAATGAATGTCAAGCATATCAGGGGAAATTGTGACAAGTGATACAAAAGGTTAATAGTGCAGAAAGTAAAAGGGGAAAATCTTATGATGAGTTTGAATATACGAATGGAGTTGGAAAACTATAGTGAACAAAAGTTGAAGAAGAAGTAAGTGGTCAGCATATTTGAAAAGTGAAATTGAGTAATTGTAGGTATAGAATGAAGTGTCATTGCAGCATTATCGTATTTATACCTGTCTCTTTTCTCAAATTAACACAGTGTATGCTTATGGGAATTTACAGTCTTCAAGGCTTTCAATAATGAGAATGGCACTAATACCATTTATCACGATCGATTCAATTTATTTCATACTTGTTCAACATATTGTCGCAGCTCAATACTCACTACCCACTCTTCCCATGTATGTATATCATCAGTATCAGATTCCTCAATTAATCCTATCGTTCTTTTTACTTTCCACTGTTCCACAATTCCAAACACATTCTATCTCTAATCACCACTACTACCATTTGCTTACTTCGATAAATCCTATTAGGGTCTTATTGACTTTACCATACATCTTTTACCCTTTTCATTGAGTCTACAATGAGTGTATCTCCAATTTCTTTATCGCAGTGTCACTACATCACCTCATTGTCGGTTTCCTTTTTTTGACCCTCTTGTCTCTATTCGCCACTCTTTTCATTTTCTCTTCTCAACTGTTTTCATATCATTCATATCAACATATGTTGATACCTTGTCATCCATATTTAAACCTCCAAAATTTCGGACTCTTTTATTCTTCGTTTCAAATCTAAATTCCTCAACAGCTTTTGCATCATAATCGGAGATCGATTCACTTCACATTGCAATAGAATCACCTCAAATTAAAATCTCACTCATATTGGATACTTTACATTTCTGTACATACAGTGCAGATAATCTCAGCAGTATGAGCTAGGACCCAATTTCACTTTTAATTTTGTCCACAAAAGTCTCATCAACCAATGATTATTCCTAATTGTGTTTCAATCCTTTTTCACTATACGTACTATCTCAATCAGAACACTTTTATGCCATCATTTAACAGATCAGAACATTCCTTTCGCGAAGGTTCCTTGTGACAGTCACTTAAATACTTTCTTTCACACTTGTTCAGTAATCTATACCAGAATCACTTTTCAGTTCCTCTCATAAAGGTATACTCAGTCCACCTTTTTCTTACTTTAACCTTTTAAGAACTTCACACTTATAATCACTCTAAACATTTACCGCTCATTTCCTCTATGATTTCCATATATCTGTCACATACATTTCATTAGTCACAATCAACATTACTGTCCAATAGATATCCCTAACAGTAAATTGACTTAATTACAATAACTCTTTTCATGCACCACTATTGTGGTTTCATTCTTTTCAAGATCTTTATTTCATTCTCACTTTATCATTAAACTGTATTTCTCATTCCCCTATCCATTACGTGCAACTTGATCTTATAAGGTCATATCAATTTGGCTTATCAGCTTATGATCATTATTCCTATTTTTCATTCTATTTTCTGCTACTTATCTTCTATTTTCCTCAAACAGTCTATGATCAGGTGTTCACAGTCCCCAATACCCGACAAAATCGTTGATACTACTCCATTTTATCTCTATCTATATACCTGTCCATTTACCATTTTTTGTGTCCATAAACACCTAATTCAGTATTTCTCGATACACCATCAGTGGAAATCATATGTCTAGCTTTTTCCTTATGATTTTATTATACTGATTTCCAAACTCGTAGCATAATAGTCACATAATCATTTCAGTTTCAAGCATATGCGGTCCAAATCCTAACCATTTCACAAATTCTTCAGTTTATCTGTACACTTTTATCTCACTCAAATAGGCACTGAACATCTTTCCTTTTCGATTCTTTCAGTTCTCAATAAACCGTTACAGTACTTTATTGAGCTTCTTTCCATTTCGCTATTCTCATCTGCCTATAAAATCTACTAATCTCTAACTTGAATACAGTGAATCAAAATATGCCCGATTGGACCATCTACATTTTACTCAATTCCAATATTTCCCCATTTTATGTCATATACAGTCAGAACTGTAATTACCTAACTATCCCGGGCTTTTTAATTTCGCTTAGATCTACTATAACCAATAAGCTTCCCATATCTCTAATGGACCTCTCCAAGTTCTCAACATCTGCATTTTTCATCACCATAATATTGTCAATTTAATTCGAAATTTTAATCGCCTAGCCAACACACTCGTTCGGCTTATCACTTATAAGGGTTTCTAACCCAATACAATTTCAATCTTCTTATCCATTTTTTTCCTTTATCCTTTCCTAATTGATTATCCCCTTTTAGGGATTTTCACTCTAATCCAGTCTCACTCTTCTCTCACTTAGTCACTTGACCCTTATGCACCCGTAGGATTTATCCTCGAGCGACTCTGACTAGGGATCAGTTACCACGGTCTGCAACGACGCGACTCAAATGCATGCAACCTATATTCCAAACTGTGCCCAGATACATTACGTACTCATCGGGCTCGATACCACCTAAATGTAACACCCATTGACCAGAAGACCAACCCGATATCGTTGGTGATATCTCGAGTCCGTGTCCCACGAGGGTGGCGTCTTACATCGATCGATTTAAAATTCAGTACACACTTTTTTTTTTGGGAGCCATTAACTCCGCTCACACGGCAAACACAAGAAGTAAATAAAATCCGTATTCAAGATAAACCCGTTTCAGCTTATTACGGTCATCCAATCATAATTACAATCACCAATGCAAGAAAATATTACTATCACAATGGCTCAAGAAAATACAATGCCTTGTTATACAAAGGATTGCGAATACAATTTACTAAAACACTAATGCGATACCTAACCGATCCCGACCTCTAACCTTTACTCGTCTACAGAGATATACTCCGTGTCAACCGGTATTCTTCGTAACCTGAAAAATAAATGCAAATTTTGGGTGAGTTTTATGAACTCAAGTGAGAAACCATCATCGATGGTTCACTCAAATCATGCATTACGCCCATGGCGTACAGTACAGTACAGAACAGTTATCATCAATTACCAGTAAATAGTCAATAACGATATCCAGTAACAGTAAAACATTCACAGTAATTCATCCCATTACAAAAGCAGTACATGTCACAGAACACTCATTTATGCAAATGAGATGCATATGAGACTCTTTCCAGTTATTCAGTATTGTTGCCCAAGTGCTCGTTCGGTGTTCAGTGGGGACGCGTCGGGATTTCTCCCCTCGGGCTCGAGGCCGTCAGTACAGTATGAGAGCTCGAAGCTCTTATCAGTAAAAATAGCAACTTGGGGCACGTCCATTATCTGATCATGCAATTATGCATGCGAGACAAGATGCAATACATGTCCGGTGTTTGGCTATAAAGCCCGGGTATCGATGAATCAATGATATGGTCAGAAGCCCAATATAGCAAAGATCGGTAAAATCATACAATACATGCCAAGAATCATACAATTCACCTTTGCACGTAATTCACGTTAAGCATGTACACAACCGAAATTTGAGAAACCAACTAGGTTACTCACCTATTACTTCCGAGCTAATGCCGGAAGTCTCCGTGACGTCGGTCAATCGACGCCCAATTGGGCCTCTATATGAATCGAAAAAATACGAGTCACTAAATATGAAATTTGTGCTCATAATGATGAGATATGCATGTTCATGAATTCCGGTCCTAATTCAATATTTTCCCATAATAAAATTCTATAAAAATTAGAAATCCATAAAGGCCGACGGTGCATGCAATTCGGACCTCTATAGGTCCCCAATTAAATAAAACAAGATTTACAAGTTCCGTCGATAGGGCTACGCCAAATTCCGCCTAAAATTCCGTTTTCTCATAAAATGAAATTAAATATTCAACGAATCCGATGCCTCTGGAATCAGGTCAATCGGACGTCGGACGGGAAAGAAATTGACAACAGAACAATCGGATCAATTTAATACCAAATAAAATAAAATATAAAATAAAAATAAAAAAATTCCATAAATGCGCCTCATGGGCGAGACGCCGCCTCGAGGCGATTTCACCTCACTGCGTCGCGAGGGCGAGGCGTCGCCCTCGCGACCAGCCTCTTTGAATCTCGCCCTCGCGAGGCGCAACGTCTCCCTCGCGAGGCTGAATCACCTCGTTTCGTCGCGAGGGCGAGGCGTCGCCCTCGCGACCAGCCCGATTATCTCGCCCTCGCGAGGCGATATGTCGCCCTCGCGAGACGGCGAGTCCTCTCTGCCTTGCCCTTTTCCTTTTTTTTCAGATTTCAATCCTACTTTTCCAACTACTCTAACTTTTAGCACACAAATCAGAAAAATACCCACTATACCTCATTGGAAAGCTTATAAAAAGCTCTACAATTCTCAAGAAGACCATAAAAATCAATTCCAACCCTAAGGGTGTCAAATAATCCATCAAACCTTCTGCCTTCACAATTTCCATCAACACAGAGCAGTACATTTACAATTTCATAACTCACTGATTCCTTAGTAATAAATTACCACAAAAATATGGTCAACAAGTTCACAATGTCCTCTACAACTTTCATGAACAATCCAAAATCAAATTCTATTTCTAAACCAGTCCATTAATTCATTCAATGTCACTGTCCCTGAAATCCTTCACTTTGGGCAGTAATCTTACAAGAAGCATAACTTCCAGTATATAAGTCAATAAAATCAGACCTTTATATCCTTGTAAAGATAACATCTCAAACTTCAATTTTCATGAAGCACTCAACATCCAATTCGATCTCTAACAATTTAAAAACTGTTATGGAAGTTTCTGTTATCATCAGCCATTCATAACCTAATGTAGGATCAGTTTTTGAAAAAATCATATATCCCAATTCTGACTTCTAAAAATTACAAACCATATGTCATTTTCAAGGTAATCTCTTCCTCTACAACTTTTCAGAAGCTCACTCACACCAATTCAGTCCACTTAAAATGTTAAAATTGCCTCCAATCAGTAAACTCACAAAATCACACTTAAGCTAGGTTTCATCCAAAATGCTCAAAATCAATCATTAGTAATAAATTCATATCTCCCAATACACAATTCCAAAAATAGCAAGATCAGTAGCAATGGAAAGATAATTCAATATGCTACAACTTCCATGAAGACCATTCTCCCTAATTCCATCTCAATTAATTCATAATAATCAACAAAACTCAGATGTCATGGTTGCGGTTACTGTTCATAGCCAATGGAACAGTAACTTTCCCATTCAAAATTTCACCCTTCTATCAATGGAATTCAACAACACTTATTTCACACTAAATTGGAGCCAACAGTCCAAAGTTTCAGTGGCCACTAACCTTACCTCATTTTCATTTCTACACAATAAGTTATGAATAAAACAGTAACATCACTTATAATTCCAACTTTCCAGATTTAAGGTTAACCTTAGTTCAACCACTTCCAATGCCTTTTTCACATCACTAGACATCAAAATAAATACAAATTAAATATCACTACAATCATACATATGTTAGGGTTAATACTGAAAAATGGGCAGCCTTAAATTCCTCAATTCAACTACTCAAATAATTATCCATAATCAATTCAAAATCAAACCATATCATAAATTTTAATGCATCTTCACCTAGCCTCATACCCCTTTCTTCAAATCACAATAATCATCACTTTAATGTCTACATGAACCTAATACATGCTTTAAATCCTTTTATTAACTACCCCATACTATCATGACATTTAATTCCATGTAAAAACAACATTTAAAACTCAAACCTTAAATAACAACTTACCTAATTAAATTGCAACTTCAAATTCTTCAAGCTTCCAAGCTCCCCTCCTCCAACTTTCTACCACTTACCAACCTACGGATACCACTCCATCACATACACAAATCCTCATCTTCACAAGACTTAAGTATGGTCTTGATTGTGGATAGAAGAAGAGCAAGCAAGGAAACAAGAGGAAGGAGGAACAAACACCAACGATGGAAGGAGAAAGGAGCACTCACGGATGGAAGAGATTTTTAGCTTTCAAAGTAATTTTCTTATCCATTCAAAGAGAAGAGTCGTGAATATAAGTGGAAGACAAGAAGAAAGTCGTGGATGATGTATATAAAGAGACAAATTTCTTTAATGAAGAGGACACTTGGCATTTTCAAATAAGAAAAGACAAAAATCAAGTTAATTAACCTACTTTAATCACAAACTCTCATTAATCCCTCTTAAACACTAATCATGGCTCTAGAATAATTCGCTAATATCTTTATCCACTAATCTCATGCCATCAAGCAGTCCTTTTTCAGTTCAAAACAGTTCACTCAACAAATTTGTTGAATTTTCTCATCCGAAATTTTCGGGAATTTCCCCAAATCATTTTTTTGCGAATTATTGAAATTCCCTAAAATTGTAAAGCACATAACAGTGCACTCCAAATAGTTTTTCAATCACGAAAATCACATTTTCTACCCCAAATCAAGTTTAGGCCAGTTACCGGTGATTTTGTCGGTCCGGGAATTTTCTCCGGAAAATTCCAGAAAAATTCCTATAAATCCCAAAAAATGTAAAACGCTTAATAATAAGCGCTCGAACAATTTTCAAATCCCATAACCACGTTAATCACAATAAAATACCGTTAGGCCCAATTACCGGGAATGTCATGAATGCATTTACCGTAATTTCATGTTCACAATTGATACTGTGTATCAATCCTATTATGCATGAACAGTACTAAATATTCCCTATTAGTCTCATCCTATACCAATTTTACTATTTTACCCTTCCAGGAGGGGGTGGGATGTTACAAGTGGGGTGCTACACAAGTCCTTCAGATATTTAGCATAGGCCGTAACTTTCTTTACCAAATCAAGAAAAGGCACATTCACCTCTACTTTCCCAAACAAGTCAATGATTTCCTTTTCATGTTTAATCTCATTCATGCGCTTGCTCATCAAATATGAGTTTGGAAAAGGAAGGTCTTGAATACTTACCTCCTTACCTGTGCTGGCTTGCTTGCTTGATTCTCCATCTTCAGCTTGATCTTTGGAACTCTCTAAAGTAGTTCCCTTGTTCCTTGAAGCATGCTTTTTCTCTTTCAAAAGCTCTTCTTCCCTCACACTTTCTGATTTCTTAATCTTTTCCTTGGGTGGAGGTACTGCCTCACTCTCAATATCCTTATCACTGCTTCCCACTCCGGAGGGCAATTGCATTGAGACTCTTGGGATTCATCACAGTATTAGAAGGAATAGTCCCACTGCTTTTCGCTTGATTCTCACTCATGTTGTTAGACAACTGAGTGACATATGAATTAATGTTCTCCGCCTTGGTCTCCCATTGTTCCATTCTTTTCTCCAAGGCATTGAATCTAGCAGCAGTCTTTGAGGAATCCTGTTGAATAAGAGAAGCAATGGCATTAAACTGGTTAGCATTAGAATCCCTCTCTTCTTTCATCAGAGTCATCATACTATGAAGCAACTGGTTGGTGTCTTCCTTTGGTGGGACTATTAGGGCTTGCTGTTGATTAGGGAACTGGCTAGTAGAAGTACCAGCTCCTCCCCCTTGTGAAAATCTGTTTTGAGCCCTGTTTTCTTCATTCCTCCAACCAAATATTGGATTGGACTTCCATCCCTCATTGTATGTGTTGGAGTATGGGTCCCATTTCTGATTAGCTCTCCTTGGATATACTGCTGACACCTCTTCATATCTTCCAGGGCATACACTTGATATGTGCATCACCGACCCACAAGTGTCACAACTGGGTGCAGTAATATCTGTTGAAGATGATGGGAGATGCACATTCAAGTTCTTCAACTCTGCAGTAATACAAGACAACTGTTATGTTATCCTGTTCTCCAACGAATCTACCTTTGTTTCCAGACTTTCCATTCTCTTGGCTTGAGCTGTTAAAGCTCCCAATTCATTCAATCCTCTGGAATCTCTCACACTGTACTGTTGATGGTTGAGGGCCATCTTCTTGATCAAGTCCCACGCTTCCAATGCTGTAAGGTCAATCAGGGATCCTCCAGATGTAGCATCTAACATACCTTTCTCTTGACTCTTCAACCCATCATAGAAATACTGCACCAATTGTTCATCAGGAATTTGGTGATGGGGCATCTGGACAGAAGATCTTGGAAACGATTCCAATAGTCATACAGTGATTCATCATACTTCTGGCGAGCTGAGTAAATTTCCTTCCTCATCGAAGATGTCCTGGAGGCTGGAAAATATTTCTCCAAAAAGGCCTTCCTCAGGTTGGCCCAGCTATGATAAGCATTGGCTACATGCCTCGAAAGACTCATGTACCACTCTCGCGCCTTTCCTTCCAAGGAAAAATGAAACACCTTCTATAGAACTTGGTCCAAAGTAGCTCCCATTGGCTTCATACACTGACAGATCATCATCAAAGCTTGTAGGTGCATGTACGGATCTTCTCCTGCCAAGCCACGAAATTTAGGAAGGGAATTAATCAACAAACCTTTAATCTCAAAATTAACATCAAAATTAGGGCAAGCAGCAGTAAATGGATCATAATGCACATCTAAATTTGTTGCTTCCTTAATTGTCCTACGTCGCTGATTCTCATTATTTTCTCCTACTCTCTCATGCTCGCCATTTCCACCATTAGTTCCATTTCTAGGTTGGTGTGCAAGAAAGTCAAGATTTGGGAAAATGTTTGGATTCTCAGCCATATTTTCTCTTTCCCACTCAACTAATCTATTCCTCTCTTGTTCTTTCCTCTCTTTCCTAAGTCTCCTCAGCTGTCTCTCAACTTCAGGTTGGAATTGAACAAGTCTACCTCTCCTGGGCATGCACAAAAATCAATCCACAAACAAAAGAAATGGTGACAAAAATTCTCACATTCACACAAAATAGGATAAAAGTGAAATGCGATGAATGCGAGAGTATGAGTGTATGGATGTATGTATGAGTGTGTATGTGTGAAAATTTGCTAAGTAAAGAAAAACTAAAGTATGAAGTATGCTTGTGCGAAGGAAAATCAAAATCTATGCTATGAGCAAGTGTGAAAATCAAACTATACTAGATGCACTGCAAAAACAATGATTTCGATTATCAACGACAATGGAAATGAATGATAATGGCTATCTTACGGTAAACCAATTTCTTAGTTCCCCGGCAACGGCGCCAATTTGATCGCGGCTCTGTCGATTCGACCTTACGATCGACCCTTGGAAACCAGTCAAAAATAATAATTTCCAAGATTGCGGTATAGGTTGCAACCTCAGGTCGTCTCACTTAATTGTAAACTTGTTACCTAAACTGACACTTTTTTTGAAAACTTGCTTTTCACATGATTGCCGTATATCTTAAAAGCCATTCACGAAAACATGGTTTTATAAACAAGCATTGTAACATCCCATCCACATATTAAGGGTTAGGAACGAAAATTTTGGTACATGTGAGCTCAAAGAGAGATTAAGGAAATGGATTTTCTTGCTCATGCATAATGTTAGCATATATGCATATAAATATTAAATCTTTGCACACAAAAAATAAATGTACATGCATTCATTGACAACTTCTAGGTATGATTATTTTTAGATGTGATTTTATTGAAAATAAGAAGTAGAGGAAGTAGAGAGAGTGATCTTGGTATGAGTTGTGATAAGGAAAGATTTGGAAACAAAATTAGTAGTGATCTGGAAAATATTCACTAAATATGCTTCAGTATTTTAGCCATAATTTTTTCTCTGATTGTCCAAACGAGATTATTTTTAATTAAGATTAATTTAGAGATATATGGCTACATTTCGTATGAAGACATTGAATCTCAATTCCGTCTCTAAGAGTCTCAAAATTTGTCATGAAGTGAGAATTGGGTCCAGTACATTGGGAGTTGAATGTAAAATTCATATTCTGAATTCGAGAGAAAATCTAGATTAATATAGATCGATTTTGGCAAAGTTTCCTTCTTGATAGTTGTATATATTTCTTTTATCTTTTCAACGGTATATTGTATGAAAATTTTAGACATTGGAGTCAAAAGTTATGATCCTTATAAGTTGAGACGTTCTAGGGAAGAAAGAAAATGAGACAGAAGAAAATGAGACGAAAGAAAATGAGACGAAAGAAATGAGACGAAAGAAAATGAGACGGAAGAAATGAGACGGAAGAAAATGAGACGGAATGTAGCACCCCACTCCCGCGAGACCCAAACCCGACATCGACGGTGATATCCGAGCCCGCGACCCGTGAGGGTGGTATGCTAGAGCAGTCAATGCAGTGTAAAAACTCATTATGATATTTTTTTTAAAACAGTCGAGTGCGCGAAATTAAGAATAAACGATTCGGGCCCGTGATACGAAAACCCATTTCAGTCATACACTTTATCAAAGATCACTTTTCAAACAATATTTATCAATTAGTGCCCTCAAACAATTCAGTACTATTTTTACGGAATATAAATTTACACATAAGTCAAAATAACACAAATGCAGACGTGAACTGATCCCGACATTGAACACCGACTCTCTTGTAGTAATCATACTCCCGGTTCAGTAACGGAGTACTCTTCAATTCCTGAAAAATATTTGCAATGTTGGGTGAGTTTGCGAACTCAATGAGAAACCATCATCGATGGTTCACTCAATTCATGCATAAACACACAATTTACCAATTATCACATACAATCACAATTCACAAATGTAAGGCGTATCGCCTTTCATACAGTCCACATTTAATCATACCATATATGCAATGCACATGAGACCCTTTCCATTTTCATTACGTTGTTGTGACCGTGCGCCTGAGCTCAATAACGGTGAGCCAGTGGCTCTGAAATTTCGTTGGGCTTGAAGCCCTGATACATTGAGCCTGAGGCTCTGAATACGTTGGACCTGAGGTCCTGTGCGTTGAGCTGAAAGCTCTCATATACGTTGGGCGTGATATGCCCTGATACGGTGGCTGCTCCGGTCACAACTGCCTTTATCTGATCATACCAATATGCATGAATGCATATGTTCCAATTTCTATTTACATTTCATGACATTTCCTATTCCTTCAGACCTTTGATCCGGTATGTCAATCATATCATTTTCAATTTATTGCATTGATGCATCATAATCATTTACACATAAAAGCACTTCAATATCACATTTCCAACATTTCGGACACCTATGGTCCGAAATCAATCAAAATCAAACACACATAAACCCTCCATTATCTCCACATGGCATCAATGCGTCATATTAAACACACATAGATTGAGAAACCAACTAGGTTACTCACCTAATAACTTCCGAGCTAATGTCGGGAAGTCTCTGCAACGTCCGTGGGGTGACGTTCCAACTGTGCCTCTATAACAATTAACATAAGAATACATTACCAACTGAATAGTTAGAAATATCAAACAATGCACATGGAATAAGTAAAACGTGTATAATGCATGTTCATGGCATTCCCAGCCCTAAATTTTCCCATAATAAAATCCGTCTAAAAATTAGAAATCTATTGGCGCTAACGGTGCGCAATTCGGACCTCTATAGGTCCCCAATTAAACAAAACAGTGATTAAAGGCTCCGTTACCCGGGGTCACGTCAATTTTCCGTCCAAAAATTCCCAATTTCTCACAAAATGAAATTAAAGGTTCTACGAATCCGATGCCTCAAGAATCAGGTCAATCGGACGTCGGACGGAAAAGAAATTGACAAAAGAAACAATTAGGTCATTTAATGCCAAATAATTAAAATAATAATAATAATAAAATCTGCTTTGCCTCATTGGGCGAGGCGTCGCCCTAGTGAGGCTGGCTCACTTCACTTCATCGCTAGGGCGACGCGTCGCCCTAGCGACCGGGCCATCCTACCTCGCCTCATTGAGGCGGCGTCGCCAATGGACCCATGAGGTTCTACTCCCTTTCTTTTTCCTATTTCCAATCCGAATTTCCAACACCCATAACTCTTTGCACACAAATCGAAAAAATACAACCATAGCTTGTTGGAAAGATCATGAAAAGTTCTACCATTCTCATGAAGACCATAAAAATCAATTTCACCCCTAAGGGTGCCAAAAATCCAACCAAACCTACTGCCCACTCAAAACCTATCAAAACAGGGCAGTACATTGCAAATTCAGTAACTACTCATTTCCTCAGTCAAAAATAACACAATAAATATGTTCAGAAAGTTCACAATGTTATCTAAAACTTTCATGAACAACCCAAAATCAGATTCACTTGTTAACAATGTCAAACAATTCACCAAAGCATCAACCCTCTGAAATCAACCAATCTGGACAGTAATTTTCCAAACAGCATATCTCTTAGCAAAAAAGTCAAAAAATTCACTACCTTATATCCCTGAAAATTTAAGATCTCAAACTTCAATTTTCATGAAGAACTCAAACTCCAATTCGATTTCTAAAAATTTCAAAACTGTTATGGAAGCTACTGTCATGATCAGCCATTCACAACCTAGTTTAGGTTCAGTTTTTACAAAATCATACCTCCCAACTCTGACCTCTAAAAATTACACACCATATATCATTTTCAAGATAATTTCTTCCTATACAACTTTGTAGAAGATCACTCACATCAATTCCGTTCACATAATTTTCTAAAATTGCTTCCAATCCTCAAGCTCACAAACTCAACACTTAGGCTAGCTTTCATCAAAATGCTCAAAACCAGTCAATAGTAATCAGTTCATATCTCCCAATATACAACTCGAAATTTAGCAAGATCAGTGGAAATGGAAAGATAACTCAATATTCTACAACTTACATGAATACCATTTTCCCAAATTCCATCTCAATTAATTTAGAAAAATCAGCAAAATAATCAGGCCATATATGCGGGTACTGTTCACAGACCCTACAAACAGAGACTTTCCATGCAAAGATTCACCCTTCTAACATTACAATTTAACATCACCTATTTCACACAAAGTTGAAGCCAACATCCCAAAGTTTCATTGGGCACAAACCTCACCTCATTTTCTCACCTACACAATTAGTTATGATCAACACATTACAATAGGTCAAAGATTCATTTTCCAGCTTTCAACATTAACCTAACTCCTATCACTTCTAATATCAATAACACATCACTAAGCATCCACTTAAACCTCTAATTCAGCCACAAACTTATCACAACATATACTTATATGATTATACAAAAGTTGGCAGCACCCTCACAACACCACTTCCATACTTTATTTACATTTATCTAACATCATAACATCATTAACAACATGTAAATTCACAAGCTTCACTACTCTATCCTCTTCCCTCACTCAAGCATGCATTAAACCCATTCAAACCTACCCTTATCATCATGAAATAAATGCATAAGTTCTTCCCTTAAATGCTTCAAACTACTAATTCATGCATTAAATGAATGGTCAAAGCTTAAAACATAATCTTACTTAGTCAAGCTTTCAATCTTTCCCTCAATCTTCCAACTTATTACAACTTCCTAATTCCTCTTCTACTTTCTCCAACACCTACGGCTATCACCCATCACCCTCATCACAAGGCTTAAGCTTGGTTTGTGTGTGAGTAGAAGCAAGCAAAAAGGCAAGAACATATATATATATATGCAAGACCAACAAAGGAATGGAAGAAGGAGGAGGTTTCGGATGAGAAGGAAGAATAGCCTTCAAAGTGAATTTTTTAACCATTTCAAGGAGGAGAGTCGTGGATGATGATGAAAGAAGAAGACAAAACCAATTAATTAAAAAGGGACACTTGGCTTTTAATGAGAAAAAGCCAAAAATTCAAGTTAATCCTATTTAATAATAATAAAACAAAACATAATCCCACTTAATCTTTCATCCCACTAATGCTAATGGCTCTCTAACAATTCTCAAAATAATATATCCAAAATGACAGTACCATTTGGTCGCAATTTTCGCTACCGAAAATCGATCGGTTCGTCACTTGGCGATTTTTTTTCGGTCCGGGAATTTCCCCGAATCATGTTTTTGAAAATTACCTAAATTGTCCAAAATTGTAAAACATATGACAGTCCACTCCCAATAATTGTTCAAACTCGAAAACCACATTTTCCACAACAAAAACACATTTAGGCCATTTACCGGCGATTTTGCCAGCCCGGGAATTTTCTCCGGATTATTCCAGAAAAATTCCCATAAATCCCTAAAAATGTAAAACACTCAATGACGCACTCCATATAATTTTCCAAGTACAATAATCCCATAAATTTTACAAAAGATCTCAATTGGAAACCTAAGCCGGAAAATGTCATGAATGCATGTATACCATGTGCAAGTGCAACAAACCATCAATCATAGAGGCTATATGTTGTATGTGCATGCCGAGATATAATTTAATACGCCTAACCCGTCCCAATTTACTAAAATACCCTTCCCATCGGAGATGGGATGTTACACGGAAGAAATGAGACGAAAGAAAATGAGACGGAAGAAATGAGATGGAAGAAAATGAGACGGAAGAAATGAGATGGAAAAAATGAGACGACAAAAAGTGAGACGCAAGAAGTAAGACGCAAAAAGTGAGATGCAAAAAGTGAGACGCAAGAAGTAAGATGCAAAAAGTGAGATGCAAGAAGTAAGACACAAAAAGTAAGACCCAAAAAGTGAGACGCAAGAAGTAAGACGCAAAAAGTAAGATGCAAGAAAGTAAGATGATAGGAACTAAGACGAAGTTATTGTACAAAGTAAGATGATTGAAGTCATAAACATAATTGCTCCTTTTGGTCATAACTTCCTCTCTAGACATCGAAATGAGTTGATTCTTGAACCATTAGATTCGTAAGACATTGTTCTACATCTCAACCAAAAAAATATAGATCTCTGAATTAAATTGAGAAAGATTGAGTGAAAAAGTAGAACGGGTATAGTGAGTGTACCCTTTAATGGTATGAACTGGTGTTATTTGACTAAATATGCTTCAGTATTTTTATGATATCTTGATCTGTAAAGTTCCAAATGAGATGATTTTTGATTTGAAGTAAACTAGAAACATAAGGCTACAAATTATATGAAGTAATCAAATTCTGAATCAGACTTTAAGAGTTTCAATTTCTAAATGGAAGTTGAGTGTAGAGTATTGTCTCGAAATAAAAGCAGTCCAGAAATATTTGGAGTATCACTTTCACCCTACTGAACCAAACTCAATGCTTTTGGTGCTATTAGAAACGTAAGACAATATAGAAAATTTTTCTGGAAGAAAGTGTTATATTAGACTGTTCAAGGGTATTTGTGGCAAGACACTTAAGTATAAAAAACATAAGGCATAAATGGAAGGGCAAATGGGACAATTCTCACTCATTAAGGGCATAATTGGAAGAAGAAGTGTTGTCTAGCTTATAAATAAAGGAGAAAACGTGAATGAGAAGATTCCAAAGAAACAAAATGAGTGGATGAGAAATGAGATAAGAAAGAGAAACGTGGAAAGGAATGAAAGAGAGAAAGAAAAGAAAACAAGCTAGGGTTTTAAATTCTTCATCATCTTCAAGAAAGATTTTGAAGTTGATCAAGAAGAGACAAAGGAAGAGGAAGGAAAGAGCTCCAATTTAAGCTAAATATCTCTTTATTTGGTAAAGAATTAGGGAAACCAAGAGGATCCTATCCAAGAACAAGGGGAAAGACAATCTTGATTTGGAGTTTTGACAAGCAAATTAGGTCAAGTGTTCGCATTTAGGCATTTCCAGAATTTAAAAACAAATGTTAATCTAGAGTGTATTGTGAGTAGACTTAGATGGTCTCATTCTATTTTTTGTTTTGTTTGCCTTTTTGATATTAATTGAATTTTGAATGTGTTTGATTATGTTGGGTTTCGGATAGGAGGTCCGATGATTTTGATTGTGATTTAGATATTGAAGTGCTAATTATATGTGAATAAGATGAACTAAGTGCACTGAAGTGTTTGCTAAGTGAACTCTGAATGTGATATTGCATGCAAGTTAAGTGTGAATTCTCAACTATATGTTGAATGCCGAACTATGGTACGATGGTAAGTGATTGTGACTGAATAAGAGCATGCAATATAAGTGATGCATTCCATCTTATGAATGGATGAAATATAAAGGCATTGTGACTTGTATTTCCGGTATGAAGTGCTTCCACGTAGAGCTATGCTCCGTGATTCTGTTCTGATTGAGCCCTATGGGTTAGTATTCTGCTTTGACTGAGTCCTATGGGCTAGTATTCTATTTTGACTGAGCCTACGGGCCAGTATTCTGTATATGTGAGTGACAGGAACTTAGTCACAATAATAAGAACGAATGTGAGTCCCATACAAATGGCATATGCATAATATGATTGTTTGAGTGAATTAAATAATGAAAAAAAATGTGAAATTTTGTATGATATGTAATTTAATTATTATGTGACTGGGTGAGCCATCGATGATGGTCACTCATTGAGTTCTCAAAACTCACCCAAAATTTGCAAATATTTTTTAGGACTTAAAAAAATACCACGTTGGGCCAACGGGAGTATACCTACAATATGCAAGTGAAGAATAGAGGTTGGGATCAATTCGCGTCTGCATTGCATTCTCTAATTGTATTGAATTGTTTTTTTGCAATTTTTCTATAAATTTGTATCTTGAAATTAACTCAAGTGTTTTGTACTTGTGAAAAGGCCTAATTGGCTATTGAAATTTTATGGATCGTATTATGGAATAAAAATGTTTATGAATGAAATGGGTCCAATTTGGTTACTGATTTTTGTATATTGTATTTGTGATTTCAAAAAAAAATTCTAAAATGATTTCTAAATGTGTTAAACATTTTAACACGCTACCATCGCAGGGTACAAACTCAGATATCACCATCGATATCAGGTTCGGGACTTGCGGGAGTGGGGTGCTACATTTATGTGGTATCAGAGCCTAAAAGTATTATCTTATATGGTCATTTTGAAATATGTGTCAAGTTGCATGCACATTAGTCATGTCATAGCAGACAACGACAACTGATCCCGAGTATGAGTCACATATATGAGCATTCCTTAGGAGTCTAAGCTGTTAGATGTAGCGCCCCCTCACCGTAGAGTATACACCGGGTCGCCCGTAGGTCGTACCGATGCACAACCTATGACGAGGGTGCACTACCAAACTATAATTTCTATAACCTCATGGCATCCATACAAAGAAAGCAGTAATATCAAATTCGCTAGAATTTAAAACCAAAAGATTCATTTCCATTCATTCATGAAATCACAATACATTATCGATCGATATATATACATCTCATGCGACCCAAAAGGACTAACATAGCTCCTACATAAGTCATCCACAAAATACCCCCAAAAGATCCCCAGCTGACAGACCTGTGGGCCATGCTCCTCTCGCCGGCACACACAGCAAGATAGGTCTCACTGACCGGAGCTAGAAGTCAAACTATCGTTGCCCTGAAAATAGTCGCAATTTGGGTGAGTTTGCGAAACTCAATGAGTAACCATCATCGATGGTTCACCCAACTCATGCATATACAAACAATCACATAATATCGCATATTATCACATTCAATAAATCACATGCAGTCAAATTCACCCTTATAAGGCGATATGCCTTTCACACAATTCACATGTAATCATTCATATATGCAATGTGCATGTGACTCTTTCATTTTCTTTCGTTGTTGTGACCGTGCACCTGAGCTCACATACGTTGAGCCATAGGCTCAGAAACATCGGGCTCAAAAGCCCTAATCCGCTGAGCGTAAAGCTCAGAAATCGTTGGGCATGAAGCCCTGTGCGTTGAGCTTAAAGCTCTGAATACGGTGGCTACACCGGTCACAACTGCCTTTATCTGATCATACTGTTATGCATGTATGCACATGTCCACTTTACAATACATGCATCATATTAAAATCCCATATACCTAATTCTCACCATTTGAAATCAATTATGAACAATTTATGCACAATCAACACGTCTATATCACAGTCCAAATATCCCGAACACCCGTGGTCTGGAATCAATCAAATCAAACACATATAACCCGTCCTTAACTCCACATGACATATTTGCATAAAATTAAACACATAAAGGTTGAGAAACCAACCTATTCTTTTCCAAGCCAAATGAATGATCAATGACAAAAGAAGAAAGCAATTGGCACAAAGAAATCGAGTAGCAATCCAAAGAAAGAAGATCACGAAGAAGAAGGAGAAAGCTTCGTGGAAGAGAAATATTTCAAAGAGTAAGGGTTTAAATATCAAAGGAACAAGGGCCTGTTTGGCTAATAGAATTTCCACTAGTCTAAATCCGAACAGCCTCAAACTAATTTCGAATTCTAATTTCTCCTGAATTCCAATGACTAAACCCTAATTCCTCAATTTGAATTTCTAACCTGTCCGAGCCATTGGATAATCAATTTCGGAACCGAAAATCCAATTAACCAGTCATCGATCAATTTTCCGGTCCGGGCCTATTTCTCCGAAAATTCTAGAAAAATTCCTATAAATCCTCAAAAATAGAAAACTAATTATCATATACTCCAATTTCATAATTCAACTTCCTAACATCCTTTTCTAATTCAAATTCAATCATAGAGCCTATTTTGACCAAATTCTCACACATGACCTAATCATATCCAAATTCAAATTATCCAAATTAAGTCAGAAATATGTCATACATGTATGTACGTACAAATTCCAATTATACACAAATTCTATAATGCATGCTCGCCAAATACGTATGCAATGAACTGTACACATCCCATCGGTGACGGGATGTTACATTAGAAGCATCGAGAGAAATGATGGTCTGACAGAATGTGAGAAAATAAAGGTTTATGGACATTTTGAAAATAAGAAATAGTATCTTGGTTTGCATGATAGATAAGAGTCCACCACAAAGGGCACATATCCTTGAAGGTGATATATCCTTTGGGTGTGAAATAAGTGTGAATTGGTATATTGCCATGGATTGATTGAGGAAAAAGAGAATATGAATAGAAATGAGGATACTAAAGTGTATAGACAGAATGAAATGAAATCAAAAAATTGTTATGATCATAAAAGGGCAAATTTGGAACCGAAATGGTTATGTGAGTATTGTAATAAAAGTTGTAATTCGGTATAAGGAGACAGTAGGGGAAAATTGAGACCAAACATTCATAATGATTATGCATCGGAAATTTTGGATTGGTTAAGGATATATATATATATATACACATGGAAAAAGAAATAGTATATGGTTGGATATAACAGATAAATATTCAGTGTATTTGTATTGGTGGGTGTACTATTGAATATGAAATCGATATTGCGATTTAGTGATATGTTCTCGAAAGTGATATGAATGTCAATACACTGTCATGGATTGTTTGAGGAAAAATAAGGATATAAGTAGAAATGATGAGATTAAAGTATATATAAGCCAAGTTGATATGACCTTGAAAGGTTGAACTTGGACTTAGAATGGTGGTGTGATTATCGATATAAAAATTTATGGCTCAGTATGACAATATACATGTGAGAGATGAAATAAATGACAGTTGAAAAAAAGAGATGATGATAGTGATATATGAAAAAGTTGTTGAGTTTAGGTTGATTGGCCATTGTGAGTGCCCATCTGATAGAGGGATCACCATGACAAGTGAGAATACTTGTAGTGATCGATTGGGAAGGAATTGAGATTGTTAATGATGTTATCATATGTGATGAAATTGAGGAAAAGGAAGAAGGACACGATTATGGCATAATCCCCATGATCGGGGACTAGCACAAAGGAGAAAAGTTGTCTAGAATTAAACGGGATTAAAGTATCCTAAGCATAAGCTATTAATTGGAGAGATGACATCAATACATCTCTAGATAAGATGTAATGATTTTGGTGATATATGCCAAGATATTAGAGTAAATGAAATTGTTTAGTACCTCACAGAGCCTCATTACAAGGGATGTTTCGATCTTGTAAGCTATGGCATAAATTGATCCTATTGAGATATTATGTGTAGTTGAAATTGATCTTTCTGAGGTACTAAGAATGACTGATAAGTAATTATGGAAAATAGTTGAGTGATAAGGATTTCATGAATAGTATCGATGAATGTAGTAAGAAATCTTCTTTCAAAGAAGAACTTCCCTAAATTGAGTCAAGCTGATCAGACGATTCAATTTAAGAGTGATCAATGAAGAAACAAATCGGGAATGAATATGCAATAAATCAAAAGTGAATAATGGAATCATATAGCAAGTGGAGACTCAGGCATAGGGAGTGGAATATGCTACTAAGAGTGTATGCATTTGGTTTGAGGTAAAGTGAAGTATTCAAATAAATTGAAATTTGCATGGAGGCACTAGTACGATTGAATGGGCCTTTGAATAAGTCAATGTGAATTAAAGGAAAGTGAATGAAAAGAGAAAATCATTAAAGACAAGAAGTCAAGTGGAAAAACTGAAAATGACATGAGACAATATTACCTTCATCGAGGAATTAGTCACTTAAGGAATTGCAAGAAATTAACCCAAGGAAAAATTTGAGTGATATCTGTTGGAGTTAAAGATACCCCAATAGCATCATGAAATTGAAGATTTGAGTGATCCAAACAAAATGGTATTAATTAGTGACTGTGGTCATACATGGTATTTTGAGTATGTTTGAAAAGTAAAAAGTGATTTTTGATATGCATGGGACAATGAAAATCTTAAGAGTTGACTTTGATACATGGTTTAGAATTGCTATGATAGAAATCGCTTTGAGATCTTGGAGACATTAGATGTGTAAAATCATTTCTGGAATGTACAAATTCTGTAACTTTTAGAAAATTGCTGAGTTTGAAAGGAATGTACAAATGAGTTCTATACTGGTAAAGGTAGTGTGTAAATTGACACAGTGAACATACAATTCTATAATGAAATAGTGCAAATTTAGATATTGAGGTTACCAAATCTAGTACAATGAGAAGTGCAGAAATGTTGAGTGGAATATGGGGCAAAATGAAGTGTATTTTTAGATCAGTTTTATTGGAAAGAACTATGAAAGCCTAAAAGATAAGGATTCAGAATTGTGAATTTCATAGAAGAATTGAAAACGAATCTGAACTTTCGAGTGGAATCGGAAGAACGATAATTGGTGGTAGAAATGAGTAGTATGTGTACCTGATAAGGATGATTGAGTAAAGAGATTCTTAGAGAAGTGCAATAACAACCTATGTTATACATCCTCAGGAACACATCGAAAGGGGCAATTGAGGGCTAAGAATGTAGGATTGAGTGATTACATGTTTGAGTTATCAACAGTTCTAACTGTTGGGGATGTGCTTAAAGCATATATTTTTGAGTTCATAGGATTATGAGATTGAGGTATAATTAAAAGTGATTTCAGGCATAACAATTGTTATCATAGTGAATCATTAAAATGAAAAGTGCCTAAAAATGGTCAAAGACCATAATTGATTTGAGATACTGGTGATGAGTGAAGTGAATTTATAATAGGAGTCAAGTGATTCAAGAAAGATAAATGGGTTAGGTGGATTAACACTGGACAGATGAAATATAGTGAAATGGACATAAGAGTTAAATGTATTACACTGAAGAGAAGTGAAATGTCAAAGGAGAGATGAAGTGTTTTTGTGAGTACCACCTTGGCAAGGTATGCTTAGATGTGGAGAAATGATAAGTTAAGCTATTATGAGTTGGACTATATAAAAGATTATTAAGAGTTAGTGTTACTGGTGAAAGAGGTTTTAGATTCAAAAATATGTGATAAGTGAGTAGGTTAAGAAATAATGGTATGATCAACAGAGATAGATTGACAACATATGAAATAAAAGTTGGTAAGTAATCTGAAATATACTCATGAAATAGTGAAGATAGTGTGATAACTGAATCAGTGATTGAAGGACCTATTGAGTTATCCGTTGTAGTCATTTATAAGGGTATGTGATGAAGTATATGGGAAATGGAGAAGCATATGAGGAATTAATACCTCTACCATATTGATCAATCAGATGAGAATTTCAGGGATAAAATTTATTAAGGGGGAGAATTGTAACATTCCGTCCAAATATTAAGGGTTAGGATCAAAATTTCGGTACATGTGAGCTCAAAGAGAGATTAAGCAAATGGATTTTCTTGCTCATGCATAATGTTAGCATATATGCACATAAATATTAAATCTTTGCACACAGAAAATAAATATACATGCATTCATTGACAACATCTGGGTATGATTATTTTTAGATGTGATTTTATTGAAAATGAGAAGTAGTGAGAGTAGAGAGAGTGATCTTGGTATGAGTTGTGATAAGGAAAGATTTGGAAACAAAATTGGTAGTGATCTGGAAAAATATTCACTAAATATACTTCAATATTTTAGCCATAATGTTTTTTCTTCTGGTTGTTCAAACGAGATGATTTCTAATTAGGATTAACTTAGAGATATATGGCTACATTTCGTATGAAGACATCGAATCTCAATTCTGTCTTTAAGAGTCTCACAATTTGTAATGAAGTGAGAATTAGGTCCAGTACATTAGGAGCTGAATGTAAAATTCATGTTCTAACTTTGAGAAAAAATCTGGATTAATTGAGATAGATTTTGGTAAAGTTCATTCATTACAGATGTAGATCTTTCTTTTATCTTTCCAATGGTATATAGTATGAAAATTTTGGACATCGGAGTCAAAAGTTATGATCCTTATAAGTGGAGACGTTCTGGAGAAGAAAATGAGATGGAAGAAATGAGACGGAAGAAAATGAGAAGGAAGAAATGAGACAGAAGAAAATGAGATGGAGGAAATGAGACGGAAGAAATGAGACGGCAAAAAGTGAGACGCAAGAAGTGAGACGCAAAAAGTGAGATGCAAAAAATGAGACGCAAGAAGTAAGACGCAAAAAGTGAGATGCAAGAAGTAAGACGCAAAAAATAAGATGTAAGAAAGTAAAACGATAGGAACTAAGATGAAGTTATTGTACAAAGTAAGACAATTGAGGTCAAAAACATAGTTGCTTCTTTTGGTCATAACTTCCTCTCTAGACATCCAAATGACTTGGTTCTTAAACCATTGGATTCGTAAGACATTGTTCTACATCTATACTAAAAAAAATCATAGTCCCTTGAATCAAATTGAGAAATATTGAGTGAAAAAGTATAACAGGTACAATGAGTGTACCCTTAAATAGTATGAACTGGTGTTATTCTACTGAACATACTTTAGTATTTTGATGATATCTTGATCCATAGAGTTTCAAATGAGATGATTTTTTATTTGGAGTAAACTAGAAACATAGGGCTACAAATTATATGAAGCAATTAAATTCTGAATCAGAATCTAAAAGTTTCAATTTCTGAATGGAAATCGAGTGTAGAGTACTGTCTCGGAATAAAAGCAGTCCAGAAATATTTGGAGTATAACTTTCACCTTACTGAACCAAATTGAATGCTTTTGGTGTCATTGGAAACGTAAGACAATATAGAAGAGTTTTTTGGAAGAAAGTTTTATGTTAGACTATTCAACGGTATTTGGGGCAAGACACTTAAGTATAAAAGACATAAGGCATAAATGGAAGAGCAAATGGGACAATTCTCACCCATTAAAGGCATAATTGGAAGAAGAAGTGTTGTCTAGCTTACAAATAAAGGAGAAAACGTGAATGAGAAGATTCCAAAAAAAAAAATGAGTGGATGAGAAATGAGATAAGAAAGAGAAATGTGGAAAAGAATGAAAGAGAGAAAGAAGAGAAAACAAGCTAGGGTTTTAAATTCTTCATCATCTTCAAGAAAGTTTTTGAAGTTGATCAAGAAGAGACAAAGGAAGAGGAAGGAAAGAGCTCAAATTTTAACTAAAGATCTCTTTATTTGGTAAAGAATCAAAGAAACCAAGAGAATCCTATCCAAGAATAAGGGGAAAGACAATCTTCACTTGGAGTTTTGACAAACAAATTAGGTCAAGTGTCCACATTCAGGCGTGCCCAAAATTTAGAAGCAAATGCTAATCTGGAACATACTGTGAGTAGACCTAGATGGTCTCATTCTATTGTTAGTTTTGTTTGTCTTTTCGATATTAATTGAATTCTGAATGTGTTTGATTATGTTGGGTTCAGGATAGGAGGTCCGATGATTGTGATTGTGATTTGGATATTAAAATGCTAATTGTATGTGAATAAGATGAACTAAGTGCACTGAAGCGTTTGCTAAGTGAACCCTGAATGTGATATTGCATGCAAGTTAAGTGTGAATTCTTAACTATATGTTGAATTCCGGACTACGGTCCGATGATAAGTGATTATGACTGAATAAGAGTATGCAATATAAGTGACGCATTCCATCTCATGAATGCATGAAATATAAAGGCATTATGACTTATGTTGCCGGTATGAAGCGCTTCCACGTAGAGCTATGCTCCTTGATTCTGTTCTAACTGAGCCTTATGGGCTAGTATTTTGCTATGACTGAGCCCTATGGGCCAATATTTTGTTTTGACTGAGCTTACGGGCCAGTATTCTGTATATGTGAGTGATAGGCACTCAGTCACAACAATAAGAACGAATGTGAGTCCCATACAAATGGCATATGCATAATATGATTGTTTGAGTGAATTGAATATGAACGAAAATGTAAAATTCTGTATGCTATGTAATTTATGTATTATGTGAATGGGTGAGTCATCGATGATGGTTAATCATTGAGTTTGCAAAAATCACCCAAAATTTGTAAATATTTTTTAGAACTTAGAAGAATACCACATCGGGCCAACGAGAGTATACCTACAGCATGCAAGTGAAGAATAGAGGTCGGGATCAGTTTGCGTCTGCATTGCATTTCTCTAACTATATTGAATTGTTATTTTGCAACTTTTGTATAAATTCGTATCTTGAAATTAACTCAAGTATTTTGTATTTGTGAAAGGGCCCAATTGTCTATTGAAATTTTATGGATCATATTATGGAATAAAAATTTTTATGAATGAAATGGGCCCAATTTGATTACTGATTTTTGTATATTGTGTTTGTGATTTTAAAAAAATTATATACCAATTCTGATTGTTTTAAACACTTTAGCATGTCATCCTCGCGAGACACGGACTCGAATATCACCATCGATGTCGGGTTTGGGCCTTGCGGGAGTGGGGTGCTACATACATCTTTTCCAAAAAGGTATCACTCAAATCATGTAACAAACATATAGCAGAATTCACGCCCATTTATGAACAATGATGTAGCAATTATGATGCAATTGAAAATAAAAAAACTTCTTTGATTTAACGAAAACAGTAATGGCTTATTAACTTAATTATAAACATGAAACTCACCTTGTAAACGATCTAGAAGGGGGTTGAATAGATCTTTTCAAGCTTTTTGTAAAATTATACAATAAAATCATAAGTTAATTCACACAAAAACAATTTTAAAAAATTTAAATGTAAAGAGTAGGGAAGAAGAGCAAACACTGTTTTTATAGAGGTTCAGTGATAAGACCTACGTCCTCTACCTAAGTTCCCACTTAGGATTTGGCAAATCACTTTAATACACAATTTTTAATTTAGTGTGAACTCTTACAACACTAATTGATTCCCAACTCATGCTACCTTTTACAACCGATTTGTTTTCCGGTACAAATCCTACTAACACCACTTGATTTTCGGCTCAAGCAACCTTTACAATTGATTTGTTTTCCGACACAAATCCTACCTCACAAGTGATTCTCCTCTAATCACTCAAAAAAGATAATGAGATAAAGAAGAAAGAACAATGCTCAATACATATATGAAAATGAGCTAAGAGCAATATAGAGCCAGTTTAGAGTTGTTGTCTCTCTTTTGGCTATCTAGACATGTATCTATTTATCCCTTGATCTTCATTAATTTATTTTCAACCTCTTGGAAGATTATAGATGTTGGAGAGTCTCATAACTGTTGCTGATTATCTTATGGCCGTTGTATGAATATTTCCTTTCCATTTGTGACTAATTGACTTCGTCAGAATCAGTTTGTTGTACTCGTAAGTTGACTTGTCGTGGTGTGTAAGTCGACTTGTAATAACAATTTTCGTAAAACTTCATCTCTGCTCTTCTATAAGTCGACTTATGCAGTGTAAGTCGACTTGTAACCTTCAATAAGTCGACTTATAGTCTATTAGTTGACTTGTGTTGTTCTCAACCTGACAGATCTTGATATATTAGTCGACTTATGATTTACTAGTCGATTTATGTTGGCTTCAACAGTTATATTACAGAAAATCTTGATCTTTAATTGTTGGGATACATATCTTTGAAGATCTTTATCCATCATATTCATCCTTAAATATCTCTAGCACATTTAAGGAAATTTCCATCTTGATTCCACAATGATTAATCTCTTGCCCATCAAAGATTAATGCTTTAAGGAAATTTCCATCTTGATTCCACAATGATTAATCTCTTACCCATTAAGGATTAATGCTATCTTGATTTGCACAATTCTTTTATTGAATATCAATCCCATAATACCTGAAATAATTTCTTAACCAATTCTATACATTTTATTATTATCAAAACATAAGTGGGATTTAATTTGTCAACCATCATTGGTCCAACAATCTCCCCCTTTTTGATAATGACAAAACATTTAGAAATTGTTTAAGAAATTGAAAACAAAGAAACATTGATCAAGGTTTTTAAGCCTTGTCTTTTTAGTTAGAAGTCTCCCCCTCAATCATATAAATCATTGAATTTAATAACCTTGTAAGATCAAATTCATAAAAGTAATTTGAAATCAAGATAGACTCAAATCACAGACAATTTAACATACATACTCCCCCTTAATCAAGTAACTAAAGAATATCCAATTTCCCATTTTATATCTCCCCCTTTTTGATAATGACAAAACATTTAGAAATTGTTTAAGAAATTGAAAACAAAGAAACATTGATCAAGGTTTTTAAGCCTTGTCGTTTTAGTTAGAAGTCTCCCCCTCAATCATATAAATCATTGAATTTAATAACCTTGTAAGATCAAATTCATAAAAGTAATTTGAAATCAAGATAGACTCAAATCAAAGACAATTTAACATACATAATCCCCCTTAATCAAGTAACAAAAAAATATCCAATTTCCCATTTTACTCCCCCTTTTTGTCATAATCAAAACAACTAATATGAAATGTCGCAAATATGAAGAGAAAAAATTATCGCAATTGCATTAAATATAGAAACAAGTCATCAAACACAAATAGTCTCTAGTAGCAAGAAAATACAAATAATATGAAATGTTGGTCTTGGCTAAATACAAAAACCATCATGGTGGAGAAACATCATCATAGAGAAATCTCAAAAGTAGAAGAGAATGTGTTTTCGGAGATTTGGGGAAAAAGTGAGTTTTTTTTAAGAAGACCCAGATGACTTATAGTCGACTGATAGGATATTAGTCGAATAATAATAAATAAAAACAAGAGTGGGGATACAAAACTAGTCGACTGGTCGCATATAATTAGTCGAATGGATTTGAAAAATAGATGAATTACCTGACTATGGCTGTAATACTCGACTGAAGCATTTAAACACCTTATCTCTTGATGCAATGGTCAACAATATATGTATTTCTATGTCTCAAACCAATGAAAGCAACATTTTCATCTTTCTTAACCATACAATGATATGATTCAAATGTCACATTAAAATTCATATCATATAATTGAGAGACACTTAGCAAATCATGTTTCAAGCCATCAACAACCAATACATTGTCAATGGTAGGCAAAGGTTCCTTACCCTCTTTACCAACACTAATGACTTTACCTTTGTTGTTGTCTCCAAATGTGACATATCCTAGATTCTTTGGTTTGATTTTTGCAAATAAGTTCTTATCTCCACTCATATGCCTTGAATATCCACTATCAATGTACCATATGCTTGGTGGATTTTCATTCCTTGCTTGTACCTACAACTGAAACATTCTTTCTTCTCATTAGTACCCAAGCCATTTTGGGTCCATTTTGGTTAGTCATATAAACCACATTAGGAGGTGTTGTACCTTTTACCAGCCAGATTTTCTTGACATTAATACATCTTCTAATACTTTTGTATGCAATTTCTATATGACCATCTTTTAAGCATCTAGCACATTTAGCAATTTTGCCATCTGTAGTAAATTTAGAAATCAAAGAACAATCTCTATCAAATGGATCATATCCTAAACCATGTTTAGAAATTAAATATCTTTGTAAAGATAACATCTTTTCAAACTTTTCATTCCCACCAGTAAATTTTTCAACCACATAGAAAAATTCCTTTCTAAGTCTATCAAGCTCACAAGTAAGATTTTTTTTCTTCAGCAAGGCATGTAGAGTGGTCTTCCTTATTGCAATCTAAATCATTAATAGTCTCATGTAAAACATTATTTTTAGCAACTAGATCTCTTATTTTCTTACTCAACTTCTTGTTGATTTCAATAGCTTCTTCAAAATCGATTTGTAAAGCATTAAAAGAATCTCTAAGATCTTGATCAAAGAAAGTTACCTCATCTTCTTCATCACTTATTGAGGAGCTATTTGCCATGAGCGCTAAGTTGTTTTCATCATTACTTTGGTATGCTTCCTCTTCATCACTCCAAGTGGCTACTAGGCTAGCTTTCTTCTTCCCTTTGTCATACTTGTCATTTTTCTGGAAATTTAAAGTAGAAGATGAGCATTTTCATTCTCTAGCATGATGTCCTCTTTTTCCACATTTCCAACAATCTTCATTGCTCTTCTTTTCTTCATAGCCCTTAGATCTTCTTTCCATGGTGTACTTCTTTCTTTCTTCATTTCTTCCACCAATTAATTCTTTCCTCCTATTTTTGAGTAGTCCTTTGAACTTTCTCAAGTTTCTAGCATACATTGCTAGTTCTTCATCTTCTTCCTCTTCATTTATTTCTTCGTCACTTTCATTAAGAGAAGAAACATTAGCTTTTAAAGCAATTGACTTTTGTGACTTACCTCTTCCTCCTCTTGATTTGAGAATGATCTCATAGTTTATGAGTGATCCCACCAAGGCATTGAATTCCAAATGATTGAGATCCTTAGACTCCATAATAGCAGTGACTTGTGAGTCCCATTATTTCAGTAGTGAGCGAAGAATCTTCTTCACCTTCTCGCTATATGTCATATGCTTTCCAAGGTTGCCTAATCCATTTATGATTTCTGCAAAACGATCAAGCATAGTGGAAATAGAATCACCTTCGTTCATGACAAACATTTCATAGTCATGGAGAAGCATGTTGATTTTTGTCTCTCGAACTTGATTGGTTCCTTCATGAGTGATGTGTAGTCTCTCTCACATTTCTTTAGCACTCATACAGGAGTTTACTCGATTCCTTTCCTCAACCGTGAAAGCACAATATATCAATTTCATAGCTTTAGCGTTGATGTAGGCTTGCTTCCAATCATTGTCATCATATTCCAGCTCCGTTTTCACCTCGCCATTTTCTTTTAATGGAACACGTGGACCAAAGATGATGATCTTCCAATACTCCACTCCCTCGCTTATAATGTGATACTTCATAGGATTTTTTCAAGAAGAATAGTTAGTGCCATTAAACGAAGGAGGGCAATTATTTGTGTTACCTTCATCCGCTAGGTTATTGTGTGCCATCCCTGGATACTTCTGCTCTGATACCAATTGTAAACGATCTACAAGGGGGGTTGAATAGTTCTTTTAAAGCTTTTTGTAAAATTCTACAATAAAATCATAAGTTAATTCACACAAAAACAATTTAAACAAATTCAAATGTAAAGAGTAGGGAAGAAGAGCAATCACTATTTTTATAGATGTTCGGTGCTAAGACCTACGTCCTCTACCTAAGCTCCCACTTAGGATTTGGCAAACCACTTTACTACATACTTTTTAGTTTAGTGTGAACTCTTACAACACCACTTGATTTCCAGCTCAAGCTACCTTTTACAACCGATTTGTTTTCCGGTATAAATTCTACCAACACCACTTGATTTCCGGCTCAAGCTACCTTTACAATTGATTTGTCTTCCGACACAAATCCTACCTCACAAGTGATTCTCCTCTAATCACTCAACACAGATAATGAGATAAAGAAGAAAGAACAATGCTGAATACAGATATGAAAATGAGCTAAGAGCAATATAGAGCCAGTTTAGAGTTATTGTCTCTCTTTTGGCTATCTAGACATGTATCTATTTATCCCTTGATCTTCATCAATTTATTTTCAGCCTCTTAGAAGATTATAGACGTTGGAGAGTCCCATAACCTTTGTTGATTATCTTATAGCCGTTGCATGAATATTTCCTTTCCATTTGTGACTAATTGACTTCTTCAGAATCAGTTTGCTGTACTCGTAAGTCGACTTGTTGTGGTGTGTAAGTAGACTTGTAACAACGATTGTCATAAAACTTTATCTCCGCTTTTCTATAAGTCGACTTATGCAGTGTAAGTCAACTTGTAAACTTCGATAAGTCGACTTATAGTCTATTAGTCGACTTGTGTTATTCTCAACCTGACAGATCTTGATATATTAGTCGACTTATGATTTACTAGTCGATTTATGTTGGCTTCAACGGTTATATTGCAGAAAATCTTGATCTTTAATTGTTGGGATACATATCTTTGAAGATCTTTATCCATAATCTTCATCCTTGAATATCTCTAGCACATTTAAGGAAATTTTCATCTTGATTTCACAATGATTAATATCTTACCCATCAAGGATTAATGCTATCTTGATTTGCACAATTCTTTTATTGAATATCAATCCCATAATACCTTAAATGATTTCTTAACCAATTCTATACAATTTATTATTATCAAAACATAAGTGAGATTTAATTTTTCAACCACCATTGGTCCAACACACCTTGATTTCCTTACTTATAGACTTGATCAAAAAGCCTCTTCTCTTGTTCCTTTTTTCTTAAGTTTTCAATAACACCAAAATCAATCCATTTGGTTCAGTAGTGTGAAAGTTATACTCCAATATCTCCGGACTACTTTTATTCCGAGACAATACTTTATACTCAACTTTCATCTAAAACTTGAAACTCTTAGAGTCCGATTCAGAATTTGATTTCTTCATATAATTTGTATCCCTATGTTTCTAGTTTACTCCAAATCAAAATTCATATCATTTGGAACTCTACGTATCAAGATATCATCAAAATATTGAAGTATGTTCAGTAGAATAACACCAGTTCATACTATTTAAGGGTACACTCACTGTACCTGTGCTACTTTTTCCCTCAATCTTTCTTAATTTGATTCAGAGAGCTATGATTTCTGGTAACGATGTAGAGCAATATCTTACGAATCCAATGTTTTAAGAACTAGATCATTTGGATGTCTAGAGAGGAAGTTATGACTAAAAGAAGCAACTATGTTTATGACCTCAATCATCTTACTTTGCTTCGTCTTACATGAACAGTAACATCGTCTTAGATGAATAGTAACATCATCTTAGATGAACAGCAACTAAGACAATGTTTTCTTCCTTCTTTCTTTAGCATCGTCTTAGATGAAGAGTAACATCATCTTAGATGAATAGTATCTAAAACAATGTTTTTTTTCTTTTTTCTTTTGCATCGTCTTAGATGAACAGTAACATCTTCTTAAATGAACAGTAACTAAGACAATGTTTTCTTCATTCTTTCTTTTGCATCATCTTAGATGAACAATAACATCATCTTAGATGAACAATAACTAAGACAATGTTCTCTTCCTTCTTTCTTTTGCATCGTCTTAGATGAACAGTAACATCGTCTTAGATGAACAGTAACTAAGCAATGTTTTCTTCCTTCTTTCTTTTGTATCTCCTTTTATAAAGATCATAACTTTTGACTCAGATGCACAAAATTTTCATACTATATACCGTTGGAAATATAAAAGAAAACTATAAAATTATCAGGAAAGAAAATTTGCCAAAATATATCTAGATCAATCCCAAATTTGCCCCTAAATTCTGAAGACAAAATTTACATTCATCCATTAATGTACTGGACCCAATTCTCATTTCATGACAAATTTTGAGATTCTTAGAGACATAATTGAAATTTAATGTCTTCATAAAAAATGTATCCATATATCTCTAGTTTAATCCAAATTAAGAATCATCTCATTTGGACAACTAGAAAAACTGTTGTGACTAAATGACTGAAACATACTCAGTGAACATTTTCCAGATCAACTATCAATTTGTTTCAAAATCTTCCCTTAATACAACTCATACCAAGATCACCTTTTTCTACTGTATTTTCCCTTCATTCTCAAATTCATTTCAAATCAATGTCCTCCATAAAGAAAAATTATAATCCATGACTAATCATGAACACCATTAGCAGAACATACACATATATACCTATTTTTTTCATCAATTTACTACACAAATATTGCTTTCATTTTACTGCTAACTTTGATCTTAATTGTTTGGGTTACCAATGCCCAATAGCATTATAGTATTGGAGACTAATATGATCCAAGATTTGATGATGTATGGATGAATGCATGAAGAAGAATGTTTAACGCGTATGAGCAATGTAAGTAAAGAGACTTTTGAAAGAACTGTGCTGATACAGATTTTATCATATGGATTTGGAAATTCTACTCTAGCACTAAGAGTTTTGGCTAAATTAAAGGTAGCATAATGCATTGATTTTACATGTATGGAGATAGCTAAAGATCTATAAGTTGATTTTGATACATGATTTAGAACAGTTGCATTATGATGAACGTTGTTGAATGTAAGAAATCTTATGAATTGGGGTTAATGTGAAGAGTAAAAATGAAATGAAGTTGAAATATGACTCATCATGGATGAGCTTAGATTGAAATTAAGTAGAATGGAAGAAGTAAATCAATTGAATTAAGGGATTTGAATAGGAGTTGCCTTTGCTTGGAATTGAAATGTTATGGTAAAGAGGGATTGAAAATTGATATGAATGTGTAGTTTTGATGAAGCAATTGAGAGAAGATTTGAGAAATTGATGAAATAAGATTGATGGTTGAGTTACTAGGAAGTGATTTTGCATGATAACAAATGAAAATTATAAAGTGTATAGGTATATATGGTGTTAGGATGAAGTTTGAAGCATTGGAGATGCTTGAAAGAAGGTTTGGGACACATTGCCCCGTATGTGTCCGTTAAACGGACATACAAGTCCGTTTAACGGACCTTCTTTGATGGTTTTGGACACTTTGGGCAGTGTGTGTCCGTTAAACGGACATGGATGTCCGTTTAACGGACTGTCTCGGGTGAAAATGGACAGTTTGGCCAGTCCATGTCCGTTAAACGGACAGCCTCGGGTCAACTTTAGTAGTTTTCATTTTTTACCTGTTTTGAAGCCGAATCTAGTTTTAAGGCCTCTAATACAGGTTGTAGATCTTGATGTTATCTTTCTAATGGAATAAGAACGAAGGCATTTGGATATTTGTAGAAAACGTTATGGCAATTGCGCCAAAGTATGTTCAAATTGATTTTGGGGAATGAACATGGTATACTTTTTTGATCATAACTCCCTCATCAGACCTCCAATTGAGGTGATTCTTAAGGAAATGGTTTTTTAATACATGTAGCTACCTCTCCATAAAATTTTGTAGCATTTGGAGATCATTTGAGAAAATTTGTATTAAAGCAAGTAAGAGGTTAGTTAGGAGAGCATGATTAGGGTTTGTGCACGTTTTAGTATTTTGATGATATCCTGAGCTATAAAGCTCCAATTGAAGTGATTCTTGCTTTAAAACGAACAAGAGATATATAGCTATGATTTTTACGAAGAAGTCAAAAAGAATTAAAGATGTTAAGTCTTCCAAATTCTGTGCACAAATAGGAGAAATGAGGTTAAGCATAGTGACTGTTTTGTTTGGGCACACCATGGAAGATATTGTAAGTGAATTTTGGATTGTTATAAGCATGAAGATAAATTGATGTTGTCTAAATGGATTAAGAATGAAAAAAAAATTAGCCCTCCAAGGTTATGTTCACACTCCCGTTTCATGATCCAGAATAAGCAAGGCTTCATAAGTGAGCAAGAGAGTTGGGTTCCGGTAACGGGATCCAACATTTGTGGTATCAGAACACCAGAATTGAGATCTTATATGGGCGCATATGTATAAGTGATATGCATGAGGAATTGAGAAGAGTTTGAAAGGATAAGATTGAATTAGTGAGAAAAATGATGGTGGTGGAAAAATAAAAATGAGAAATAGTACATGGTCAAATATGACAGATAATGATTCGATGTTGTGTAGTGGAGCATGCATGGTATGGCATTATGGTGATATGTCCCTGAATCTGATCTAGATGTAAATACATGATCATGGTTTATTTGAGGAAGACAAGGATATAAGGGGGAAAGGTTGAGCTTAAAGTGAACAAGGGGAACGTATTGAAAACAGACATTCTTATGGTCTTAAGAGGATGCAATCGGAACCTAGTGGGTACATGCTTATAATGAGCCAATTTGTTTTCTTTAAAGCAAGAGAATTTCATGATTTAAATTGCATCATAATTGTTGCATAAGTCTTGCCTTGAATGCATTGCACGATTGCCACTTGTTTGATATGTGATATGTGACTTGTGTAATGATTTTTCACGTATAAGATTGAATTTTTGAATTAATGGTGAATATATATATATAGATATATATATGTATGCAAGATGTTATGTGGAGGATAATGGGAAGATGGGATGAATGATAGTTATATTTGTACAGGTCCAAGAAGGTTAAATCGTTTGTTATTGTGAGTATCTATATGATGATCCA
Source organism: Erythroxylum novogranatense (assembly GCA_029891385.1). NCBI lineage: Eukaryota > Viridiplantae > Streptophyta > Magnoliopsida > Malpighiales > Erythroxylaceae > Erythroxylum > Erythroxylum novogranatense. Next base: position 29,676,143 of record CM057224.1, read on the forward strand.
TCATATGTAAGTGAGTGTATTAAGCACATAGGTGCTATATGTGTGGATAGATAAAGATTTGTTAAAATGTTACAATAAAGAATAAATTCGAAGATCAAGAGAAGAATTTTGTCTAGGATTAATGGGGACCAAAGTAGCAAGTATGCGAAACAGAAACTGTAAGTGGGCAACTGGGATGAAATTGATGATGCCACCCAAGCATATGTGACAATAAGTGTGTTCATTTCTCCATTGAGTTTTGAGTGATTTAAACATTATGACCTTGTGAGGATAATAGAAATTGGTCCTCCTAAGAAATTAAGAATAGCCGAAAATGTGATGATAATAGGTGATTGATCAAGATTGCACGAATGGTATAGATGATGGTAACAAGAAACCCTCTTTGCAAAAAGAATTTGATTAAGTTAGAATAAGCAGATCAGATAGTTTTTGTTAAGGGTGATCAATGAAACAAATGATCGGAAAGGAATATTAATGATTTGAAAGGGAGTGCCCTCCCTAACAGGGATTCAAGTCAAGAGGTAGATCATGTTATTGAACAAGATTGTATTTTGTTGATGTAAAGGTTCACATGAGTGAAATTCTGAAATGAGGAGACATGGATTGCTATTACGACGAGTATATATATAAGTTCATTATATATATTATGTGAAAGTATGTTCGGGAGATACAAATCTGATTTGACAAATATATTAAAATCACACGAAGTTGATGCAAGGAATAGAGAAAATCAGTCGAGCAAGGAAGTTAATAGGGAAATTGAAAAGAGAGTGAGACAATGTACCTCATTGAGGAATCAGTTAATTAAGGGATCACGAGGGCTAATCATGAGGTACATGAAATTTGATAATAATTGTTTGGGTTACCAATGCTCGATAGCATTATGGTATTGGAGACTAATATGATCCAAGATTTGATGATGTATGGATGAATGCATGAAGAAGAATGTTTAACGCGTATGAGCAATGTAAGTAAAGAGACTTTTGAAAGAACTGTGCTGATACAGATTTTATCATATGGATTTGGAAATTCTACTCTAGCACTAAGAGTTTTGGCTAAATTAAAGGTAGCATAATGCATTGATTTTAAATATATGGAGATAGCTAAAGATCTATAAGTTGATTTTGATATATGATTTAGAACAGTTGCATTAATGATGGTGTTGAAAGTTGGAGACAATGTATGTACAGGAACCTTTTAGGTATGTATATGCAAGTACAGATCGTGTAAGTTCAAGGCAATTAGTGAATTGGGAGAATTAAATATGAGACTCAGGAGATTGATGTAAATACTGAAAACCTATGATTGTACAAGTGAGAAATTCCAAGTGAAGCTAAGTGTTATATCAGATACCTTAAGTAGAAATTCAGTATTGAGGTTATCAGAACTAATGAAAAAAGAAACATGGAATTGGGGGTTTAGTATATCCCAAATTGAGGAGGAAAAGATTGTGAAGATTTATAAATTCGATTGGTTGAGTTTGATAGAAGCATAAATTTGTATATGAGTTAATGGAAATTGCATATGAGTTTGTATGTGATGAATATGGATTGGATATGAAAAATGACTCAAGTGGTTTAGAATTTAGGTTTGCGTTTCTCTTTGAGATCGCGACGGAGGGTCTGGTGGATTTGAGGTATGTGAAACTGTCTGGAATATATAGAAGTGTATTCAAGTTATTTGAAGGTTTGGGTTATTGAAAGTGCAGTCGTTATGCTGCAGGATTTTATATGGTAGTATATGAATAAGTGAAATTGTGTATGAATTTATGGATTTATTGGCATGAGTATGAGATTGTTATGGTAAAGAATTAGAATATGATGAATAAGAAGACTCAAGTAATTTGAGATTAGTATGAGTTAAGGATAAGTTTCCAAGTATGATAAAGTAATTTCCAAAAGTAGAAATTACTTGTTTGTTTTCGAATAAGATGGATTACGTCATGAAAGAAATGAAATGATGAAAAAAAAAGTTTATACCGATTCGGATAGGTCAAGTCTAAAGTATCCAACGCAACGTTTCCTTAAGATAATTATTCCCAGATGTCGGACACTTGTAATGCTATTCGATTTGACTTCATTTGTATGTTTTGATTCCCAAATTGAATTCGATCCGTATGTGTTTTGTATTTCTGTTGTTCGATAATTTGATTTCGACCGTTTATTCGATTTCTTTTCCTACTCATATGTTTGCTTCGCTATATGATCCGATTCATTGTTTTTCGTTCCATTTCGGATTCGTGTCAAGAGTGATCATTTTTAGTTTAAGCAGTGGGGTTATGAGTGTTTAGTGTAAGAAGTTGGGTTCTGGTAACGGGATCCAACAGATGGTCTTTGTTTCCAAATGATTTACGAAAAATCTACAATGGTTCGGACAATTTTCCATAAATGACTTGAATTGTGAAGTTTATGGATGGATTGAATACAGATTTGAGCTTTGAGTTGAATAGGAAGAATGATACATGGTGAATGAAATAAGAAGTATGTGAAATTGCAAAGTGCAACTGGTGACATAGGCTATGCATCCCAGCAAGAATACAATGAAAGATTTTTTTAGAAACTAAGAATGTCAAAGCAAACAAGTGAATAGTTAAATTGATGGTCTTAACTATCAAGAATATGCTTAAGCCTTATAATTTGATGTTCATAGGACCATAATATCCAAGTAAAGTTCTAGTTGAACTTACACTGTATGAGGAATTAAAAGATAGAAAAAGCCATTGCTTTTGTATTATGATGAGTAAGGCTTACACGTCGTTAAAAAGCTAGAATTGGAGATGTATTGGACAAGTGAAATGGATGAATGATAAACATCAAGTGAATTAAGAACGATGAATAAATTAGAAGGATCAAAGTCAAAGGAATGAAATTTAGTAAGAATAGGCATGAGAGTTGTGTTAGCAGACAGTCACTTAGCACTACCCAGATGAGAATTTTCAAGCGTAAGACAAGTTGCCTCTGTGATACTCTCAGAGCTACATGTTTATACTCCTATGAGTACATGTTTATCAGTAAGATAAATTTCGAGGACGAAATTCTTTTAAGAGGGGAAGAAATGTTGGACCCCGAATCTTTTAGTATGCTAAGGCTATTAAATGAGAATTTTTTATGATTATTCATGAGTAAAGAAATTAGGAATTTACGAAATTGACAAGAAATGGAAAAGATGGTTTAGATACATGGTGGATTGCATGAGAAATATTAGAAGTGAAAAGCTATAAAATGTAAGTTCATTGAGCATGTTGTGGTGTTTTAGCCATAAGTTGATCTATAGTTATCCAAATGAGATGATTCTTGATTTGGATTAAATTAGAGACATAAGGCTACTAGTTGTATGGAGACATTAAGTTCTAATTTAATTGTTAAGAAGGTCAATTTTAGGATGGAAATCATGTGCAGGAAAATGTTTTAATATAAGAACAGTATGAAATGTTGGTGAATAACTCTTAGGATATGAAACTAAATTGAATAATTTTGGGTGTCTTTATGAAATTAAGACAATGAGGAACAATTGTCCAGAAGGAAGTTTTGTCAAATTCCTTCAATTTCATTATGAGAAAATGTCTTGATCTTTAGAGAAAATTAAGTATGAATTAAATGAATTTTAATGTCTTACAAAAGTATTTTATGAAATTAATTAGCATGTTAATGGGATTTAATTAACATGTTAATTTGACTAAGATCATATGGCATGAATTAAGTGTATTAAGGTGGTAAATAGCATTGAGGGCAAAATGGGAAGACAACTTAAGTCATTTGTGTTGCAAGGCCATTCATTAAGGGCATTATGGACAAAAGACATGTGGACTTGGTATATAAGGAATGAGAGTCACAAAAATTAGAAGAGAAAATAGAGAAGAGAGGGAGAGATGTCGTGGAGGAGAAGAAGAAAACGAAGAGGGAGAGAAAGAAGAGAAGAAGAGAAGGAAATCCAAGAGAAAAGGAAGGAATTTCATGGAACAAGGAGAGGAATCAAGCTTTCTAAGGTAAGTTCTCCCACTTTTCATCTTCTTTGTTGAGAAATGGTTAGGTTTTGTTCATGGAGAAGTTCTAGAGAGAGAAAGTTAAAAGGAAGAAGAAGATGGTGAAATCCTTTGGAGTTTTGGGTTTCTAAGCTAGATTTGAAGTTTTCTAACCCACATGAACCATGGATGGGTTAGATTAGAGCTTGATTAGGGTTTATGAAATTTATGTGATAAGTAGGGAAATTTGGGGGTTTTCTAAATCTAATGGAAATTTATGGAATTTTGTTTGTGTTAAGGCTATTAAAGACCTTTCCAAGGGCAAGAAGAAGGAAGCCATTGATTTTGGATTTCCAAGAACAAGCAAGGATTGTTAAGTTAGGTTTTATGTTTATAGTTGAATAATGGGCCATTGATATATTTTCAAAATCAAGAAGATAAATGATTTCAAATTCATTTTTTTTAAATGCTTTGAGAAATTTTTACAATTGATGCATTTATTGTTTGAATGCTTGAGAACCTCTATGTGAATTTGGTTGAACAAATGATGAAATGATGGATGCTTGTGTTTAGATGAATTGAGAAATGATGATGAATTTGCATATGGAATGTTACATGCTCATGAAAGGATTCGTGAAAAATTTCATGATTTATGAAAAACAAGAATTCCAAGAGTTTTGCCATTTGGGGCAATCATTTTTCAAGAGCATGATTACATGTTATGTGGGTTAGGTATAGTCCACCCAAGAACTGTCGCGTGCACGCTGACCATGAATAGGCTTCTCCCGCCTTGTCGGACCCTGTTCCCAGAGCCCAATTTCCGTAGTCCTGAAACCTTGTGCTTATTACATTGCAGTGCTATATGGTGTTGTTGCATAAAAATGATGAGCGCACACCACCTAAACATCAAAATCACATATTGACTTGTTCATATCAATTATAGCTTAAAGCCTCACGTTCGTATAGAGGTAAGAGTCACCTTAATCGGAGTTATATAACTCAAGATACACTCCAAAAACCTAAAAGAGTTCATACCTGAAATATGCTCACTTAACTGACCCCTCACTTACTTTAATGTAAAATTCCTTATTTCATCTCCAAATGATACCAAACTTTATGGAGTGGAAGGTATATGTCTCAGGAATGTATTGGTTAATTCTCACCTCAATTGAAGGTCGGATGAGGGAATTATGCCCAAAAGGGTGGACTATGTTCACACCCAAAATCGAATTGAAACTGTCTTGGAGAGATTGCCATAACTTTTCATATGGATGTTGGATTAAGTTCGTTCTTTGACGATTAGAAAGAAGACATCTATACCTACAACTCTCATGAAGACCACAAAATGATATTCAGCCTCTAAATAAGTCAACAATCACCATTTTCCCGTGGCTATCTGTTAAACGGACACACATGTCCGTTCAACGGACACGTTCGGGTGAAAGTGTCCCAAATGCTTCGAGATTGTCCGTTAAACGGACATGCAAGTCCGTTTAACGGAAATGGGCAGGCGAAAGAGTGTTTTTGTACCCAAGGCTATCCATTTAACGGACATTCATGTCCGTTTAACGGACATCGAGTTTTCCAAAACTCCAAAGCCTCTCATCTCCAACCCAACTTCAAAACCACTTGCAACTATCACCTTTCAAAACTCATAACTTCTTATTCCTAGCTCCAACATGTGCATATTATACCTCCATGGAAAGATAACAAGATGAACTACAAATCTCATGAAGGATGCAAAAGTTAACTCCATCATTTATCAAGGTAAAAACTCATTCGAATGCACTGCTCTGACAATGACCAATGAAACAGTGGAAAGGCTACATGAACAATAACTGATATAGGTTTTACCCCCATAAGTTTTTACACCTAACTCCAAATGAGGAAAATTATACACCATTTGAAAGGTCTAATCTTAAGCGACAATCTTTAAGAAGATCCCTCAATTCAATTCAAACTCTAAGAGAGTCTAAATCACCAACAAAGGTTTGTCAAATTTTGCCAAAAATTTGACAGCACCTCCTTTAAAAGTTCACTATCCAAACTTCAATTCAATTTAATTCAACTCAAGTACCTGCATCAAAACCTCTATCTTCAATCTCTCACAACACACACCAATCCAAATATCCCAAAAGATCACTTCAATAGCAACAACACACTCCTAGCATTCTAATCATATCCAAACTATAGCACAATTACATTTCCCCCTTTCTTGTCAAATTCAAACCATACAATGATGCAATTGTTTTAAAAAATGCATGAATTGTACAAAATACATTAGACCTGAACATTCTTGCATTCATATGAAAATACGAGTTATTACAAGGCTTTAGAGGGCATTTTAAGCCACTACCTCGAATCCAAAATACAAACTTGCAAAAGCATAATTTGCCTAAAATGCATCTAAAGCATTGATTTAAAAAATTTAACTTGAAATACAAAAATTATCCATTTCTGGAGTAATGCCTTTAAGCTCGATGGTCGATCTCGTGCTCCTCACATGGAGATGGGACGGAATTGGAGGGGGTGAGCTTACGCTCGTGGGTAACATGTTTATATTTATGCAAATAAGCTGAATTTATTTCATTATCCATACTGCTAGCAAAATCTCTCATCAAACAATCATACAACTTTGCATTTCATCAATTCATCAAGCTAAAAGCATAACTTTCATGATTCATGTGTCTATCATTCTTGCAAATACATGCTAACACATAAACACATAGCTAATGGTTCGGTAAGATAAGTCCACAATAACTGGCGAACTACACAAGTGTAGTCGTATCTTTGAGGAGTCCAAAAGGAACATCCTCGCCACAATCGGCGGTAGTGAAGCCTATCTTGTCAACGTGCGTGACTCTGCTGGGTGGACTTAATTACCCACATAACATGAATTCATGCATCAAAATCTGGATTTTTCTTGTCCACTGACTGATTTCTGAAAATGGATTTTTCATGCATCCAAATAACTGATTTTTGAAAAATGTATTTCATGCTTAACTCACATTTTATGATTTCACTAATATTCATGCTCATTCAATTCATGAACTTGTCAAACAATATCAAGCAATGTTATATACTGTTCAAACTTTCACATAATGGCAATCATAAATCAATTTATACACAATCAAAACTCAATCAATGCTCATCCCAAGGTAGTTGGAAAACATTAATTTCATTAGTTGAGATAGTATTTAAAACTTACTAACATAAAGATAAAAATGAAACCCACCTTATATCTTGCTTAATCCTTGCTTAGGAGTGCTCTTCTCCTTGCTCTTCTCCTCTCTCTTGCTCTACTTCAAAAGAAACAGAAACCCATTTCAACATAACTTCAATTGAAAATCTACATAACCTCTTACATGAAATTAACTTCAAAATCACTAAACCTACTTCATTTCTAAGCTTTCTACACCATAACCTAACTAAAAGCTAACACTTGAAATCATGACTTACCTTGGTTCTTGACTCAACCAAAGAGTTTCTTGGTTCAAGGTGTAGCTTAGCTCTTCCTCTACACTTTTCCTTCTTGAACTTTCTTCAAACACTTAATTAATCTCTTGGAAACTCAAGACCTAGCTAAGCTTTTCCTTTTTCTTCTTCTCCCTTCTCCTTCCACGAATTCTCCCTCTCTCCCTCTAATTTTCGTAATCTTCCTTATCTTCTTCTACTAACCCACTTAATTCCTTCTCTTTTATACTACTTACTAACTTACTTAAGCCTATAGGCCTAAAGCCCAACTCACTTCTTCTTCCTTCCTTCTTATATTCTCTTTAAACTACTCAAGCCCATTTATCTTTTAAGCCCATCTTATTCTCTTTTCCTTTCCTACCTCATTAAGGCCCAACTAACACATTTAATCTCATTAAATCACCACCTAACTCTTTAATGCTATCACATACTAATTAATGTCAACTCAATTAATGCTAACATAACTTACTCAATTAATCTAATCATGTTTAATTTAAAAAAAAATTGGGGCTAACATTTCTCCCCCCCCCCTTAAGAAATTTCGTCCTCGAAATTCTTACCTGATTCATCAAGAGGTGTGGATACTTCTCCTTCATTGCATCCAAAGGTTCCCACGTCGCCTCTTCAACTGCATGATTCCTCCAAAGGACTTTAACTAGCTGAATTGTCTTGTTCCTGAGAACTTTCTCCTTGCTATCCAGAATTGCCACTGGCATCTCCTCATAACTCAGATCATCACTCAGCTGAACCTCCGAGGTCTGAATAATGTGAGAAGGATCTGATCTGTACCTTCTCAACATGGAAACATGAAAAACATCATGGATCTGAGACAACTCTGGAGGCAATGCCAACCTGTAAGCTAACGACCCAATCCTCTCTAGAATCTCATACGGACCCACATACCGAGGACTTAACTTGCCTTTCTTGCCGAACCTCATGACTCCCTTCTATGGAGACATCTTCAGGAATACTTTGTCACCTATTGCATACTCCATCTCCTTCCTGTGAGCATCTGCATAACTCTTCATTCTATCCTGAGCTGCCTTAAGCCGCTGTTTGATCAAACTAACCTTATCCATTGTCATCTGAACCAATTCTGGTCCCACCAGTTTCCTTTCACCCTTTTCATCCGAACATATTGGAGTCCTGCATCTCCTGCCATACAACGCTTCATAAGGAGCCATCTGAATGCTCGAATGGTACGAATTATTATAGGCAAATTCGACCAACGACAAATGTTCATCCCATGCTCCTTTGAAGTCTATGACACATGCTCTGAGCATTCCCTCTAGGGTCTGAATGGTCCTCTCAGACTGACCATCCGTCTGAGGATGAAATGATGTGCTGAAACTCAACTTAGTCCCTAGAGCTTCCTGCAAACTACTCCAGAATCTCGACGTAAATTGAGGATCCCTGTCGGATACTATGGAATCTGGAACTCCATGCAACCTCACTACCTCATCAATGTATTTCCTTGCTAACACCTGCAACGAATCTGTCTGCTTAATTGCCAGAAAATGGGCTGACTTGGTTAACCGATCTACAATAACCCACATGACATCATGCTTCCTACTAGTTCTGGGTAAACCCATCAGAAAATCCGTAGTGATCCTTTACCACTTCCATTCAGGAATAGACAATGGCCTTAACATGCCTGAAGGTGCCTGGTGTTCAGCCTTGACTTACTGACACACTAGACATCTGCTCACATACTCTGCTACATCCCTCTTCATTCCTTTCCACCAGAAATGCTCCTTCAAATCCTTGTACATCCTGGTGCTGTCTGGGTGCATGGAATAAGGTGCGTTATGTGCCTCATCCAAGATCTAATCCTTGACTTCCTTAACATTCGGAATACACAATCTGCTTCCGACTACCATAAGTCCGTCATCTCTCACTACCACTTCAGACTGCTTGCCATTCTAGATTTCCTCGCGAAGCTTACTCAATTCTGCATCCTGCTCCTGCAACTTCTTGACTTTCTCTCTAAGTATCGGCCTCACCCTGAATTGAGAAAGAATGCATCCTGACTTATCCTGCTTCAAGCTTATCTTAAGCTTAGCCATTTGTTCCAACAAAGGCAAGTAAACTGCCTAGACATGAGCTATGGATGACTTCCTACTCAATGCATCCGCTACTACATTTGCCTTGCCTGGATGGTACTCAATCATCAAATCATAGTCCTTAAGTAACTCAATCCACCTTCTCTGCCTCAAATTCAACTCTTTCTGGCTCAGTAAATACTTAAGACTCTTGTGATCCGTGAAGATCCTAGTCTGCACCCCATACAAATAATGTCTTCAAATTTTCAGGGCGAAAATTACTGCTGCTAGCTCTAAATCATAAGTAGGATAATTCAACTCATATAGCTTCAACTGCCGTGAAGCATAGGCTATCACTCTGTTGTCCTGCATTAACACACAACCTAAGCCTTTTCTCGAAGCATCACTGTACACTGTATACCCCTGATCTCCATTGGGCAGAATTAGGATTGGAGCGCTCGTTAATCTATGCTTGAGTTCCTCAAAACTCTTCTGACATTCTTCGCTCCAGATAAACTGTTGATTCTTCCTCAACAATTTAGTTATCGGCGCAGCTATCATGGAGAATCCCTCCACAAACCTCCTGTAATAACCTGCCAGGCCTAGAAAACTCCGTACCTATTTTACTGTCTTAGGCTCTTGCCAATTCACCACTGCTTCTACTTTTCTCAGATCAACATGGATCCCTCTGCTAGAGATCACATGTCCAAGGAAAACCACTTCATGCAGCCAAAATTCACACTTGCTGAATTTGGCATATAACTCTCTTTCCCTTAATCTTTGCAACACTATTTTGAGATGCTCTGCATGTTCCCCTTCATCCTTGGAATAGACCAGAATGTCATCGATAAATACTATGACAAACTGATCTAAAAACTCCTGAAAAACCCTGTTTATAAGGTCCATGAATGCAGCCGGAGCATTGGTCAGTCCGAATGGCATGACCCTGAACTCATAGTGCCCGTAACGGGTCCTGAAAGTCGTCTTGCTAACATCAGACTCCCTGATTCGGAGTTGATGATAACCTGACCTGAGATCTATCTTCGAAAAGACCCTTTCTCCCTGCAGTTGATCAAATATATCATCTATCCTGGGCTGAGGATACTTGTTCTTAATCGTCACCTTGTTGAGTTTCTTGTAATCAATACACATCCGCCATATTTTATCCTTCTTCTTAACAGATAGAACTGGCACTCCCCAAGGTGATGAACTTGGCATGATAAACTGCTTTTCTAATAATTCCTGCAATTGCTCCTTAAGCTCCCTCAACTCAGCTGGAGCCATCCGGTATGGTGGTATTGAAATGGTTGCGGTTCCGGGAACCAAGTCAATTGCAAACTCAATTTCCCTCACCGGCGGCAAACTCGGTAACTCTTCTGGAAATACTTCTGGGAACTCCCTCACTATAGGGTAATCCTCCAACCTTCCTACTTTCACCTCTGGATCCGCCACATGTGCCAAAAAGGCCTCACCTCCCTAGCCCATCATCCTGTCAGCTAGCAAAGCTGAAATGATCCGCGGTGCTGGCATCTTCCTGTCCCCCTTGAAGACCACTTTCTCCCCATTTCCCAGGTCAAACTCCACTTCCTTACGGCTACAATCTAACCTTGCCCGGTACTTTTCCATGGCATCCATACCTAGTATGACATCTAGTCCCTTTAGGTCTAGAGGTAGCAAGTCTACTACCAATCTAGCACCATCGATACTGAGCTCGCACTTCCTTTAGACTAAACTGATCACCACCTTACTCCCTAAAGGAGTACTAACAACCAGAAAATTATCCATAATCTCAGGATTCACAACATGCATATTCAGACTTGAGGACACAAATGAATGTGTAGAGCCAAGATCAATCGTAACATAAACCTGCTGAATTAAATAATTGAGCCATACCAGTCACAACTCCGGGAGCGGCTGCGGCTTCTTCCTGGTCATGGCAAATACTCTAGCGGTGCTCGACCTGTGCCTTGGCCTCCTGCAGGATTTTCCTTCCTCACGCCTCTGAGCGCCTACTACATGCGGTTTGGTTCTGTTGTTTCCATCTGCCTCTGGACTTGAAATTGAGAGCCCTCTTGCCTTGACCTCTGAGGACAATCTCTCATCATGTGCCCCTTCTCTTCACATTGGAAACAACCACCAAACCCCCTGAGACACTTCCCCGGGTGAAACTTCCCACATTAACCACACTGAGGGTTTGTATACTTGCCTTTCCATGTCCTCCCTGGGCCTCCCACACGAGACACCTTTCGAAACCGCCTTGATCTGCGGCTCTTGGCAGGACCACTATTGCCCATACCACCCTGAGAATGAAAAGTCCTGGTGCTCCTTTCAGGTGCTGGAGCACTCGCTCCCTTTCTAGAAGACTGCTCCCTGGTCTTCCTCTTTCTGTTTACCTCTGACTTGATGTTCTCCAACTTTTCGGCCTGGAGAGCAGCATCTACCAACTGCTGGTAGTCATGGAAATTATGGATCAACACCTTCTCCCTGATCCCTAAGTGCAATCCACTCTCAAACTTGCGGCACTTATCCTCTTCAGTCGCCATAATGTTTGCTGCATACCGTGACAGCTGAGTGAACTTCAGCTCATACTCACTCACGCTCAGCTCCCTCTGCGTGAGGCTCAGAAACTCCTTGACCTTCTCTTGGTCGTAAACCCTCGAGAAGTACTTCTTCTGGAATACTTCCAGAAACTCCCTCCATGTCAGCACTGGAGGTACTGCCTGACTGCGGGGCACTGACTCCCACCAGTGCAGCGCATCCCCCTGCAATAAACTAGCTGCATATTCTAACCTCTCCTCATCTGAGCACTTCATCTGATTCAGGACCCTCTCGGTTCGCTTCAGCCATGTTTCAGCTTCCTCGGGATTAGTAGTCCCGCTGAAATCGACAGCCCCATACTTCCAAAGCTTGTCATACTGCCCACTCTGATCTGCCGAAGTTGGCATCTAAGCTTGCATTCCTTAGCCCATGGCATAAGTGAAAGCCTGGGCGAAGGCCTGAAAGAACTGGGGATCTACTGGATTTACTTGAGGCATAGGAGGGGGCTGGAGAGGCACTTCATGCTGCACACTTGGTGCCTCTGAATCTGAAACAGGGATGGTTCCTGCATCCTGGGGAATATGGGATTCATCCGTACTTCCCCACTGAGAGCCTGATCGAGATTGAGCTCCTCGAGTTCTTCTTCGAGGCGGCATATTACTCCTTTAAATGAAAACCATTTCAAATCTTTAGCTCATGCTTTGTGAAACCAGTTCAAATCATGTAAAACAATTCAAAACCAATAATGCATGTACTGTATTTAAAACAATGCATAGGGTTCATGTAACATGATGCATGCTGACTCTACCCTTGAGGCTACCCACTAGGGTTCCTAGGAAATCATAAACCTAGGGCTGCTCTGATACCAAAAATGTCGGACCCCGTTCCCAGAGCTCAACTTCCGTAGTCCTGAAACCTTGCGCTTATTACATTGCAGTGCTATATGCTGTTGTTTCATAAAAATGATGAGCGCACACCACCTAAACATCAAAATCACATATTAACTTGTTCATATCAATTATAGCTTAAAGCCTCACGTTCGTATAGAGGCAAGATTCACCTTAATTGAAGTTATATAACTCAAGATACACTCCAAAAACCTAAAAGAGTTCATACCTGAAACATGCTCTCTTAACGGACCCCTCACTTACTTTAATGTAAACTACCTTATTTCAACTCCAAATGATACCAAACTTTATTGAGTGGAAGTTATATGTCTTAGGAATCTATTGGTTCAAGTCTCACCTCAATTGAAGGTCGGATGAGGGAATTATGTCCAAAAGGGTGGACTATGTTCACACCCAAAATTGAATTGAAACTGTCTTGGTGAGATTGCCATAACTTTTCATATAGATGCCGGATTAAGTTCGTTCTTTGACGATTAGAACGAAGACATCTAGAACTACAACTCTCATGAAGACCACAAAACGAGATTCGGCCTCTAAATAAGTCAAAAAGCACCATTTTCCTGTGGGTGTCCGTTAAACGGACACACATGTCCGTTTAACGGACACGTTCGGGTGAAAGTGTCCCAAATGCTTCGAGATTGTCCGTTAAACGGACATGCAAGTCTGTTTAACAGACATGGGCAGGCGAAAGAGTGTTTTTGTACTTGAGGCTGTCCGTTTAACGGACATCAAGTTTTCCAAAACTCCAAAGCCTCTCATCTCCAACCTAACTTCAAAACCACTTGCAACTATCACCTTTCAAAACTCATAACTTCTTATTCCTAGCTCCAACATGTGCATATTATACCTCCATGGAAAGATAACAAGATGAAATATAAATCTCATGAAGGATACAAAAGTTAAGTCCATCATTTATCGAGGTAAAAACTCATTCGAATGCACTGCTCTGACAATGACCAATGAAACAGTGGAAAGGCTACATGAACCGTAACTGATATAGGTTTTACCCCCATAAGTTTTTACACCTAACTCCAAATGAGGCAAATTATACACCATTTGAAAGGTCTAATCTTAAGCGAAAATCTTCAAGAAGATCCCTCAATTCAATTCAAACTCTAAGAGAGTTTAAATCACCAACAAAGGTTTGTCAAATTTTGCCAAAAATTTGACAGCACCTCCTTTAAAAGTTCACTATCCAAACTTCAATTCAATTTAATTCAACTCAAGTACCTGCATCAAAACCTCTATCTTCAATCTCTCACAACACATACCAATCCAAATATCCCAAAAGATCACTTCAATAGCAACAACACACTCCTAGCATTCTAATCATATCCAAACTATAGCACAATTACATTTCCCCCTTTCTTGTCAAATTCAAACCATACAATGATGCAATTATTTTAAAATATGCATGAATTATACAAAATAAATTAGAACTGAACATTCTTGCATTCATATGAAAATACGAGTTATTACAAGGCCTTAGAGGGCATTTTAAGCCACTACCTCGAGAATCTAAAATACAAACTTGCAAAAGCATCATTTGCCCAAAATGCATCTAAAGCATTGATTTACAAAATTTAACTTGAAATACAAAAATTATCTATTTCTGGAGCAATGCCTTTAAGCTCGATGGTCGATCTCGTGTTCCTCACATGGAGATGGGAAGGAATTGGAGGGGGTGAGCTTACGCTCGTGGGTAACATGTTTATATTTATGCAAATAAGCTGAATTTATTTCATATACTGCTAGCAAAATCTCTCATCAAACAATCATACAACTTTGCATTTCATAATCTCATCAAGCTAAAAACATAATTTTCATGATTCATGCGTCTATCATTCTTGCAAATACATGCTAACACATAAACACACAGCTAATGGTTCGGTAAGATAAGTCCACAATAACTGACGAACTACACAAGTGTAGTCGTATGCTGAGGAGTCCGAAAAGGAACATCCTTGCCGCAATCGGGCAGGCGGGCGAAGCCTATACTGGTCAACGTGCACGTGACTCTGCTGGGTGGACTTAATTACCCACATAACATGAATTCATGCATCAAAATCTGGACTTTTCTTGTCCACTGACTGATTTCTGAAAATGGATTTTTCATGCATCCAAATAGCTGATTTTTGAAAAATGTATTTCATGCTTAACTCACATTTTATGATTTCACTAATATTCATGCTCATTCAATTCATGAACTTGTCAAGCAATATCAAGCAATGTTATATACTATTCAAACTTTCACATAATGGCAATCATAAATCAATTTATACACAATCAAAGCTCAATCAATGCTCATCCCAAGGTAGTTGGAAAAAATTAATTTCATTAGTTGAGATAGTATTTAAAACTTACAAACATAAAGATAAAAATGAAACCCACCTTATATCTTGCTTAATCCTTGCTTAGGAGTTCTCTTCTTCTTGCTCTTCTCCTCTCTCTTGCTCTACTTCAAAAGAAACAAAAACCCATTTTAAAATAACTTCAATTGAAAATCTACATAACCTCTTACATGAAATTAACTTCAAAATCACTAAACCCACTTCATTTCTAAGCTTTCTACACCATAACCTAACTAAAAACTAACACTTGAAATCATGACTTACCTTGGTTCTTGACTCAACTAAAGAGTTTCTTGGTTCAAGGTGTATCTTAGCTCTTCCTCTACACTTTTCCTTCTTGAACTTTCTTCAAACACTTACTTAATCTCTTGGAAACTCAAGACCTAGCCAAGCTTTTCCTTTTTCTTCTTCTCCCGTCTCCTTCCACGAATTCTCCCTCTCTCCCTCTAATTTTCGTAATCTTCCTTCTATTCTTCTACTAACCCACTTAATTCCATCTCTTTTATACTACTTACTAACTTACTTAAGCCTATAGGCCTAAAGCCCAACTCACTTCTTCTTCCTTCCTTCTTATATTCTCTTTAAACTACTCAAGCCCATTTATCTTTTAAGCCCATCTTATTCTCTTTTCCTTTCCTACATCATTAAGGCCCAACTAACACATTTAATCTCATTAACTCACCACCTAACTCTTTAATGCTATCACATACTAATTAATGCCAACTCAATTAATGCTAACATAACTTACTCAATTAATCTAATCATGCTTAATTTTAAAAAACAAAAATTTTGGGGCTAACACGCCTGCCCGCAAGTGGCAAGGAGTTCCTTTTAGGAATCCTCAAGAATTTACGACTACACAAGGCCATTCTATGGAATTGTGTAGTTCGTCATGAATTGTGGACTTGCCAAACCATTATGATGTGTTAGATGTTATGTGTTATGTGATTGAATTGTGACAAGTTTATTGCATTCATGGTTTTATGCACACAAAAAATTCACGAATGGTGATTTTAAGCATATCACATGAATCTTGAACGAAATATGTGTTTTATTACTCAAAAAGGAAGTTTTCATGATAAAGAACTTTGCAATAGTTTTTGCTTGTTATTTTAGTTATAAGCATATTACCTACTGAGCTTCCAAGCTCACCCCATTCTTTTCCCCCATCTCCAGGTTTTTTAGCAACAAATCAAGTGGAAGTGGATCAAGGCACCAATTGCATGTTTTGGTTGTGTTTGGAAAAATGAATGTAAATAAGGCTTTAGTTATATGTTAAGAATTATTAGAATGTGTATGTTATGTAATTTGGATATTGATATAGATGTTGTAAATTGGCTTGGAAATGCCAATAAAATTGTAAAAACTCTTGATGCATGATGTTAATGCAATATGGATTGGCATATGAATATGAATTATGTATTGTGTATGATGATGTGGGTTGAAATTAGATGAAAATGAATAAGGTTATCCTTTTGAGTTAAGGAATGACATATTGTTATATATGTAAATGAATGGTTATGATGAACGTTGTTGAATGAAAGAAATCTTATGAATTGGGGTTAATGTGAAGAGTAAAAATGAAATGAAGTTGAAATATGACTCATCATGGATGAGCTTAGATTGAAATTAAGTAGAATGGAAGAAGTAAATCAATTGAATTAAGGGATTTGAATATGAGTTTCCTTTGCTTGGAATTGAAATGTTATGGTAAAGAGGGATTGAAAATTGATATGAATGTGTAGTTTTGATGAAGCAATTGAGAGAAGATTTGAGAAATTGATGAAATAAGATTGATGGCTGAGTTACTAGGAAGTGATTTTGCATGATAAGAAATGAAAATTATAAAGTGTATAGGTATATATGGTGTTAGGATGAAGTTTGAAGCATTGGAGATGCTTGAAAGAAGGTTTGGGACACATTGCCCCGTATGTGTCCGTTAAACGGACATACAAGTCCATTTAACGGACCTTCTCTGATGGTTTTGGACACTTTAGGCAGTGTGTGTCCGTTAAACGGACATGGATGTCCGTTTAATGGACTGTCTCGGGTGAAAATGGACAGTTTAGCCAGTCCATGTCCGTTAAACGGACAACCTCAGGTCAACTTTAGTAATTTGCGTTTTTGACCAGTTTTGAAGCCAAATCTCATTTTGAGGCCTCTAATACGAGTTGTATATCTCGATGTTTTCTTTCTAATGGATTAAGAAAGAAGGAATTTGGATATTTGTAGAAAAAGTTATGGCAATCGCGCCAAAGTATGTTCAAATTGATTTTGGGGAATGAACATGATATACACTTTTGATCATAACTCCCTCATTAGACCTCCAATTGAGGTGATTCTTGAGGAAATGCTTTTCTAAGACATGTAGCTACCTCTCCATAAAATTTTTTAGCATTTGGAGGTGATTTGCGGAAATTTGTATTAGAGCAAGTAAGAGGTCAGTTAGGAGAGCATGATTAGGGTTTGTGCACGTTTTAGCATTTTGATGATATCCTGAGCTATAAAGCTCCAATTGAAGTGATTCTTGCTTTAAAACGAACAAGAGATATATAGCTATGATTTCTACGAAGAAGTCAAAAAGAATTGAAGATGTTAAGTCTTCCAAATTCTGTGCACAAATAGGAGAAATGAGGTTAAGCATAGTGACTGTTTTGTTTGGGCACACCATGGAAGATATTGTAAGTGAATTTTGGATTGTTATAAGAATGAAGATAAATTGATGATGTCTAAATGGATTAAGATTGAAAAAAAAATTAACCCTTAAAGGTTATGTTCACACTCCCGTTTCATGATCCAGAATAAGCAAGGCTTCATAAGTGAGCAAGAGAGTTGGGTTCCGATAACGGGATCCAACATTTGTGGTATCAGAGCACCAAAATTGAGATCTTATATGGGTGCATATGTATAAGTGATATGCATGAGGAATTGAGAAGAGTTTGAAGGATAAGATTGAATTAGTGAGAAAAATGATGGTGGTGGAAAAATGAAAATGAGAAATAATACATGGTCAAATATGACAGATAATGATTCGATGTTGTGTAGTGGAGCATGCATTGTATGGCATTATGGTGATATGTCCCTGAATCTGATCTAGATGTAAATACATGATCATGGCTTATTTGAGGAAGACAAGGATATAAGGGGGAAAGGTTGAGCTTAAAGTGAACAAGGGGAACGTATTGAAAACAGACATTTTTATGGTCTTAAGAGGATGCAATCGGAACCTAGTGGGTACATGCTTATAATAAGCCAATTTGTTTTCTTTAAAGCAAGAGAATTTCATGATTTAAATTGCATCATAATTGTTGCATAAGTCTTGCCTTGAATGCATTGCACGATTGCCACTTGTTTGATATGTGATATGTGACTTGTGTAATGATTTTTCACGTATAAGATTGAATTTTTGAATTAATGGCGAATATATATATATATATAGATATATATATGTATGCAAGATGTTATGTGGAGGATAATGGGAAGATGGGATGAATGATAGTTATATTTGTACAGGTCCAAGAAAGTTAAATCGTTTGTTATTGTGAGTATCTATATGATGATCCATCATATGTAAGTGAGTGTATTAAGCACATAGGTGCTATATGTGTGGATAGATAGAGATTTGTTAAAATGTTACAATAAAGAATAAATTCGAAGATCAAGAGAAGAATATTGTCTAGGATTAATGGGGACCAAAGTAGCAAGTATGCGAAACAGAAATTGTAAGTGGGCAACTGGGATGAAATTGATGATGCCACCCAAGCATATGTGACAATAAGTGTGTTCATTTCTCCATTTAGTTTTGAGTGATTTAAACATTATGACCTTGTGAGGATAATAGAAATTGCTCCTCCTAAGAAATTAAGAATAGCCGAAAATGTGATGATAATAAGTGATTGATCAAGATTGCACGAATAGTATAGATGATGGTAACAAGAAACCCTCTTTGCAAGAAGAATTTGATTAAGTTAGAATAAGCAGATCAGATAGTTTTTGTTAAAAGGGAGTGCCCTCCCTAACAGGGATTCAAGTCAAGAGGTAGATCATGTTATTGAACAAGATTGTATTTTGTTGATGTAAAGATT
Source organism: Erythroxylum novogranatense (assembly GCA_029891385.1). Classification (NCBI taxonomy): domain Eukaryota; kingdom Viridiplantae; phylum Streptophyta; class Magnoliopsida; order Malpighiales; family Erythroxylaceae; genus Erythroxylum; species Erythroxylum novogranatense. Next base: position 29,695,502 of record CM057224.1, read on the forward strand.
CACATGAGTGAAATTCTGAAATAAGGATACATGGATTGCTATTATGAGGAGTATATATATAAGTTCATTATATATATTATGTGTAGCACCCCACTCCCGACGAGACCCGAACTCGACATCAACAGTGATATCCGAGCCCGTGACCCGGGAGGGTGGCGTACTAGAACAATCACTACCTTTTTAAAACTCGTTATAACATTTATCTTCTCTTTCAAAAACAGTTGAGTGCGCAAAACGATAATGATTTGGGCCCGCAATACTAAAACATTTTCATACGAAATCATTGTTTGGCCAAACACTATTTCAATAACCAAATCAGTTCATATACATATAATCATTTCCAAATTTGGCCCAATACAATTTCAATACCAAATTACGAAAATACCAATTAGACACAATCCAAATTGACATTTATGCAGACGTGTACTGATCCCGACCCTTACTCTGACTCTTTGCAGTAGACATACTCCCGTTTCACTAACGGGGTACTCTTCATTTCCTGAAAAATAATTGCAATGTTGGGTGAGTTTGCGAACTCAGTGAGAAACCATCATCGATGGTTCACCCAACTCATGCATCCATAATCATATACACATTATGTCGCATGTTAACAAATTCATAAAATCACATGCATTCAATTTCAGTTTCACACAGTACACCTTTGATCATTCATATATGCAATATGCATGTGACACTTTCATTTTCTTTTCGTTGTTGTGACCGTGCGCCTGAGTTCACTTTCGTTGAGCCAGTGGCTCTGAAATCGTTGGGCGTGATATGCCCTGTGGTGAGCCTGAGGCTCTAACAGTCGTTGGACCTGAAGTCCTGTGTGTTGAGCTTAAAGCTCTCATATACATTGGGCGTGATATGCCCTGATAATCCCTGTGAAGGGCACTATGCATTGAGCCTGTGGCTCTGAATACGTTGGTACCACCGGTCACAACTATCATTATCTGATCATGCAATTATGCATGAATGCACATGTTCACTTTTCATTTCGATAACACCTTTTAGTTCTTCTGACCTTTGGTCCGGTATTTCGATCATATGCACATTCAATTCATTTCACTCATGCATTACAATCCAATTAAGCTAATGCATTTATACACAATTATTCACGTTTACACTTCAATATCACAATCCAATATTTCGAACACCCATGATCCGAAATCAATCAAAAGCAATCACACATATATCCATCCTTAACTCCACATGGCATTAATGCATCTAATATTAAACACATAAAGGCCGAGGAACCAACTAGGTTACTCACCGCACTTCCGAGCTATAGCACAGAAGTCCCAAAGATATCCGTGGAATTGCTCCATCGGTGCCTTTAAAAACAGTCAAATAATCACATTACCAAAGATACCAATTTCAATATTCAATAGCAAATACGATAAATACTATACATGTTATGACATTCCCGATCCTATTCCCGATTTTCTCAATTTAATCACTCTCACTCTAATCCATAACAATTCCAATTGTTATTAACCAATTTACCAATTTCCATACTCTATAGTCACATTCCAATTAAACTCACAATCACTATACGTTTACCACTCAATTTCCGATAATCATCAAATTCAATTCCTATTCTCTCAAATGCCATTTTGATCCATAACCAATCCAAATTAGATCCCAAAATTCTCGAATTCAAAAACCTCAATAATCAACTTTTCAGAAACAGTCTCCCTCGTTGCGACGTATAATCCATTGTTAAATCATGACGACGTCGTTCTTCTTTCGTCATGACGTGCGGACCAAGCTTTGCTCGTCATGGCAAGACGACTCCACTCGTCGCGGCGTGCGGCCGATACTCTGCTCTTCGCGGCACACAAATTAAATATTTAATATTTGTCGTGACGTGCACGCTAAGGGGGCTCGCCGCGACGTGTTCATCACACGTCATGACGTGCGAACCCGTAAACTCGTCCAAACCCGAAATTTTGCAGATCCTCTGATATAAATCCTCCCAAATCCATTCTAAACACTCTCAATCAGTTTTAAACCTTAAACCCAACTTATTTCTATCCTCAAAACATCATTTAACTCATTTTCATCAAAACCCAAATCAAAACCAACAAAACCCTATCATCGAAACTTTTAACTTTCTAACCAATTTCTTACTCACATATATGATCAAATCAAACAATTTAACTCATAAACACATAGAAACTTACCTGATTCAAGCTTCGATCCTTTGAAAATCCTTCAAGAACTCCAAATCCCAAGTTTTTCTCACCCACGACCGTCGATGATGAGAAATGAACTTTTTAGCTTATATCTTAAGCTTATATATATATATATAAGATCATCTGCCACATGCCCAATTCTTAGGGTCTAACAAATCCGATTCTTATTCTATTTTTCTCCCAATTTCGCAATAACCATAACTAATAAATCCTGAAATTATAATCTCAATTGTTTCATATCAATTGTCAATCAATCTCGGACCGGAATCAATTTAATCACCACTAAGCCAATCTTCCTGCGGATCCATTACTCTAAAATCCTAAAAAGTTCCCATAAATTCACAAAATTAGCAAATACCCATTCCTATACTCATATTCCACTTTCCATTCCTCTAAATTCCATTTCATTCCAATTCCATATTCAAAACCTAATTTATACACTTATTACTAAATTTCCAATTTTCACACCAATTCTCATCTGCATAATTATAACCAATTTCCGATACACAATCAATTCGGAATCGTCATACATGTACGTATATATATATATATATACTTGTGCAGTCAATAATCATTACCGATATCTATAAAAACAATATTGCATGCACAATGTCACATTTGCCTGTACCCAATTCTAACCCGATCCAAATTACTGACATACCCGTCACTCCGATAACGGGATGTTACATTATGAGAAAGTATGTTCGGGAGATACAAATCTGATTTGACAAATATATTAAAATCACAAGAAGTTGATGCAAGGAATAGAGAAAATCAGTCGAGCAAGGAAGTTAATAGGGAAATTGAAAAGAGAGTGAGACAATGTACCTCATTGAGGAATCAGTTAATTAAGGGATCATGAGGGCTAATCATGAGGTACATGAAATTTGATAATAATTGTTTGGGTTAACAATGCCCGATAGCATTATGGTATTGGAGACTAATATGATCTAAGATTTGATGATGTATGGATGAATGCATGAAGAAGAAAGTTTAACGCGTATGAGCAATGTAAGTAAAGAGACTTTTGAAAGAACTGTGCTGATACAGATTTTATCATATGGATTTGGAAATTCTACTCTAGCACTAAGAGTTTTGGCTAAATTAAAGGTAGCATAATGCATTGATTTTACATGTATGGAGATAGCTAAAGATCTATAAGTTGATTTTGATACATGATTTAGAGCAGTTGCATTAATGATGGTGTTGAAAGTTGGAGACAATGTATGTACAGGAACATTTTAGGTATGCATATGCAAGTACAGATCGTATAAGTTCAAGGCAATTAGTGAATTGGGAGAATTAAATATGAGACTCAGGAGATTGATGTAAATACTGAAAGCCTATGATTTTACAAGTGAGAAATTCCAAGTGAAGCTAAGTGTTATATCAGATACCTTAAGTAGAAAATTATCAGAGCTAATGCAAAAAAAACATGGAATTAGGGGTTTAGTATATCCCAAATTGAGGAGGAAAAGATTGTGAAGATTTATAAATTCGATTGGTTGAGTTTGATAGAAGCATAAATTTGTATATGAGTTAATGGAAATTGCATATGAGTTTGTATGTGATGAATATGTATTGGATATGAAAAATGACTCGAAGTGGTTTAGAATTAAGGTTTGTGTTTCTGCTGAGATCCCGGACGGAGGGTCCAGTGGATTTGAGGTATGTGAAACTGTCTGGAATATATAGAAGTGTATTCAAGTTATTTGAAGGTTTGGGTTATTGAAATTACAATCGTTATGCTGCCGGATTTTATATGGTAGTATATGAATAAGTGAAATTGTGTATGAATTTATGGATTTATTGGCGTGAGTATGAGATTGTTATGGTAAAGAATTAGAATATGATGAATAAGAAGACTTAAGTAATTTGAGATTAGTATGAGTTAAGGATAAGTTTCCAAGTATGATAAAGTAATTTCCAAAAGTAGAAATTACTTGTTTGTTTTCGAATAAGATGGATTACGTCATGAAAGAAATGAAATGATGAAAAAAAAAGTTTATACCGATTCGGATAGGTCAAGTCTAAAGTATCCAATGCAACGCTTCCTTAAGATAATTATTCCCAGATGTCGGACACTTGTAACGCTATTCGATTTTACTTCATTTGTATATTTTGATTCCCAAATTGAATTCGATCCGTATGTGTTTCGTATTTCTGTTGTTCGATAATTTGATTTCGACCGTTTATTCGATTTCTTTTTCGACTCATGTGTTTGCTTCGCTATATGATCCGATTCATTGTTTTTCGTTCCGTTTCGGATTCGTGTCAAGAGTGACCATTTTTAGTTTAAGTAGTGGGGTTATGAGTGTTCAGTGTAAAAAGTTAGGTTCTGGTAACGGGATCCAACAGATGGTCTTTGTTTCCAAATGATTTACGAAAAATCTATAATGATTCGGACAATTTTCCATAAATGACTTGAATTGTGAAGTTTATGGATGGATTGAATACAGATTTGAACTTTGGGTTGAATAGGAAGAATGATACATAGTGAATGAAATAAGAAGTATGTCAAATTGCAAAGTGCAACTGGTGACATAGGCTATGCATCCCAGCAAGAATACAATGAAAGATTTTTTTAGAAACTAAGAATGTCAAAGCAAGCAAGTGAATAATTAAATTGATGGTCTTAACTATCAAGAATATGCTTAAGGCTTATAATTTGATGTTCATAGGACCATAAGATCCAAGTAAAGTTCTAGTTGAACTTAAACTGTATGAGGAATTAGAAGATAGAAAAAGTCATTGCTTTTGTATTATGATGAGTAAGGCTTACACGTCGTTAAAAAGCTAGAATTGGAGATGTATTGGACAAGTGAAATGGATGAATGATAAGCATCAAGTGAATTAAGAAAGATGAATAAATTAGAAGGATCAAAGTCAAGGGCATGAAATTTAGTAAGAATAGGCATGAGAGTTGTGTTAGCACACAGTCATTTAGCACTACCCAGATGAGAATTTTCAAGCGTAAGACAAGTTGCCTCTGTGATACTCTCAGAGCTATATCTTTTAGTAAGCTAAGGCTATTAAATGAGGTTTTTTGATGATTATTCATGAGTAAAGAAATTAGGAATTTACGAAATTGACAAGAAATGGAAAAGATGGTTTAGATACAGGGTGGATTGCATGAGAAATATTAGAAGTGAAAAGCTAGAAAATGTAAGTTCATTGAGCATGTTGTGGTGTTTCAGCCATAAGTTGATCTATAGTTATCCAAATGAGATGATTCTTGATTTGGATTAAATTAGAGACATAAGGCTACCAGTTGTATGAAGACATTAAGTTCTAATTTGATTGTTAAGAAGGTCAATTTTAGGACGAAAATCATGTGCAGGAAAATATTTTAATATAAGAACAATATGAAATGTTGGTGAATAACTCTTAGGATATGAAATAAATTGAATAATTTTGGGTGTCTTTATGAAATTAAGAAAATGAGGAACAATTGTCTAGAAGGAAGTTCTGTCAAATTCCTTCAATTTCATGATTAGAAAATGTCTTGATCTTTGGAGAAAATTAAGTATGAATTAAATGAATTTTAATGTCTTACTAAAGTATTTTATGAAATTAATTAGCATGTTAATGGGATTTAATTAACATGTTAATTTGACTAAGATCATATGGCATGAATTAAATGTATTAAGGTGGTAAATAGCATTGAGGGCAAAATGGGAAGACAACTTAAGTCATTTGTGTTGCAAGGCCATTCATTAAGGGCATTATGGGCAAAAGACATGTGGGCTTGGTATATAAGGAATGAGAGTCACGAAAATTAGAAGAAAAAAGAAGAGAAAATAGAGAAGAGAGGGAGAGATGTGGTGGAGGAGAAGAAGAAAACGAAGATGGAGAGAAAGAAGAGAAGAAGAGAAGGAAATCCAAGAGAAAGGGAAGGAATTTCGTGGAACAAGGAGTGGAATCAAGCTTTCTAAGGTAAGTTCTCCCACTTTTCAGCTTCTTTGTTGAGAAATGGTTAGGGTTTGTTCATGGAGAAGTTCTAGAGAGAGAAAGTTAAAAGGAAGAAGAAGATGGTGAAATCCTTTGGAGTTTTGGGTTTCTAAGCTAGATTTGAAGTTTTCTAACCCACATGAACGATGGATGGGTTAGATTAGAGCTTGATTAGGGTTTATGGAATTTATGTGATAAGTAGGAAAATTTGGGGGTTTTCCAAATCTAATGGAAATTTATAGAATTTTGTTTGTGTTAAGGCTATTAAAGACCTTTCCAAGGGCAAGAAGAAGGAAGCCATTGATTTTGGATTTCCAAGAACAAGCAAGGATTTTTAAGGTGGCTTTTATGTTTATAGTTGAATAATGGGCCATTGATATATTTTCAAAATCAAGAAGATAAATGATTTCAAATTCATTATTTTTAAATGCTTTGAGAAATTTTTACAATTGATGCATTTATTGTTTGAATGCTTGAGAACCTCTATGTGAATTTGGTTGAACAAATGATGAAATGATGGATGCTTGTCTTTAGATGAATTGAGAAATGATGATGAATTTTCATATGGAATGTTACATGCTCATGAAAGGATTCATGAAAAATTTCATGATTTATGAAAAACAAAAATTCCAAGAGTTTTGCCATTTGGGGCAATCATTTTTCAAGAGCATGATTACATGTTATGTGGGTTAGGTATAGTCCACCCAAGAACTGTCGCGTGCATGCTGACCATGAATAGGCTTCTCCCGCCTGCCCGCAAGTGGCAAGGAGTTCCTTTTAGGACTCCTCAAGATTATACGACTACACAAGGCCATTCTATGGAATTGTGTAGTTCGTCATGAATTGTGGACTTGCCAAACCATTATGATGTGTTAGATGTTATGTGTTATGTGATTGAATTGTGACAAGTTTACTGCATTCATGGTTTTATGCACACACAAAAAATGCACGAATGGTGATTTTAAGCATATGACAAGAATCTTGAAAGAAATATGTGTGTTATTACTCAAAAAGGAAGTTTTCATGATAAAGAACTTTTGAACAGTTTTTGCTTGTTATTTTAGTTATAAGCATATTACCTACTGAGCTTCCAAGCTCACCCCATTCTTTTCCCCCATCTCTAGGTTTTTTAGCAAGAAATCAAGTGGAAGTGGATCAAGGCACCAATTGCATGTTTTGGTTGTGTTTGAAAAAATGAATGTAAATAAGGCTTTAGTTGTATGTTAAGAATTATTGGAATGTGTATGTCATGTAATTTGGATATTGATATAGATGTTGTAAATTGGCTTGGAAATGCCAATAAAATTGTAAAAACTCTTGATGCATGATGTTAATGCAATATGGATTGGCATATGAATATGAATTATGTATTGTGTATGATGATGTGGGTTGAAATTAGATGCAAATGAATAAGGATATCCTTTTGAGTTAAGGAATGACATATTGTTATATATATAAATGAATGGTTATGATGAACGTTGTTGAATGTAAAAAATCTTATGAATTGGGGTTAATGTGAAGAGTAAAAATGAAATGAAGTTGAAATATGACTCATCATGGATGAGCTTCGATTGAAATTAAGTAGAATGGAAGAAGTAAATCAATTGAATTAAGGGATTTGAATATGAGTTGCCTTTGCTTGGAATTGAAATGTTATGGTAAAGAGGGATTGAAAATTGATATGAATGTGTAGTTTTGATGAAGCAATTGAGAGAAGATTTGAGAAATTGATGAAATAAGATTGATGGTTGAGTTACTAGGAACTGATTTTGCATGATAAGAAATGACAATTATAAAGTGTATAGGTATATATGGTGTTAGGATGAAGTTTGAAGCATTGGAGATGCTTGAAAGAAGGTTTGGGACACATTGCCCCGTATGTGTCCGTTAAACGGACATACAAGTCCGTTTAATGGACCTTCTTTGATGGTTTTGGACACTTTGGGCAGTGTGTGTCCGTTAAACGGACATGGTTGTCCGTTTAACGGACTGTCTCGGGTGAAAATGGATAGTTTGGCCAGTCTATGTCCGTTAAACGGACATGCATGTCTGTTTAACGGACAGCCTCGGGTCAACTTTAGTAATTTGCATTTTTGACCAGTTTTGAAGCCGAATCTCGTTTTGAGGCCTCTAATACAAGTTTTAGATCTCGATGTTATATTTCTAATGGAATAAGAATGAAGGAATTTGGATATTTTTAGAAAAAGTTATGGCAATCGCGCCAAAGTATGTTCAAATTGATTTTGGGGAATGAACATGGTATACTCTTTTGATCATAACTCCCTCATCAGACCTCCAATTGAAGTGATTCTTGAGGAAATGGTTTTCTAAGACATGTAGCTACCTCTCCATAAAATTTTGTAGCATTTGGAGATGATTTGAGGAAATTTGTATTAGAGCAAGTAAGAGGTCAGTTAGGAGAGCATGATTAGGGTTTGTGGACGTTTTAGCATTTTGATGATATCCTGAGTTATAAAGCTCCAATTGAAGTGATTCTTGCTTTAAAACGAACAAGAGATATATAGCTATGATTCCTATGAAGAAGTCAAAAAGATTTGAAGATGTTAAGTCTTCCAAATTCTATGCACAAATAGGAGAAATGAGGTTAAGCATAGTGACTGTTTTGTTTGGGCACACCATGGAAGATATTGTAAGTGAATTTTGGATTGTTATAAGCATGAAGATAAATTGATGATGTCTAAATGGATTAAGAATGAAAAAAAAAATTAACCCTCCAAGGTTATGTTCACACTCCCGTTTCATGATCCAAAATAAGCAAGGCTTCATAAGTGAGCAAGAGAGTTGGGTTCCAGTAACGGGATCCAACAATAGTGTTGTCATATAACATTTCAACAGGATCATTAACTTTAGGAGTAAGATTAAGATCTTGGATAAAACTTCTCAACTATATTGCCTCTTGAGCGACAAGACAACAAGCAATGTATTCTGCTTCCATCGTTGATAATGATATATAGTCTTGCTTCTTGCTGCACCAAGATATGACTCCCCCTCCTTAGGTGAAAACATATCCTGAGGTTGACCTAGACTCATCCGGGTCACCGCCCTAATCGGCATTCGAATATCCCCTTAACCTTAAATCCTTGCCTTGATAGCAAAGGACCAGGTCTGAAGTACCAAGAAGGTAGCAAAAAATTCTTTTGTTGGACCCCGTCTCCGAAACCCAACATTCGGACCCATCCAGCGTAGAAGACCCACAACCGAACACATATGCTAATCACAAATATGGAAAAAATTTCACTTTATAAAAATTCGGGGTTAGCTCTTGATAAAAATGATCCCTCGGATCTCACGATTCCAACGCAACTGGAATCGCTCAATTCGGGTTAGGAATGAAGATGTTATGGTTAAAACACTATCTCGAAGAAAACAATCAAAACTGAGCACTACCGACTTGGTAAGCATTTGAAAATCTTAAAGGCTTAATCACTGATCGGTCTCTTCATAAAACGTGTAGGTTTATGCCTCTAGTTTAATTTAAAATAAGAATCGCTTTGATCGGAGCTCTATAGCTCAAGATATTTTAAAATTCGAAGCATAGTCATTACTTATCAACGATCGCCATGCTTCGTTTCAAACCACCATTTTCAATTTGAAAGAAAATCTGATAAGTCCAGTGTAGAAAGGTAGAAAATCTTTTAGAAATCCAATGCTTCGAGAATGAGGTCGATCGGAGGTCCGTGCAAAAGTTATGGCCAAAAGAAGGAAGAGGGGTCGTAAGACAAAAACAGACGATAAAATGAGACGAAGATGACGTCATCCTTAGCAAAAAATCAGACGGAGATGATGTCATCCTCAGCAAAAATCAGACGGAGATGAACAGTAACATCGTCTGATTTTTGCTACTGATAACATCGTCGGTTTTTGCTCATGATGCATCGTCTGGTTTTGCTATAGTGCATCGTCTGGTTTTTGCTCTGATTGCATCGTCCGGTTTTTGCTTTCTGATGCATCGTCTGGTTTTTGCTATAGTGCATCGTCTGGTTTTGCTACAGTGCATCGTATGGTTTTTGCTACAGTGCATCGTCTGGTTTTTGCTACAGTGCATCGTCTGGTTTTTGCTACAAAGGCATCGTCTGTTTTTGCTTCTGATACGTCGTCGGTTTTTCTACAATGCAGCTCCACTTGCAAAGGTCATAACTTTCCATTCCGAACTCCAAATTTAACAAAATTGGTGTCTATTTCATAGAGAAAAGAAAGATCTACATTTTTCATGAAGATCACTGACCCAAATTCCAACTATATAAGGGTTAAAAATGGTCACAAAGGTTCTGTCTAAAAATCTGTCATTTGACAGCACCTACATTTAATTCTAACCACTCACACCTACCATTTTAATCCCTCATAAATAGCTTATAAACATCTTAGAAGAACCCTACAGCTCGCCTATCACTCTCAAGGAGTCATAAAGCTCCCATACAATCCTCTAACAAAACAGAAATATCAGAAAATGCAACATACCCAGAATTTACAAAACTTTTACAACTCCTAACCTTGGAAATTTTCCAGCAAGCTCTTTCAAGGCAAAACCCAGTGAGACACCCAGCAAATCTCCAAACTTAAAAGAATGGTACATATGCTTCACACATAGGTCACAAATCAACAAAAGCATATAATGAAGAGAGTACTAGAGCTCTCATTCTCTTTTCCAATCATAAGAAAGATTCATGCATAGCTTTGGTTACATATTGGCATATTCATCAAAATCAAGTACAAAACACAAAAGATGAGATGCTCGATGATCAATATGCTTACAAAGCTATTCCAAAAGCTAGTTATTAACTTAATACAAAAGTTCCTAAGTTCTTGGGTGATGTCGATGCCTTGCAAGGTTCAACTCTCAACTTGAATTTTCACCGAGGAGGAGAATGGGGTGAGCTAACACGCCCAGATGGCTAACAAATTTATAGCCATCACATAATGAGCCACACACACACATTAATAATCCAAAGCATTAGCAATTTACATAATAGGTTGAAAACTCAACTTTATCACCTAACTCACAATTTACTCAACTCATCACACAAGGCATAACATAGAATCATCTTGCAACTAACACCCATCTTATGCATCATAAACACTTATAAATGATGAAATGCACACAATTGGCTCGAGAGTTCCATAGACCGACGAAACCGAAGTTTACCGTAATCACGACGAGTCCTTTTTTCTTGGGATCTCGTAAGCCTAAAGCGAGCAGCGGGAGAAGGCTAATGGGGTCAACGTGCACGTGACTTCACAAAGGGTTCTCTCTCCCAAACACAATCAATATGCTCACATATCAAAACACAAGATTCACATTTTACGCTTATCGCACTCTTTCAAAGCATCAAAGTTCCATTCTTTCCTCTCAAAACACAAAATTTCATTTTCAATATGCACATAGTATAACAAGATAGCACACATAGGGCTTTGCCCATTACACAATAACTATAAAGATGTTACCCACCTATCGTCGGAAATTCGGATTCACGATTGCTCTTCCTCTCTCTCTTGAGTGAGGTTTCCTTGGTTCCCTTCAATAAAACACATTTCGAAACTCATTGGAAAAGTCGAAACATTCAAGAATCGATAAATCAATAACGAAGTCTTAAACCTAACCTACCCATAGCCCATTTAAGCTAAAACAACCAACCCTAGCTTCGGAATCACAAAACCACTCATCTCTTCTTTCTTTCTTCATTCCTACACAAACCCTAACCTTCATTTCATCCCATTTCTTGAATCTAACTCAAAGGAAGATAGATACTTACCTTAAGCTCTTGATTTCTCTTCTTTTTCTCCTTCTTTATTCTTCTCCACAAGCCCCCCATGATTTTCTCTCTTCCTTTCTTCCTTGGCTAGCTCACGTTTTCCTTCTCTTCTCCTCTCCTTTGGATTCTACGACACTCTCTCTCTCCTCCTCTTACTTTAACTCTTCTTTAATTCCTTTAATTCATCCTACACCAAAACTACATAGTTTTGGCTTTCCCCTTACATAAAGGCTTTTGGGCCTCCACCTCCCAAGGCCTACTTCCACCAAACCCACTTATTATTAATCCTCCTTCTACTTAATCCATTTACCTAAGCCCATACTTTCCAATATTAAGCCCAAGCTTTCATTTAATTTCTAACTTCTAATTTCCAAGCCCAACTTAAAAATATTTACATAAACACATAATTAAATCAATTAAGACAAAATAAAATAATTAACGAATAAATCCATAAATAAATAATTAATTAATTCAAATAAAAAAAAATTTGGGGCCCAACAATTCTCCCCTCCTAATAGAATTTCGTCCTCGAAATTCTTACCTGAGTCCATGAAGAGGTAGGGATACTTCTCCCTCATGGCTTCCAAGGGTTCCCAAGTAGCCTCCTCGGTCGAATGGTTCCTCCACAAGACCTTAACCAGCTTCACAATATTATTCCTTAGCACTTTTTCCTTTGAATCTAAGATCTCCACTGGTTGCTCCTCATAACTCAAATCCTCTCTCAACTGAACTTCTGAAGGTTGAACTATATGCGAAGGGTCCGACCTATATCTCCTCTGTAGGAAAATCCCGGGAGGTACATCACATGTACCGCAATGAAAACAAAAATTTTGTTCCCGGGACTTTCCGAATCCGTGATCCGGTATCCGTATGAAGACATCAACCTAAATAGCCAAAGAGACTATCTCTAAAGGTGATCCACGAGAGATCGAAAATCTAACCGATCAAACCCCTTTGACAGGAATAGCTAGAAACAGTTAAAGGCGCTAGACCTACCTACATCTGAGAGCTTGAATCAACGTTGAAGGAGGATGAAGCTTGGAGGAGAGAGCCTTGGATGAAGATGAAGAAGAGAAAACACTTTTTCTTAAGTTTTCATAAAACCTTTCTCTTCTTTTCTTAGACCTACGAAGATCATCTTCAAAGAAGCAAGAAAAACCATTTTTCTTCTTTTCTTATAAGCCATCTGTAACTCATCTTTTTATGCTCCCTTATTTTGTCCTTTTGCAATTTAATAAAGATGATGACTAAGCTTCTTTTGAAGCTTCCTACCTCCTCTCCTCCATCCTCCACCAACGAACATCACTTTATACATTCATCTTTGCTTTTTGTCATTTTGTCATTTAATGAATGATGACTAAGCTTAATAAAGAAGCTTCCATGCTTCTTCTCTCCTTTCCACGTAACATGCATATATATATATAATAATTAATTAATTAATTACTTAATTAATTAATTAGAATATATTTGCTAAGTCGATCCAACTGGGTTGGTCCTACCACCTCTCGGGCCCGATCTTTGAAAACAGCTCAGGAAACCTTTCTTAGCAATATCGATGTCGCGATCTCATCGGGACATATCCCAATCCATTGGGATCCAGTTAATCCATTGCTCTCCATAATTGGAACTCATCCAATCTTATTTTACTGATTCTCTCAAACACTCTTATCGTGTGACCCTTTAGGTTCCGGTTATGTTGGCCACTTAGATTAACAATTAATCTGAGCAAGTCATGAGCGGTATCTAGCAACACATTATGACCCCCATTGACCGGAAAGTAATCGGTTTGATGTATTCATCACGAACCGGATCACGAACCCTTCCATGAACAATTACCGTGCAATTAGTCCTTTCACCATCCTATACCCCACTTGGTTATGAGTATGGTCAAAGTGTCAACTCTCACTAGGTGAGTTTAGCCCAGTGATATCGGTTCTTGTCACGGGACTCATTACTTTATATGTCAATGAAGACACTCTTCATGACATACATGCCGCCACCTTAGTAATGATCCCGACAAGAGGCCATGGGTATCTCTTACGCTAATCCGAAGTGGTGAATCCTTTATTGGCTACTCAATTATCTTGAATACCTCAAGTTGTACCCAAGCACCACCCTATGAGTTACCTCCGGAAGGCAACAAGGAATGGAGTCAAAGCACGGATCAAGATCAAGATATCCTTGAGTACCTCAAGTCTAAGGATACTTGCACCATTGCTATGATGAGATTATCAACGACACTTAGATAAGATATCCATGTGATGATCTTATGGCGGGTCATCCAATGAACTTACTACCGCTAGTAAGCATCCACATGTCAATTCTAAATATCTCATATTTACGGTTTACGAGATCCACCGCTTGATCCAATCAAGGAATATGACATGTGCTAGTCTATCCGGATTAATGATGTCCAGTCTCATTAATCCTATGACTAGGAGAATTACATCTTGACATAATTGCACATGATAGGAACCTCGATAGTATGATCACATCATAATTTCCTTCATGCTATGTCATATATCATGGACTTCATTAATTCGATTAAAGATCCAATCAATTCATAAACAATGTTTATGAATATCAAATTAATGAATAATGCCTTTTCTTTATTTATTCATAAAGTCTGCACACGACTTTGAATAAAACGCGCTAAAGGGGATTGCCTTTAGGGCATAAATAAACAGTACCGACCTTGAATAAGTCGACTTATTGGTACCGAACATGTGTAAGTCGACTTACACATGGTACAAGTCGACTTATCACTTACAAATCTCCCACTTGACCTAAAGTCAATCGCCTTAGTATCTAATACCATAAGCGAGTCCATGAGAATCACAATTCTCCTGTGACAATGGCTTTGTCAACGGAACAACAACACTTTGCTCAGTGGGAATTCTCTCTATCAGGATATCATCTCGACTAATGATCTCCCGAATCGACGAAGTACAAGTTCGGATCGTCGATAAGACCTTGGTTCCTTTGCTGCAAGACTAGCCCCATTGTATCACAATACAATCCTATGGGCCCATCACGCCTAGGGACGGATCAAGTTCGATAATGAACTTCTTGATCCAAACCGCTTCCTTTACGCATCTCATGCGCAATGTACTCTGCCTCGGTTGATGAATCAGCAGTCCTCTCTTGTTTGGAACTTTTTCAATTGACCGCCACGCTATTCAGTGTGAATGTATATAACCTGATTGTGATTCAGAATTATCCTTATCAGATTAAATACTAGTATCTGAATGCACGCTCACTTGGAGATTTTCATCTCCATAGATCAAGAAAACATCCTTAGTTCTTCGCAAGTACTTGAGGATATTCTTGACTGCCACCCAGTGACCCTCACCAGGATCCGATTGGTATCTGCTCGTAACACTTAGAGCTTACGATACATCGGGCCTCGTACATAGCATTGTTCCATGTTAAACCTCTTTAGCATCTCATCTATATACGATGATTGTGAAAGACCAAGCAACCTTTTTGATTTATCTCTATAAATCTATATCCCTAGGATATAAGTTGCTTCACAAAGGTCTTTCATCGCAAATTGATTGGACAACCAAATTTTAACTGATTGCATCATAGAGACATCGTTTCCTAGTAACAGTATGTCATTTACATACAACACAAGGAATACGATTGCAGTCCCATTAACCTTCTTATACACACAATGATCATCCGGATTTTGTGAGAAATCAAACTCTTTGAGTACCTCATCAAAACGGATATTCGAACTCCTGGATGCTTGCTTCAATCCAAACACGGATTTCTGAAGCTTGCATACCTTTTCGCCATCGATGGAAGTGAAGCCCTCAGGTTGTGTCATACACATCCTCGGGTAGATTTCCTCTCAGGAAAGCTGTCTTCACATCCATTTGCCATATCTCATAATCAAGATGAGTGGCAATGGCTAGGAGTAGCCTAATCGATTTAAGCATTGCTACGGGGCTGAAGGTTTTGTCATAGTCAACTCTTTGTCTATGACGAAATCCTTTAACCAGAAGCATTGCTTTATAGGTAATCAAATTACCATCCATGTTGGTCTTCTTCTGAAAACTCCTTTGCGCCCTGTGGGTTTTATCCCTTCAGGTGTAACAACCAAAGTCCATACTTGGTTTTTATACATGGAATCCATTTTAGATTTCATGGCACAAAGCCATGTTCCAGACTCTGAACTTTTCAGAACCTGTTCATAGGTAGTAGGCGCATCATCTCATATGAGCAATACGCCATTCTGTTCACTTACAAGAAATTCATATCTCTCGGGAACAGTGCGTATCTTACTTAACCTACGAAATTTGTGTGTAGTAGAAGATTGAACTGTTACCTCATCTATATGAGTTACAGTTTCAGATTCAGGCAATTGATCTATGTTTGTTCGAGCATCTTGAACTTCTCCAAGTTCAACTTTGCTCCCACTGTCCTCTTGTAAAAGAAACTCTTTCATTAAGAAAACAGCATGCTTGGAAACAAACAACTTTTGTTCCTCAGCAAGGTAGAATTGATATTCCACGATATCCTACGAACAAACACTTGTCAGACTTTGCATCAAGCTAATCTGACTGTGTCCGCTTCACATAAGCAGGACAATCCCAAACTTTCAGCTGAGAAAGATAGGGCTTTCAGTTAATCCACATCTTATATGGAGTAACATCAACTGTCTTTAATGGAACTCTGTTTAACAAGTAAACAATTTGTCTTGGCGCATATTCCCAAAGCTGCAAAACCTATCATCAATCGCACCATGTCTAACAAGGTTCGATTTCTCCTTTCAACCACACCATTGTGGCGGCGTGTAAGGTGGAGTATCTTGAGATAAAATCCCATTATCTCGAGATAATCCAAAACTGCTGTTGGTGTAAGCATTTTCCACCACGATCGATCGTAATGTATTCATACTTTTACCAAGTTAGTTTTCTACTTCATTTCAATTATTTGAGCGTTTCAAACGCTTGATTTGTATCTCATCGAATCTGATACCTATATCGTGAATAATCACCGATAAAAGTAATGAAGTAAAAACAACCACTTGTGGCATGGATGGACATCGGACCACATACATCCAAATGTATCAGGTCTAATATTCCATTCACTCGTTTTCCTTCCTTTAAAGGATTACTTAGTCATCTTGCCTAATAAACAAGATTCGCATGTGTCATATGATTCATAATCAAATGACCCTAAACATCCACTCTTATGGAGCTTAGCGATGCGTGTCTCATTTATATGGCCAAGCCGACAATGCCATAAGTAAGTTGATTTTAAATTATCTCGATTATGTCTTTCCGCGTCATTGGCATTCATAATTGGATATGACATCTCTCATATGTCAATTCCATTGCATAATGTACGAGTACCATAGAGCGTTCCATTGCAACTAATATAACAACCATTGCTGCTAAAAGTCCAATGGAAACCAGCTCTAATTAAACATAAAACATACAATATGTTCTTTGTTTAAAAAAGGTACAAAATGTCAATCATCCAATTTGAATATAAGCCCACTAGGGAGGAACAAGACATAAGTGTCTACGGCTAATGTAGCAACTCTTGTTGCATTACCTACACGAAGGTCTAGTTCTCCTTGAATGAGCTTTCTACGGTCCCTGAGGCCCTACATATCATTTCATATGTATGAGCCACATCCGGTATCAAATACCGATATGTTTGGATCAGGAATAGTATTAACCTCAATGACAAACATATTTGAAGAAGTAGAGGCATCTGATGCCTTCTTCTGCTTCAGGGACTCCAGATAGATTTTACAGTTTCGCCTCTAGTGGCTAGACTTTCCATAATGAAAGCAAAAACCTTTTGGGGAGAATCTTTGGTTTTTCCTTGATGGCACTTCCCTTTGGTTTCTTCGCCTTTTTCTTCTTTGAACTAGAAGAAGAAGCATCCACCATTAGCACTTGCTTGCTATCCTTCTTGATAGCTCGTCATTTGTCTTGAAAGCGATTGATCATTCGAGAATTGTTGTGGATATTTGGTTTATCCGATAGTTTATCACAAACTGTGAATAACCATCAGACAATCCAACTAGAATTAAGTCTCTACTTAACTCATAATACATTACAAATCCTAAGACGGCCAATCTCTCAATATAGCCATTCATCTTGAGGCATCTTGCATGAAAATATCCCTGGAGCCATCTTTGTGGTGAAGAGAAGCCTTGAGGTCTCGAACCTTTCAGACCGAGCTTGCTCATCAAACAGCTCCATAAGATGAAATACTATAGAGTGAGCATCCATGGACTCGTCTTTGCTCCTGCAGCTCTGGTGACATCGAGGCAAGCGACCATGTCCCGTCCATTAGATGCTTACGATATGCTTCGATCCTTATCGAAGCATCGACAAAGGCAGTGCATCTGGAAGTGGAATATCTAGGGCGTATCCTGTTCCTCGGATCGAGAACAATTCTCGATTCCTCGGCCGATCAAGAAAATTCGGTCCGAATAGAGAGCGAAAATTCACATCGAAAGACTTCTTCAATCAACCTAGCGATAGAGAGAAGGAATGATAGAATAGATATGCTGCGCATGATCATAAGGGCTTGCATGACATGCATATGGCTCCCACTAGTTTCCTAGAATCCATAACCCTCTTTACTGAATCCGAGAAACAAAGTGACATAATGTCCTAGTGGGTCGATATCCGACATTGCTAAGAGTGACCTTGGGTTTACCCAACAAGCCACAACTTAGGTCAATCGGTAGTATCGGTCATACCAATTGTATCATCGATAACCGACATTAAGAATGACCTTGGGTTTACCCAACAAGCCACCTTATGTCTCGGGAGGTATCGGATATACCAATTACATCTTAGACACAACTATCGATCAGTCTTTATCAACTTGTTGATGTATGCACTTACATTGGGTATCAACTCTTTGATGCGCGTACATCGATGTATGCTACCCAATTTAGCCTCTGTCCACGTTGACCTTGAGTTTACTCAACAAACCAACGCTTCGGTGAAAACCAACCCATTAATCTGAAAATCTTATTTTCATGGTTCAACATATCCGTATAGAGTGAGCTTGGGTTTACCCAACAACCCAACCTATAAGAACTCGATTCTTACCATATTAATGGAAGCGTTAGTTTTCATATACCGAGGAGGATTTGGGTCCGATCTACTTCTTCTCCAAGCCGTAGGATTATAGTCACCATGACTATATGATATGATTTAGGGCATTTCATCAATCACATTGAGTCTATACCTAAAATCATCCATCATCCCACCTATGATGCCACAAGTCGACTTTCATCAAATGCAAGTGGACTTATGCTTCTGCCCACACACAAGTGGACTTGTATGACACAAGTGGACTTATGTCATCTGCCCATGAACAAGTGGACTTACAAGGTACTACAAGTCGACTTATCTTGAGATCTTGAACAAGTCGACTTATTCTAACCACAAGTCGACTTATCCAAAAATCTTGAACAAGTCGACTTATACCATATACAAGTCGACTTATCCAGGGAATTTTGCTAAAATCTCTAATCGGCTAATTCCTCAATCAGTACAATTCCAATTCTCAACACCATCATACCTAGGGTAATATCTGTGAATTGATGCCTCAATGAACACTTCATTGATTCATGAATGCCTTAAATAGTCAAACTATATGAAAAGCTTGAAATGAGTCAAAACTCATTAATTTCCAAATAATTTAGGAACACCCTAATTATCAACCTAAGCATCTCTAGCTAGCACATACATTATCAAATTTACTTCAGCACATGCCATAAAAATATGACGGTCAAAACAAACAAGATAATGCAAGATACTACCGAGACGCTAATGTGATCAATTCGGCATTCAAAAATTCTTGGAAAAGCAACTTCAAGCAATTCAGTTTGGCAATCATGATACATCAAGATAACACATTTTTAATCACATTAAAAATGGTTCAAGGCATTGGAACTGAAAAAGCACACTCAATCAAGCCAAGCAAAACAGTCCCAACAATTTTCACAAAACTGTCCAGTTCTGTACATTGCTCGAAATGATCAATGAAACAATTTTAATAAATCATGAGAAAATTACATAGGTTACTAAATGTTCAGAATATGCTACATGAAGTTTTTCAGGATTTTATGCCATCAAAAACTCAGTCAACCTAAATAACAAAACCGATTCAAAATCTGTGTTCATCAGCACAGCAATTCCCAACAGCATAGAATAAATTCGTGAATAAATATCCAATCACCTTGAAATACAATTTCGATGCTCACAGACATTCACCAACATCTTAGAGACATGTAGGTGAAGGAAAATCCGAAAAACCATTTTTCTAGAATTTATTCTCGATTTTATACTCATGCCTGTTCCAGAATCGTTTCACAAAACAGCATCTGTAACCTTAGGGAATTAATTAGCAAAACTATATCAAATCAAATCGATAAATTCTCAAATTTCATAGACATATTCTCTAACATGTTATGAACAATTCTGGGCAGAAAAATTTCGAAAACCATATCACAATATAAATTCGAAATCTGAACAGATAGCATGCATCAACAGAAAATTCCATTAGGGTTTCTGATCTCGCTTAGGTTTTAGCTTCATACGGGATACCAGACGCTCTGATACCACTGTAGGAAAATCCCGGGAGGTACATCACATGTACCGGCAGCGGAAAACAAAAATTTTTGTTCCCAGGACTTTCCCGAATCCCAGGATCCAGGTATCCGTATGAAGACATCAACCTAAATAGCCAAAAGAGACTATCTCTAAAGGTGATCCACGCAGAGATCAGAAAATCTAACCGGATCAAACCCCTTTGACCCGGGAATAGCTAGAACAGATTAAAGGCTGCTAGACCCTACCTCTGTCCTAGAGAGCTTGAATCAACGTTGAAGGAGGATGAAGCTTGGAGGAGAGAGCCTTGGATGAAGATGAAGAAGAGAGAAAACACTTTTTCTTAGGTTTTCATAAAACCTTTCTCTTCTTTTCTTAGACCTACGAAGATCATCTTCAAAGAAGCAAGAAAAACCATTTTTCTTCTTTTCTTATAAGCCATCCGTAACTCATCTTTTTATGCTCCCTTATTTTGTCCTTTTGCAATTTAATAAAAGATGATGACTAAGCTTCTTTTGGAAGCTTCCTACCTCCTCTCCTCCATCCTCCACCAACGAACATCACTTTATACATTCATCTTTGCTTTTTGTCATTTTGTCATTTAATGAATGATGACTAAGCTTAATAAAGAAGCTTCCATGCTTCTTCTCTCCCTTTCCACGTAACATGCATATATATATATAATAATTAATTAATTAATTACTTAATTAATTAATTAGAATATATTTGCTAAGGTCCAGTCCAACTGGGGTTGGGTCCTACTGCCTCTATCGCCCCGATCTTGGCTTGACTCGAAACCTTTCTTAGCAATATCGATGTCGCGATCTCATCGGGCATATCCCAATCCCATTGGGATCCAGTTAATCCATTTGCTCTCCATAATTGGAACTCTGTCCAATACTATTTTACAGATTCTCTGAAACACTCTTATGCGTGTGACCCTTTAGGTTCCCGGTTATGTTGGCCACTTAGATTAACAATTAATCTGAGCAAGTCATGAGCGGTATCTAGCAACACATCATGACCCCAATTGACCGAAAGTAATCGGTTTGATGTATTCATCACGAACGGATCACGAACCCTTCCATGTATAATTACCGTGCAATTCGTCCTTTCACCATCCTATACCCCACTTGGTTATGAGTATGGTCAAAGTGTCAACTCTCACTAGACTGAGTCTAGCCCAAGTGATATCAGTTCTTGTCCTGGGACTCATTACTTTATATGTCAATGAAGACACTCTTCATGACATACATCTTGCCAAACCTTAGTAATGATCCCACAAAGGCCGTGGGTATCTCTTCTGCTAATCCAGAAGTGGTGAATCCTTTATTGGCTACTCAATTATCTTCGAATACCTCAAGCTGTACCCAAGCACCACCCTATGAGTTACCTCTGGAAGGCAACAAGGAATGGAGTCAAAGCAGGATCGAGATTCAAGATATCCTTGAGTACCTTAAATCTAAGGATACTTGCACCATTGCTATGATGAGATTATCAACGACACTTAGATAAGATATCCATGTGATGATCTCATGGCGGGTCATCCAATGAACTTACTACCGCTAGTAAGCATCCACATGTCAATTCTAAATATCTCATATTTACGGTTTACGAGATCCACCGCTTGATCCAATCAAGGAATATGACATGTGCTAGTCTATCCGGATTAATGATGTCCAGCTCATTAATCCTATGACTAGGAGAATTACGACTTGACATAATTGCACATGATAGGAACCTCGGTAGTATGATCACATCATAATTTCCTTCATGCTATGTCATATATCATGGACTTCATTAATTGATTAAAGATCAATCAATTCATAAACAATGTTTATGAATATCAAATTAATGAATAATGCCTTTTCTTTATTTATTCATAAAGTCTGCACACGACTTTGAATAAAACGCGCTAAAGGGGATTGCCTTTAGGGCACAAATAAACAGTACCGACCTTGAACAAGTCGACTTATCGGTACCGAACATGTGTAAGTCGACTTACACATGGTACAAGTCGACTTATCACTTACATCCTCAGCATCGACACATGGAATACATTATGAATCTTAGACAACTCCGATGGCAAATCTAACTTATAAGCCAAAGGCCCAATCCTCTCAATGATCTCGTATGGGCCTATATACCTCGGGCTAAGCTTACCTTTCTTACCAAACCTCAAAACGCCTTTCCATGGAGAAGCTCTAAGAAACACCTTCTCACCCACTTCAAATTCCATCTCTTTCCTATGGGCATCCGAATAGCTCTTCATCCGATCTTGAGCTGCCTTAAGCCTCTATTTCACTAGCTTTATCTTATCAACTGTGACCTGCACTAACTCAGGCCCCACAAACTTTCTTTCACCTTCCTAATCCCAACATATAGGAGTTTTACATCTCCTACCATACAAGGCTTCATAAGGCGCCATCCAATTCCGAGTGATAGGAATTGTTGTGTTAATGCAATCAAAGGTAGGTGATCATCCCACGAACCTTTGAAATCCAAAGCACAAGCCCTCAGCATTGCCTCCAAAGTCCGAATGGTCCTCTCCGACTGTCCATCGGTTTGCGGATGGAAAGTTGTACTAAAATGCAATCGAGTCCCCAAAGCCTCCTGCAAACTCTCCCAAAATCTGGAGGTAAACCTAGGATCCCTATCAGACACTATCGAACTCGGAATCCCATGAAGTCTGATCACCTCATCCACATACTTCTTAGCCAAAATATTCAAAGAATCTGTCTGACGAATCGGCAAGAAGTGAGCTGATTTAGTCAACCTATCCACAATCACCCATATAGCGTCATGCTTCCGGCTAGATCTCGGCAATCCCATCAGAAAATCCATAGTTATCTTTTCCCATTTCCACTCCGGAATAGGCAAGGATTAAGCTTGCTGAAGGTGCTAGTGTTCACTTTAACTTGCGGGCACACCAAACATTTTTAGCATACTCGCTACATCTTTCCTCATTCCTTTCCACCGAAATGCTCTTTCAAATTCGATACATCTTAGAACTCCTGGATGCATTGCATAAGGAGCATTATCGCCTCATCAAGAATTTCATCCCTCAACTCTAACTTGCCTTAACACACAATCTACTACCCACAACCATCAATCCATCTTCCTTTACCTCTACATTAGACGGCTTTCCATTCTTTATCTCTTCCTAAGCTTACTCAAGTACTCATCCCGATCCCGAAATTCCTTGATCTTCTCCTTCAAAGACTGGCCTCACCTCAAACTTGCCAAGATACACTCAGGCCCATCTTGCCTCAACATCACATCAAGTCCGCTAAATCCTTCAAAGAAAGGAAGGTACATCGTCTCCACATGTGCCATGGTGGACTTTCTACTCAATGCATCACTTCTGACATTAGCTTTCCCGGATGGTAGTCTATCACCAAGTCATAATCTTTTAGCAACTCTAACCATCGCCTCGCCTCAAATTCAGCTCTTTTTGGTCAACAAGTATTTAAGGCTCTTATGATCTAAATATCCTAGTGGTAACTCCATACGATAATGTCTCCAAATCTTCAATGTAAAGATTATAGCGACCAACTCCAAGTCATGGATCGGATAGTTCATCTCATAAGGCTTCAATCGCCTAGAGGCATAAGTAATCACTTTCTCTCCTTGCATCAATACACACCCTAAACCCTTCCTGGAGGCATCACTGTACACAATGTACCCATCATTACCAGAAGGCAATGTCAGAATCGGTGCGGTGGTAAGCCGCTTCTTCAACTCCTCGAAACTACCCTGGCACTCCTCAGTCCATTCAAATTTTTGATTCTTCCTTGTCAACTTGGAAAGTGGAGCAGTTATCAAGGAAAAGCCCTCCACAAACCTCCTGTAATATCCAGCTAATCCCAAGAAACTTCTCACTTCAGCTACATTCTTTGGCGCTTCCCATTTAACCACAGCTTCTATCTTTTGCGGATCCACATGCACTCCTTGCTCAGAGATCACATGCCCCAAAAATACCACTTCCCTTAGCCAAAATTCGCATTTATCGAATTTGGCATACAGCTCATTCTTCCTCAATGTCTCCAAGGCAACCATCAAATGATCCTCATGCTCCTCATCACTCTTAGAATAGACCAATATATCATCAATGAAGACGATGATAAATTGATCTAAGAAGGACCTGAAGACTCTATTCATCAAATCCATAAAGACTGCAGGAGCATTCGTTAACCCGAAGGCATAACCAAAAACTCAAAGTGGCCATACCTCCCTAAAAGCGATCTTTGACACATCGGTCTCCTTAATCCTCAACTGATGATAACCCGACCTCAAGTCTATCTTGGAAAAGACTCTCGCCCCTTGCAACTGATCAAACAAATCATCTATATGCGGGAGCAGATATCTGTTCTTAACAGTGGCATGATTCAACTTCCTATAATCCACACACATCCGCAACGACCCATCTTTCTTCTTCACAAAAAGAACTGGAGCTCCCCAAGGCGAAGAACTCGGTCTAACATAACCCTTTTCTAAAAGATCCTCCAACTGCTCCTTAAGCTCCTTCAATTCCGCCGGAGCCATCCGATAAGGCGGAATTGAGATCAGCAAAGATGCTGAATGAAGCTCAATGGGAAACTCAATTTCCCTAGGAGGAGGTAGTCCCGCAATTCCTCGGGAAAGACATCCGGAATTCCCGACTCTTGGAATGTCTTCCAACCTCCTCTATCTGCCTCCATATCTAGCACATAAGCCAAAAGGCCTCACACCCTCGCTCATCATTCTCTCGCCATCATAGCTGAAATAACCCGAGGTGGACTGACTTTTCTATCTCCCATGAGTATCACTTTCCTGCTATCCTCTAGCTCAAACTCCACTGCCTTACATTTTACAATCTAAAGTAACATGATACCTCTCTAATGTGTCCATACCTAGGATCACATCCAATCCTCCCATCTTCAAAGGCATCGATCCACCACCAATTTTCCTCCACTAATCTCTATCTCACAATCTCTATATACTTAATCGATAATAATATATTGGCCGATTGAGTACTCACCATCGGCGGAGTATCCAATGGGCTCAAACTCCTCCTAGAAATAGTCCCACCAAGACACAAAGGAATGGGTAGAACTCGAGTCAATCATAGCAAGCACATAATCATCAAACAGTTTAACCATACCCGCTACAACTTCGGGCGCGTCTCGCCTCCTCTCGAGTCATGACAAACACTGGCCGAACTTGCCCTCTGGATGCATGCGGAGGATAAGCTCTCTTAGGACCTCCAGAGCTACCCACTTCATCACCGCTTTACGAGCCATCGCCTCTGTCCTTCTAGAGGCTGCATCCGAGATCCCTCTCTCTGTCCCCATTGGGACAAAACTTAGCGATATGCCCTTCCGCCACAATTGAAGCATGCTCCATCAATCATGACATTCTCCTCCATGGAGATATCCACAAGGCTCACACTTAGGAAGGGTGGTCTCTCCCATCTCCTCTTCTACCGCCACCACCGTTGAGACTTGGTGGGAAGCGGAAGAAGTCCTCATCGGTCTAGCCGGCTCCCACTGGTACTCCTCTCCTCGGGCAGACAGAAAGGCTCTAGCACTTCTCTCGGGCATAAAGTACCACCTCCCTCCCGAATCGCTTCTTCCCTTCCTCTTCCTGTTAATTGCACTCTTGATGTTCTCGAGGTTCTCAACCTCGCCACGCTTCAACCAAGCTGCTGTAAGTCACGAGTTACAGATTATCACCTTCTCTCGATAGCCAGTGCAAACCCGACTCAAATCGATGGCACTTAGCAGCCTCACTCAGCCTCATCTCTGCAAAGATATCTAGCTAATGTGTGAACCGACGCAGATTCATCGACCGTCATCTCCCACATGGGTAAGGCTTAGGAACTCCCTCTCTTCATTGAATGTACACTTGAGACAGATACTTCTTTCGAGACAGTCAGAAGTCTCCCATGTCAATCCCATCGTCTCAATCGACTCCACAGCACGATCTCCCACCAAAGGTAAAGCATCACCTGAAGCGGTGGCGGATAGACTACCCTCTCATCATCCTCAGACTCCATCCGATCCAAAGACTCTCGCCTTCCTCAACGGTCTCGGCTTCCTCGGGATCCGTGGTCCCGTGGAAGTCCACCGCCGTGCATTCCTTAGCTTATCAAACTGCTCTTCCCTCTTAGTCTGGGTCAACTAAGCTTGTGGCATTTGCCCATAGCTTTGAACAAAAGCTTGGGTAAATGCCTCGAACGACTGGGGTCTAACGTGAGGCACTTGCTCGAGACGCACTAGGTGATCACTGAGTGCGTGAACGAAGAGGCTCACTACCCCGCCTAGAGGGCCTCTGCCACTCCACAGGACTCTGAGACTCATCCGTGCTCTCCTCTCTCGTGAAGAGTCAGTGCAATTGAACCTTGCAAAACTCCTCGTGTCCTTCGATGAGGTGGCATCGTACTCCTTCAATGAAAATACTAGTGGTTAGCTACAATTGCTTTTTAAGCTTAGTTCCTATATGTATGCATGATATGCATGTCACGTAATGCAAACAATCAATTCATAAAATAAACATTTAATCACATACAATGTTCCCTACTATACATTTTAAGCCTAGGAGTAAGCCTAAGCTCGATACCAAACAATGTTGGACCCGCCTCCAAGCCCAACATTCGGACCCATCCAGCGTAGAAGACCCACAACCGAACACATATGCTAATCACAAATATGGAAAAATTTCACTTTATAAAAATTTGGGGTTAGCTCTTGATAAAAATGATCCCTCGGATCTCACGATTCCAACGCAATGGAATCGCTCAATTCGAGTTAGGAATGAAGATGTTATGGTTAAAACACTATCTCAAGAAAACAATCAAACCGAGCACTACCGACTTCGGGTAAGCATTTGAAAATCTTAAAGGCTTAATCACTGATCGGTCTCTTCATAAAACTTGTAGGTTTATGCCTCTAGTTTAATTTAAAACAAGAATCGCTTTGATCAGAGCTCTATAGCTTAAGATATTTTAAAAATTATGAAGCATAGTCAGCCCTTATCAACTGATCGCCATGCTTCGTTTCAAACCACCATTTTCAATTTGAAAGAAAATCTGATAAGTCCAGTGTAGAAAGGTAGAAAAATCTTTAGAAATCCAATGCTTCGAGAATGAGGTCGATCGGAGGTCATGCAAAAGGTTATGGCCAAAAGAAGGAAGAGGGTCGTAAGACAAAAATGCATAATAAAATGAGACGAAGATGACGTCATCCTTAGCAAAAAATCAGACGGAGATGATGTCATCCTCAGCAAAAATTAGACGGATATGAACAGTAACATCGCCTGATTTTTGCTATAGTAACATCGTCTGGTTTTGCTACAAATGTATCATCCGGTTTTTGCTCGATGCATCGTCGGTTTTTTTGCTAAATTACATCGTCGGTTTTTGCTTTCTGATGCATCGTCTGGTTTTGCTACAGATGCATCGTCTGGTTTTTGCTACAATTGCATCGCCTGATTTTTGCTACTGTGCATCGTCTGGTTTTTTGCTACTGATGCATCGTCTGGTTTTTGCTACTGATTACATCGTCTGGTTTTTTTCTGATGACAGCCCACTTGCAAAGGTCATAACTTTCCATTCCGAACTCCAAATTTAACAAAATTGGTGTCTATTTCATAGAGAAAAGAAAGATCTACATTTTTATGAAGATCACTGACCTAAATTCCAACTCTATAAGGGTCAAAATGGTCACAAAGGTTCTGTCTAAAAATCTGTCATTTGACAAGACCTACATTTAATTCTAACCACTCACACCTACCATTTTAATCCCTCATAAATAGCTTATAAACATCTTAGAAGAACCCTACAGCTCATTTATCACTCTCAAGGAGTCATAAAGCTCCCATACAATCCTCTAACAACACAGAAATATCAGAAAATGCAACATACCTGAATTTACAAAACTTTTACAACTCCTAACCTTGGAAATTTTCCAGAAGCTCTTTCAAGGCAAAACCCAATGAGACACCCAATGTAAATCTCCAAACTTAAAAGAATGGTACATATGCTTCACACATAGGTCACAAATCAACAAAAGCATATAATGAAGAGAGTACTAGAGCTCTCATTCTCTTTTCCAATCATAAGAAAGATTCATGCATAGCTTTGGTTACATATTGGCATATTCATCAAAATCAAGTACAAAACACAAAAGATGAGATGCTCAATGATCAATATGCTTACAAAGCTATTCCAAAAGCTAGTTATTAACTTAATACAAAAGTTCCTAAGTTCTTGGAGTGATGTCGATGCCTTGCAAGGTTCAACTCTCAACTTGAATTTTCACCGAGGAGGAGAATGGGGTGAGCTAACACGGCTCGATGGCTAACAAATTTATAGCCATCACATAATGAGTCACACACACACAATTAATAATCCAAAGCATTAGCAATTTACATAATAGGTTGAAAACTCAACTTTATCACCTAACTCACAATTTACTCAACTCATCACACAAGGCATAACATAGAATCATCTTGCAACTAACACCCATCTTATGCATCATAAACACTTATAAATGATGAAATGCACACAATTGGCTCGAGAGTTCCATAGACACGACGGAAACTGAAGTTTACCGTAATCACGACGAGTCCATTTTTTTGGGATCTCGTAAGCCTAAAGCAGGCAGCCGGGAGAAGGCTAATGGGGGTCAACGTGCACGTGACTTCACAAAGGGGTTCTCTCTCGCCCAAACACAATCAATATGCTCACATATCAAAACACAAGATTCACATTTTACGCTTATCGCACTCTTTCAAAGCATCAAAGTTCCATTCTTTCCTCTCAAAACACAAAATTTCATTTTCAATATGCACATAGTATAACAAGATAGCACACATAGGGCTTTGCCCATTACACAATAACTATAAAGATGTTACTCACCTATCGTCGGAAATCCAGATTCACGATTGCTCTTCCTCTCTCTCTTGAGTGAGGTTTCCTTGGTTCCCTTCAATAAAACACATTTCGAAACTCATTGAAAAAGTCAAAACATTCAAGAATCGATAAATCGATAACGAAGTCTTAAACCTAACCTACCCATAGCCCATTTAAGCTAAAACAACCAACCCTAGCTTCGGAATCACAAAACCACTCATCTCTTCTTTCTTTCTTCATTCCTACACAAACCCTAACCTTCATTTCATCCCATTTCTTGAATCTAACTCAAAGGAAGATAGATACTTACCTTAAGCTCTTGATTTCTCTTCTTTTTCTCCTTCTTTATTCTTCTCCACAAGCCCCCCCACGATTTTCTCTCTTCCTTTCTTCCTTGGCTAGCTCACGTTTTTCCTTCTCTTCTCCTCTCCTTTGGATTCTACGACACTCTCTCTTCTCCTCCTCTTCCTTTAACTCTTCTTTAATTCCTTTAATTCATCCTACACCAAAACTACATAGTTTTGGCTTTCCCCTTACATAAAGGCTTTTGGGCCTCCACCTCCCAAGGCCTACTTCCACTAAACCCACTTATTATTAATCCTCCTTCTACTTAATCCATTTACCTAAGCCCATACTTTCCAATATTAAGCCCAAGCTTTCATTTAATTTCTAACTTCTAATTTCCAAGCCCAACATAAAAATATTTACATAAACACATAATTAAATCAATTAAGACAAAATAAAATAATTAACGAATAAATCCATAAATAAATAATTAATTAATTCAAATAAAAAAAAATTTTGGGGCCCAACATCTTTTGACTGCTTGCCAATGAGCAAGTCCTGGGTTGCTTTGGTAACGACTTACCAAACTAATCGTAAAACAAATGTCAGGCCATGTACATAACATAGCATACATTAAGCTTCCTACGACACTAGCATAGGGAACATTACTCATTTTTTCTTTTTCCTTATCTATTTTAGGGCTTTGATCAAGACTCAAGGTAAGACCCTTTTAAACTGGAGTGTCAACAGGTTTGGAATAATGCATTCGAAAACGTTCCAATATTTTATTAATATACACTTCTTTAGTTAAACCAAGAAGCTTCTTAGGACGATTTCTTATTATTTCCACACTTAGGACATACCTAGCTTCACCCATGTCCTTCATATCAAAGACAGAGGACAACCACTCTTTATTGGTCTTGAGCATCTCCATATTATTGTCGGCTAGTAATATGTCATCAACATACAAAGTGAGAAACAAAATTTCACTTGTTGTTCTCTTGACATACACACAATGGTCTTTTGAAACCATGACTAAGCCAAAAGAAGTAATGGCTTTATGGAATCTGAAATACCACGATCTAGAAGACTGTTTGAGACCATATATGGATCTTTTAAGATGACATACTTTGTCTTCTTGACCTTTTGATACAAAACCAATATGTTGATTCATATAAATCTCTTCCTCAAGGTTACCATTGAGGAAAGCAGTCTTTACATCCATTTGAAACAACTCCAGGTCCAAATGGGCAACCAGAGCTAGAAGTAAGCGAATAGAGGCAAATCTCACTACAGGAGAAAATGTCTCTTCGTAGTCTATACCCTCTATTTGGGTATAGCCTTTCGCTACCAAACGAGCCTTGAACTTGTCGATCGTTCCATCCGCCTTACGTTTTATCTTAAAAATAAACTTGTTTCCAATTGACTTTCGTTGGAGCGGAAGATCAACTGGTTCTCAAACTTGATTTCGTGTCATTGAGTCCATTTCATCCCTCATGGTATCCATCCACTCTGTGTGGTTAGATGAATCAACAGCCTCTTGAAAAGAGGTTGGTTCTTTGATTTTCAAAGGAGTACAAAGGAATATTTCCTTTTCGATTTGAAAATATCATCGAGGAATTCTTCCACGCTCACTTCTTCGAAGTCTAGGACCTACATTTGTCTAACCTAATTCAAAATCTCTCCCCTAGCTCTTAGAGATGTGGGGTACGGATCATGATAAGAACCACTCCCACTATCCCCTTGAGATGTGAGATTTAGAACATGTAGATTATCTACAAGTTCGTGGTTTAGAGATGGAAGACGAACCTCATTCTCGATTTGGTTCTTTTGGGCAGAAAAAATCTCGGTGACTTAGCGAGTAACTAAATTCTCCCCCTCACCGAGAGTATCTGGTTGTAACTCATACAAATCTAGGTCCTTTTTTATTTCGCCTATGCTTGGGAACTCATCCTCCAGAAACTCCATATTGCGGGAAGCAACTTCCTTCATGCCACCATTCGGGTGCTCACCATACATAACATAGCCTTTAAAATGTTCGGGGTCTCTTATAAACACCATTTTAGTGGCTTTTGAACCAAGTTTCCCATGTTTATGAGTTGGGTTATGTATATAACCAGCTGAACCTCATGGGCATAAATGATCTAAAAAGGGCTTTCTTCTATTCCATAACTCATATAGAGTGGTGGGTACACTTTTACTTGGCACACGGTTAAGAATATAAGTTTTCGTCAGCAATGCATCTCCCCAAAAACTAATTGAAAGATGAGCGTGTGCCATCATTGACCTAACCATGCCAAGTAATGTTCAATTCCTACGCTTCGCAACACCGTTTTCTTGTGGAGTTCAAGGAATTGTTAGTTGTCTTATTATACCCTTTTTCTCACAAAATTCTTTGAACATATCAAATAGATATTCTCAACAATGATCAGTCCGAAGAGTTTTAACTCTTCTTTCCAATTGTGTCTCAACTTCAGTTACAAAACGTTTGAACACATCAAGCGTTTCATAACAATGAGCTAAAAGATACACATACCCATAGCGAGAATAGTCATCTATTAAAGTGAGAAAATAGATAGCCCCATGACGTGCCTTAACATTTATGAGTCCGCAAATATTAGAGTGAATAAGCTCTAAAGGTTTAGACACCCTTGAAGCCTTACCAAAAGGTTTTGCAATTACCTTACCAGCTAAACATGACTCACATCTAGGCAACTTAACCTTAGTGAATCAGTCTAAAAGTCCTTTTTTAGCTAGCCTACTCAATCTATCTTGGCTAATGTGACCAAGTCTAGCATGTCATTTAACAGATTCAGAATCAGGATCAAAATATAAAACATAAACAGAAGATGAATTATCATAACAAACATCCAAATCAAGAATTAGAAAATCGTTTTTCAATGTAACATGGCCAGAAATATTTCTATTATACATAATATTCAATCCATAATGATTAGAACTAAAAATGAATCCTGATTTCATTAAAGTTATAAGAGACACAAGGCAACATCGCACCCCGGGTGCATAGAGAGCATCATGGAGGAGCAAAGTATGTCCTCTGCGACACTTGAGTTGATATGTCCGTATTCCTATAAGACATCTTCTTCACTACCATTTTCTAACATGACAGTTTGTGAACCCACCGGATACTGATGAAAGTCCACATAGCCAGCTCGATCCTGAACTATGTGTTTGCTTGCTCCCGTATCTACAATCCAATTAGGAAGAGAATTAGCAACTAATGCATGAGAACAAACATATAAATCAAGATTTATGGATAAGAAAGGTACCTTTTTAGGTTCAGGACAATCTCAAGAAAAATGACCTTTCTTTCCATAATTATAGCACTTCACACGTGCCATGTTTTTCTCTCCTTCGCTCTTAGCCTTGTGCTTCTTGACAATATGACCTTTTGGTCCATTCCTTTGAGGAGACCAAGAATCTTTCCTTTTATCTCGTTTAGCATTGTTTCCCATTGGTCTTTTGCTTTTGCTTTTAGCAACAAGCGCCATATTGGAGGAGTCTGATGCTTTTAAGCGATCCTCTTCCATTTCGAGGTGCCTAGTGATCTCTAAAAGTGTTTTGACATTTTCATTATATGTCAAAACAAGTGTCACATTCTTCCAATGCTTAGTATGATCTGGAAGAGCCCAAATCACATTCAGGACTTGATCCTCTTCAGAGGTAGCCTGGCCAGCTACCTTAAGATCACAAACCATTGCACTCATAGTTCGTAAATGTTCAGTCGTAGTACAAGTCGTATTAATCTCGTAGTTCATCCACTTGAGGTGCAAAGCACGAAGCCTTGTAGCAGATGTTTGATCAAAAATGATCTTAAGTTTGTCACACATATCCTTAGCAGTGGCACAATCCTCAAACTCTCCAATTAAATCTTCATGCATGAAATACAATATAGTATAACATGCCTTACGATCCTTTTTGGACCAATCTGCATAAGCCTTTAAGGATGCTTGATATTGCTCACTAGCAGTATCAATATCGTTCCTATCTTTGTCTTTGACTGAAGGCGCAGTCATTATTATGGTCAAATGTTCGAGCAATTCTCGTTTATTTAGAAGATACTGAATTTTCCTTTGTCACATATCATAATTGGACCCATCCAATTTTTTAGTGGTGGACAAATCACCGATCAAGATTTTAGTTGCCATATCTACAAGTATATATAAACATCATATGAGACACAAATCCGAATAATTAAATTATAAAAAATAATCATCATTCATATCATAAGATTGAAATTTTCACTAAGCTCATAATCATCACTTATGACATAAATAAGAAAATTTTAATTAATTATTCACAAGAAACATATTCAAAAATGTATTTATTTTTATATATTTCATATGGTAAACCACTTAACATAACCGATTCATATGAAAAACATATTCACATTTTTATTTTAATTTTACATAAAACAAATTTATATAACTCATACAAAAAGGAATTAGGAATTTCTATAATTTAATTAACCTATTTTAATTTGACATATCACAAAGATGTAAAAATATATATTTAAAACTAATTTACATACAAAATGATATAAAACTCATTTATATAATATTATTTTACATATAATTCAAAATTACCCATAAAACACATTTATGGAATATTTCAATACAGATCTTACATATATAATTAAGGAGCCTTCACTGTGAAAGTTTCACTGAAAAGCCAATGCTCTTCTTAATGGAATAAAGACTTATAATCATGCATAAAAAACGGAGAAAAAAAACAAAGACCCAGTTTTCATGCATACCGTAACTGAAGTAAATCACACATTAGTACAATGCTTATAGAATGATAACAAAAACGCGAGAAGGGGGGTTGAATTGTGTATTCCCCTTTTGGAAAACACTTTCAAAACTATTTTGTTTAAAAGCAAGTTCTTTTACTGAAACTTCAGTAAGTTTGAATTAATCAAAACTTTGAAAACTTGTTTCAAAATTTAAGTAATAACAAAACTTTGAACTTTAAGAGGAATAGAGTAGAGAGAAGTTGACACATCGATTTTATACTGGTTCACCCCAAACCGTGGGCTACGTCCAGTCCTTAGAGTTCTTTCTGAGATTTCACTATCTTTTCAACGTTTACAAGTATTCTTTCTGAGCCTCTTCAGGTCTCTACACTCATTATTCTTTCACTCTTAGTCTCTGCAGGCTATCTGCACTACTTTCTTACAAAAGTATTTGAAACCTATTACAGTAAAATTAGCTCTCAACTAATTTGCACAATTGTCTTACAGACAAGCTTTTTCGTTCACGTACGTAAATTAATTTCTTTTTCTTTTTCTCACTTTCGCTAATTTTCGTTAACTTTGGCTAACTTTGCAATCTTTGACTTCGACTCATATTTATAGCCTTCGTCTGCAACTGCTTCTTGAATCTTGCTTCTTGAATCTTGTTTCTTGAATCTTTAAAGAAACGGTTCATCAGTTGAGTTCTGTAACTAACTCGAACTGACTCTTGCGTCTTCTTTTGAATTCCGCGTCTGCTTTTCTCCGTCTGTATTTTTGCGTCTGTCTTTCTGCATCTGTGTCTACGTTTGCATCTGCGTCTGCGTCTATTTTTCATTTTGCGTCTGCGTCTGCGTCTGCGTCTGCTTTTCATTTTGCGTCTGCGTCTGTGTTTGCTTTTCTACTTCTGCGTCTGTGTCTGTTTTTCTACTTCTGCGTCTGCGTCTGCATCTGCGTCTGCTTTTCATTTTGCGTCTATTTTTTTACTTCTGCTTCTACGTCTGTTTTTTTACTTTTGCGCCTGCGTCTATTTTTCTACTTTTGCGCCTGCGTCTGTTTTTCTACTTTTGCTTTTGCGTCTGTTTTTCATTTTGCGTCTGCGTCTGTTTTTCTTTTCTGTCTGTTTGTTTTCTATTTTACGTCTGCTTTTACTCCTTTATTATTCATCAAAATCATTTATATGTAATGTCATTTTGACTCAACAATCTCCCCCTTTTTGATGATAACAAATTATATACATAAAAGAAAACAAAATACAATGTATAAAGAGAAAAAAACTTATCTTCAAAAATCTTCTTCTTCTTCTTCTCTTCGACTCCTTTAATCACACCCTTTAATCTTCTTGTTTGCTTCTTCCATTCTCCTCTGCTCATTCTCTTCTCCCCCTATTTGTTATAATAAAAAAATGATCATTGACGATGACTCTTCATGAGTTATGCCATCATCTTCTTCATATCATTCATCATCTCCTTTATCTCGTTGACTTCTCCGCGTAATTGGCTGATTTCATCTTGAAAGTCAAACGGTGAGGAGGGTTGATCATTATCTACTGAGGGTGCTGTGAACGCAAATTGTTGTAGCATATGCGTCCGAGGATGGAATGTAATCTTCTCTGATCGCAAATGTGGGTGGATGAACGAATAGATTAGACTCTGGAAGGTCTAAATCATAGGGAGCAGGTAGCATAAACAACTGTCTTCCTTGCAGGGGAATAGCTTCAGCTTCAATAGACAGTGTATCAAATAAGGGCCTAATACGCAAAACCGTCTATGCGACAAGGATTCAATAAACGCCCTCATTATCGATCGTCCCCTCTCGGACAAGATTCATACTTATCTCAGATAACTACAACTACCTTCATCAGTATTCTCTTTCGAAGCGCATGCTGCATCAATTCGACACTCTTCTTCTTCAATTTGATCTGCGGACAGATGATCACTTATTTCTTCAGGAAATAGCTTCATTTTCCCCTTATTCAAATCCAAAGGATATCTTGGCTGAATATCTGGTACAACTTTTATTACCGTCTTCTCTGTGATAGAATAAATAGTACATGGTTTGTTGGTCATTTTTGTAGGGTATGGCTTTGTAACAGCATCCCTCAAGACATCATAGAAGATCTTTTCATCTTCTTTCAGTAAATGCCATGTGTCACTATTTATCAAAATAGGTTGTACGACAGCAATTACCTTCTTCCTTGGTTGTTCACAGATGGTGATCACAGTCCTCCTCTTGGTCACAACTTCAACCATTCTGATCTTCAACTTGTCTCTTCTAAAAAATTTAGAGTAGTTGTATATGATCAGACCAGGTTCATCGGATTTCTCCTGTGGTTCCTGAACCAAGTTTCATTATGCTGTTGCCTCTTGTTGATCTGTGCAAGGAATAGGTTGAACCATGCTAATCTCCACTTGTTCCTCCTGTTGGATAACAATGGGAGTTTCTTGAACTCTAGTATGCTTCTTCTGACTAACTTCCTCAGTAGTGGATACACTCTTCTTTCGACTAATCTTCTTATTCTTCTCTTCTGCTTCAGTCAGTCTCGGAGTTTTCTAAACTTGAGATTTTTTCTTCTTAGACTTCGATTTTCTCTTCTTCTCAGTCACTTTAGCCTGTTTGGCTGAGTCTTCTTATAGGATCGAGACTAGAGACCTTGTTGCTTTAGGTACGCAAGATCCAGGAACTTATATCTCACTCTGTTCTCTTGTTCTCCTCTCTTCCTGTTGTCGCAGAGTGCGAATCCTTGGTGATCTCCTCGCCTTTTTGGAAATCTCACTCAAAAGACTCTCTCCTTTTCGTTTCTGCGCACCTTCATCAGTCCTCCGGACTTTGCTCACGTCTCTTTGAGGACTCACCTATTTGATCAACGGTCTTCCTGATAATTTTCTTCGTTCTTCGATCGACAATCTCACACTCACTTGAGATTTAGAACTTGTGGTGGGAGTTTTCTTCAATAACCGCTCCCCCTCAGGTCTAGCTTTCATTGTCGATTCTGCTTCTTCTTTCACTACCACCTTCAAGCCCATTCTTCTTACCGTATCAGAGTTCATAGTACTCTTAACAGATACCATCCTTCTGACTCCTCTGTGAAGAAGGACTCCGGATTCCTTAAAAATCCTTGTGAGCAACATGTCGTAAGGATAGCTGTTGGTATCCTTCATTCCCTTAACCATATAATGAAAAATTAAATATGATAAATCTATGGGACGATGATTTAGCAGATAGAACAAACATTGCTCATCCAGGGTGGTTACTAAATGCCTTGACCCGGCTCTTGGTAAAATGCAATTAAACAGAATTGCATGAAGAACCCTAGCCTTCGGGACCAGACTCGAGGTCTTCCTCTCCCATAGGTCATTCACTCCATATAGCTGTTTTCTCACATCTTCTTCCTTCATGTTAACCTGGCACATCCATCTGGCTTTGGTTGTTAGTATTTCTCCAACCGATAGACATTCAGTTACCTTTTCCACTACCTCCTTTGTAACAATAATAGATATTCCATATACTATTGAGACAATCGTTTCATCGACCAGTTTCACATGCTTCCAAAAGTCGTACACCTCATCAGTATACACTGGTTCTCGTACCTGGAAGAATTTTCTCCATCCGGCTTCTACGATTTCTGGTTCGAAGTCCATGTTGTCGCTCCTCAGAGATTCAAAGTTCACATGTCTTCCATACATCATAGTTGACTTCATTTGTTCTGAATCGAAACTATCTCTGGTAGGCTGTTCTTCAAAGGTAAAGGTGAATGCAAGAGATTTTCAGTGAGATGAAACGTCTGTATTGGAGAGTAATCGTAATGATTTTAGTTTCAGACTACTCGTTGGGGTCTTATCCGGTGTGTTCTAGAATCATTGGGATCCTCAAGACTATGAGATTTTCCCTCTACAATTTCCTTGTGAGAGAAGTTACCACCAGAAACCATCGCTTCGACAATCGCTAACTTTGACGATCTCTTAGCTTGACTGGTCATTTAACATAACCATGTTAAAGTTTCGTCTGATTTCCTTGAACCATTCTTCACTCAATGGCTTAGTGAAGATATCTTCCCACTAATACTCTGTTTCAACAAACTGTAGTGTCACCACCTTCCTCTGAACGTAATCTCTTAAAAAGTGATGTCTGACTTCAATATGCTTCACTCTTGAATGCTGTATTGGATTCTTCGATAGATTGATTGCACTGGTGTTGTCGCAATAGATTGGGATCTCCTCTTCCTGAACTGAATAATCTTCTAGTTGATATTTGATCCACAATATTTGTGAACAACAACTTATGCGTATATGTACTCACTTTCTAAGCAGCGGTTGATAGAGCGATTGAGCTTTGTATCTTGCTTGACCAGGAAACTAGGTTTGCGCCAAGAAAGTGACATCCTCCACTAGTGCTATTCCTTTCAATTCTATCTCCAGCATAGTCTGCATCGCAATATCCGATTAACCTGAAATCTTTACCTTTCTCAAACATTAAGCAAAGATCAGTAGTACCGATTCCAATTATCTTGCCCTGCTGGTTGTCTCCGAAAGTCACCGATCCTCCCTTCTTATACTGAAGATCTAGGAACATAGACCTTCTTCCCGTCATATGTCGCGAAAGACCATCGCCTAAATACCAACGGTGCTTGTCGCATCTTCCAAGGAAGGATATCTGCAAGAGAAACTATTTTATTCTTTGGTACCCATACTTTCTTGGGTCCTTTCTGGTTAGTAACATGCATATAATGAGTTCTTTGATGCCTTTTACTAATCTGTTGATGAAAACGAGTTTGGTAATGCCTTTCATTTTGAGCAGATGGTTTTATATGATTATGAGACTTATTACCCGTAAACCCTAATCCAATTTTATCACTCAGGTGTCTACATTTTCCTAGCATCTCATTCATTCTTTTAGTACTTTCAGTGAATGTAGCTAAATCAGATGAGAGACTTTTAATTCTAAGCTTCAACTGATTTATCTCTTTGGATTTATCTACTACCTTCTTTTTCTCCTCAAGTTGTTTCTTTAAACAAATATTTTCTCTCTCTATTTCTTATGTATGTTTAATATTTTCTGCATACTTTTTCTTTAACAGTTTGTATTGTTTCAGAATAGCATGAGAATCCTCTAATAATTCTGAATAGGCTTCATGCAAGTTATCGTATTCAGAAGTTACCTCCTCATCACTTTCTTCTTCGGCTACTAGGCAGATATTAGCATGTTCAGATGACTCAGAATTTGTGTCTAACTCTGATAAATCTAGATCTTCCCACATTGCCATCAAGCTTTTCTTGCCTTCTCTACTCTTCTTTGGTTTCTTCCTTAAAGTAGGACATTCGGACTTGTAGTGTCCGGGTTGATTACACTCGTAGCATATGATAGATGTCTTTTCTGGTTTGTCATCATCTTTGCTATTCTTCTTGAAGAATTGACTTCCTTTGGACTTGTTCTTCCACATCTGTTTTATCTTCCAGGAAATGAAAGATAATTCGTCATCTTCTTCACTTGACTCTTGTTCTGATTCGCTTGAGTCATCATTCTTCGATTCTTCTATCTTCAATGCTTTTGATGACTTTCTCCTTCTTTGAGTCTTTTGGTTCTTCTGTTCGGCCTTCAGTGCTATTAACTTTTCTCGTTTGGGCTTGTCTTCAGCATCGAGCTTTACTTCATGAATCTTCAGTGATCCAAGCAACTCGTCAAGCTTTAATACGCTCAAATCCTTCGCTTCCTGCACCGCTGTAACCTTTGGTCTCCACCTCTTCGGAAGACTTCTTAAGATCGTTCTTACGTGATCCTAGTTATTGTACGTTCTTCCAAGGGCTTTCAATCCATTGACGATTGTCTGGAATCTTCCAAACATTTGATCAATAGATTCTTCTTCCTTCATCTTGAAAAGCTCGTACTGGTGCATAAGAATGCTTATCTTGGATTCTTTGACTTAGTTTGTGCCTTCATGAGCAATGGACAGTGTGTCCCATATATCCTTCGCAGTGTCGCATCCGTGAACTTTGTCATATTCACTCCTGCTTAGGGCACACGTCAAAAAGAACTTCACTTTAGAGTTGAGCTGAATTCTCGCCTTTTGGTTAGCCATCCATCTGGTCCGTGGAATAAGATTTCCATCTTCGTCTACTGGTGTATATGGTCCATTTTCTATCACATCCCAAAGATCGACATGAGTAGATACTATGAACAACCACATTCTATCTTTCCATTAATGATAGTCTTCTCTGTTGAATGCTGGAGGTCTCGTGACTGAGACACCTTCTGCAATGTATAAATGTGATTCTGCCATTATCTTTAATCCACACTTTGCTACAGTAATTCTTGGATACCAAGCTCTGATACCAATTGAAGTAAATCACACATTAGTACAATGCTTATAGAACGATAACAAATACACGAGAAGGGGGGTTGAACTGTGTATTCCCCTTTTTGAAAACTCTTTCAAAACTATTTTGTTTAAAAGCAAGTTCTTTTACTGAAACTTCAGTAAGTTCGAATTAATCAAAACTTTGAAAACTTGTTTCGAAATTTAAGTAATAACAAAACTTTGAACTTTAAGAGGAATAGAGTAGAGAGAAATTGACACAGCGATTTTATATTGGTTCACCTCAAACCGTGGGCTACGTCCAGTCCTTAGAGTTCTTTATGAGATTTCACTATGTCTTCAACGTTTACAAGTATTCTTTCTGAGCCTCTTCAGGTCTCTACACTCAGTATTCTTTTACTCTTAGCCTCTGCAGGCTATCTGCACAACTTTCTTACAAAAGTATTTGGAACCTGTTACAGTAAAATTAACTCTCAACTAATTTGCACAATTGTCTTACAGACAAGCTTTTTCATTCGCATACATAAATCAATTGCTTTTTCTTTTTCTCACTTTCCCCAATTTTCGCTAGCTTTGGCTAACTTTGCAATCTTCGACTTCGACTCATATTTATAGTCTTCGTCTGTAACTGCTTCTTGAATCTTGCTTCTTGAATCTTGTTTCTTGAATCTTTAAAGAAACGGTTAATCAGTTGAGTTATGTAACTAACTTGAACTGACTCTTACGTCTTCTTCTGAATTCCACGTCTGCTTTTCTCCGTCTGTATTTTTGCGTCTGTCTTTCTGCATCTGCGTCTGCGTCTACGTTTGCTTTTCTACTTCTGCGTCTGTGTCTGTTTTTCTACTTTTGCGTCTGCGTCTACTTTTCTACTTCTGTGTCTGCGTCTGTTTTTTTAATTCTGCGTCTGCGTCTGTTTTTCTACTTTTGCGCCCGCATCTGTTTTTCTACTTTTGCTTTTGTGTCTGTTTTTCATTTTGCATCTGCGTTTGTTTTTCTTCTCCATCTGTCTGTTTTTTATTTTACGTTTGTTTTTACTCCTTCTTTGTTATTCATCAAAATCATTTATATGTAATGTCATTTTGACTCAACAATCTCCCCCTTTTTGATCATAACAAATTATATACATAAAAGAAAACAAAATACAATGTATAAAGAGAAAAAAACTTATCTTCAAAAATCTTCTTCTTCTTCTTCTCTTCGACTCCTTTAATCACACCCTTTGATCTTCTTGTTTGCTTCTTCCATTCTCCTTTGCCCATTCTCTTCTCCCCCTATTAATTATAATAAAAAATGATCATTGACGATGACTCTTCATAATTTCTGCCATCATCTTCTTCATATCATTCATCATCTCCTTTATCTTGTTGACTTCTTCACGAAATTGACTGATTTCATCTTCAGAGTCAAACGGTGAGGAGGGTTGATCATTATCTGCTGAGGGTGCTGTGAACGCAATTGTTGTAGCATATGCGTCCGAGGATGGAATGTAATCTTCTCTGATCGCAAATGTGGGTGGATGAACGAATAGATTAGACTCTGGAAGGTCTAAATCATAGGGAGCAGGTAGCATAAGCAACTGTCTTCCTTGCAGGGGAATAGCTTCAGCTTCAATAGACAGTGTATCAAATAAGGGCCTAATACGCAAAACTGTCTGGACAAGGGATTCAATAAACGTCCCTGTTATCAGTCGTCCCCCTACTGAATAGTATTCATACTTATCTGTATAGATACAACTAGCTCCATCAGTATTCTCTTTTGAAGCGCATGCTGCATCAATTGGACGCACTTGTTCTTCAATTTGATCTGCGAACAAATGATCACTTATTTCTTCAGGAAATAGCTTCATCTTCCCCTTATTCAAATCCAAAGGATATCTTGGCTGAATATCCGATACAACCTTTATTACCGTCTTCTCTGTGATAAGATAAATAGTACATGGTTTGCTGGTCATTTTTGTAGGGTATGGCTTTGTAGCAGCATCCCTCAAGACATTATAGAAGATCTTTTCATTTTCTTTCAGTAAATGCCATATGTCACTATTTATCAAAATAGGTTGTAAGACAGTAATTACCTGCTTCCTTGGTCGTTCACAGATGGCGATCGCAGTCCTCCTCTTGGTCGCAACTTCAACCATTCTGATCTTCAACTTATCTCTTCTAAAAAATTTAGAGTAGTTGTATATGATCTGTAACATCCCATTGCAAGAGGGAAGGGTAGGATGGTTAATGTGAGTGACTAATGAGAGTTAGGGATGTATTCTCCATGTTCATGCATGTTATGCCATACACTTATACATAAAAAGTGAATATATTTGCACATGAAAATAATTGTACATGCATTCATGAATAATTCCGGGTATAATTGGAATGATTTGAGAATCTTGAATGTTATTACATTGAAAATTTTATGAGTTAGTGAAATCTTGATATTTTGAATTTTGGTGGAATTAGTGTATTTGTATATGTTGGTGAAGTTATGGAGTATTGAGGAAGATATATTTATAGTCGGGAATAAGAAATAATTAAATGAAGATTTGGAGATAGTTGAGTTGTAAAGATGATGGTTGTATTAGAAAGAGGGGAACTAAATGGAGTTAGTTTCCAAAGAAACTAAGTTAGAGTTTAATCATTAAGAAAGTGACATGTGTCACTTAGACCTTGTATTCTAGCTAGGAGTAGGTCACTATTCCTTGAGAGTTGACAAGTTAAGTCTTGTCTAAATCCCTTCTTTATTCTCATCTTTCTAAAACTTCTCTCTTCGAAACACAGAGTTTTCCAGCAAAATATCTTCTAAGGGACTTCTGTGTTCTTCCTTTCTTCCTCCAAACATACTTTGCCTTTTGTGTCATCTACTCTAAGGAAAAACCAGAAGCTGATTATTTCACTCAGTGAAGTACGAAAAGTTTGGTGGAGATTAGGGCTTGAAGGTTTTGGAGTTTTCAGTAGGTAAGTGTTAGAGAAATCTCTTGCAGTTAGGGATTTGTGAAGCAAAGTTGATAAATTACTGTCATTTGCATCGAAAATGTACTTTATGTGTTTGTTCTTAAATACTGGGTAGTTGGGGAGAAATAAATTCAGTTATAGTGTTAAATTAGTTTTTGAGAAAACTTTTGGTGTTTGGTGACGTAAAGTGTTGAAAGTTAGAAAGTCTGGAAAATTTCTCACTGAGTATGTTTCAGTATTTTAGCCATAACATTTTTTATGATTGTCCAAACGAGATGATTCTTAATTCGGAGTAAACTAGGAATATATGGCTACAATTAGTATGAAGATACCAAATTTCAGTTCTGTCTCTAAGAATCTCAAAAGTTGTCTCGAAGTTGAGAACTGGGTGCAGCATGTTGAGAGTTGAACGAAAATTCATGTTCCAAATTCGGGAGGAAATATGGACCTGATTTAGGTAGATTCTGGTAAATTTGCCTTCTTAAAAGTTGTAGATAATTCTTTTATCTTTCCAACGGTATAAAGTTCGTAAATTTTGGATATCGGAGTCAAAAGTTATACGTCTTATAAGTGGAGACGTTTGGACGCATAAAAGTAGACGAATGAAAGTAGACGAATGAAGGTAGACAAAGAAAAGTAGACGAATGAAAGTAGACGAAGAAAAGTAGACGAATGAAAGTAGACGAATGAAAGTAGACGAATGAAGGTAGACGAAGAAAAGTAGACGAATGAAAGTAGATGAAGAAAAGTAGACGAATGAAAGTAGATGAATGAAGGTAGACGAATGAAAGTAGACGAATGAAAGCAGACGAA
The DNA here is from genome assembly GCA_029891385.1 of Erythroxylum novogranatense. NCBI lineage: Eukaryota > Viridiplantae > Streptophyta > Magnoliopsida > Malpighiales > Erythroxylaceae > Erythroxylum > Erythroxylum novogranatense. Next base: position 29,740,018 of record CM057224.1, read on the forward strand.
TGAAAGTAGACGAATGAAAGCAGACGAATGAAAGCAGACGAATGAAAGTAGACGAATGAAAGTAGACGCAGAAACTGAGACGCAAAAACAAGTTGTACTCTTTTGGTCATAACTTCTTCTCTAGACCTCCAAATGACCTGATTTTAAAAGAATTGGATTCCTAACTCATTTATTTATCTCTACGCAAAAAGTTATGGTCTTTGGTATTAAATTGGAAACGATTGACTGAATCAAAGTAAAGGTATCAATGGAAGGAGCATGAATTGGATATTTTACTGAATGTATTTCAGTATTTTGATGATATCTTGGTCTATAGGATTCCAATTGAGGTGATTCTTGATTTCTAGTCAACTAGAGTTATAGGGCTACAAATTATATGAAGGATCTAAATCTTGATACGGTCTCTAAGGTATTCAATTTCTGAATGGAAGTAGGATGTAATACACTGTTTTGGAGAGGAACAGTCCGAAAAAAGTTTGAGGTACATCCTTGAAACTACTAAACCAAATTGAGTGATTTTGGTGTTAATGGAAACATAACAGATAGAGGAACACTTTTCTAAGAAAAAGTAGGCTCGAATTATGCAAGTTTTTCCTTCTAATTAAACATGAACAGTGGACCTGAAAATTTGAGTTTGGGGAAAGATCTGAAATGGTTCTTTAGACTATGGAATTGGATTCAAATGGCTTATGGAGGTTTAAATCCCATAGAATGAGGCTAGTTAAGTGAGTTTCGATAGTTGAATGTCTTGTGATGAAATTGATGGATTGATAACCGGGATAGTCATGAATATGCATTGTACATATTTCATTTCATTCATGTGCATTATTAAACACTTATGATTGTTCAAATTATGATATTTGTATATGTTATTTGTTATAGAGGAGCCTCTGGAACGTCGACCTCCAGACATTGCTGGATCTTCCAGGAACTAGCTTCGGGAGAAATTTGTGAGTAACCTAGTTGGTTCCTCAATTTCTGATAGTTAAATGCTTTGTGTGAACTGATTGAAATTGTGAATTGCATGATTATATGAACGATTAGGATTGAAAAGCCTGCTTTTGACAGAGTGCATGTGATTGTTACATGATTCTGAAAATTAGAATAAATGGGCTTATACAACCATATGACTGCGAATTATTGGGCATATGTGTTGGGCCCCGTCTCTGAGACCCAACATTCAGAAGCACACAAGCATACATAAGCATAGAGGACCCAAAACAAACACATACTGACTACAAATAGAGAAACTTTTAATAGTAAAAAATTTGGGATTGGCTTTTTAACAAAATTGTTCCTCATGATCTCACGATTCCAACGCCACTTAAAACGCTCAATTTGGATTAGAAATGAAGGAGTTATGGTTAAAATAATATCTTAAAGAAAACAGTGAAAACTAACCCTCTACCGACTTCATAACAAAATTTGAAAACTTTAGAGGCTGAAATGTCGATCAGCTCCTTCATAAAACTTGTAGGTTTATGTCTCTAGTTTAATTTAAAACAAGAATCGCTTCGATCGGAGCTCTATATCGCAAGATATCTCAAAATTAGTAAAGTATGTTCAGACTTGATCAGCCGACCTCCAGACTTTGTTTCAAACCACCCTTTTCAATTTAAACATAATACTGGTAAATCAAGCATAAAAAGATAGAAAAGTTTCTTAGGATTTCATCGCTTCAAAAATCAGCTTAATCGGAGGTCTACACAAATAGTTATGGCCAAAAGAAGGAAGAGGGGTCGGTCAGCCAAAACCGACCCCCAAACGCGCTAGGTCGCCCAAGGGGCGCTAGGCAGCATGCCGAACGCTGGGCGCTCGCCCGCGGGCCGAGCGACCTGTCCAGCGATTCGACCTATCAGACTTCTAACCTTAACAACTTTTGACTCCGAGCTCCAAATTCAACACGGTTTGAATCGTTGGAAAGCTAAGAGAAAAATCTACATTTTTTAAGGACTCATAGACAAGCTCGGCCACTAAGGGAAACAAAAATTTACTCTAAAACTGATCGACTCGCTCTCAACAAACAGTACTAAAAATTACAACTATCATAACTTTTGACCCAGAACTCCAAATTTAACAAACTTAGTGTCTATGGAAAGATAAAAGAATTATCTACAACTTTCATGAAGATCACCGACCTATATTGTAACATCTCACCCTCAATTGGAAGGGTAGAATAGTAAATTGGCATAGGATGGGCTAGATTGGGATTTCATAGGATTGCTCATGCATAATAGGATTGGTCCACAGTCATATTTGTGCACATGAAATTACTGTGCATGCATACATGATATTCTCGGTTTGCGTGCCTAAGATAATTTTATTGGGATTAACGTGGTTAATGGGTTTGAAAAATTATTCTGAGTGTGCCATAAATTGTTTTCTATTTTAAGGGATTTTTAGGAATTTTTCTGAATTTTTTTCGGAGAAAAGCAATTAGGGACACTAATTGATTGATGAGACTTTTGTGAACAGTATAATGATGGTAGCAAGACTAATGGTCAAACGAAATGAAGTATCAAAAGTGAAATTGAGTCATATCTCAAGAGGAGATTTAGACATAACAAGCAAAATTTACTGTTGAGGTTATCTCAGATTGTGTGTGGAAATGTAAAGTATCCAACGACATGAGTGGAATTTTAATTTGAGATGATTTTATTGCAATGTGAAGTGAATAGAGCTCCATGTGTGATGTAAAACTGTTGGAAAATCTAGATTTGAAACTAAGAATAAAATAATCCCAAACTGTGAAGTGAAATACTCAAATAAAGTGAAATTTATGGAGGTCCAATACGGATGACTACGTGTTGGCATACATCGATGTGGATGATGAAAATCAATTGAAAGGAGAAATGAATAGAGACAAGAAGTCCTAAAGGGAAACTGATAATGACGTGATGTAGTGTTATCTTCATAAAGGGATCGCAAATATACTAATTGTGGACTGAATGAATTGAATGATGTATGGTAAAGTCAACAAGACCCTAATAGGGAATTATGTGAGGTAAGCAAATCGTAGTGACTATGTTTATAGACGGAATGCGTTTGAAAGGATTGAACAGTGAAAAGTAAAATGAACTCTATGAATTATTGAAGAATTTGATACTACTGATAGGCATACCTTTGGAAAGTGGACAATGTATGTTGAATCAAACATAATGTTAAAACGGTATAAGATAAATCAAGTGACTTTGATAAATGGTATTGGTGCTATGATCGAAATTGTTTCAAGCCTTGGAGACCTTAGATTCCTATAAGGATACATTGGGTTAATTCGAGGTAAAAGACGGACATAAATGACTACTATACCGACAATTCTGAAATGAACAGACAATTCTGCTGACTAAACTCAAATAGGGAACAGATAAGGCTGCGATAAACAAATCAATTACAGATATTGGGATTTTTCAAAGAATGTCAAGTTGATTAAGGGTAATTGTGAAGAATTGAGGTTGGAGATTTAGTGGTACTGAATAGGGGTAAGAAAGGTCAATAGTTCAGGAATCAAATTGGTGATTCCCATCTTGAAATCTAAAGATTCAAGGGTAATTGGGAGAATGGTATTGATTGATTAAAATAATAATAATAATAAAATAATAATAATAATAATAAGCATGTGACGGGATTGAACAAAGGAATTGATGAGCAAAGAAAGTGAACAGTCGAAGCTTGACATTCTAGTAATCATATGCGAAAATTGTGGGTATAGAATGAAGTGATTATTGATTCGAGTACTTCTAAGTTTGAATGTTCAAAAAAAAATGTTTAAGTGGATTGGGTTTCATGGGATTATGATCGTATTATAAAGTTCTGATTTACTGCTACACTGCACAGTGCCTAACAGGAGTCAAAGACCATAATGGCTTTGAGACTGTGATGGGTGAAACAAAGGAACTCAGGAAATCTGAATGGGTTAGTGGAGGTGGAACCGGATAGGACAAATGAAATAGAGTAAAATACTTATCTGAATAGAGTGTGTGAACATTATAGAACAGTGAATTGTCCAAGGAGAGTTGCATTTGAACTAAGAGTAAATGGATTATAAAGAATGATTGTATTAGGTAAATTATCACTGGTTATAGAGAAATGGCGCTACATGTCACTGTATGGGTACCAAAGGAAAGTGAATCGTCGGGGACGAGATGAAGGAGGTTATGGTAAGTTGTATTCAATGGAATACGAATTAGACTGCATGGTACTAGAGAAAAAGGGTATTGGATGGATAAATGTGATGATTAGTGAACAGGTTCGGAAATAATGAATTGAGTGATAGCATTGGAACTAAAGGTAATGACTACTCTGAAAATGGCAAGTGAGATAGCTAAGAAAATGAGATCGCCAACTGATAGCCTTGTTGAGTCCTCCTACTGTACTGAGTGATAATGAGTTAGCCAAATTAGTAACTGAACAACCGACTAAATATGGTTACAAATGACCTTTCAAAATGAATTATTGAGTGGAAAAGTGTATGGGACGATAGGAACATATGATTACGGTCATCTTGAATCGTTGATCGAGAATTTCGAGGACTAAATTTTTATTAGAGGGGGAATTGTAACATCCCACCCTCAATTGGAAGGGTAGAATAGTAAATTGGCATAGGATGGGCTAGATTGGGATTTCATAGGATTGCTCATGTATAATAGGATTGGTCCACAAATATATTTGTGCACATGAAATTACCGCATGCATACATGATATTCCTGTTTGCGTGCCTAAGATAATTTTATTGAGATTAACGTGGTTAATGGGTTTGAAAATTATTCTGAGTGTGCCATAAATTATTTTCTATTTTAAGGAATTTTAGAATTTTTCTGGATTTTTCCGAGAAAATTCTAACCTAAAAAATCGCCAATTAATTTAACCTACGATTTTCTAGCTAAAGTTTCTACCCACCGCACTCGTATTATTAGGTATATTATTTTGGGATTGAAATTAGGGTCATTGGAATTGATTGGATTAATTTTGGACTAGGTTTAAATTGAGTAAAGTATTAATATGTTGACTTTTCAACTTTGTTTTAACAAATCCTACAAAGCCACCTACCCTTTCATAAATGTACCCTCCTCCCACGGTTTTACATAAGAAAATGTTGCTCCCTTTTTAGTGTAACTGAAATTGTGGAGATAGGTATAAAAATTGATGAAAACTAATTGGTTTTTACATTTGACTTTTCTTTGAAAATTTGCGCCAACCAAAACTTGCCAACATCTCCTTCATTTAATGCCTCCTTATCATGTTTCTTGGTATTGCCTATGCCCTCTCTCGGTGATGACTTAAAGAATGAAGGAATGAGATAAAAAGTGGCTTGAAGACTTTGTTTTTGTAACTCATCCAAAGCCTCTCTCTAATTTGGTTTTCTCACCATCGAATTTTTGCTTCTTTCTTCATCTTCCTCCACAAATTCAAAAGTTCTCTTACTTGTCATTAACTTATTGTCTTATCATCATGATGATGTCTTTACTTGGAAGTTAGAAGAAGTGGTTAGCAAGGGTAGTTAAGAAGGAAGTGAAGAGAAGAGAGGATTGGAAGCTAAAGAGGTAAGTTCTTTCATTAAGTTTTTAATGATGTCTTAAGTATGAATTTATGAATCATGGTAGGTAGACACATTGAATGGGAGGTTTGGAGTATTTATTATGCTTAGGGTTGCATTAAATTAATGACTATAATGGTTTGAATTAATGGGTATAAGGTTAGGTTGAATTATGAATTGAAAGTAGTATGTTAGAAGTGGTTTTAGTTTGATTAGTGATGGCATATTGATGATTGATTGTACTTGGAAAGAAAGAATTAAGTGCTGCCAATTTTTGTGTATTAGCCCTAGTACATTTATAAATGGTATAAGAACTGATTTTTGTTCATTTGGATGTGTAATGATGTGTTAATGGCATTGGAAATGATAGAACTAAGGTTAACACCAAAGCTGGAAAATTAGGGTTTTCACTGATTGTACTGTTGTTAGCATAACTAATTGTGTAGGAATGAAAATGAGGTTCGGTTTGTGGCCACTTAAACTTTGGGATGTTAGCTACATATTTGTGTGAAATAGGTGTTGTCAAATTATAACTCTAAGAGGTTGAAATTTGTCTTGGAAAGTTACTGTTTTGACTTAGGTGAACAGTATCAGGATTAATGACCTGATTACTTTGTTGATTTTTCTAAATTAATTGATATGGAATTAGGAAAAATTGTCTTCATGAAAGTTGAATCATATTAAGTTAGTTTTCCATTCCCACTGATTTTGCTATTTTTATATCTGTATATTGGGAGATATGAACTGTTTACTATTGAATGGTTTTGAGCATTTTGATGAAACCCAGCCAAGGTGTTGGTTTTGTGAGCTTTCTGATTGGAAGCAATTTTAACAGTTTTTGTGACTTGAATTGGCTTTGGTGATATTCTGAAAATTTGTAGAGGAAGTAATTATCTTGAAAAGGATATATGGCATGTAATTTTTAGAGATCATATGTGAGAGTTATGATTTTGTAAACACTGAACCTGCATTAGGTTGTGAATTGTTGATCATGGTAGAAACTTCCATAACAGTTTTGAAATTGTTAGAGATCGAATTGGAGTTGTAGTTCTTCATGAAAATTGAAGTTTGAGATCTTATCTTTTCAGGGATATAAGGTAGTGAATTTGGTGACATTTGTACTTAGAGATATACTGTTGTGAAATGTGCTGTTCAGATTGGGAAAATTCTGAGGGTTGATGCTTTGGTGAATTGTTTGACATAGTTAGCAAGTGAATCTGATTTTGGTTGTTCATGAAAGTTGTAAATAACATTGTGACCTTACTGAGCATATTTATTGTGTTATTTTTGACTGAGTAAATGAGTAGTTACTGAATTTACAATGTACTACTCTGTTTTGATAGGTTTTGAGTGGGCAGTAGGTTTGATTGGATTTTTGACATCCTTAGGGGTGAAATTGATTTTTATGGTCTTCTTGAGAATTGTAGAGGGTTTCATTATCTTTCCAACAAGGTATAGTTTGCATTTTTCTGAAATGTGTAGAAAGGGATATGATAGATTAAATTTTGGTTAAAAATCAGGAAAACAAAGAAGGAAATAAGGGTTGTGCATTTAATGTGAATTTTGGTTTCTTTCGTGAATAACTCTTCCGTCTGACGTCCGATTGACCTGATTCTTGAGGCATCGGATTCATAGAATATTGAATTTCATTTTCTGAGAGATTTGAGATTTTTAGACGGGAAATTGACGTGGCCCCGGGTAACGGAGCCTGTAATTACTGTTTTGTTTAATTGGGGACCTATAGAGGTCCGAATTGCGCACCGTCAGCGCCAATAGGTTTCTAATTTTTAGACGGATTTTTTGGAGGGAAAAAATTAGGGATGGGAATATCATGATCATGCATTGTGCACCTTCTAAGTGTTACATGTGCGTTCTGAAATAGTTCTGATTGGACAAGTGGTAATGGTTATATTTTCTTATTATTATAGAGGCACGTTTGAAGCGTCGATCTACCGACGTTACTGAGACTGCCAGATATTAGTTGGGAAGTACAGGTGAGTAACCTAGTTGGTTCCTCAACCTTTATGTGTTTAATATTTTGCAATTATGTCATGTGGAGATAATGGAGGGTTATGTGTGTTTGATTTTGACTGATTTTGGACCGTAGGTGTCTGAAATATTTGGAATGTGATATCGAAGTGCTATTTGTGTGTAACTATGCATGGGTGCTTCAATGGAATAATTTGTGAATATGAAATTTATTAGTGACTGAATTACCGGACCGAAGGTCTGAAGGAATGGGAATTGGTCTTTGAAATGTAAAATGACTGTGAATGTGAATTGGAACACGTACATTGCATGCATAAAAGTATGATCAGATAAAGGCAGTTGTCACCGAAGCAGCCCCCGTATCAGGACATATCACACCCAACGTATATGAGAGCTTTCAGCTCAACGCACAGGACCTCGGGTCCAACGTATTCAGAGCCTCAGGCTCAATGTATCGAGGCTTCAAGCCCAATGTTTTCAGAGCCACTGGCTCAACGCAATGTGCCCGCCATCGATGCTTTGAAAGCGCACGCTCACAACAATGAAATGAAAATGAAAAGTGTCACATGTGCATTACATCTATAAATGATTGAATATGAATTGTGTTAAAGGCGAAACGCCTTACATTTGAGAAATGTGATTGTATGTATTATTTAGTAAATTGATTGAATATGCATGAGTTGAGTGAACCATCGATGATGGTTTCTCACTGAGTTCGCAAAACTCACCCAAAATTTGCAATTATTTTTCAGGACTCAGAAGAATACCCCGTTAGGCAACGGGCGTATAACATTGTTGGGTATTGAAGTAGAGAGATCGGGATCGCCATTAAATGCATTAGTGTCCAATAGAATTGTATTCCAAAATGACTAATTGTATGTGTAATTGGCCAATGTGGTTCATTTTGTACATAAAATGGTTATTGTAATTTATGGTTGACCATTTGTAATAATCAAACTGATTGTATTAACGAAAATGGCTATCTATGCGTTGATGCAAATTGTCTCTTGTTTTTCGCACATTAGTGTAAATGAAAGAAAAGGAAATGGCTCTGATGGAATGAATGTTTGAAAAAAATTTATTTATACGGAATTTTGACTGACTGAGTGATGTAGCATGCCACCCTCGCGGGGCACGAACTCAGATATCACCATCGATGTCGGGTTCGGGTCATGCGGGAGTGGGGTGTTACATATATTCTAACTCCAAGAGGGTCAAAAGTGGACTCAAAGCTCTGCCTGACAATCTGCCATTTAGACAGCACCTGCATATAATTCTAACGACTCACACCTTGCAATCAATACCTCAAAACTAGCTCATTACACCTCATGAACAAGCTTTACAGCTCGTCTAGCACCTTCAACAAGTCTAAATGATCCTATTCAACCTAAAACAACCCAGACTTTGCAGCACAACACAATATACTCAAAACTGACCACATAAGCACATCAGCCCAGAATTGGCAGAACTTCAACAGCTATTCAATAATTAAAATACCAATACACATACTATTTCAAGGCCACATGCAGCTCGCAAATCAACACTAACACATGATAAAGAGAGTACTAGAGCTCTCATTCTCTTCTCAAAACATAAAGAGTTCAAGCATGGCTTTAATTACATATCATCATATTCATCAAAAGTCAAGTACAAATACAAATATGAGATGCTCAATGATCAATATGTTTATAAAGCCATTCCAAAAGCTAGATACTAACTTAATACAAAAGTTTCTAGTATTAAAGGAAAGCTATAATATTCATAGATCAAGCAAAGATGAAAATAAACTTTAAACCTAACCTACCCATAGGACATTTAAGCTAGAATAACCATAACCTTAGCTTAAAAGTCCCTAAAATCCATAGATCTCACCTTTCTCTCTATCTTTCTTCAATCTCTACACAAACCCTAACTTCCATTTCATCCCATTTTTGAATCTAACATAAATAAAGATGGAACTAACCTCTAATAAGTCGATTTCTCTTCTTTTTCCTCTTCTTCAAGCTTCCTACGACTCTCTTCCACTTAGCTGAAGGTTCTCTTTTTCCCTTGCTCACGTTTTCTCTTCTTCTCTTCTTTTCCTTTAATTCTACGACACTTGCTTCTTCTCCTCTTCCTTTAATTCATTTAACTCTCTTTTATTCTCATCTTTAAATCCCTCATCAAAACTACATAGTTTTGATACTCCTTAAAGCTCTCCTTATAACTTACAAGGCTTTGGGCTCTCCTCCTCCTCACAAGCCCACTACACATAATCCACTTATTCTATATAGCCCATTCCTTCCAACATCAAATTCTAACTCTTCATTTAATTTCTAACTTCTAATCCCAATCATACTTGCTAATTCCAAGACTCAATGAAATATATATCTATATAAACTGTAACATCTCGTTACTGTTAGCAAGGGTATTTTGGTCATTGCGTTGAACTAATTGGATTTCACTGCATTCATTGACTGAGCATGTTACTGGCCTCTAATTATAGAGGAACAGGTTTATTGCATATGCATTTATTCATAGGTACTTGCATTCATGATTTCCGGGATTGATTGTGAGCATGAACTGACTGGACTGACTGGATTGTAATTGATTGAGGAATTAAGAGTAAGTGAGCCCGAATGACTGATTTAGAATAGTCTAAGAGTGATTGGCAACTGATAGTGGTCTATGAGAAATATTCGGGAAATTTGGGAGAAAATGCCCGGACCGGAAGTTTTGGGGTGACAGACCGATTATCAGATAATCTTGAAAGAACTATCCAATGGCAATGGAAAATTAGAATTCTACCGATAGGAAATAAATATGTTGAGCCACCGAAATTTCGAGACTGAAATTTGGGTGATTCGAGACTTAAGTCTATAAATACTAGGTTTGAAATTTGGGGAAAAGTTTACCTAAGGCATATGAGTTCTTCCCTCTACGGTGATTCGATTTTCTCCCAACGGTGAGATCCTTCGATTTCTTCTTATGGCTTCTTCCTTATTGTGTTAGTCTAACTTGTCTATGGTGATTGGTGAAAGTTTGAGGCTTTGAAATTGTTGGATCGTTGATTTCGAGGAGGATTTTGGGTTAAGGTGATTGTGGATCGATCGCTTGATTGGTAAGTATTTTTGTGTTTAATGTTGTTATTAATGGCTTTTAGTGTATTTATGGTATTTAATGAGTTAGATAGAGTAGATGGGAGTGTTAAATGTTGAGTTGAGAGTGTATTAATGGCGGAAATCGATCGGAGAAGACGATCGGACCGTCGCACGTCGCGACGAGCGCAGAAGCGCTGAAGCCTTCGTCGCGACAAATAAAATTAATTTGCACGTCGCGACGAGCGGGCTGGACGTCGCGGCGAGAGGCGCGAAGGGTTGCACGCCGCGACGAGCTTGTTTCACGCCGCGGCGAGCGATCTTCTCTTCGTCGCGGCGAAGGGGTGATTTCTGAATGGATGAGTATTAGTTTATTGGGCATAACTTATGGTATAGACCTCCGATTGAGGTGATTCCTGATTTATTGTGAACTAGAGAAAGAGGTCTACAATTGAGGATAATTATGGGAGTTAGAATTGATTTAATTGGTAATGAATTATAGAGATTAAGGTCAATCATGGGTTATGGTGTGACCTAAATGTCAAATTGAGACTATTGGAGTTTTGACTGGGAATTGCAATTGAGGTTTTGACCCGATGAATAGGAAAAATTGCTATAGGTGATTCGAATTAAGGAAAATTAACTGGATTTTAGGAATGGATCATTTATTAGTGATCAATTGAACAAAGAGATAGAATTGGGCTTAAAGTACCGAAATTGGGATTTAGCATCGAAAAATCGTGGACATGCATTGTACATCATTTCACTGAGACATATGCATTACTGCACTGTTTAATTGAGCAATTAGTAATGGACTGTATTTTTACTGTTATAGAGGCGTCGTTGGATTGTCGTTCCACGGACATTGCTGGAACTTCCAGGCAGTAGCTCGGAAGTTACAGGTGAGTAACCTAGTTGGTTTCTCAAATTCCTGACTGTCTAAATGCTCAACGTGAATTACTTGCGAAATGTGAAACTGTATGATTACTGAAATATACATGATTGGATGGTATGCCTCTATTGTATTAGACTGTGAAACTGCATGATCACTTTCTCTTGTCTTCGGATTGGATTCTCAGATTTGGTGAATTCTTGTATATTCTTGAGAAATACAATACTGGGCTTTTATAGCCATACACTGAATCACTGAATACCGAATTACTGAACACTGCATTGCATGCATTAATGCATGATCAGATAATGGAATGTGACCCAAGTTGCTATTATCACTGAAAAGAGCCTCGACCTCAAATACTGTACTGACCGGGCTTAGCCCGAGGGGAGAAATCCCTGACGCGTCCCCACTGTTCTTGATCGAGCACTTGGGCACAATCTTGAATAACCGAAAGAGTCTCATATGCATTATATACATGATGATTGAATTGCCAAATTGTGTGACGATTCTTGAATCTGCGTGATGCCATGATTTCTTTGTAAATTATGATGTGACATCGTGAATCGCTCTATGCTATTGTAAATTGTTACCGATATCGTAAATTGTTTTATAATCTTTAATTAATTAAATATTCTTGTGCCATCTTTGCACGCAATTTGCGTAATGCATGATTTGAGTGAACCATCGATGATGGTTTCTCACCGAGTTCGCAAACTCACCCAAAATTGCAACCTATTTTTCAGATGATAGAATAGACCCTAGCTCGGAGATAGCCTTTTCCTACCGTCTTGCGTCTTTGGCGGAGAAGCGATGGCACATGTGGTCGGTTGGGGGATTTTGAGGATGACTTAGGATAGATGTTTATATCGCTTTCCTTTTGGTTTTGTTTAGGGGTGATAGACTTGTCTATTCTGTCTTTGGATGATCATGACAGTTGATATTATGATTTTAAAATTTAGCGGTTTTTGATATTGTGTTATGTTATGGTTTTAAATTATTGCGATGCCATGTGGATTATTATTGGGAAATGTTCTGGTGGTGCACCTTTATCGTGGGATACGTATCGGTGCGACCTTCGGGTTTCCCGATGTGTACCCTACGGTGAGGGGGCGCTACATTAAGTGGTATCAGAGCATGGTTTGGCATCTTTTGGGCATAGTGTAATTTAGGCTTGAATTATTGTAAGAATAGCAGAACTGATCGGAATTTCTTGTCTGTTTTAGGTCATCCGTTCTTGGAGATCGAGTTGAACAACCAGCTGACTTGGAATCGGTAGGAGCTAGTAGGGAGTCTCCTGTGCCTCATTCAGAGGAGTTGCCTCCTCAAGTTCCTGTGAGACGGGAACGGAGATATGATGAACTGCGCAAGCAGGGGGTGGTTGACTTATATGGTAGCACCGACCCTGCGGAGGCTGAGGGATGGCTAGAGAGGACAGAGAGAGTCCTCGATCAGATGGACTGTGACTCGGATGGCGTTTGATTATGCGATTTCTACTGCTACGAGTTCTGCATATCGATGGTGGAAGATCGTTAAGGCAAGGTACCACCTGTGCCTCGCACACTGACATGGGATGATTTTCTGAAGGCGTTCAAGGACAATTTCATGCCTAAGATTTATCTGGAAATGAAGTTACAGGAGTTCTTAGAGCTGAGACAGGGGCAGTTGACCGTGGCCGATTATGAGGTGTGGTTCAACGAGTTAGTGGTATATGCTTCTTCACTGGTGGCTTCTGAGGCTGACAAGTGTTGGCGTTTTGAGGGTAGACTCAATCTGGAGATCCGTACACTATTGGCTAGATCTGATATGGGCGCTTTATTGAATCGAAATTGCAGCAGATGAGGATAGAGTATTTCGAGACAACGTATGACTAGAACTGATCAGGGGGCCCGGCATAAGAGATCCAAAGGACAGCTGTGGTAGTCTTGACAGAGGGTTCAATGGCGACAGTAGTAGGCCCTTCAGATCTGCAGGAGGGCTAGACAGACCGGTCATGGGCGAGGGGCGAGTTATGCAATTGTTAGTGGTAGCGGCGGTGCGATTTTCGAGCGATCTGCTCCTTTTTGTGAGCATTGTGGCAAGAGACACAGTGGAGAGTGTCGATGGCTGTCTGGAGCCTGTTTGAGGTGTGGTTCGATGGACCATCTAGTGATGAGCTGCCCAGAGATTTTGGGAGCCCAGTCTACTATGACTGGAAGATCAGGCAGCAATACCACGATCCAGCAGAGTCGTGGTGATGGATCGGGATGGAGAGGCTGAGGTCGAGGCCGAGGTCGAGCAGAGGGGTCCGCAGTGATGGTCGAGGGACCGAAAGGCATGCGATCGCAGCTAGGGTCTATGCCATGACTCGGCAGGAGGCCCAGGATTCCCCGGATGTTGTTGCGGGTATGCTTCTTATTTCTGGTATTAAGGCATATGCATTGTTGGATCTGGATCCACTCATTCCTTCATTCGCGATTTAGCATTTAGACTGCATGGGGATAGGCGGAGGTTCTGATATGGGTTAGAGGTGAGTACACCTCTAGGTAGTCTGTTGTATTGGGAGAGGTCTCAGATGGGATGTCGGGTTCGGATCGATCGGCGATTAAAGCCGATTTGATCGTTTTGGCTCTGAGGGAGATTGATGTGATATTGGGGATGGATTGGTTGACTGCTCATAGGGCTATCATGGACTGTTATACCAAGGAGGTTGTATTAGAATCTCCTGGTCAGCCCAGAGTTATTTTTAGAGGAGTTAGTCAGGCAGTGCCTGCGAGGATGATATCCTTCTTGAGTTTCCTGAGGTTGATGCAGGGAGGTTGTGAGTCCTATCTGGCTCACGTAGTGGATTCCATAATAGAGATGAGATTGCAGGATGTTCCCGTAGTTAGGGAATTTCCAGATGTGTTTCCTGAGGAGTTACCGGGATTGCCGCCAGAGTGGGAGACCGAGTTTGAGATTGATCTTGTTCCCGGTACAGCCCCTATATCGATTCCTCCGTATAGGATGGCACCGGTGGAACTGAGAGAGCTTAAGGCTCAATTGCAGGAGTTACTGGATAAGGGGTTCATTAGACCGAGTGTTTCACCATGGGAGCCCGATCGTTTGTGAAGAAAAGGACGGGATCTTTGAGGCGTGCATTGATTATAGGCAGTTGAATCGGGTGACAGTAAAGAATAAGTATCCACTGCCTAGGATTGACGATTTATTTGATCAGTTGCAGGGAGCTCAGGTGTTCACTAAATTGGATCTGAGATCAGGCTATTACCAGTTAAGGATTGCAGAGGCCGATGTGCCTAAGAGTGCCTTCAGGAGTAGGTACGGGTATTTCAAGTTCCTAGTGATGCCGTTTGGGTTGACTAATGCCCCGGCAGCCTTCATGGCTTTGATGAATAGAGTTTTTCAGCCCTACCTGGACCGGTTCGTGATAGTATTTATTGATGACATACTGATTTATTCGAGGAGTAGACAGAGCACGTTGAGCACCCGAGGATTATTCTCGCAGTCATGAGAGAGAGCGATTGTTCGCCAAATTCACTAAGTGTGAATTCTGGCTTGATGAGATTGTATTTCTAGGGCACGTAGTGTTCGGTGAGGGTATCTAGGTGGATCCTCACAAGATAGAGGCAGTTATGAGTTGGGAGATTTCGAGGAGTGTGCCCGAGTTGCGGAGTTTCCTAGGTCTGGCCGGATATTACCGGAGGTTCGTCGAGGGGTTTTTGTTGATCTCCGCCCCTTTGACGAAGCTATTGAGGAAGAATGTGTCTTTTAGATGGTCTGAGGAGTGCCAGAAGTGCTTTGAAGAGCTGAAATATCGGTTGACTACTGCACCGGTGTTAAGCCTTCCTTTTGGTACTGGAGGCTTTGTGGTTTACAGTGATGCCTCGCATCAGGGACTGGGATGTGTATTGATGTAGCATGAGAGAGTTATAGCGTATGTCTCGAGACAGTTGAGGTCTCGTGAGGTGAATTACCCAGTGCATAATTTGGAGTTGGCAGCAGTAGTGTTTGCTCTGAAGATCTGGAGACATTATCTGTATGGGGAGACATTCCAGATCTTCACTGATCATAAGAGTCTCAGATATCTGTTGAGTCGGAGAGCTCAATCTGAGATGAGGAGATGGATAGAGTTACTGAAGGACTATGACTGCACGATTGAGTATCATCCAGGGAAGGCCAATGTGGTGGTCGATGCACTGAGTAGGAGATCGCATAGTAGTGCAGCTCAGGTTCAGGTTTCGAGGTTACTTGGTCTGATTCAGTTGAGAGCTCTTAATGTTCATATAGATTTAGGTCAGGATGGAGCTCTGATTGCTACTCTGAGGCTGAGGCCGATGTTGCATGATAGGATTCGAAAAGTTCAGGACCAAGACCCAGTGTTAGTGAGACTGATTGAGAAAGTTCAGGCCGGTACTGATTCAGAGTTTGAGTTGAGAGATGGGACTTTATGGATGGGTCAGAGACTGTGTGTGCCTGATATTGATGATTTGAGGCGGAGATCCTTGAGGAGGCACATGTAGCTTATATCGATGCATCTGATGCGACCAAGATGTATCGTACTCGAGACGACATTTCGGTGGCTGGTATGAAGAGGCAAGTGGCGAGTTTGTGTCGGTGTGTCGTGACGTACAAGGGTTAAGGCTGAGCACCAGGCTCCAGTGGGTAAGTTGCATTCGTTACCCATTCCGGAGTGGAAATGGGAGCGAATTACTATGGACTTTGTGATAGGATTGCTTAGGACATCGAGGACATGATGCTATCTGGGTCATATTGGACCGATTATTCATCTGTTCACTTCTTACCGATGAGGAGAGCAATACTCTCGATCAGTTGGCCCGAAGTATGTGGCGTAGATTATGCGGTTGCATGGGGTTCCGTTATCGATAGTCTCGAGCGAGGATCCTGTGTTCACCTCGAGGTTCCGGAAGAGCCTCTGATCGCTATGGATGCGAGGTTGAACTTTAATCTTGCATTTCATCCTCGAATGATGGACGAGGCGAGAGGGCGATTAAAATTTGTTGAGGACATGTTTGAGCGTGTGTATTGGATTTGAGAGGATCATGGGATCGATGTTGGCATCGATTGAGTTTGCCTACAACAACCAATGTCGAGTAGTATTGGGATGGCACCGTATGAGGCCTCAGATGGGGGCCGTGTCGATCGCCATGTATTGGGATGAAGAGGGTATGAGATCGATTGAGGGTTTCAAGCTGATTCAGGACACAGTGGATAAGGTACAGTTGATCCGGAGTCGCATCAAGGTGTTTCAGGATAGACAAAAGAGCTATGTGGATCAGCATCGGCGAGATATAGAGTACAGTGTAGGGGACAGAGTGTTTCTCCGAGTGTCTCCTTGGAAAGGAGTACTGAGGTTTGGCCGTAAGGGCAAGTTGAGCCCTCGGTATATCAGTCCGTATGAGATCCTTGAGAGGATAGGACCGTTGGCTTACAGACTGGTATTACCGAGTGAGATGTCCCAGATGCATGACGTGTTTCATGTTAGTATGCTCCGACGGTACCGTTCAGACCCGATGCATGTGATCCCGGCTCAGGAGATTGAGGTAGCCAGTGATTTGACTTTTGTTGAGGAGCCGGTACAGATTATTGGATCACGGGTCAAGCAACTGAGGAACAGGGTAATTCTATTGGTGAAAGTCCTTTGGAAGAACCACTCTTACGAGGAAGCTACATGGGAGGCGAGGAGCATATGAGGAGTCGAGATCCTCATTTATTTGATCAGACAGTATTAAATTTCGAGGACGAAATTTTAATTAGGAGGGTGAATTGTAACATCTCGTTCTTTGTTAGCGGGTATTTTGGTCATTGGGTTGAACTGATTGGATTTCACCGCATTCATTGGTGAGCATATTCTTGGCCTCTAATTATAGAGAACAGGTTTATTGCATATGCATTTATTCATAGGTACTTGCATTCATGATTTAGGGATTGATTGTGAGCATGAATCGACTAGATATTTGGATTGTAATTGATTGAGAAATTAAGAGTAAGTGAGCCCGAATGACTGATTTAGAATAGTCTAAGAGTGATTGGCAACTGATAGTGGTCTATGAGAAATATTCGAGAAATTTGGGAAAAAATGCCCGGACCGAAAGTTTTGGGGTGACAGACCGATTGACTGTATAGTACTGAAAGAACTGTCCAATGGCAATGGAAAAATTAGAATTTACTGATAGGAAATAAATATGTTGAGCCACTGAAATTTCGAGACTGAAATTTGGACTGATTCGGAGACTTAAGTCTATAAATACTAGGTTTGAAATTTGGGGGAAAAGTTTACCTAAGGCATATGAGTTCTTCCCCTCTACGGTGATTCGATTTTTCTCCCAACGGTGAGATCCTTCGATTTCTTCTTATGGCTTCTTCCTTATTGTGTTAGTCTAACTTGTCTATGGTGATTGGTGAAGGTTTGAGGCTTTGAAATTGTTGGATCGTTGATTTCAGAGGATTTTTAGGGTTAAGGTGATTGTGGATCGATCGTTTGATTGGTAAGTATTTTTGTGTTTAATGTTGTTATTAATGGCTTTTAGTGTATTTATGGTATTTAATGAGTTAGATAGAGTACATGGGAGTGTTAAATGTTGAGTTGAGAGTGTATTAATGGCGGAAATCGATCGGAGAAGACGATCGGACCGTCAAGACGTCACGACGGCCTTGAGGAAGGCCGAGGCCTTCGTCGCGACGAATAAAATTAATTTGCACGTCGCGACGAGCGGGCTGGACGTCGCGGCGAGAGGCGCGAAGGGTTGCGCGCCGCGGCGAGCGTGTTTCACGCCGCGGCGAGCGATCTTCTCTTCGTCGCGGCGAAGGGAATAGGTCGCGCAAAGGGTGATTTCTGAATGGATGAGTATTAGTTTATTGGGCATAACTTATGGTATAGACCTCCGATTGAGGTGATTCCTGATTCATTGTGAACTAGAGAAAGAGGTCTACAATTGAGGATAATTATGGGAGTTAGAATTGATTTAATTGGTAATGAATTATAGAGATTAAGGTCAATCATGGGTTATGGTGTGACCTAAATGTCAAATTGAGACTATTGGAGTTTTGATTGGGAATTGCAATTGAGGTTTTGACCCGATGAATAGGAAAAATTGCTATAGGTGATTCGAATTGAGGAAAATTGACTGGATTTTAGGAATGGATCATTTATTAGTGATCAATTGAACAAAGAGATAGAATTGGGCTTAAAGTACCGAAATTGGGATTTAGCACCGGAAAATCGTGGACATGCATTGTACATCATTTCACTGAGACATATGTATTACTGCACTGTTTAATTGAGCAATTAGTAATGGATTATATTTTTACTGTTATAGAGGCGCCGTTGGATCGTCGTTCCACGGACATTCTTTGGAACTTCGAGCGAGAGCTTCGGAAGTTACTGGTGAGTAACCTAGTTGGTTTCTCAAATTCTCGATCGTCTAAATGCTCAACGTGAATTACTTGCGAAATGTGGCCGTATGATTCTTGAAATATTCATGATTGGATGGTATGCCTCTCTTGTATTAGATCAGAAAGCTGCATGATCACTTTCTCTTGTCTTTGGATTGGATTCTTGTCTTGGATGAATTCTTGTATATTCTTGAAATACATACATCTTGGGCTTTTATAGCCATACCTTTGAATCATCAATACCAATTCTTGAACATCGCATTGCATGCATAAATGCATGATCGATAATGGAATGTGACCCAAGTTGCTATTATCACTAAAAGAGCCTCGAGCTCGAATCTTTGTCTTGTGACCTTAGCTCGAGGGAGAAATCACAGCAGCGTCCCACTGCTTCTTGATCGAGCACTTGGGCACAATCTTGAATAACTGGAAAGAGTCTCATATGCATTATATACATGGTGATTGAATTGCCAAATTGTGTGGCGATTCTTGAATCGTGATGCCATGATTTGTTGTAAATTGTGATGTGACACCGTGAACTGTTACTATGCTATTGTAAATTGTTACCGACATCAGTAAATTGTTATATAATCTTTTAATTGAATATTCTTGTGCCATCTTGTCATAATTTGCGTAATGCATGATTTGAGTGAACCATCGATGATGGTTTCTCCGAGTTCGCAAACTCACCCAAAATTGCAACCTATTTTTCAAGATTGATAGAATAGACCCTAGCTCCGGAGATAGCCTTTTCCTACCGTCTTGGCGTCTTTGGCGGAGAAGCGATAACACATGTGTCGGTCACCGGGTTGGATTTTGAGGATGACTTAGGATAGATGTTTATATCGGTTTCCTTTTGGTTTTGTTTAGGGGTGATAGACTTGTCTATTCATTCTTTGGATGATATGTCAGTTGATATTATGATTTTAAAATTTAGCGGTTTCTGATATTGTGTTATGTTATGGTTTTAAATTATTGCGATGCCATGTGGATTATTATTGGGAAATGTTCTGGTGGTGCACCTTTATCGTGGGATACGTATCGGTGCGACCTTCGGGTTTCCCGATGTGTACCCTACGGTGAGGGGGCGCTACATAAACACATAATTAAAACAATTAAAGCAAAATTAAAGAATAAGTCAATTAAATCAATAAATCAATAAATAAAAAATAATAATAATAAAAAATCTTGGCCCAACAATATGCATTTCATACATAAATGCATGAACAGATAACGGACGTTGTGACCAAAGTCGCCATTAATACTAAAAAGTGCCTTGAGCTCGAATACTGTCACTGAACCGAGCCTAGAGCTCGAGGGGAGTTAGTGCATCCTGCATGAGGGCTCTCCTGCTCCCTAGACGCGTCTACTGATCACTGTCACTGAATAAGCACTTGGTCACAACACTGAAATAAACTGAAAAAGAGTCACATATGCATTGCATGATACGATTGTGATAACTGATCTGCGAATTACCTGTATTCTGTAAACTGCTATATGAAATTTTGAATGTTATTGTGATGTGCTGTACGCAATTTGCGTAATGCATGAATTGAGTGAACCATCGATGATGGTTTCTCATTGAGTTCGCAAACTCACCCAAAATTGCATATTGTTTTTCAGGATTGATAGATTAGACTCCTAGCTCCAGAGTTAGACTTTTCCTGCCGTGTGAGCGTGTGGCAAGAGAAGCGATGGCACACAGGTCGGTCAGCTGGGATTGATTTGGAGGATGGCATAGTATAGACTTTTGTATCAGTTTCTTTTTTGGGATGTTGTATTTAGACTGTAGGGAACTGATAAACTGGTCTATATTTCTGGTTGATATTATGAAATGAGAACAAACTTTATGGTTTTAAAATATTATGATCTTGTAACTGCGGTTTTATGTATATTGATGCCATGTGGATTTTAGTATTGATCGAACGTAGTGCACCCTTGTCGTAGGATATGTATCCGAATGACCTACGGGCGTCCCGGTGTATACTCTACGGTAAGGAGGTGCTACATGATCAGACCAGGTTCATCGGATTTCTCCTGTGGTTCCTGAACCAAGTTTGATTCTTCTATTTCCTCTTGTTGATCTGTGCAGGGAATAGGTTGAACCATGCTAATCTCCGCTGGTTCCTCCTGTTGGATAACAATGGGAGTTTCCTGAACTCTAGTATGCTTCTTCTGACTAACTTCCTCAGCAGTGGATACACTCTTCTTTCAACTAATCTTCTTAGTCTTCTCTTCTGCTTCAGTCAATCTCGGAGTTTTCTGAACATGAGATTTTTCCTTCTCAGACTCCAATTTTCTCTTCTTCTCAATCTCTTTAGCCTGTTTGACTGAGTCTTCTTGTAGGATCGAGACTAGAGACCTTGTCGCTTTAGGTACGTGAGATCCAAGAACTTCTGCCTCACTCTGCTCTCTAGTTCTCCTCTCTTCCTATTGTCACAGATTGCGAATCTTTGGTGATCTCCTCGCCTTTTTGAAAATCTCACTCAAAAGACTCTCTCCTTTTCTTTTCTGCACACCTTCATCAGTCCTCCGGACTTGGCTCACTTCTCTTTGAGGACTCGCCTGTTTGATCAACGGTCTTCCCGATAATTTTTTTCGTTCTTCGATCGACAATCTCACACTCACTTGAGATTTAGAACTTGTGGTGGGAGTTTTTTTCAATAACCGCTCCCCCTCAGTTCTAGCTTTCATTGTCGATTTTGCTTCTTCTTTCACTACCACCTTCAAGCCCATTCTTCTTACCATATCAAAGTTAATAGTACTCTTAACAGATACCATCCTTCTGACTCCTCTGTGAAGAAGGACTCCAGATTTCTTAAAAATCCTTGTAAGCAATATGTCAAAAGGATAGCTATTGGTATCCTTCATTCCCTTAACCATATAATGAAAAATTAAATATGGTAAATCTATGGGACGATGATTTAGCAGATAGAACAAACATTGCTCATCTAGGGTGGTTACTAAATGCCTTGACCCGGCTCTTGGTAAAATGCAATTAAACAGAATTGCATGACGAACCCTAGCCTTCGGGACCAGACTCGAGGTCTTCCTCTCCCATGGGTCATTCACTCCATATAGTTGTTTTCTCACATCTTCTTCCTTCATGTTAACCTGGGTCATCCATCTGGCTTTGGTTGTCAGTATTTCTCCAACCGATGGACATTCAGTTACCTTTTCCACTACCTCCTTTGTAACAATAATAGATATTCCATCTGCTATTGAGACAATCGTTTCATCGACCAGTTCCGCATGCTTCTAAAAGTCGTACACCTCATCAGTATACACTAGTTCTCGTACCTGGAAGAATTTTCTCCATCTGGCTTCTACGATTTTTGGTTCGACGTCCATGTTGTCGCTCTTCAGAGATTCAAAGTTCACATGTCTTCCATACATCATAGCTGACTCCATTTGTTCTGAATCGAAACTATCTCTGGTAGGCTGTTCTTCAAAGGTAAAGGTGAATGCAAGAGATTTTCAGTGAGATGAAACATCTGTATTAGAGAGTAATTGTAATGATTTTAGTTTCAGACTATTTGTTGGGGTCTTATTTGGTGTGTTCTAGAATCATTGGGATCCTCAAGACTCTGAGATTTTTCCTCCACAATTTCCTTGTGAGAGAAGTTACCAGCTGTAAACCACTGTTTCTGACACCGTTAACTTTGACGATCTCTTAGCTTGACTGGTCATTTAACATAACCATGTTAAGGTTCCGTCTGATTTCCTTGAACCGTTCTTCACTCAATGGCTTAGTGAAGATATCTGCCCACTGATACTCTGTTTCAATGAACTGTAGTGTCACCACCTTCCTCTAAACGTAATCTCTTAAGAAGTGATGTATGACTTCAATATGCTTCACTTTTGAATGATGTATTGAATTTTTCGATAGATTGATTGCACTGGTGTTGTCGCAATAGATTGGGATCTCCTCTTCCTGAACTGAATAATCTTCCAGTTGATATTTGATCAACAATGTTTGTGAACAACAGCTTGCGGCAGACATGTACTCGGCTTCGGTAGTTGATAGAGCGATTGAGCTTTGTCTCTTGCTTAACCAGGAAACTAGGTTTGCGCCAAGAAAGTGACATCCTCTACTAGTGCTCTTCCTTTCAATTCTATCTCCGGCATAGTCCGCATCGCAATATCTGATTAACCTGAAATCTTTTCCTTTCTCAAACATTAAGCAAAGATCAGTAGTACCGATTCCAATTATCTTGCCCTGCTGATTGTCTCCGAAAGTCACCGATCCTCCCTTCTTATACTAAAGATCTAGGAACATAGACCTTCTTCCCGTCATATGTCGCGAGCAGTCACTGTCTAAATACCAACGGTGCTTGTCGCATCTTCCAAGGAAGGATATCTGCAGGAGAAACTATTTTATTCTTTGGTACCCATACTGTCTTGGGTCCTTTCTGGTTAGTAACATGCATATAATGAGCTCTTTGATGCCTTTTACTAATCTGTTGATGAAAACGAGTTTGGTAATGCCTTTTATTTTGAGCAGATGGTTTTATATGATTATGAGACTTATTATCCGTAAACCCTAATCTAGTTTTATCACTCGGGTGTCTACATTTTCCTAGCATCTCATTCATTCTTTTAGTACTTTCAGTGAATTTAGCTAAATCAGATGAGAGACTTTTAATTCTAAGCTTTAACTGATTTATCTCTTCGGATTTATCTACTACCTTCTTTTTCTCCTCATGTTGTTTATTTAAACAAATATTTTCTCTCTCTATTTCTTCTGTATGTTTAATATTTCGTGCATACTTTTTCTTTAAAAGTTTGTACTGTTTCAGAATAGCATGAGAATCCTCTAATAATTCTGAATAGGCTTCATGCAAGTTATCGTATTCAGAAATTACCTCCTCATCACTTTTTTCTTCGGCAACTAGGCAAATATTAGCATGTTCAGATGACTCGAAATTTGTGTCTGACTCTGATGAATCTAGATCTTCCCACGTTGCCATCATGCTTTTCTTGCCTTCTCTACTCTTCTTTGATTTCTTCTTTAAAGTAAGACATTCAGACTTGTAGTGTCCGGGTTCATTACACTCGTAGCATATGATAGATGTCTTTTCTGGTTTGCCATCATCTTTGCTATTCTTCTTGAAGAATTGACTTCCTTTGGACTTCTTCTTCCACATCCGTCTTATCTTCCGAGAAATGAAAGATAATTCGTCATCTTCTTCACTTGACTCTTGTTATGATTCGCTTGAGTCATCATTCTTCGATTTTTCTATCTTCAATGCTTTTGATGACTTTCTCCTTCTTTGAGTCTTGTGGTTCTTTTTTCCGGCCTTCAGTGCTATTGACTTTTCTCGTTTGGTCTTGTCTTCAGCATCGAGTTTTACTTCATGAATCTTCAGTGATCCAAGCAGCTCGTCAAGCTTTAGTACGCTCAAATCCTTCGCTTCCTGCACCGCTGTAACCTTTGATTTCCACCTCTTCGGAAGACTTCTTAAGATCTTTCTTATGTGATCCTAGTTATTGTACGTTCTTCTAAGGGCTTTCAATCCATTGACGATTGTCTGGAATCTTCCAAACATCTGATCAATAGATTCTTCTTCCTTCATCTTGAAAAGCTCGTACTGGTGCACAAGAATGCTTATCTTGGATTCTTTGACTTGGTTTGTGCCTTCATGAGCAATGGACAGTGTATCCCACATCTCCTTCGTAGTGTCGCATCCGTAAACTTTGTCATATTCACTCCTGCTTAGGGCACACGTCAAGAAGAAATTCACTTTAGAGTTGAGCTGAATTCTCTCCTTTTGGTCAGCCGTCCATCTGGTCCGTGGAATAAGATTTTTATCTTCGTCTACTGGTGTATATGGTCCATTCTCTATCACATCCCAAAGATCGACATGAGTAGATACTATGAATAACCGCATTCTATCTTTCCAGTAATGATAATCTTCTCCGTTGAATGCTGGAGGTCTCGTGACTGAGGCACCTTCTGCAATGTATAAATGTGATTCTGCCATTATCTTTAATCCACAGTTTGCTACAGTGATTTTTGGATACCAAGATCTGATACCAATTGAAGTGAATCACACGTTAGTACAATACTTATAGAACGATAACAAATACACGAGAAGGGGGTTGAATTGTGTATTCCCCTTTTTGAAAACTCTTTCACAACTATTTTGTTTAAAAGCAAGTTCTTTTACTGAAACTTCAGTAAGTTCGAATTAATCAAAACTTTGAAAACTTGTTTCGAAATTTAAGTAATAACAAAACTTTGAACTTTAAGAGGAATAGAGTAGAGAGAAGTTGACACAGCGGTTTTATACTAGTTCACCCCAAACCGTGGGCTACGTCCAGTCCTCAGAGTTCTTTATGAGATTTCACTATGTCTTCAACGTTTACAAGTATTCTTTCTGAGTCTCTTCAGG
Organism: Erythroxylum novogranatense; assembly: GCA_029891385.1. Classification (NCBI taxonomy): domain Eukaryota; kingdom Viridiplantae; phylum Streptophyta; class Magnoliopsida; order Malpighiales; family Erythroxylaceae; genus Erythroxylum; species Erythroxylum novogranatense. Next base: position 29,765,296 of record CM057224.1, read on the forward strand.
TCTCTACACTCAGTATTCTTTCACTCTTAGCCTCTGCAGGCTATCTGCACTACTTTCTTACAAAAGTATTTGAAACCTTTTACAATAAAATTAGCTCTCAGCTAATTTGCACAATTGTCTTACAGACAAGCTTTTTCGTTCGCGTACGTAAATCAATTGCTTTTTCTTTTTCTCACTTTCGCTAATTTTCGCTAACTTTAGCTAACTTTGCAATCTTCGACTTCGACTCATATTTATAGCCTTCGTCTGCAACTGCTTCTTGAATCTTGTTTCTTGAATCTTTAAAGAAACGGTTAATCAGTTGAGTTATGTAACTAACTCGAACTGACTCTTGCGTCTTCTTTTGAATTCCGCTTCTGTTTTTCTCCGTTTGTATTTTTACGTCTGTCTTTCTGCGTCTACGTCTGCGTCTACTTCTGCATCTGCTTTTCATTTTGCGTCTGCGTCTGCGTCTACGTCTGCGTCTGCTTTTCATTTTGCGTCTGCGTCTGCGTCTACTTTTCATTTTGCGTCTGCGTCTGCATCTGCTTTTTTACTTCCGCGTCTGCGTCTGTTTTTCTACTTCTGCATCTGCGTCTGCGTCTGCTTTTTATTTTGCGTATGCGTCTGCGTCTGCTTTTCTACTTCTGCGTCTGCGTCTGTTTTTCTACTTTTGCGTCTGCGTCTGTTTTTCTACTTTTGCGTCTACGTCTATTTTTCTACTTTTGTTTCTACGTCTGTTTTTCATTTTACGTCTGCGTTTGTTTTTTTTCTCTGTCTATCTGTTTTCTATTTTACGTCTGTTTTTACTCCTTCTTTGTTATTTATTAAAATCGTTTATATGTAAAGTCATTTTGACTCAACAGTAACTTCTTACATTTAATAAAGACAAGAATATCAGTGCACAAAACCTCTCCTTTTGTACACAAAAAAGGAAGACTTTTTTCATTTCCCTCATGCATACTGTTTTCCTTTTCAAACTTTACTTTTTATTGATTCATGCTACAATACTCATTAAATGCATTTAGTGCATTTACTGTTCATATACAACCATTAACCCATAAAAAAAACTGAAAAACCAACACCTTCACTTCTTTCCAAATGTTCCTTTCTATGGCTTGAAGAACAAGAAATAAAGTTTCTCGGTTTTCTAAAATCAATTATAAAATAAAACCAACATTATCTCATGCATATTTAATCAACAACTTTTACGTGTTCTCTAGTTTTTCATGTCCTCATCTACACTTTTCAAGCACATGGTCTCTTCTTTCACTTATTAAAGACACTTGTATCATCATGCACAAAAACCGATATGTATCATCATACACAAAAAATCAAAAATCCAAGCCCACTCTAGTTTTTCATTTCATATGATCTCTTCTTTCACGGACAAGATTATATAACAAAAAAAAAAACAAGAGAACAAAGCATAAGATATCAACGTTGTTTTTGTTTTTATATGATAGGCATATAAAAAAACAAAAACAAAAAAATCTATATTTGAAGGATGACATGAATGAAACCTTGCTCTGATACCAATGTAGATTTATATTTAAGGACTAACCTTAATGCGGAAGCGATTAATCGATTCTCTATTTAATAATCCACATTTTACGGTTGGCTACTAGAGTCATCGTTAATTCACGACCCAAATTCTAACTCTTGATGATGTGATTCAAGCGAGGAAAGATGAAAAAAGTTATTCTCAAGATTTAACAAAATTGCAGAAAATAAAAAGAGAGTCAAAATCTCTTTTGATTCTAATGTATTCGTTATCTTCTAAAAGATACCTCTCACTTGACAACTTCCTTCTTTTTATATTAAAAATATGTCGGAAGTTACATAGATCTTTGTGGTCATTCATGTAACTGCCAACACTAATGATAGCACCAATAGAAAGGCCCTAAGCAAACTAAGGGTCCGTTTGGTTGAGCTTTTATCAGTAGAGCTTTTATCAATAGAGCTTTTGTCAGTAGAGCTTTTCTGAGAAGAGTTTTTTTTAAAAGCCAGTTGACTGTTTGGCTGTCAATTAAAAAAATAGCTTTTAAAAGAGCTTCATCTGATGGTCGCTTGGCAACATAAAATAAAAAGCACTTTTGTTAATTTTAACTATATTAATGTTTGGATATATCTTTAAAATTTTGAAATGAATTATTATGTATGTATGTATCACTTTAAATTTAATTTATAGTGTTTTAAAGAATTCTAAAAGAGATAAATAAATAATTTTTATTAAATACTTTTGAATATTATATTTTAGTAGTTAAATCTTAAAATATAGATATATATATATTTCAATAGTTAATTCCATTATATTGCACTGAATATTTAAATTGCACTAAATAAATATTATTTTGATGTATTTGTAAAACTAAATGGAAGTATTATGCATGTATATATTATATGAAGAGTATAAATTTAAATTTAATATCAAATAATACAATTTTTAATTTATAATATTTAAAAGAATCTAAAAAAAACTAAATAAAATTTTGACTAATAAATTTTTAAGTAACTCTATATAACATATTAACAATTTGCCAAAAAAGAGTTTCATACTTTTGTCAGCCACAAAAGAGTAACTCTATATAACATATTAACAATTTACCACAAAAGACCAGAATTCTCTTTCTTGATTGTGAAAATGAATGGATGGTCAGCCACAAAGGTTGAAGCGCTCAACCTTCCACATCGAGTTCTTCTCAGGCATTTTATCGAACAACTTACGTGCATAACACAAAAACCCGGAACTCTCATAACAACTCAAAAGAACATTGGAAAAGTAAACATTCGATTCCAAACCCGAAACTAAAACATGGGCATGGATTTGTTTAGGGTGGGATATGAGTTTGTTGTGTGTGGATAATTGTAATAGGTAGGCTAATTGTAGTCTTCTGGTTTCAGCTGCTCGACACTTGTTATGAGAATGAACAAGTGATGGGTTTGAAGAAGTAAAAAATGGGAGTAACATGTAACGCACATGGATTACCTCCTTTATGAGCTCTGTATTCCTCTCTCTGCAACAATTTGAAGAACATTCAATAAACATCTTCACATTCAACATAAGGGCAATTGGGTTGCATAAGGATTTCAAACAAAAAATCCCAGCTGATATTTTTATGTAGGTTAACTAAGAGATAACAAAGGTTTGTTGAATATAGCACCGCCAAACCAGATAAGGGTCCAGAAAAACTTTAACATTTATTCCATTCTATTTAGCACTTACAAAGGTGTATAGTTTTCATTTATTTACATGCTTTTGAAGACAAGCCAATTACTTAATAACATCATGTCTTAACACCGACTAGGTAACTGAACAACCAGAAGCATAAAGCGTTTGATTTCTTCTAACATGTATGCACAATCATACTATTATGTCAAGTAACATGTCATCAAAATGGATTTACCTCATCCATTTGTGAGGCGTCAACATAAACAGAATGTAAATCTTGGACATCCCAATAAAAACATGTAATGGTAAACTTTTAGGAAGATTCATGAGCCAATGAGTACACCAAATGTCCAAAGGCAATAAGTGAGCCATCAAAAATTTATAACAAGCATATTTTAGTTTCATCTTTGTTCCTTTGTAGCAGATGAAAATATGCATTACTGACATAATAGTAAAGAAAAAATTTGACATAACTAAGACCGGCAATGGTTAAATAACTAACTATCGGGGAAGGGAAAAATTACCCAAATAACCAAGGTTCTCGTCTCTTGGTGTCCTGGTGGGCATGGGCCCTAAAGAAGGGATAATAAGCACCAAGCTGATACCAACGAACTAATAACTCAGGCTCTGGATTGCCAAAGAATCCACAAAACATCAGTGTGCTCAATGTCAAGCCACAAAACATCATATGGAATATCTATCGCATCAAACTTAGAATCCACATATTCCACATCCTCTTCATCCCTATAATTCCACCTAGACTGATGATACGCAATGCTGAAAAGTCGAGGCATTGTGGGTTTCCAGTTACACTCGTGTATTGACTAACAACATCCTTTGGCCCCGGTCCTACAAAGAAGAAAGTATCAACAATGCCAACCTCACTCATCCGAAAGTATCAATTCTACTTTCCCGAAGTGAAAGCCCGTAATCGAATCCCACCCATCACCCAACACATCAATCTGCATCTCAGCTGCATTTAGCCAGAAAAACCCAGAACTTTTCCACTCTTTCCATGTGAAATCATCAAAGGTATCGTCCCATAAAGACCAAACGGTGATTCGTGTAACCACTCTTTCCATGGGAAGTCTTGTTTGCTTGTGGTCCGCCGGTAATATGCCAATTGGTGTAATAATCTCCGGCGATTTCTCATTCTACTGAACTGAGCATAGCTGTGTTCATTACGATAGAAGAAAGGCAGCAGAAAACGAAAGTGAAAGTTGAGAGGAAATTTTGAGGGTTTTGTTAATGTTATAAACGTAAACGACGGAAACCACTTAAAAAATAGCTTTCCGAAAAAGCTAAAATTTGGGCTTTTCTGATAAGCTCCAAATTTTAACTTTTTGAAAAGCTGTATTTTAGCTTTTTTAAAAGCTGTTTCTACTTCAAAAGTGCTTTTGAGGTTTCCAGTCAAACATCCACTTTTTCTCAAAAATGACTTTTGCGGTAGAAAAAAGTGCTTTTAAAATCTCCAAAAACTGTTCCAAACAGGCACTAAGCCTTTTTAGAGGCTAAAGGAGCTGGCGAAGAAACTAAGGGATTGACAAAATGAGATTCCACAAGGAAGAGGAGCAAAGGTAGGAGGAAGTTAGACAGTAATAAGCAAGGCAATGGTGAACGACAAGATGTGCTAGACAACGATAAGCGCGAAGGTATTTGTTTCCTCTCCCATAATTAAAAGAAACTTGGTTTGTATCTTAAGTAGGAAATGAACTGCCTAAGGAATGATTTTCACTTGCTTAAGAAATGATTAAAAAATGAATTTTTTTAGAATTTAAAAAATTCATTAATAAATATTGGAGATTATATTGAAACAAAGAGTTAATACCAAATTAAGATAAACCCAATTATAACACTAACTTCAATAGTAAACAAACGATGACATTCACTAGGACCTATACGACAACTTTTAGATACAGTACATGATACTTTACGTAATTGCAAAGACATCTTGCAATTTGGGAATAACGAGTTAGGACTTTTCTCGCGTCTTCGATTCCTTTCTTGATTAGGGTAGGGAGATTCATTCAAGTAGTATGCGATGACATTTCGCTCCGTCTGTTTTTCAATCAAGCAAGTTACTTTGGAAGCTTTCATTTTTAGGAAGTTTTGGCGATTAGGGTTTGAGCTCTTGCGTTCCATCCATCTAGATCTTACGATGTCGGAGGGAGGAGGCTTTTTGGGGCCACCAATGAGGGGTTCTGGGCTAAAAAGGTAAATGAAGTATAAAGAAGGGAGACATCTTCATAAATACCATAAAAGTTAAAGTTGGTTAGCAATTTTCCACGTTCTTTCAAAAAAACATAAAATTTCGTTTAAAGCGTACAATGTTAATCAAAAACTGAAAATGACATTTGCACACCATGGTCCCGTCAAAGACACTAGTAGTTTCTTGTTGGTTACAGTTGGTGGGAGTCCCCATTGGCATTGGCGAAACAGCGCATTGGTCCATGTAAGTCGAGTAAAGTACTAAACTTGTCTCTAATGTAAAAACAAATAAGTCGGAAAGAAACCCAAAACTTATATAAGAAGAATAAAATAATTAAAGAAAAGATTAAAAGGGTTAGGAATTAGGATAAGAGTTGGGCTTGTTGCTGTCACGTGGGCAAAGTATGCCCCACACAATCCATCTTATGACATGATATACGTTTTCATCTGCTCCATTTTTAAATATAAAAATAAAACAAGCTTTGACGAAATAATATATATCCTTTGATAGATTCATAAATTTAGCCTTAGGTCTCTTTCTCTCTCCTCTCTTTCTTTCTGTCTCTCTCTCATTGAGCTTTCTCTCTCCTCTCTCCAGAAGAGCAAAACCCTAAAGAGCCGTTTACACTTTCCACCCCAACCCCAAGTAAGTTTTCTCTCTCCTCTCTCTTTCTCTTTGTCTTTCTAAAATTTGAATATATGTGTCCTTGCACTTTTGAACCTGGCTTTTATACGTATCTGTATGCGAATGTCTACAGTTACTTACCATATTACAGATCAAGAACTTCCGACTCCACTCCAGATTACGTGGATCTACAATTATACAGCAGCCAAGATTTCTTTTCGAAATCCTATTTTGTTAAATGTTTCGATTTTTAGCTAGAACATTGGGCATCTGGTAATTGGTATGCTTGCTCCGCTCCCAAAGCAAATGTCGGGGACTAGGAGATATTTAATCTCATGAATTTACCATTTCGGTTGATGGGATTTGGTGTTTCGGCTTTGGCTATGTGGATCTTGAATTTCTTTTTTGTGTGTTAATTATGGATCCGGAAAAACATAGCAGCTGAAATGTTTTTCTTTTTAGAGAAAACAAAAGCTAAATGTGCGTTCTCTGTGATGTCGTTTTGCGTAACACATCTCCTGTCATTTTTGTGGTTTACTTTATAAGATCTTGGCTTGGGCATTAATGTCTTCAGAGAAGCACGTTTAGTTATGTAACAATGTAGAGAGTCTTGCTTTTGTTATTAATCAATGTTCAATTTATTGTAGCTGAGTTCTGGGGACTGGGAATATAATGCCACGAATTGTTTGGTTCGTGGCATGGGAGTAACTTGTTCACATTTTGGCAACTGAAATGGGTCTCGCAATTCTGTTTGTGGATTAATATAAGAACTGTGACTGATGTTTAATCTTCATTCTTCTTCTTCTCTTTTTTTTCCTCGCAACCTGTAGTTCTCATGGATGATGATGCATTGAGTATTCGTAACTGGGGCTACTATGAGCCAGCATTTAAGGGGCACCTTGGTCTGCAGCTCATGTCGAGTATAGCAGATCGTGATGCGAAACATTTCCTACCTGGTCGTGATCCGAATAACATTATGGTTACTGCCAATGGAGCCTTTCATCCACGGGATTGTGTGGTTTCAGATGCCTCTGGTCCTATAAATTATTTAAGAGACAGTTGGATTAACCCAAGGGAAAAGTTTTTAAACATGGTACCCCCAAATCCTAGTTATTCTATTCTTCCTGAATCCTCGGGAGCTCACTCTCTGCAAATTTTGCAACCACCTAGTTCATCAAGGCCTGAGAGGGTGAATAGGGTGGAGGAGCCAATTACAACCAAGGAGGGTAGGCAGATGAAGAGAAGACAGGATGGTGGTGTCCCAAAAGCTCCAAAAGCAAAGAAACCTAGAAAGCCAAAGGATAATAACAATAACCCAATTCAGCGTGTGAAGCCAGCTAAGAAAAGTCTGGATGTTACGATCAATGGGATTGGTATGGACATTTCTGGTATTCCTATTCCAGTCTGCTCCTGTACCGGGACTCCTCAACAGTGTTACCGATGGGGCTGTGGTGGATGGCAGTCTGCTTGCTGTACTACAAATGTGTCAATGTATCCCTTGCCAATGAGTACAAAAAGGCGTGGCGCAAGGATTGCCGGAAGGAAAATGAGCCAGGGTGCTTTTAAGAAGGTATTAGAGAAGCTTGCTGCTGAAGGATATAACTTCACTAACCCAATTGATTTGAGGAGTCACTGGGCGAAACATGGAACCAACAAGTTTGTTACTATAAGGTAGACTTCCATTGGTGGTACTAACAGCGGGACAGCTATGGCATTTGGTCTGCTTCTCTCTGTATATATCTTTGACCAAATGCAGAAATGTTCTGGGTTCAACGTAGTTCATTAATTTTCAAGGTGATGATATATATGCTTTTGGATTTGGCAATCTAAACTTTCCGAATTGTTGTTAAATTTTCATTTTTATTTGTGTTATAAGGGCAACTACTAATTTCTGCCTCGTATATTTAGGATGTGGATGAGTTTATCTTGTATTATGGATAAGGACGTTTTTACCCCTGATTGCATGGTATTATTTCCTTTTGTAAGTCATGCTTGACAATTTTAGGGGGACTTTCAATATCCTGATCTTATGTGAAATCTGCTTCTGTTATCTAACTCCTTTAATTACAATTCAACATTAGCTTTTTGTTGGGTTTGTACATATTTGATCTGTCCCTACCAATGCTCGTTCCTTAATATCTTTATATAAGTGGTGATGCCGTGTAAGCTTTTTACATTAGCTTTTACTAATACACCGCTTCTTTATTTGGTGATTTACGTGTGCGTCTCTTTGATGCTTAAGTTCGTCAAGTACACGTGTCAATCATCTTTTGAATGATACTCTTTAAGACGTATTTGCTTTGTAGAGATGTACGGGCGTGTTAAGGTAGGCTGTAATTACGTTCCAACTCTTCATAGCAATTTGAGAGCATTATAAATGTGGCTGATGATGGCCTACAGTACTTTTGGACACACCTTGAGGATGGCATTTTCGACATCTCTATTCTGGTTTTCAGAGATCATCTCATAATTGTCACGCACGCAGAAACAATGACGCTTGCAAAACCGAGTGTTCGTGTACTATCACACGAGTCTTATCAGATCTTGCAGACTTTTGGCATTCAAGAATCTCTCTCGGAGAATCTGTTCAAATTTTGGATTTAACTTATGCAGATGTATTAGGATGTTAGGATTACTGTTTTTATTGCAATGTTCCTTGCAGAATCCGCTATGTTGTCGGATGTTATACACTAGTTTACTTCTTGGATTTTAAAGATTTAGGCAGACTGCACTTTTTTTCTTCAATAAAGCACCAACGAGTTTTAAATTTGTCTTGGAAATCTGTTTCCCCCTTGAGTTCTAATTCCTCTAATCTGCTTTCTCTGATCACCTCTCTCGATACTTTCGCATCTTTCCTTGCTTTGCAAACTCTCTTCTTGACAGGCCGCGGGAGGAATGAAATCCAAATTGCTTTCCGATGACCAAAACTTCCATTTAATTTGCTATGAGCTAGAAAATCCTCATAACCTAGTAAAAAACCCGAATCGAGTAGTAGGACAACTACATTATCAGCCTTCGATTTTTCTTTTCTTTTTTTTTTTTCCCTTGAATCTTGAATTTGGAAATACGAAGCAATAATTGCTAGTAGTCAAAAGATTAACATAAAAGGAAAGAAAAAAAACTGTGGTTTTTCTCTTTTTCTGATTCCTTAGATGCCACTTAGAATTCCCATATGTCCCAAGTTATCTTTTGATCAGCCTTTTGCTTATTTTCCTTCTGTGATAGTACCCGTAGCATACTTTCTTATCTTTTTCCTACTAAATGATAATATCGTTAACCAATAAAAGATCTGGACTCAACTAAAACAAGAAGTTAAATTAGAAAATAAAATGATAAGGAGAACAATATTTTTAGACTTCTTATAATACGTGCTTTTTCCGAAAAGTAATTTTATTGATAAATACTGAGTTTGACATCTATCTATACAAAACCAAAATACGCAAGCAAGACAACAGGTGTTTGCTAAAAACTAGACAAGTGAGCACTAGCTATGGAGCTAAAATAATCGCCACCTTTCTTTTATGTCCGCGGTGACTAAAGCGGCTATTCTAATGTGCATTGTGATCTTATTATAGTATAGGTCATCATAGCTTGTAGGATCAGCTCCAAAAACTCTGGAAATCACTGCAGCAAGGCTTATCTCGAAGAATTTGAAGTCTAACTTGTTCTTCACCAGGCCAATCATTGGCGATGCAATGCACACCTAGAAAAGCCGATTCTACACCAAATTTCAACCAGTATCCACATTTGAAATATAGATGATCAGTGCTTTTCACGTGAAGTGAACATAAGTCACATTGCATGCATGAAATATTTTATATTATCCTTCGTAGGGAGACGATGTCCTATGGCAAGCTAAAGGATGAAAGAATGAGCGGGATTGATGTTGTAATCCCTGGCCAAGTTGAATCATTGCACTTTGAAGCTAGGAATCCCCACTAGGAGAGTCTTGCATGAACTGTCGGCGAATGACTTGGATCTATCCGCAGTCTATCATAGATTATGTGTTTCACAATCAACTGCATCCATTTCCTCATGCTCAAAATCTATTCAAGGGTCCAAGAAATGTTAGAGTTGCAGCTGAGCTCCCATAGATTGTTCAGTTCATGTGGTACAGGTCCACCCATTTGACCCATAAGTCTTCTTTGTCATTACAGAGGATCTATAATCTCTTGGCCAATAGAGTTTTGCTAAGATTTTTATTGGAGGTGATGCCAAGACCCCCTGATTTTTTGGGTGAACACACTGAAGATCGTTTAGCCTTGGGAATTTTCCTATGGTTGCTAGAACCACTCCAAAAAAATTCACTCATCACATTGTCAACTTTCTTCAATATGGCTTTGGAAAGAGCAATGTGAGAACGCCAATAAGTTGATACATTACATAATATAGAAATGACAAGTTGAAGCCTCCTCCCATAGCTAAGAAATTTATTGCTCTAATTGTTTGCCTTCCTATTGATTGAGTCCAAGAGTGGTAAATAGTCAAGTATACGAGAAGTGGGCACTCCTAAATATCTAAATAGAAGATTGGCTTAAGGAATTCCCAAAGATATGGCCTTACTTGCCTGTGAGGGATTTATTCTAGAAGAGATGAGGAAAGAACTGTTGGTAGGGGTGAAGACCAAACACGAGGCTTGTTTGAAACTCTCCAAGATATCAAGTTGTAGATTGATTGAAGTTGAATTTGCATTCCATAAAAAGAACAAATCATCGGCAAATGAAAGTTGATATACTTCAATATTATAAAAGGGTTTTATGATTGTAAAATATTCAAGTTGATCTTAATGATGATTACATAAAAATGAAATCTTAAAATAAGATCTTCATTTGCATATAGAAATTTGAAAGAACTTGTTTGTGTATTGACCTAGAGCTAATATTAACAATTGGATAGAATATTAGAAATAGACTAACATTATTCTTCTAGTATTAGGGTTAACCTTTTAATATTTGGGCATTCTTAGATGCTTTAACTATATAGACATATTTATTAATTATTCTATGGATAGGTGGATGTACATTGAAAGATAAAATTCATTAACTTAGGAGATTTCAATAGTCCAAGTGATAGAATCTTTATGTAATTAATCAGCAATAAAAGATGATATTAGGAAATTCTTATATACATGTTACGTATTATCTTATTTCTTTTTATTGATGACTTGCTTTGTTATGTCTTTAGTGAAATCTTGATCTATTTAGTATAACTTAGGATTAGGTTAGAAAATCACAATATTATTATTAAATATATAATAGTAGCTGAGTCATAAATGGTACTTACCACAAGATGGTAGGCATACTTTTCTATAGTTAAGAGTTAATATTATTATGGTATTAAAATGAAAATAAATTTTAATCATTTTGAAGATATTAGTAATATTAAAGAGCAAGTCCTTTTTTATTTCTTTTTAATTTATATTTTTTTCTTTAATTTTAAATTTTTTTTTTTGTTCTTGGTTTATTTTGATTTGATGTTAGTATGCTCAATATATGATAAGAAGCAATCCATCTAAACTCTTCGAAGAAGATCTAAAAACTGAGGAAATGGTTACTAATTCTTAGTCAACTTGATTAACTTCCTCTGTTTATCCTTGGCTACCGCTTGCTTGCCCACTGCCCTTGCTGTTTGGCTGCTTTCTCCGATGCTAGCTCTGAAATTTTGAACACATAAAGGATAATCTGTTATAATAGAGGCAAAGCATAGAACTATGTTGGATTATGCAAGGCCATCTCTTATATAGAACTAGTCTAGCATAAGTAGATCGATAATTACATTGAACCACTGTAAGTCAAGTACCAAATGAAAATCCTAATTCATATATAACCAAAAGCTAATCGAACATTCTCTGTGTAATTGACCTCGACTCATCACTAACTATAGTTTTAGGTCTAGTTATTTTGTGTTGTGTTACAACACGCTACCATGTAACCCTCTCTATAATAATTCCAAAGTTCTCGAAACTTGTTCTATAGATATAGCTAGAAGTTGAATGCCTATGTAGCCAAGGTGATTGAGATGAGCAAGTTTCAAAAATAGTTTGAGGGATACAATAAGAGTTATGATTTTTTATTTATTATGAATTATTACTTAATCATTTTATAGAATTTTAAGTGGCTTTAAATTTGGAAAATCAAATACAATTTTTTAATTATTCTGCTTTATGCAAGATCAGGTCTTGCCCCAATTTCGTAATAGTTTTTCATTTCTATTATCATTCTTCTTCAGTTTTCTTAAAGATTTCATATTTTCCTTAAATTTTTGAGATATTTCAAATTCCCTAAGCTTTCCCTATTTAATGCAATTTAGTAATTATTCTTTATACCTTAACCATTTATTTCCTAACATCAGCTAGGTATTCTTTATACATCACTTTTAATTTCATCATTTTGATGCAATAAAGATTATTTTTAGAGTTCTAAATTAAAAAATTTTCTTATAGTTGATTAAATATAAATTATTCATGCTTTTTAAGGTGTTAGGAAAATGACTTAGATGAACTATGAAATAAATGTGATATTCATGGTTGATAATGCTTTGTGAGAATTATTTTAGCTACTATAATGTGTTTAATTTACAATGTAACATCCAACTCTCATCTAACATATGCACGTACCCCTTTCTGGTAACATGTGCACATGCCCGACAGAAATGACATGTTAACTATCTCACTTTCACTTTATCATATGGCATCGTAACTAAAATCATAAATCACATTTACTAAAGCCCAAAATTTCCTCATTTGATATCGAAACCATAATTACATTGTAGCATTTAGTTTAACATCATCAAAGAGCATAAACAACTTGTCCTATACAGTAAGCGACATATTTGAGGAATAATAAAAGATAATAACTATAGTGTCTTCAATCGCAACTAACAAACCTTTGAGTGATCTCTGAAATTAAACTGCACAAAATCTGCTTTAATAAAGTCTTAGAAGCTAGGTTGTCTCGCTCTCGAACTTGTAAAAGTCAACGATGCCATTTTGATGAGTTTTGCGAACTCAGTAGAGTAACCATCCTTGATGGTTCACTCATGTAGCAAAATAAAGTCATCATAAAATCACTCAGATCATATAGTCACACAGTTCATTCAGTTACATATGTCATATCAATCTATTATAGATGCAATATGTATGAGACTCACATTCGTTTTTACAATGTTATGACTGTGTGCCTTTTTAGTCTCTCGTATCCATTATGGACACCGGGCTTAATATTTAGTGGGAGCATAGGCTCTACCACAGAGCTTTAAGCTCTCTCAATAACAGTATCAGTCAATCAGTAGCAACATTAGTCACAACAACCTTTATACTACATGCATTGAAATTATATGCATTTCATAATTCATTCATCAATTCAATCACTTGCATTTACATGTATTAACCAATGTTATAAATACCGTACCGGGCTCGATACCGAATTGAGCTCTGAAATGAAACTGTACTGGTACCGGGTACCGTTTCGGGATATTTTTTAAATTAATAAAATAGCCCTTAAAATTTTTAAAAATTTCAAAATAGTCCAAATTGATATATTATACAACTGTACTGTATACTTTACTAGTTTACTGTTTAAATCAACCATGCTTTCAAAAATCTTAATAATAAATAATAATGACAATTAATTTGAAATGACAATAATTTTAAATATTTTACATATAAATAATAACCACAATTAATATAAGCAAAGACAATCATCATCATACAATTATAAAATTAAGAATAATACAAAGCATTGAAAATATTACAATCATACAATTTCATCATTATAATAAATAATATTACATATTTACATCAAAAGATTCAAAACATTCGATAAAAAGAACAATAAATATTACAAAAAAAGTTGATGACGAATAAACAATCAAATAGAAGTTGAACCTGAAACAAAAATATTACAGTTACATTACATACATATAATTAAACATAAACATCAATGATCAAATACAAGTAAAATTAAAAGAAGAAGAAAAATAAAAACCTGAAATTCAATCGTTAATGGGCGGATACCCGCTTGAACTGCACTGACCTCAATGATCATTTGGCATAAAATCCTCATCATTGAGAGGAGCTTCATCATCATTATCATTCAAATTTAATGCACCAAATGACATGTCAATGATTTCCCATCCAAGATTATCTTCCAAATTCAAATCACTCACATCAACCAAATTGGGTTCTTCAGAAACTCAATCCGTCAAAATATCAATATTATCAATCGTAATTGGATCATTTGAACAACTTGTGCTACTAAGAGCCCTATTAAATAATTAAATTTAATTATTAGAAAATTATAAGAAATTATATCAAAATTAATAATGAAAATAACATACCTTTCCGGAAGCTTTAAATTGTAACGAATATAAACCAAGTCATTCAACCTATTATGCTCCAATCTATTCCTTTTCTTGGAATGAATAAATTCAAATGCGCTCCAGTTTCGTTCACACCCAGTTGCACTAACACATTGATGTAAAATCCGAATCGCAAACCTTCTCAATTCTGGAACACTACATCCGAATAGATCCCACCAAGAAACTGCAAGTTATAAGAAAACAAAAGTAGTGTTATAAACAAAATAAAGTGATAAATAATTTTCAACAAATAAGAAATAGGAAATCAGTCATACCTGGAGAAAGAATTCCTCTTTGTTGAATAGCGACCGACATTCCAAAATCCTCATAAGAGTACTTATAAGTCTCCATTTGTGTGGTTAAAACATCTTGCATTGAGTCATGATTCACAATTGTTGTAATTGTGAAAAGCATTCCTCTACTAACTTCAGTTTGCTTTTCAACATCCAGTCTAAAATACACACTAGGATTCAAAAATGTCCCAGCTGCAAACAATGCAGAAGAAAGTTGTTTTCTCCTTCTCTCATTAATGTTTGAGATATATGGTAGGTATAAAGAAGACTTATTTTTCAGATTGGCCTTGATTGCTTCCGTTGTTGTATCCATAGCATCAAAAATATAACCCATTGTTGGCTTTTCTTTACTATCAGCCAACCGAAGCACCCTCACCAAAGGCTCACAAACTCGGATAACGAATTGACATTGTAACCAAAATTCTCTATCTTCCAGTATGATAGTACAAACCTCCATTCCAGCATTAGACCTAGCATGCTGAGATGTAACCCACTTATCACTTGTAAATATTTTCTTTAACTCCTTATTTAACGAAACAAAAGAATGAAGTGATAAGAAATTTGTTGCAAATCTTGTCACAGCAGGGCGACATAAATTCCTACCATTGGTAAATTTCCTTCTCATCAAATTTAAAACCCATGCACGATTATAAATAAATTTTGTCACCTTTTTTGCCTTTTACATGGTCTCATCAAAAACAGGAAAATACCTAGGGTTTCCTATATCCTCCAGCATTAAGTCAATGCAATGTGCAACACAAGGAATCCAAAAAATGAATTATAGGTACTCTGTAACCTTTTTCCTGCCGCTTTATAAGTGGAATCATTGTCAGTAATAAACTGGACAATGTTTTCCACCCCTACTTCATTCACAACTTGATCAAATATCCTAAACAAAGTATCAGCATTTCTGATCAGGTCAGATGCATCAATAGATTTTAAAAACATAGAGCCATTACAAGAATAAACCAAAAAATTTATAATAGGCTCTTGTCTCCTATTTGTCCAACCATCACACATAACTGAGCATCCATTAATACCCTAACTCACTCTTCTTTCAACCAAATAAGTTCTCATTTCAGATACAACACAACTTAAAAGTTTACCTCTTAAGTCATCAATTGATGGCCCTTTATATCCTAGACCATAAGAGGCTATGGCATCTATCATAGGTTGATAATAATAAGATTGAGAAGCATTAAATGACGAACCTATATCATACCACCATCTAACTACTGCCATATCCACATTGTAAGCCACGTCTCTTGTCTACATTGCACTACGAATTGAAAGTTGGGCTCTAGGAGTTTTCTGTGGTGCAAAGAAACCAGACACATGCCTTATTCTCTTCCTCACATCAGATTCTTCAGGATCCTGAGGCTGAGATGGAACACTACCAGTACTACTACCACTATCACTTCCACCTTCCACATCTCCATAATCACCACGAAAACTAGGAAATGAACTTCCACTACCAATTTCAAAACTCAATCTTCCCCTTCTATCTTTCTCAAATTGATGTTCATTAAGCAATGTTTTCATCTGTCACTTCACATCATGACTTACTTTTTTACACTCTTCCACATCTCCTTTAACTCTAGCTAAATGCCTTTTCAATCGGGTGATTCCTCCACCTTTCAAATGCTTGTTACAAAACAAGCAAATGGTATGATTCTTTTGACCTGGAACCACACCAGCATGAGCCCAAGCTGGATCACTGTATCTTCTTGAACTAAGTTGATTGGGAGTATTCGAACTTCCTTCCATTTATCTGTACATATTCATAAATAACACATAATTTCAATACACAATGACAATATGCACAAAGCTAACAATTCAAAACATTCAACATATATAATAAGTAACACAAAACATACTCCAACAATTTGCAATTTCAACAATTACAAAACATACTTAATATCATTTCCATTTCCAACAATTTCCAATCCTAACAATTTTCAATCACAAAACATTCATAATTTTATTTTCATTCCAACAATAACCAACAATTTCCAATTCCAACAATTACACAACAATCAAAATTCCATCTTATATAATATAACTCATTCTGTAATAATCACAAAGCTAACAATCCAAACCAATCAACATATATCATAAGTAACACAAAACATACTCCAACAATTTCCAATCCTAACAATTACAAAACAATCATAATATCATTTCTACTTCCTTTCATTCCTAAACATTTCCAATTCTAACAATCACAAAACATTCATAATTACATTCCATTCCAACAATAACCATCAATTTTCAATCCTAACAATTACAAAACAATCATAATTCCATTTCCATTCATTCCATTTACAACAATTTCCAATCCTAACAATTACAAAACATTTATAATTCCATTTCTATTCATTCCATTTACAACAATTTCCAATCCTAACAATTACAAAACATTTATAATTCCATTTCTATTCATTCCATTTACAACAATTTCCAATCCTAACAATTACAAAACAATCATAATTCCATTTCCATTCAATCCATTCCCAACAATTTCCAATCCTAAAAATTACAAACAATCATAATTCCATTTCCATTTACAAAAATTTCCAATCCTAACAATTACAAAACATTCATAATTCCATTTCCATTCATTCCATTTACAACAATTTCCAATCCTAACAATTACAAAACAATCATAATTCCATTTCCATTCAATCCATTCCCAACAATTTCTAATCCTAACAATTACAAAACATTCATAATTCCATTTCCATTCATTCCATTTACAACAATTTCCAATCCTAACAATTACAAAACAATCATAATTCCATTTCGATTCAATCCATTCCCAACAATTTCCAATCCTGACAATTACAAAACATTCAAAATTTCATTTCCACTCATTCCTTTTACAACAATTTCCAATCCTAACAATTACAAAACAATCATAATTCCATTTCCATTCAATCCATTCCCAACAATTTCCAATCCTAACAATTACAAAACATTCATAATTCCATTTCCATTCATTCCATTTACAACAATTTCCAATCATAACATTTACAAAACAATCATAATTCCATTTCCATTCCATTCCATTTCTAACAATTTCCAATCCTAACAACATATTCACAAATTACAATTTGATAACATAACCAATTTTAAACATTTATGATTCCCTACACATATATATTACCATTCCATTAAAGTTCAACATCTTTTAACTTTTATAATCAATTAATTATTTACCTACCTAAAACTAATACTCAAATAAGCAAATACTATCATTAACTACAATCAAATTATTATTAATTTCTAATTCCATAATTTTATACTTAACTAATTATTTACCAAAATTCAATACCCAAATATTAAAATAAATAACCATTTAACAAATATTAAGAATGTGTCAATTAACATTAAGCTTTTCAATTTCACTAATTTTGATTATCAATTTTACATTTAATTATTAATTTCATATTTGATTATCAATTTTACATTTAGGTTTAAATGTTGATTTGATATTGATTATCAACTTTCAATTTTAAGTTTTAACAACCAATTAATCAACATCAACAATTTAACTTTAAAGTTTAAATTTAAAACATAAGGTTAACCATAAGCACCACATTATCATTAAATAAAATACATGTACAATTAAACATTTCAAATTATCAAACTCAATCTCAATTCTCAAATTCAATTGGTCAAATGCAAATTCAATTTCATTCATCAATAATCAACAATTCAATATTAATACAATAATAAATCACAAGCCAATTTTCACCATTCAATAATCAATAAATCACCATTTCAAATTTAATTTCTAATTCACTTCCAATTCCAATTCCAAAATGCAAAATGTCAAAATCCAATTCCAATCCCAAATTTAATTTACAATCCAATTCCAAAATTTAATTCCAATTTCAATTCCAAATTTAATTTCCAATGCAATTCAAAAATTCAATTCCAATTCCAATTCCAAATTTAATTTTCAATCCAATTCCAAAATCCAATTCCAAATCCAATTCCAAATTTTATTTCCAATCCACTTCTAATTTCCAATTCCAAAATGCTAAAATCTAATTCCAAAATCCAATTCCAAACTTCCTATTTCAGTTGAAAGTTGATAACTCACAAATCAAAAAAATCATAAATCACAAATCACAATTTCGGTTGAACCGAAATTAATAACATCCAAAGTTCCAAACCCAATCCTCAACAACTCCACCCACCGACAACATTTTCATCAACCGATCAACACTAATACTCTAATACACGACAAATCCAATACATTTCCAATCCACAACACAAAAAATTCCATTTACCAGTCAACACACCCAAAAAAAATTGTATACTGTCAGGTTTAGGTCATTGAGTCTTCACTTGGGTCGTTGTCGGAGGGTCGGTGGGCTAGAGGTGTTGCGACAGAGGGAGCCGGCGATAGAGGGAGACGTCGTGGACGGCGGTAGAGGCAAGCCGAATGGACCACAGCAGGGAGGCATCGTGGATGAAGGTAGGAGGATCGTAGGAGACGATGGACGACCACGATTCAACGATAGAGGAGAAGAGGAGTCGTCGAGGAGACCACCAAACTAGGGGAGAGACAGCGCCGGCTACGGTGACTTCGACAGGCGAGAGGACAACGACGGCAGGGAGAAGAATCGAAGATAGAAGAGAGTTAGTGAGAGGCGGCAGAGAGCAGAAGCAATCGGGAAGGGGGTAGATTTTTAGGTTTAGATTTTAATTTTTTGCAAACTGGTCCCTGGAGAGTTTCATATTTACCGGAATGGACCAAAATTTTTTGATATCTGCGGTACCAACCAAAAACGACCGGTACCGATCAGAATTTGACTCTGGTACGAAGTATACCCGTATCGGTACCAATTTTCGGCTGGTACAGTATGAAATTCGTAACTGTGGTATTAACACAATATGGCAGCCATAGTATTGGTAGTCATCAGACTATGTCCATCATTTAGCTTTTTAGTTGAGAATCAAAATATTCAATTAGGCAGCCTCATTCACATACAAGTAGCACTTCTAATAATGTTTGCATGCATCAAACTCCTTAGACATATATTGTCCATAATTCAGTACACAATCAGTCAATGTAGTTCAGTAATATATCAATACCGTGCAGTAATATACAGAACAAAAGAAATAAAGTGAGGCTGTCTTAGGTTACTCACAGTTGCTTCCTAACGCCTATTGCCTTGACGTTCCGACAATATCTAGTTGCTCGTTTATATGCAATAAAACAATTTTATATTACTAAAGCGCTTATGAAATAGAACAAAAACATGTATCAATGTTTCATGTATCATGCATGTTCAATGACACATTCTTGGGTATATTTATGTCATACATTGCTGTACATATCATTTATATTCTAATTATGACAAGATTCAATCACTCACTCTCTATTTCATCTTATTCTGAAAACATTCCATTCTGTTCAACTGTATATGATCAATAAGATCCTGAAAGTGAAGGATTTAAACAACACTTCCTTCTAAAAAATTGTTCCTCTATGTCTTAGGTTTCTAATAACACTAAGACCATTCAATTTGAGCCTGTATACAAGAAGTTATACTCCAAATATATCAATATGTTCTTAAACTATAACAGAACTCTTACTTCAATTTCATAATAGATTTTGGAATTCTTAAAACTAGAATTACAATTTGATTTCTTTAGGACAATCGTGTTTTTATATCTCTAGTTTCGTTTGAATCAAGAATCACCTCATTTGGAACTATACAGGTCAAGATCTAATAAAAAATACCAAAGTATGTTTAGTAAAACATTTCAGTTCATATTATTCCAAAAAATTCTCACACTTTCATTAATTCAATCTTTTTAAAATCAATTCAGAAGGCCACCAATTTTTATGCAGAGGTAGAGCAACGTGTTAGAATCTATTGGTTCAAGAATCAGGTCATTTGGATGTCAGGAGAAGAAGTTATAATAAAAATACCAAAGGATGTTTTAAAAAAAATTTTCTTCAAAAATGTTGAAAATCGTGATCGTGCCTACGCTTGCGAAGTCACGATCATGTAGAAACACGATCATGATTCGCGATCTTCAACAGTGAAGTCATGATCTTGCTAAAGCACGATCACACTTCCTTCTCTTCTTCACTGTATATCTTTTTCTTCTTCCATTTTTTTCATTCTTTTCTAGATTACTCACTTCTAAATCATCTATACTGCATTTCTAAGTACAATAAAATTTCCAAAAAAAAAAAAATTCAAATGTAGCCTTCAACCATAACAAATCTTAAACTTCACTTCCTCTCTCTCTACTATATTTTTCCATCTTATTTAATCTTCAATTTGCACTTAAGACACTTAAACCAATTTTGTTAACTACATTTCATACATCAACTTTCCAGCACTTTTACATATCCATTTCAATATAACAATATAACCTATTTCATACTTTCTTGGACAATTTCCTATTTTACAAATCTTTCATTTATCATCTCATTCATTAATCACCAAAACTGCACTTCTCTAACAGCTCATGATAAATTCATATGCAGAATAAACAATAGTAAAACATCATCAAAATCACTTACTTCATTCAATAAAGTTTCCAGCAGTAAGAGGGAATCAAGTGTACAAAATAAACAACTGGTGTTTCGATGTTGGTAAACAAGCTGAAGATTTTTCATCAACGTTTTCGATGTAGAGGCAATCAACAAAGAAAGAGCTATACTGAATCTTATACTACGTGGCTATCTTACATACATTACATGTGGCACTGTTCACTACTACCACATGTCACAATTTAATTAGTCTATTATTCAATATTTTTCTTAGTCCAAAATATTCCAAATTTCAGAAATTCCAAAAATTCACCAAAAATTTCGAAATAATACTAACAGTCTCCAAATTTTTTTTACCATAAATAATTCATAATTCACTTTTTAAAATGCATTAATTAGTCAATTATACCCAAAAAATGTCAATGAATGCATGAACAATTTTTTTTAAATAAGCCAATAATAAATATTCACATGTGTATAAAAATACAATGATGCATGAGCATGCAATGCACTCTAATTGTTCTCAATATGCTCAGTTCATGATTATGGGGTCTAGCCCCAAACATGGGATGTTACACAGTTAACTTCTTACGTTTTGGGATGCAAATGAAAGTTACATCATGTATGAATTATGGAAATATGAATGTGAGAATGGTATACTCTATGATAACACATCTTTTGGTGGTACATTATTTTGTTTCATAAATGCTACATTATGCTCTACATTTATCTATATGTGATACCAAAATTTATCTCCCAATTTCTCACTTATGTGTCATTTTTTTCAAGTTATTATTATGATGAGGATAAACCCACCACAACCATACAGGAGGCCAAGGTATTGGCCTTATATAAGAGGGCTCAGTTCAATACATCTACATTTACATCATACATGATTACCCCTAACCTAAGACTCATGTGCTAACCTGACGACAACACTGTAGGCACCACCACCACCACCACCACTCACCTATGTTATACCTCAAGTTCCATAAGAGAGATAGGAGTAAATAGACCATCTATTGCTTTACTTCACCATCAAGGGACATAGGGAGCAATTACAATCCTTTGGGATGAGGTAGTTTAAGGTGCCTAGATATATGAAATAGGATGTACTAAAGGAGGTCAACTTAGTAGATGGTATGTAGGAGGTTATCTCTTTTAACAAATGGTATAAATTTTTCATCATCTAAGAATTGATATATAGGGAGCTAACCTTAGAATTTATATACATCCTAAAGATCAAGGACATGTAGACATCATGGGAGGAAGACTCTATCCTCAAATTCAAACTAGGAGGTAGATATCACAGCATCAGTTATAATCAATTTGGTATCTACGTTAAGGAACACTCTCAAAGCCTATAGTTGAGTAGGATATCTTTAGATTGTAAATAATTGAATACAATATAAGAGTTACTAATATATGATGGACATAATAAGGTAATACCACCTTATAAAGTCTAATGCCTTAGAGTTCCAATTTCCAACAGTGAGGTATATGCCCAAGCTTCTTATGAAATAATTATATGCTAAAAGGAAGAACATGGATGTGGTAAGGTGTCAAAACCATTTCCTCATCTATTTCATATATTAAATGGAAAGAATGCACCTACGGATTGATTTCATTATATTAGTTAGAGTATACTTATATAGGGCTAACTTTAACATCATTGAAGGCAACTTAGTCATCACTAGACTATTGAGAGGGATAGGAGTTCTAGTGGACAAGCTTAGCCTAATAATAATACACACTCCAATACCTCTCACGATGGACATCTTATGGACCATGTATATGTTGGAGCTTTATATATATGGGAGAGAACAACATTTTGCACTTATTGATGCCCACCGCTACGAGGGATAGAAGGCGCTCACACCTAAGGGGACCTGTAACATCCCACCCCCTACTGGAAGGGTAGAATAGTAAAATTTGCATAAGGTGAGATTAATTGGGATGTATGAGTAGTGTCCATCCATACTGGTACTGGTGATCCGTGAATTTGTGCACATGAAATTACTGTATATGCATACATGACATTCCCGGTAATTGGGCCTAAACGGCATTTTAGTGGGATTAATGTGGTTAATGGGCTTGGAAAATTATTCTGAGTGCGCCATAAATCGTTTTCTATTTTTAGGAATTTATGGAGATTTTTCTGGAATTTTTCGAGGTACTTGCCCGGACCGGAAAATTTCAACTGGCTGACTGAGTTATTTTTTTTCGGGACCGAGAAGTACTGTCTAATGGCATTGGGAATTGAGGTAAATGATTTAGGATTTTTTTTTTTAAAAAAAAATCCATTAGTATAAGATGGCTTAAAGCATAAGTGGGATTAATGTTCTTTAATTAAAGAAGATTAATTAGCCTTTTTGTCTTTTTCCCATTTTTAGTGCCAAGTGTCCTCTTAATTGATGAGCTTTGTCTTCTTATACTTATCTTCTACGACTTCTCCTTGGCTGTTTGAAACAAAGGAAGCACTTGAAAACTCATTTATTCTCCTCTCATTATTGTTTCCTTCAAAGCTCACTGAAAACTCATTATTGTTCCTTCGATGGTCTCTTCTTCTTCATTGGATTTTTTCCATTCACCTAGCAAGTTGCTCTCCTTTCTCCCACCCTAAGTGTTTCCTTCATGTAAACAAGTTCAAGCCTCCTACCCTTCCAAGATAGACGATCGTGTGTGCTTGTGTGGGTGAAGTGAGGAGTTGAAAGCTTGGTTTTGGTAAGTATTTTTAGCTAAGCTTTAATGATACTTGGATTATGAAGTTAATGCCTTAGTTGGTAGATGCATTCAATGGGACTTTTAGTGCCTTTATTATGATTCTTGATGCTTTAATTTGATGAAAGTTATAGGTAGAATTGTTGGGTATAAATGTATGGTGTGTTAGGATAATAAAAGAACATGGTTGAGATTGGTTGTAGTTTAATGTTTTTGCTTGAATATTGATGACTAATCTTGCATGTAAATGAAGAGGTTAGGGCTGCCAACTTGAGGTAGGTATGCTTAGTGAGTGTATGCATGACCTAGGGACTGATTTCTTGTCCAATTGGGATGCTTATGGTAGTAGAAATTGATTTGGCATGATAGGAAGTGTAGGTTGAAGTTGGAAGCTGGAAATGACTTTTGACCTATTGCAATGTTTTGATCATAACTAATTGTGTAGGTGAGAAAATGAGGTGAGGTTTGTGCCCAATTAAACTTTGGAATGTTGGCTTCAATTTAGTGTGAAATAGGTGTTGTTAAATTGTAATGCTAGAAGGTCGAAATTTTGCATGGAAAGTTTCTACTTTAGGGTCTGTGAACAGTAACCGACACTATGACCTGATTATTTTGCCGATTTTTCTAAATTAATTGAGTTGGAATTTGAGAAAATGGTCTTCATTAAAGTTGTAGCATATTGAGTTAGCTTTCCATTTCCACTGATCTTACATTTTTTTGACATGTATATTGGGAGATATGAACTGATTACTATTGACTGGTTTTATGCTCTTTGGAGAAACCTAGCCTAATTGTCGATTTTGTGAGCTTTCGGATTGGAAGCAATTTTAGTAATTTTTGTGAATTGAATTGGAGTTTGAATTGTACTGAAGAGTTCTAGATGACACATTGATATTGAAAATGAGATATGGCATAAAATTTTTATAAGTCGGAGTTGGGAGTTATGATTTTGCAAAAACTGATCTTGCATTAGGATGTGAATGGCTGATCATGGCAGTAACTTGCATAATAGTTTTGAAATTGTTAGAAATCGAATTGGAGTGTGGGTTCTTCATGAAACTTGAAATTTCAGATTGTATCTTTTCAGGGATATAAGGTAGTGATTTTTTTGACTTATGTACAGGGAGTTATGCTTGATAGAAATTTACTGCTCAGATTGAGTGATTTCAGGGACAGCATCATTGATTGAATTATTTGACCTAGTTAGCAATGGAATTGGACTTTGAGTTGTTCATTAAAGTTATAGATAACATTGTGATCTTGATGAGCATATTTATTGTGCTATTTTTGACTGAACAGAATGAGAGTTACTAAATTTACCATGTACTGTTCTGTTTTAGAGGTATGGACTAGGCAGCATCTTTGATTGGGTTTTTGACACCCTTAGGGGTGGAATTGATTTTTATGGTCTTCTTGAAACTTGTAGAGGTTTTTATGATCTTTCCAATGAGGTATGGTTTATGATTTTTAGAGTTGTGTGCAAAGAGTTATGGGTGTTGGAAGTATGGTTGGAAATCAGAAAATAAAGGGGGAAATAAGGGTTATATATATATATAGGTATAAATTGGTTAATGTGAATTTTGTTTTCTTTCGTGAATAACTTTTCCGTCCGACGTCCGATTGACCTGATTCTTGAGGCATCGGATTCATTGAATATTGAATTTCATTCTGCGAGAAATTGGGAATTTTTAGACGGAAAATTGACGTGGGTCTGGGTAATTGTTCTGTGCTCACTGTTTTATTTATTGTTGAACTGATCGAGGTCCGAATTGAGTCTTGTCATATATAGCTTTCTAATTTTTAGATGAAATTTCTAATGGGAAAATTTTGGATTAGGGTCGGGAATGCCATGAACATGCATTGTACACGTTTTAAATTGTTCCCTGTGCATTGTTTGATATTTCTAACTATACAGTTGGTAATGGGTACTTATTTTAATTGTTCTAGAGGCATAGTTGGAACGTCATCCCACGGACGTTGTCGAGACTTCCCGGCATTAGCTCGGAAGTACAGGTGAGTAACCTAGTTGGTTTCTCAGCCTTATGTGTTTATTAATTATATGCACTGATGCCATCAGGAGTTAAGGATGGATATTTGTGTGATTGTTTTTGATTGATTTCGGACCATGGGTGTTCGAAATATTGGATTGTGATATTGAAGTGCCAATGTGAGCAAATGTATGAATGAATTAAATTGGAAATGTTTAATGAATTGAATTGTGAATGCATCGTGAAAATAAATTGAATTGCATATGATCGAGATGCTTGGACTAAAAGTCCAAGACATAATGGAAAATGACCGATAGTGAAAATGACCGAGAATTGGAAATGAGACATGTGCATTCATGCATAGTAAATGATCGATAATTGGCGGTTGTGACCGAGCAGCCAACGAACTGCCGTGGTATCGCTGCCCCCGAGGTGGTGCATACCACGAGGGCTCTCCCAAGCAAAGGCTCGGATACCACAGCTCATTTGTATCAGGGCTTCAAGCCCAACGAAACATCAGATCGAACCGAGCCTCGAGCTCGAGGGGAGTTAGTGCATACCCTGAGGGCTCTCCTACTCCCTAGATTACTGATCACTGATAGGCGCTCGGTCACAACAACAAAATGAAAATGGAAAAATGTCACATGCGCATTGCATACGTATATGACTGACTGAAAAAAATGTAAATTGACTGCATATCACTGGAAAAATGTGAGTAAGGAAATTGCATGTGATATACTATAAATGCTACTGTGTGCTATGTGTATATGATTTGTGAATGCATGAGTTGGATGAACCATCGATGATGGTTTCTCATTGAGTTCGCAAACTCATCCAAAATTGCAATTTATTTTTCAGGACTAGAAGAGTACCCCGTTTGACACGGGAGTATGCCTGGGTGCAAGTTCAGGTAGAGGTTGGGATCGGTTCGCGTCTGCATTAGGGTTTCCTAATTTTGTAATCCACAATTGTTGTAAAATGATTTGGAATTGTACTGTTTGGTTACTGTAAAATATTATTAAATGATTGTATCTACTGCAAAGGTTTTCTACTGTCTACTATGTTTGTCGCGCTAACGTGGAATGAATGGTTAAAAAAAAAAGTATACCGAGTTTTACCGACCGACTGATGTAGTACGCCACCCTCGCGGGGCACGGACTCGGTTGTCACCAATGATATCGGGTTCGGGTCACTCGGGAGTGAGGTGTTACAGGACCAGACCATATGACCAAAGCTTGCATAGACTCTATATTCACCTTAGATTACTGCATAATCTCCCCAATCAGCCATACCTTCATATGCAGAGCAGTATATGCATTAGTTAAGTGACGTCCTAGTGAGCATAACACATCTTAGGGTAGAGATCTTACCTATGCCAATTCAACCTACTGAGTTGGTATAAGATGAGCTAGTAGAGTAAGAGTTAAAGAAAAAACCTAACAAGCCCAAGGTTAGCAGAGCAGCAATAGATGAGGCTAATGATGCAAAGCCTAAGAGTTTGATAGAGAGGAGGATACGAAGCATGTGAATGATCAAGAGTACCATGTTATTAAGTCATGATGATTAGGAGGCCATTATCTTTACTGCAAGTAGAGAGATGGATGACCAAGAAAACATTTAAATAATTGCCACAGGGTCACCTATCAAAAAATTATTGTATTTGATCTCCTTTGATGACCACTAAGATATATGGGTGACACTATCTTATGCACCACCCCCAAATTGTCAACATTCACAAGTTGATAGACTTTTTTTATGTACCTTTGTTTTCCCTTTTTATTATTTTTGATCATATACATCTTTATTTTGGAATTTTTTCTATTTTGCTTATATTTTACTAATGTATCTCTAAAATTACAATTTATGCTTTAATGAAAAAATGTTGGGCCGAATTTTTTTATTTTATTTAATTATTATTTATTGATTTATGGATTTATTCATTAAATTATTTTTTATTTTTTTATTTTGTCTTAATTGATTTAATTATGTGTTTATATAAATATTTTTATGTTGGGATTGGGATTAGAAGTTATAAATTAATTGAAGGCTTGGATTTAATGTTGGAAAGAATGGGCTTTATGGAATAAGTGGAGTAAGAAGGAGGATTAGAAATAAGTGGATTGATGTAGTGGGCATGTGAGGAGGAGAGCCCAAAGGGGATTGTAAGAGGGAGTATCAAAACTATGTAGTTTTGGATGAGGGATTTAAGTTGAGAATTAAATGAGTTAAATGAATTAAAGAAGGAGGAGAAGAGTGTCGTAAGTCACCAAAGCAAGAGGAGAAAGGAAGAGTGGTCGGCCAAGGAAGAAAGGAAGAGAGAAAAATCGTGGGAGGCTTGTGGAGAAGAAGAAAGAAGGAGAAAAAGAAGAGAAATCAAGTGAGAAAGGTACGCTTTCATCTTTGCTTAAGTTAGGTTTAAGAATGGTGTAGGATGGAAGTTAGGGTTTGTGTAGAGATTGAAGAAAGATAGAGGGAAAGATGAGATCTATGGATTTTAGGGATTTTTAAGCTAAGGATATGGTCATTCTAGCTTAAATGTCCTATGGGTAGGTTAGGTTTAAAGTTTATTTTCATCTTTGCTTGATTTATGAGTATTATGGCCTTCTTTGAAAATGTATTTATTGAATGAAGTATGATTTAATTGAAGGAACTCAAGAAAACCCAACTCAAGACAAGGAGGAAGGGCAATCTTGAATTCGGATTTCTACGATAGGTGGGTAACATTTTTATAGTTTTTGTGTAATGGGCAAATGCCCTATGTATGCTATCTTTGATAATTATGTGCATATTGAAAATGTATTTCCTTTGATTTGAAAGTAAAGTGTGAAACTATGATGATTTGAAAGAATGAAAGAAGCATAAAGTGCTTGTCTTGCGCTTGAATATGTGATCATTGGGTGAGAGAGAACCTACTTCGATAAGTCACGTGCACGTTGACCCTTTTGCCTTCTCTTGACAGCCCGCTTGTGACCCACGAGATCCGAAAATGGACTCGTCGTGTTTACGGTAAACTTCAGTTTCCGTCGTGTTTATGGAACTCTCGAGCCTATTGTGTGCATTCTAGTCTTTGATTGTGTTTATGATGCATAATATGTGTTTGATTGATATAAATTCTCATGTTATGCCTTAGGTGATGATCAGGGTTATTTGAGCTTTATATGATAAATTGTGGTTGTTTCAATTGTTAATGATGTGTTGTGTGGCTCATTCTTGCGATGGCTATAAACATGTTAGCCATCGAGCCGTGTTAGCTCACCCCATTCTCCTCCTCGTGCAAATTCAAGTTGAACTCTAACCTTGCAAGGCATCGGACAAAAACTCCAAGAACTCTAGAAACTTTGTATTAAGTTAGTAACTAGCTTTTGGAATAGTTTTGTAAGCATATTGTTCATTGAGCATCTCATATTTTGTATTTTGTACTTGATCTTGATGAATATGTCAATTTGTAATCAAAGCTATGCATGAATCCTTGTTATGATTTGGATTGTGAATGAGAGCTCTAGTACTCTCCATATTGTGAAAATGTTGATTTCCGATCTGTGTATGGCCTTGAAATAGTATGTGTATGATTCTTGTAATTATATGAGTTGCTGTTGAGTTTTTAACTTTGGGAGAGCTCGCTGGAAAAATTGCTATGAGTTATGTGCTGTTGAAGGTCTGAAATTTCTGGGTTGATATAGGTCGTATGGGATCTTTTAGATTCATAGAGAGTGGTAGGCGAGCTGTAGGACTCTCCCAGGATGATTTATGAGCCATTTATGATGAGTTAAATTGGTAAGTAGTCGTTGAATTTAAATGCAGGTGCTGTCCAAGTGACAGATTGTCAGGCCAAGTTTTGAGTCCACTTTTGACCCTCATAGAGTTGAAATATAGGTCGGTGGTCTTCATGAAAGTTGTATATAATTCTTTTACCTTTCCATAGACACTAAGTTTGCTCAATTTGGAGTTCTAGGTCAAAAGTTATGGAGGTCGCAAGTTCTGATGCTGTTAGGGAGAGCTAGTCGATCGGTCTTTGTGTTAAAAATTTGTTTCCCTTAGTGGCCGAGCTAGTCTTTGATTCCTTCTGGAAAAATGTAGATTTTTCTTCTAGCTTTCCAACTCTTCCGACCGTGTCTGATTTGGAGCTCGGTGTCAAAAGTTATTGAGGTTAGAAGTCTGATAGGTCGGATTGCCGAGCAGGTCACTCGGCATATGGGCGCTCGGCAGGTAGCTCGGCCAGGCCGAGCGCTGGGCGCTCGTCCGTGTGCGAGCGCTGGGCGATGGCTCGTCGTTTGGGGGTCGGTTTTGGCCGACCGACCCCTCTCCCTTCTTTTGGCCATAACTTTTTGCACAGACCTCCGATTGAGCTGATTTTCGAAGCGATGGATTTTTAAGAAAATTTTCTATCTTTATAAACTTAATTTATCATTATTTATTTTAAATTGAAAAAGGTGGTTTGAAACAAAGTGTGGAGGTCGACTGATTCTTTCTGAATACACTTCACTAATTTTTAAATATCTGAAGCTATAGGGCTCGGATCGAAGCGATTCTTGTTTTAAATGAAACTAGAGACACAAATCTACACTTTTCATGAAGGAGCTGATCGGTAATTCAGCCTCTAAATTTTTCAAATTTTGACATGAAGTCGGTAGATGGACTGTTTCCACTGTTTTCTTTAAGATAGTATTTTTGCCATAACTTTTTCATTTCTAATCCGAATTGAACGATTTCAGTGGCGTTAGAATCGTGAGATCATGAGGAACAATTTTATTAAAAATAAAATCCCAAATTTTCTATTAAAAAGTTCCTCTACTTGTGGCCAATTGTGTTCGGTTTTGGGTCTTCCATGCTTGTATGGGTCCGAATGTTGGGCCTCGGCGACGGGGTCCAACATTGTTTGGTATCAGAGCTTAGGTTTCACTCCTAGGCTTATGTTGTGATATATGATTAAATGTTTACATTATGAAGTGATGGTTTGCATTAAGTGACATGCATCTCATGCATACATATAGGAACTAAGATTAAAAGAAATGTAGCTAATCAGTAAATGTTTTCATTGAAGGAGTAAGATGCCACCTCGTAGAAGGACACGGGGAGTTCTGCAAGGTTCTATTGCACCTGACTCTCCACTGAGAGAGGAGAGCACGGATGAGTCCGTAGCCCCGGGAGTGGCCGCAGCTGAGGCTTCTCTAGGGCAGAGTAGGGAGCCCCTTCGATCTCAGACTCAAGATCGCCTAGTCGGGCCTGAGCAAGTGCTGCTCTGGACCGAGATTCTTTCAGGCATTTACCCAAGCCTTTGTTCAGGCTATGGGTCAAATGCCCCAAGCTTCTAGTTCGGCCCCAGCTAAGAGGGGGAGACAGTTTGACAAGCTGAGGAAGTATGGAACGGTGGATTTCTACGGGACCACAGACCCCGAGGAAGCTGAGACCTGGTTGAGGAAGACTGAGAGGGTCTTAGATCAGATGGAGTGCGAGGATGATGAGAGAGTGGTTTATGCTGCCAGTCTGCTTCAGGGTGACGCCTTGCATTGGTGGGAGACTGTGCCAGGGAGTCAGACGAGACCAGTAGGGTTGACATGGGGAGACTTCCTGAATGTGTACAGGAAGAAGTATCTGTCTGAGGTGTACATTCAACAGAAGCAGAGGGAGTTTCTGAGTCTCACCCAGAGGGAGATGACTGTTGCTGAGTATGAGCACCGGTTCACTCAGTTGTCGAGGTATGCTTCGGAGCTGATGTTTAGTGAGGCTGCCAAGTGCTGCAGGTTTGAGTCGGGCCTACATTTAGCTATCAGAGAGAAGGTGGTAGTACAGAACTTTGGCGATTTTCAGCAGCTGGTTGAAGCGGCTCTGAGGGTTGAGAACATCGAGAACATCAAGAGTGCAGTTAACAGAAAGAGGAAGGGAAGAGAGCAGTTCAGGAGAGGAGGTGGTACTTCTAATCCTGAGAGAAGTGCCAGAACTTTTCTTGTACAATCTGAGGAGAGGAGCACCGGTGGGAGCCGGCCTAGACCGATGAGGACTTCTTCTGTGTCTCACCAAGCCTCAACGGTGGGCGGCAGTAGAAGAGGAGATGGGGAGAGGCCACCTCTTCCTAAATGTGAGCATTGTGGGAACCTCCATAGAGGGGAATGCCGCAGATTTTCAGGGGCATGCTTCAATTGTGGGCAGAAAGGGCACATAGCCAAATTTTGTCCTAAGCCGGACAGAAGAGAGGGGTCACAGATGCAAGCTTCCAGAAGGACAGAGGCAGTGGGACAGAAAGCTGTGACGGAAGTGGGTAGCTCTGGTGTACCTAAGAGAGCTTATCCTCCAGACAGATCCAGGGGGCAAGCACCAGCTAGAGTGTTTGCTATGACTCGAGAGGAGGCAGAGACAGCTCCAGAAGTGGTGACGGGTATGATTAAATTGTTTGATGATTGTGTTCTTATTTTGATTGATCCGGGTTCTACCCACTCTTTTGTGTCGTCGGATAGAATTGTATGTGGTAGAGTCTTGAGCCCATTGGATACTCCGCTGATGGTGAGTACTTAGATCGGTCAGTTTATTGTTATCAGTCAAGTGTATAGAGACTGTGAGATAGAGATTAGTAGAGGGAAGTTTGTGATGGATTTGATTCCTTTGAAGATGGGAGGATTGGATGTGATCCTAGGTATGGATACTTTAGAGAAGTATCATGCTAACTTAGACTGCAAGCAGAAGACAGTGAAATTCGAGCTAGAGGATGGCAGAAAAGTGGTATTTATGGGAGATACAACAGTCAGCCCGCCTCAGATTGTTTCGGCTATGGTAGCCGAGAGAATGATGAGTAAGGGGTGTGAAGCGTATTTGGCCTATGTGTTAGACATGGAGGCAGATAGAGGGAGGTTGGAGGATATTCCTATAGTCAGGGAATTCCTGGACGTCTTTCCCGAGGAATTGCCAGGATTACCTCCTCCGAGGGAAATTGAGTTTCCTGTGGAGCTTCTTCCAGGTACTACGCCGATTTCAATTCTGCCTTACCGGATGGCTCCGGTGGAATTGAAAGAGCTTAAGGTGCAATTGGAGGATCTATTAGAGAAGGGTTATATTAGGCCGAGCTCTTCGCCTTGGGGAGCTCCAGTTCTCTTTGTGAAGAAGAAAGATGGGTCGTTACGAATGTGTGTGGATTATAGGAAGTTGAATCATGCCACCATTAAGAACAGATATCCGCTCCCGCGCATAGATGATTTGTTTGATCAGTTGCAAGGGGCGAGAGTCTTCTCCAAGATAGATCTGAGATCGGGTTATCATTAGTTGAGGATTAAGGAAACCGATGTGTCAAAGACTGCTTTTAGGACGAGGTATGGCCACTTTGAGTTTCTGGTTATGCCTTTCGGGTTACCGAATGCTCCTGCAGTCTTTATAGATTTGATGAATAGAGTCTTTAAGTCTTTCCTAGATCAATTTATCATTGTCTTTATTGATGATATATTGGTCTATTCTAAGAGTGATGAGGAGTACGAGGATCATTTGAGGGTTGCTTTAGAGACTTTGAGAAAGAACGAGTTGTATGCCAAATTTGATAAGTGCGAATTTTGGTTAAGGGAAGTAGTATTTCTCCGGCATGTGATTTCAGAGCATGGAGTGCATGTGGATCCGCAAAAGATAGAGGCTGTGGTTAAATGGGAAGCACCTAAGAATGTGGCTGAAGTAAGAAGTTTCTTGGGACTAGCTGGATATTACAGGAGGCTCGTGGAGGGCTTTTCTTTGATAGCTGCTCCACTTTCCAAATTGACAAGAAAGAATCAGAAGTTTGAGTGACCGAGGAGTGCCGAGTAGTTTTGAGGAATCAAGAATAGGCTTACTATCGCTACCGATTTTGACATTACCCTATGGTGATGATGGATACATTGTGTACAAAGGACGCCCAGAAGGGTTTAGGTGTGTATTGATGCAAGGAGAGAAAGTGATTGCCTATGCTTCTAGGCAATTGAAGCCTTATGAGATGAACTACCCTATTCATGATTTGGAGTTGGCTGCTATTATTTTCGCATTGAAGATTTGGAGACACTACTTTTATGGAGTTACTACTAGAGTATTTACGGACCATAAGAGTCTTAAGTATTTGTTGACTCAGAAAGAATTGAATTTGAGGCAGAGGCGATGGTTGGAGTTATTAAAAGATTATGATTTGGTGATAGACTACCATCCGGGGAAAGCTAATGTTGTAGCTGATGCGTTGAGTAGGAAGTCCACTATGGCACATGTGGAGACAAGGTACCTTCCTTCTCAAGGAATTAGCCGACTTGATGTGTCATTGAGGCAAGTTGAACCTGACTGTATTTTGACAAATTTCAGAGTGAGACCAGTGTTGAGGGGGAAGATCAAAGAATTGCAGGAACAGGATGAGTACTTGAGTAAGCTTGGAGCGGAGATAAAGGATGGCAAGCCTTCTGATGTAGAGGTAAAGGAAGATGGATTGATGGTTGTGGGTAAGAGATTGTGTGTTCCAGACGTGTTAGAGCTGAAGGATGAGATCCTTGATGAGGCGCATAATGCTCCTTATGCAATGCACCCAGGGAGTTCTAAGATGTATCGGGATTTGAAAGAGCATTTCTGGTGGAAAGGAATGAGGAAAGATGTGGCAGAGTATGCTAGAAGATGTTTAGTGTGTCAGCAAGTTAAAGCTGAACACCAAGCACCTTCAGGCAAGCTTAATCCTTTGCCGATTCCAGAATGGAAATGGGAGAAGATTACCATGGATTTTCTGATGGGATTACCGAGGACTAGCAGGAAGCATGACGCTATTTGGGTGATTGTTGATAGGCTGACTAAGTCAGCGCACTTCTTGTCAATTAGACAGACGGATTCCTTGAATGTTTTGGCTAAGAAGTATGTGGATGAGGTAATCAGACTTCATGGGATTCTGAGTTCGATAGTGTCTGATAGGGATCCTAGGTTTACCTCCAGATTTTGGGAAAGTTTGCAGGAGGCTCTGGGGACTCGATTGCATTTTAGTACGGCTTTCCATCCGTAGACTGATGGACAATCGGAGAGGACAATTCGGACTTTGGAGGCTATGTTGAGAGCTTGTGCTTTAGATTTCAAAGGTTCGTGGGATGATCACTTACCTTTGATTGAGTTTGCTTACAACAATTCCTATCATTCGGGAATTCAGATGGCACCTTATGAGGCTTTGTATGGTAAGAGATGCAAAACTCCTATATGTTGGGATGAGGAAGGTGAGAGGAAGCTTGTAGGACCTGAATTGGTACAGGTTACAGTGGATAAAGTTAAGTTAGTGAAGCAGAGGCTTAAAGCAGCTCAAGATAGGATGAAGAGCTGCACAGATGCCCATAGGAAAGAGATGGAGTTTGAAGTGGGTGAGAAGGTGTTTCTTAGAGCTTCTCCATGGAAAGGTGTTTTGAGGTTTGGCAAGAAGGGCAAGCTTAGCCCGAGGTACATAGGCCCATATGAGATCATTGAGAGGATCGGGCCTTTGGCTTATAAGTTAGATTTGCCATCGAAGTTGTCTAAGATCCACAATGTGTTTCATGTGTCGATGCTGAGGAAGTACAGATCGGATCCTTCGCACATAGTTCAACCTTCAGAGGTTCAGTTGAGGGAAGATATGACTTATGAGGAGCAACCAGTGGAGATCTTAGATTCAAAGAAAAAAGTGTTAAGGAACAAGATAGTGAAGCTGGTTAAGGTCTTGTGGAGGAACCATTCGATCAAGGAAGCGACTTGGGAACCTTTGGAAGACATGAGGGAGAAGTATCCCTACCTCTTTATGGATTCAGGTAAGGATTTCAAGGACGAAATTCTTTTAGGAAGGGAGAATTGTTGGGCCCCGAAAATTTTTTTTATTTAATTATTATTTATTGATATATGGATTTATTCGTTAAATTATTTTTTATTTTTTTATTTTGCCTTAATTGATTTAATTATGTGTTTATATAAATATTTTTATGTTGGGCTTGGGATTAGAAGTTAGAAATTAATTGAAGGCTTGGATTTAATGTTGGAAAGAATGGGCTTTATGGAATAAGTGGAGTAAGAAGGAGGATTAGAAATAAGTGGATTGATGTAGTGGGCTTGTGAGGAGGAGAGCCCAAAGGGGATTGTAAGAGGGAGTATCAAAACTATGTAGTTTTGGATGAGGATTTAAGTTGAGAATTAAATGAGTTAAATGAATTAAAGAAGGAGGAGAAGAGTGTCGAAGTCACCAAAGCAAGAGGAGAAAGGAAGAGTGGTCTGCCAAGGAAGAAAGGAAGAGAGAAAATCGTGGGAGGCTTGTGGAGAAGAAGAAAGAAGGAGAAAAAGAAGAGAAATCAAGTGAGAAAGGTAAGCTTTCATCTTTGCTTAAGTTAGGTTTAAGAATGGTGTAGGATGGAAGTTAGGGTTTGTGTAGAGATTGAAGAAAGATAGAGGGAAAGATGAGATCTATGGATTTTAGGGATTTTTAAGCTAAGGATATGGTCATTCTAGCTTAAATGTCCCATGGTAGGTTAGGTTTAAAGTTTATTTTCATCTTTGCTTGATTTATGAGTATTATGGCCTTCTTTGAAAATGTATTTATTGAATGAAGTATGATTTAATTGAAGGAACTCAAGAAAACCCCACTCAAGACAAGGAGGAAGGGCAATCTTGAATTCAGATTTCTACGATAGGTGGGTAACATTTTTATAGTTGTTGTGTAATGGGAAAATGCCCTATGTATGCTATCTTTGATAATTATGTGTATATTGAAAATGTATTTCCTTTGATTTGAAAGTAAAGTGTGAAACTATGATGATTTGAAAGAATGAAATAAAGTGCTTGTCTTGCGCTTGAATATGTGATCATTGGGTGAGAGAGAACCTACTTCGATAAGTCACGTGCACGTTGACCCTTTTGCCTTCTCCCGACAGCCTGCTTGTGGCCCACGAGATCCGAAAATGGACTCGTCGTGTTTACGGTAAACTTCGGTTTCCGTCGTGTTTATGGAACTCTCGAGCCTATTGTGTGCATTCTAGTCTTTGATTGTGTTTATGATGCATAATATGTGTTTGATTGATATAAATTCTCATGTTATGCCTTAGGTGATGATTGTGGGTTATTTGAGCTTTATATGATAAATTGTGGTTGTTTCGGATTGTTAATGATGTGTTGTGTGGCTCATTGCGCGATGGCTATAAACATGTTAGCCACTGAGCCGTGTTAGCTCACCCCATTCTCCCTCCTCAGGTGCAAATTCAAGTTGAACTCGGAACCTTGCAAGGCATCGGACAAAAACTCCAAGAACTCTAGAAACTTTGTATTAAGTTAGTAACTAGCTTTTGGAATAGTTTTGTAAGCATATTGATCATTGAGCATCTCATATTTTGTATTTTGTACTTGATCTTGATGAATATGCCAATTTGTAATCAAAGCTATGCATGAATCCTTGTTATGATTTGGATTGTGAATGAGAGCTCTAGTACTCTCCATATTGTGAAAATGTTGATTTCCGATCTGTGTATGGCCTTGAAATAGTATGTGTATGATTCTTGTAATTATATGAGTTGCTGTTGGGTTTTTGACTTTGGGAGAGCTCGCTGGAAAAATTGCTATGAGTTATGTGCTGTTGAAGGTCTGAAATTTTTGGGTTGATATAGGTCGTATGGGATCTTTTAGATTCATGGAGAGTGGTAGGCTAGCTATAGGACTCTCCCAGGATGATTTATGAGCCATTTATGATGAGTTAAATTGGTAAGTATGAGTCGTTGAATTTAAATGCAGGTGCTGTCCAAGTGACAGATTGTCAGGAAAAGTTTTGAGTCCACTTTTGACCCTCATAGAGTTGAAATATAGGTTGGTGGTCCTCATGAAAGTTGTATATAATTCTTTTACCTTTCCATAGACACTAAGTTGGCTCAATTTGGAGTTCTGGGTCAAAAGTTATGGAGGTCGTAAGTTCTGATGTCTGTTAGGAGAGCTAGTCGATCGGTCTTTGTGTTAAAATTTGTTTCCCTTAGTGGCGAGCTAGTCTTTGATTCCTTCCGAAAAATGTAGATTTTCTTCTAGCTTTCCAACTCTTCCGACCGTGTCCGATTTGGAGCTCGGTGTCAAAAATTATTGAGGTTAGAAGTCTGATAGGTCGGATTGCCGAGCAGGTCACTTTCGGCATATGGGCGCCGCCGTCTTGAAGCGCTGGTCGCCGGCCGGGCCAGCGCTGGCATGGCGAAGCGCATGCGCTCGCTCGTCGTTTGGGGGTCGGTTTTGCCGACCGACCCTCTCCTTCTTTGGCCATAACTTTTTGCACAGACCTCCGATTGAGCTGATTTTTGAAGCGATGGATTTCTAAGAAAATTTTCTATCTTTCTACACTTAATTTATCATTATTTCTTTTAAATTGAAAAAGATGGTTTGAAACAAAGTGTGGAGGTCGGCTAATTCTTTCTGAATATACTTCACTAATTTTTAAATATCTGGAGCTATAAGGCTCGGATCGAAGCGATTCTTTTTTTAAATGAAACTAGAGACATAAATCTACATTTTTCATGAAGGAGATGATTGGTAATTCAGCCTCTAAAGTTTTCAAATTTTGACATGAAGTCGATAGAGGGACTGTTTCCACTGTTTTCTTTAAGATAGTATTTTTGCCATAACTTTTTCATTTCTAATCCGAATTGAACGATTTCAGTGGCGTTAGAATCGTGAGATCATGAGGAAAAATTTTATTAAAAATCAAATCCCAAATTTTCTATTAAAAATTTCCTCTACTTGTGGCCAATTGTGTTCGGTTTTGGGTCTTTCATGCTTGTATGGGTCCGAATGTTGGGCCTCGGAGACGGGGTCCAACAAAAAATCAATTCAATGGAATTTCATCAATATTTGAGCCATGTATCATACAATAGGGAAGTACAGGTCCTATACCATATTTCCTTATCCTATTTTCTACAATTTTTTTATCTTTTATATTTCATACATTAAAGACAATTTATATCTTAAGTTAGGCGTAGGGATTCTATATATGACTCTCAAACTTTTCAATTTTGTCACTAATTCTCAATAGGAAGTTATTCTTGGAAATTTGTTCTTTCTTTAAAACTATACCAATGGAAATGATTCATTATGATTTTGATTGTTTTGGTGATTTGAAATGTCTATGTAACTAGTTATGAGTGGATTTTATTTACTTTTTAAATTTGAAGAATGAATACCGATAAACATTATAATATTCTTAATGAAACATGCTTATGAATTAATTATAATTTCTTTTAAGCAGTTTCATTATTTTGTAAAATGAGAAAATGTTAAAGTTACGCATGAATAAGCATAAACAATTTCACACTACTTGCATCATACTAAGAGAAAAAGGGTTGATGTAAAGAATGATGATACTACGCATTTAAGATAATGACCTAGTTAAGTG
The DNA here is from genome assembly GCA_029891385.1 of Erythroxylum novogranatense. Classification (NCBI taxonomy): domain Eukaryota; kingdom Viridiplantae; phylum Streptophyta; class Magnoliopsida; order Malpighiales; family Erythroxylaceae; genus Erythroxylum; species Erythroxylum novogranatense. The sequence goes on from CM057224.1 coordinate 29,804,499, forward strand.
ACTAGGAGTATTCATGACAATGTGTTTACTTTTGCATCAAAAGATTTAAATGATTTTTCAAACAAACACTTAATGCTCTTGTTTTATTTAATTTGATGTTTTATGCATAAGGGGAAAAATATGTTTGGGAGTTAAATAATTTTATCTTGTGTATGTTCATTTTGTACATGAAATTGAATTATGAGGTTCAAGTTGAAATTTAAAAGATTGGGGAGGGGTTGAATTAACTTGTGAACTATTACAAATAGTTAGCTACTTAGCATTTTGGTGACTCTTATGATTGAATGAGTAATGGAGACTCTTGAATAGAATGTTTGACTCATTTGACATTTTTCTTCAGTTATTTCTTATCTGAGATGGAATGATGAAATTGGGTTGCTTGAAGACAAACAAAAGCTTAGGCTATGTTTGGTTGGGAGTTTATTAATAAAATGGAATGGAATATAATATTATTATATTGTTTAGGAGTAGGGTTTATAATGGAATGGAATGAAATGAGATGGAAGAGGAGGGTTTCATATTACATGTCATTCCATCCTAAATCGTAAAAATGAGAAACCTCCAATTTGGAGGGTTCAGGATGGAATGTAAAATGATAAATTACTTTTCACTATATTACATTATAAACCCTTTTTTCAAATGACATTTCACTATGTTACATTACAAACCCTTCCATTTTTTTTAATATACATCCATTTACATTCCATTCCATTAAAAACCTTTCCATTCCATTCCATTCCTTACGTCCAACCAAACATAGCCTTAAGTATGGGTAAGTTTGATGCTAAATATACATTACGTTTAACTTGATTTTCATAGCTATTACTTATGTTTTGGACAATTATAGAGGATTTGATACTTCAAATGATATATATCTTTTTTTCGATCTTATTTCTACTTCTTCAAGAAAAAGTTAGTGAATTTAGAGAAGAATTGAGACCAATTGGAAGTAAGTTTGTAAGAAGTGAAGAAGGACACCATAAAATGACACCTATATGTCACCATGTTAGGGTTGTGTACCAAGATGGTATCCTTTATTTCTCCTTCGCCATCCTATATACCTCGTGTTCCACATATGACAAAGCAACATGGACTCTACATGGCCCTATGTTGGTCTCATGTCACTACAAGAAAATTATAACTTACTAACATAACATTACCGATAGAAAAATTACTGTAATAAATTAGTGACGGAATAAGATTATCTGTTGGTAAAATTATTAGAAAAATGGCATTCTGTGATGAAAAAATATCTATTGATAAAAGTCAAGGGAAATTATCCCCGCAATTTTGCCGATAGAATAAAACAACAAAATTGTGAAGGTCGTTGTAAAAATAAGCAACAATGGTTAGTTGCAAAATAAGTGATGGGGTGTACTAACAAAACAGATGTTCGTCAGTAAATTACTGATGTAAAGTGTAGTCCGTTGGTAAAATTTAAAGTTAAACATCATCGTTAGTTCTTTGGCCTCAATGTTTTTAATTAAAAAAAAGACATCTTTTGGTTTAACACCAAACGTTGCCAATTTCTTTTGATTTTAAACCCACCCAAAGACCCCCTTCCCTCTCCCCTACACCATTTTTTCCTTGTTTTCATTTTTAACGTTCTTCTCTCTTCCACCATCCAGCATCATTCATCCATGCTTCGCTTTCATCCATCTTCCATTGATAGAGAGAGAAGAAGGTGTTGCATTTTTTTTACTCACTCTCTGTTGCATAAGCTAGCTGAAACTTGAATGAAAAGAGTCTCATTTTTTGCTTCTTTCAAGTAAGGAAAATCTCTTTAAGATTTCTTCTCCTTTCCCACCAATGTATCTTGTTAACTAAGTTGTCCAAGAAGAACAAGTAATATATCGAATTGGTTGAGGATACAATAATGAGGAGAGGATTAAAAAGTGAGGAGTCAAAGTTGTAGCAAGGAGTCGGTATAATTTCCATCTTGTTCTTTTGTTAGTTATTTTCCTTATACTGTATCATGTATGGCTTAAACATGTTGATTTGGTTATTATAATTCTGCTGCATTTTAATTTTGGACAAAGTTTTTAAAATCTACCTTTTTAGCCAAATCTAGTATGCTTTTGTTTTCGATCCAACATCACCTGTGTCGATTTTAGGTGTAGGTACCCTTTTGTTAAAGGTCATTCGAGCTTTTCTTGGGAGTATGGCATGGGTTACTTCAATGCCATAGCACCTAGTACTCAAACATTGGCTTGAGGCATTTTCTCTACCCCTTCTTACCTTAAACAAGTAGGGACATTGTGTGTCCTTAAACCGATAGACATCTTTCAACTAACCTAGCCTCATCCATCCCTCAAGTTCAATAAAGAGTAGTAAATGAATATTCACCTATTGTCCATTAACTACGCCTTTCGACCTGATCTTAGGCCCTGACTCACCCTCCATGGAAGAACTTTTTGGAGGAAGCCTTAGGTTTTCAGGGCAGTGGATTCTCACCAATGTTTGCATTAGTTAAGCCAACATTCTTGTTTCTGCTTTGTCCATCCTTGCTTTCACCAGTGTTTGCCTTTAAGTCAGAACGCTCGCCTACCGATGCATATTTACATCCCACAACTTCGGTAGATTGCTTAGCCCTGTTAATCTTCAGTGTAAGAGTGCTCGATCAGTGAGCTATTACGCACTCTTTCAAGGGTGGCTACTTCTAGGAAAACCTCCTAGTTGTCTTTGCACCCCTACCTCCTTTATCACTAAGCTATCATTTAGGGACCTTAACTGGTGATCCAGACTGTCTCCCTCTCAATGATGAAGCTTATCCCCCATTGTCTCATTGGTCGGCCTTAACTCCTATTATTTTTAGGTCATATCTAGTATTTAGAGTTTGCTTCGATTTGGTACCGCTCTCGCGACCTGCACTGAAACAGTGCTTTACCCCTAGATGGGCAATCAATTGCTGCGTCTCAATGCATTTCGAGGAGAACCAGCTAGGTTTGGGTTCTAGTGGCATTTCACCCCTAACCACAACTCATCCACTAATTCTTCAACATTAGTCGATTCGGACCTTCACTTAGTTTCACCCAAGATTCATCCTGGTCGTGGATAGATCACCCATGTTCGGGTCTATAAAGAGTGACAATTGCCCTATAAAGACTCGTTTTTGCTATAGCTCCGGTGGGTTCCTTTAACCAAGCAACTGCCTATAAGTCGTCAGCTCATTCTTCAACAGGCACGAAGTCAGAGCCTCAAGCTCCTCCCACTGCTTGGGAGCTTACGATTTTATGTTTTATTTCACTCCCCGATGGGGGTTCTTTTTACTCTTCCCTCATGGTACTACTTCTCTATCGATCACCCAGGAGTATTTAGCCTTGCAAGGTGGTCCATGATGATTCACACGGGATTCCACGTGCCCCATGTTATTCGGTTCAGAGCGTAAGCTAGTGATGCTTTCGATTATTGAACTTTTGCTATCTAGGGTGCAGAACTCCACTGCTTCGCCTAACAGCACAAGGCTTGTATTGCTCTACCATAACTTTGTTTTCATGGTTTAGACTGCTACTATTTCACTCGCTACCATTATGGGAATCACTTTTGCTTTCTTTTCCTCTGGTTATTAAGATGTGTCGGTTCTCCAGGTTATCTCTTGCCTGCCTATGGATTCAACAGTAGTTTGAAAGGTTGGCCTATTCAAAAATCTTCAAATCTACGCTTATTTTTAACTCTCCAAAGCATTTCATTGCTTACTACGCCCTTCCTCGTCTCTAGGTGCCTAGGTATCCACCGTAAGCCTTTTCTCATTTGAACCTCACCCTTAACTTTAAGGTTAAGGTTATGCCATCCTAAGATGTTACTAAACTAAAAGGAAGGATCTTATCAATGTCCATGAATGATAAATCATAGATCAAATTGTTGAATCGAAAAAATTGGGTGTTATCGTATAGCTTTGTACTGACTAAGTTCACGAGTTAGAGATAAGTAAACTCAAACCGTTGACATCTACCACAAGGTAAACCATCACCTCTCGGACCTCTGTTTTGATTCGATACTTTCGCTTTGTTATTTCGATTTGATTCCGATCTGATTTGTGGTTCACTTATGTTTTGGCCCACTTTCGGATTTGAGATCCGTTTGATTCGTTCCGCCACTTTTCTTGTTCGTTTCCATTTTTTGTTTTCCGGTTAGGGTCCGGTTCCAAGATTAGGTCCCAACATGAAGTAAACTCCTTTACTTACACGGAGATAAATCGCAACACTCCAGTCTAAACCATAATCAAAAGATCAACTTGATTATTCAACTGTGAATCAATTAATTTATATTATCATAATATACATGTTTCCAATACATCTCCATGTCTATGTATATTACTTACAAAAGAATCTTGGTACCTTATGGCTAGTTATATTATGCTCCTACCAATAAAACCAAACTCTTTTGTTTTATTAATAATAAATATTTTCATTAAAAAAAGTAACTAGAAGAAGATTAAGTTATAAGTAAATACACTTTCTTTCCAGGACACTATATTTACATAACTCCAACACTATCATGAACATGTAACATTCCAACTAGCATATAATTTGGGGCCTTATAGGCTCACCACTGGAACATCTTGCAGTTTAACATTCTCTTTATTAGAATCAATTACAAAAGCCAAATAAGTTTCACATCCCTTTTTAAGGAACTTCTGAGCTTGCATAGCAGAAACCATGTTAGCCAGAAAACTAGTGCGGATGCCTTGCAATACTATTTTAAGTTGATTTGGTTTCCTAAGCACAACTATCTTAGCACTACAGTCAACCACTACTTAATGCTTGGATAACCTATCCATACCCTAAATTAAATCAAATTCATGAATAAGGCAATCTATTCAGATCCACCACATAATCACTTCCTTAGATCTTAACATGACAATTCCTATAAACCTAACTGTTGGGCCCCAAATTTGTTTTTCTTGATGTTATTAAGTATGAACTAAGTTGATTGTGTTATTTATGGCATAGTTTGATTTTATTGAAAGTATTAATGGGAAATTAAGATTTATTTTAGATTAGTGTGGAATAAATGGTTATGAGAGTAGATTTTTATAAGGGCATAATGGGCAAGGCTTTTAAGTTGGCTAAGTTAAGGCTTATCTAAGAGGGGCATTATAGTCTTTTCTCTTTCTTGTAGGCTTAACGAATTAAAAGAAGAAAAGAAAAGAAAAGGAAAATAGAAAGAAGAGGAGAGTATCGTGGGAAGAGAGGAATAAGAAGAGAAAGAGAGGAAAGCTTAGGTTGAGGATTTTCGACAGATTAGAAGCATTCTTCAGGTAAGTTAAACTCTTTTATCCTTGTTTGAGATGGATTGAAACCTAGAATGGGTTGTTTGAAGTCAGAATCGTTAGAGTTAGGGTTTTCGGCAAAATGGGTGAAATCTCTTAGGGTTATTGATTTGGTTGTGTTTTTGTTGATGTTTTTGTGTTGGATGAGTTTAGAAATGAAGTATCAAGCATGATCTAAAGTTTAAGAGTGTTACATGAGCAAAAGAGTAGGATTGAAGGGGGGAAAATCAGGAAAAATCAGGTTCAGAGGAAGTTCCGCGACCCGCATGTCACGACGTGCTCATGAGCACGTCGCGGCATATGGGGAAGGCTTGCACGTCGCGACGTGCGAGTATGCACGCCACGGTGTGCGAAAGTTTTTGTGCGACGCGGCGAGGAAGTTGGAATTCTTCATGGCGTCGCGCGCACGCCGCAAATAAGACAGTCGTTCGCCATGAAAAGGGCCTTCATTGCGATCTGTGAGTCGTTACGCCATGGCGAACTCCAATTTTTTTGCCTAGAGTTTTTTTGATGTTTAGAGCATATATTTTGTTACAGAAGTCCTTTTGAGGTGATTTTTGAGGCGTTGTAAACTAGAGACATAGATCTACAAGTTTTGTGAAGTGATGAAGTTATGAATCAGTTTCTAAGAATATGGAATTTTGGATAGAAGTTAAGAATGGAAATATTGTTTCAGCATGAGTTATTGAATGAGATTTTGATTCTTATTTTAGGAGATCAAGTGAGGCAAGAGGATCAAGAGGCTCAAGAGGAAATTCATTCCTAGGCAAGAACAAGTAAGGAATTCAGGTGGGTTCATGTTTATAATAGAGTAAATAAGTCACTCATTGTTTTGTTCAAATCAAGAAAGATTTAATGCATTTAAATTGCATCATCCATGATCGCATATACATACAATAGAATAGTAAAGAGCTTGTTACAATAGAAATGCTCTTAACACTGTTCACTCGAAATATCGTTCACAATTTTTCTCTCAGATAATCTGAAAATCAAAAGTTGAATATTCAAGGTTTCATGAAGTTGTATCTTCTTCAATCTCGACTCTTATTTATAGTCGGGTTCTTCAACTGTTTCTTGAATATCTGCTTCTTGAATCTTGAAAGAAACGGTTATTCAGTTTGACTTTGTAACTAACTCAAACTGATGTTTCTTTCTTCCGTCTGATATTTTGTATCGGTTGCTTTTCTCTTGTAAAACTTTCGTCTGCTTTTCTCTTGTAAAGCTTTCGTCTGCTTTTCGCTTCAGCTGATTCTTACTTTGCCTGATTTTTCTCCTTCAGCTGTTTTTTTTACTTCTCATGCGTCCATCTACTTTTCATTTGTATATTTCTCTTTGTTTGTCATCAAAATTATTTAATACATGAAGTCTGGTTTGGCTTAACATTCTCCCCCTTTTTGATGATAACAAATATTGTGAAATAGAGAAATATGAAAGGTATCAAATATACAGAAGTATGAATAAATCAAAAATAACTTCGCTTTCAAAATTTCTTCCGCCTTTTCCTTTCAAATTGATTCTCCTTCTCATTCTTCCTTCTCCCCCTATTTGTTATTAATCAAAAAAATTATTTCCCAAACTGTTTCACCAACTTTTTCAGCATCTTCTTAATCTTCTTCATATCCTTATCAAGTTTCTGAACTTGTTTCTTTAAAGTCAATGATTCAGCTGCAGTCGAGGATTCTGTCTCAACATCTTGTCATCAACAACAAAGAATCGTTGTTGTATAAGCTTCCACGTTTGAGACATGTGGTTCAATAATTTGTAGGAGAGGCGGAGAAACATATACGGCTTGATCAGGAATATCAAGATCATAGGAATCAAGTATACGTTGAAATGTGCTTCCAAGCTAAGGCATAGCTTCTGCAACTGAGTTGATCTCCCACAGAGGTCGATTTTGCGTAATGTTCGTAAAATACTATAAGAACATTTTAAGTTGCCAATCGAAGAGAACGACATCGACCCTTTCTCGATAGTGCCTCCTGGATCATCTCTGTAGCCTTAGTTTGGCTTATTCTCGGATCTTGATAAATGCGATAGAACTTCCACTTCTTTTCTCTTCACATGCTTCATCAATCAATTGCACCGCTTCGCAATCTGATCGTAAGTCATGTCATCCAAAATCGGTTACGCTGAACTTTCAGCTTCAGCTTCTCTTCACACTTATGCTCAACAAAATTTGGTGGTTGTAAATCGTACCACCTTGATTATCGTCTCGTCCATAGATTGGAAAAAAGTAAGACGCTCTCCAAATGGCTCGTGGATATGGTTCTCTTCCAACTCTCTTGCTTGATCATAGAAATTTTGTAACCCCTATCCAATGTGATGTAGAATGTTGTTATCAAATTCAACCGATTTGAAGAAGGCTTTCACAAATCTCTTTGGTTTGTCTCGGATGATGACAGATTTGGTCTTCTTCTCCTCTGTGACAACCAATCGGTTCCCAACTTTCTCTTTGAAAAGTTAAATATTTGGATGGAACATTAGTCATCACACTTAAGACTTTTGAGTAACCTTTTGTCCCATAACATGTGTAGCAATTTGCTTGCGAATAAGTGAAGACCGAAATGTAGTAGAAACTACTTCTTCAAAATTGGATTATCAAGGACATTGTGAGTATCCTTAAGATTACCATAATGCCTTCCATATTAACTTCAGAAATATCAACCGTATCAACAATGAGATTTTTACGTAGTATCAACAATGTCTTTTCTTGCCTTACCTTCTTAGACTTTGTTTCGTTGTTGGACTTCCTTCTTTGTCGCACTCATTTTCTTTCCCTCGTGACTTTTTAGGTTGCGTTTTTTCTTTTCGTGTTCTTCTTCCTTTTCCTCCACTTTCTTGAGACCGAGTTTCAATCTTTTTCAAGGATTGATGTCAACGACTTTGTAGCTTTTGATCTTTGCGCTCGTAATGCTTTGATTGGCTTGATTCTCTGGATTGACTGGCTTCTTTCAGTTGCACATTTTTCGCTCTGGGTGACCTTCTTGCTTGCTTTGGAATGTCACTCAGTAGTGGTTCCCCTTTACGCTTCAAGCACCTGATTCAAAAAATTGAACACTTCGACTTTGATTCCCGAGAATGTGATCTTGTTTCCTTCATAGAAGACTTCTTCAAGATACGCCCCTCAATTGTTGCTTTCCTTGGCGATTCTCGCTCCTTTTCTGTCTGAAAATCTCAGACCCATTTTAGCAATAGATGTTGAATCTATATAGCTTTTAACAGATATCTTCTGTCTAATTCCCCAATCCAATCTGATGCCAGATTCTCTGAACACTCTTGTCAACAACATCCCATAAGAACAAGTGTTTGTATCCTTTATTGATTTTACCATGTACTGATAAATCAAATACGGTAAATCTATTGGGTGATGATTCAGAAGATGAAGAATACATTGTTCATCCAGGGTAGTGACCTGATGTCGTGAACCTATTCTCGATAAAACACATTCACATAGAACCGCGAACAATACCCTTGCCTTTGGTACCAGCCAAGAGGCTCTCCTTTCAGTTGGGTTATTTTGTCCATACAGTTGATGACTAACTTCATCTTCGTTCATCTTAAGCTTAGTCATCCATTTCGCCATATTAGTGAGTTGAACTCCATCCATCGGACATTCAGTGACTTTCTCCAGTAACTCCTTCATTACTATAACAGAGTGTGTGTCTACATACGACACGATTGTATCGCTCATCGACTTAGTATTCTTCCGTAACTCATAAACTTCTTGGAGATAGACTTCATCTCGCATTTGAAAGAAGTTTCTCCAACCCGCCGCTATTATCTCCTACTATATCCATCTGTTCTTTTCTTAGTTCTTCAAGTTTATCAATCTTCCCACCGATCTCGATCAACTCGCAAAATGGGCTTGACATTCATCTTGCCGATTCGATTGAGTAGGAACTTGCTTGAAGAAATTTCAGAGATTTAAGAGAACTAGCAATTTCTGAATTCGGTAGAAATCCCAAAAGTCAGCTTTTAGGAATTTATAGCTAATTCTAGAACTATTGTACTTCTCGATGATCCGACAGTTTTTCCTCTAAAACTTTTTCTTGTGAAAGAAGTTTTATATCTGAAACCGCCTAACGCCGTTAACTCCACCGCTCCACCGCTTGTCTTTAAAAAACCGGATGAATGGTCCGTTAACTCCTCCGTCTCATCTGCCTTGTCTTTATGAAAACCGGATGAATGGTCCGTAACCATCACCATATTGAGGTTGCGCTCGATTTCTTTAAGGCGATCTTCACTTAGTGGTTTTGTGAAGATATCCGCCATCGATATTTCGCTTTCACGAATTGTAGATTGACGACTTTCTTCCGAACGTAATCTCTCAAGAAATGATGTCGACTTCTATGTGCTTTACCTTGAATGTTGAATTGGATTCTTTGACAAGTCGATGGCGCCGTTGTTGTCGCAGATATTGGAATCTCTTCCTCTTGTATTGAGTAGTCCTCTAATTGATACTTGATCCACAATATTTGTGAACAACAACTCATGCGGATATATATTCAGCTTCGGCGCTTGATAATGCAATCGAAGCTTTGTCTCTTGCTTGACCATGACACCGTGTTTGGTCCAAGAAAGTGACAGCCACCACTGTGCTCTTCCTTTCGATCCTATCACCGCATAGTCCGCATCGCAATATCCATTCAACTTGAAATTTTTACCTTTCTCATACATTAAACAAAGATCGGTAGTACTGCGAGATATCTCAAAATTCGCTTTACAAAGAATATAATGAGATTCTCTAGGATCGGCTGAAACCTTGCACACAAGCATACACCGAATAGAATGTCGTCTACTTGTTGTAAGATAAAGCAAAGAACCAATCATCCCTCTAAATAGGGTTTGATCCACCTTCTTACCACTTTCGCTTTTGACAACAAGTTTGAAGGATGCATCGGGGTAGACATATATTTAACACTTTGCATATCAAACTTAGACAACAATTCTTTAAGATATTTTTGTTGATGGATAAAAATCTTATCCTCGGTTTGCTTTACTTGCAATCCAAGAAAGAATTTTAACTCACCCATCATGCTCATCTCAAATTCATTTTCATCGTGTTTTAAAACTCATGATAACCTTCTTGAAGTTGCACCAAAAATAATATCATCAACATAAATTTGCACAATAATGAAATCATTACTCAAGTTCTTCCTAAAAGAGTTTTGTCTACTTTACCTCTAGTAAATCCGTTTTCTATAAGAAATGAACTCGCACGATCATACCATGCTCTAGGGCTTGTTTCACTATATAAGGCTTTATGAAGTCTGAGACATGATCCGGATACTTTATGTCCTCAACCGGAGGTTGCTTAACATAGACTTCTTCATCTATAAAACCATTCGAAATGCACTTTTACATCCATCTGAAAAAGCTTTATGTCATGGCAAACCGCATATGCAAGCAATATCCTTATTGCTTCAAGTCTTCTCTTCGGAGCATATGTCTCATTGTAGTCTATTCCTTCTTCTGATTATAGCCTTGTGCTACTAATCTTGCCTTATTGCGACTTACTTTTCCTGATTCGCCTAGTTTATTCTTGAATACCCATCTAGTACCAATAATGGATTTCTTTTCGTGTTTAGGAACTAAGGACCGGACTTTATTTCTACTGTAATTGATTCAACTCCTCTTGCATAGCTAGTATCCATGCTTCATCTTTTAGAGCTTCATCAATCTTCTTAGGTTCTACTTCGATATAAATGTCACGTTGGCTTCTCTTCTAAACTTGGACCTTGTTCAACACCTTCTCGAGGTTTCTCCAATAATTGACTCTTTAGGATGAGAACTTTGTATCTCCAATCTTTCTTTAACTCCAAATTCTTCAAATGTCTTTCTTTTAGTCATATAGTGTTTCGATGAAGATACTTCTTTGTACTCCGTCAAAGGCACCGTAATAAAGATCATTATCTCGATTCCTCTTCCTTATTGGGTTGAGAGCTATCATCGAACTTGACATGAATAGTTTCTTCAACAGTCTTTGAGGTGAGGTTGTAGACTCTAAATGCCTTTGAGGTGAGAGAATAACCTAGAAATATTCCTGAAAGTGTCTTTGCATCAAACTTGTCCAGAACTTCCTTTGTGTTTAGAATAGTGCACTTGCAACCGAAAGGATGGAAATAAGAAATGTTTGGTTTCCTTCCATTCCACAACTCATAGGGAGTTTTCTTCAATATTGGTCGCAGCAACACTCTATTCTCAATATAGCATCTTTGATTGACAGCTACGCTTGAAATATTTAGGAAGATTCATCTCGCACAAAGATTGTTCTTGCCATCTCTTGAATCGCCCTATTCTTCCTTTCAACAACTCCATGTCAGCCGCAGAGTCCTTGAGGCGTAGAAGTTATGGAAAATTCCATTTTCTTCGCAAAATACTCTAAATTTCTCATTCTCGAATTCTCCACCATGATCACTCCTTATAATGGCTATAGACACTCCTTTTCATTCTCAGAACCTCATGGAAAGGTTTCTAAAGCACTTGAAAGACTCATCTTTATGTGCCGTAAAAGTATCCAACAAAACCTTGTAAAATCATCAACAATGACAAGTCCATACTTCTTTCCACCAAGACTTATTGTCCTTGTTGGACCAAATAAATCCATATGTAACAACTCTAAGTGGTCTAGATGAAGTTACTGAAATGTTTTGAAGAGAAAGAGGTTTTAACTTGTTTCCTTTCGACAACTTTCACAAAAGAAATCTTTGTCAAAACAAATTTGTGGCAAACCTTTTACCAAATCATGTTTCAAAAGTTTTGAAATATGTTTAAAACTGACATGACCTAGTTTTTTATGCCAGATCAGTCTTTCTTCTTCAGTAGATAAAAACATGAAATATTTTGAGACTGAAAATCGTCTAAATCAATTTTGTAAAGATTGTTTCGTCTTTCGGCCGAAAAGAAGATAGAACCATCTTTGTTTCTGACTTCACAAAAGTTTTGGTTGAATGTAACTTCAAAACCAGAATCACATAATTGACTAATACTTATCAAGTTATGCTTTAGACCATCAACTAGCAGTACGTTGTTAATGCATGCATGGGAATTCTTACCAATCTTACCAATCCCGATTATCTTGCCCTGCTTGTTGTCTCCAAAAGTTACCGAACCTCCTTTCTTGTACTGAAGATCTAGGAACATAGACCTTTTTCCTCATTATATGACGCGAGCATCCACCGTCCAAATACCAATGGTGCTTGCCGCTCTTCCAAAGAAGGATTTCAGGGAGATATTATCTTGTTTTTAGGTACCCAGATTCTCTTGGGTCCTTTAGGGTTAGTATGGTGTAATGAATGATAATAAGAAGTAGAATGAAAACGTTGATGACCTTTTTGAAAACCTGATTGATATCTTTTCTTATCTTTTTGAACAATTGATTTCACGTAATGCTGGGACTTATTTTTAGTAAACCCTAATCCAATTTTATCACTCGGATGTCTGCATTTTCCTAGCATTTCATTCATCTTTTTTGTACTATCTGTAAATTTAGCTAGATCAATCGAGAGATTATTGATTCTCAGTTTCAACTGTTTAATCTCTTCGGATCTATCTATAACTTTGTTGTTATTCAGTTCCTCAACTAGCTTTCTCAGACTTATATTCTCACTCTCTATCTCATGAGTATGTTTGAGGTTTTCTACATATTTTTTCTTCAACAGCTTGTACTATTTTAGAATAGCATGAGAATCCTCTAACAATTTTGAGTATGCATCTTGTATATTATTATAGCTAGAAGTTACCTCTTCATCACTTTCTTCTTCAGCTACCAGACATATGTTAGCATGTTCTGACGCTTCTGAGCTTGTATCTGATTCTGATGAATCCATATCCTCCCACGTTGCCATCATGCTTTTCTTGTTATCCCTACTCTTTTTGGGTTGTCTTTTCAACATTGGACACTCAGACTTGTAATGTCCCGGCTTATTGCATTCATAACATGTAATAGATGCTTTCTCGACTTTTCCATCGTCTTTGCCGCTGTTCCTTCTTAATGTTAAATTTCCTTTGGACTTCTTTTTCCACATTCTTCTTATCTTTCTTGAAATGAAAGATAGCTCATCGTCTTCATCACTTGATTCAGATTCGACTTCTTGGAATCATCATCCTTGATTCTTCAATCTTTAATGCCTTTGATGTATTCCTCTTTGTCTTTTTCTTCTGGATTTTGTGATTCTTTTGACCTGCTTTGAGCGTTATGGACTTCTCTTTCTTGGGCTTATCTTCTGCATCAAGCTCTACTTCGTGTATCTTCAATGATCCAAGCAATTCATCAAACTTTAGTACGCTTAAGTCTTTGGCTTCTTGTACAGCAGTTACTTTGGGTCTCCATCTTTTGGCAGACTCCTCAAAATCTTTCAAACATGGTCTTGATCACAGTTATGCGTTCTTCCAAGAGCTTTTACCCCATTAACAATTGTTTGAAATCTTCCAAATATTTGATCAATGGTCTCTTCTTCTTTCATTTTGAACAACTCGTACTGATGCACCAGAATGCTTATCTTGGACTCCTTGACTTGATTTGTTCCTTCATGTGCAATTGATAATGTATCCCACATTTCTTTGGCAGTGTCGCATCCATGAACTTTGTCATACTCGCTTCTGCTCAATGCACAACTCAAGAAAAATTTCGCCTTGGAGTTTAGTTGAAATCTTGCTTTCTGCTCAGCTGTCCATCTTTCTCGTGGAATTGGATTTTTATCATCATCTTCAGGTGTGTATGGTCCGTTCTCGATGATGTCCCAAAGGTCAATGTGAGTAGATTCGATAAACAATCTCATCCGGTCCTTCCAATAGTGGTAGTCTTCACCATTGAATGCTGGAGGTCTAGTGACTGAAGCTCCTTCGGCAATATACATGTGTGATTCCACCATTTTCTTTAATTCACACTTTATTAAAGTGATTCTTGAACACCAGGCTCTGATACCAATTGAAGTGAATCACACGTTAATATATTGAACAATAATATGATCAAGATACACAAGAAGGGGGGGTTGAATTGTGATAAACTTTTTGTTAATCCCTTTAGAAATTACTTGTTCTTTCAAAACTTATCAGAATCAATTCAGTAACTAGTTTGAAAAAAACTTTGTTAATTTTGAAAACTACGATATAAGTAAATATGAGAGTAGAAAGAAAAACACAGCAATTTATCCCGGTTCACCCCAAACCGTAATACGCCCATCCTCGATATCCTTCGAGATTTCACTATTTCGAATCTGCTTACAAGTATTTTTTCGATCGAGCCTCTCCGTCTCTTTACAGCAACTATTCTTTTACTCTTAGCCTCTTCAGGCTATCTGTAACACTTTCTAATTGAAAGAATAGTAAAGAGCTTGTTACAATAGAAATGCTCTTAACACTGTTCACGCGAAATATCGTTCACAATTTTTCTCTCAGATAATCTGAAAATCAAAAGTTGAATATTCAAGGTTTCATGAAGTTGTATCTTCTTCAATCTCGACTCTTATTTATAGTTGGGTTCTTCAACTGTTTCTTGAATATCTGCTTCTTGAATCTTGAAAGAAACGGTTATTCAGTTTGACTCCGTAACTAACTCAAACTGATGTTTCTTTCTTCCGTCTGATATTTGTATCGGTTGCTTTTCTCTTGTAAAGCTTTCGTCTGCTTTTCTCTTGTAAAGCTTTCGTCTGCTTTTCTCTTGTAAAGCTTTAAATGCTTTAAACTTCAAATGATTCTTACTTGATTGATTTTTCTCCTTCAATTTTTTTTTACTTCTCATGCGTCCATCTACTTTTCATTTGTATATTTCTCTTTGTTTGTCATCAAAATTATTTAATACGTGAAGTCTGGTTTGACTTAACACATAACATGTAATTCATGCATTTAAAATTGTTTTGCCCAAATGGCACATTCTTCAAAACTTTGATTTCATGAGCATGACATATATATGCATTTCTAGCATCACTTCTCAATTCACATAATTCACTTAAAAATTCTCAATCATCCCAAACAAGGAATGCACAATTTAGACAATTTCAAATCATTTAAAAATCATGGCACACAATTTCACATATTGAATTTCAATCAATTTAACACAAAGAACTCAAACGAATATTTCATCTTTATTAAATCATTCAAAAATCCATTTGATAAGAATTCAAAACATTCATGAAAATTTGTTCCAAATATTCATAGAAATTCTTTAAAACCATTTGGAACAATGAACTTAATAATTCATAATCTTTTCCAAATCACTTGATTCAATCATTTGCCAAAACAATAGCTTATAAAACATGAACACTTTCTTGACTTTTCCAAAATTTACAGTTAGCTTAAAACTTGAAATAAAACAAACATATTACCCACCTCTAAAATCCATGCCATAAGCTTGATCCAATCATCAATTGTCCAAAGCTTCCTTGGTTCTTCCAATATAAAATTTCCTAAACCAAAATCAACCAAAACTCGTATCATAATCATCATATTTCACAAACCCATATGGTTTCCAACCTCTCTACATCATAATCTTCCAAAATCCCTACTCATATAATTTGGCATAAGTTTCAATTAATTTCTCATCCAAGATTAAACATAACCTCAGGCTAAATCACCAACATTAACTCTATAAATCACAAACCCATATCCATCTCATACCAAATCAACCAAAAACCCAAGAAAATCTCAAAGCTTATAAGGTTCTCTTACCTTTATCTTCCACCATTTTCGACTTTTGCTTGACCCATCTTGTAGCTTTCACCTCCTTCCATTTTTTTCTTCTTGAATCCATGTAAAAATCATGCTTGTAGCCCATGGAAAACGAAACCCTAGCAGCATCTCTCTTTTCTCTCTTCTTCTTCTCCATCGATTCTCTCTTCTCTCATTCTCTCTTTTTCTTCTTTCATTTTCATCCTCCTTCTAGAACCCACGACAATCCCCCTCTTTTATAAGCCATGTCATTAAAATGGGGGTGAAAAGACCCATTTGTCCCTTACTTATAAGCCTTAAGTCTCAAATCTTTAAGTTAACTCTCTATTTTGCCCCTGAATTTTCTTTTCATACAAACTTACTTTGGGACATTATTTTCATCATCAGAATGAAGGAATTAGCCAAAACTTCCTCCTACAGAATTATTCCTCTATGTCTTAATTTTATAATGCCTCAAACATCGCTTCAATCGGATCTCCACAGATCCCGAATTTCTCAAAAAACTGAACTATGCTCAGAAACTTTCCTGTCTCACTTTGATTCAAATAATCTTACTCAATTAAAGC